>CM065809.1:94392476-95690809 GCA_033398695.1 Orobanche coerulescens
CATCCTGGTTACATGATCGCATGTCATGTGCCACCGTAGATTATCTTTGGCGCTCACGGTTGGATCAATCACTTGTTGCATCCTGACCACATGATCGCATGCCATGTGTCACCGTAGTTTTTATTAGGCTCTCACGGTTGGATCAATCGCTTGTTGCATCCTGGACACATGATCGCATGCCATCTGCCACCGTAGGCCCCGCCCACATCCACACATTCACACACAGCACAATACAACACATATATTCAAACAATTCACCCAGAGGCATCAAACACTTAGCAAAACACCACGTCAAACCACAACGCACCGAAATGAAACCATATACGTCCACAAACAATATCAAGTGCAACATCAAAACCAAACATATCCATAGGATTCACATAGTCATTCACAAACCATACCATTCACAAAACACACGCGTTTTGAAAACAAGCATTTAACAAGGCTAAACCGAAACTTTTGAAGTTCGATTCAAACGATCAAACAAACACATAGAGATGATCACTAATTATCATATCCAAAAAAACAAGAATTGTTTGGACAAGGTACTTGCCTCGAATAACCACAACGTGGAGAATCGACCGAAGTAGGTTGGCACAAACCGACTACGAACCCGCCGACTCCACCGAACGCCAACTCGCGATAATAAACTACGAAGGACAATAACAACAATGAAAATGAATTCCATAGCACGACTTAAAGCCGTTGAATTCAAAGAACGAATGATGAAAGTTCAAGTGTTTCCTCCAAAACGGCGAAGAACACGATTCGTCCCGTCAAAACACGAAAACATAATTCCCAACCGAAATATGGATATTCAATCCATAGGATATGTTTAAAACATCATTTAACAACAATCGATCCATAAAAAACGGATGGAAAATGAGACCAAGAACAAATCCCCCAAAAAGTCGATTCGAAGGAAATCAAGAAATATACTTCGATTCGACGAAGAACAATAGATTAAATGATGTTAAACACAAGAATACTACTAAGATTAATCATACCCATCATGGATTAATCAAAAATACGGAACGAATCAGACAAAAACGCAAAAACCCCAAAATTTCTGAAAATAGGGTTCTAGGAAATCTCACCTTGATTCGCTGGATCAAAGGATGATATAGGATGATCAATCAATTATATGAACTCACGAACTTCGTGTATTTTTTGTTCAACAATATGGATTCAAGATCCCCAAGGCTCCAGCCGCGAAAGAGAAAGATAGAAATGGGAAAAATGACCGAAACTGGGCTGCTTTGTCACATTTATACTGGTGCAGCCTAGCGTGCGCTAGGCTGCCGAGCTAGCGTACGCTATCGGCCTCGGCCGCAATCCAGAGGCACTGCTCGGCCAGGTAGCGTGCGCAGCCTTCCGGCCGTAGCGCGCGCTACCTGCCGATCGTAGCGTGCGCAGTGCCGGCAGTAGCGTGCGCTACCTGCCGAGCCACCCGAGTCCATAACCTACTGCCTCGGCCGACTAGCGCGCATAGCTAACCGGACGTAGCGTGCGCTACCTTCCGGCCGTGGCGCGCGCTACCTTCCGGCCGTAGCGTGCGCTACGCCGGTTCCTGCCGCACTCATCCGGACAGTGCCCGCAACCGTCCATCCAGGACCCGCAACCTTCCGGCCAGGACCCGCAACCGTCCGGCCAGTGCCCGACCACCAGGACTCGACGACTCGATTTTCCAAAATCGTACGGAACGAACACGACAAAATGCTCGTGGGCAACATCATCGACCCGAAATGAAATACCATGCAACAATTAATCACACGCGACCATGAAAAGGGTCAAGACAACAAATACGAACGCGGATACCCACAACTTTGGGTAAATTACAAAATGGCCCAAAACGCCCGAAAATCGCGATACGTGATCGAATAACCAAACCGAAGTTCACAATACGTCTAACAAAGTTAAACGGACTTACGGGAAACTCGAAACAGTAGTTTCGAACGAGATTCACAAGAATCGAACTCGAATGCGGAAAAGTCGCTAAGAAACACGAAACTGAACAAAACAACGCCGAAACAAACTCGGATGTTAAAAAGTGTAGAATTAATCATTCTCAGATTGACGAAACGGTCATGAGCGAGTCGTCAAAATGGACTCTCGCCGAAAAAAGAAAATCACCGAAATCCGAAATTGCGGGTATTACATTCTACCCTCCTTAAAAGAAGTTTCGTCCCGAAACTTAAAACAAGTAGGGAGAAGCAATATCCCCGCCAGGAAAACTCGACGAGATACACAAAAACCGAAAACTCACGCCCAACGGCAAAACGCTGCAAGAAACGCAAAGAGACATACGGCGTGAAAACACGCTCCACGATGACCAACACAACGCCACCGATAGAGACATAATAAAACCAACAAGTGACAAGCATCATCAAACAGATAGTACAATCAATTCGATTATCCGAACAATCACAAAACACAACGAACGAAAATCAATACGATTGTCCAACCCAACGGTTCATCAATCAAAACGTGAGCCAAAAGCTGAACAAATACGGATCACCGCCCAAGGGTTGGAAGATCGAAAACGAGATTAATTTCCCGAACTTAAGGGAATTACGAAGGAGTCTGAACGTTCAACAATCACGAGACGAGATCAACAAAAACCGAACAATCAAACGATCGAACCACAACGATCGAGACAACAAAAATCGAATAATCTTGTTCGAATCACGAAGAACAATAAAAGCCAAACAACAACTCCAAGGTTCACAAGAATCGAACCGAACTCAGAAAAGTCACAGCGACAAACGAGTTATTCCGAAATAATACCACACTCGTTCGATCAACAAAAACAAGGGGCAAGACAAGCTCAGAAAATGTCAACGAACATAAACGAGTCGACAGAGTCAAAAATACCGAAGTTCAAAATCCGATCCACTTCGAATAAAAGAACTTAATTTCCGAAGTTCGAAACAACAAGGTAAGAAAATAACATAACATACAACTGATAGACCTCGCCCCTCAGGAACTCATCGGAGCCGGTCCTGATATCAATGCTCAAGTCCGTACCTCGGAAGGCTCGGTAATCAACTCACAAAACTGAACATGATGTCCCTCGAGTCCGCACTTGAAACGCGTCACAGGCGAGGAAGGACAAATTGCACGAACATTCCCCCAGCACATCACGGTTGAAATGCCTCGGCTCGGCATACCAAAAATACAGATGCTAGATACAATGGAACATAACACCGCAAAACAACATACCGGAGATGCCAACTCAGCATAACATATCAATACATACAAAAATCACAACAACAACGGCATCATTCGACGATTACAACGGTCGGAACGATAGCCAGCACACAATCACAAACATCATGAAACAATCACCCATGTGCATAAACGCACAAAAATCCAAGCTTTAACAACTCACACTCGTGCGACAACACGCAAATCACCACGAGGCGATAAACAGTAAACACCAATTCACACCTCTCACAGAGAGCTAGTACAACAAATGCGTGGCAACGCCTCGACGTTCATGCCACCAATTCGATCATACTCGGGAGCAAACATCATAACGACAACGCGAACATCATACATACATACCCAGCCCTCAAACGGGAATGGATAGGTTTTAAAAACGAAAACCTCCTTTTGAAAATAATTTAGAAAAATACCGGTTGATCTTGAGTATCACCTTTCAAAAAAAGTACAAACGTGAAACATCGTTATCGAGACTTTTGAAAACCATCTTGCGTTTGAACAAAAATGAGGACACTTTTCTTTTAGTGAAAAACTTTCAGAAATATTCGACCCTTGGGTCTAAGCAACTGCATTTGGAAATATCTCAAAATACTTTTGGTCCTCAACTGGAAATTGAAATGTATTGCGGCATTAGAAAGCACCTTGAAAACACCGCAAGAAAATAATTCGTTTTAAAAGTACGTCTAGAAATTTAATTTTCTAAGATACTCAAGGTTTTCAAAAATTCAATAGGCCAGAATGCACAAAACTCACAAAATCCTTTATCAAAATACTGAAAGTGCCAAAACTCGATTTAGGGGACCAGTTTTACGAATTAGAACTCAGTTTGCAAAATACTGAAAGTCATTTTGAAAGGACTCACGCAGTGGATAAAATACAGTTCGAAAATGCCTTAGCAGCGACACCGCTCCGCATATAAATAAAATATTAGAGTCGAATTCCCACATATCACGTAATAAAAATCCACAGAAGGATTCAATCAATCAACGATATAATCATACAAGCAGCTCATCTCACACGAGGCACAACACGAAGAAGGGAGACTTACATCCACAGGTCGCACGAAGATGATGATCGCCCACGATACTAATCACGACCAACAAACTCGGAGGCAGCGTCGCGACACGATCGGACAAAATCCGGCGAGACAAAACTCAATGCACGACTAAACCCGACAGACTAGGTTTCCACAACCTAGCTCCGATACCATTTATGTAACACCCCCAATCCACTCAGGAATATTACACGCCGTAGAACCTTTCCTTAAGGATCTACCAGGCTGGTAACAACATCGAACAACTCAACAATGCCTTTAAGGCTAAAAATGACTCAATAGACCGATTTAGTCCTTCAATAAAAACATACAACTCAATTACAACACATGCCCACGCAGGGGTCAAAATACAATGAACTCCCGTACAACGGGGAAACATACTGCAGCGGAAATAAAGTACAACTGAACCAATACACAACGTACGGTTCCACATGTGATTAGTATCGATCATCTTTCATCATCCTTCGTGCCGACCCTGTGTTATGCTCCCAAAACCTGAATGCAAAAATAGACATCCACCCCCCGAATACTCGGGCGTTAGCAAAACTCCACTGTTTTGCTAGTGCAAGTACAAGTGCAAAAATGTGAGCCATACAATACAAGTTCCAAGGACAATAATAACCAGGAATCCTTAAAGATTTTAAACATAACAAAAATACTTCCCGAGGCGAGAGTTTAGGTAAAGCCTTCCAAAATCGAAAGATCCCAAGTCAAGGGAAACAATATATAAAGTGATTTAAAATGCCATCGGGAGTTTTGATAGAAACAACTCAGGATTTTCGAATCCTTCTCTTTCTAAAATCAACAGGGGTCACATCCCAAAGGTTTTTGTTTTCGCAAAAAAGAAAACCACTAACAATTCACAGGGTCAGAACCCATATCACATGTCCTCGACGGACATAAAATCAACACAACGTAATCACGCACGCGCATCGCCTAGGACCGGGACAAAGCCACAAATCCCACCCGAGGCCTCGAAGGACCCTCCCGAGCTGGCTAGCGAAACAAAAGTCACAACATCTCATGGTTGGATCAATCACTTGTTGCATCCTGGTTACATGATCGCATGTCATGTGCCACCGTAGATTATCTTTGGCGCTCACGGTTGGATCAATCACTTGTTGCATCCTGACCACATGATCGCATGCCATGTGTCACCGTAGTTTTTATTAGGCTCTCACGGTTGGATCAATCGCTTGTTGCATCCTGGCCACATGATCGCATGCCATCTGCCACCGTAGGCCCCGCCCACATCCACACATTCACACACAGCACAATACAACACATATATTCAAACAATTCACCCAGAGGCATCAAACACTTAGCAAAACACCACGTCAAACCACAACGCACCGAAATGAAACCATATACGTCCACAAACAATATCAAGTGCAACATCAAAACCAAACATATCCATAGGATTCACATAGTCATTCACAAACCATACCATTCACAAAACACACGCGTTTTGAAAACAAGCATTTAACAAGGCTAAACCGAATCTTTTGAAGTTCGATTCAAACGATCAAACAAACACATAGAGATGATCACTAATTATCATATCCAAAAAACAAGAATTGTTTGGACAAGGTACTTGCCTCGAATAACCACAACGTGGAGAATCGACCGAAGTAGGTTGGCACAAACCGACTACGAACCCGCCGACTCCACCGAACGCCAACTCGCGATAATAAACCACGAAGGACAATAACAACAATGAAAATGAATTCCATAGCACGACTTAAAGCCGTTGAATTCAAAGAACGAATGACGAAAGTTCAAGTGTTTCCCCCAAAACGGCCAAGAACACGATTCGTCCCGTCAAACCACGAAAACAGAGTTCCCAACCGAAATATGGATATCCAATCCATAGGATATGTTTAAAACATCATTTAACAACAATCGATCCATCAAAAACGGATGGAAAACGAGATCAAGAACAAATCCCCCAAAAAGCCGATTCAGAGGAAATCAAGAAATATACTTCGATTCGACGAAGAACAATAGATTAAATGATGTTAAACACAATAATACTACTAAGATTAATCATACCCATCATGGATTAATCAACAATACGGAACGAATCGGACAAAAACGCAAAAACCCGAAAATTTCTGAAAATAGGGTTCTAGGAAATCTCACCTTGATTTGCTGAATCAAAGGATGATATAGGATGATCAATCAATGATATGAACTCACGAACTTTGTGTATTTGTTGTTCAACAATATGGCTTCAAGATCCCCAATGTAATACCCGTAATTTCGATTTCTGCAAATTTCTTTTTTTCGGCGGAAGTCCGTTTTGACGACTCGATCATGACCGTTTCGTCATTCTGAGAATGATTAATTCTGCACTTTTTGTCATCCGAGCTCGTTTTGGTGTTGTTTTGTTGAGTTCCGTGCTTTTTAGCGACTTTTTCGCACTTGAGTTTGATTCTTGCGAATATCGTCCGAAACTGTTATTTCGAGTTTCTCGTAAGTTCATTTAATGTTATTATTCATGTTGCGAGCTTTGGCTTGGTGTTTCGATTGTGTATTATGTATTTCGGACATTTTGTGCCATTTTTGTAATTTCCCAAAGTTTGGGGTAATTACATTCCGTTGTCGAATTTCGAGCCTTCGGGTGGTCAGAATCATGTGTTCTCTTAGTGCTCGAGTTCATCTTTGCGAGTACTTCGTAACCGTATCTTCGATTCGTATTCAGGTTCAGGTTTCGGGGTCGTTCGGGCCGTCGTTCGGGCCTAGGCCGGCATTGGCCGAGTTACGGCCGGTAGTGCTCGGCAGTTACGTACGTAAGGCCGGTTACGTACATAAGGCCCTAGCCTGTTACGTACGTAACGGGCCGGTAGATTTGGGGCAGTGACTCGGTTACGTACGTAAGCCTTGGCCGGTTACGTACGTAACCTGGCCGGCAGGCAGCCTATTTAAGGCCCTGCAGTCGGGTTTTTCACCCATTTCCTCACTCTCTTCCTTCTATTCCGCGGTTGGAGGTATAGGAATCATGGATAGATGTTGTTGGACAATCAATCCATGAAGTTTTGAGGTTCATATCATCAATCATCCGTCCTATAACATCCTTTGATCGAGCGAATCAGGTCAGATTTTCTAGAAATCTAATTTTGGGGATTTTGGGCATTTTGTTGGATTTCGTCCGTTTAATCTGATTTAACATAGTATTGTGATGGATTGATGATTATTTAGATGTATTATATCATTTCCTTTATTATTCCATGGTTGAATCGTATCGATTTGTTGTTTTGGTCGAGTTCTTGATCGACACCTTGAAGGTGTCCGGTAAAATGTCATTGAGGGTTTTTCGGGCGTTCTACGATTATTCTTCCTCGTATGATCGATGATTTATTGATTATATGTTGTTGGGGTCGAGTTTCTTGCGAAGAAACCAAGTTGAACCCTTCCGTTCGTTGTCGTCTTTCTTTTCGATAGCATCGGGCGTTTCGAAGCTTCCGGTTGAACAGTGTTCATTGGAATACTTGCGTGCCGATATCGAGGCAAGTATCTTACTATACGACTTGTATCTTGTGACTAGTAATTACGTATGAGATGTATGATGATTTTGCTTGCCTTCGTAATTATGTTCCGTTTGAGTTGGTTGTGTTTTCCGTAATTTGAAGGCTTTGCGATAATAGTGTTATATCAGTATACGTGTTAGGCGTTGTGCCATTTGTGCAGGAATGCGACATACATATGGGATGGTTGTACACTTGGTTGTGCAATGTATTGTGTACTGAACGTGTGTTATGTTGGTTATGTGTCGTGGACTGACGATAGTTGTTGCGAGTGTTGAGATTGTGTTATGTGCGTGTGATGTACGATTTTGTGGTGATCAATGTGATTGATTAATTGTGCTCATTGTTGTATGTAATGTGAATGTGAATATGTATTTGTGTGTGACCGCGAAGTTCACTCGTGTTGGTTCGACGGGACCTACGAGGATTCGTGGCAGTGGACTACGGGGTCAGAACTTAGTGAGGTACTAAGGTCTAATCGTGCTGGTCTGATGAGGCCTATGATAACGCATGGCAGTGGACCATGAGTTTCGGACACAGTACGTCCAACCGGGTGAGCTCGACGGGGCTTACGGTGACACATGGCAGTGGACTACAGTGTCAGGACTGTGTGTGTGATTATGGGATTGATATAGTCCGTGTGGGTTGTTAAGCCTACGGAGACACGTGACAGTGGATCACGGTGTCGGAATTGGTTATGTCTGGTTAATAGTCCGTGCGGGTTGTTGAAACTACGGAGACACGTGACAGTGTATCACGGTGTTGGAATTGATTATGTTTGTTTAATTGTGCGTGGTGTAGTCTGTGTGGGTTGTTGAACCTACGGAGACACGTGACAGTGGATCACGGTGTCATGAGCATGATTATTTTCAAAATCAAAGTTTTGAAAGGAAAAGTTTTATGAAAATGAATGTTCGATCGAGTCCTAAGCTTGAATAAATGTTTCCCGTATTGTAAACTGCTGAGTTATGAAACAAGATTTGGGTTAAGGCCCTAAAGTTTTTCGAAAGGTTTTGTGAATCAGGACTTGAGGTCTTAAAGGTTTTGAAAATCTTAAAATTCCCGGGATAGTAATCTTATTTTCGAATGCTTCATAGCTTATCTTCCCTTGTGAAAACCTCCCAGGAATATTTTGATACTTGATTATTATATTGGATTCACGATTATTATTTGCTTGTTACATTTCGTATGATTTGATACTTGCACTAGTAAAACAGTGGAGTTTTACTAATCCCCGAGTAATCGGGGGTGGATGTCTGTTTCGCGTCCAGGTACATGCAGATTCAGGGGAGCAGTCACAGGATTGGCACAAGAGGATGACGAGCTGCGATACTAATTATGAGTCGAGAGTTGTTTTGATTTTTGTTGTGTTGTCAGATTTGATTTCAGTTTTCCGCTGTATTGTATTTCGACCCCTGTGTGGGTAATGTTATTTAAGTCAGTTTTGTCGATTGGGTTGTGTGACCTCATCGGTCTGTGTATTCACGTGTAAGTGACCACATCGGTCTGTATCATTTTATTGTTTGACCCTGGTTGGGCAAGCATTTGGTTGTTTATGGATGTTTAGCCTGGTAGATCCTTGTGGAAAGGGTCTACGGCGTGTAATATTCCCATATGGTTTTGGGGGTGTTACATTTATGGTATCAGAGCTTAGGTTGCGGAAACCTAGGCTGTCGGGTCGAGTCAAGTCGTGATTTGTCGAGTAATGTGTTGTCATGTCGATCGAGTCGTCAGGTGACAAGTTGAGTTGTGCGTAGTCACAACGTGTCGGTTATGTTGTCGGACGAGATTAGTATTGTGGGCAACCGTCACCTCCGTGCGACCTGTGGATGTAAGTCTCCTCATTTATGCGTAATACCTGTGTATCTCGATTTTATCTTAGTGAGTTAATTGCGGTGCATAATTTTATTTACACAGTATTGTGTAATATAGTTGTGTTTAATACTTGT
Organism: Orobanche coerulescens; assembly: GCA_033398695.1. Taxonomy (NCBI): domain Eukaryota; kingdom Viridiplantae; phylum Streptophyta; class Magnoliopsida; order Lamiales; family Orobanchaceae; genus Orobanche; species Orobanche coerulescens. The sequence continues at coordinate 94,402,232 of CM065809.1, forward strand.
GGCACATAGTATGTGTATAGAACTGGGCACGTTATTGTTTTATCTTTGAACCACCGGGTGGGGTGGTATGTTGTGAAAGTTGTAAAGCTTGATGGGTTTCGAAAAGGTACCGATGGTAGAGTTTGTGAGAAACTCCGATGAATGATTTTGCTATGTGTTTAAACTTGATACCACGAGATGCATTTGATTGAATTGGCGACCCTGGTTGCCATTTGAGTATGTGGTTTTAAATTCGACTGTTTTTGGAATGTTGTAATTTTTGTCCGCTATGGGTAAGTTTGAGAATGTTTCCTGAAGGACTTTACAGTTTGAGAATTTTGTAGAAATCGATTTTTGGAAAATGTTTTGGTGGTGCGGTCAAACCATGGTTTATATGGATTTTTAAAATTTGTTAAATTTTGACAAATGGGCTGTGTATTTTCAAATGACACAATCAGACGGTATTTGAAAAATGTGTTTTGAAATACTTCGGACATTGTAAAATATTACCGTCGTTTTGGTTATGAACTAAAGGATTTTGTAAAATTTCTGTTTTGCAAAACAACTTTGGCTTCCGTAAATTAGAACGTTATGTGTTTATGTATTGAGGTTAAGTCGTGCAGTGAGTGGCTATATTATTATTTTCGTCAAAAAATCTGGGTTGTATGCCCAAGTGGCGGGATACGTTGTTAGGTATCGTTACCCACTTCAATGACCGAGGTACTAAACAAAGTGTTTTCAAAATTTCATCCCAGCAAAATCTTTCAAACTCGCGAATTTTTTTTATATATTATCATTCGAACAAATACCTCGATAAACTTGTTTTTTTTAGAATATTATCGGTGTTGGACCACAATGGTATGCTTAATGTTTTAACCGTGTATGCTGAGGTATAGGTCGTACATTTTTGCCAATGTGAACGTGTGAATATTGCATTGTGATGCTGATTCTGGGCTTATGTCGATTATGTGAGGTTTGATTTATCTTGTTATTCTGATTGGTTGTCCGTTCAATATGCTGAGGGGTCAAGGTCGAGGCCGTGGCCGTGGTCGTGGTGGTGGTCGTAATCGGGAGCAGGAGAGGGCGACTCCCTCCTTGCCGAGTACCAATCAGCTCAGTACAGATAAGGGACATTCGACTAGCGTTAATGTTGACGTTGGCTCCGCCACCACCCTTCGTCAGGTGGTTGACCAGTTAGTGCAGATGAATCAGGCCGTACGTCGGGATGAGAACCCAAATAGGGATAACGGAACTAGTAAGTGGTTACGAGATGTGATGAAGATGCAGCCGCCCCGTTTTGTGGGTTCGTCTGACTTGTTAGGTTGGGAAAATTGGCTCTTCTAGTTGGACAGAATATTTGATGCTGTAGCTTGTCCGGATGATAGGAGGGTACCCATTGCTCAGTACCTGCTCGACAAAGAAGCTGCAGACTGGTGGCACGTTGTAGTGCCTGCAGATCGTACACCTACATGGGCTGAGTTTAAGACCGCCATGGAGGCAGAGTATTGCCTGTTGCCTGTTCGTGAACGCAGAATCGTTGAGTTTTTCTCGGCTACGCCCCAGGATGTGTCAATATCCCAGGCGATAGTCGATTATAATCGACAGTTGGCTTATGTTCGGGATCAAGTGAGAAGTGAAGCGGACAAGGTTCGATACTTCAATATGCGCATGAAACCCCATATCCATGAGAGTATGGCCCCGCTTATGTGTACCACCCTGAAAGAATATCAGGACTGAGCTTTATCCATTGAGATGGTTGTTTCTGTGTTGGAATCTGGTTCAGAGAGTAAGAGACAGAAGACCTCGAGAAATTTTTCAAGAGGCCAGAGAAGTGAGATCCGTGAGCCTGTTGCTTCGCATTTTCCTTCTGGGAGCACTCCTCGTTCGGTTGACCAGTCTAAGAACCTTACTCTGGAGGCGAGTAAGACAGTCGGTGTGAAGACCTGCTTCAACTGCAGTCGTGTGGGCCATACGAGACAGAATTGTCGTTCGCCATCGGTTAATTGTTTTAAGTGCGGCCAACTGGGGCACCAAGCGGTGCATTGTGAGACCGTTGCCAAAATGTTTGGGAATCGGGTTTTTGTTCCTACTCGGGGAGTGCCCGGTGGTGTCCCGTGATGTAGTTGTGTATCGTACTTCGTGCTGTAATTCGTGTAGAAATTGATATTTGTTGCGTGAACTCTTTGGTTTTGTTTGTATTCTACCATGATGTTTTATTTTAAGTTTCGGGACGAAACTTATTTTTAATAGGATAGAATGTGATATTCGGTATTCTCGTTTTCCGTTATCTTGAATTGTTTGTGTTTTGACGTCGGACATTTTCTTGTTGATGAGAATCAGAATGATTTCTATCGTAATACTCTATTTGTTTCTATCGCATAACCATTTTAGTTGGGTGCGACTTGTTGTCGCGTACGTTTATTTGATTAAATGTGTGCATATGATGTGGTATGTGATGCGTCGTTAATTGATCGTTATTGTTTTGAATCATTGCCGGTGGCGTTGTTATGGTCGTCGTGGAGCGTGTTTTCACGCTGTATGTCTCTTTGCGTTTCTTGCAGCGTTTCGCCGTTGGGCACGAGTTTTCGGTTTTTGTGTATCTCGTCGAGTCTTCCTGATGGTGGATATTGCTTCTCCCTACTTGTTTTAAGTTTCGGGACGAATTTTAAGGAGGGTAGAATGTAATACCTGTAATTTTGATTTCTGGTAATTTCTTTTTTCGGCGGAAGTCCGTTTTGACGACTCGCTCATGACCGTTTCGTCATTCTTAGAATGATTAATTCTACACTTTTTGTCATCCGAGTTCGTTTTGGTGTTGTTTTGTTGAGTTCCGTGCTTTTTAGCGACTTTTTCGCACTTGAGTTCGATTCTTGCGAATATCGTCCGAAACTATTATTTCAAGTTTCTCGTAAGTTCATTTAATGTTATTATTCATGTTGCGGGCTTTGGCTTGGTGTTTCGATCGTGTATCGTGTATTTCGGACGTTTTGGGCCATTTTCGTAATTTCCCAAAGTTTGGGGTAATTACCTTGCGTTGTCGAATTTCGAGCCTTCGGGTGGTCGGAATCGTGTGTTCTCTTAGTGCTCGAGTTCGTCTTTGCGAGTACTTCTTATCCGTATCTTCGATTCGTATTCAGGTTCGGGTTTTGGGGTCGTTCGGGCCGTTGGCGGCCAGCCGAATCGCCGAGTTACGCCGGTAGTGCTCAGCGATTCGCACGTAAGGCGATTACGCACGTAAGGCCACGGCGATTACGTACGTAACGGGCCGGTAAATTTTGGGCAGTGACTCGGTTACGTACGTAAGCCTTGGCCGGTTACGTAAGTAACCCGGTCGGCAGGCAGCCTATTTAAGGCCCTCCAGTCGGGTTTTTCACCCATTTCCTCACTCTCTTCCTTCTCTTCCGCGGCTGGAGGTATAGGAATCATGGATAGATGTTGTTGGACAATCAATCAATGAAGTTTTGAGGTTCATATCATCAATAATCCGTCCTATAACATCCTTTGATCGAGCGAATCAGGTCAGATTTTCTAGAAATCTAATTTTGGGGATTTTGGGTATTTTGTTGGATTTCGTCCGTTTAATCCGATTTAACTTAGTATTGTGATGGATTGATGATTATTTAGATGTATTATATCATTTCCTTTATTATTCCATGGTTGGATCGTATCGATTCGTTGTTTTGGTCGAGTTCTTGATCGACGCCTTTAAGGTGTCCGGTAAAATGTCATAGAGGGGTTTTCGGGCGTTCTACGATTATTCTTCCTCGTATGATCGATGATTTATTTATTATATGTTGTTAGGGTCGAGTTTCTTGCGAAGAAACCAATTTGAACCCTTCCGTTCGTTGTCGTCTTTCTTTTCGATAGCATCGGGCGTTTCGAAGCTTCCGGTTGAACCGCGTTCGTTGGAATACTTGCGTGCCGATATCGAGGCAAGTATCTTACTATACGACTTGTATCTTGTGACTAGTAATTACGTATGAGATGTATGATGATTTTGCTTGCGTTCGTAATTATGTTCCGTTTGAGTTGGTTGTGTTTTCCGTAATTTGAAGGCTTTGCGATAATAGTGTTATATCAGTATACGTGTTAGGCGTTGTGCCATTTGTGCAGGAATGCGACGTACATATGGGATGGTTGTACACTTGGTTGTGCAATGTATTGTGTACGGAACGTGTGTTATGTTGGTTATGTGTCGTGGACTGACGATAGTTGTTGCGAGTGTTGAGATTGTGTTATGTGCGTGTGATGTACGATTTTGTGGTGATCAATGTGATTGATTAATTGTGCTCATTGTTGTATGTAATGTGAATGTGAATATGTATATGTGTGTGACCGCTAAGTTCACTCGTGTTGGTTCGACGGGACCTACGAGGATTCGTGGCAGTGGACTACGGGGTCAGAACTTAGTGAGGTACTGAGGTCCAATCGTGCTGGTCTGACGAGGCCTACGATAACGCATGGCAGTGGACCATGAGTTTCGGACATAGTACGTCCAACCGGGTGAGCTCGACGGGGCTTACGGTGACACGTGGCAGTGGACTACGGTGTCAGGACTGTGTGTGTGATTGTGGGATTGATATAGTCCGTGTGGGTTGTTAAGCTTACGGAGACACGTGACAGTGGATCACGGTGTCAGAATTGGTTATGTCTGGTTAATATTCCGTGCGGGTTGTTGAACCTACGGAGACACGTGACAATGGATCACGGTGTCGGAATTGATTATGTTTGTTTAATTGTGCGTGGTGTAGTCCGTGCGGGTTGTTGAACCTACGGAGACACGTGACAGTGGATCACGGTGTCATGAGCATGATTATTTTCAAAATCAAAGTTTTGAAAGGAAAATTTTTATGAAAATGAATGTTCGATCGAGTCCTAAGCTTGAATAAATGTTTCCCGTATTGTAAACTGCTGAGTTATGAAACAAGATTTGGGTTAAGGCCCTAAAGCTTTTCGAAAGGTTTTGTGAATCAGGACTTGAGGTCTTAAAGGTTTTGAAAATCTAAAAATTCCCGAGATAATAATCTTATTTTCGAATGCTTCATAGCTTATCTTCCCTTGTGAAAACTCCCGGGAATATTTTGATACTTGATTATTATATTGGATTCACGATTATTATTTGCTTGTTACATTTCGTATGATTTGATACTTGCACTAGTAAAACAGTGGAGTTTTAATAACCCCCGAGTAATCGGGGGTGGATGTCTGTTTTGCGTCCAGGTACATGCAGATTCAGGGGAGCAGTCACAGGATTGGCACAAGAGGATGACGAGCTGCGATACTAATTATGAGTCGAGAGTTGTTTTGATTTTTGTTGTGTTGTTAGAGTTGATTTCAGTTTTCCGCTGTATTGTATTTCGACCCCTGTGTGGGTAATGTTATTTAAGTCAGTTTTGTCGATTGGGTTGTGTGACCTCATCGGTCTGTGTATTCACGTGTAAGTGACCACATCGGTCTGTATCATTTTATTGTTTAACCCTGGATGGGCAAGCATTTGGTTGTTTATGGATGTTTAGCCTGGTAGATCCTTGTGGAAAGGGTCTACGGCGTGTAATATTCCCATATGGTTTTGGGGGTGTTACACCCAAGGCTCCAGCCGCGGAAGAGAAAGATCGAAATGGGAAAAATGACCGAAACTGGGCTGCTCTGTCACATTTATACTGGTGCAGCCTAGCGTGCGCTAGGCTGCCGAGCTAGCGTACGCTATCGGCCTGGGCCGCAATCCAAAGGCACTGCTCGGCCACGTAGAGTGCGCAGCCTTCCAGCCGTAGCGCGCGCTACCTGCCGGTCGTAGCGTGCGCAGTGCCCGGCAGTAGCGTGCGCTACCTGCCGAGCCACCCGAGTCCAGAACCTACTGCCTCGGCCGACTAGCGCGCGCAGCTAACCGGACGTAGCGTGCGCTACCTTCCGGCCGTGGCGAGCGCTACCTTCCGGCCGTAGCGTGCGCTACGCCGGTTCCTGCCGCACTCATCCGGCCAGTGCCCGCAACCGTCCGGCCAGGACCCGCAACCGTCCAGCCAGGACCCGCAGCCGTCCGGCCAGGACCCGCAACCGTACGGCCAGTGCCCGACCACCAGGACTGACGACTCGATTTTCCGAAATCGTACGGAAAGAACACGACAAAACACTCGTGGGCAACATCATCGACCCGAAATGAAATACCATGCAACAATTAATCACACGCGACCATGAAAAGGGTCAACACAACAAATACAAATGCGGATACCCATAACTTTGGGTAAATTACAAATTGGCCCAAAACGCCCGAAAATCGCGATACGTGATCGAATAACCAAACCAAAGTTCACAATACGTCTAACAAAGTTAAACAGACTTATGGGAAATTCGAAACAGTAGTTTCGAACGAGATTCACAAGAATCGAACTCGAATGCGGAAAAGTCGCTAAGAAACACGAAACTGAACAAAACAACGCTGAAACGAACTCGGATGTCAAAAAGTGTAGAATTAATCATTCTCATAATAACGAAACGGTCATGAGCGAGTCATCAAAATGGACTCTCGCCGAAAAAAGAAAATCACCGAAATTCGAAATTACGGGTATTACACATAGCACACATTTCCCGATTTCACCAAAATCCCAAGTTCCAAAATCACATACATGAATCTACAACACGCAGCATATATCTCTTATCTGATCAATCAACCGATCATCCCAGGATAACCAAACTACCATACTAAAGTTCGAATATCTTTTCATCGTACCATACTGGTGTATTATCCAGTTCGTGAGTCACACTCATAACATCACCATGATATGCACTATGCACTCAATGCATATGTATATCAATCATATTTTCAAAAATAGTTTGAAATCATATAGTCTTGTCAAGAAGACAAATTTTTGAAAGTTCCTTCAAGAATTTCAAAACTCAAAACATAAATTTTCGTAAGACCACGAAATCAATTTTCGAAAAATTAAATCGGCTCACTTTCATCAAGTTCTCGATGACAATCCTTTTCGAATACACACGATTAAGAAAAATGGAATTATGCAAATGATTGACCACACCCACACTCCTGTATACCAGTTCGGCTTGTCACCAAATCCACTGACATTCCATCGGAAAACCACACGATAGAGTTCCAAAATCTCAATATATAGACTCCGATAAAAACTCCTTTTCCAGTTATGACTCGCAAGGTCGACCATTTACCCATCCTGGATCACCTCAACTATGTTATGACAAAACATTGAATAATCGACAAATCAAACACAACTAAAGACTACCCGAGAAGTTTCATTTGGATAAATAAACCCAAACCCCGAAAGTTAGTAATAAAATAGATAAACGCTTGGAAAAGTGTTTTATAAATCTCGGGAGTTCTTTTGAAAACAGAAAAGCCTTTTAGAAACATTAGGGTCTCAGCCCAATCCCGTTCCACATTACAAGAAGTTTATAAAGTAGAAAACCCTTTTGGACCCCAAGTCCTGAGTTATAAAACTATTTCAAAATCGATTGGGTCTCGGCCCAAAAATCATTTTCCGTGAAACATTCATTTTGAAAAGTATCATTATCAAATGCTCAAAAACAGTTCATATATCTCAAAATGAATTAACATGACTACATGTTCTTATCAACCTTCCACAACATTTCTCCAAAATGCACAGCTCCGTTCCAAAATTTAACCGACATATTGATTTCCAAAATCATAGCTTCTTAAGATCATCAATACTGTCTCAACTCTGTCACCTCATACTGTGACGCATAATATCTTTATGAATCTCAAAGCATATCAACTTAGGACGGCAATAAATCTCAAAAAAAATCTAAATACTTACAGATCGTGAAGCCGACGATTCCCCGTGATACTCGCACATGTCTCGACTCAAGAAAATACTCGATACCGATAATTTTGAAACACACATTTTGCAAACTCAGTTCAACTCGAGAACACAACACTTCCCTATCTGAAGAAACACGTTAATACCATTTGGAAAAGTTTACAACAACCCCAGTACCACACTGGTAAATCACATAACGCACAAGCCTGAGTCAACAACAAAACCCAGGGCTCTAGAATTCGTCAATCGACAACTCGAATGATGCGACAAAAGCATGAGTCGACTCGACCCGACTGCCTAGTTTTTCTCAACCTAAGCTCCAATACCATATTCTATAACACCCCGAGAGTCATCCAGGAATAATACAGCGCCGTGGACCCCGAAACGGAACCCACAAGGCTAAAAGACGTTTTTACAAACATTTGAAATAAGCTAAGCAGCGATGACGGTAATATCTTTAAAAATATCAGAAGACTTTATAGAACCCATTTATCAAAACCCTCATAAAATCTTATTTGAAACTACACGGCCCAAAACGCCAAAACTCAACAGTTTAAAAGCATACGTTAATCCACCGCTTACACGTACCGACAAAATAGTTTAGAAAATGATTTCCAAAATAACCTAAGTCGCCCAATCAAAAATATTCACGCAGCGGAAAAGACAACAATTAAATTACTCTAGCAGCAAAATACATCAACTAGTCAAAGTACTCGATTCATAAACACACGCCATAGCCAGTATCCTCCAGGAAGCTCATCTCTCCACGACCGTTACAAGCTCGATATCCCAAGAACCTAAAAAGAGAGCCCACGACGGGGTCAGTCATAATACTCAACAATGATATCGATCATATCACGTTAATAATTACGTACCAATGAAAATACTAAGTAAGAATACGACCAATGTAATCTCACCGCCATAACTTTACCAACTCATGATAATCCTTACCAAAGTATTACTTACCAAAATTCACATCTCGTATCCTCAACGACACAATAAACTCATACCCTATCATCTGTACTGTACCTCAAGCAATACCAAGGTTCTCAAAACATCATAACTTACTAATACGAAATATACCAACTCTGACCAATTCGATCCATCGAATATCATTATCAAATCTTAACATGAAAATCGATTTTCCATCACAGACAAGTACCAAAAAGGAAATATGGAACATATCTCAAGATACGCAATGCCACGATGAATCACCTCAGTCTAATCCGAGATCAGACCAATACAACATAAAGACATGGTCCTAACACAAGACCTACAAATGCATACTCACATGACGACATCAATATGCCCACAACAATAACAACAATGTATACTCGGTGGAAATCCGATGATCCAATGCACACAGCATAGATCCCAAGATGACCCTGCTAGATCAACACGAGGTGGATAACCAATAATATACATATTCACAACAACAACAACAACACATAGTAATCCAACGATCCAGCGCACACAGCATAGATTCCCATGATGATCCCGTCGGACCAACGCATGGTGGAAATACCTATCCAACGATCCAGCGCACACAGCTATAGATTCCCATGATGATCCCGTCGGACCAACGCAAGGTGGACATACGACAACAATGCACAACTGCACAAAACAACAATACACAATGCACGACAACAACAATACACGAATGTATCACAATATGATCGACACTATATGCCAAAAATGGTTAGAGTACTTGCCTCGAGTCCTTCGAGAGAAATCTCAATGTCAAAACCATCACTAACAAATATCCTAACAATTCGGCGATCCAAAAATACCACGGACTGTAGATAACGCATATCCTCGCATTTACCACAATATACCCTCGATACCCAAATATACAATGACGAATGGAAATCATATACGTTATGATTTAAATCCCAAAAATCAGAAAACAACATACAAGCCAAATCTCCAGGGTTCACAATAATAATCATTGCTATATGCATTATAAACGAATGAAACTTAAACCATTCATTAAATATTATAAAATGTGCAAGTAATAAATTGCCTTGATATCGACATGACGATGTTGAAGACGTTACCAATCCCATTGCCTTCGTCCACGAGCTCCTCAGACCTGACCAAAGCAATTCACAAACATTCTCGAACACGACAGCAAGACACTTTTCTAGTCGACGATTATAGCCAACGATCAATGATCACAACTTATTGAAGTAATCAATTAACACACATTCGATAATAATTAATTCCCGACATAACCAATCAATCAAGCTCAACGGCTCAACAATTCCTCGATCATATATAAAACCTAATATTCTAACTCAAACCATCACGAACTCATATCCATAGTACGAACCAAAATCCGATAATCGTTATTAACAATCAATATAACTAATCAACAAACCCAAAGATTTTACAATATCTCGATTAACCACAAGTCCGAACAATCCAACTCAAACAATAACGAATTCACAACCACAATACGATTACGGATACGAATGTAAAGGAAATCATATTCGATGATCAATCACAATCTTTCTGGATTCCAAATTGTTTATCATGATTCGTATTTCATCAAGAACATACGAATTCTACCACTACAATCAACATGACTTAACAAACATTCCATCTTCATATCTAAAAATACCGATAATTCAACATTCAATCGTCTTGCTATGTTCTATATATCAAAAGTTCTTCAAGAACACTAACTGATTCGAAACCATGATCATAGCCATCAAAACAACATAATCGGATATCCTTTAACATGTAGATAATCATCCAACTCATAATTCAAGTCATATATTATCGTATTCTTCAATATACAATTCCCATAACTTCAAGAATCACAACAACAATACCAGAATCATCTTCATATGAATCATTCATCAACAATAACATCAAAATCCGAATTCAAGGTGTAGAGTTCATCAACATACCTCAAGAAAATGAACAAAACCATCAAACACATCAAGGATTATCGATATTTTCATATCCAAGCCTCAAATCCATGTTTCCATGCTTATAACCAAGTTAGAAGGGGCTTATCTTCACCAACATATGAAGGGGGAGGAATCTAGGAGGAAGGAATGGTTTTGTTCTCATGAAGAAATGAAAAACCGATCATCCATTTATAATCTGCAGCGCTCATTACGTATGTTACCAATCCACATTAACGTACGTAATGATCCTTACGTACGCTACAGGTCCTTCATAGCATACTTAACATCATTCCAGAACTCACTGTCTTGTTTCGTTCGATCGCTTACGTACGTAATGCATAGGCCATAACGTATGTAATACATACGTTGACTTGCTACAGTAAATATCCATTAAGCGTACGTAATGTGTAGTCCATAACGTACGTAATACACGACATTGACTCATTTGTCCACGTTCTGCACCGAAAGCTGCCAACCACGGGACCCACTTATCAGTCATAGCCTGATCCTGTCCGATTCTCTTCATAACGTACGTTATGTACACTACGTAACGTACGTTATGTCTATGTCTTAGCATACGTAAGCTCTTATGCTTAACGTACGCTACACTTGACAAAGCCCTCTCTGATCAGCCAACTATATCTCACCTGATACTTTAACGTACGTAAAGACCTCGCATTAACGTGAGTAAATTTTGGGGATTAACGTGTAAAACCCCCTAAAATTCGATAGTTACTACATGTATAATTGTTAAATCATGATGTACTCCAATAACAATTGTTTTAATCTACATCTAGTTTCATTTGTTTTACTCATTTATTCGTAAATTATTTTATGAACCAAATAATCAAATTAATTAAAATTTGAAGTGGGAACATAAAATTCCTAATGGGCCATGTGTATCAACACATATACACATAAAGACACCATAAGACTCAAGCCCAAACTAAATAAAACCCCTAAGGCTTGGAATCACAATTTAAAGCCCAATTTAATCACTAGCCACTTCATTTAACACATACTTAATACATATTATATCTATATACACCTAAAATACAAAAAAAAATATAATAACACAAACACACACACATAAGCACGGCCGAGAAACACTTGGGGGGAGGGGAACCCTTGTTCCCCATGCAAGACTCAATGTCTTACATTTTCTCTTCCCAAGTATTCCACCTCCCAACCCCATTAAACCCTTTTAAAAATCAAACACCCCCATTCCTTTCACCCTTACAAAAACAAAAATCTGAAAATTAGAGAGAGTAAGATAGAGGAGGCCGAAATCAAGAAGAGAAGGAGAAGAGAAGAGGAAGAAAAGAAGAGAAGAAGAAAGGTTCAACTTAAGGAGGTAATTTCACTATCTATATGTAACTTCAATATATATATAAATATATATATATATACCTAGATATATCTTACATACACTAACTTAAACCACATATTCATCATCCATGGTGTGGCATACATTGGTCAAAATAAAAAGAGGAGAGGCAAAGAAGAGGTTGGTGCAACTAGTTCAAAGACTTAGATCGCTTCACCACTTCAAGAACTAAAGTGGGTAAAACTATTCTTCTCACTTTAATATGCAATTTATCTTAAACAAAGATGCATGTCCTTTCCATGAAGTTCATATAGTACACTTTTCTCATACCAATAGCATGCATAATGGTTTATAGCTTGTTGCATGTGAAATTAGCCAATTTTGATGATTTAAGTGAAATGTCCCAAAACTTCTTATCAATTAAGTATGATTTTGTCTTCCTTTATATTCTGGAAATTATGTTTGTAGAGGTATATTTGTGTTATATGATCATGCATGTGAAGTTGGATGTTTAATTTGTGGCCTAACAAAAATAGGATGATCAAAACGGACACAAAACAAGAATTAAGTGAAGATAAAGAAAATTATGAGAATTATTACAAAAAAAAAAAAAAAAGATGTAATCTGACTTAAGGTCAGAAAATACACCTACCCTTAAAATTTTATAAGAAACGTAAATCATTTTCTAAGTCAACGGGTTAAAATCGGCAAAACACGAAGATTGTGTAAACCCATCAAAATGGTGAAACTACTAAATAAAATCCATATATTTCAGTTTAGAACATCAAAGTGGACATAATAATACATTTAGCCTCTGTCCTAAAAATTTCGTAGTAATCGGAATCCATTTCCGGTGTCTACGGACCAAGAGTGTAAATTAAGACAAAATAAGGGGGTCAAATGATAAATTCCTCAAAAATTTGGAACCAAAGTAAAAATTTCACCTTCTGGACTGAATACATAACTTATATAGAAATAAATATTCTGACCTTAAAATTTCGTAGAGAGCGGGAGTCGATTCAAGATTTGGGGCTAAAATGCAATAATTGGTAAAATTGGGGTCAATTAGTAAATTTCAATAAAATGGAATTATAAAATAAATTTTTAGGTCTATGAACCAGAATGTTAATTATCAAAGGACGAATATTATATCCGAAAAACCCTATAACAATAGGAGCAAATTTTGGGTTTTGGGGTCAAAACGACATTTTAAATAGTTTTGAGGCAAAACTGAAAATTTTAGAAAATCAGTCAGAAACTGAAAATTCTGGAAAATTCACTCAAACGTAGAAGTTCCAAGTTCAACATGAACTCTCCCATAAGTTTTGTCACCACCCGTGACAAAAAACAAAACTCATGGGCATAATAATCCGTTTCGCAAGAATTGTGGACGTAACAGTAAATTGAGAAAATGTAAACCAAAAATCAAAGATTGGAATTTATCAAGTCTGGAATCAATAATCTCAATTATATTCCAAAGATATGTCCATAACGGAACCATAATTTCATAAAAACTCGTGCCACGAATAAACTCCAAATCGCAATCGTATAATCGATTTACGTTAAGTATTGGATATATGACTCTGACCATATTATGTGCATTCACCGCAATGTGACTAACGTATAATCACATCTAACCGGAAACTAAGTGCCATACAAACAAAGTGCCACAGACAGATCCGCCTCTAATCCTATCGGGGCAAAGTGCCACGTCGGCAGACGGGGGCCACCTCTTGAGCCCATACGAAACCGAGAGCCGACCTAAAATCTGGGGGCCACCTCTTGAGTTGTAGGGGCCACCTCTAGAGTCCCAAATTTGTGTCGGGGACGGTTAGACCATGTCTTGGATCGAGTAGCACGGCTGCGGTTCATGAACAAGGCTACCGTCGTTTCCTATTCCCTTGAAGCCAATGGACGGAGTGTTCCGGAGGTGACTGGGTCGTAGCCTTAGGGTATAATCGCGATTATGGTATGATCCGGGCACTGACCCACAATTAAGGACATGCCAAGCCCAGATAAGAGATAAGGAATCATGTCACCAAGCGTGAGAGCGATAAGCTCAAAGGCCAAAGTTATAGTGACGGTCCGACAAATGCCCAAGGCTACCGTCATTAAACCAAAGGTCGTGGCGATAGTCAAAGGCCAAACACTGATAACGGTCTAAGACGTTATAAGGAGGCCGCGGGACTTAGTCATATAGACGACCTCCCGAAGCTAAATACTCACTAGGCGCTCGACGCCATATATTATCATACTTAACAGCAATCTACGGAGATTGACTGTTCACTCATAACCTAATTCATTGCATTATATTTTGAAACTTATACCATCCATAAATGATAAATTTTCAAAGGTGGGAGTAAAATTAGTATATATTTCAAATTAATTATATACGTATAATTTCAGAAAATATACTCAACCCAACTCACTGAGAATCCATTATTCTCACCCCAATTTGTATTGTTTTTCTAAAACCCCACTAGATGAGGAGACCCAAGAAGATGACGAGACGAATGCTGATGACCAGTGAAGATCGTCGTTGAAGAACTGTCGAGACATAAGTATTAGAATGTTGAAATAAATGCTCCTTTTTATTCTATCAATAAAGTATTCTGATCTCCGCTGTACTCTTTGAACTTTATGTAACTATTCCGCTGTACTCTTTGAACTTTATGTAACTATTCCGCTGTACTCATGAATGTTTATTCCATCGAATAACCAAACTTAGTTCACCGGGCTAAGATCTGACATTTGAATGCTCTACTGTAATTCTATTATCACAAACGTTATTTAATTACGTTAGCTGTCGCGTTCTCGTCCAACCTCGGTGTGGGGGCGTGATAGATGTGGTATCGGAGCTCGGTTTGTAAGAAGGACACTTACATCGAGCTTTTCTAGGATAAGATTCTTCGGACTTAGATGGGAATTCCACCTAGGACGAAGTGAACCATAAGATTGAGACCTAAATTAGATTTCTCGAGTCAACTTCCATTAAAAACCTCTTTCGGCTTGTCGCAATTCACTTGGAATATCCATAGTCAAAATTCAAAATTCCTAAGTCATTGGCCAAGGTACTTGATTAAGTATTCACGGCATTTCCCCAACTGAATCAATCCTTCTGTTGAACTCTTGAAACGAATATAGTTTATTTCACTTATCCATTTCTCAAAGTCATATCATTATTCATTCAAAATTGATGAAGTTCCTTTAAACTCCACTAAACTTCATTGTCTTCTTAAAAATGGAGTATTATTATTCTTGGTCACTAGTATCGTATAAGCATATTTGTTGGATCATTAAGTTCATTGCTTTAATGATTATTTATGCTTACTAGAGCCTTACATTGGATATTAGATTTTGCAAGATATTGACTTAGTTTCATTTTATTAATTAGATGGATCCCTGAGACTAGAAGATTGTGACCCAGGGAAATGAAGATACGCCTACCCCGCCGACGACAATTACTGATGATCAACTTAGACAGGCCCTTAGTCAAATTGAGGGTGTCTCTAGACCCATTCTAAATGCAGCTTGTTGTGTCAAGATTTAACACCTTCCGACCGGCGATCGCCTCCGAGGCCGAGCGACCGACTTACAGGCCGAGCGACCGAGTCACTGCCGAGCGACCAAGGCAAGCCTGTCGATCGGCGACCAGGCGACCGAGCCTTAGCCCAGTGGACATGCTAGACTGGCCAACCGAAGGGCCCAGGGCGAATCCCGGTGCCGAGCGATCGACATCAAGGCGATCGCCTCTCAGTACTCGGCGACCGACCCTTGGCGATCGGCCGTCTCTCGGCACTGACGACCTACCCATGGCGGCCAGGCCCTTGGCGGCCGCCATCCAGCCGATGACGACCTCCGAAGACCATCCAGGTCGATCACCACCGACGGACATCCGGTCGGCAAAGGCCGAGCCTCAAGGCGGCCCCACGTGCAAAGGCCGGGACAAGATCCGCGAATCCGGGCCACCGACCACAATCGGCAGATTCCCTCCACCCGGTAGACGCCGAAAGCTTGTCGGTAGGGCCACATGTTGGCCGACTCGGACACGTGATGGCCCCTTATTGACCGCCAGTGGCGCCGGCCCTGCATTGGACTTTATTCGGACGGCCCGGCATCTTCCTTGGACTTTGCTTTGTGACCCAGGAGATCGCCCCATTAAAGTATTGGCCGGCAGACGATCGGAGGAATATTAAAATGGTCGGCAGGCGATCGGCAGCAAAAGGACAGGACCCGGTTGTCCCTATATAAGCAAGGCAGCCTGCACTTGTATTTTCCCGGGGCAATCTCACGATTCAAGCACTCAATACAGAAGCAAACATCAAGCACTTGGCAAATCTCCAACTCTTGGCAACAGCTTTCTTTCGGTCTTACTTCTCCCGGCCTTTTCTCCTCGAGCAGATTACCGGCGGGACGAAGAACACCGAGCTTCGCTCAAGAGCCGGATCAACAGAGTCTTTTTACACTCATTGTATTTAGATTTCTCTAATTAATACTTGTATCCACGAATATTTGTATTAATAACATCTCGCGAGAGCATTCAAGCCCGGGCCTAACAAACCCGGCAAATCTTGTATTATTTACCTTCTCTCGGAAGTGCTCCCGCATTTGTTTGTTGTCCGTCTTCAGTGATATTAATCTTCGGATAAATATTTTGGGCAACAACAATTGGCGCTAGAGGAAGGGCATCCACCCTCGATTTTTATACCTACCGTCGAAGAACACTCACTGTTTTGGGCGGATACTGAAGTGACACTCTTTGCACTTCAAAGAAATCCTTGAGAAATCATGTCTTCGCATCCGCGTCGAAGAAAGCCGCGGCCGGCGGACCCGATTCCGTCCCGATCGAGCCGCAGCCGATGGTGGAAGGTAGCCGCCGCGGCCGGAGGCGCTCGACCACGTCCCGGGAAGGCGGCCCGAGCCTCTTGCTCGACCGGTTCCAAACCAATGAACAGATCGAAGAGGCCATAGCCGCCCTTCAGGAACGACGGAGTGCTCTCGACGCGCCTCCTGCTGCCGCCCCCCCGGTCTCTCGCCGGAAGATCAAGCGGAAGCTTAAGGCACTACTGGCCGAGCAAGCGCCAGGAGGCTATCGCCCGCAAGAAGAGGCGCTCGGCAGCCGGGGCACGTCTGTCTTCGATCGCACAGGCGGCCGACACAGCGGCCAGGCGATCGGCCCGGCTACGAGGCAGCGGAGTTGGTGTCCGTCACCAGAGCTCGGCCTACCCGGCTCCCACAAGGCGATCCGGCACTGGCTCCCGCTCGATTCCCGAGTCGGCGGCGGTGGGGTCGGAGGTCGGTACACGATCGCCTCGGCCCCGCTCCCAAAGCCGATCCGCAGCGGCCGAACCGCGGCGATCGCCGCAATGCAACATCGGATCGGCGACATGAAGGCGCTCCACGCAATCCGGCGGCGCCGTGAGGACGGCCGCCCGCCCGGCGAGCCGCTCGCGATCGACATCGAGCTCGCCCGGTGCGGCCACACGATCGCCCCTCCTAAGACACCCGTGTACCAAGGGCGATCGGACCCCCAGGCACACCTGCACAAGTTCAACATCTACATGACCGGGTGTGGGGCATCGGACGCGACCAGGTGCCGAATGTTCCCTCTGACACTAGACGACCTCGCCCACCGGTGGTACACATCATTGCCACCTCGGTCCATAGGCTCCTTTAACGAGCTGGCGCACGTCTTCACGGAATACTTCGCCACCAGGGCCGCTCGGCCAGAAGGTCCCCATCGCATGTGGCGGATCAGGCAAGGAGAACAGTCCGGCTCGGACTACATCGGCCAGGTTGACATGATCATCCTCAGCGGCGAGCCGTAGCGATGAGACCGCCCTCTACGCGGTCCTAAGAGGTTTTCGGGGCTTCGCCTATGTTCGGGCATCTCACGAAGACCCTACCGACGACCTACGCGGCCTTAGGGCGAGCCGCAGACTTCTGTCGAGGCAAAGGCTTCTTCTTGGCCTAGGAGTAGAACGATCGGCACCCGCGCGACGACCTCCGGTCTCGGCCACGATCGCTACTACCCGGCGAGCGGAGGACTCGATCACCGCCTCTGATCCATTCTAACATGAGCGACTAGCCGCCGCCCGATCGCCAATTTCGACCTACGAATAAAGCGATCGGCCGCCGAGCGACGATCGCCGATCTTCCGGCGATCGCAACATCATCAGCAACCCGGTGGACACGATCGCCATCTACAGTCCAGCATATAACATGACGGACTAAGGCCTAAGATCGCCTCCACCGCGCATCATAAAGCCATGGCCCTGGCAGTCGATGGAACCGGCTGCTTCGGCCATGCAAGGTCCCTTTCGGCCGAGATCGCCCGCCTTCGTTTAAATACGAGGCCGGCGTAGTCGGAGGGCCCTCCAAAATTAATCAGTGGACTCATTCCACAACCCCGTCTCAACGTACACCATCGAGGTCGGCCATCTCCATGGCTGGCCGAGGTGGAAGCAGAGCTAACAAGCCGCGGGCGTGGAGTTGATTCATCCGACGCTGCCCCGCGCAAGGACTCCTCTAGACCGAGACCGCACGCCTTTCGTTTAAAAACAAGGCGAGGCGCAGCCTAACAGAGGACCCTCATAATAAAGTGAGTCACGAGGCACTCATTGTCTTTGTGCACCAAGACACGGTCATGGGGTCGGTCCATCGATCTCCGCGACTGTGCACGATTCCTCAAGCAAGCGAAACCACCAAGTTTCCGTGGGGATCGGCCAATGTTGTTTTTGCGGGTACAAGACCGAAAGATAGCTAAGCCAATCGACCATGATTAAGCCCAAGTCCGAGTCCTAAGTCGGCTCGGATCGCCGTCCTCATCCAGACGCGATCACCGGAAGAACCACCTCGCCCCATGTCTTCAACATAGGAGCAAGTCGGGGCAATTGTTGTGTCAAGATTTAACACCTTCCGACCGGCGATCGCCTCCGAGGCCGGCGGCCAGACTTACGAGCCGAGCGGCCAAGTCACCGCTGGCGACCAAGGCAAGCTGCCGATCGGCGACGGCGGCCGAGCCTTAGCCCGGTGGACATGCTAGGCAGCGGCGAAGGGCCCGGGCGAATCCGGTGCCGAGCGATCGACATCAAGGCGATCGCCTCTCGTACTCGGCGACCGACCCTTGGCGATCGACCGTCTCTCGGCACTGACGACCTACCCATGGCGGCCGACCATGGCGGCCGCCATCCACTGGCCGATGGCGACCTCCGAAGACCATCGGTCGATCACCACCGACGGACATCCGGTCGGCAAAGGCCGAGCCTCAAGGCGGCCCCACGTGCAAAGGCCGGGACAAGATCCGCGAATCCGGGCCATTGACCACAATCTGAGATTCCCTCCACCCGGTAAACAGCCGAAAGCTTGTCGGTAGGGCCACATGTTGGCCGACTCGGACACGTGATGGCCCCTTATTGGACCGCCAGTGGCGCCAGCCACGCATTGGACTTTATTCGGACGGCCAGCAACTTCCTTGGACTTTAGCTTGACAGCCCAGGAGATCGCCCCATTAAAGTATTGGCCGTGACGATCGGCGGAATATTAAAATGGCCGTGACGTCGGCGACAAAAGGACAGGACATTTGTCCCTATATAAGCAAGCTGACTGCACTTGTATTTTCGAGGGCAATCTCACGATTCAAGCACTCAATACGAAACAATATACGGCTCTTGGCTAACATCCAACTCTTGGCATGACTTTCTTTCGGTCTTACTTCTCCCGGCCTTTTCTCCTCGAGCAGATTACCGGCGGGACGAAGAACACCTAGCTTCGCTCAAGAGCCGGATCAACAGAGTCTTTTTACACTCATTGTATTTAGATTTCTCTAATTAATACTTGTATCCACGAATATTTGTATTAATAACATCTCGCGAGAGCATTCAAGCCCGGGCCTAACAAACCCGGCAAATCTTGTATTATTTACCTTCTCTCGGAAGTGCTCCCGCATTTGTTTGTTGTCCGTCTTCCAGCAGTATTAATCTTCGGATAAATATTTTGGGCAACAACACAGCTGTTTTTGGCGATTCAAGGGAGAGGGAGACCCAGAACTTGAGTTCCGTGATTGCGCACATTTTTCAACATGTAACGGCGTATCGTAATCTGAGGGACGAGCTGTTTCAGTTATTGGAGAAGAAAAGGCAAGAGTATGAGGAGCTGGATGAGAGAGCGCATCAACTGGAAACCCAATCATTAGTAGACATCCGAACAATCGCCAAGCTCCGCAGCCAGAAGTTTCTTCAATCCCACAGGATACAAATGCTGGAAGAACAAATCCTATATGAAAGGCACGAGCATGAAAAGTTCCAAGCTTTGGTGAAATCCAAGTTAGGAGCCGTGATCAACCTTATTCCTAACTCCAACATTGAGATCGGAACCTCATCACGAGCACCACCGACTGCCGACGCTCTGTTCCGCGAATACGAAGAAGATCCGGAGGAAGATCTGGAGGAAGATCCGGAGGAGGACCCGGAAGAAGAGCCAGAGGAAGACGCAAGTATGGATTCAGGAGATAATTAAAGGGTTCTATAATTGAGAGTGTTAATTAAACTTGTTTGGTGTCATGTACTTTTAAGGTTACGGCCTCAGTGCTATGAAACTTGAAATGTATGTTTTGGTAGATAAACCAAGCGTGACTGAAAAAACTATGTTTTCTATCCTTATATCAATTTCATTATTCGCGAATAATTAGCACTCAATCATACGCTTAAATCTACATGACAACATAAATTACTGATAACTCCACATAAAATTGCTAATCGTCACACATTCCCCTAACTTATAATAGATGGCTGACCGAAGATGCGGGCGTCCACATGTGAACCGTGATGAACTCTTAAAACCGTTGGCATTTCATAGGTTACTAATTCCTCAAAAACATCTTCATAAAATCACGCACTCGCATGAATCACGAAGAGCAGCATCAACGCGATGATCGCTCACGCTCTCCTCTACGGGGAAGAATTGGAAATGATGCCATAGCACAAGCACTAACCCAACTGACAAACTTCCTGCAACAACAAGCTGACAACAATCGGACTGCGGGAGGCACACAAGACCGCATGTTGGAGAGATTCTTACGTTTCAGTCCACCAACGTTTGACGGAGAACCAGATGACATCAAGGCAGAATTATGGGTAGAAAGGATGGAGAGCATATTCAATGCATCCCAGTACACCGATGATCAACATATAATGTTGGCTACGTTTCGACTCGAGGCTGCCGCGCATGATTGGTGGAAGATCGTTAATGCCCGCTGGATAAGAGAGGATCGTGCCAGAACTTGGGTCAATTTCTTAACTGATTTTCGGACCCAGTACGTCTCAGCAGCAGCTAGAGAGGCTCGTCGAGATGAATTTTATCATTTGAAGCAAGGATATTTGACTGTAGCTCAGTATGAGTCGCAGTTCAACCAATTCCCCAAGTTCGCACCACGACTAGTAAGCACAGAGGAGGATAAGCTGTACAAGTTTACCCGAGGATTGAGGTTTTCTATGCAACAGAGTCTGCTGCCAGTGAGAGTAACGACTATGGCGGAAGCAGTCGAAGCTGCAACCCGAATCGAAAGTGGGATGACACGTCTAGGACAGGCGAAGGAGCGCACCGCTGGAAAGTTTAAGAGATCCGCACCAAACCTATCATCCAGACCACCCCAGAAATTCCAACGCAAGACTTCTGGCCAGAACACCGAAAAGAGGCCTGTGAACAATCTACCGCCCTGTCCGCACTATAATAAGATGGGGCATAAACCCGAGGACTGCTGGAAGAAACAAGGGAGGTGCCTGCGCTGTGGAGATAATCAGCATCAAACTAGAGAATGCCCGAAGTGGGAGACACCAGACAACAATCAGCAGAGAAATGTGGCCAAGAAGGATGATCGCAAGGGCAAAGGGAAAGCACCAGCGAGAGTTTTTGCCTTAGCTGGACAAGAAGCTCATAATGCGACAGACGTGGTGGAAGGTACATTTCTTGTGTCAAACCACTCTGCGCATGCATTATTAGATCCAGGATCATCACATTCTTTTGTTGCGCCCCATTACGCACAAAAACTGAATGTATGTATGGAATCACTGCCTGTAAGCTTAGAGGTGTCCACACCCATGGGTGCAAGCCACGAAACGGATTCGGTATTTAGGAGTTGTGAAGTTGTAGTTGAGGGTCAATGCTTCCCTGCTGACCTAATACTTCTTCCCATACTTGAGTATGACCTCATACTTGGTATGGATTGGCTATCTAAGAGCTATGCACAACTCGATTGCCATTCTAAGATAGTTCGATTCTGCAAACCCGAACACCCTGTCATTGAACTACACGGGAGTGCTAGAATTAACTCGGACCCAATTATATCATCTACGAAGGCAAGAAAGGCCATTTCAAAGGGAGCAACGGGATATCTAGCTTTTTTCATGAACAAACCTAAGAGCAAAATGGAGATTGAAGCAATACCAGTAATATTAGAATACCTCGATATTTTCGCCACGGAACTCACTTCTCTGCCTCCAGATAGGGAAGTTGAATTTAACATAGATATCTTTCCAGGGAAGGCACCTGTGGCTAGAACGCCATATCGAATGGCCCCACTGGAACTGCAAGAACTGAAGGTTCAGTTGCAGAAATTGCTAGAGATTGGATTTATCCGGCCAAGCATATCCCCTTGGGGAGCACCAATGCTATTCGTGAAAAAGAAAGAGGGCACGCTAAGATTGTGTATTGATTACCGAGAACTTAACAACATTACAGTTAAGAACAAGTATCCCGAATTATTTGAGTAGGAATTTGGGGACCAAATTCTTTTAAGGAGGGGAGGATGTAAAACCCCCTAAAATTTGATAGTTACTACATGTATAATTGTTAAATCATGATGTACTCCAATAACAATTTTTTTAATCTACATCTAGTTTCATTTTTTTACTCATTTATTCGTAAATTATTTTATGAACCAAATAATCAAATTAATTAAAATTTGAAGTGGGAATATAAAATTCCTAATGGGCCATGTGTATCAACATATATACACATAAACACACCATAAGACTCAAGCCCAAACCAAATAAAACCCCTAAGGCTTGGAATCACAATTTAAAGCCCAATTTAATCACTAGCCATTTCATTTAACACATACTTAATACATATATCTATATACACCTAAAATACAAAAAAATATATATATAATAACACACACACATACACATAAGCACGGCCAAGAAACACTTGGGGGGAGGGGAATCCTTGTCCCCCATGCAAGACTCAATGTCTTACATTTTCTCTTCCCAAGTATTCCACCTCCCAACCCCATTAAACCCTTTTAAAAATCAAACACCCTCATTCCTTTCACCCTTACAAAAACAAAAATCTGAAAATTAGAGAAAGTAAGAGAGAGGAGGCCGAAATCAAGAAGAGAAGAAGAAGAAGAAGAAAAGAAGAGAAGAAGAAAGGTTCAACTTAATGAGGTAATTTCACTATCTATATGTAACTTCAATATATATAACTATATATATATATATATCTAGATATATCTTACATACACTAACTTAAACCACATATTCATCATCCATGGTGTGGCATACATTGGTCAAAATAAAAAGAGGAGAGGCAAAGAAGAGGTTGGTGCAACCAGTTCAAAGACTTAGATCTCTTCACCACTTCAAGAATTAAAGTGGGTAAAACTATTCTTCTCACTTTAATATGCAATTTATCTTAAACAAAGATGCATGTCCTTTCTATGAAGTTCATATAGTCCACTTTTCTCATACCAATAGCATGCATAATGGTTTATAGCTTGTTGCATGTGAAATTAGCCAATTTTGATGATTTAAGTGAAATGTCCCAAAACTTCTTATCAATTAAGTATGATTATGTCTTCCTTTATATTCTGTAAATTATGTTTAGAGAGGTATATTTGTGTTATATGATCATGCATGTGAAGTTGAATGTTTAATTTGTGGCCTAACAAAATAGGATGATCAAAACGGACACAAAACAAGAATTAAGTGAAGATAAAGAAAATTATGAGAATTATTACAAAAAAAATAAGATGTAATCTGACTTAAGGTCATAAAATACACCTACCCTTAAAATTTTATAAGAAACGTAAATCATTTTCTAAGTCAACGGGTTAAAATCGGCAAAACACGAAGATTGTGTAAATCCATCAAAATGGTGAAACTACTAAACAAAATACGTATATTTCAGTTTGGAACATCAAAGTGGACATAATAACACATTTAGCCTCGGTCCTAAAAAATTCATAGTAATCGGAATCCATTTCCGGTGTCTACGGACCAAGAGTGTAAATTAAGACAAAATAAGGGGGTCAAATGATAAATTCCTCAAAAATTTGGAACCAAAGTAAAAAAGTTCACCTTCTGGACTGAAGACATAACTTATATAGAAATAAATATTCTGACCTTAAAATTTCGTAGAGAGCGGGAATCGATTCAAGAATTGGGGCTAAAATACAATAATTGGTAAAATTGGGGTCAATTAGTAAATTTCAATAAAAATGGAATTATAAAATAAATTTTCAGGTCTATGGACCAGAATGTAAATTATCAAAGGAAGAATATTATATCCGAAAAATCCTATAACAATAGGAGCAAATTTTGGGTTTTGGGGTCAAAACGACATTTTAAATAGTTTTGGGGCAAAACTGAAAATTTTAAAAAATCAGTCAGAAACTGAAAATTCTGGAAAATTCACTCAAACATAGAAGTTCCAAGTTCAACATGAACTCTCCCATAAGTTTCGTCACCATCCGTGACGAAAACCAAACCTCATGGGCATAATAATCTGTTTCGCAAGAATTGTGGACGTAACCGTAAATTGGGAAAATTTAAACCAAAAATCAAAGATTGGAATTTATCAAGTCTGGAATCAATAATCACAATTATATTCCAAAGATATGTCAATAACGGAACCATAATTTCATAAAAACTCGTGCCACGAATAAACTCCAAATCGCGATCATATAATCAATTTACGCTAAGTATTGGATATATGACTCTGACCATATTATGTGCATTCACCGCAATGTGACTAACGTATAATCACATCTAACCGAGAACTAAGTGCCATACAAACAAAGTGCCACAGACAGATCCGCCTCTAATCCTATCGGGGCAAAGTGCCACGTCGGCAGACGGGGGCCACCTCTTGAGCCCATACTTCCGAGAGCCGACCTAAAATCTGGGGGCCACCTCTTGAGTTGTAGGGGCCACCTCTAGAGTCCCAAATTTGTGTCAGGGACGGTTAGACCATGTCTTGGATCGAGCAGCACGGCTGCGGTTCATGAACAAGGCTACCGTCGTTTCCTATTCCCTTGAAGCCAATGGACGGAGTGTTCCGGAGGTGACTGGGTCGTAGACTTAGGGTATAATCGCGATTATGGTATGATCCGGCACTGACCCACAATTAAGGATATGTTGAGCCCAGATAAGAGATAAGGAAGCACGGCACCAAGCGTGAGAGCGATAAGCTCAAAGGGCAAAGTTATAGTGACGGTCCGACAAACGCCCAAGGCTACGGTCATTAAACCAAAGGTCGTGGCGATAGTCAAAGACCAAACACTGATAACGGTCTAAGACGTTATAAGGAGGCCGAGGGACTTAGTCATATAGACGACCTCCCGAAGCTAAATACTCACTAGGCGCTCGACGCCACATATTGTCATACTTAACAGCAATCTACGGAGATTGACTATTCACTCATAACCTAATTCATTGCATTATATTTTGAAACTTATACCATCCATAAATGATAAATTTTCAAAGGCGGGAGTAAAATTAGTATATATTTCAAATTAATTATATACGTATAATTTCAGAAAATATACTCAACCCAACTCACTGAGAATCCATTATTCTCACCCCAATTTGTATTGTTTTTCTAAAACCCCACTAGATCAGGAGACCCAAGAAGATGACGAGACGAATGCTGATGACCAGTGAAGATCGTCGTTGAAGAACTGTCGAGACATAAGTATTAGAATGTTGAAATAAATGCTCCTTTTTATTCTTGTATCAATAAAGTATTCTGATCTCCGCTGTACTCTTTGAACTTTATGTAACTATTTCGTTGTATTCTTTGAACTTTATGTAACTATTCCGCTGTACTCATGAATGTTTATTCCATCGAATAACCAGACTTAGTTCACCGGGCTAAGATCTGGCATTTGAATGCTCTACTGTAATTCTATTATCACAAACGTTATTTAATTACGTTAGCTGTCGCGTTCTCGTCCAACCCCGGTGTGGGGGCGTGACATAACGTACGTAAGCTCATATGCTTAACGTACGTTATGGATTCTATACTTAGCCATTTACACTGATCTTGATCGTCGTCTCAATATACCGAATACGTATACACGACACACTATATCCTCAAATGCAATTATCGACCAAGTACGACAATTATACCAATACAGATGTCTCAGTCCTTCAATTATTGTATCCATACTATGCCGATTCCACACTGTACAACATAACTCGGATAAAATAACATTACACAAAAGTAGTAAAAATCCTGGATATTACATACTACACCACTTAAAATAAGTTTAATCCTCGAAACTTGCAATCCGGTCGCAATCAAAAGTTCAACCACAATATGATGAATTATCACGAAACTGATCAATCTTTGATTAATCGAAACAGTATACTTACAAATGCGCGACATTGATGATCTCCTGTGATACCAACGATTGACTCCACTTCAAAGCCTTAATACGCGTACAATCACAATTACACGAATTCAACAATTTGTTGGGTTTTCTATGTATCGAATACAAAATAATCGGAGTAAAAACGCAGCGGAACAATAAAAGTGAAAACCCAATTTAGGATCACATGCAGTAATTTAATTGTTTAATTAAAGAGTTAATCGAATTACCTTAATCCGATTGAACAAATCTAGATCCGGACTAGAAGCAGATGAATATCTCCTTCCTCTTCTGGTGATCCACACACGAACAATTCCACAAGCCGGATTGCTAGATCCTTACGAATAATATTGATAAATAGTACAACACAAATTCCTTACTAGAAGGATTGTACTATTGATCAAGATCAACTAAGGGAAGAGGAACGACCGACTCCGTTCTCCTACGGTATAATGTAGATGGCCGATTTTTCTTCTTCTTGAAGGGCCGATTTTAGGTCTTATTTTCTCATAACAACTCCTTGTCCAAGACCTTATATATATATACTAAGTAAACCCTAGATTCAATAATCTAGTATTTGCTTAGTTGCCCCTCAACTTATTAAATAATACAATATATATAATATCGATATTATATATATTACTTATTATTTAATCTCCTTATAAATATAATATCCAATATTATATTTATTATTCCCGATTGATATTTATTCCTACTTGTCTATAATTGTCGTATGTGTGACCCAAAAGGCTTATATTATGTTGGCAATTATTTAATACCTTATTAAATAATAAATCATAAGCGGCCTCTAGCAAGACATTATGATTACCCAAATAATATAAGTTAATAGTCCATTAAACCTTTTAACGTGTCAAATCCCTTTGTCACGCGATATCATATTTGAACTAAGTCATGGAGTCTGTCATACTTATTTATGTTCAAATGCTTTCTCGATCTTAAGTAGTGATTGAATCAAATGACTCTTCATTTGAGCATGGCCATGCATTTCCTTGATCCTACTTATCGAGGGCCCAATGAGATATCTCTCTCACTTAAGAGAGGGACAAATCCCCATCTTGATTATTCATTGCCCTCTACATGACTCCCACTAATCCCGATCGCTAACCTTTATGATCACCATGTTTGAGATGACGTTGGATTACGTCAAGGCATAGCGATTATCATGTTGGACTCTATGATAATCTCGGGTTCAAGGATTTATTGACATCTTGTATTGAGATTCACTTATGACATTTCCATGCGGTGATCTCAATGCGGGTCGGTCGATATTAGTTCTCCAACCAATACCCATAAGATTGATCCGTACCATACGCATAATCATCCGATGATTATCAATCAAACTTATACTAGTATATTAATCACTTGAGTCTCTACTCAGCGATTTTACTGGGGACATTTGAATAATCTTATTATTCGTGAATAACTATTATTCGATTATTATAATATTAAAACATGCACACATTATAATAATCAACGAGAAATAAATGATATCAAATAACTTTATTTAAATGTGACAATTACAAATCTAGGCACATCGAATGTCCTAGGGCACTATTCCCAACAATCTCCCACTTGCACTAGGACCATTCATACATGACTTTTAGTCCTATCGCTCTAGCATGCTCAACATGCTTTCCTTGTGAGAGAGGCTTGGTAAGTGGATGCAACATTCTCTTACATTTGCTACTTTGCATATTGTAATATCTCCTCGTCTGACGATCTCTCCGACTAGGTGATATTTTACGAGTATATGTTTGGAATTATGATGGGACCTAGGCTCTTTAGCTTGTGCAATAGCACCATTATTGTCACAATAAAGGCTTATGGGACCACTGGATGGTTGGCACCACTCCTAGTTCGATGCGAACTTCTTGATCCATCTGGCTTCCTTAGCCGCATCCGTCTTTGCCGGTACTCGGCTTCGTGAGAATCGGCAATCGTGCTTTGCTTGGAACTCTTCCAACTCACGGCACCTCCATTCAATACAAACACATAACCGGTTTGCGATTTGAAATCGTCTCTGTCGGTTTGAAACTTGCATCGGCGTAACCTCTTACTGCCCATTTCGTTTCCCACCCCTCCATAAACTAGGAAATCATCCTTAGTTCTTCTCAAGTACTTTAGGATGGTTTTCCTTTCTTTATCGATGACTTTCACGGATTCGATTGGTATCGACTTGTCATACTAAGAGCAAGCGATACATGCAGTCGAGTACAAATCATGGCATACATGATCGATCCAATAGCCGAAGCGTATGGTATCTTGCTCATACGGGCTCGCTCATCGAGTCTTAGGACTCGAGTCTCACTCGGATGAATGCCATGTGACATTGGCAAGAGTCCTCTCTTGGAGTCTTGCATATTGAACCTCTTCAATATTTTATTAATGTATGTACTTTGACTCGGACCAATCAATCTCTTTGATCTATCTCTATAGATCTTTATCCCAAGAATGTAAGCGGCTTCTCCTAAGTCTTTCATTGAGAAACAACTTCCCAACCAAGTCTTGGTATGCTGCAAGGTGGGAATGTCATTTCCAATGAGTAATATGTCATCTACATATAAGACTAAGAAAACAACTATTCTCCCACTAACCTTCTTGTACACACAAGGTTCATCTTCATTTTGAATGAACCCAAACTCTTTGTGATTTCATCAAAGCGAAGATTCCACTCAGAAGCTGCTTCAACCCATAAATGGATCTTTGAAGCTTGCAAACCTTTTTAGAATTTTACGGATGAACAAAACCTTGAGTTGTGTCATATACACATCCTCGAGTAAGTTTCCATTAAGGAATGCGGTTTTGACATCCATTTGCCATATTTCAGAATCATAGTATGCGGCAATGGCAAATAAAATTCTAATTGATTTAAGCATGACTTCTGGCGAAAAGGTCTCATCATAGTCAACACCATGAATCTGTCTATAACCTTTTGCCACTAGTCTAGCTTTATAGGCTTGCAGATTATCATCCATGTCTTTCTTCTTTTTATAGACCCATTTGCACCCAATGGTTTTAACACCCTCAGGTGGATCTATCAAGTTCGAAACTTGATTGTCATACATGGATTGCATCTCAGACTTCATGGCTTCTAGCCATTCCTCGGACTACGGTCAAGCGGCTCGTATAGGTACTAGGCTCATCATCTATGAGCGATGCATCATCATCCTCCGTTACGAGATAACCATATCTCTCAGGTTCATGTCGTATCCTATCAGATCTGCGTGGGACTTGTGTACTTTGAATGGGCTCTTCAACTGTTTGTTGAGCTTGTTCGGTTTCCATCGATGAAGCGATGTCTTCTTGTGGTTCTCGATTTTCCTCGAGAATTACTCTTCTCCCACTGTCTCTTTTGGAAATAAATTCCCTTTCTAAGAATCTGACATTTGAGCAACAAACACTTTGTTCTCTGCGGGCTTGTAAAAGTAATATCCTTTAGTTTCCTTAGGATATCCCACAAATAAACATCTTTCGGATCATGCCCGGTTTGTCAAACACTTGGCGCCTTACGAACGCTTCGCAACCCAGATCTTTAGAAAAGACAAGTTTGGTCTTTTACTACCCATTTCTCAAATGGTGTCTTTTCAAGCGCTTTAGATGGAACACGGTTAAGGGTGAATCTGCTGTTTCTAAGGCGTGGCCCCAAAATGATAATGGAAGCTCTATTTGACTCATCATGGATCGAACCATATCTAATAAAGTTCGATTCCTCCTCTCGGACACTCCGTTATCTTGAGGTGTCGGGAGGAGTAAGTTGCGAAACAATTCCACAACTCCTAAGATGATCATCGAATTCTTGGCTCAAGTATTCCCCACCTCGATCTGATCGAAGGGCTTTAATTGTCTTGCCAAGTTGATTAAGTACTTCATTACGGAATATTTTGAACATTTCAAAAGATTCATGTTTATACTTCATAAGATAAACATATCCATATCGGCTAAAATCATCGGTGAATGTAATGAAGTATTGGTATCCGCCTCGGCATGAGTGCTAAGAGGTCCGCACACATCGTATGTATTAGGCCTAATAGATCACTAGCCCTTTCTCCATGACCGGTGAAAGGATTCTTCGTCATCTTGCCCGATAAACAAGATTCGCATGTCCCATATGATTCATAGTCAAAAGAGTCTAAAAGTCCATCATTATGGAGTTTAGAAATGCGTTTCGTTTATGTGACCAAGTCGACAATGCCATAAGTAAGTCGGATTAGAATCATTGAGCTTAGGTTTCTTGGATGCAATGTTATAGACTTCCAAAGTGTCGGACTCATCTAGATCAATATTGTAAAGGCGGTATATAACTTTGCGGTACCATAAAGCAAGTCAACAAATAAAATACTAATGATCTTATTCTTAATAAGAAAGCTGTAACCTTCACAATCTAATGTAGAAAGCGAAATAATATTCCTATTCATAGCAGGAACATAATAGCAATTGTTCAAAACTAACAAAAGGCCATTGGGCAAAACTAGATCATAAGTTCCTACGGCTAGTGCAGCAACTCTTGCTCCATTGCCGACTCTTAGATCTACTTCCCCTTTCTTCAGTTCTCTACTGCTTCTCAACCCCTGCACATTTGTACAAATGTGAGATCCACATCCAGTATCTAATACCCAGGAGTTAGAGGTAGATAAGTTAACTTCTATAACAAATATACCTGTGGCAGTCTCACTGCCCTTGGTACGCTTTAGCTCTTCCAAGTAAATCTTGCAATTTCTTTTCCAATGTCCTGGTTTATTGCAATGATGGCAATTTCCATCTTTGGGAGCTTTAGCCTTGAAACCCGGCCTAGTAGGGTCTTTAGATTTGGCAACTTTTGCCTTACCCTTGCCCTTGCCTTTGTTCTTAAAGGATTTCCCTTTGCTGACCATCAACACATGGTTTGGTTTCTTCTTAATATTCTGCTCAGCCGTTTTAAGCATCCCATGCAGCTCAGCAATGGACTTCTCCATCTCATTCATATTATAGTTCATAATGAACTGACCGAAACTTTCGGGCAATGAGTTTAGGATCACATCCGTGGAGTGCTCCTTAGAAAGTGGAAAACCAAGCCTTTCAAGATGATCAATATATCCTTTCATCTTGAGCACGTGAGCACTGACAGATGTCCCCTCAACCATCTTGCAAGCATACAAGGCTTGAAAGGTCTCATACCTCTCTTGCCTAGCATGCTTCGAGAAAGTTTCCTTGAGGTGAGCATTTAGCTCATAAGCTTCCATTTCCTCCAGATTCTTGAAGTTACGGACAAATGGTGGCTAACATAAGACAACCGACATCAATGGAATCATCACAATGTTTCTTCCATTTGTCTTTTGTTGCTTTATTTGCATTGTCGGTGGCTCATCGGGAATTTCTTCCTCAAGAACATACTGACTTTCTTTCTTGCTTGAGAACTATTCTCAGGCTCCGGATCCAATCCAGATAGTTGCTGCCATTTTCTTTCAGCTTGTCCTTCTCAAGGACGGATCGCAGTGAAATGGTGGATGTGTTGTTTGATGCCATTCTACAAAATTCAATATGCAAAATATTTAGTCACATTATTTTATTTCTCGAAAAATACTCCCACTAAAACAAAGTACCCTCAATTTACAACATTTGTAATTTTAGTGGGCTAAGATCCCATTTCGCACAATCCTAAACTCAGCTTTGGCATGACGCCTAGAATTGAACTACTTTAGGTGGATAACTCTTTATCGATTACATCATATGTAACTCTTAGATTATGTCATGGGATTTGGCATCGTATGCCCAAGCATGTTATAATCCCATCTTATGCCTTAAGGTTCAAAACTATTTTGATTTCCAAATTCATTAAACGTATAGGTATCACCATTACCTATCCTACCTTACTAAGATAATCCGAGTGCCCGACTTTGGCATGACCCACTCATGATGATCGAAGTCTTGATAGGTGTTTTTCAAATGAACGGCATTAAAATTTTAACGAGGATTTTTATCCTATGTTAATGTCTATGTTTGCTAACATACATCTAAACATACATAGCATCACATACATGCATAAATTTAAACATACATCGCATCACATGACAATAAAGCATAGGACCGTGTATAGCATGACCATAATCCTAACGTGATTTTCATGAGCCAACATGAAAATCACAAAGGTCATTTAAAGGGTTAAATATGGTCTTCATTGATCTTCCAACTCCTTGGAACGTCATACGCGATCAATTTGCTCCTCGAGTCCATCTATCTCGTCCTTCTTGTCTTCATTACATTAATGAAATTTAATACTACACTAATAAATTAAATTACAAGAAGTACAAACGACACGCAGGCCGTAAAATAATAAACAATTTAAATAGACGACTCGCAGACCGTAAAACCAATTATAATTAAACGACACGCATGCCGTAAAAACCAACCCATAAGAAATTAAATTATCCAATCACATTGGTCAATTTATGGTCATGCCATACACCACACACATACCATAAATAATTATCAAATAATTAATAAAGCATGTAATATACTAAATAAACAATTTATCTGACAATCAGACAATAATTAAAATTTGAGTCATCACATGAACAAAACTGGACTCGCCGAGATGGCCGCCAGTAGCGATCTGGGCAGGTTTGCCGGGTTCGAAACCGCGGTTGCGGTTGCAACATTTTGCAACTATTATTTCCAAATTTACTTTTATGTTAAAAGGGCTTATAAGAAAAGGATTACTTTGAAACTACCAAAAGCAGTTTCAGTAGAGATGGTAAAGCGCCGGATTTCATGGCAAAAGACTAGGGTTCGAATCCCTTGTCTTGCGGAATAAATTTTTGCAATATTAAAGCAGATTTCTGCCTTTAATAAAAACATCCGTGACAAAGTTACCAAATTAAAGTGTTAGACCACTTGGTAAGAAAAGCTCCAACTGTTAGATTAGCAAAGGATCGAATCCCTTCCCGGCCAAAAACATTTTTGCTAATTAACACAACCAGCGGGTCAGGCCCGACCCGACCGGACCGGACCCGAATCTGCCCGACACACTGTATCTTGTTCGAGCGATTACGGCCAATGATTTTGCAGCTTGATCCGAAAATTATTTTTGACGATCCGATTTAATCAAATTAAACCAGAAAAAATATTTTATAAAATCTATATTTTATAAACATAATCGGGAACATAATTTACACATAAATATGTTCTACATAAACAATTAAATTACATGCAAGTTGGCTCGATACCCTTTGTTGGGTTTTCTATGTATCGAATACAAAATAATCGGAGTAAAAACGCGGCGGAACAATAAAAGTGAAAACCCAATTTAGGATCACATGCGTAATTTAATTGTTTAATTAAAGAGTTAATCGAATTACCTTAATCCGATTGAACAAATCTAGATCCGGACTAGAAGCGGATGAATATCTCCTTCCTCTTACGGTGATCCACACACGAACAATTCCACAAGCCGGATTGCTAGATCCTTTAATAATATTGATAAATAGTACAACACAAATTCCTTACTAGAAGGATTGTACTATTGATCAAGATCAACTAAGGGAAGAGGAACGACCGACTCAGTTCTCCTACAGTATAATGTAGATGGCCGATTTTTCTTCTTCTTGAAGGGCCGATTTTAGGTCTTATTTTCTCATAACAACCCCTTGTCCAAGACCTTATATATATATACTAAGTAAACCCTAGATTCAATAATCTAGTATTTGCTTAGTTGCCCCTCAACTTATTAAATAATACAAGATATATAATATCGATATTATATATATTACTTATTATTTAATCTCCTTATAAATATAATATCCAATATTATATTTATTATTCCCGATTGATATTTATTCCTACTTGTCTATAATTGTCGTATGTGTGACCCAAAGGCTTATATTATGTTGGCAATTATTTAATACCTTATTAAATAATAAATCATAAGCGGCCTCTAGCAAGACATTATGATTACCCAAATAATATAAGTTAATAATCCATTAAACCTTTTAACGTGTCAAATCCCTTTGTCACGCGATATCATATTTGAACTAAGTCATGGAGTCTGTCATACTTATTTATGTTCAAATGCTTTCTCGATCTTAAGTAGGTGATTGAATCAAATGACTCTTCATTTGAGCATGGCCATGCATTTCCTTGATCCTACTTATCGAGGGCCCAGCAGATATCTCTCTCACTTAAGAGAGGGACAAATCCCCATCTTGATTATTCATTGCCCTCTACATGACTCCCACTAATCCCGATCGCTAACCTTTATGATCACCATGTTTGAGATGACGTTGGATTACGTCAAGGCATAGCGATTATCATGTTGGACTCTATGATAATCTCGGGTTCAAGGATTTATTGACATACTTGTATTGAGATTCACTTATGACATTTCCATGCGGTGATCTCAATGCGGGTCGGTCGATTAGTTCTCCAACCAATACCCATAAGATTGATCCGTACCATACGCATAATCATCCGATGATTATCAATCAAACTTATACTAGTATATTAATCACTTGAGTCTCTACTCAACGCGATTTTACCAGGGACATTTGAATAATCTTATTATTCGTGAATAACTATTATTCGATTATTATAATATTAAAACATGCACACATTATAATAATCAACGAGAAATAAATGATATCAAATAACTTTATTTAAATGTGACAATTACAAATCTAGGCACATCGAATGTCCTAGGGCACTATTCCCAACACAATTTGCATCACCTCCGGATGAAATAATCTATCCGTGTCAAATCCTGTTTGCCTGATTAAACAATCAAGTCCCAATCGTGATACAAATCAATAATACACGATACACCTGAGAGACAACCGTCCAAAACTATGGCAACAAATCCCGAAATGTCGACACAAAATTCGAACGCTCATAAGATCATTAACAATGATCAACCAACAAACCGAGAATACCATTGACATGATAAACTCAAACACGGACAACTAAAGGTCGAAACATAACCGAGAATATCATCCACATGATAAACTCAATATTACCGACGAAGGATCAACAAGAACCGAGAATACCCTCACGTGGTAAGCTCTAACACGATCAACACCGAACCATAGAGACAAACATATGGAGGAATAACATTCTCAAAATGTTACACAAATCACATACAGTAGATCTCAACGAAACACAACCGACTGTTGAACATACCCTCGGCGTACGAAAAACCAGTCACAAACCGACGAGCATACCCAATCATATAAGGAGTGGGAACGACTAATCAATATTCAAACAACCATCCTGGAGTCACCATCCTCAAATCTACACTTACTAAGAAATCAGTCAAAATACCGCATGCGAATAAAAATCAGTTGGCCCAAAAGTCAAAAGGCACTATAGAAAAAATAGAGCCACATAGCATATATGTCCCGGTTTCACCAAAATCCCAAGTTCTAAAATTACATTATGTACATGAATCTACAGCACGCACCATATATCTCTTATCTGATCAATCAATCGATCAGCACTGGATAACCAAACTCATACTAAAGTTCGAATATCTTTTCATCGTACCATACTGGTGTATTATCCAGTTCGTGAGTCACACTCATAACTTCACCATGATATGCACTATGCACTACATGCGTATGTATATCAATCACATTTTCAAAAACAGTTTGGAATCATATAGTCATGTCAAGAAGAGAAATTTTCGAAAGTTCTTTCAAGAATTTCAAAACTCAAAACATAAATTTTCGTAAGACCACGAAATCAATTTTCGAAAATTTAAATCGGCTCACTTATGTCAAGTTCTCGATGACAATCCTTTTCGAATACACACGATTAAGTAAAATTGAATTATGCAAATGATTACTAGTTCGTTTTGTCACCAAATCCACTGACATTCCATCGGAAAACCACACGATAGAGTTCCAAAATCTCAATATATAAACTCCGATAAAAACTCCTTTTCCACATTTGACTCGCAAGGTCGACCATTAACCCATCCTGGATCACCTCAACTATGCTATGACAAAATATTGAATAATCGACAAATCAAACACAACGAAATACTACCCGAGAAGTTTCATTTACAAATCTCGGGAGTTCTTTTGAAAACATAAAAGCCTATTAGAAACATTACAAGAAGTTTACAAATAAACAACGAAAGCCTATTAGGGTCTCAGCCCAATCCCGTTCCACATTACAAGAAGTTTATATTGTAGAAAACCCTTTTGGACCCCAAGTCTGAGTTATAAAACTATTTCAAAATCGATTGGGTCTCGGCCCAAAAATCATTTTCCGTGAAACATCCGTGAAACATTCATTTTGAAAAGTATCATTATCAAATGCTCAAAAACAGTTCATATATCTCAAAATGAATTAACATGACTACATGTTCTTCTCAACCATCCACAACATTTCTCCCAAATGCACAACTCCATTCCAAAATTTAATCCACATATTGATTTCCGAAATCATAGCTTCTTAAGATCATCAATCCTATCTCAACTCTGTCACCTCATACTGTGACGCATAATATCTTTCTGAATCTCAAAGCATATCAACTTAGAACGGCAATAAATCTCAATAAAATTCAAAAATCCAAATACTTACAGATCGTGAAGCCGACGATTCCCCGTGATACTAGCACATGTCTCGACTCAAGAAAATACTCGATACCGATAATTTCAAAATACACATTTTGCAAACTCAGTTCGACTCGAGAACACAACACATCCCTATCCGAAGAAACACGTTAATACTATTTGGAAAAGTTTACAACAACCCCAGTACCACACTGGTAAATCACATAACCCACAAGCCCGAGTGAACAACAAAACCCAGGGATCTAGAATTCGGCAATCGACAACTCGAATGACGCGAAAAAAGCACGACTCGACTGCCTAGGTTTTCTCAACCTAAGCTCCGATACCATATTCTGTAACACCCCCAAAGTCATCCAGGATTATTACAGTGTTGTGGGCCCCGAGACGGAACCCACAAGGCTAAAAGACGTTTTTACAAACCTTTCAAATACGCCTAAGTGGCGATGACGGTAATGTCTTTAAAAATATCAGAAGACTTTATAGAACCCATTTATCAAAACCGTCATAAAATCTCATTTGAAACTACATGGCCCAAAATGCCAAAATAGTTTAGAAAATGACTTCCAAAATAAATTAAGTCGCCAAAAACCAAACGACCAATCAAAAATACTCACGCAGCGGAAAAGACAACAATTAAAATACTCTAGCAGCAAAATACATCAACTAGTCAAAGTACTCGATTCATAAACACACGGCATAGCCAGTATCCTCCGGGAAGTTCATATCTCCATGACCGCTACAAGGTCGATATCCCAAGAACCTAAAAAGAGAGCCCACGATGGGGTCAGTCATAATACTCAACAATGATATAGATCACATCACGTTAATAATTACGTACCAATGAAAATACTAAGTAAGAATACGACCAATGTAATTTCACTGTCATAACTTTATCAACTCGTGATAATCCTTACCAAAGTATTACTTACCAAAATTCACATCTCGTATCCTCAACGACACAATAAACTCATACCCGATCATCTGTACTGTACCTCAAGCAATACCCAAGGTTCTCAAAACATCATAACTTACTAATACGAAATATACCAACTCTGACCAATTCGATCCATCGGATATCATTATCAAATCTCAACATGAAAATCGATTGTCCATCAAAGACAAGTACCAAAAAGGAAATACGGAACATACCTCAAGATACGCAAGGCCACGATAAATCACGTCAGTCTAATCCTAGATCAGACCAATACAACATACGGACATGGTCCTAACACA
The DNA here is from genome assembly GCA_033398695.1 of Orobanche coerulescens. Classification (NCBI taxonomy): domain Eukaryota; kingdom Viridiplantae; phylum Streptophyta; class Magnoliopsida; order Lamiales; family Orobanchaceae; genus Orobanche; species Orobanche coerulescens. Next base: position 94,440,715 of record CM065809.1, read on the forward strand.
AGACCTACAAATGCATACTCATATGACGACATCAATATGCCCACAACAATAACAACAATGTATACTCAATGGAAATACGGTGATCCAGCGCACACAGCATAGATCCCTAGATGACCCTGCTAGATCAACATGAGGTGGATAACCAATAATATACATATGCACAACAACAACACATAGTAATCCAACGATCCAGCGCACACAACATATATTCCATGATAATCCCGTCGGACCAACGCATGGTGGAATTACCTGTCCAACGATCCAGCGCATACAGCTATAGATTCACATGATGATCCCGTCGGACCAACGCATGGTGGACATACGACAATAATGCACAACTGCATATAACAACAATACACAATGCACGACAACAACAATACACGAATGTATCACAACATGATCAACACTAAATGCCAAAAATGGTTAGAGTACTTGCCTCGAGTCCTTCGAGAGAAATATCGATGTCAAAACCACCACTAAAAAATATCCTCACAATTCGGCGATCCAAAAATACCACGAACTGTAGATAACGCATATCCTCGCATTAACCACAATATATCCTCGATACCCAAATATACCAATGACGAATGGAAATCATATACGTTATGATTTAACTCCCAAAAATCGGAAAACAACATACAATGCAAATCTCCAGGGTTCACAATAACAATCATTGCTATATGCATTATAAACGAAGGAAACTGAAACCATTCATTAAATATTATAAATTGTGCAAGTAATAACTTGCCTTGATATCGAAATGACGATGATGAAGCCGTGACCAATCCCATTGCTTCGTCTACGAGCTCCTCGGACCTGAACAAAGCAATTCACGAACATTCTCGTACACGACCGCAAAACACTTTTCTAATCGACGATTATAACCAACGATCAATGATCATAACTTATTGAAGTAATCAATTAACACACATTCAATAATAATCAATTCCCGATTTAACCAATCAATCAAACTCAACGGCTCAAAGATTCCTCGATCATATACAAAACATAATAGTATAACTCAAACCATCACGAACTCATATCCATAATACGAACCGAAATCCGATAATCGTTATTAACAATCAATATAACCAATCAACAAACCCAATGATTTTACAATATCTCGATTAACCACAAGTCCGAACAATCCAACTCAAACAATTACGAATTCACAACCACAATACGATTATGGATACTAATGTAAAGGAAATCATATTCGATGATCAATCACAATCTTTCCGAATTCCAAATTGTTTATCATGATTCGTATTTCGTCAAGAACATACGAATTCTACCACTACAATCAACATAACTTAACGAACATTCCATCTTCATATCTAAAAATACCGATAATTCAACATACAATCGTCTTGCTATGTTCTATATATCAAAAGTTCCTCAAGAACACTAAGTGATTCGAAACCATGATCATAACCATCAAAACAACATAATCTGATATCCTTTAACATGTAGATAATCATCCAACTCATAATTCAAGTCATATATTATCGTATTCTTAAACATACAATTCACATAACTTCAAGAATCACAACAACACCACCATAATCATCTTCATACGAATCATTCGTCAACAATAACATCAAAATCCGAATTCAAGGTGTAGAGTTCATCAACATACCTCAAGAACATGAACAACACCATCCAACACATCAACGATCATCGATATCTTCATATCCAATCCTCAAATCCATGTTTCCAAGCTTATAACCAAGTTATAAGGGGCTTATGTTCACCAACATATGAAGGGGGGACGAATCTGGGAGGAAGGAATGGTTTTCTTCTCGTGAAGAAATGAAAAACCGATCCTCCATTTATAATCTGCAGTGCTCATTACGTACGTTACCAATACACATTAACATACATAATGCTCCTTACGTACGCTACAGGTCCTTCATAGCGTACGTAACATCATTCCAGAACTCACTGCCTTTTTTCGTTCGATCGCTTACATACGTAATGCATAGGCCATAATGTACGTAATACATACATTCACTTGCTACAGTAAATATCCATTTAACGTACATAATGTGTAGTCCATAACGTATGTAATATACGACATTGACTCGTCTGTCCACATTCTGCACCGAAAGCTACCAACACGGGACCCACTTGTCGGTCATAGCCTGATCCTGTCTGATTCTCTTCATAACGTATGTTATATACACTACGTAACGTACGTTACGTCTGTGTCTTAGCGTACGTAAGCTCCTATGCTTAACGTACGCTAAGCTTGACAAAGTCCTCTCTGATCATCCAACTATATCTCACCTGATACTTTAACGTACGTAAAGACCTCGTGTTAATGTACGTAACTTTTGGGGATTAACGTACGTAAGCTCATATGCTTAACGTACGTTATGGCTTCTATACTTAGCCATTTATACTAATCTTGCTCGTCGTCTCAATATACCGAATACGTATACACCACACACTATATCCTCAAATGCAATTATCGACCAAGTACGACAATTATAACAAACAGATGTATCAGTCCTTCAATTATTGTATCCATACTATACGGATTCCACACTGTACAACATAACTCGGATAAAATAATATTAAACAACAGTAGTAGAAATCCCGGATATTACATTGGGGACCAGAGAGATTGGCTCGAACTTTTATAGCTGAAATTGTGAGATTGCATGGTTCCCTTAAAACTATTATTTTCGATCGAGATGGTCGCTTCCTATCGCATTTTGGAAAGTTGTCCATCAGGCTTTGGGCACCGAGTTGAGATTGAGCACGTCTTTTCATCCTCAGTCATACGGTCAGACTGAGCGGACGATTCAGACGTTGGAGGATATGTTGCGGGCTTGTGCCCTAGACTGGAGTAATGATTGGGAACTTCATTTTCCATTGATCGAGTTTGCCTACAATAATAGTTGGCATGCGTCGATCAAAACGGCACCTTTTGAAGCACTTTATGGTAGGCGGTGTAGATCGCCATTATATTGGGATGAGGATTCGGAGCTAGTCGGAACGGAACTGGATATGTTGATGGAGACTAAGGAAAATATTTCTATTATTCGAGACCGGTTGTTGATTGCCCAGAGCCGTCAGAAATCTTATGCTGATACTCGCCGTCGACCTTTGGAATTTAAAATGGGAGACCATGTCCTACTCAAGGTGTCGCCGACCAAAGGAGTTTTCCGCTTTGGGAAAAAGGGTAAACTTAGTCCGCGGCATATCGAACCGTTTGAAATTTTGGACAGGGTTGGATATTTAGCTTATCGCTTGGTGTTACCTCCAGCTTTGAGTCATGTCCATAGCATTTTTCACGTTTCTCAGTTGAGAAAGTACGTGCCGGATACAAGTCATATTATCGACTATAGTGAGATTGACGTAGCTGAGGATGTTACCTTTCCAGAGAGACCGGTGAAGATCCTTGAACGTCGTGAGAAGCAGCTTCGACACAAAACCATTTTGTTAGTTAAGGTGCAATGGTCAAGACATGGAGTCAAGGAAGCGACTTGGGAGACGGAAGAGAAGATGAGATAGGGATACCCCGAACTTTTTATTTCTTAAGTTTCGGGACGAAACTTCCTTTTAGAGGGGGAGAATGTAATACCCATATTTTTTATTGAATTATTGGCTTTGACGTTCCTTCACTTTTGTCACTCTTGTAAGTACTTATCGAGATGTTGTTGATTCTAGAGTTTCGTATCCTTCGGAACATGTTCATATAGATTGGACCTTGTGGCGATGTTATCAGATGGAGCAGATAGCCCAAGATAGGCGTGAGCTAACGCACGCTAATTCTATTTGGAAGCGCGCGCTAGCTTCGCCAGAAGCGCGCGCTAATGGTCTGAGTTGGGCAGTGGCATTAGCCGAGTTATGCTCTCTGGACTGGCATTTAGCGCATGCTGGGCATAAGTTAACGCACAATATTCGTGCCGAGTGGCACGCGCTAGCTTCGCCAGTAGCGCACGCTAATGGGTTGAGTCTGGCAGAGGCAGTAGCTAAATTCTGCTTTCTGGACTAGCAGTTAGCACATGCTAGGTGTGAGCTAACGCATGCTATCGACATTGCGCAGCACACGCTAGCGCCAGATGTAGCGCTTGCTAATGACGCAGGTCAAAAGCCACTGAACTTCCAGGTAGCCCCGTTAGCGCATGCTAACCTTGAGATTTAGCGCGCGCTAAATAGGCATAGTATAAAAGGGCGGTCAGCCCTGTTATTCGTCACTTTTCTTCATTTCCCTCAATTCTGACGAGAGAGCACGAGAGGGGCGACTCCGAGGCGATTTGGGGCGGCTACTCATCATCTATCATCATCTTAGGTGGGATAACAAAGATTATACAATGTCTAATCCGTTTCTACCTTCCAAATCAAGGTAAATTCCTTAGAACCCTAGTTTGGGGGATTTTTGGGGATTTTCATAGATTCGTCCGATTTATCCATTTTGTAGCATGAGATCTTTGAGATTATGTTGTATTTGCACCGTACCCACATTTCCCCTACGATTATATGGATGGTTATGTACTTTGTTCGGACTTGAGAGGGTTTGGATGATTTCCAAACATCTAGGTGATTATCCTTGTAGTTTTGTGAATCGTAGGCGGGTTTCAGGAGTTTCTTCGTGTGATTTGAGTATGGATTATTGATTATCGTATTCCTTACGAATCGTTAGGTGTCGTAAGTGCGTTCTTGGACCTACCGAACTTGTATTCTTTTCTTCTGATTCTCGATGTCTCAAATGCAAGTATATGTTTATGATTGGACGTCCTCGACTTTGAAAGTAAGGTATATGAATTGTATGATTGTATATATTCACTCTAGTACGGACCGACGGGTCCTCTGAGGGTTACATTGCCTTTGGTGCAGTTCCGCGAATATTTTGGGTTAACCACTCTGGGAGGGTCCGACGGGGCCTCTGAGGGTTCTGTTGCCTTTAGTGCGGTTCCACAGTTAATCACGTATGTATTGAAATGAAGTGTTATGAGATTTAGTTATTCCGGAATACTAGTCTTGAGATTGATGGAATGATTATTTCATTTACTTTATTGTCGAGAAGTATTGTGTTTCATATTCGATATACTTGTACTAGCTATTCGACGGCTAACACTTTTTTGGGGGAAATACCTTTCATGTATTTCAGGATCCAGGAGAGCTGATAGGCATGTACCGGGTCAGCATGAAGATGATGGGCAAGTGTGATGTTGTGTCTTGTCACTGGTTATGCTTTGTATTTCCTCCATTCAATGATGTTGTACTTGAAATGGTTATGAGTACTCGAGTACTGTTTCTGGTTTTCTTGATGTTTTGGCCTGTGTTGCCATGGGGTTGATTCTTGATGTATTGTATTCAGTTTTATTGGATATTGTCTTGAGTGCCAACTTTATTATCCTACATTGGATTATGCTTGGATCTTATCGGTCAAAGTTCATGGTACCGCGTGTGAATAGCCTTGTGGGTCCCACAGCGGGGCTCACGGCGCTATAATATACCCTGAATAACTTGGGGGTGTTACATATGCTCCACATTGGACCGTGCACACTAGATGATTAAACCAAACCAAGCCAAACATACTCAGTATATCCCGCTCAGAGCAGGGTCTGGGGAGGGTAAGATGTACGCAGACTATGCCCCTACTTATTACGGTAGGGAGGCTGTTTCCGTGAAGACCCCCAGCTTAGTGCACAGTAGAATCTTGTGTGATAAATACAAAGGAAAACATATGATTCGAAAAAGCTCGAGACCATACCTGAGCCCATGGCTTGATCCACATGGGACTTACCTAAGCGGAATTTGGCCACTTCACTCCCGATGAACGCTGCTCTAACAAAAGAGAGGTTGGCTCTGCGTACAGCTCCCTGTCAAAAATACACCACACGCAAAGACAATAGGATAAAATATACAATAAAAGTAAAATGCAATGCTCTAGGTCAAAGCTAACCGAGACAACCCAACCCTTAGGCTCTCAACTACAGCACCGCTCCCTACAAAAGAATCCACAACTCTGATATGGCACCTCCAAGCGCACCTATCAATAGTCATGGTTTCGGAAAGGTTTAAAGCCTTCAAATCTAATCTCAGTTGCTCCTCCCACATCCTCCTCGGTCTGCCTCTCATCCTCTCCCCGACAACCATTAAACTCTCGACCCTCCTCACCGGAGCAGATGCCTGCCTCCTGCGGACATGGCCAAACCATCTCAATCTCCCTTCCCTAACTTTCGCTGAAATGGGCGCCACTTCCAGCGCGTTCCTGAAAACCCCGTTCGCAATTCTATCTAACATTGTGCGACCACACGAACAACGTAACATTCTCATTTCAGCCACTTCCAACTTGCTCTCAAGCGACTTCTTTATCGCCCAACATTCGGAGCCATACAACATTACAGGTCGGATTGCCGCTCTATAGAATTTACCCTTCAACTTTAGAGGGACTTTCTTGTCGCACAGGACCCCTGTCGCTGCTCTCCACCTTAGCCACCCCGCCTTGATGTGATGCGTGACATCATCTTCACACTCACCTTCCTTCTGAATGATCGAACCCAAATACTTGAACTTATCCATACGGGGTATGATCTGATCCGCAATCTTTACCTCAACATCTTCCTCGTTGGCCTCACCACTAAAGTTACACCAGAGATACTCGGTCTTAGACCGGATCACACGCAAGCCCTGGGATTCTAACTTAGCCCTCCAACGCTCCAACTTCGAGTTCACCTCCCTCCTCGACTCCGCCACTAACACAATGTCGTCAGCAAAAAGCATGCACCACGGGATGCCATCTTGAATCCCTCGTGAAATGACGTCAAGGATTAGAGCGAAGAGAAGAGGACTTAGCGCCGACCCCTGGTGTAGCCCTATCTCAACCGGAAAATATTGGGTGTCACCAACTGGATTAGGTACATTATTCCACATATATCCTTAGGATTCTGTATACGGGATGGACATGTGCACAGACACATTTCTGGGTCAGGCGTACTTTAATGTCCGTCCTTGAGACATATTGTTGGTCGTTCATATACCATGTGTGATTGGGTATGCCCGACGGTTGCAATTGGTAGTACATACGCCCGAGTGGTCTGTTCGATAGTTGGGTTTGTTTCATTGAATCTATTATCTTGAGATTTATATCATGTCTACCTGACCTTGTAATTTTGGGCGAAATACTTGTTGTTTTGTATTTTAGGTTGAGGGAAGGCCGTGACACAGGAAGAGCATTGTGACGGTGGAGGGTTGGAAGGATAGTAGTTTCGGTCCCGAGTCTTCTAGTTTCTAGTTATGTTAAACCATGTACGTTATTTTCGATGTATTGTACTTCTCCATATTTTGTATTATTTTGGGTATTCCCTATCCTCGTATGGATTATACTTATATTTTGGATCATGTGTATCATGACAATTATAGCCAAGTATTGTATAAACTAGTAAGAGAGTTTGGTAATATAATATGGTTCGGCATTAATATATATTACGGTGAATTAATATATTCGTATAGTCTGGTGGATTCCAACGTGGAATGTACGATAGTGTAATAGATGTTTTTTTGTGGTGTTACACATATTAGTCATTTGGTTGGTGTAATTCATGCATTACATGTCAACCGCGTGTTAGTTACAATTACTTTCACATTTTGTAGTTTATTTTATTTTATAGTTCGTTTCAGTGCACGCAATGATGTTGAACCATTAAATTTAATTCCAAAAAATATCTTGATATTGATCATAAACTACATGCCAACATAAAATATATGCCAAGATATTACACTAAGTACACATGGTAAAGCTAAGAGTATCAGCAGTGTCGCCCACGTGTTTATTGGAGGTTAGCTAACATGCTAAATGTCAATTTATATTTATGGTTCAAGTGAATTACATTTTTTAAATTACATACCCCTAATAAATCAAGCTTGGATTTGAGTACATCAAATGAATAAGACTTTGTGTCCTTAGGTTGCATCAGTATGCCAGTTAACGAGGACTCACTATAAGAATAAATGTCAAAGACTTCGAATAATATCTGAAGTAAAAACGTTATAATTACCGAAATCTATGTTCGTGTAGTAAAAGGTATACTTTAGACTTCGTTTTTTATACGAAGTCCAATATCCTAAAAACTGAAGTCTATCTCAGTTTTTCTTCTAATTATGGTCGAAATGTGGGGGGTAAGTGAAGTAAAAGAATATTTTTAACTTCAGTTATTTTATAATTGGCGTAGTAAATAAAGAACTTTTTACTTCAGTTATTGTATAAGTATATATTAGTATTTTCTACAGTAATATATATTAATATTTCACATTTCAATTTAAAATCCATTGCCAAAATCTACATTCAACTATAACTAACCATCAACCACAAGAGCTCAATAATATAAGAACCAACAATTTTATATCATCCCATCTTAAAAAAATAACATGCGTTCCAACCAATTCAAAACCAGATACATATCATAACAAAGAGTCAAAGACAAAGAATGTGTAATAAGATTCTATCTATTTCATCATGAACACCACAAATAGGTCAAAAAGGATTAATAAAGATCATATACTTCAAAACGACAAAGTCTCTATTCAGCACGTCATTGCTTTTCATCAGACGACCATACTTCTTGTTCATGAAATCATCTTCTCCTCAACTTTCTTCTTCAAATCTTCAACATCGGCACGTGAAGCAAACAAATCCACATAATCACTTTGTTGCTAGTTTAACAAATCTTCTTCCCCAATAAAGAAATTACAAGGTTTTGCCTGAAAGCCAAAATTATATTACCAACTAAAACATATTAGCATAATGTGTCGCAACACACATACTACAACTGTAACACCCCCGATATATTCAGGAATATTACAGCACCGTAAATCCTTTACATAAGGATTTACAAGGCTGAAGAATTGAAAAGACATTAACAGGTACCAACGTATGAAAATAACAGAAATAAGATACAACAGTTCTGACCAAATACTGAAAATACGAATGTTCAACGGAAAAGAATTAATACATCACCAAATCCAAATCATCATAAACGACTACGTACTGGAGTACTTATTAAAACGGTACAAACAATAGACAAATAAACCTGGCCGGAACATCACTCTGCACCCTCGTCGTCATGCAACTCCAGTGGTTGTTTCCCTGCTCTTCTGGATCCTGAACATAAATAAATGTTCACCCCCGAATGGGTTAGCACAACGATTGCTAGTACAAGTACCACAACATATTATTCAATATCTCACGAAGAATAATAATAACATAAATGACAAAAGAACCAACGATTCTTCTCCTGCGAGAAACTCAATAATAACATACACACATGATAATCACAACATACACATGGTAATTCCAATGATCCAACGTTCACTGCCTAGACCCCCCGATGATTCCGTCAAACCAACCCGAGGTGGAAAAACCCGTCCGATGATCCAGCGCACGCTAGCATAGATCCCCCGATGATCCCGTCGGACCAACACGAGGTGGAAATACAACAACGACATACATGTACAACAATATGTATAACATCAATACACAAAACAATTAAGGTACTTGCCTCGATTCGAAGACAAGAACACTACTTCCACGAAAAACGAAACACTCGAAGGTCCCCCCTTCGATCAATCACGTAGCAAGCTCGAACCTTAACAAAAGAAATAATATAGAATTTATCTCACGTCGTACGAATGTCTAACAATCCAATTTACGGCCTAAAGTTCATAAAACGTAATTTGCCTGAACTACTTAGCATACGCTACGTATTCTACGTAGCGTGCGTTAAGCCTGCTCGTTAGCGCACGTAAACAATCGAAGCCTACCGTACGCTAACTATGTATCGACAGTCCTCACTGGTCAGCCGACTGACTCGCCTGATGACATAACGTACGATATGTACCAAACGTAGCGTACGTTAAAATATGTCCGATAGCGCACGTTAATCTACATAGCTTAGCGTGCGCTAAGCGTGCATGGCAGTTTCACTGCTGGGCAGCAGATCGTTCTAACGGTGATGAAATTTACGAACTCCTCAGTGATTAACGTACGTTATCCGTCTACATGTCATGTTCATAAACTTATGAATGATCTTACGGATTCAAACATCTTTGAATTCAAGGAAAAGAATATCATCACAACTCTTATATCCTACTCGATTATCATTATCATGTGAAGTTCGTGAACTCAAGTTGATGCACTAGATTCCACTGTCATTTATACATTTAAACTTCATGTTGAAGGTGAACTAACAATTCCAACTACGATGTTTCAACGACGATATATAAGCATAATCATTCCCACTTCTAAACATGATGTTTGTTGAATAATTCATCAATGGAACTCAATATCTTGATAGCATGATTCATCTAATTCTTCAGAACACGAATCTAAGGTTGGAGAAAGAATTAACATACCTTAAGATGAAGAAAACACTGAGTCAAAAGGTAAAATCCAGCTCCGGTTGTTTGTATGCCAATCCAAGGTGTTTCTCTACTTCAACAATCAATCACAAGTGGCATTCCATCTCCAATGATCAAGTAGATATGTTCTAAGTGTGTTTAAGGAGGATATAGGCTCTCTGGACTATCAAGAAATGAGGATGAGTGAATGGAACAAGAAGAAATGGAGTGTTGTCCCTTAAATAAAGTTTCTGCACAATAGCTGATTAGCGCACGCTACCCTACTTCCCTTAGCGCACGCTAAATAAGAGTTGACTCCAAAACTGTCCAGTTCCGCCCGCGGGAATCTTATCCGGACCCACATCCGGCTGGCGCATGTGCTAGCCGTCTAGTTCAATAATTGACTGCCTAGCGCACGCAATTCTTCATTCGTAGCGTGCGCTATTTGTAGCCCGATAACGCACGTTAAGCTACATTCTTAGCGTGCGCTATCACGAGTTTGCATGAGAAATTTTGCATGTTGTTATACTTATGTACGAAGATACAAATGTGAGAAATATCATACTCCAATTATCGAGATCACAATTTTGAATAATACAGGGTTCGAATACAGGATATTATATACTCTCCTACTAAAAGGAGTTTCGTCCCGAAACTCAAGACGAAAATAACTCTGTATATCTGGACTTCATGCTATCTTTCGTTTCCCATATAGATTCTTCCACTCCGTGGCGTGACCACTGAACTTTGACCAAAACGATTGGTTTGTTCCTCAACTGCTTAACTCGACTCTCGAGTATCTTGACTGGTCTTTCTTCAAACATTCCATCCTGAGTGACTTCAATCTCGCCGAAATCAATGACATGACTAGGATCCGGTATATATCTCCGTAACTGGGATACGTGGAACACGTTATGAACATGGCTCAATGACGGCGGTAATGCCAATCTGTATTCCAACTCTCCAACTCTCTCAAGGATCTCGAATGGTCCGATGTATCTTGGACTCAGCTTTCCTTTCCTTCCAAGACGAAAGGTTCCCCGAGTAGGAGAAACCTTTAAAAGTACGTGGTCTCCAGTACTGAACTCCAATGGGCGACGGCGTACATCTGCATAAGATTTCGGTCGACTGTGGGCGGTCAAAAGCCTTTCACGAATCAAGGCTATCTTCTCTCGAGTCTGTACGATCAACTCTGGTTCTGTCCCGATCAAGTCTGATGAATCGTCCCAACATAGGGGCGATCTGCATCTCCTCCCGTATAATGCCTCAAACGGTGCCATCTTAATAGAAGCATGCCAACTATTGTTGTAGGTAAATTCAATCAACGGTAGATGAACTTCCCAATCGTTTGACCAATCTAAGGCACAGTCCCTCAGCATGTCTTCCACCGTTTGAATGGTCCTTTCGGATTGTCCGTCTGTCTGCGGGTGATAATCTGTGGTGAAGTTCAATTCAGTCCCCAAGGCCTTATGAACTGCTTTCCAAAAATGCGATACAAAGTGACCGTCTCGGTCAGAAATAATGGTCTTCGGCATACCATGCAATCGGACTATCTCTGAAATAAATACCCGTGCCAACCTCTCTGGTCCCCACGTGTCCTTAATGCCTAGAAAGTGAGCTGATTTGGTTAAGCGATCAATTATCACCCAAATCATGTTCATTCCTGTCTTGGTTCTCGGCATACTAGTGATAAAGTCCATCGATATGTCCTCCCACTTCCATTCAGGAATCGGGAGCGGCTTCAACATTCCGACAGGTCATTGATGCTCGATCTTAACCTGCTGACAAGTCAAGCATTTCGAAACATAATCCGCTACATCTTTCTTCATGTTGCCCCACCAGAAATTCTGCTTCAAGTCCTTGTACATCTTACTGGTGCCCGGGTGGATAGAATAGGGCGAGCTGTGAGTTTCCTTCATAATCGTCTGTTTCAGAACATCGACATCGGGAACGCAGAGTCGGTTCTGAAATCTCAAAACTCCATCATCATGAGTTACGAATCCGGGGGCCTTCCCCTTGATCACTTCTTCATGTAACCGAATCATCAGAGGATCATCTGCCTGCTTAGATATGATTTCCTCGATTAACGATGAAGTTATTTCCATCATGCACAGTTGTCCTTGGACTCACCATACTTCAATTCCTTCTCGAATCATCTCTCGTTGAATGCGGAGCTGGGAGGTCAGAGTCTCCAGCATCTAGATAGAAACAGGCTTGCGTCTGAGTGCATCGGCCACTACATTCGCTTTGCCTAGATGATACAGAATCTCCAAGTCGTAGTCCTTAATCAGCTCTAACCATCTTTTTTGCCGCATGTTCAACTCCTTCTGACTGAAGATGTATTTGCGACTCTTGTGATCCGTAAATATCTGACAGTGAGTCCCGAACAGGTAATGCCTCCAGATTTTCAAAGCAAAAACTACTGCTGCTAGCTCCAAATCATGCGTTGGGTAATTCACTTCATAAGATTTTAGCTGTCGTGACGCATAAGCGATCACCTTATCATTCTGCATCAATACGCACCCGAGTCCTTGGTTCGAAGCATCACTATAAAACTATAAATCCTCCAGTTCCCTGTGGAAGTGTTAAAATCGGTGTTGTCGTCAATCTCTTCTTCAATTCATCAAAGCTATTCTGGCACAACTCGTTCCACTCAAACTTTTGTGTTTTCTGCAGTAGTCGAGTAAGTGGGGGGAAATTTTGGAAAACCCTTCCACGAATCGACGATAATATCCAGCAAGTCCTAAGAAACTCCGGACTTCTTTCACGTTCTTTGGAGGCTTCCAATCCATAACTGCTTCGATCTTCTGAGGATCTACTTGGACTCCTTCAGCTGATACCACATGACCGAGGAACATTACTTCCTTTAGCCAGAATTCACACTTAGAAAGTTTGGCGTACAATTGTTCATTTCTCAACAGGTCTAACACAATCTGTAAATGCTGTGCATGCTCTTCCGGGCTCTTAGAATATACCAGAATGTCATCAATGAACACGACCACAAATTTATCCAAATATTCGATGAACACTTGGTTCATCAGTTGCATGAATACAGCAGGTGCATTAGTGAGACCAAACGGCATCACTACAAACTCATAATGTCCGTAACGAGTTCTGAATGCTGATTTCGGAACATCAGACTCCTTAATCCTCAGTTGATGGTATCCTGATCTCAGATCGATTTTAGAAAATATTGTTGCTCCTTGCAACTGATCAAACAAATCATCAATCCGTGGCAACGGATACTTGTTCTTAATAGTCATTTTGTTCAGCTCTCGATAGTCAATACACAGTCGAAGCGATCCATCCTTCTTTCGGACAAAAAGAACTGGCGCTTCCCAGGGTGAAACGCTTGGCTGGATATAGCCTTTGTCCAGTAACTCCTCCAGCTGCTTTTTCAGTTCATACATCTCAGTAGGTGCCATACGATACGGCGCCTTAGAAATTAGTGTAGCTCCGGGTTCCAGCTCGATGGTGAATTTTACATCCCGTCGTGGAGGTAGTCCAGGTAACTCGTCAGGATATACATCTAGAAATTCGTTCACAATAGGAATGGATGAAAGTTCCACAATTTCGTCTTCTTTATTCATTGCATAGCACCAGTATCCGGTACAGCCCTGTTTCAACAATTTGACAGCTTTCATCGCCTTGATCAACTTTCCTGAGCTTCCTTGTTTCCATCCTTCAAACAGTATTTCGGAACCATCGTCAGCGATCAGCGAGATATTCCTCCTTCGGTAGTTTACAATAGCTCCATAGAGATTATGTAACACCCCCAAGTTGTTCAGGGTATATTACAGCGCCGTGAGCCCCGCCGTGGGACACACAAGGCTAAACATACACGGACTATAAAACTTGACCGAGAAGGTCTACATATAATGAGAAGAAAGACGATACAAAGGTATTCAAAAACATAACCAATGTATTCACAGACATTACATCACAAGTCAATACTTCGGCAAACACAGGCCGGAACTTCAAGGAAAGAGGAAAAACAATACTCGAGTATTCAATAACCAATCCAGTACAACAACACTGAATGGAAAGTTCAAAACATAACTGGAAGACCAACACAGTATCACACTTGCCCACCATCTTCATTCCGACCCAGACACGCTGTCCGATCTTACGAACTGAAATACATGAAACGTATTTCCCATAAAGGGGTTAGCCGTCGAATAGCTAGTGCAAGTATATCAAGTATGAAACACAATACTCCTCGACAATAAAGTAAATGTAATCCGTCAATTCATCAATTCAAGACTAGTATTCCGGAATGACTAAAATCTTATGACGTATGTGAATGCCGTAAAAACGGTTTGTTCATATCATACGCCGTTACATGTAGGAATGCCGTCAAAACGGTTCGTTCGTTACATGCCAACAATACATATATGAATGCCGTAAAAACGGTTCGTTCATAATATGCCATTAATATATCTATGAATGCCGTAAAAACGGTTCGTTCATATCATGCCATCAATTCCTCTTACTTTCAAAGTCGAGAACGCACAATCATAAATGTATACTTGCCTTTGAGACATCGAGAAATCGAACGGAGGAAGGGTATGAGTTCGGTAGGTCCAAGAACGCGCTTCCGGCACCTAAACGATTCGCAAGGAGTATGATAATTACTCATCCATATTCAAACTACACGAAGGAACTCCCCAAACCCGTCTACGATTCATAAAGATATACGGATAATCAACTAAAAGTTGGAAAATCATTCTAAATCTCACAAGTCCGAAAACGGCACAATCTAAACCATAAAATCGTAGGAAAGGTATACATACGGTATAGATACATCATAATCTCAAGGTTCTCAAGCTTCAAAGCGGTTAAAACGGACGAATCTACGAAAAACCCCAAAATTCCCAAAAGGTAGGGTTCTAAGGATTTTTACCTTGATTCGGACGTTAGGAGGAATTGGATGTTGAGAAATCCTTGTTCTCCAACCAAATATATTGTTTTTAGAAGGAAGATCGCTTCCAATCGCCTAAGATCGCCTCTCCCGAGTGATTCCCGTCGAAAAGGAGTGAAGAAGGTGAGAAATGACGAAAATAAAGTCAATCGCCATATTTATAATCGTCCCATCCTAGCGCACGCTACGCCTCCTTCATTAGCGTGCGCTAGCGAAGTCACCGGATAGTCCAGTGGCTTCTGCCGGTTCCGTTAGCGTGCGCTAATCGTCTGTCTCTAGCGTGCGCTAGTCCAAAATGTGGAACTTCATCTGCCTTCGCTCGCCAAAGACTTAGCGTGCGCTAGCGCTAAGACTTAGCGTGCGCTATTCCATAACTCTAGCGTGCGCTAGCCGAAGCCTAGCGTACGCTACCTGATAGTCCAGAAAATCTGGTAACTTCACTGCCTCTGCTGACCAGCCCGGTAGCGTGCGCTACGGACGGGTGTTAGCGTACGCTACTAACCACGAATAGCGCGCGCTAACAACCCCTAGCGTGCGTTAATCCGCCAGTCCAGAGAGCAGTTTGAAATGTGGGTTCTGACCTGACTGATCTTCTTAGCGCGCGCTACGGCTCAAAGCTAGCGTGCGCTAATCAGGCAGAATTAGCGTGCGTTAGCCTAGGCCTAGCGTGCGTTATATCTCCGGTCCAGAACATTTCCGCAAGGTCCTAAACGACATGATCAACAACTAAACGAGATATGAAACTCAAAAACAATATCAACAACATCTCCAAGCATTTACGGAGTGTTAACACAAGAGAAATGGCAAGGTCAAACAGTCAAAAATGTACGTGTATTACATTCTCCACCTCTAACCAGAAGTTTCGTCCGAAACTTAAGAAATAAAATGGGGTATTCCACCCGCATCTTCTCTTCCGTCTCCCAAGTTGCCTCCTCGACTCCATGCCTCGACCATTGCACCTTAACCAGTGGAATGGTCTTATGCCGAAGTTGTTTCTCGCGACGCTCAAGGATCTTTACGGGTCTCTCCGGAAAGGTAATATCCTCGGCTACGTCAATCTCACTGTAGTCGATGATGTGGCTCGGATCCGGTATGTACTTTCTCAATTGAGACACATGAAAAACACTATGGACGTGACTCAAAGCTGGAGGTAACGCCAAGCGATAAGCTAAATCTCCAACTCGTCGAAATCTCGAAAGGTCCGATATACCTCGGACTAAGTTTCCCCTTTTTCCCGAAGCGGAAAACTCCACGGGTCGGCGACACCTTGAGCAAGACATGATCCCCCACTTCGAACTCCAAGGGTCGACGACGAGTATCAGCATAAGATTTCTGACGACTCTGGGCAGCCAATAATCGGTCCCGGATAATAGTAATCTTTTCCTTAGTCTCCATCAACATATCCGGCTCCGTCCCAACTAGCTCAGAAGCCTCGTCCCAACACAATGGCGACCTACATCGCCTACCATAAAGTGCCTCGAAGGGTGCCATTTGGATCGACGCATGCCAACTATTATTGTAAGCAAACTCGATCAACGGCAAGTGAAGCTCCCAATCATTACTCCAGTCTAAGGCATAAGCCCGCAACATATCTTCCAACGTTTGAATCGTCCTCTCTCGTCGACCATCCGATCGAGGATGAAAAGAAGTGCTCAATCTCAACTCGCACCCAAAGCCCGATGAACGGCTGCCAAAAGTGCGACACGAAACGGCCGTCTCGATCGAAACAATGGTTTTGGGGGCAGTGTAACCTCACAATCTCAAAGAATAAAGGTTCGAGGCCTATCCGGCCCCCAAGTATCCTTAATACCCAAAAAGTGTGCAGAATTGGTCAACCGGTCGACGACCACCCAAATCATATTCATTCCGCCCGAGTTCTCGGCATGCGATGATGAAATCCATAGAAATGTCTTCCCACTTCCACTCGGGAATGGGAAGCGGTTTCAACAACCCACGGGTCGTTGATGTTCAATCTTGACTTGTTGGCACGTCAAGCACCGTAGTACAAACTCCGTAACATCCTTCTTCATGTTATTCCACCAAAAATTTCGCTTCAAATCTTTGTACATCTTACTCGTCCCGGGGTGGATTGAGTAAGGCGTAGCATGCGCTTCTCGAAGAATTCTCTGTCTCAACTCTAAATCGTTCGGAACACAAAGCCTGCCTTGAAATCTCAGAATACTATCTTCGTGTACCATAAAGCCAGGAGCTTTTCCTTTAATTACATCTTCCTTCAGTTGAGAGATCATCGGGTCACTCCACTGCTTCCCTTTGATGTCATCAACTAAGGACGAAGTAATTTCGAGAGTACACAGTTGCCCCTGTACTCGTTGAAGCCAAACTTCTATCCCTTGCTCAATTAAGTCCTGACGGATTTTCGTCTGAGGTGTAAGAACCTCGAGCATTTGAAGAGATGCCGATTTGCGGCTCAATGCATCCGCAACGACATTAGCTTTACCGGGGTGGTAAAGAATTTCCAAATCATAATCCTTTATCAACTCTAACCAATGTCGTTGTCTCATATTCAGCTCCTTCTGGCTGAAAATATACTTCAGACTCTTGTGATCGGTATAAATCCGGCACGGCGAACCATACAAATAATGTCGCCAAATCTTGAGTGCGAAGACAATTGCGGCTAATTCCAAATCGTGAGTAGGATAGTTCATTTCGTAAGGCTTTAATTGTCGTGACGCAAAAGCTATTGTCTTATCATGCTGCATAAGGACACAACCTGTGCCTTGACCAAGCGCCATCAGAACCGCAAAGCCTTCGCTACCATGTGGTAAAGTTAGAATCGGCGCTAAGTCAATCGTCTCTTTAGTTCATCGAAGCTCATTGCCTCTCATCCGTCCAAACAAACTTTTCGGTCTTCTCGGAGTAATTTCGTAAGCGGTCGAGCGAGTTTCGAGAACCCTCGACAAACCGACGGTAATACCCAAAGAAGGCCCAAAAAGCTACGAACCTCCTTAACATTTTTAGGCGGTGCCCACTTAGCACCGCTCGATTTTCTCGGGTCTACACGAACCCCTTCTACGAAATCACATGGCCGAGAAACATGACTTCCTCCAACCAAAACTCACATTTCGAGAATTTTGCATAGAGGTTCTCGGTTCTCAAAATGTCTAAAACCAAACGCAAGTGTCGGGCATGTTCCTCCTTATCTCGTGAATAAATTAAGATGTCACAATAAAGACGACTACACACTGTCGAGGTACTCGATGAATATCTTATTCATTAATCGCATGAATATCGCCGGCGTTGGTCAACCCAAAAGGCATAACTACAAATTCATAATGCCCATATCTCGTCCGAAATGCCGTCTTCTAACGCCGGACTCCTCACCCGAGTTGATAATACCGGATCTTAAATCAATTTTCGAGAAGCTGCCCTTGCAATTGATCGAATAAATCATCTATACGTGGCAAAGGATACTTGTTCTTGATGGTTACTTTGTTCGGCTCACGGTAGTCAATGCACAAACGTAGTGAACCATCCTTCTTCCTCACAAAGAACAGCGCGCCCCAAGGCGAAGCGCTCGGTCCGATGTACCCTTTTTCCAAGTTCTCCCAACCGATTCTTCAATTCTTGCATTTCTAAGGTGCCATCCGGTAAGGTGCTTTAGAAATCGGAGCCGCATCTGGCTCTAAGTCCACGGTAAACTCTATTTCTCGATCTGGCGGTAATCCCGGGAGGTCATCCGGAAAAACATCAGGATACTCATTAACAACCGGAATCGAAGAGAGATCGACTTCGTTTCCTTTCATTTTCAAGGCATAACACCAATAGCCCGCACAACCTTTATTCAAAAGTTTTACGGCCTTCATGGCACTGATAAGTAACTTGGGTAGTTCCGACTTACGCCCCAAAAATGAGTACTGGACCGTCTTCAGTCATCATGGTGATAACCTTGGTACGGTAATTCATAATCGCTTGATGACTATCAAGCCAATCCTCACCGAGGATTACATCCTCGCCTTCCATATCAACTACAATCAGGTTCGATAACCATTCCATACCGGATATAATCACCGGAAAATCTCTAATCTCCCGGTTCCCCACAATTCTATGCCCACAGGCGTTTCACGATGAAGGGATCGCAAGGCCAAACAAGTTATATTCAAACGGCGTACACACTCCAAGGAAATAAAAGAATGTGTAGCACCCGAATCAAAAAGTACACGGATTTGGATGAGATAGAATATGAATGGTACTGAAGCCACCGCCGCGTCGGGTTCATCCGCTCGGCGCATCTCATAAACCCGTGGTTGTACCGAACCGACGCTAGAGTTCCCCTCCAAAGATTCTCGCCCCGCCTGGCCCCCGCCGAAATTCTCGCCGAGGTTGACCAAAAGATTGCCGCCGATTAATACCTTGATCAAGTGGCGTTGCGTAAGCCCGAGTGTCCAAGTGGGTTCGGCTCAGAGCAATAAACCGCTCTATGCCCCATCTGTCCACACGTGTGACACTTTAATGGTGGAAAGTAGCATTCCGAATTCAAGTGGCCTGGGCGGCCACAATTATAGCAAGTCACCGTGCGATTTGAGGTACCTGGAGTGGAACGGTAACCCCTCTTCCCTTTATTAGAACGCGACGACTGTCCGGCGAAACGGTTAGTCGCCCGAGACTTCGAAAGTTGCCACCTTTAGATCAGAAAAATTTCCGCGACTTTCTGCTTCTTCGGTTCTTCGACGGTATCGTTGTCGGGGCTCAACATATCATGGGCTAAAGCTCGTCACGATACTCTTTCGGCGTGGTACAAGCAAATCCGCCATGTACCGTCGTAAGTCCAATTTCATCCGCATATCAAAATAACGGATCTTATCACGCTCGTTACGTACTTGATCCTTCACATGGATCAATTGTTGATTGTACTCACGATCGCTGCGAAACGGAATATCCTCGTGGTTTAGCCTCGAAGAAGGCTCGATTCGGCTCTCTGCACGCCAAGGGCAAAACTCGGCCTCCAAGAGCTCCTTAAATTCATCCCACGAGGCAATACGATCCCGTGGCTTGATGACCTTCCACCAAGTAGCGGCCTCCTTAGTAAGGAAATACCGAGCAATTGGTACTTTCCTCACCTCGGGCAATCAACCGCCTCGAAAATCTTCTCTAATTCCGCTAGCCGCCTTCCCAGCCTAACGGGTCTGTGGCACCGCCAAACTGTGGAGGGTGCATACGGATTACATTCTGAAGCAAGGCATCCGTGTTTGGGTTCGGGTTATTCAGCTGAACAGTTTGGGCCAAAATAGTCATCTGAGTAGCCAATTGTTGAAGTGCATTCGCCACTCCAACGTCCGCGTTGTTCCCCTGACCGTCTGATTGGTCGTGCTGACTCTCGGTGTCGGGATGCACCGAGTTCGACAAACTGTGGTTGGTCGATCCCGCAACTGAACTGATGGAAACGGCCGCCCCACGACCTCTTCCTCGTCCACGGCCACGACCACGGCCACGGCCCCTACCAGCTGACATACTGAAGAACACACAAGGTACGTAAGCACAATTCAAACACACGTCATTAAGGTGATCGATTCTCAAGAACATCCATAGATGAAGCATAATGAATAAGGAAACATCAGAAGAGTAAAAGGTCTTACAAGTACCGGTCGCACTGTGATGATGGCAGAGTAGTGATACTGTGGGAAGTTGACGACTCATTCGACCCAAAAGACCGACAGCCTAGGTATCCATAGACCTAAGCTCTGATACCATATTCTGTAACACCCCCAAGTTGTTCAGGGTATATTACAGCGCCGTGAGCCCCGCCGTGGGACACACAAGGCTAAACATACACGGACTATAAAACTTGACCGAGAAGGTCTACATATAATGAGAAGAAAGACGATACAAAGGTATTCAAAAACATAACCAATGTATTCACAGACATTACATCACAAGTCAATACTTCGGCAAACACAGGCCGGAACTTCAAGGAAAGAGGAAAAACAATACTCGAGTATTCAATAACCAACGAAAGACAACAACACCGAATGGAAAGTTCAAAACATAATCGGAAGACCAACACAGATCACACTTGCGCACCATCTTCATTCCGACCCGGTCACTCTGTCCGATCTTACGGAACTCGAAATACATGAAACGATTTCCCCATAAAGGGGTTAGCCGTCGAATAGCTAGTGCAAGTATATCAAGTATGAAACACAATACTCCTCGACAATAAAGTAAATGTAATCCGTCAATTCATCAATTCAAGACTAGTATTCGGAATGACTAAAATCTTATGACGTATGTGAATGCCGTAAAAACGGTTCGTTCATATCATACGCCGTTACATGTAGGAATGCCGTCAAAACGGTTCGTTCGTTACATGCCAACAATACATATATGAATGCCGTAAAAACGGTTCGTTCATAATATGCCATTAATATATCTATGAATGCCGTAAAAACGGTTCGTTCATATCATACCATCAATTCCTCTTACTTTCAAAGTCGAGAACGCACAATCATAAATGTATACTTGCCTTTGAGACATCGAGAAATCGAACGGAGGAAGGGTATGAGTTCGGTAGGTCCAAGAACGCGCTTCCGGCACCTAAACGATTCGCACGGAGTATGATAATTACTCATCCATATTCAAACTACACGAAGGAACTCCCCAAACCCGTCTACGATTCATAAAGATATACGGATAATCAACTAAAAGTTGGAAAATCGTTCTAAATCTCACAAGTCCGAAAACGGCACAATCTAAACCATAAAATCGTAGGAAAGGTATACATACGGTATAGATACATCATAATCTCAAGGTTCTCAAGCTTCAAAGCGGTTAAAACGGACGAATCTACGAAAAACCCCAAAATTCCCAAAAGGTAGGGTTCTAAGGATTTTTACCTTGATTCGGACGTTAGGAGGAATTGGATGTTGAGAAATCCTTGTTCTCCAACCAAATATATTGTTGTTAGAAGGAAGATCGCTTCCAATCGCCTAAGATCGCCTCTCCCGAGTGATTCCCATCGAAAAGGAGTGAAGAAGGTGAGAAATGACGAAAATAAAGTCAACTGCCATATTTATAACTGTCCAGTCTAGCGCACGCTACGCCTCCTTCATTAGCGTGCGCTAGCGAAGTCACCGGATAGTCCAGTGGTTTCTGCCGGTTCCGTTAGCGTGCGCTAATCGTCTGTCTCTAGCGTGCGCTAGTCCAAAATGTGGAACTTACTGTCTCTGCCTGCTCGGCACTTAGCGTGCGCTAGCGCTAAGACTTAGCGTGCGCTATTCCATAACTCTAGCGTGCGCTTGCCGTAGCCTAGCGTACGCTACTCGATAGTCCGTAAAACTGCAACTTCACTGCCTCTGCTGACCAGCCCGGTAGCGTGCGCTACGGACGGGTGTTAGCGTACGCTACTAACCACGAATAGCGCGCGCTAACAACCCCTAGCGTGCGTTAATCCGCCAGTCCAGAGAGCAGTTTGAAATGTGGGTTCTGACCTGACTGATCTTCTTAGCGCGCGCTACGGCTCAAAGCTAGCGTGCGCTAATCAGGCAGAATTAGCGTGCGTTAGCCTAGGCCTAGCGTGCGTTATATCTCCGGTCCAGAACATTTCCGCAAGGTCCTAAACGACATGATCAACAACTAAACGAGATACGAAACTCAAAAACAATATCAACAACATCTCCAAGCATTTACGGAGTGTTAACACAAGAGAAATGGCAAGGTCAAACAGTCAAAAAAAAGTACGGGTATTACAGATTAAGCCAATCGTCTCCGAGTATCAGGTCGACTCCTTGCATTTCTATTACAATCATATTTGAGAGCCACTCTCTGCTTCCAAACGATACAGGGAAATCTCTAGTTTCTAAGTTTCCAACAATCCTCTCTCCACTCGGTAAACCAACAATATAAGGTTCACAATTATGAAAACCAGAAATATTCAAACGATTTACACAAGATAAGGATATAAATAAATGTGTAGCTCTTGTATCGAATAAAACGCTAACTGGCTGGGAAAGGATCTGAACAGTACCTGATGCGACAGCAGCATCCTGATCGTCTGTTCTCCTCATTTCGTACAGACGTGGGGGAACAGATCCGGCACTCGATGTAGCCTTTCGGTCCCACTGTCCTCTGCCTCGTCCGCGGCCAAAATTCTAAGGCATTTGTACACTTTGCTGCGTCTGTTGGATACTAGCTTCCTTCTGAACTGGCTGCTGTGTACGGGCTCTAAAAGACTTTGCAGCCTCTTCACAGAACACCGCACGATGTCCCTCCCGTCCACAATCAAAACAAGTCACGGTAGGTAGGGGGCAATTCCGTCGATAGTGACCTGTCTGGGCACAATTAAAGCATTTCCTGGTGACATCTGTCATGGTTGATGCTGCTCCGAAGTTCTTTCCGCTCCTAGATGGGTGCGGAGGTTTCTTGAAAGAATGAAAAGATGATTGTGCCTTGTGGGGCCCACTGCTCTTATGCTCTGTAAAAGTACCAGAGACTTTCTGCTTCTTGGATTCCGTGAACTTCTCCATTGCTGCTTCCTTAATTTCGTACGCCAATGCTTTATCTTGGTATTGATGGAGAGTGATACATTAAAAACCGGACATGTACCTCTGGATTTCTGGTTTCATTCTCATATCAAAATGGATCATCATTTCTGCATCTGTTCTGACCAGATGTCGAACAAATGCTAGCTGCTGGTTAAATGTCTTAATTATCGGGGATACAGGTTCGTCTGACGGCTGTGCAGAGAAAAACTCCCGAACTTTGGCTTCCCTCACAGGACGAGGGCAGTAGTCCATCATGAATTTGAATTCTGTCCAATCAGCATCATGATCTGCAGTCCGGATGGCTTCCCACCACTCGGATGCTTCCCCTATCAGAAAGTACTGAGCAATAGAGGCTCTCCGGTCGTATGGGCAATTAATTCCGGCAAAAAAAATTTCCAATTCCTTCAACCAATGGTCCCATGTGGGAGTCTCAGAAAAGCCATCGAATTTGGGTGGTTGCATCTTCGCCACCTCTTGCAGCCATCGGTCACCTCGATTTCCCATGTCTGGGATCCCTTGCTGTCTATCTCCCTACTGTAATCCCACTGCCACCTGCATTTGGTCCACGACTTGGGCGAACTGAGTCATATGGTTCACCACCTGACGAAAGATTTCGGGCACAGCAGGTTCCGGTTCATTATTAATAGATCTTTGCGGCTCGCCTGAGCTGTGGCTGTCCTGATTAGAAGGGGAAGCTTCTCTTTCTGCATTACTTCATCCGCGTCCAACTCTCAACATACTGAAAGCATAAATACTCAATATACAGGAAACAATATCGTTTTAAGGTTCAAGTATAAAGAGGTACAACATGTAAAGGACGAGATAGAGTTTAGGAACTTACAACCACCGTTCGCACGAAGACGTAGGCAGTGCAGTGATGTTATTCGCAGCCAGTTACCTCAAAAGATGTATACGACCCCTATTTTAACCCAATGGACAAGATATCCATAATCTTAGCTCTGATACCATATTCTATAACACCCCCGATATATTCAGGAATATTACAGCGCCGTAAATCCCTTACATAAGGATTTAGAAGGCTGAAGAATTGAAAAGACATTAACAGGTACCAACGTATGAAAATAACGGAAATAAGATACAACAGTTCTGACCAAATACTGAAAATACGAATGTTCAACGGAAAAGTATTAATACATCACCAAATCCAAATCATCATAAACGACTACGTACTCGAGTACTTATTAAAACGGTACAAACAACAGACAAATAAACCCGGCCGGAACATCACTCTGCACCCTCGTCGTCATGCAACTCCAGTGGTTGTTTCCCTGTTCTTCTGGATCCTGAACATAAATAAATGTTCACCCCCGAAGGGGTTTGCACAACGATTGCTAGTACAAGTACCACAACATATTATTCAATATCTCACGAAGAATAATAATAACATAAATGACAAAAGAACCAATGAGTCTTCTCCTGCGAGAAACTCAATAATAACATACACACATGATAATCAAAACATGATATCACAACATACACATGGTAATTCCAATGATCCAGCGTTCACTGCCTAGACCCCTCGATGATTCCGTCAAACCAACCCGAGGTGGAAAAACCTGTCCGATGATCCAGCGCACGCTAGCATAGATCCCCCGATGATCCCGTCGGACCAACACGAGGTGGACATACAACAATGACATACATGTACAACATTATGTATAACATCAATACATAAAACAATTAAGGTACTTGCCTCGATTCAAAGACAAGAACACTACTTCCACGAAAAACGAAACACTCGAAGGTCCCCCCTTCGATCAATCACGTAGCAAGCTGAACCTTAACAAAAGAAATAATATAGAATTTATCTCACATCGTATGAATGTCTAACAATCCAATTTACGGCCGAAAGTTCATAAAATGTAATCTGCCTGAACTACTTAGCGTACGCTACGTATTCTACGTAGCGTACGTTAAGCCTGCTCGTTAGCGCACGTAAACAATCGAAGCTTAGTGTACGCTAACTATGTATCGACAGTCCTCACTGGTCAGCCAACTGACTCGCCTGATGACATAACATACGTTACATACCAAACGTAGCGTACATTAAAATATGCCCGATAGCGCATGTTAATCTACATAGCTTAGCGCGCGCTAAGCGTGCATGACAGTTTCACTGCTGGGCAGCAGATCGTTCTAACGGTGATGAAATTTACGAACTCCTCAGTGATTAACGTACGTTATCCGTCTACATGTCATGTTCATAAACTTATGAATGATCTTACGGATTCAAACATCTTTGAATTCAAGGAAATGAATATCATCACAACTCTTATATATAACTCGATTATCATTCTCATGTGAAGTTCGTGAACTCAAGTTGATGCACTAGATTCCACTGTCATTTATACATTCAGACTTCATGTTGAAGGTGAACTAACAATTCCAACTACGATGTTTCAACGACGATATATAAGCATAATCATTCCCACTTCTAAACATGATGTTTGTTGAATAATTCATCAATGGAACTCAATATCTTGATAGCATGATTCATCTAATTCTTCAGAACACGAATCTAAGGTTGGAGAAAGAATTAACATACCTTAAGATGAAGAAAACACTGAGTCAAAAGGTAGAATCCAGCTCCGGTTGTTTGTATGCCAATCCAAGGTGTTTCTCCACTTCAACAATCAATCACAAGTGGCATTCCATCTCCAATGATCAAGTAGATATGTTCTAAGTGTGTTTAAGGAGGATAATAGGCTCTCTGGACTATCAAGAAATGAGGATGAGTGAAGGGAACAAGAAGAAATGGAGTGTTGTCCCTTAAATAAAGTTTCTGCACAATAGCTGATTAGCGCACGCTACCCTACTTCCCTTAGCGCACGCTAAATAAGAGTTGACTCCAAAACTGTCCAGTTCCGCCCGCGGGAATCTTATCCGGGCCCACGTCCGGCTGACGCATGTGCTAGCCGTCTAGTTCAATAATTGACTACCTAGCGCACGCAATTCTTCATTCGTAGCGTGCGCTAGTTGTAGCCCGATAACGCACGTTAAGCTACATTCTTAGCGTGCGCTATCACGAGTTTGCATGAGAAATTTTGCATGTTGTTATACTTATGTACAAAGATACAAATGTGAGAAATATCAAACTCCAATTATCGAGATCACAATTCCGAATAATACAGGGTTCGAATACAGATGAAATACATAATAATAAATCCGGATATTACAACAACATTATCAAATAGTCAAAAATAACTTCTACAAAGTATGAAAAATAGAAATATTATGATCGACACAATCCAAAATTTTGGCAGCACATTGATCGATTAAACTGCAAAACTTCCGATTTCTCTAATATGTAAACATATCACCACATAATAACAGTTCCAGTGATACACTAAAAAGTAAATACAAAGAACATAAAACTCACTGTTGTATGCAAAATATTAAGTGTAAATGGTTTTATAGAATTAACTGGACAGTATTTAACAAACAGTTGCCACTAGCAACATAATCCAAGGATTCCAAATTCTAGATTCGGGAAATTATGTCAGACAAAATGTACAAGCATTATTATTCACTTAGAGATACATTTGCTAGCATAGTAGTTAGCAAAATTAACTGTTTAATGAACATAACAGAACAAAGCAGAGTAACATTAATTAATCACACAACACTACACTAATTGGCATTTGGATTCTCAGCGCATTAGAATGAATCATCAACTTCACAGTTAGAAAACATAATCAACATCCTTACTTTAGAAAATTATTCTTCTACGAGAAAAGAAGTCAAAGCAAAAAAGGTACCCGTCATGCCAGTAGCCAACAAACCAAGGTACTTAGTGATTGGAAACAAATGGGTGACGCTAGTTGGATCCAAAAGCTTGTCCTGTTAGCACATTAGTCATACGATAAAACTACTTAAATAATACAAGTAAATTGCACAAATATATGAAAATAAAAAGCTAAAAAAACCCATTGGAACTTTCTTCTGAGTAACAACACAAACTGAATCCGACCCGCGAACGCCAATCGATGTGATTCCGGCAGCCTTAACAGCCTTCAATTGTTGTTAACATAACTGATGGAGGCACCAAAAATTCAAAATGACCCTCACAATTTCCTATATGCTTACTAATTTCTTCTACCATGGTAGGCATAACTGAAATGCTTATGTCAACATAACATCTATTCGGATAATGTAAATAACATAGAGATAAACCTAGAACTTAGCATCAAATCAGTCAAGTCAGAGATCATTTAAAGCATCAGAGCATCACAGAACACTTAGTTAAAAATAGTTTATCTTCTCCTTTAACTATATTTAGGGGGTGGATCAAATAGACACTTTCTACCCAAGATAACCACAAATCTCTTATGATCTACTCTAGAAAAGAACTATTCAATAACTAATAAAATTATTTTTAGAGTTTTCAGAGCTCTGAATGCAATGCAAGCTAACAAAAAAGTATGTACTTCTTATATAAAAGATTGGACACATGAAACTTATATTAGACATATTTCAATAATATCACTTGATAACAAAAGGTCGGAAAAGAAATATATCTTACGAAACATACAATAGTAGATTCGGGACCAACATAAATGTTAAAAAGGAAGACACGACCAGGTATCTTACAATGCCAAGAGTAAGTAAGCTTTTATTTATGTATAAACCTTCTTTTCTCCTTATCCCATTTGTCTCTGTTTTCGAACTTTCAGATCCTGCCAAGCCAACTAAATGCTATAAAAGAACTCAGTTTCCTGCCCAAATGCTATAACAAATACATATGGCATAAACTTAAGGATCATTACACACTCAAACAGTAAACTCGGATGACCTGAAAGTAGGGGTGTCGAGTGGTTCGGTTTCGGTTAACCGAACCACAATTTTCGGTTAACCGGAACCATAAAGGCCCCAAAATAGGAACCACTTCGGTTAACCGGAACCATAAAGGCCCCAAAATAGGAACCACTAACCACACCACTCTAAATTTCGGTTAACCGGAACCACACCGATTATATATGGTTCCGGTTCGGTTAACCTTTAAAACCGTTTTTCTTTTTTTTTATCCCAAAAAAACTGAAATAATCAATTCTAAAATGCTAAAATTAACCTTTTAAAACAAAAATAGTAGACAACAACACAATTAGTCCAAAAATCCAACAACTATACGTCAAAATTAATCTATAAATCCAACAATTAAAATACAAAACAATCACAAATGAAGAATTGATGTGGGGGTAATTAATTTACATATTATTAATTCAATTGAATTTCTTTTTAGGATAAAAATATATAATTATAATTTATTAATTTATCATAATTTCAGTTTGTGGTTCTGTGGTTCTGGAACCATTCGGTTCCGGTTAATCACTAACCATATATTTTTTTAAAGTAGGAACCACAAACTGCACCCTAACCACAAATAGTGGTTCTTGGTTAACCGGAACCACGTCGGTTCGGTTCGGTTCCGGTTAAAACCACTAACCACGAACCTTTTAGATAGCCCTACCTGAAAAAGGGAAAGTAGAAGAAAAGGTGGCAAGGAAGAAAGGAAATTATGTGCATTGTTAAGTACTGGATGTCAAATCTACTCATAGTCAATAAAAATACTAGGCAATGTAACACAAACAGCAAATTCATATATTCCAGTTGTGATAATGTCATAGTTAATGACCGAACCTTCGAGACACCGAGCTGGAGAAACAATTGGTACACTTACCCTAAATTAACAGGAATATCAAAATTAATGACCAAAACACAACTCATATTGCAACGTCATATGACATTTACCAGGGCCCAGGAGTATTAAATAAAAAATACCAATGAAAGCCACAGGAAGCCACAGTATTAAATAAAAAATACAACCAAAACCAACTCATATTGAGCTGTTTTTTTTTCTCAAGGTAGCGAATGCTGGAGCAAGTAGATATGCCGAAATATCTTAACATTCCGCTATAACAAGAGTCATAATAGTCTCCATAGATGCAAAAATGTTTTCAGCATGATAAGCTCTGAACATAGCAGGATATAAGAAAATCAAGCAGAAATAACTCATCGTCTCAAGCATAGATTATTAGAAACTATAAATGTGAAAATACCAAACTTCTTTGTAAAATATTATAACCCACTATTATTAAAAGACAGATCTAACACTTGCCTCATTCCACAGAAAAAGGAAGTAAAACAACAAACGGGCAAAAAGGAGATAGTAGCAGTTGATTGGCACGTGATACAGAAATTACCTAATAGCTTTCATCTGATCGCATTCTAAATCCAACATACTTGGGACACAGTTTCAGTTTCTAGTATGGTGGCCCTCTTTTCTTGAGATCTGCTAGAGATGTCTGAAAACAAACCAGACCACATATATTATTCTACAGAAGCAAGCTCCAGTAGCTGATGATTATTATATGACAAACAGATAGAAAATAGGAATACATGCATAATTCGAAAGAATATATATCTCTTAAGCCAACCTCTTAGTGTGTCTTCAACCTCTGGTCCAAAATTCCATCCAAGATCAGACTCATGCACAAGGCAATTGTCAGACAATAAGAAAGTTGATTTAAGGCAAGTATGCGATAACCTAAATATTATGATTTGAACCGTTTTTTCTGCCCGAGCTCGAGTGGAACTCCATCAGCAACTCCCTTTAGTACAAAGTATGATAAAACAGCTAAAAGCTTTTTCTAGAGCGAGGGAAAAGGTTCCGAAGCAGAAATCTAGCAATTTGAATTTTGTTGCATGGATCACAAGTGTGAATGCACGTGGGGTTTCAATACTTGATCAAGATCCATTTCTCAAGCTGGTATTCGAGTAAGGGGAGATTTTTGGCCTTATTTTCAAATTATACATTAATGAGATGATTGTTATCTACAATGATGAGAATAGCAGTACCTTATATAGGGAATACATGGTGATGATGAAATAGTATTACAAGAAGGTAATAAACGCCATCTATTGATGTGTCTGCAATTGAATGATATTGGATAATTCATGACAAGAGTGGTTATTTATCCCTAGCTAGGTCAGCCACCAAATGCAAGAAGCTTTTGACAACATTAGGTGCCAAGGCTGCCTTCAGGGCTAGTAAATTCACGGTCATTAGAGCCTCAACCTGCATATGAATAAAGATAATCTCATTCTCTAAGAATGCAAATCTTAATAGAGTAAAAAGAAAAGGCACGAAATTGGCATATTCAGATTTGACCTTCTGGTCCTGTCCTTTGGCACCAGGTTGCAGCCCAAAACTCACATATGGAAGAATCCTCTTCACAGTATCACTATCAACAGTAACAAGCCCCCAAAACCTCAAAAATAACAGCTGTATAGAATCCAATAACATGTTTTGATGATTGACTCTTTTTGACTGGTGTAGCCTGAAAAATTCAACACTTTCAGGTACTCATGATAGGATCAGATATAAGGGGATCAAAGAATCACAACCCCAAAACAATCTCTCACATAATCTTTTTAACTCAGAACATCTTATTTTAATTAATACTAGATAGGGCAATGTTGAAGATGGTGTCGAGGTCGATATCCGCAGCTGCTTTGGCATCAAACAGAACTGAAGGGCGAGACATAACGGTTAAAAATCGATTTTTAACCTTTCATATCAATTCTCACATGAAACTTGTTCGTTCCTCTCAATCGAAGCCCTATCACCGAAGGGATTTATGTCTTTCCTCTGGCCATTGAGTCCCATTTCTGATTCAGAAAGTCACACACGCGAGTCAGAAACAGGAACCCAACTTCCTCAAATCACTCAATACCAAAAATCTATTTTTGTTTTAGAACAGAAGCCGAAAGAAACAAACCTGAAAAAATAAATCCTTGAAGGTCTGCGGCCGTCTTCAGCCCTCAGCCACCGTCAATTCATACCAGAGAAGCGTCGCCGCCACCGCGCTAAGCGCCGTCGAGCCGAGATCCACCATCTTCCTTAATTCCGTTGGGAGTCGAATCGAGATTTGTGGGGAGGTTCGATTCGTGTCCTTGGAATAAGGTTAGCAGGCAACCACCACTCGGGAACTTAGAAACGCTGCCGACATTTTCACCGGCCGGTAGCGAGACGGGATGCAGAGAGGGAGAGAGAGTCGCGGGGGAAGGGATAGAAGCAGACGATTCCTTCTCTTTCTTTGGGTTATGAACGGGAGGGGGTATGGGATTATGTTAATCGATTAAACCTTGGTTCAGTTGGGCCATTGCTTCTTGTAAAAAGGAGTTCGAGGGTTCGACTGCAGTGGGAGTCCGGGTGCGTGTGTGTTATCAATTGGAGTAAAAAATTCGAGGGAGGAAATGGTGGAAACCAATATTTGCTAAGTGTTTTTTTGGAGCCCAAATGGAAAAAATTGAACCTCAAAATATTAATTCCCGGTCTCAAGACATACACTTCGCTAATGTAAAATTTTTTTGGTAAAAAATAAAATTTCACACTTTTTACTTTAGTAATTACCAAATTAGCGAAGTCTTTGTAACTTAAACTTAAAATTTCTAACTATATCCTCTTTGTACTGGAGGGAAATCGTCGAGATGTGGTTGAACACCCGACACCACCTGCCTATACATAGGGATTGAGAAGTTATGGATTTATTAGTTGCGTACATCGAGTGTTGTAAACTTCGTATCCCAAATAAATAGAGTTAAGAGTAGGATTGGTGTTAGGGTTAGATTTGCTAGAGCCTACAAGGGCCATATCGATAGTAGACAACAATGCCAAGGACATGGGCGGTGAATGTAAAAGACCGGCAATGGATGTCGGTGGCATTGTTAAGGAAGGTGAAGCTTTATGAATAAAAAGCACTTGAGTTTGATGTCGATTAGCAGTTTCATGAAAATAAATTTCACATATGGCGGCACAAGCATATGAGATAGTGTAGTGCAATAGTGTCGGATAGGGAGGAGCCCTTGACAGCACCTTGTTGAAAAGTGGAGGGGAAAACTGATGTAGTTAGTGGAACTACGATCATCGTTTCTGCTGTAAGAAGCACGATATGGTGATGCGATATGAGTCTATTGTTAGGTTTTTCATGCATCACATACATATATTTGAGTAAAAAGAATAGCAAATAAATATAGAAAAATCAAATTGAGGATATCACGCAATGATTTAATTACTTAATTAAAAAAAGATTACTGTAATGACCTTAATCTGAAGAACAAATCTAGATCTAGACCATAAATGGAAGAATACCACCTTTCTCTTATGGTGATCCACGCAAGAACAATTGCACATGCCGAATTGCTAGATGCTCATGTATATTATAGATTAGTGGTGCAATAATTAATTTCTTGCCATAAAGATTGCAATATTGATCAAGATCAACTGAGAAAATAATAATAATAATAATAATAAGAATAATAATAATAATAATAATAATAATAATAATAATAATAAGAAGAAGAAGAAGAAGAAGAAGAAGAAGAAGAAGAAGAACGGCGAATCGACCTTTCCCTTTTGCCTGTTGAAGATGGGTGATATTTTTTTTATTCTTATGCCAAATTCTTGTCACATGTAGCCTATTTGTACCAAGTAATCCGTAGAGTCAAGATTCGAATATTTGCTTATTAACCTTTCAAGTAATTCGTAGAGTCAAGACTCCAATATTTGCTTATTACCCTTTATCTGTTGAATAATACAATATATACTATCAAGAATTATATATTACTTATTATTTAATTCTCTACAATAAGAATGATACCTAATATTATGTTTAGTATTCCAAATTGAGTATTAAGTAATAAAATATACATAATATTTAATATTATATATTACTTATTATTTAATATCCTCATAAATATAATATCTAATTAATTCTGGCTGATATTTTTTGATTGTCGTAAATTGACATATTTGTGAACCAAAAGGCATGTAGTATACTGAGATTATTTAATATCATATTAAATAATAAATCATAAGTCATCTCTAGCAAGACATTTTACTACTCAAATAATATAAGTTTATAATTCATTAAATCTTTTAACGTGTCAAATCCCTTTGTCACGCGATATCATATTTGAACCAAGTCACGAATACTGAGATACCTATCTATATTCAAATTCTTTCTCGATCTCAAATAAACTGATTGAATCAAATGACTTTTCATTTGAGCATGACCGTGCATTTCCTTTAGTCCTACTTTTAGAGGGTCCAACAACTGTCTCTCTCTTGAAAAATAGGAATAAATCTCTGTCTTGATTATTAGTCGCCTTCCACATGATTCTTACTCAGCCTAATCGCTAACCTTTAAGATCACCATATTTCAGATGACGCTGGATCACGTCAAGGTAGAGCGATTATCATGTTGGACTTTATGATAATCTCATGTTCAAAGGATTATTGACATGCTCATATGTTGAAATTCACTTATAATATTTTCACGCAGTGATCTCAATACTGGTATGTCCAATATTGTGTTATCTAACTAATACCATAAGATTGATATGTACCATATGCATAATCATCCGATGATTATATATCAAGCTTATGCTAGTATATTAGTGACTTGAGTCGCCAGTCTATGTGATATTTGAATAATTTATTATTCATGCATAATTATTCAATCATTAAAACAATTAATCATGCACACATTCTAATAAATCAACGAAAAACATATGTTATTAAATTACTTATAAATGTGATAATATACAAATATAGGTCAATCGCATGGTCCTAGAGTATTACTACCAATATGTGGCGTATGAGAGGAAGAGAGAGACACGTAGGAAACAACCTGAATCAATGCAAAATTATGTTCCTGATACGAATAATGTAAGTCGAACAACGGCAGTGACTAATAAGAATTAAGGGTTGCCGATGGTTGAACGGTTCCGTCCATGGAAAGACTCCATGTAGTGCATCCCCTGTCGGATGCACTACACGTGGCGTGCATGGACGGTGCAGATTGATGAACCATCTAGTGCATCGATCTGCGCCGTCCATTTACGTCACGTGTAGTGCATCCGGTAGAAAATACACTACGTAGATGTGTACCATGGACGGTACCATAACGTATTGAGACCCGACTTTGAGTGACTATTAGTAATTAAAGGAAATGATCGGTGCTGCCTAAATCATTTGGTTGGACGAACAAATGAGGGAGGTTGATGTAAAGGTGGGATAGATGCGGCGCTCACCCGCCGCCTGAAGGGAATAAACGACTACTTAGGGGTGATTTTAAATATTGGGTCAGTTGAGATTGGATTGAATGAAACATGTGGGCCCAAGAAGATTAAATAAATACACGTACTTAACATAATAATATGAATATAAAATTAATTAAATTCGTCAATATAGTAGAGCCACAAAATAAGTTAAAATAAATTAATAAAAAATATTCAATATTAGTATATTGTTGTAAGCCCAATTAATAGGTTCTTTTATTGGTGATCAAATACCTACAGTATTTTTAACGATAAAATTTGCAGATTCTGAATTTAGGTTAGTTCGATATATTTTTCAAAGTTGGTAAGGAAAAAAAAGCTATAAAAAAGTATAAATATTCAAACTTTTTTAAAAATATTCAAAAGAAAAGGAAAAGATTAAAAGATGCTACATTTCTCATATCAGTCGAGTCTCATAGCGCCACCTTCCTCGAGCCTCTATAGTTAGCGTGTGCAGTACACACGCCAACATTTTTGTTAGAGCTGTCAAACGGATAATACGGAGCCGGATATGGTCATATTCGTATCCGGATTCGGTATTTAGTAAAGGTATCCGAATTCGTATTTGGATTCGGAAATATCCGGACGGACCAGATACAGATAATATCGGGCGGATGCTATCCGGATACGGATATTATCCGTAATATCCGTATCCGCCACTTTTTTTTAATCTTCAAAAATTTAAATGCAGGAGGAGGGATTTGAACCCTGGTGGAGCTCCTTCTCCTTACCAAATTCCTAATGCCAATACCATTTGGGCTAGCTGACCTGATTGTTGTGTTAGAAAGGGAATAACTAATAAGTAAAGATAACTTATAGCGCATGCTTATGTTGGAGCAAGATCGGAATATGCGCCGTGTTGCGAAAGCGTAAATTAAATGCGAAAATTAAATGACACGCGGATTTATAGAGGTTCGGCCAAACATGCCTACGTCCTCTCTCAATGTATCTTTTTCAATAGGCAAAAGATCAAAACCTCTGCACCTCTCTTCTATCGGTCGAGAGATTACCATTACAAGCTTGTCTTCTATCAGTCCGAGTAAAACCGTTTTTCCTTTTCTATTGGACAAGGAATCAACCACTCTAACTTTCTATTGGTACTAGATAAACCTCACTAAGACAGCGATTGCGATTCTAACAATACCGGATCCTTGATCCTAATAACACCGAATCCAATCGTATCTTTTCTTTTTCTCACTCGTGTATGATTTTTGTGTATAACACTCAATCACTCTAATTTAAGCTCAAGAACAACAACTATAATGTTTACAATGATATCTCAAGTGTATATGAATTGCTCAATGTTGTTGTGTGGAATAATACCAAGGTTGTGGTATTTATAGCCTTCTTCAACCAAACTAGCCGTTGCTGCCGGTTGACTTGTTAGCGTGCGCTAGATCTTCCCTTTAGCGTGCGCTATGCTCTTTACGTACGTTATACTTTCCATGTAGCGTACGTTATCAATGTCCAGTACTTATCCAGTGGCTTCGTTTCTTCCCTTACGTATGTTATGCTGTATTGTTACGTATGTTATCCTCATGCTCTAGCGTACGTTAATAATGTAATGTAACGTGCGCTAATCCAATATATCCGTTGCCTTCAATTGTCAAACTATCTGTTCCACTTTTATGAGTTTAACCAACTTTCCCAACGTTCATCTGATTTGAAATGTCATTACGTACGTTAACATACTTGTGTTACATACGTTAATCTGCTTCGATAGCGTGCGTTAATCATCACGTGTAGCGTGCGCTATCTTCATCAGGTAGGTTGACTGAACTGCAGGTAAGTGCTTGCTACGTACGTTATCATTGCTGTATTGCACACGTAAATGATTCTCGGTTGCGTGCGCTATTCAATATGAATAGCGTGCGTTATGCATGCAGTTTGGACAGCTTTTTGCGTCTTCGATTCCTTCGTCGTTTTGCTTTGCCTCTTTGTTGTTTTGTTTTGTTTAGCAACTTAATCATCAAAACACTATTTATGAATATGTAGAATAAATATTCCAACAATCTCCCCCTTTTTGATGATTACAGAACAACCCTTGAATTGGATAAAACCTGTAATATATATATATATATATATATATATATATATATATATATATATATATGTACGTTTCAAAGTTTTCGATTTTGATCGTTTCGCTAGTTTCACCCATTCTTTTCTTTTTCTGTCATTTTCGACTACTTCATTTCGTATTTTTCAACTCCTTCGTTTCTCCCCCTTTTTGTATGATTTCTTCTCCTTTTCGACTTCTTCGATTTTTATTATTTTCTCCTCGTTTTTGCTTTTTATTTTTCTCGTCATATCTTTCATGACGCTTTTATCCGATTAAACTTCTTCTCCCCCTTTTTGTATTCAGCAAAAAGTATAAAAAAAAATATAGAGGATACCAATTTGAATATATAACAATATGCATGAATAAAAATTATGCAATAATAGGAAATATCTCCCCCTGAAGATATTATCTCGCCCTTTGAAAAAATATCAAAAATTATTTTTTGGGGATTCAACCGAAAGTCAATTTTTCTTTTGACACGTAGACGATGTTTGAAACAATTTTTCCTTTAGGAACCCAAATTTTCTTAACTTTAATCGTCCGTCTTGGGCTCTTACAGTTTGAAATATGGTGTCCAATTTTTATACATTTTTCACAATGGGGTATTTTGAAATTTACGGATTCGTTTTTAGAACGCGGTTTGAATCCTAACCCCTCTTTATTTAACGTGTATTTTTTAACCGAGAGCATATTTTCAAATTTCTCGTTTCCGAGAGAAAATTTCTTCATTAAATCTTTTAGCTCGGTTTAGATTTTAACAAGATCATCCTTTAAAATATTCTCATTTTCAATGCATTTTGAATGATCAATTTCAACAAATTTTCCCTTTGCAAGAATTTTGGAATTTTCATTTTTCAAAGATTTGTATTTGGATTTAAGGGATTTGATCGGTATGTAATAACTCGAATGCTTCAAAAAGTTCGTCGTAAGAATTACTTACTTGGCTTTCGACGTCGCTATTGTCGAATGAACTCCGGGCCATGAGAGCGAGATTATTTTGATTTAGAAAATCGTCATCTTCGATATCTTCGTCACTCCATGTTGCAATTAAAACTTCTTTTTGTTTTACCCGACAATTCTTAGCAAAGTGGCCTGGTTTACCACATAATCGACAAGTGTTGTCGAATTTCTTAGTTTCGCCCTTTTGGATGTCTTGCTTCCTCCGGTTTAATAAGTGTTGGAACTTATTAATATTTTTGGCATAATATGCCGATTCTTCGTTGCTTTCGTCCACCGGGATTTCTTCTTTCTTTCTCGACATCTTAGCCTTCATGGCTATCGATCTTTCCTTCGGTTTCGGTTTGGCATTTCGAGATTTTAGAAATATCTCGTAGTTGATAAGAGAACCAACGAGAGCACTAAAATCAAGAGTATTTAAATCCTTTGATTCCATTATGGCCGTCACCGTACCATCCCATTCTCGAGGTAGTGATTGGAGAATTTTCTTTACTTTCTCACTACTCGAAAGTGGTTTTCCGAAACATGATAATCCATTTGTGATAACCGAAAAACGGTCAAGCATTATCGTGATGGATTCATCGTCCTTCATTTGAAATAGTTCGTATTCGTGAAGGAGCATGTTTATCTTCATCTCCTTGACTTGAGGCGTACCTTCGTGTGTTACCTCAAATATTTTTCAAATTTCTTTGGCACTCTCACACGATGATATCTGGTTGTGTTCTTCCGGATTTAAGGCACAATAAAGAAGTTGAGTTGCCTTACAATTGTAGTGGTCATTTTTCCAATCGGAATCATCATATTCTTCGAAAGTTTTAAGCGTACCGTTGGAATTCGTCGGAATTTTCGGACCAAGACAAATCACCTTCCAAAGCTCGATGTCATATGCTCGGATGAATACTGACATCTTTTTCTTCCACGTCATAAAGTTCGAGCCATCAAAAAATGGTGGTCGGTTAAGAGCGAGGCCTTCGATTGGACCAAGTTGAAATGCCATTTGGATCGACTCCTCGGATGTTAAGCCGTGTATTGGAAGTACTGCTCCGATACCAATTGTCGGAGCAAAATTGGAATATGCGCCGTGTTGCGGAAGTGTAAATTAAATGCGGGAATTAAATGACACACGGATTTATAGAGGTTCGGCCAAACGTGCCTACGTCCTCTCTCGATGTATCTTTTTCAATAGGCTAAAGATCAAAACCTCTGCACCTCTCTTCTATCGGTCGAGGGATTACCGTTACAAGCTCGTCTTCTATCGGTCCGAGTAAAACCGTTTTTCCTTTTCTATTGGACAAGGAACCAACCACTCTAGCTTTCTATTGGTACTAGATAAACCTCTCTAAGATAGCGATTGTGATTCTAACAATGCCGAATCCTTGATCCTAATAACACCGAATCCAATCGTATCTTTTCTTTTTCTCACTCGTGTATGATTTTGTGTATAACACTCAATCACTCTAATTTAAGCTCAAGAACAACAACTATAATGTGTACAATGATATCTCAAGTGTATATGAATTGCTCAATGTTGTTTTGTGGAATAATACCAAGGTTGTGGTATTTATAGCCTTCTTCAACCAAACTAGCCGTTGCTGCCAGTTGACTTGTTAGCGTGCGCTAGCTCTTCCCTGTAGCATGCGCTATTCTCTTTACGTACGTTATGCTTTCCATGTAGCGTACGTTATCGATGTCCAGTACTTGTCCAGTGGCTTCGTTCTTCCCTTACGTACGTTATGTTGTATTGTTACGTACGTTATCTTCATGCTCTAGCGTACGTTAATAATGTAATGTAACGTGCGCTAATCCAATATGACTTTGACCAACTTTTCCCAATGTTCATCTGATTTGAAATGTCATTACGTACGTTAATATACTTGTGTTACGTACGTTAATCATCACGTGTAGCGTGTGCTATCTTCATCAGGTAGGTTGACTGAACTGCAGGTAAGTGCTTGTTACGTACGTTATCATTGTTGTATTGCGTACGTAAATGATTCTCGGTTGCGTGTGCTATTCAATATGAATAGCGTGCGTTATGCATGCAGTTTAGACAGCTTTTTGCGTCTTCGATTCCTTCGTCGTTTTGCTTCGCCTCGTTGTTATTTTGTTTTGTTTAGCAACTTAATCATCAAAACACTATTTATGAATATGTGGAATAAATATTCCAACAGCTTATATTTTAATATTGAGAAATAAAGAATGTAGATATGTAACAAAGTATTATGGAGAGTAGCATGCTTATATTTTGTAATTATATATTAAAATTATATTAAATATAATTAATTTCGGATACGGATATTTTCGGATACGGATGCGCCTATATCCATATCCGTATCCGGAATCTTCGGATATGGA
Source organism: Orobanche coerulescens (assembly GCA_033398695.1). NCBI lineage: Eukaryota > Viridiplantae > Streptophyta > Magnoliopsida > Lamiales > Orobanchaceae > Orobanche > Orobanche coerulescens. Next base: position 94,481,003 of record CM065809.1, read on the forward strand.
TAATATTCGTATCCGCTTTTTTCGGATACAGATAATACCTGCTTTTTCTGGATACGAATACAGATATTTCGGACGGATATCGAATTTTTCGAATTTTTTTGACAGCCCTAGTTTTTGTTTTTATCTGGAAGGTAATTGGGGTGCAAAAAGAATAATTGCTATTTTTGTTTGTGGATATATATATATATATATATATATAGAGAGAGAGAGAGAGAGAGAGAGAGAGAGAGAGAGAGACTCCCTATATACACACACATAAACACATACATACTCCATTTGTTTTATCCCAACGATAATAACTTAGAATAATAGTAGAGTACTTTGAATGAATCATATAAATATATGTGTGTAGTTTTGTAATTATTAATATGAGTGTGTGGTATAGATTATTGACGATGAGTGTGTGGTAATGGTTAAAGAAGAAAATGTGATGTTTTGATATGATTGATAAATTTAATGAAATATAGTATTCTAAAAGGGCACTTTTTGGGGAAATATAGGAGTTTATTTTCTACCAACTAGTAAAGATTCAAAGTTGTCTTAATTGGATGGGGCAGGGGAGAAAGAATGAGGAAGGCGCTCGAATTTCTTATCGGCATTGTGGGTTGGTGACGGATTACCCTCTAGGTTTTATACAAAATGAGTTGTTCATGTAAATAAATTAGCTACACTAGTCCCACGGATTCTTAAAAAAAATATAGATTAGTCCCTTGTATTTAATCCAGACGTGCAAATCGTTCCTTTGTGCACAATTTAATTCTTTATACACAATATAATAGAAAGAGCGCAACGCAACTTTTTATAAAAATAAGAACAACAATTTATATGTCTAATTTATACAATAATATATCTGGTCTGTTTTTCATAATCCCAAAAAGTAATATAACTATCTAATTACATATAATGATAAAAAGTCAATTTGATAATACAAATTGTGTAATCTGCCCAAAAACCCACCTTTTAGGGCGATGGCCTTTTGGCTCGGTTGCCGTTCTTAATCCTCATTTATCATGGTCGTATAAAAATATATTCAAAAAGCAATATCATTACACTTTTACCCTTAATTATCATCAAGCAGAAGAATATTCATGTCCAATCAAATCCTGACAGATGCAATCATAGTTTTATAGTAGAAAAAGAAAACAGATCAGAAAAAGAAAATGAAATATTCTTCGCAATAAATGCTTCATGGCGAGAAATACCACTTTGTTATAAAAGTGAATATTATTATATAGAGAGAGAATATAGAAAAAATAGAGAGAATGAATTCGGTATATTTTCCTTAATAACTGAAGTCCTATTTATAGAAAATCTTCGGATGTCACAATCATACATATTATAACAATGGCGTAATAGTAATTCTATAATACCTAGAAGTGTGTGATGTCCAAACAATTTATAACACTACACTATAGGTTGGATGAGTGTGCTTCACTAAAAATATTAAATCAAAGAATCCAGTGGGAAAAATCGGAAATAAGGAAAAAGAGTACATAATTATTTTTAAAACATGTATCTAGACTGCTTCACTAAAAATCTTACTAGGAAAGCCCTATTTGACAAAACTGTTGTGCGGCGATTTAAACGCCTCGACGGCGATCGGCATAAGGGCCGAGCGACCAAGCCAGCATCAAATAATCTAAGGCAGACTTGCAAAGCGAAGAGTCCAGACCGGGATCTGGTACCGAGCGATCGACGTCCAGGGCGATCGCCTCTTGATACCTAGCGATCGACTCTGGTGCCCGACCAAGGACGACCGTCTTATGCCACGTATAAGGCCATCGTCCGTCATATCTACGAAGACCGGATCTCAGAGTGAAGATCCACGTGCAGATCCGCGGATGGCGCCGCAGAATAAGGATCCTTGACTCCAGCCCATCAACAGCTGTCAACGACAAGGACAGTCCCATCTACCGACAGACCCACCGAAATGTCCTAGGTGGGACCTCCTGAGACAGCGACATAGGATGCGTGTTGTCTTCTTATTGGTTCGTACATCCGACTGCCAGCAGCTGCTGCGGATTTTAAGGAGACCAACCCATGTGCTAAAAACGATCGCCCGCTTATTATAATACAGTAGAGGCGATCGCCCAGCTACCTTCAGTCCTATAAATAGGAAACCTCCAGCAACTGGAGAGGGGTTCAGAAATTATTTCCATACGAGAGTTCAGCTAATTCACACAGTGAGAGACAATCGATTTCTCGCAGTTAACACAACACTCCATCGTTGTTACAAGAACACACAGAGCATCAACTCTGGTTCTTCCGGCAATCATCAGCACTCAAGAGCTAGATAACTAGGGTCTTTACACTCATTGTAATTGTACTCTAACATTAATATTTGTACTCCTAAGTATTCGTATTAATAATATCTCGCGAGAGCATTCAAGCCCGGGACTAACAACCCCGGCAAATCTTGTGTTATTTACATTTCCTCAAACGTGCTCTCGCATTTTGTTTGTTACTCATCCATTCCAGCAATCCCTTTCGGATAATATTTTTGGTAACAACAATTGGCGCTAGAAGAAGGGGCTTTACCTTTATTTTCTCTCCGACCGTTTCGAAGAACACTCACTGTTCTCCGGAACATATACTTGAAGAAACACTCACTGTTCTTCAAAGAAAAACCTTCAGAATAATGATGTCTGCCACCACTTCGAAGAGAGCCACTCTCCGATCCGCCGGACGTCTTATTCCGTCTCAATCCGAGCCCCAACCTACGGCAGAGGGTAGCCGCGGCGACGTGAGACTCTCGATCCCGCCCCCGAGGGATGGCCTCAGCCTCTCACTTGACCAGTTCCAAACCACGGCACAGATCGAGGAGGCAATGGCCATCCTAAGGGAGAGATGGAGAGCATGCGAAGCGCCCGCTATAACCCCCTCGGCCATCCGCCGCGCAGGCAAGCGGAAGCTCAAGGGGTTACTTGTCGAGCGATCGTCAGAAAGCCCCGATTCATGAAAAAGGCACTCGCGAGGCGGGATGATTCCGTCTTCAGCGCCTAGGAAGCGATCCATCGTGGCGACCGGGACATTCTGGCCCCAACCACGAGACGACGGAGTCTGAATCCGTCACCAGGAGTTCGGCATACCCAACTCCCAATCAAAAACAGGTCAGCTGTCTGGCTCCCATCCGCCGAAGAATCGAGCCCCATGGCAAGGACATCATCTACAGCTGAGCCGGGGGATCAGTACTTGGTCGCCTCGTCTCCCGCTCCGAGCGCCTAGCCGCGAGCAGCCAGGCCATGGTGATGGCCGCTATGCAACGCCAGCTCGACGAGGTGAAGGCGCTCATGGAAACTGGGGCAGGCGCCAGTAGAAAAATCACCGGACCGAGTGAGCCACTCGCGGTCTACATCGAGCTTTCCCCCGTGCAACCAAGGGTCGCTCCTCCCCAAACACCTTTGTATGAGGGGAGATCGGACCCCGAGACCCACTTGAGCAAGTTCCGGATCTACATGACCGGATGTGGGGCGTCGATGCGACCAGGTGCCGAATATTCCCGTTAACATTGGGCAAACTGGCCCATAGGTGGTACATCTCACTGCCACCTCGATCAATCAATTCCATTGAGAAACTGGCGAGCGACTTCACGTCATACTTCGCTGCCAAGGTCCCCACCGCATGATGAAAATCAGGCAGGGGGAAGACAAGTCCGATGCAGATTACATCGACCGGGTGGATGAAATAGTCCTCACTGGCGAGCCCATTAGCGACGAGCTCGCCCTCTACTCGGTCCTGGGGGGGGTTCTATGGTCATTCACCCATGTTCAGGCGTCTCACGAAGGACATCCCCCCAACCTACGCGACCTTCCGCGCCAAGGCTGCCGATTTTCTGGCCAGGCAGAGGCTGCTCACCCTTCGCCTAGGCGAGGGGACGCCGCTGTAATACCCGGTTGTAATTCATTCATTTTCATTCAGTAATTATCAGTCTGTAATTGTCACTCAGTAATTCTCACTCATTAATAATCACTCATCATTCATGAATCACTCAATTGCGTTCAATGTTGGCATGTTGTAATCGTATATCAGTTACCGATCGTCATTTTATCTCCGTTTTTAGAGCGAGACGGGAGTATTATCATTTTCATTGTGATTGATAGCCTTGTACTGAGAGTATCATCTTTGGCTCGTGTTAGACTTGTTCATTTTCACATTCGTAGGTTATGTCGGATCATTCATCAGTCGTATCGTGGAATCGGAATTATCGGATTGATTCACCTTGGCCAGCATCGAGTTACGGCCGTAAGGTTATGGGATACGGCCGTAAGTCAGCGGGTACGGCCGTAAGGCAGGCCGGTTACGGCCGTAAGTGGTCCAGCAGGCTGCCCGGGCATTTTGGCCGAAGGTGAGTTACGGCCGTAAGGGAAGGTGAGATACGGCCGTAAGTGGCGTCAGAATTTCGGTGTTGCCGATCGGGGTGACTTACGGCCGTAAGGTTGCGGCATACGGCCGTAAGTCGAGGCAGACGGCCGTAAGGCTTGGCCGGATACGGCCGCGTCCGCAGAAGGATGTCCGGCCATTTTTGACGAAGGCGGGTTACGCCCGTAAGGATGGCCGGATACGGCCGTATCATCCGAGTTACGGCCGTACGGTGTGCGGTACGGCCGTTTGTCTGTCGCCGGGTGTTTTTGACGAAGGCGAGTTACGCCGTAACTAAGGAACGCATTACGCCGTAAGTCTGCTTGGCAGCTTTGACGAAGCCGAGTTACGGCCGCATTTAGTCGATTCTGGCCGTAAGGCCGTTGACTTGGAAAGTTACGGCCGTAAGAGGGCCGAGTTACGCCGTAACTTCCAAGCAGATTTAATGATTTGGCCGGGTCATTTCACCTCACTTTTTCATTTTTCCTTCTTCATCCGAGAGAGTGTTGAGAGAGTGATTTCATCATCATCAATCACCCGAGTGTGTAATCTTCATCATCTTCATTCCTTTGGGAAGCTTGATACTCGTTATAACTCGTGTTCATCGGATCGTAGTGGTTGGATCTTCAAGAGGTAAGCTCTTCAACACCTTGGATTTCGATTTTGTGTTGAGTTATGATGTTTTGACGTTATAATCATGTTATATGAAGGGATATGTATATGATTATGAGTTTGTATAAGGATTCATTGGATTATTGAGAGATTTATTCAAGAACACTTTGAATATCGAGTCGATTTGGGGATTTCCGATTAATTGTTGTTATAATCACGTTTTTGGATATTCATAACGGATTATTGATCGTATTGGAGATGTTTAGTTGTTTTGAATCACTTCTTGGGGATTTGAAGTTGGTATTATTGAGGTTTAGTGGTAATCAATCAAAGTTGGCCTCAAAGTGTTCGATATAATGCCCCAATGAACTTGGTTTAATCGTATCGACGTCTTGAGTTCGTTATATTCGTGTTTAATTCGTTATTGATCGGATTGTTGGCAATTGTATTGAATTAAGGTTGTTCGAGCGATCGGTATCTTGGTTAGGACGTTGTTCGTGGACGGACATTCTTCATCGGTATTGAGTAAGTTAATTCTTACTCGGTTAAAAGGATACTCATTCCTTTTGTTGTTGATTACTCATAATCATAACTCATTCATCATTGTATTAATCATATTAAAACTTGTTATTGTCAATTAATCACTTCAGTCATAAGGAACGACGGTTCCAATCTTTTCGTTGAGCTATCATTCATTTCATTATTACTCTCATCTCGGTGAGTCATTCTTGACTTTGTCAGATTATTACTTATTCATTGATATTCATTACGGTCATTCTCGTTCATATGACCTTCTGGGTTCATATTGCGTGGCCGGTGGTGTGTGGAATTTTTAGTCGGCACACGATGGTCATGTATCGGGTTCACCGATACATCGGGTGTGCACACGGTAACGCTTACCTCCGTGAGACTAATTAGGTACAAGGACGGATGTGTCCGGACATCTGCCTTGTACACTTGCACAAAACATTACGGGCGTACTATGGTACTCCTCTTCGCCGTAATTCATAATTAAGAATATTTCATAACTTCGCTAATTCATGATTGTGTGATTTCAACTCTTGAGGATTGTTGTTCTGTAGAATCGACTTCGTTGGGGGATTTTGTTTTCGTGTCACGGCAAGGCAAAGGCACGGAAGAGCATGTTGACGGCGACGAGTCGGTGATACTAGTAGGGGGCCCCAGTCATTCCGCTTGTTCAGTCATTTTCGGTCATTTCGATTATTTCATCATTCGTATTTTCCGCTGCAAATTCCGTTTGTAATGTTTATTTATTCAGGGTGGGGTATATTATCTTCCTATAAAATACACTAGTATTCGGTAGTGTCCCGGTGTGTTGTACTTCAACTCCTCAACGGAGTGTTTGGTAATCTCAGGTGGTTCGGTACTACAATCATATTATTTAATTCATCATTTTCATTTGCCTGGTGGGTCCCAGTGGGATTCACGGCACCGTAATATCCGCCTAGTTTGGGGTGTTACAGAGTTGGTATCGGAGCGTGGTTTTGAATACTACCCTCCAAGTCATGTCTCATTTGAAATCGTCGTCATTGGACTAGTATCATTGGACTTTCGCCACGTGTGACTGTGCAAATGCCGAGCCAATCGTATCAAGAATCGTAAGATTTCTAATGCCATGGTATAATTTCGGCATTAATCATTCATTCATAATTCATCGGTTAACAATCCTCAATCATCATTGTCATTTTGACCGGACGGTCGAGTTAACTCATTAATCACCAATTCATTTCATTGTTCATTGTTGATCAGGAAGATCGAATCATTAATCTTGTTAACTCATTCAAGATAATCATTTCAGTAACTTCATCAGATAATCATGTCACGTCAATTGATCATTCATGTAATCGTTGTATTTGAGCGCGTATGCTCATTTTCATCATTTCATAATATAATCATAATGTGATACTCATGCGAGATATATAATCATCATGTGACTTTCCTACTTCAGTATGGAAAGAGCTGGCAGAGGACGAGGAGGACGAGGCCGTGGAGCGGGCCGAATCCCGAGAACTCGTGCGAACACACGTGCAAATGCCAGGAATAATGCTAACTCATCGAGCAGTGACGCTGCCACTCATTCACCTGGACGCGATCATTCCCTATCGGGGAGTCGCACCGGACACGGCTCGGAGAGGGTGTCCGGTTGATCCACTCGCATTTATGCAGTGGCATGATGGCCCAAATGACTCGGATGGCTCGGTTGATGGAGACGATGCATAACTCCGTCAATCGACCGCAGTTCCTCCGCCGCCACCTCGAGGCAAGAGAGGAATGTGAGTAACATCATCGGCGATATCTCTCGCTGAGGCCACCTACTTTTGAGGGCCTGCCCGAGCCGGGCAGATATCATTCATTGGCTCGAGCATTTCGAGAAGTCAGTTTGCTATGGTAGAGTGTCCCGAGGGACACAAGGTTTCGATTGCGGCTTACTATCTCGTAAGAGCGCTCATTCATGGTGGTTATCGTTGAAGCCCAGACGGATCATGTACTTGGGATCATTCAAGACTCTCATGATGGAGAGGTATTATCCGGCCCCACTCAGAGAGGCCAAGCTGCCGGAATTGCTCACCCCGACCCCTCGGCAGACGAGGATGTTCTCGCCATTGCCGAGAAATTTCAGAACTTCTTCCGTTCGCCTCATCTATCATTCACTCGAAGCGGACAAGATCAAGTATTTCAAGAAGAGGTGAAACCCCGTATGAGACTTGAGCCACTTTAATCATAATTGCACCACGTTGGCCGAGTTCATTGAGAAAGCTCTCACCTACGAGCTTCGCTAAAGAAATTGCTAAGCGGCAACCTTCGTCTGCTAGCAAGAAGTCCAGAATCGTAATCGGTCTGACGGAGTCGCCACTTTCAAGAAACCCCGCGGGCTCCGCTTTTCGAGCGACCTCCCGTGTCGCCTAGACCCGCGGAATCTCGCCTCGAGCGGCGGTTCGGCCATCACTGTTATAATCGCGGGAACTTGGTCACCTCGGTACCAAGTGTCCGGCGTACTATCACATGTCATAATTGTGGAATTGTCCGGGCATAAGGCCCGTTTTTGCCGTAGGGACTCCAAACCTACTCGACGTCATCCTGTGCCCCTAAACAACACTGCTCGTAATCAAAGCCACTCAATCAAAGATCGTTTAAAACGACGGAGCGACTAAAGGTGGAGCTTTTAGCCATCGACGGAGCGTCGGTCGGACTAGCAAGCCCGGATTTATGAGATGAAGAAGACCGATGATCCAGAGGCCCGAATGATCTCAGGTACACTCGATATTCTATCTCAACCCGTGTGTACTCTTTTCGATACCGGTGCATCGCATTCATTCATTTCCGAGTCATGTTTGAGTAGACTACGTCCGGGTAGTGCTACTAGTTGTGAGCCTTATGTCATTGGCCTACCCGATGGTAGACGAATTATCGTAATCGTGAGATTCGTAATTGTCCGATCTGGCCATGGTCGTGTATGGCCGCAGACCTAATCGTGGTAGATTTGCCGAGGGACGACGCGTCATCTTGGGTATTGATTGGATGGATCGTCATGATGCCATCATTAGTGTCCGTAAGCGTATGGTCACTATCATTTCGCATTTATGGGGTTGAATGTGTGTTTCAGGAGGTAATCCTACTGCTCGTAAGGTCATTAATTTGATGAAAGCAGAAGGTTACTCAATCGTGGATGTGTCGGTTATTGGTGCTATATGGCCAAAACCGAGAAGTCATCAAGAATGTTAACGGATATTCCGGTGGTGAGGGAATATGCCGATGTTTTTCCGCATTTAGTTACCTGGTTTGCCTCCACAGAGGGATGTGGAATTCACGATTGAGTTGTAGCTGCACGTCCCCGATATCGAAGGCGCCGTGCTGGATGGCCCCGACCGAAATGCAGAATTAAAGAACCAACTTGAAGAGTTGTTCGAGAAGGGTTATATTCGACCGAAAAGGCCCCCGTGGGAAGCACCGGTGTTATTTGTCAAGAAGAAGGATGGTTCATTCCGCTTATGTATTGATTATCGGGAGTTGAACAGGTGACGATCAAGAATAAGTACCCTTACCCCGTATTGATGATCTTTTAGATCAACTTCAGGAGCTTGATTTTCCAAGATCGACTTAAGGTCCGGATATCATCGCCATGGATTCGAGAGTCGGACATCGCGAGGACGGCGTTTGAACACGCTATGGCCATTATGAGTTTGTGGTTATGCCGCTCGGATTGACTAATGCACTGCGGTGTTCATGGAGTTAATGAATCGGGTTTTCATCGACTTTTGGATCAGTTTGTTGTTGTCTTCATCGATGACATTTTGATTTATTCTCGTGACCGGAGGAACACGAGTTTCACCTTCATCAAGTACTCGACGTGTTGAGACGCGAACAACTTTATGGGAAGTTCTCCAAATGTGAGTTACGGATGTCCAAGTGACTTTTCTGACATGTAATCTCATCGACGGAGTTCGTGTCGACCCTCGAAGACGGAGGCTATTCGAGATTGGTTACCTCCGAAGAATGTTAAGGAAATCCGGAGTTTCCTCGGACTAGCGGGTTATTATATGCGATTTGTGGAATGATTTTACAAAATTGCTCAACCATTGACGAACCTTTAGCGAAAGGATAAGAAATACACGTGGTCCGACGCGTGTCAGCAGAGTTTTGAGGAACTCAAGAGCCGGTTAATGTCAGCACCTGTACTTTCCTTGCCGCAGGGGACGGAGGGATTTGTGGTTTATAGTGATGCGTCCGGACAGGGTCTCGGATGTGTGCTCATGCAGAACGGGAAAGTTATTGCCTATGCTTCACGGCAATTGAGGCCTTACGAGGTTAATTATCCGACCCACGACCTGGAGCTAGCAGCCGTGGTGTTCGCTTTGAAGATCTGGCGTCATTACCTTTATGGCGTCACCTGTCAGATATTCACCGATCATAAGAGCTTAAAGTATATATTTACTCAGAAGGAGTTAAATATGCGTCAGAGACGGTGGTTGGAATTAATCAAGGACTATGATATTGAGATCCTCTACCACCCGGGCAAGGCGAACGTTGTCGCCGATGCCTTGAGTCGCAAGTCCATTCAGGAGCAGATGCTTGCTCGTCTAACAGTTCAGAAGGAACTTCAGCAGGAATTCCTTAGACCCGAGATCGAGGTCAGCTTGGCGAGTTCAGTGGACAGCTTTGTATGTTAGAGATTTCATCGTCACTCGAGGAGGTAATCAGAGAGAACCAGAGTTCGACCCTTCATTGTTGCGCATCCGTGAGGATGTGGCTCGGGAAAGCCCTGGATTTGTGGTCCACGAGGATGGACTTTTGCGGTTTAAGAATCGGTTGTGTGTACCGCGAATGACGAGTTGAAAAACTCGATTTTGAAGGAAGCTCATGCTACCCCTTATTCTCGTGCATCCGGTCTAGCAAGATGTACAAGGACTTGAAACAAAATTACCGGTGGAGTAATATGAAGCGAGAAGTCGCAGAATTTGTTTCGAGATGCTTAACTCACAACAAGTTAAGATTGAACATCGGCCGATCGGGTATCTCAAACCTCTTCCTATTCCCGAATGGAAGTGGGAAGACATTTCTATGGATTTCATCACGAGTTTGCCGACGAGTCGTCAGGCATGAATACGATCCGGTGATCGTGGACCGCTTAACCAAATCAGCTCATTACCTAGAGATCAAGGAAACGTGCGGTCCCGAGAGACTTGCTCAGTTGTTCATCAAAGAGATAGTCAGACTTCATGGTACTCCTAAGAGTATCGTTTCCGATCGTGACGGACGATTTGTGTCTCATTTTTGGAAATCAGTTCATCGTGCTATGGGAACTCAGCTCAATCTCAGTACCGCTTTTCATCCTCAGTCCGACGGACAATCAGAGAGGACTATTCAGACATTAGAGGACATGTTGAGGGCATGCGTCCTCGATTGGAAGGACGATTGGGAAGCCCAACTACCATTGATCGAGTTCACGTATAATAATAGCTGGCATGCTTCCATTAAGATGGCACCTTACGAGGCCTTGTACGGTCGTCGTTGTCGGTCTCCTTTGTGTTGGGATGACTTGTCAGAATCAATCGGCACCGAGCCCGATATGCTTATAGCCGCCGAGAGAAGGTAGCTTTAATCGAGTCGTATGTTGTGGCTCGAGTCGGCGAAATCCTATGCAGATAATCGTCGTCGACCACTAGAGTTCGAGACGGGCGACCACGTTTTGGTCAAGGTATCCCCTAGTCGAGGTATTTTCCGTTTTGGGAAGAGGGGAAAGTTGAGTCCGAGATTCATTGGACCGTTTGAGATTTTGGATCGAGTGGGCGAGTTAGCTTATCGATTGGCTTTACCTCCGGCGTTGAGCCGAATTCATAATGTATTTCATGTCTCTCAGTTGCGGAAGTATGTTGCCGACCCGAGTCACATACTCCAGTTCGACGAAATCGAGATCGCCGACGATCATTCATATGAGGAACGTCCTATTCGAGTTTTAGAGCGGCGAATCAAACAGTTGAGGAATAAGACGATTCCTTTAGTTAAAATTCAGTGGTCTAGACGCGGAGTCGAAGAGGCCACTTGGGAAACCGAAGAGAGTATGCGGGAGAGTCATCCCGAGTTGTTTGACCCTTAGTTTCGGGGACGAAACTATTTTAAGGGGGGGAGTATGTAATACCCGGTTGTAATTCATTCATTTTCATTCAGTAATTATCAGTCTGTAATTGTCACTCAGTAATTCTCACTCATTATTAATCACTCATCATTCATGAATCACTCAATTGCGTTCAATGTTGGCATGTTGTAATCGTATATCAGTTACCGATCGTCATTTTATCTCCGTTTTTAGAGCGAGACGGGAGTATTATCATTTTCATTGTGATTGATAGCCTTGTACTGAGAGTATCATCTTTGGCTCGTGTTAGACTTGTTCATTTTCACATTCGTAGGTTATGTCGGATCATTCATCAGTCGTATCGTGGAATCGGAATTATCGGATTGATTCACCTTGGCCAGCATCGAGTTACGGCCGTAAGGTTATGGGATACGGCCGTAAGTCAGCGGGTACGGCCGTAAAGCGGGCCGATTCTGGCCGTAAGTGGTCCAAAGAGTCGCCGGGCATTTGGCCGAAGGTGAGTTACGGCCGTAAGGGAAGGTGAGATACGGCCGTAAGTGGCGTTCGTAAATTTCGGGTGTTGCTGATCAGGGTGACTTACGGCCGTAAGGGTTGCGGCATACGGCCGTAAGTCGAGGCAGTACGGCCGTAAGGCTTGGCCGGATACGGCCGTCTGTGCAGGAAGGATGTCCGGCCATTTTTGCGAAGGCGGGTTACGCCCGTAAGGTTGGCGGATACGGCCGTATCATCCGAGTTACGGCCGTAAGGTGTGCTGGCCGTAAGGTGTCGGCGGGTGTTTTTGAAGGCGAGTTACGCCGTAACTAAGGAAACGATTACGGCCGTAAGTCATCGGCGACTTTGACGAAGCCAGTTCTGGCCGTCTGAGTTGGCGATTCTGGCCGTAAGGCCGTTGACTTGGAAAGTTACGGCCGTAAGAGGGCCGAGTTACGTCCGTAACTTCCGGCAAGATTAATGATTTGGCCGGTCATTTCACCTCACTTTTTCATTTTTCCTTCTTCATCCGAGAGAGTGTTGAGAGAGTGATTTCATCATCATCAATCACCCGAGTGTGTAATCTTCATCATCTTCATTCCTTTGGGAAGCTTGGATACTCGTTATAACTCGTGTTCATCGGATCGTAGTGGTTGGATCTTCAAGAGGTAAGCTCTTCAACACCTTGGATTTCGATTTTGTGTTGAGTTATGATGTTTTGGACGTTATAATCATGTTATATGAAGGGATATGTATATGATTATGAGTTTGTATAAGGATTCATTGGATTATTGAGAGATTTATTCAAGAACACTTTGAATATCGAGTTGGATTTGGGGATTTCCGATTAATTGTTGTTATAATCACGTTTTTGGATATTCATAACGGATTATTGATCGTATTGGAGATGTTTAGTTGTTTTGAATCACTTCTTGGGGATTTGAAGTTGGTATTATTGAGGTTTAGTGGTAATCAATCAAAGTTGGCCTCAAAGTGTTCGATATAATGCCCCAATGAACTTGGTTTAATCGTATCGACGTCTTGAGTTCGTTATATTCGTGTTTAATTCGTTATTGATCGGATTGTTGGCAATTGTATTGAATTAAGGTTGTTCGAGCGATCGGTATCTTGGTTAGGACGTTGTTCGTGGACGGACATTCTTCATCGGTATTGAGTAAGTTAATTCTTACTCGGTTAAAAGGATACTCACTCCTTTTGTTGTTGATTACTCATAATCATAACTCATTCATCATTGTATTAATCATATTAAAACTTGTTATTGTCATTTAATCACTTGATCATAAGGAGCAGCGGTTCCAATCTTTTCGTTGAGCTATCATTCATTTCATTATTACTCTCATCTCGGTGAGTCATTCTTGACTTTGTCGATTATTACTTATTCATTGATATTCATTACGGTCATTCTCGTTCATATGACCTTCAGGTTCATATTGCGTGGCCGGGTGTGGTCATGTGGAATTTTTAGTCGGGCACACGATGGTCATGTATTGGGTTCACCGATACATTGGGTGTGCACACGGTAATGCTTACCTCCGTGAGACTAATTAGGTACAAGGACGGATGTGTCGGACATTCGTCTTGTACACTTGCACGAGAACATTACGGGCGTACTATGGTACTCCTCTTGGCGTAATTCATAATTAAGAATATTTCATAACTTGATTAATTCATGATTGTGTGATTTCAACTCTTGAGGATTGTTGTTACGTATGGCCGGCCGTTGGGGATTTTGTTTTAGTCACGGCAAGGCAAAGGCACGGGAAGAGCATGTTGGCGGCGAGTCCCGATGATACTAGTAGGGGCCCCAGTCATTCGTTTGTTGATCATTTTGATCATTTCGATTATTTCGTCATTCGTATTTTCATTTGCAAATTCCGTTTGTAATGTTTATTTATTCAGGGTGGTGTATTTTATCTTCATATAAAATACACTAGTATTCGGTATTGTCCTGGTGTGTTGTACTTAAACTCCTCATCGGAGTGTTTGGTAATATAATGTGGTTCGGTACTACAATTATATTATTTAATTCACCATTTTCATTTGCCTGGTGGGTCCCAGTCGGGGATTCACGGCACTGTAATATCCGCCTAGTTTGGGGTGTTACAGCCGCCTCCCGTCCAAAAGACGGAGATCGCCAAGTCCAACAAGGCGGTCGCCAATCCACCTGGTGATTTCAAGGCCTTCGAGGAGGTGGAAGCCCATCTCCTCCACAATTTCAACCGAACTTCGGCCCACATTTTTTACGCCATCAAGGGGCGCGAACCGCTAAGCAAGCCAAAGGTGATAAGGGACAACGGTCATCTGTACCACAATAAATTTTGTGCTTACCACAAGAGTCCCGGTCACAGCACCAACCAATGCCGCGACCTCCTCAGACAACTCTTGAGATTGTTCGAAGAGGGCAAGCTGAACAGTTTATTGTCTTAACCGGAGCCCCGTCAATCTCCCAAACCGGTCACCAGAGTCGAACGCGACAGGCCGGAAGGCTCATACGAGTCGACCCCCCGATCAACCTCGGCGGCCGGATCTATATGCTTCAATCAAGAGGTGGGAACTTCGGAAGTCTTTTCCCGATTCCCACCACGTCAAACTAAAGGCTACTGCCTGAGCAACGCCCCGAAAAAGAGGATGACTCGCTCGCCTTCTAAAGTTCGTCATCTAACATGATGGACCTAGGCAAGCGATCGCCTCCCTCAGCACAACGTATACCGTCGAGGATCGCCACCTAACATGACGGTCCGAGGTAGAAGAGTGCCGCCATGGTCGTGAAGGTCGATGAAACCGACAATCCGTCTATGCAAGGTTCCTTTGGGCAGAGGTCGCTCGCCCTTCGTTTAAATACGAGGCGGGCGTAGCCGAAGGACCCTCCAAAACATATCAGAGGATGACTCGCTCACCCTCTAAAGTTCGTCATCAACATGAAGGACCTAGGCAAGCGATCGCCTCCCCTTACACAATGTATATCGTCGAGGATCATCATCTAACATGACGGTCCGAGGTAGAAAAGTGACGACATGGTCGTGGAGGTCGATGGAACCATTCTCTGTGACCATGTAAGGTTCCTTTGTGCATCGATCGCTCGCCCTTCGTTTAAATATGAGGCGGGCGTAGCCAAAGGACCCTCCAAAACAGATCAGTGGACACGTTCGCCCGCCCTCAAAGGTCCATCATCTAACATGGTGGATCCGGACAATGCGATGCGTCCCTCCCCCCATCACAACGTATACCGTCGAGGATCGCCATCTAACATGACGATCCGAGGTAGAAAAGTGCTAGCAAGCCGCGGTCGTGGAGTCGATTAATCCGACGATGCCCTGTGCAAGGACTCCTCCAGGCCGAGACCGTTCGCTCTTCGTTTAAATACGAGACGGGCGTAGCCTACGGAGGACCCTCACAATTAAGTGAGTCGCGAGAAGTTAGCCATCAGACGGAATGTCGCTCGCGCACAAGACATGGTCGCGTAGGTCGGTTCCATCGAAATCCGCGATTGTCAATGGTTCCTCTAGGCCAGGATGGTCGGCCTTCCTCGAGGAATCTGCAAAATTGAAGATTGCTCACTAAACGATTTATTTTCATTCCCTTACTTTTACTAAGTAAACAAAAACAAGGGGGAAGAGTAGAGCTATATATACCACGATCGTCTTTACTCAAATACACGTACGACGATCCGCAGTGTTCAGATGTATGTGCGACGATCGACTTTGTTCTAAAAGTTACCAGTATGAGTTTATCAATTCACTTGGAGCTGTACGCACAACGATCGCTCATCAACACTTTTGTATAAAGTCAAATGCAAAAGACTCGAAAAGACGATCATACAAGCAAGAAATCAGAGAAGCAAATATTTATTTCATCACATGGAATACCAATACAAACACGGTCGCCCGAAGGCAGAAATACAACGAAAGCTACAAAAATTACAAGTAAAAAGCGAGAAAAGCTCAAGGATCGACGCTCTCTCCATCGCCAGCAGCAGGCTCTGCACCCCCATCCTCCGGGGTACCCGGATGAACAAGGTTGTCCGGAAACGGGTACCATCTCAAATCGATCCCATGATCCGTAGAAAGGTCGAGGATCGGCACGGTGAAGTCTGGCTGCAGAGGGTGATCAAGCGCATAGGCTTTGAAATTTTCAGCCAAAGGGCCGACCTCGAGCCCTCCCTTCTTAGCGGCGCGGATCGCGTCAGCATAAGCCATATAGTGGGCGAATTCGCTGACGTACTCCACGTTAAGGAAGGGATCGGCCTCAGTCGCCTTCAGCTTTTCCTTCAGCTCCGCAACCATTTGGCTCACGCCCTCGAGCTCGGTAGTTTTGGCGGCCACCTCTTCCTTCGAGGACGCCAGCTCGCTGGTCAATCGGGCGACGGTCACCTTCACCTGGTCGCCCTCCTTCTGCGCGGCCGCGTGCGACCTGCGGGCTTCCGTCATATGGTTCCGCATCCGGTCAGTCGCCGCCCGCGCCCGGTCAACATCCTACCTCGCCTGCTTAGCCGCCTCCACAGAGCTCTTCTCCATGGCCGCGAGCCTGTCGGCAAACTCAATGTTTTGTTTCCCCACGGCTTCGAGGTCCACATGGAGACGATCGGTGGACGGCCGCCCCTCAAAGTCCCGCAGGGCCTGAGCAGCCATCGTCGCCATCTGTAGGGCCAGCGCGAAAGTAGCTTGCATCGCGTCAGTAGATCGCCGGCGCGCGATCGTATCTAGATCGGTCGTCCACGCCTTCGGGAGGTAGGCGGTAGCCCGAGAGACGTAAGAAGGGATATCGCTGACTTCACGAGGAGCTTTGCTCGTCAGGAAGTCCAACACCATCGGTGAGTAGTTCGGGTCGGAGTGGCGGATCCTGCACAAAAATCAAAAGAGTTAGTGTGTTTCCTACACAAGTTTCATAACATGGCAAAACGACCAGGCTTACCTTTCGACCTTCTCTGGGTCACGGCCGAAGAACGGCCTGCCACGCGAAGTCTCGGCCTCAGCGGTCTCCATGGACTGAAGAAAAGCCGAAGATGGCGTGGACCCCTCCACCAGAGGAATCGCGGAAAGCGGAGGCACAGAGATCGGCGGCTCGTTTGTAGTGGCAGGGGCCGAGGGCTCTACAGTCCTCCGTTTCTTGTGGATGAGCCGAAGTCGCTCCTCCTCTGGGTGGCATTCAAGGGAATATTCCTAACACAAGCGTGTTTTAGATTCGTTTGACATACCTGTTGTAACACCCCCGAGATATTCGAGGCATATTACAGCGCCGTAAATCCTTGTTTAAGGATCTACCAGGCTAGATTACAAACAACTTGTATAGATACTTTTTTCTAAATAAGAGGTTACAAATAAAAACTTTTGTAATATAAAAATAAAATACCAACCGACAAGGTCGAGCATTCAGTCTGACATACATATATCGACCGCCGAGGTCGAACACATAACATGACTAACTTTCAATAATATCTATGTAACATATGATACATTGACTTGGCCCTCATGCGGGATCCACACATACTAACATAGACTTTGATGTGCGGCCCCTAGGATCACATACCCTGACTCTTGGAATAATTATCATCGCTGCGGTTCCTTGTCCTGCACCGGTCCTATGATTGCTCCTCCACCTATAAGTACCTAGACAAACCAAATGTATCCACCCTCGAAGGGGTCAGCAACTGCAGGTGCAAGTAAAATGAATACATAAAACATACTTTACATCGCGACACTCATACATCGTGAAACAATCAAGGTATCACACAAAATTATACATTGATCATAAAACGTCTTTGGATTTCTTGAGCGTTTTCGAAACACTTTTGTACCAATTTAATAAAACCACTGAGTTCCGTGAACACATTTAACTGCCCTGGGAAATTTTATGAGAACACTTTTCTTTGAGAATCTTTATCAAAAACATCTCCAAAGTCGTTTAGGGTTCGCGGCCCCATATTTCTTGTTACCAACTGATGACGAGATTTATCCACAACTGAGTTTCGTTAAGAAAACCACTGGGACTCGCGGTCCCCCAAAATCCATTTCTCAATAAATCACAAGGCTTGTGGCCCAACTCAATTGTTTTCATCAAAAATGAGGGTCTGCGAACTAGACTACTTTTCATAATCGGTCCCAAGATCATCCCTCAAACACACCACTAGGTTCACAATGCATTGCACCACTGGGTTCACAGTATCCAGTGGACGGCCAAGCCTCAATAGATTCCACATAGTGGGATGAACTTTGGCTCTAATTGTCCTGATAACAACCCTTTTGAAAAAAGGTTCAAGCATGTCACACATATATGGTTGATATCACTGACTCAACACAATATAAGTATACGCAGTTGAGAAGTTTAGTAGAGCAGCTCACTTGGTCATCGTGAAACCGGCGTTCACTACAAGCCAGAAGCCATACCTTGCACATGTCTAATGCGCATTCCCGTGCCTGAATGGTAGCACCGGACGTACACTCTGGATAGGAGCCGTACATTATAGTGTAACACGGCCCGTCGATTTCTGATACCACTGCATAAAAGTACATAGTTCACAGGAGTCATGCAATTCAAAGAAATCATCCATTCTTAATACTCAATCAATATTAATATAGGTTAGGTACCATATAATGCCATCTTAATATAATATAATATATATATATATATTGTTTAAGGGAATGCATATCATACCTATATTTCCTGATGCGTCAACACGGGAATAATCCTAATATTTACGAGTCTCGTAATCACACCCGGCATTCATATCTTCGGGGTTAGAGGGATTACATCCATCTAACGCGCACTTACTATATCTCTTATTTTATATAAATTCATCTTCCAAGTATACAATAAGGAATGTAATTGTAAGACTTGCCTGACGGGATAAGTGTTGGCCACTAAGTATATAATATACAGCTTGGAATAGTGAGTTGTACGATTTTCAAAGTTAGTTTGCGTAGAGGAAGTTTGTTGTGTGAGTTGCTGTAAATACAGCAACTAGGCATTCTCCTGTTTGCTTGGTGCATACAGGGTTTTACAATGTATACTATCAAATCAGAGTAGAATGAAAACAGTAAATACTGAAAGTAAATAACACACAGTTTAAAGCGGTTTGAGATAAACCCCTCTACGTCCACTGGTCCTCCACATAGGAGTAAAGAGTTTATTAAAATCACTACGTACACAACTACATGACTTTAACTAAACCTGTTTCTGTATCGTTCACACAGATTGATACAGGGACTGTAGCTTTAGGCCGTTCAGACAGATTGGCTTGAGCTCTTTATCAACTCACTTCTTCTCATAAAGATCGAAGCTTCATCTTCCATGCTATTCTTCCCATATAGGTCGGAATACGCAATGATCCTTAGTCTACACGAGGCTAATGATAAAATCAACGAATAGGTTAGAACACTTCTCAAATAGCAGCTTTATCTCAGATGAACAATCGTTGTATGTTGTGATGTTTGTGTTTAGGACTTGTATATTTTCGCTTAGATACAGCTGTATGCTTACGAAATATACTTCTTTGTAATTGCTATAATGTCAGTGATCTTGTCAGAGCTTTCGCGGTTATGAATAACTTGGGTGTATTGTGTCCTCTGGATTGGGGATATTTATAACCTTGGAAATATATCCGTTATAAATGAAGTTGTTGTTGGTTGGTGAGATGTTGACGTATGTCACTTGATCAACTGTTGAATGTTTGAATTTAAGCAGATCGCATTTAATACTTCAGACATCCTTTCTGTATTTGCATTAAATGCTTTTCAGATCGTTCATACTTGGTCTATCTCCATCTGCATTAAATGATGTCCTATTAGCAATAAATGCTGCTTTAACCGTGAATACTTTTTGAATAAACAATGTTTGTCTCACAACGGTTTAAAACCCTTTTTATTTTCAGTCCTATTGGATGTGTTTTACTTTTTATAAGTAAAACACCTTCAGTTTGTATGTTGTATCCAATATATTACGTCTCTTTGATGTATTGGGAAGGTTATGTAGGATGGACTATCGAACTCTTTGATGTATGCTGGGGCAGTATGGCGAGTTCTAACAGCTTCCATACTTGACAGTTTTCTGACTTCTTTGAGACTACTTGTTGTATGTTGGCAATTATCAAAACAGGAATGTTTATCCCAACAATTTCCCCCTTTTTGATAATTCCAAAACTCTTCTATAGATGTCTTCATCTGGGTCCATAGAGGCAATCTTTGAGTCTTCTGTCTGAATGATCTGGTCTTCAATACTTAGACTCGAAATATGAACTGCTCGCAGGCAAGTTAAAATGAATGAAAAATCCTACATGAGTGTGTATTACAACTGAACTTATGATTGGCGCGTAGACACAATCTTTGTGGTCTAGGTTGAATACAACTTAACCTATGAATTGTTCGCAGACAAGTTCTTACATCTTTAAGACTTAACAAGTTTATACTTGTTCAAATATTGCAAAAGCTTCATAAACAAACAGTAAAACAGTAAGTTTAGATTACGAGCTGTAATAATTTAAGAGAAATAAGTTTAATTGATAATCAAAAGGGATTACAATGCTTGAAAAATTCAAATACACAAACTACGACGATAAACCTGCATGAGAAAACAAAATACAGCGAAACAAAAATGCAAACAGGCTAACTCCTGTACTGAGAATGTCTCCAAGGCCTTCTGTCAGGATCATTTTCGGTTCCTTTCCACCAATTGACTAGGGAGTCATTGCCTCGATCCAGATAAATGCTTCTTCCTTCAGGGGTTTGATCATAGGCAAGTATCCAGTCCTCAGGGTGGGTGATCCTTTCACCTTTTTGATGCCTTGATTTTATCTTCATTTAGAGAGGGAGCTTTCCTTCCGCTAATAGCCTTGAGAACTCATTTGTGGAATCCTGAAGCGTTTTGAATTTGTTGAACAGGGGAAATTCCCAGATGAGCGTACAGAAGTATCTCACCAGTTGGTTTTTCTTCCAGTTCTTCAAATAATCGGTTGAAGGCTATCGATCAGTGGGTAGCAATATCTCAGACGGCTTTCGCATATTGTTTTTACAAGGGATGTTGGGATCTTGGAACTCCGATCGAGATCCATATACCCTGTATCCTTTTGTAGGTGCGGTCAGACGGCCTATCGCAACAGCAACACTATCTTCCAATGCTGCATCGATCTCTCTCTCTCTTTCTCTAGTCTCCATTGACGGCTTGCCTCTCTCTGGCTTCTTCCCCCTTTTTGGCATCATCAATATCTGATACCTTGATATGAATCTCCTCTAGGAGCTTCATAGCATTGTCTTGTTTGGTCATCAGAGGATCGATCTTATCAACCAGAGTACCGAGCACCAGAAACATGTTATCTATCTTTTGATGATGGTCTGTCAGTCTGGTTCCGGTCTCCTTGAGGGCAGCAACCGTCTTAGCCTCTGAAATTCGAAGCTTTTCTTGTTCTTGCCGAAGGACTCTCTCTTGATGCTGCTTGAGCTGATTGAGCGCTTGCCATAATGCATTAGGCATTAGGTGGAACGTGTCCTCGACGTTGGTGATTGCAGTCTTCAGATCGGAGAGCTCATCCTGGGTAGTTCCTCGCATCTAATTGAGTTATTTACCGATGTCATACAGTGTCTTCACGGCATCTTGTAGGAACACTCTCTATCGACTGATTGCATGGAATTGCTCAATTTGGGCTTTGGTTTGAGGGGATCCAGGACGTACGATTTTGGAATCCCTAGGCCAATTGAGTTGACGGAGAACCACATGATGACGGGGTCGTCGTGGTCTGTCATCAGGCAAGAAACCTTCATCGGGATCTGACTTGGAGCTCACAGATATAGGAGATGCGGGGGAATCTTGAGCAGGCTCTTCTTCAGTAGGTGCTTCATGAGCGGGAGCTTCAGAAGACGGTGCCTCGAAATATTATGCGGCATGATCAGTCTCGGGGATAGGAGGGATTTATTCTTCCTGTTTGGTTTGGTTTTCTGTAGTCGGGAGTACAGGAGGGACTGAATCCTCCTGCCGATTCTCAACTTCCGCCTGATCGGGAGAGGGACCGATTCCTCTTGGCGGATGGCACGGAAAGGCGTCTCCTTGTTGTTGCAGGACAGGATGGGCTTCCTGTTCAGGTGCTGCTTTTTATTCAGCGGTAATAGGAGGGACTGATTCCTCCAGCTGTTGATCGTTGATAGCCTCCTGTTGCGGGGGAGGGGACTGATTTCTATCAGATGTCCCCTGATGGCTATGGTGATTGGCCATTTCTCGTTCCCTAGCCTCTTCACATCTTATTCGTAGACCTGCCTGTAAGGCATCATCGTCAGCATCCGAGTCAGGGTCGGAGTGATGGCTTGGTGAAGGAGCTTTGTCAGCGGACTGCGATTTCCCTTTCAGTCTAGCCTTCTCTTTTGCCTTGTAATAGTTAGAAATGAGCTCTTGGCAAAAGTGATCCTCACAACAGATCAAGACTTCAGCGTTGTGGGTGTCTGTGACCTCCAGAATAAATAATTCTTCTTCCTTCCAGTCAGCCCAGTTGTACAGGGTGTCATATGGGGCAACCCTATATGACTTCCATATCTTGAAGCATTCAAATGCTTACTCTATTTGAACTTGAAAGAGAGTATTGTTGAGTATTTCTGATGGGGAGGGACCCCATACAGTAATTGGGTTTACTATTTGGATTGGATCCTCAATAGGTACGGGAGCCTGTTTCGAAGAGGGGTCCCGAACAGGGGATGGTACCCTGTGGGCAGAGGGATCCTGTATAGGTGTGGGTACCCTGTCAGGAGTTGCGGCTTTCGGCTCTGAGGGGTCAGCAGATTCGCCAAAACCCTCTAGTTTAGCAAACAGTTGTTCTTCCGTCATAGCCGCCATAAGCTCGGGATCTACTGCCTGTGCAGCAACTTTTTCTTTCTTAGGGGTTGCGCCCTTGGGGTAGGATCAGCGATAGGAATAGGAGAGGCCTCTACAGTAACTGCTTGCTGCGGGTACTCTAGGCACAGTCTTGGAAGACTTCTTTGCTTTCTTTTTCTTTTTATCAACAGCATGAGGGCCACTTATCTTCTTTGATTTCTCCTAGCTTGCGATCCGCTCAGTGACATCTCTTGGGTCACTCGAGATTGGCAAGGCTTTCGGGTTTGGCCTTTAGCAATCAAAGGTGATCTCTTGTACAATTAGAAGTCTTCCCTCCAATGAACTTCCCGGGGCCAATCTTCTTGGAATGTTCGGATTTCTTAACTCCGTCAGTGGTAAGAATATGGTTGAGAATGAGACTGGAAGATTTTTTAGCAGACTCAGGTTTGGTAGCTTCTTCTTGTATCCTTTTCAGTAGAGTCTGGCAACAATTTACCTTTTCTCCTGACATGATGGCCACCATCATCCGGAAGCGAAGGTTTGTGCACATTTCGAATGCCCCTTTCAGGTTCTCAATAACCCGGCAGCAGAAGTCATGCAAATAGACATAAGGCAGACAAAAATTCTTTTTGTGACACGAAGAATGGACGTTCTGTGCATCCGCATCCCCAGTGAATAGCCTCCAGTAGGCAGTCAGCAATTCCTCCAACCCGAAGGTCTCCAGTTCTTCCATCTTCAGGCCATCCGACGGCAGCCTATAGATATCTTCAAGCAGATATTTGTTCAAAGAGACCTGAATCCCTTGAACGGTTACAGAAATTTCAGATACTTCACCTCCTTTCTTCTTAGACGCGTAAATGATTGATGCGTCCAGGTAGAATTCTTCTAAAATGCTCTCATCATATAGTTCGGCGTAGTGACTGGCAAGACGGTAGAGCCCTTGTTGTTTCACCCGAGAAATAACAACTTCCATTCCATTAGAGTCTTCTCGTTCGACGATAATTCTTTCCATCACCATGGACCTTGCGAAAATGCGTCAGTCGGTGATAATCTCCTTCTTCTTCATAGATAGGGAGGAAGTTTGAGAAGTAGTCATTTTTGCGGAGAAAGATTGAAGAAAATTTGAAAGTATCACAGAGAAAATGCATAAAATACAGAGAAGAACGTTGGCTGTTTTTACTTGAGACTCGTTTAAAATTGCAGAAAGCGTAAAGAGTCTAAGGGAGCAAGATACAGTCCTTTTTATAGGGTTCAGGAAGATTAGGGTTACATACAGTGAACAGTCAGATTTAAGGGATGGGAACCATCTTTTAAAAATGAACGTACAGGATGGATTCAGAATAACTGGTATGTATTATCCATCTGTTTTTGAAATGATAACTAGTCCCACTTCTGAAAGTTCGTCTCCCCTTATTGCACGAAACGACGGTTTTGAAATAATTAAAATCGCGTTATTTGAGGCATTAAAGTCCATATGTCTTTAAAGCATTAAAGAATAAAATGTTAGGAATGTAAACATGGCACGTGGACTTAAAAACGTTTTAGCACAAACGGATAGTATTATAATATATATTATATTAATTGACATCCTACAGTGTATGTGGTGTATCCGCGAAAATGCAGTGTTCCCCCTTAAAAGGTATATACAGGATTTAGTTCTTACACCAATACCTGGATTAATACTGTATTCAAGGGTCATACTATATTCCCCCTTAATTAATGCACACGTCAGTTGTAGGAAGGTTGCATGCCTTCTTTGTCCTACAGTACTATCTGACTAGTTCTGAGTGTACAGTTAATTAATGTGGATACTGTATTCTTGGGTCTTACAGCATTCCCCCTCAATTTATGAGTAAAAGCGTAAAAACTTACAAGGAGTCCGGCTGTAGCATTCCCAATTCTTGACGAAGCATGCAGAATCTGGTCGTGCTGAGAGGTTTTGTAAAGATGTCGGCTAACTGAATATCTATTGAATCTTTTCGATCCGAACATCCTTATTCTCAACATGATTCTTGATGAAGTGATGCTTCATATCAATATGCTTAGTTCACGAGTGCAATACAGGATTGTGCATTATTGCAATTGCACTCGTGATATCGCACATGATTGGCGTCTCCATGGCACTGATTCCATAATCTAATAATTGTTGTTGCATCCAGAGAATTTGCATATATCAACTTCCAACGGCATAGTAGTCCGACTCAGCTGTAGAAAATGAGTTGACCAATTGTTTCTTGCTGAACCATTACACAAGTCTAGGTCCAATAAAGTGACAAGTACTGCTTGTACTCTTCCTATCCAACTTAAAGCCTCCGAGATCCGAGTCGTTGTAGCCAACCAAATCGAATCCTCCTTCTTTAGGATACCATAATCCTACATCAACTATTCCTTTCACGTACTTAAGGATTCGTTTGGCTATTATGAAGTGTGACTCCTTAGGTGCTACTTGATACCGAGCACACACTCTTACAGCAAATTGGATATCGGGCCTGCTAGCCGTTAGGTATAGGAGTGATCCAATAAGCTTCTTGTAGAGTGATTGCTCAACTGGATTTCCAGCTTCGTCAGCACTAATTTGCACGGAAGTGCTCATGGGGGTCGACGAGGATTTAGAGTTGTTCATCCCAAATTTGTTGAGTAGCTCCTTGCTGTACTTCTCCTGGTTGATAAAGATTCCTGTAGGCAATTGCTTTACCTGCAATCCTAGGAAATAACTAAGTTCCCCCAACATACTCATTTCAAATTTACTTTGCATGAGATGATAGAACCTTTGACATAAAGAAAGGTTAGTAGAACCAAATATAATATCAACGACGTATATTTGCACCAATAACAGGTCATCTCCTTCCAGTATCTTGAATAGAGTCTTGTCCACCGCACATTTCTCAAATCCATTATCGGTAAGGTACAGGGATAGGGTTTCGTACCATGCTCTTGGTGCTTGCTTAAGTACATATAGAGCTTTACGTAGTCTTTATACTAGGTCTCCGCCTTCAGTGATGACAAACCCTGGTGGTTGTTCATCATAGACTTCTTAAGCGAGGTCTCCATTCAGGAATGCGCTCTTATCGTCCATTTGATGTACTATAAAGCTCTTATGGGCGGAAAACACTAGGAATATTCTCATGGCTTCTAGTCTGGCTATAGGGGCAAATGTCTCATCATAGTCTATGCCTTCTTCCTGTCTGTAGCCTTGTGAAACTAGATGGGATTTGTTCCTGATAACAAATCCATTCTCATCCTTCTTGTTTCTAAATACCCATTTGGTTCCAATTATAGCTTGATGTTCTGGCCTGGGTACTAGATACCATACATTGTTTCTTTCGAAACCACTAAGCTCTTCTTCCATAGAAGTGATCCAGTGAGAATTATTCAAAGCTTCATTGGTAGAAACGGGTTCGGATTGGTCTAGGAATATAGCTAGGGTGCACATAGCTAGTCTCCTAAGTTCATCTTGAGATTTCCATACCGGAAAAGGAGATTTCTCAGAATCGGATTCTTCTTGCGCACACACTACAGTTCCTTGTGTACTTTGTATTCTTCTTCGGATAGATACACTGTGATACCCGAGCCTAACATTACTCACTTGGTCAATATGATTCATGCATAACTTGTTAATTATGTGTTATTTGGATTACTTGATGTTTCATGGTTTAGTTGATCTTATAGTTAATTTCACACATAGGAATGTGCTAAACATTTGAACTCATGTCTAAAACACAATCGTGGTATATGTTACGGGAATAAGTTATGTTATTCATAGTATTTCTAATACGAAAATAAAATATATGTAAAGATCTCATAAAACTCTAAGTACACGTGGTAAGCCTAGAAGTTATAAAGGTGTCACTGACGTGTCTATCGGAGGTTAACTAGCTTACCTCGAGATTTTAGTCGGCGCGTGTAGTGGGTCACTTTAAATTGACGATTCAAGTGGATAACCATCATTCAATAAACTAACACGTGTCAAGTGCCTTTGACTCTTGTCAATACCTAATAAGATACAATTTATGATTGTATCTGATAACGTCTGTAAAATACTGTGATCTGTCTATACCTCATTCGTTCCAACTGCGGTAGGAATTGAACTTATCTTTTAGTTTATCATATTAATTATATTTTTATAAATGATTCCTTCCATTCTTACCTACAGTGTCTCATTTGTGAAGTTTTAGAAAGTTTGACAATAAAGTCCTTCACTAGCATTTTCAACATTGTTCGCATGGGTAATCGAGTTTAAGCAATAAAAATACACCCTAAACTTCTACTAAACCATTTTAAAGATCATCCATACCCTAAATGAGGTCAATATCTACTAGGAACCGGTTCAAACACTCCAAGAACCGGATCATAACTACTTGAATCGATCAATTATTTCAAACCTAGTCTCTAGTAGTCATTCGAGGGTATTTTGGACATTTCACCTTCATAACCGACTTAAGACACTTGGTTGATGGATAAATACGACCCTCAACCCTCATTTACAGTCTGAACATTATCAAGAAGCTTCACACTTCGAAAAATCACCAAATATTCAAGAAGAAATCATCAAAAACATCAACACCTCAATTCCTTTGACAATCAAGGTGAGTTTCCTTTGTTTCTTCCTTATTCTTGTTATGTTTCTTAGCTATTTCGAAGGTGTGAGAGCTTGTATATGTTCTTATACATGTTATAATTATGTTAAAAATTCAGCCATGGCAAACCCTTGTGTTAAATATGGATTTATGAGTCTTAAAACTCACTAAGGCAATAAAGGAACCAATTATGCCACCTTTTGGAATTAATAGTATATGTTACTTGATCCGTATGTTTCAGGGTCAGGAGTTTCAGTATACTTATTCTTAAGTATCTTAGGGATATTATATCAAAAATTGGTGCAAATTTAACTTATATTATAGTGGTTATAAGCAAAACAAGATCTGATTATGACAAGACTTTGATAAACTCTCTTAATCAAGTGTTCGTTATAAAACCTTGAAATTTTAAGTTGTGAGAGTTGAATGAACTTTATAAACAGAGACTAATAGATTTATTAAGGAATTATAAGTCCAAAATTGATTGGTTAATGGGCTGGTATACATCGATAAACCGACATAAAGTACATAGAACACCGGTTATGCGAAGTGGTAAACCCTTTCGATATAAAGAGAGTTAAACCTTGCGTGTGGTATGTAAATCCTTGAAACACATTCCTTGAAACAGGTTCTGAAGATATATCATCCCAACCACCCCTATTGGTATAAACGTAAAGGGTATTACCCGATCAAGGTAAGTAGAAATCCATCCGCAACTACAATGCATAAACATAGTATTGTTTGTAAACTTGATGATATCTTGATAGTGTATTGTATTGGATGATTGATACGTACTATGATTAAAGTGTTTGGTTGCACCTTACATGATCATAACATCCATTAGCATCTTCACATGCATGCATAACAGGATACTCACTAGTATGCGCATGCATGGTACGATCATGGAAAGAAAGAAAAGAAAAATGTTTTGTTGGCGCCGCTAGAGCACCGAGGCATGGTAGATGCATGCTTTTACGATATGTTTAGCACGGTAGATGCGTGCTTATATCATGTGTGAGACATGGTAGATGCGTGTTCTCACGATATATTTGGTGTGGTAGATGCATGCCTTATATGTCTGGCATGGTAGATGAATGCCTCATGATATGATATGATGTTGAGTTCATTCCGGTGCTTAGTACGTGGTTCAACGGGCCCAAGGATAAGAAAATGATTTTGAGAGATTCTCATTGATAATCATATGTCATATGTTGCATCAGACATGATACATAACATGCATGATTTCTACTTATTGGGCTTTAGCTCACGTAGTTTATGCATTGTAGGTAATTCTGATGCTTGAGTATGTTCCCTCGCTGGATGAGTTGGAGTTCCACTGTTGCTGAGGGTCGACGTACATGGATGACGACCTGTCGGGCTTAACCATGGGCTTAACATGTTTTGGTTCTTGTTTGTGAACCTTGTCTTATAAATATGTATTGTAGTAATGTACTCATGTGTTCGAGTGTCGTTGATGGTGTGAGGGGTACTTTAAGTTCACTTAGTATGTTTGTTTAAAATGTGAGGTTGTTTAAATATCGTAATGTAAAATAAATGAGCGATTTGGGAAGCTCGAAGTTTTGTTGTTTACTAATCTCTTGTAGTTATAGCTACGGGGATATTGATGTCATGAGTTTGATTCGGATTGAGACTAGATGTCTCTGTATGATACTTGTGTTGGTTTTATGTCACAGGTTTGGGATAGGTACTAGTTTAAGGGAAATTCTGTCGAAATTTCACCGTAATTTATAAGTACTAATATGATATAAGATAGTTTAGATTAGGTAGTTAGAGCGGGTGTGTTTCATACACCGGCATCAATATCACCTATAATTAACTCCTATGGGTGATCTTTCAACCATCTCCTATCAGGTTCTAGTTAGGCATCCCGTATTATATCTTGAGGTGCTGTAGCTTCAGCTTCATCTTGTACAACATTGAGTTCGACTACTTCTGTTCTTATAGCTACATATTGATTTTTAAGTCTACGACAGGTTCTATTGGAGTATAAGGGTCATCAATGGAAAGTGTTCGTATATTCTGGGTTAAGCCTTCTACTCCTGTAGGATCGAAATGAGGTTCATCGAACACTACATAGAGAGATTCCTCGATTGTCAGCTTCCTTTTATTAAAGATCCTGAAAGCTTTGCTGACAGAGGAGTATCCTACAGATATTTATTCGTCCGACTTTTCGTCAAAGGTCTTGAGTTGATCTTTCCCATTATTCAGAATATAACACCGACATCCAAAGATGTGAAAATAGGAAACTAATGGAGTTTTATTTCCATACCTCATAGGCTTTCGTTTTGTGATGCTTGTTGATGATAGAGCGGTTTTGTGTGTATCATGCTGTATTTGTTTCTTCGCCCCAGAACCGCTGCGGCAACTTACTTGTGGAGATAGCTTCTTTGAGCGTTCTATTCTTTTGCTCAGCAACACCATTTTGTTGAGGAGTCCGGGCTGCTGAGTATTCGTGTTGTATTCTATTATCTGAATAATATTACTCTATAAAGCGATTTGTGAATTCAGTACCTCTGTTGGAATGAATGGACACGATACTCAACCCTTTCTCATTCTGAAGCTTTTTCAAGTGCTCTGGAAACTTCGTTGTAGTTTCTTTCTTCTTGCTTAGAAAGATTTTCCAAGTGTACCTGGAGTAATCTTCAACAATAACGAGACATTATTTCTTACCTCCTAAACTTACAGGGTCTACAGGGTCGTAGAGGTCCATGTGTAGCATATCCAGAACCCTATGGGTGGACAGCTATGATTTGATTTTCACGGTGGTTTTGACTTGTTTGCCTTTCTGACAGGGTCCACATACGATGTCTTTCTGAAACGATACATCGGGCAAGCCTATAACCATTCCCTGTCTGGAAAGTTTGTTGATTGTCTTGAATTTGATGTAAGACATCCTCTTGTGCCATATCCAGCTTTTATATGCAGTGCCTTTGGCAACAAAACAAGGAATAGTGAGCTCATAGGCTTCGAGACAGCACTATATATATTACCTGACCTACTTCCTGTGAAAACAACTTCTTTGGTCTTTATGTCCTTCACTCTACAATGGTCTATATAGAATTTCACCGAGAACTATTTGTCACAGAACTGGCTGATGCTAAGTAGATTGTACTGTAGGCCTTCAACATAGGCTACATCGGAGACTTTGAATTTTCCTACAAGCAGGGTTCCCTTCCCTCTTGTTCTCCCTTTTGACTTATCACCGAAGCGCACCTTTGGACCGCGACCTTCTACATAATCTGAGAGCTTGCTGATATCTCATGTCATATGCCGAGAACATCCGCTGTCAAAGTACCATATATCCTTTTCCTTGAGATCATGTAAGCATAGAATTTAAGTAGATTTAGGTCCCCTTTGATTGTTTGGTCCATGTATGTCAGTGCCTTTTGATACCCATAGTTGCCTAACAACAATTGGTTTATTGTAGGTTACTTTTGGTTCAGTTTTGCAATGTCTACGTGGGGCTGTCACATAGTCGTTGTAACTTTGATAATCATGCATGTAAAATCGAGGGTTATTATTATTCCAGTATGATTGCCGTCTCGGAGGTGGAGCCATTTTCTTAGACCTTACAACTTAGCTTCTGGGTCTCCAGTTGGATTCCCAGAGCTGTTGATGATACTGCACGGTGGCCTACTTTCTGGATGGATAACGGGGCTTCTATATCCAATCTCTAGGCGCACTGTACTGTTGAAAGTACTGCGGTGCTTGCCTTTGATACGTAGATACAGCCTTATCTTTGAACGGTTTTTGGCGCTTTTGATATGCTCGGGGAGCATGTTGTTGATCACGCCTTACAGGTATAGGAGGCTGAGGTTTCCGCTGTCTATGATATGAGCAAGGTGGAGGAATTGCAGCCTTCGCTGTACGAGGGGCAGTTGTTGCCTTTATAGGGATTGGAATTTATTTTGGTACATGAATGAATTCTACACTCTTGGCGAATACCGTACTAGTTTTTCTCTTATTGGAGTATAAGTTATATCCTAATCCACTTTTATCATGAGCATGTTGCCCAGTGCTTAGAATTTATTCCATCCGTTTAGATGGTTTCTCGAATGATTTCAGGATGGTCTCGAATTCTCCTTCCCGCTTCTTGAGAGTTTTTACTTTGGCTTCGAGTAAAGTAAAATCATTTGTGTTGCTCTCATTATGAGACTTAGCCTCATTTAGATCGTGGGCAAGTTGATGATTGATTTCCATGAGTTTTTCAAATGTGCTTGCTGTTTTTGCAATCAATAGACATGTTTTCGTAATTATTTTCAGCAAGTTATTTTCATCTTTCAGCTCTAAGTTTGAAATTTGGAGCTGCACGTTTTCTCGTTTTAAAGTCTCATGGGCCTTCTGAATGTTTTTGAATTCATTCATCGTGTTTTCAAAAGTATGCGATGCATTTGTGGGAGTAATTGAATTTGAGCTTACTTCATCATTGCTATCATCCTCATTGTCTTGAATTTTTTTGGCCATAAAGCACATATATGCTTTAACTTCGATCTCATCATCGGACGAGTCACTGTCAGTGACAGCCTGACGGCATTCCTCGGTCTTGTTAGACGCGGGCGAGGCTTCTGATTCACTAATCAGGGCCTTGAGCTTGTTTTTCCAGATACGTCTTCTTTCATCCTTTTCTTGTTGCTCAGCTTCTGGCTTTTTGCACTTTCGGACGTGGACATTTATTTGCCTAATGTCCGGGTTTCCTACAGTTATATCATAAGTTAGAATCACCGGATGAGGGAGTTTCTGAGTTTACCTTGTGAAAAGGCTTGGGCCTGTATGGAGTCTTTCCAGACTGTTTGATGAACTTTTTGAATTTGTGCATGAGCAGGGCCATTTCATCTTGTGACAGGATATCATCATCATTGTCTGTAGTCTTGTGTGAGGATTTGGATGTGCTGGGTGCGGAGCTGTGTCTCCTGTCAGATACAGCGGTCAGCGCTTTAGTCTTGGAAGGTGACTCTTCGGCATTTTCTCTCCTGTCAATATCATACTCAAAAGCTTTGAGGTCAGAGAATAGGTCAAAAGTAGAAATATCATTAAGGTTACAGGATACATGCATAGTTGTAGTCTTAATGTCCCATCGAGCAGGGAGTGACCTAAAGATTTTTAAATTTTTCTCCTTTTGGGTATATACTTTACCCAATGCTTCAAGTTCACCGACAATGCCCGTGAATCTAAGGTCAAGCTCCTCTAGTGTTTTGAAAGATTTCATTTCAAAATATTCAAATTGCTGATTAAGTTTGGAAATATTGTTTTCTTTCAAGAGCTCATTACCCACACAAATCAGCTTGAGTTTCTCCCCGATTTCCTTAGCTGTCTTACAGCTTTTTACCTTTGAGAGTGTGCCTATTTCTAGAGTGACAAACAGCGTATTCCTAGATATATTGTCGAGATTTGCACGTTTGCGATCATCAGTTGTCCATTGCTCGTGCTCCTTCACGAACATTTCAGCGTAAGATTGTCCTTCTATCCTTGCGGCAGAATTAACCTTCATTATCTTTATTGGACCTTCTTGGATGACGAATATCATCTCCTCATGTATGGCTGCAGGATGAGCTTCTATCCTAATTCTCCAGTCATAAAACTCGTTAATAGAGAACATAGGAACCTTATTTATAATAGAGGTATCAATTTGAGAAATAGGCAAGATGATGAAAATGTGATAGGGTTTTCAAAAACTAGTTATTTGTGGATCTGACTCAGTTAAAAATTGACTGATTATTTTTAGAATCAACCTCTCTGATACCACTTGTTGGCCACTAAGTATACAATATACAGCTTGGAATAGTAAGTTGTATGATTTTCGAAGTTCGTTTGCATAGCGGAAGTTTGTTGTGTGAGTTGTTGTAAATAAAGCAACTAGGCGTTCTCCTGTTTACTTGGTGCGTATAGGGTTTTACAAAGTATACTATCAAATCAGAGTAGAATGAAAACAGTAAATACTGAAAGTTAATAACACACAGTTTAAGGTGGTTCGAGGTAAACCCCTCTACGTCCACTGGTCCTCCATACAGGAGTAAAGAGTTTATTAAAATCACTACGTACACAACTACGGGACTTTAACTAAGCTTGTATCTGTATCGTTCACACATATTGATACATGGACTGTAGCTTTGGGCCGTCCACACAGATTGGCTTGAGCTCTTTCTCGACTCGCTTCTTCTCACACAGATCAAAGCTTCATCTTCGATGCTATTCTTCCCACACAGGTTAGAATACGCAAGGATCCTTAGTCCACATAGGGCTAATGATAAAATCAACGAATAGGGTAGAACACTTCTCAAACAGCAGATTTATCTCAGATCAACAATCGTTGGATGCTTTGATGTTTGTGTTGATTACTTGTATATTTCTTCGCTTGGATACAGCTGTATACTCACGAAATATACTTCTTTGAAATCGCTAGAATGTCAGTGATCTTGTCAGAGCTTTCGCGATTATGAATAACTTGGGTGTATTGTGTCCTCTGGCTTGGGGATATTTATAACCTTGGAAATGTATCCGTTATAAATGAAGTTGTTGTTGGTTGGTGAGATGTTGACGTCTGTCACTTGATTGGCGACTGCTGAATGTTTGAATTAAAGCAGATCGCATTTAATGCTTCAGACATCCTTTCTGTCTTTGCATTAAATGCTCTTCAGAGGTTCAGACTTGGTTTCTCTCCAACTATATTAAATGTTGTCCTATCATCAATAAATTCTACTTTAACCGTGAATACTTTATGAATAAACTATGTTTATCTCACAACGGTTTAAAGCCCTTTTATATTCAGTCCTGTTGGATGTGTTTTACTTTTCCTAAGTAAAACACCTTCAGCCTGTATGCTGTATCCAACATATTATGTCTCTTTGCTGTATGGGGAAGCTTATGTAGGATGGACTATCGAACTATTTGCTGTATGTTGGGGCTGTATGACGAGTTCTAACAGCTTCCATACTTGACAGTTTTCTGACTTCTTTGAGAATACTTGTTGTATGTTGGCAATTATCAAAACGGGATTGTTTATCCCAACAATAAGGAATCATGGAAGCATGACGATTCACGAACGAATCTTCAAGCCAATCAGTTTAGACCTTCAACAGTGAAGAAACTATTGGATCCCATTGAAACGGACTCTGCAGAATGACTCGCTCTCGTTGGATAGATGTTTAGTACCTCAAAACAAGGTTAAGTTCAAGTTTATAGGGAGTAGGAAAAACTGGCCGAGGAAATTCGAGGAAAATCTCCAGAATAGGGCCCCATGGAGGCCTATATATACGAAACCATGTCCTCAAGTCGGCAGGGCATAGCGACCGCTACCAAAGGCCCTTAGCGGCTGCTATCTTGGCGGCATTTCGGTGATAGTTTTCTCGACACTTCTCGAGGCCGAATTAACCTTTCGGGACACTTCTTCGACTGAATTTGTAGCAGCCGCAATCCATACATTATTACGGACATAACCTAATCCTCATAACAGTCGTAATCCCCCATTATCACGGCCATAATCTACCTTTCCTTATGGCCATAGTGTTCCTTCGGTTGCGGCCATGACATTGTTCTCGTCGGGGTCATGGCATGAAGACTCTTGGGTTTATATCATTGCCAATTCTCCCGGCCACACTCGATGCTCTTATACGAGTGTAATGGCGAGGCCCCAGCTTGTGTTCAATTCTATATTACCTACTATCGGTTTTTCTTTCCACATTATTGGTCATAAGTCTATTTAAAACGTGTTATTTAGAAGCGATCCTTGTCGACACAACTGCAATCATTTCAAGGCGAGTCCATGAATTAAACGTGGTTATAACCGCGACATAAAATTTCGTTATGCAGATTATCAGGACAGCGAGAATTCACATTATCATTAAATTTAGAAAATTAAGACTATGTGGTCTTACACCTGTAGTAAATGCCCCAATTTCAATTCGAGCAGGAGTTTTTGCAATAATTATATGGGACCTAGTTATCATTTTTGTGTCTGTAAATGGATTTGGCAGTTGATTAGCTATACCTTGCAAGTCTATAATCCTTTGAACTTCCAGTTCACGATGCTTCGTGGTGGGTCAATGTGCAACAACAATGACGTACACCATTCTATTTCTTTATTCACTTATTTCTCTCCTTCACCTAAAGTTGGGAATTCTTCTTCGTTGAAATGACAATCAGTAAATGGGCTATAAGAATATCACTAGTTTTGGTTCAAGATACCTGATAATCAAAGGCGATTCATATCCAACATAAAAAATCCCAATATTATTTGTTGCCCTATTTTTTTGGGTTGTGGAGGAGCAATTGGTACATATACTGCATAATAAAAAACTCTAAGGTGTGAAAGGTTTAGTTCTTAACCAAATGTCAGCTGCACTGGGGAGTACTTGTGGTACGCACTAGGTCTAATGCGTATGAGTATTGTAGCATGCAAAATAGCATGTCTCCATATATAAGTGGGAAATTTTGTCCTCATCGTCAATGGCCTGGCAATAAGTTGGAGTCTCCTGATTAATAATTCAGTCAAACTATTTTGTGTATGAACATGTGCTACTGTATGTTCAGTATCAATACCCACTGCATAATAATCATTAACTGCTTCAGATGTAATTCACCTACATTATCAAATCTAATTTCCTTGATTGCCGGGAATTGTGCTCTCAATTTAATTAACTGGGCAAAAGTCTGGCAAATGCCACATTAAGGGGTTGATAATAGACATGTGTGTGACCATCTTCTGCAAACATCGATTAGTACCATAAAGTACTGGAATGGTCCACATGGTGGATGAATAAGTCCACATATATGACCATGAATTCTTTCCAAAATCAATGGTTACTCGGTAGCAATATTAGTCAGTGATGGTCTTATTACCAACTCACCTTGAGAACAAGTAGCACAACATAATACACGAGATTGAAAAATCTTCTGGTTTTTCAATGGATGACCACTAGAGTTTTCAATTATTCTCTGCATCATTATCGAACTGGGATGCCCCAATTGATCACGCCAATTTTTAAATGTTTTACTAAACATCGGATTTACTGTGTTATACCATTTAAACATTCTTATATTGGTGTAGTATACCCGAGGTGTTAGAGCGGGTAATTTATTTAGTATTCACTTATTCCTTTGAGTGACTGAAGTAATACAAAGATATTCATTATTTTCTTCATTTATTTTTTAAATATGATATCCATTTATACGAATATCTTCGACACTCAGTAAATTTCTTTGGGACTTTGGAGAAAATAATGCATTACTTATTGTGAATTCTGTATACATATATTATAAAACTAGTTTTACCATGTCCCTCGATTATTTTTGCACTACCACATAGGGTACTAACGTTTGCTCTGTCAATCTTCATAGTGCAAAAGTATCTGTTATCTATAAGTATAATATGTGATGTATCACTTTCCATAAGACATAAATCAACATCTTAGAATTTATGTTGAGACATTTATGGTCTATCAATATAAAAAAATTGATATGAATATAGTTGTTGAATAATATAAAGGTACAACATTTATTTCGATGTACTAACACAAGTACAATGAGATAAAATTCACCGTACATATAAAGATAAAATAAACACATTAGTGCAAGTACACTGACATAGAGTTCATCGTACATAGGTAGAAAAACACATAACACAAAAATAAACAAGCAAACAGTCATGAAGCTTATTTCTTCGGACATGTATTTTAAAACACATAACTAATCAGTCATATCCATGGGAGCCACATCATCCATGCCCAAATGAGTCGGTCCATTGATGCCATATAGATCATCGTGATCATCTATGATGAAATTTGTTTCGATATTTTTCCCTTTATTTTTAATCAACTCCTGATAGAGTTCAGTATGATGCTCAGTGTATGACATGTACGTGACCCGTGGCCTTCATACCACAATGATAGCAAACATCTTCCCTCTTTATTTTATTCAGACCACCATTATCTTTTTTGAGTTTTCTTTCGTTGTCTACCTTATAACAATTATGCTCAAAACTCTCATTCTTCCACGTCCACGACCACAACTACTGTCTCAGACATATTCGTGTCCATGACCATGATTATAACAACATCATATTGCATTCACTTCAGGGATTGGAACATATCCAGTGGGTAGGATCCATGATTCTTCATTAATAGTTCATTATTTTGTTCAGCCAAAAGAAGACATGAAATCAGTTTATAATATTTTATGAAATCCCGTTCATGATATAGATGTTGTAATATCATGCTGGAAACATAGAATGTGGTGAATATTTTTTCCAGTATGTCATAATCAGTAATATTTTTTCCACATAACTTAAATTTTGAACTGATCCAACAGAGCTGAATTATATTCGCTAACAACCTTCCTGTAAACGAGTTTGATTCACTCATAACGAGCTTTTGGGAGATTACTATTTTCTGATGATCATAGCGTTCTTTTAATGCTCTCGAAAGATCTGCATGATCTTTCATTATGAGGTATTCAACTTTTAACCCCTCCTCATGAAGGTGGTGACGAATAAAAATCATAGATTTTGTATTTTCTTGAGATGATGTTTCTTTTGACTCAATTATCGTATCATCAAGACCTCTGATGTCAAGATAGATTTCAGCATCCAACACAGTGATATTTAATATTTTCTAGTTATGTCAAGTGCCTTAAAATCAAGCTTGCCAAGATTTGACAAGGCAAATAACTATATGAAAGAACAAACATATCACTAATATTTCAACATTTAAGAAACTCAAAGATTTTATTCAGAATATAAAATAGGTATTATTACATGTTAAGATTTTTAGGAAGTCGAAGTATAGATAAATAAGAAAGACTTGTGATAAAAACTAAAGTTTCCTCTTCCATGTTACACTTTACATAAAC
Source organism: Orobanche coerulescens (assembly GCA_033398695.1). Lineage (NCBI taxonomy): Eukaryota > Viridiplantae > Streptophyta > Magnoliopsida > Lamiales > Orobanchaceae > Orobanche > Orobanche coerulescens. The sequence goes on from CM065809.1 coordinate 94,519,310, forward strand.
TAATATAATATACGTTATGATCAATATAGTGTAGAATGCCAACAATAGTTGATCAAATATCTTGAAGAATTTTTGTTTTTTTGAGAATTTGTGAGAAGATAGAAGGAGGTGAAGGAGTTTTTGAATAATATGTGAATGTAGTTATAAAACTAAACCATTTTATAGCCGTTAGATCAGGGAAAAATAATGAAGTGAAAATTATGGATGATTTAGTATAAGTATATCCACGTCCCAGCATTCGAAATCGTACAGTGGGTGTGTGAATATAATTAGTAAATCTAGCCATAATATATATAAATATATACATATTTATGATAAATATATACATATATAAATATACTCCATTTGTAGCTTGGGGGTTATACGCACAAGCAATAATAATATGTATTCAATTAGTTGCTCGGAGTAATCCACTCAAGCATATAATATATATTTAATTATTTGCTCGGGGTTATCCACTCAAACATATACAATATATATGTTTGATTAATTGTTCGGAGTTATCCGCTCAAGCATATATAGTATTTGCATTTGATTAAGTGGTCGGAGTACTTATCCACTCAAGCATACAATATATATTGTTGTAATATATTTCAATAATAAATTTTATTTTATCATCTCGCTAAATATTAAAGATTGTGGTAGAGCTTCCTTATCTTATAATAATGATGATATACGGCATTAAAATAATCAGGTGTCAATATATAAAAATATCTCTCAAAGAATATATACCCTTCGAGTTTTTTTTAAGAGGTTTCGAGCAATTGTGCTGATAATGTGTTATAAAATTAAAATACTGTAGAGAGAGAAAAGAAAGAAAATAGAGAGAATGAAGACTCAATTATATTTTCATTAATAACTGAAATTATATTTATAGGGACAACTTCAACTGACACGGTCATAATTATATACTTCATAATTATATATTACATCAAGAATAGAATAATTATTTTATAATGCCTTCAATTACGTGTCACCCTGACAAGTTATAACACACTTAATAATTTAGTAGGTTTATTAGTAGTGGGAGGGGGGATTATATTATTCAGTCAAAAGTTTTAAAGCCTAAATAAACCAAAAATAAATAAAAACCCAACTAAAAAACTAAAAAAGTATTAAAAGCCTAAGAGACTCAAAAAAAATTAAAACCTTAAAAATGGAAAATCCTAATTAAGATAAATTTAAAAAAGTGAGGAGAAAACCTAAAATCCAAAGAGAAAAAAAAATTCCACTGTTCTCTAATGTAACATTAGACCGGATATAGATTTCAATGTGTAACTTTGACCAATAATATATTTAAAATTATATGAATAAAAATAAAAAATAACATTCTAAAAAATATACAACGAGATAAATTCAGCAAAACTTACATTGCTAACATTTTCTTTTATCTTAGTAATCGAACATGAATAACACGAAATAATGAATTGTTGCATCCATACCTATTAGTGAATGAAGTAGAATTCAAACTGTTCGAGAAAATCCAAACGGAATGATCTGGTGGGTAACCCAAAGCTCTAATTCTCGGCGAAGTTCGAAAGAACTACGACTCCGTGAGGACATTAGCGGGTCATTAGAAGTGATGGGCAACCCAAAGCTTGTTCTTGAATTAGATGGGGCATTAGCGGTCTTAGACTAAACGGTCCTTGCAAGAATGGCTTCTTTTCAAGAAGGGGGTAACATATGTAACCAAGAAGAAGCTGTTGGAGCAATAACCGTTTGATCCTGCTAGTCCTTGCGAAAGAAAAGAGCTCGGCATGGACATGCTCGTATCACCTTGAGGTCGTAGACACCAATGCTCCATTACTCAACCTTTAGCCATTAGACTGTAATATCCGGAATTTCTACTACTGTTGTTTAATGTTATTTTATCTGAGTTATGTTGTATAGAGTGGGATATGTACAGTATGAATAGATTAATTGAAGGACTGAGACATCTGTATTGGTATAATTACCGCACTTGGTTGACAGTTGTATTTGGAGATATTGTGTGTCGGGCGCATCGTATGAGAAATAAGAATAATTGTTGTGTTATTTTTTGCTTAATTTATAAGGATATATTGGTAATTAAGTAAAGATCTATTTAAATAAATCTAAATTATGTTGTACATTCTTTTTTATTATTGCACTATTTTAACGGTCATGATGTAGTACAATATATTGTATTAAGATGTACAACCAGTCTAACGATTAATAATTAGTACATCTCAATTAAGTGTAGTTCACTAAGTACAACTTCGGTGGACCGCAGAACTACCCAACAATGTTAACTTCGCCGGCTTGTTTGCTTTCTTGCTCGTCTTCACCAGGTTTCTGCAACAAGTATTTTATCGGCAAAGCGAAGAAGATAGCTCCAGAAAAGAGGAGATTGGCGAAGAAAAAACAGCCCCGAGCATGTCTGCTCGCATGTTCGGCCATGTCCAGCCGTGTCGAGACGTGTACAGTATTAAAAAATCAGATAAACTCTGACACGTGTGTTGAGAGAGTATCGAACATGTCCGCAGTGTGCAACTCGCGTCGGACAAGATACGTGCCACCAGAGAGTATCCATGCTTCATAGGGGTGTGGAATAAAACAGACATCAGAACCCCACAAGATTTCATTTTTTGCTTTTCTTTCCAAAAAGAAATGACCTTACAAACCAACCTTACAACTCACGCACCCAAAGGGATGCTAACCTCCGCCCTCTATCCACCGACAGAGGATCCGATACCACTAGGCTATAGATGTGTGCGCTGGATCGCTGGACAGGTATTTCCACCATGCGTTGGTCCGACGGGATCATCATGGGAATCTATAGTTGTGTGTGCTGGATCGTTGGATTACCATGTGTTGTTGTTGTGCATATGTATGTAATGGGTTTGCCATAAGTATACATTGTTGTTATTGATGTGAGCATATTGATGTTGTCATATGAGTATGCATTTGTAGGTCTTGTGTTAGGACCGTGTCTGTATGATGAATTGATCTGATCTCGGATTAAACTGACGTGATTGTCATGGTATTTCGTATCTTGAGGTACGTTCTGTATTTCGTTTGGTAATTTTATTTTGATGGACAGTTGATTATCGTGTTGAGATGTGATTATGTTACTGATGGATTGGGTTGGACAGAGTTAGTAGATTTCGTAACAGTGAGTTATGATAATGTTTTGAGAACCTTGGGTATTTGTTGGTCCCCAGAATGATGAAGACTATCCTCACTGTACCAACAGTGAGTCTTTTCTAGCGCGCTTTGTCCTCACTCACGCGCACCCTGAGAAACTTCCCAGGGGGTCACCCATCCCATAACTACTCCAGGCCAATCACGCTTAACTTTGGTGTTTCTATGAGATGGATACCAGAAAAGAAGATGCATCTTGTTGGTATGAGTAGTCCAAATCAATCCATTTAACCACTTTCTAGTGCAGATCTCACAGGTCGAATCGCAAGCCGCGCCTCGTGCATTTTTAAGCTAATGCAGGCAGGATGCTGACCGAAGCCCAACAATCCTCCCAAGACTGGCCAAAGATCTCAGCCCCATAGTCTGGAAACCTCCGCGAACTAGATTTGATCACACAGCCCTCTAGCGGCTGGATTCATTCACACAGTCCTCCAACACTTAACATCAGCATCTGTTCCAGCTCCGTTTACTTCTGCTGCGCCAGTATCTCAGTTCCAGCATACTAGATTTGATCACATAGCCCTCCAGCACCTGAGAACCTCCACTGCAGGATACTTCGAGGGAATTCGCACCCGTGACTTGCTCCGATACCAATTGTTGGTCCCCAGAATGATGAAGACTATCCTCACTGTACCAACAGTGAGTCTTTTCTAGCGTGCTTTGTCCTCACTCACGCGCACCCTGAGAAACTTCCCAGGGGGTCACCCATCCCATAACTACTCCAGGCCAAGCACGCTTAACTTTGGTGTTTCTATGAGATGGATACCAGAAAAGAAGATGCATCTTGTTGGTATGAGTAGTCCAAATCAATCCATTTAACCACTTTCTAGTGCAGATCTCACAGGTCAAATCGCAAGCCGCGCCTTGTGCATTTTTAAGCTAATGCAGGCAGGATGCTGACCGAAGCCCAACAGTATTGTTGAGATACAATACAGATACTTCGGTATGAGCTTATTGTGTCGTTGAAAGGATACGAGATGTGAACTTTAGTAATTATTATCACGAGTTGGCAAAGTTATGGCGGTGAGATTATATTGGTAGTATTCTTACTTAGTATCTCATTGGTATGTAATTATTGACGTGATGTGATGGTTATCATTGTTGGATATCGCTGACCCCATCGTGGGCTTTCTTTTTAGGTTCTTTGGATATCGAGCTTGTAACGGTCGTGAAGAGATGAGCTTCCCGGAGGATACTGGATATGACATGTATTTATGTATTGGGTCTCCTGATTAGTTGTTGTAATTCCGCTGCTAGAGTATTTTTAATTGTTTGTCTTTTCTGCTGAGTGAGTATTTTTAAATGGCCTTTTGGTATCTGGTAACTTAGGTTACTTTGGCAATCGTTTTCTAAACTATTTTATCGGTACGTGTAAGCGATAGCTTAACATATGTTTTTTAACTATTGAGTCTTGGCATTTCGGGCCTTGTGGTTTCAAACGAGATTTTTACGACGGTTTGATAAACGAGTTTTATAAAGTCTTAGAATGTTTTTAATAGATAATACCGTCGTTAGCCTCTTGGGCGTTTTGTAAATGTTTGCAAAAATTTCTTTTAGCCTTGTGGGTTCCGTCTCGGGGCCCACGGCACTGTAAGATTCCTTGATAGCTCTGGGGGTGTTACAAAATATGTAGGGCTGGCAATTTACGACACGACACGATAACCCGACACGAACACGCACGAAATTAATGGGTTAGTGTTTGGCCTTATCGTGTTCGTGTCCTTATTGTGTCGACACGATAAGGACACGCTAATTTCGTGTCGTGTTCGTGTCGGATTCGTGTCGTGTTCGTGTAACACGATAATTTTCGTGTTCGTGTCGTGTCGTGTCGTGTTCGTGTAACCCGATAATATTTATATATTTTTAGCATTAATTTTATTATCATTTTAAATATTTTAAGTTTATTTTCTAATTTTTTTATTTGAATTTATCGATTCGTGTCGTATCGTGTCGTTATCGTGTCGTGTCAACACGAAAAATATCGTGTCATATCGTGTTCGTGTTGTATCCGTGTCGTGTTCGTGTTTCAACCTTTCGTGTCGTGTTCGTGTTCGTGTCGGGCATATACTTAACGGGTCGTGTTCGTGTTTGGCCTTATCGTGTCGTGTCGTTATCGTGTCGACCCGATAACGACCCGACACGCACGAATTGCCAGCCCTAAAAATATGGTATCTGAGCTTAGGTTGGTAAAACCTAGGCAGTTGGGAGTCGAGTCGTGCTTTGTCGCGTCATTCGAGTTGTCGATCGGCTAATATTAGAGCCATGGGTTTTTGTTATTCACTCGGGCTTGTGCGTCATGTGATTCACCAGTTTCGTACTGGGGTTGTTGTAAACTTTTCCAAATGGAGTTAACGTGTTTCTTCAGATAGAGCTGTGTTGTGTTCTCGAGTTGAACTGAGTTTGCAAAATGTGTGTTTTGTAAATATCTGTGTCGAGTATTTTCTAGAGTTGAGACATATGCCAGTATCACGGGGAATCGTCGGCTTCACGATCTGTAAGTATTTGGATTTTGAACTTCATTGAGATTTATTGTCGTTCTAAGTTGATATGTTTCGAGATTCAGAAAGATATTATGCGTCACAGTATGAGGTGACAGAGTTGGAATAGAATTGATGATCTTGAGAAGTTATGATTTTGGAAATCAATATGTCGGTTAAATTTTGGAAATGGAGTTGTGTATTCGGGAGAGGAATTGTGGATTGATGAGAAGACCATGTAGTCATGTTAGTTCATTTTGAGATATATGAACTGTTTTTGAGTATTTGAAAATGATACTTTTCAAAATGAATGTTTTGCGGATGTTTCACGGAAATTGAATTTGGGCCGAGACCCAATCGATTTTGAACTAGTTTTATAACTCAGGACTTGGGGTCCAAAAGGGTTTTCTACTTTTAAATTCTTGTAATGTGGAACAGGATATGGGCTGAGACCCTAATGTTCCAAAATGGCTTTTCTGTTTTCTAAAACTCCCAAGATTTGTAAAACACTTCACCAATCATTTATGTATTTTATTACTACCTTTCGAGGTTTTGATTTATTTGTTCAAATGAAACTTCTCGGGAAGTCTTTGGCTGTGTTGAATTGTTTCAATATTTTCTCATAGCATAGTTGAGGTGATCCAGGATAGGATAATGGTCGATGTTGCGAATCATATGTGTAAAAAGGAGTTCTTATCAGAGTCTATATATATTGAGATTTTGGAACTTTATCGTGTGGTTTCCAGATGGAATGTCAGTAGATTTGGTGACGAGTCTAAATGGCATACAGGGGTATGGATGTGGGCATAATTTCATTTTATTTAATTGTGTGTATTCGAAAAGAATTGTCATCGAGAACTTGACGTAATCAAACCGTTAATTTTTCGAAAATTGATTTCGTGGTTCTACGAAAATTTATGTTTTGAGTTTTGAAATTCTTGAAAGAACTTTCGAAAATTTGTCTTCTTGATGAGACTATATGATTTCAAACTAGTTTTGAAAATGTGATTGATATATATACGTATTTATTGCATAGTGCATAACATGGTGAAGTTATGAGTGTGACTCACAAACTGGATAATGCATCAGTATGGTACGATGAAAAAGAGATTCGAACTTTAGTATGGTCGTTTGGTTATCCAGGGGTGACCGGTTGGTTGAGCCAATAAGAGAAATATGCCACGTGATGTAGATTCGGTACAAAATATGATTTTGAAACTTCGGGTTTTGTGAAATCGGGGCATAGGTGTTGTATGGCTCTATTGGTATGGTAGCGTGAATTTGCTATAGCGATTTTTGAATTTTGAGCCATACTGATTGGAGTATGATTGGATATGTTCGACAGGTTGTGATTGGTTGTTCGTAAGCTGAGGGGTATGTTCACCAGTCGGGTATGTTTATTGAGATCCACTGTATGTGATTGGTGTGTCGTTTTGAGAACTTTATTCGTTCATATATTTGTCTCTATGATTCTATATTGATTGTGTTGGAGCTTACCATGCAATGGTATTCTCGGTTCTTGTTGATCCTTCGTCGGTAGTATTGAAGTTTATCACGTTGATGATATTCTCGGTTGTGTTTTGACCTTTGGTTGGTCATAGTGAAGTTTATCATGTTGATGATATTCTCGATTGTGTTTTGACCTCTGGCTGGTCATATTGGAGTTTATCACATTGATGATATTCTTGGTTAATTTGTTGGTTGATCATTGTTAATGACCGTATGAGCGTTCGAATTTTGTGTTGATGTTTTGGGATTTGTGTCGTTGTGTTGGGCAGTTGTTTCTTAGATGTATCGTGCATTATTGATTGTATCAGAATTGGGACTTGATTGTGTAATCAGGCAGACAAGATTTAACACGGATAGATTATTTCATCCGAAGATGATATATTTTGTCAAGACTCATGGAATTGTGATTGTAAGCATGTTGAGGCTTTACAGTGGTCACTTGCTAGTATCTCAGGAGATCGTTGACTTTGCGCATTTGTAAGTATGCTATTTTGGTTATTCGATAATGATGTTGATTGATCGTTGTCGTGATGGTTTCGGGATATTTTGGTTGAACGGGTTGTTTCTTTATGACAGATTGCAAGTTTCGAGGACGAAACTTATTTTAAGAGGTGTAGTATATAATATCCGGAATTTCTACTACTGTTGTTTAATGTTATTTTATCCGAGTTATGTTGTACAGAGTGGAATCTGTACAGTATGGATAGAATAATTGAAGGACTGAGACATCTGTATTGGTATAATTACCGCACTTGGTTGACAGTTGTATTTGGAGATATTGTGTGTCGGGCATATCGTATGAGAATATTATTGGAAGGAATATGTGTATTTAGTATGTCGTGTATACGTATCTAATATGTTGAGACGTTGGTCAAGAATAGCTGAAAATGGCTAAGTACAGCCACGTTAGCGCACGCTACAATGTATACTTAGCGTACGCTAATACACAAGGATTACATACGTTAAGAAGTAGAGCTAACGTCCGTAAGGTTCACAGCTATTATTAACGTACGTAAATCTCATATCAGACAGGATTCGGATATGATCGACAGGTGGGCCCGTGGTCGGCAGCAGAACGTGCACGGGTGAGTCAATGCTGAGGTTAGCGTACGCTACGATTAGTGTATAACGTACGGTAACTGGACACTTACTGTAGCAAGTCGACGTACGTATTACGTACGCTATGAAGGAAGTATTACGTACGTAAGCGAGTGAACAAAACAAGTCAGTGAGCTCTGGGATCATATTACGTACGCTATGAAGGACACCTAGCGTACGTTAGGTAGCATTACGTACGTTAATGCTGATGGATAACGTACGTAATGATCGATGCAGTTTATAAAATGAAGATCGGCTTCTTATTTCTTCACGAAATAAAAACCATTTCTTCCTCCAAACTTCGTCCCTCTGAGTATGTTAGTGAGATTTAGCCTCTTCCAACTTGATTATAAGCTTGGAAACATGGATTTGAGGCTTGGAGATAAAGATGTTGATGATTCTTGAAGAGTTTGATTGTGTTATTCATGTTCTTGAGGTATGTTATTGAACTCTACACCTTGATTTCAGATTTTTGGTATTGTTATCCATATTTGCTTCGTATGATGATGATTAGGGTGCTGTTGTTACGATCCTTGAGGTTATGTGAAGTGTATATTGAAGAATACGATGATACAAGACTTGGATTACGAATTGGATGATTATCTACATGTTAAAGGATACCGAATTATGTTGTTTTGATGGCTATGAACATGATTTCGAATCACTTAATGTTCTTGAGGAACTTCTTGATGAATTTAACATAGCAAGATGATCGTATGTTGAATTATCGGTATTTTTAGATATGAAGATCGAATGTTCGTGATTGTAGTGGTAGAATTAGTATGTTCTTGATGAAATGCGAATCATGATAACAATTTTGAATCCAGAAAGATTGTGATTGATCGTCGAATATGATTTCCTTTACATTCGTATCCGTAATTGTATTGTGGTTGTGAATTCGTAATTGTTTGAATTGGATTGTTCGGACTTGTGTTTAATCGAGATATTATGAAATCGTTGGGTTTGTTGATCGGTTATATTGATCGTTAATATCGATTATCGGATTTTGGTTCGTATTGAGGATATGAGTTCGTAATGGTTTAAGTTATACTATTTGGTTTTGTATATGATCGAAGTGTCGTTGAACCGTTGAGATCGATTGGTTGGTTATGTCGGTTATTGGTTGTTATTGGATTGTTGTTTATTGATTACTTCAATAGGTTGTGATCATTGATCGATGGTTAATTTCGTCCACTAGAATAGTGTGTTGCGGTCGTGTTCGAGAATGTTCGTGAATTGCTTCGGCCGGGAGTCGAGGAGCTTGTAGACGACGACAAGGAATTAGTAACGGCTTCATCATTGTCATGTCGGTATCGAGGTAAGTTATTACTTGCTCAGTTTATAATATTTAATGAATGGTTTCCGTTTCATTCGTTTATAATTCGTATAGCGATGATTATAATTGTGAACACTGGAGATTTGGAATTGTACGTTGTTTTCAGATTTTGGGAATTTATATCATAACGTATATGATTTACTTCTGTTATTGGTATACTTAGGTATCGAAGATACATTGACGGAGATATGAATTATCTACCGTCCGTGACATTCTGGACCGTCGAATATTGAGGATAATGGTTGGTGATGGTTTAGATATTGAGATCGCTCTAGAAGGACTCGGGGCAAGTACTCTAATCATTTTTGTCATTTTTGTCGATCATGTTGTGATACATTCGTGTATTGTTGTTGTCATGCATTTGTGTATTGTTGTTGTCGTGCATTGTGTATTGTTGTTTTGTGCAGTTGTGCATTGTTGTCATATGTCCACCATGCGTTGGTCCGACGGGATCAACATCAGAATCTATAGCTGTGTGCGATGGATCGCTGGACAGGTATTTCCACCATGCATTGGTCCGACGGGATCATCATGGGAATCTATAGCTGTGTGCGCTGGATCGTTGGATTACCATGTGTTGTTGTTGTGCATATGTATATTATGGGTTTGCCATAAGTATACATTGTTGTTATTGATGTGAGCATATTGACGTTGTGATATGAGTATGCATTTGTAGGTCTTGTGTTAGGACCGTGTCCGTATGATGAATTGATCTGATCTCGGATTAAATTGACGTGATTGTCGTGGTATTTTGTATCTTGAGGTACGTTCTGTATTTCCTTTGGTAATTGTATCTTGATGGACAATTGATTATCGTGTTGAAATGTGATGATGTTACCGATGGATTGGGTTGGACAAAGTTAGTAGATTCCGTAACAGTGAGTTATGATAATGTTTTGAGAACCTTGGGTATTGTTGAGATACAATACAGATACTTCGGTATGAGCTTATTGTGTCGTTGAAAGGATACGAGATGTGAACTTTAGTAATTATTATCACAAGTTGGTAAAGTTATGGCGGTGAGATTATATTGGTAGTATTCTTACTTAGTATCTCATTGGTATGTAATTATTGACGTGATGTGATGGTTATCATTGTTGGATATTATAGCTGACCCCGTCGTGGGCTTTCTTTTTAGGTTCTTTGGATATCGAGCTTGTAACGGTCGTGAAGAGATGAGCTTCCCGGAGGATACTGGCTATGACATGTATTTGTGTATTGGGTCTCCTGATCAGTTGTAATTCCGCTGCTAGAGTATTTTTAATTGTTTGTCTTTTCCGCTGCGTGAGTATTTTTAAATGGCCTTTTTGGTATCTGGTAACTTAGGTTACTTTGGCAATCATTTTCTAAACTATTTTATCGGTACGTGTAACCAATAGTTTAACGTATGTTTTTAAACTTTTGAGTCTTGGCATTTCGGGCCTTGTGGTTTCAAACGAGATTTTTACGATGGTTTGATAAACGAGTTTTATAAAGTCTTCGAATGTTTTTAACAGATAATACCGTCGTTAGCCTCTTGAGCGTTTTGTAAGTTTGCGAAAATTTCTTTTAGCCTTGTGGGTTCCGTCTCGGGGCCCACGGCGCTGTAATATTCCTGGATGGCTCTGGGGGTGTTACATAGACGACACTGGTAAAGAAGTGGGAATTGAGAATCGTACGAATACTTCATAGTCCTGCCCAAACAAGAATAGCGGAAGCGGTAAGATCATTTCTCCCCGAAAGTTCAAGGGGAATGATGAAAGAGGCTAATTCCATCAATCCAGCTACACCAAGGTCAAACCAAGTCATCAACTAATCCGAACTCGAAACTGTAGCTGCTGAACGTATCACAAGGTCTCAAATTAAATACCCCTTAGGGAAGCTTTGCTTATAGAATGCCGACTACGTGGAAATAGATTAAGGATAGGTCGATTCATATTCTTGCTCCATTCACAAATTGTCCAAGAGAAGTCTCATACACTCGGAAGATATGGATATTGGACAACTAATATATACAACAGAATATTAGAAAGTAGAACTGCACCATAGAACTGCACCAGCCTCCGTAACTTGAGCAGACTATGAAATGTATGCAATCTAAGCAACACTATTGGGAAACAAAGTAACTTCAAAATCTCAAACTATAGGCCAATATTATCATTATTATTATTATCATCATTATTATTACTAATAAACACCTATTCAATCATACACTACATAACTAAGAATCCTACCAAAAAGGCATAATTGCCAGCAAAACATTTACATAAATACACTGCTGTCAGACTGAACAGCATCATATGCAGCCATCACAGGCATAGTTATTGTTAGTCATAAACATACGTCAAAATAGAATTATCAGCTCGGCAAAACAAAGCCTGAAAAGGTAAAACGAAATCATTAATGTACCAAAGATATAGTTTGGATGCAACGCTATATCATGCTATGCTACAGGAGATCCATTCGCCAAACTAAAGTTAAGCTGAACATCCGAGAAACAAAAGAGAGTATAAAAAAAAGTCTTCAGCTAGATGATTTCTGCTCTTCTCACGTGGAAGATCGATGCAGTTGCGAAAACACATCAAGCCTAACTCTCTTTTAGACAAAAATTAGTTTGTTCTTGAGGGATATTATGACCAAAACAAACTATTGATCTTCAAGAATCATCCTCCCCCGCTTGGTGTGGCGGTGTTGAACTGGCTTCAATAACCTTACGATAGAAACCCCAAGACAAATTCTTTTCTGTTATGGGTCTCTGTCCGAATGGGTTTTGCTTGACATATTCTTGAACATTTTCTGCTGTTGCTAACCCATCCAAGTAAACACGAAGATCACCGCCAGGCCCTGCAAATGACAAAAAGAGACAATTAGTATAGTGCATTTTATACAATTCTTAAATTTTGAATCCATAATAATCATGCACTAGGCAATAGCTCAACTATAATTTGTTTTTGCTCATGCAAGTAACAAGATTCCAGCTATAGACTGGTAACCAGATTTAGATCGACTTCATTAGGGTTTCGTTCCAATCTGCATTTAGGTAAAAACATGTTTAGATAAGGGTAACCGCTTGTTGCATGGATACGGGTACAGTACCGTATCTGATACCACACTCATACAGTCGTCGTCTTCATCATCATCATCATCATCATCATCAACTGCACCTTCATCCCAACTATGTTGAGGTCGGTGGCATGAAAATTATAGTGCCAATTAATTGTCGAAAATTAGTTAACACTACAACTCATGCAAAAGACAAAGTGGCAAAGTTTTACGCCGGATGCCCTTCCTGTCGCAACTTTCAAAGTGACACGACAAATTTAAAAAATATAGGATACGATAAGGCTAGAGTACGCCATTTATTAAATTATACTTAAATATATCTATTTATATGAATTTGGTATGAAAAAATAGAAAAGGGAAAATATAAATCTTTCATGAATATTATTAAACCGCACACTTCGAATCAATTTCTGGAGCTTTTTTATGTTAGAAATGCGAACCCTAATTTCTGAATCAATTGTGAAAGACATGTGATGTTATTTTATTTCCTTATCCTAGTCAGTTTCCTAGTTTAGTTGGGACTGTTGGCCTATAAATATAAAGGTTAAGAGCTGCGTTTATTCAACTTTATATTATTGACATTGAAAAATTGAATATAAAGTTTGATTTTCGTTCTAAGTTCTCTCTCAATTACATTGGGTTCACTCTCAACTTGACACCAAAGCCGGTCTTTCTTTCACGTTTTCTTCCGGCTGCAACCTAAAACTATTAATGACATTGAAACATTCGATATAAAGTTTTCTCTCAATTTTGGTTCTTCTTTATTGGAGTTCTCTCTGAATTAAATCATGTTTGCTATCAACTTGGCACCAGCCGATCTTTCTTTCACTTTTTTTTTTTTTTGGCTGCAATCTAATATTTTCATTGTTTACTGCATAATTATGTTCAAACCTTCAACCCTAATATCCGTCCATTAATATTACGTTCAAACCTGTTTCTAATTTAAAAAGAAAATGAAACAAAACTCAGAAAATCAGAAAACAAAACAGAAACACTACACACTATTCCCACCCGCCGCCGGTGAGCCTCCACGACCTCGCTGTTACCACACCATCCATGGCCGCCGCTGCAATTCAGGACACCCAGATCGAGTGCCCTTGACGCGATTCCTTACCATCAAATCCAGTCGCGCAAACCCAAGACGCGGCCACCTCGCCAGAAGACTTCATGCGGCGAACAAAAGCAAAATTCGGATTGCAACTTCCGTCACAAACCCTAAATCACAAGCCAATTTTCTCAGATTCAAGATGCGAACTGTGCAATTTTGCTGATCACAAAATATCAAAGTTTAACCCTTCCGGCAGCCGTTCGTGTTTGCCCACTATGGTTCACCGTCGCTTCGTAGGCGTAGGGCGCTGCTCCCATTCCCTGCCCTTTGGAGAGGCAATTGAGACATATTCTTTAAGTTTGACAACTGGGGTTAGTCTCCAATTGGCCCTACTCCTCCTTGGGCATACTTGAAGATTTCAGTTTTGATTGATGGTTTTCCCACATTTCCTAACGCCCATTTGGATGAAGTTTTTAATGCTTCTATTTTCAGATTTTGTTGACTTTTTGTTTGGCGGAGCTAGATGGTGATGTGACTCACAGAACTAAGGCGGGTTGGTTGAAGTGGATGAGTGCCACGGGGTTATATAGCATGGAGTAAATTCTAGCGCACGACAATTAAGCCTGCACTTTATATAACACCAAGTGTTGGGCGGTAAAAGAGTGTTACGTCAGAAGATGAAGTGGCGGGGATGCGTACGCTACGGTGGATGTGTGGTCATACAAGAAAGAATTGACTCAAAAATGAGGTTATTATGGAGAAGGGAAGAGTTGCATCTATAGAAGATAAAGATGAGATGATAGAGAATTGGTTAAGATGATTTGGCCATGTGAGACGGAGAGCTGTTTGCTAGTGATGAGGCTTGAATATTGGGGAAAAGATAAAATTGTAAAGGATAGAGGAAAACCCAAGAAAACATGGAGAATGTGATTGATTATGATCGAAGGTTCCTTAGGATTGGACAGAATAAGACGATGGAGAGGACAATATGGACGGAAAGTATACGAGTGGATGATGGAGTTTCATTTTTTATTATTATTATTATTATTATTATTAGGGTTAATTTACTTAAAATTTCACAAACTATTTGTCATTTCGAAATTAGACATGTCCTTCTAAAACGTCCTGTAAATTCATGAGCTTTTCGCCATTTTGATTTTAGACAACGAATGCAGAGGAAAAAAGTTACATCCGACGTGGCAGTCATGATGTGCATTGCCGTCCGGCTAGACAAAACTACAGCGTTTCAACATAATAAAACGACGCCGTTTTGGCAAAAATTAATGTTTTTAAGATTGGGGATCGAAATGATGTGGCCCAGGCCTTGATGAAATGGACGATGGTGCTGGGGTCGCCGAAGACATGGTGGTTGGGGAACCCTAAACAAAATATGGGGCCAAGAAACAATGTCACCTGAAGCGCAAGCACAAGCAAAGCGACGGCGTCCGACGAGTGTTTCGCCAACGGCAGCTGAGGAACACAGATGTAGAACTCGTTGCATGAACGGGTTATTGCACCCGGCGACAGTGAATCGGGAGAAGATTGGCCTGAGTCAACGTGGAGGACTATGTTTCCGGAGAGTGGAGGAAATGGTTTAGGGTTCGAATGAGAGATTCCTTGAACTTGGGGATGATGGTTTCTATGAAATGGGGTTTCTTGCAAAGGAAACTAAAGAAGAGAAGGCGCTGGACGGGTGGAAATAGAGCCAGGTCATACCAATCATTTAAAAAAAAAATGTCAGGTCAATACGGGTCATTTAAAAAAAACACGTCAGCTAAAATAAAACCAGGTCATTTAAAGTACGCCATGTAGAGGCTGGAGGACGTCAAAGTGTCTAAACTCAAAACGGCGAAAAGCTCATGAATTTACAGGACGTTTTAGAAGGACATGTCTAATTTCAAAATGACAAATAGTTTGTGAATTTTAAGCAAATTAACCCGTATTATTCAATGTTTTAAAAATTGTGACTCGTATTCGAGGCGTTTGCGCAAATGGGGCGAGGCGTACGCCTCGAGGCGGAACGAGGCGTACGCCTCAAATTTGTTGAAACGAAAAAATTAAAAAAAAATATAAAAAATTATCTAAAACAAAGTTCAAGAAGAATACTTAATACTACTGCTAATGTAACAAAAAACGAGCTGTTTAGCCAAAAAACGAGCTGTTTAGGAAAAAAATTAGAGCTGTTTACCCAAAAAATGAGCTGTTTACCCATAAAAAAATGTTAACAATATTTTACAATTATTAAAAAAAAAAAGAGCTGTTTACAGAAAGTCAGAAATTAAAGAAAAGAAAAACAAGGGATTTTAACAATGTTTAACTCTAAAAAAAAAAAAAAGTGGCCCTGTTCGGATAATCGGAGCAAAAAAAAAAGAAAAGGAAAAATAGACATATAAAACACATAGGAAAGCAAAAATAAAAAAACATACCTTTTGATAGAGACGCGTCCGACGTGCGGAAGAGGGAGGTGCGGAAGACGGGAGAAGACAGAACTGGAGTTTGATAGAAGAGATAGAAAGAAGAGATAGAGAGAAGAGATGGAACGACGGGACTCTGTTAAGCCCTAGGTAAAACATATTTTTTTACATTAGAGTTCAAAAATTATATGCGGTTTCTTGGAATTGGAGAAAGTATGGCGATGGAGAGGCAAATGTGGCGGGAAAGAATACGGATGGTGGATGGAGTCTGACTCTTTTTTTTTTTTTTTTTTAATTCCTATTTTCTTTTATTTCATGTTATCTTTTTTTCTTTTTTTTTTTCTTTTTTTTTTTTCATTCATTCTCTTTTTTTATTTGCTTTTTTCTCTACTTTTTCCCTCTTTTTTCCTTTTATGTTATTTATGTAACGATTATTGACGGTTTCAAAGTTTGATTCATGTTAGCCGACCCCAAATCATTTTGGGACTAAGGCTTAGATGTTGTTGTTGTAGAGTTCAAAAATTAATAACATTAAAAAGGGTGAAAAGCCCAGTCTACCAGACTCGGCCGCCTCTTACGAGTCGACTCGTCCGCCTTAGTCAACACACTCGGGTTTTTTACGAAATACGGTCGACTTGCACGCCCTGACTCGCCGGGTGTCCGCCTCGAGTCGACTCGCGAGTCGACCGCTTTTTAAAACATTGGTATTATTACTATTACTAGAGTCGATTTGATTGTTTTTTACCCTTCATACTTTCATGTTTTGTTTTTGTTTTATGTCGTTGACGGTTTCAAATGATGATTCATGTTAGCCGGCCCCAAGTCATTTTGGGATTAAGGCCAGATGTTATTGTTGTTTGTTTGGCGGGGCTTTGGATATCATTTTCGGGATTATTTCTAATATTATTGTTCAACTTGGGATGAGACCCACGAGACTTAAACCTTCATTATCGTTCCGTGATTTAAAATGTGGGTCATATAACGCTTGAAATAATCATATCCAACTCCTAACTGGATTATTTACTTTTCATTCTTGATGGGGTACATGATCTACTATTTGAGGTGGACCAGTCATCCAATATACAAGTCAAAATTTCTCAACTGAAGAAGGTATGTTGCAAACTAACTTTTCCAACATCCTAAGATTAGGAGTAGCTTCTTGCATTAATGTGATAACTAAATTCATTGCTACCGATGCTCCATATGAAATGAAACAATGACGTAAGTAGATCATATGACAAAAAGGTTGCTATTCTTGAAGTATTGGCCAAGTGGAAATATTTCTTGATGTTTGGATTTGGATTGTGATCATATGATAGACTGATAGTTGATAGGTTTCCAAAAACTTCCTTAGAGGTATTAGAGATTATCATGGAGAGGTTGAGTTCGAGTATATTGAAGGCTGGTAACTTTGAAGAAAGTGAAAAGAAAAAATTGCAAGATGTTCTTCATCTACTTTTGACAGTTTTGAAGAGCAATGGCCATTCAACCTCAAAAATGCTTGCTGAAAAGTTGTTAAAAATTAGGATGATTTACATCCATTTCTGATTATGGATGAGTTAAGAGGGCTTTGATTTGGTCGAATAGGATAAAATAGAGTTAGGTTTACAAGATGACGATCTTAAAAGATTATGCTTGATGTGAATTATTGCGGAGATAATCATCTTCCTTTATATGATTTTAATCATCATGAGATGATTTTGTCGTAGCCCCCGAGACAAAAAAGGGACTGAAAATTGAATCTGATGCCTTTAGTACACAACTACCTCAAAGGTCAAAAAGAAATTCAGAAGATAATAGGATCAAAGTTAGGAGAATCAAGAGTTAGGACGACACACTAGATGATGGCACAAAAAATGAATTCAGAAGATTTGCTTGACACGCATAACATGCTCAATGGCTACGAGTGTGTTTTCAGATTCGATCTACCAAACTCCCACCCCCGCCCCCGCCTCTCTCATCCCCATCCAAAAAGGAACAGAAGTGTATAGATACATCATGATTCGTGTGCGACAGCTAGAGAAAATAGGGAACAGAAATAACGTATTGCAATACAAGGTGAGGTATTGGTCCATACAACACAAACAAAAAGAGGAGGTAAATACCTCGACTCGAATCCTATATGCGAGGAAAGAAGGTTTGATTGATTTTCTTTAACAAATCCCATTGATTACTGGGTTTACATAGTTATGATCTTAACTACAAAGTTTAGAACCCTCACTAAGAAAGACTACACACTTCTCCGCAGGAGCCCCTAGAGCTGGCGAAGCGTCTTCCGACTCCACAGCTTGGAGATAAGGCATGAGACCTATGAGCATGTAGTCCATTTGTTAGAAAATCTACCAATTGCTTTCATGGTGAACCATATAGTGACCATAATAACCGTTTGTCCACTTTTTTCTTTGCTGAATTCTATCATTGTAAATGCGCTTTACTCAAACATGTTATACTGCATGTTTAGCAAAATTCTCAATTAATATCAGAGCATAATCTCTTTGGCTAATTCACTTCATATTTAGGTCCTCAAGAATCATTTTTCAACCAAAAGGGCCCCCTCATGCAATTGCTTTAAAAGTTCAGCCTTGGCGTTGGAGATTGTCCCGACATTCTGCTACTTACTCCTCTATTGCAGCACAGAAATGTACAATAACCCGCATAGACCAAATGTTTTCATGATTTTCCATAGTTCTGCATCACATATGCCTCAAGAACTAAGGCATGTATTTCCAAGTTTGTGGTTTGGGTCTACAAGAATTGATGCATGTTTACAAACTAACTTTCTAGTCTCCATCAGATGTTCTGTAACATACTTCTGCTGAGAGATAAGGAAGGTTCTGAAGAAGTGCTAAAGCTCAGGACTCCTTGAATTTTGATATGACCATTGGTTGCCCAGAATTCCAACCAATGCGAACTCCAGCAACAGTTCTGCAATGATCCCAGTACGATACGTTCAACTCCTTGAACATTCGTTCTAAATGAGTAAGTTTCCGTTGATGATTACCGCAACCCGTTGCCTATATCTAGGCAAAAACTGTGGTATATGTGCAGATGCCACAGAAAAAATGTTTGATAACTCGAACAACAAGCTAAACGATCTTGTTGGCGTTTGGGAACTCACCAGAATTATAGACATAAACTCTCGCAAATTTTATTAATTCAAGCATGGTTGTCAAGTTGTCGACGCCTAGTCGCCGACTAGTCGACAAGTCGGTTTCTCTCGGCCGACTGGGAGCCTCGACTAGGGAGAGAAGGCTTAGTCGCCCAACTTTTGTCTCAGGTCGTCGTCTAGGTCGACTTAGTCGTTCGACTGAAATCTTAGACGGCCCGACTGGGTCATAACCCGGCCCATTTAATTAGTTATTTAAAAAAAAGCTGAAACCCGTAGCCTTTAGTGTGCTACTAAACAAACGTAAACCTAATTTGCGACTGAAGAGGAAAGAGCCACTGATTGCGCCGCCGCCCCTTGCTCCAACCGTCGATTGCGTCGTCCCTTTGCTCCCGCCGCCGCCACCGTCAGGTACGGTTTAATCGTTCTTTTTTTCAGTTCTTTCGCTGCTCATTTTTTCTTTCTTAGTTCTTTAATTATGCAGTCTGCTCTCAGTTTTTACTTTTAATTAGTTAATCAGTTTTTTTTTAAGTCTAATTTGTTATTTATTAGAGTAAATAATTACAGTAAATAATTAAATAATTACTAGTAAATAATTAAATTTCATCTTTTTTTTTTAGTTTCAGCTCTTAATTAGCTTTATTTTTCATTAATTATTCAGTTTTTTCTTTTTAATTCTAATTTATTATTTATTAGAGTAAATAATTACAGTAAACAGTTAATTAATTACAGTAAATAATTAAAATTTATCTATTTTTTAGTTTTCAGCTTTTAATTAGTCTTATTTTGAATTAAATATTCAGTTTTTTCTTTTATAATTCTAATTTATTATTTATTAGAGTAAATAATTACAGTAAATAATTAAACAATTACAGTAAATAATTAAAATTTATCTATTTTTTAGTTTTCAGCTTTTAATTAGTCTTACTTTGTTTTTTATTTACTGTAGATGGAAGATTCTACATCAAGTGCCCATGATTTGTCTAAGGGTCGACATAATCCTAGAAGAAGTGGTTCCGACATTGTGTACAACCGACGTGCTAGTGGTTCTTCGCGTACGGATGCATCGTCCGATTTGGAGGTGGAAGATGCACCGATCATTTTAGATGATGATGTGGGTGTTGAAGATGATCATGGACATAGGCCACAAACTCCTACACATCATAGTAGTGATCAAGAACCAAATGTACATTTGGAGCTTGATGACAACATTTGATTCCCCCCTTTATATTTTGTTGTTATGTATTAAGACTTATGAATGGATTATATGTGGATTGTGGTGTTGAACTTAATATTTTGGGACATACTTGCTAAGTTATTTCAAGTTATTGTATTACATGTTATCATTTATGTCATCACATGTATAAATATATATTTATTATTTACTATTTTGACTTACCGACTAGTCGCTCATTTGGACCTCCGTCGACTCGACTCGACTTACCGACTTGACAACCTTGCATTCAAGGCTTCAAAAAATTACGGTGTAGACTCAAAAATAGACCTTAAACAATAAAACTCCATGGTTATCAAGTCGATGACTTGTCGGTGCCTAGTCGTCCAGTCGGATTTTGTAATAAGTTGTCCAGCGACTTAATGATTCCGGATAACAAACTTTTTTTTACCCAAAACCGGACCTGGAAAATCGGATTTTTACCCGAAAACCAGATCCGAATTAAAAAAGTGTTAAAGCGTATTAAAACTTACACTTTTGTCCATCTCGTTCTTCCCCGGATTAGGTCTTCCTGTTCTCATCTCCGTAGGGGGCGGGTCTTCATATCTCCAATAGTCCGCTGTCACCTTCTTCTTTATATCTCTGGCGTCTTCTTTTTCTCCTCCTTGTCTAGCGGCGGTTGGCGGCTATTCGTTGAATTTGAAATTATATTCTACTAGTGAAAACTATGAAATTGTTGGGTGTTTAGTCATATTATATTAAATCTAATAAATGCATGCATATAAACCACTTCTCGACTTGACACGACTAGACGGACAACTTGTCGACTTGTCGTCCTGACAGTACATAAGCGACATGGTCGACTTGGCGTCATGATAAGCATGATAAAATCCTAAATAAAAACACTAATCTAAAAATGATTAAATACAACAAGTTAACGAATAGGGACAAAACGCATTTGCTTAAACTGTCGTATTTGCTTGCTCGCACCTTAGGCTACAAAAACTTTCGCTCAGTCTCGCTTGCTCGTGCGACTAGATAAACCTGCCCCCTCAGTCACCTTTTTCTTCAGCCAGAGACTCTTCAGTCATTCCAAGTCTTCCTTGGTCATTCACCACCTTCAACATATAAATACAAGTGAACAATTGTTCATTTTTTTCGGTCGGCCGTCCAACTTTTGCTTGTTCGCTAAGAACACTGCTGCCGACTTCCATCCATTGTCAAAGTAGATCCTCTGTCATGCTCGTTAGCTCACTTCTGATCGTTCGCTCAGCATAAAGACATAGGAGATACCACTTGGTGTCTTCATATGAGTTGTAGCCCATCTCTTAGGATTCCATAGTTGTTTGAATGACCTCAATGTCAATTTAAGAGAGAATTAATCAAAATACTGAGACCAGCCATATCTGAGAGTTTCAGCGCACTATTTCTACTAGAACCCGATTCTCACCCATCCAAAGGTTCGAAATTCGAATTGAATTTAACAGTCAGCACAGCACGAACACTGTAGAGCTCCCTTTTAGTATTCAAATGAAGTGTCCTTTTGCCCATCTCTTTGCCTATGAATTGCGACTCATTGATTGATTCACTTGCTCCGCCACTAACATTTGGCTTCCTAGACTCAAATAACAAGGTAAACAATGCAGTGAAATAACGGAAAAACAATGACCGGTAATAATACAAGACTGTTAACTCAAAGACTCGCAAATCTAAGCTTCCTGAATCTTTCAGGAATAGATTCTTATAACTCTCCTACTTAAAACTCCTTAATAGAACATTTCTCCACTCGTTAACAAGTACCAGCATCGTTGTGACCCCCTTGTATCCTAGTGCATAATGGAGAGTGTAAGCTCTCCTAACTTTGCATGTATCTACACCAAGCATTACTTTAAATAATCTAAACCATGCCCAACGTAACTCTTTAAGACGATAAAGTGATTTTGGTGCTTATATGCATTATTGCCTACTCGGTTCTTATCAACACTAGGAGGAATACTCGTGCATTTGCTAGTCCAAGCCATCATATAAGATTACATTTTTTCATCAAACAGCTGCAACTCCCTGTTGAAGTTGGCTGCCAATGACGACATATTCCTACTCCATTTATTTTTGCAACAAAGACGTATTCATACTATATTCATTTTCGCATTAAGAGTAAAAGTTTCTTGATAATTAGTTGGTTTGGATGTATACTTTGCTACTAGTCTTGACTTTGTAGCTAATTGAGAGACTGTCCTCCTAGTTGAGGCATGGAACAATATATAGAGAAAAAGGGGCATGACGGGGGGTGGGAGTGGGGGTTGGAGGAGATCACAGGGTTCTACTTTTGTTTTTTTACACTCTAGAAAGCGGGAATTTTCCAAAACTCAGAATGTCATGATATGTTGCGGAAAATCTTTTTACCTCTCAAAGTATCACATTTTTTAGGCTTACCTCCGAACTTTCAAAATTGACAAAATGCCTTGTAATGTATGTGAATTTGACAATACGCCTCCTGGGCCCATTTCCAGCCAGAGAAGTGCTCGCAAAGTGAACATGAGCACATACACTGTCACACGACACAAGCGACAGGACAAAGGAGATATAAGGCAGAGAGAGCGGGGAGAAACAAAGCTACTTTAGATTTCGACATGCGGATTATCAAAAATCGGTCGCTGAAAGTTGACGGCAGCACCATGTTCATGCTAAAATTTCATAAACTTTGACAGCGAATCTTTGGCGATCTAGTGATCTTGGCTTAGGAGATTGCATTTGAAACCTCATGGAATGGGCTTCCTAAATACCTCCGAAGCACAGACTCTCCTAGACAGGCAGAGTGTCTGAGTCCAGTTCGTTTTGGACTCGGACTCGCCGCCGACGCGGCGCGGATTCGTGTCCTACGCGGTCGGACCGCGTCCTATTGACGTGGCTTTGCGGATGCGCAAGGGACTCGGTATGGACGCGGTTTCGGACGCGGTCTCCTTTTTTAGATTTTTTTTTGTTAAAAACGGGACAGAACAGAGACGTGACATACCTACCTCCAAAAAGGAAAGAAGAAACTCCAATCACGTACAGAAGAGGCGATGGAAGATAGGTTAAGGAAACAAAATCATAAAAATATTAAAATAATACTCCTAAAATGAAACTAAATAATAATATTTAAAATACTAGTCCTATTGACTAGAATTTCTCCTAAAATAAACTTCTGACTAAAATTGATTCATATACTCCCTCAGAAGCTCGGTTCTTTTATCTCTGGCTGATAAAATGGATTCCAGGGCCAAATGACTTTCTTTTTTTACATGAACGCCTCAATGATGTTTCAGTCAGTTTATACCACCACTTGATTGTTGTTGCAAAATTTGCATCTCGGGAAATCTTCACCTTATCTAACATATGCATAATTCTAGA
Source organism: Orobanche coerulescens (assembly GCA_033398695.1). Classification (NCBI taxonomy): domain Eukaryota; kingdom Viridiplantae; phylum Streptophyta; class Magnoliopsida; order Lamiales; family Orobanchaceae; genus Orobanche; species Orobanche coerulescens. The sequence continues at coordinate 94,543,066 of CM065809.1, forward strand.
AAGTATCTCATACTCATTATTTAAGTTGTGCAAGAGTAGGAGAGGAAGTAAGAAAAACAAGAGATCGAGACAGAGAAGACAGATGGAAGAAAAAAGAATACAGAGAGAACGGGAGAGAAGACAGTGAGAGCAGCAACATTTTTTGTTTGGCCAATTAGGGTTTCTGGTCAAAATCAATAATTAATCCCCTTATTGAGTTATTTTTTTTTAATATTTTGCCTGGAAAGGACGTCCTTTCGCAGGCTACGTTTTAAAAAAAAAAACTTAAAAAGCGTACGACTTTTAGAAAAGTCGTGAAAGGCGCACGTTGAGACCTAAAAGTGTGCGCCTCAGATAAAAGGCGTGCGCCTTACATGCAGTTCGCAGGTCGCCAAAGGCCTCACCGCGTTTCCAGTGAAAAGCACTCCAAGACGCGCCTCAAGGCACGCTGCGTGACGCTCTTTCAAACAGTGAATATATATATATATATATGTATGTATGTGTGTGTGTGTGTGGACCACGAGCATTATAGCTCAAGTGGTAACACTCATTCTTTCAAAGGGTAGCGTGTTGATACAGGGTTTGAACTTCGTACATTTTAGTTTATTAGGGTATTATGGTCGATTTCCCCCACTGCACCCATAACTATTAAAAATATTATATGGACTAATTTCCCATTCTTATTTACATGATAAACCTGCAAGTAATCTCTACCCCCAATTTTCACATATGAACTGCTTTCACAAACAAATTTGCATCCAAATTTACCACTACAAATTTGGGAAAAAATTGTGGCACCAATCTTCACACTTATTGGATCTAAACATCACTAAAACACAATGGGCAATAAAGCCGAATCTTGTGCATTTTTAAGAAAAACAGCTTTCAAAATTCTAACACAAGTACACTCTTGAAAGGATCTTTAATGAATCTGGTCCGGGATATGATTATTTTTCTTTTAACTTCAGCATAAAAGCATTAATTTCCAATTCATATCTGATGCTATTTCAAAATTACTACTATGCAGGGAGATATAAAATTGGTAGAAACTATTAGGGAAATGCAATATCACAATACAAAATGGGAACCACACAGATCTACAACCCGCGCATGGCATGGGGTCTCATATAGATATAGTTATTATCAGAAGTATCATTCTTAACTGTGTTGCCACACAGATCTACAATCCTCCTATTTCACAGCTTCCATTCATGAAATACACAACCAGCAGGAATCACCAACTAATGAAACTAAAGCACCGCTCAGGAAGTAAATTAAAAAGACAAGCAAATGCTAATAGAAGTGAAGAAATGAACAGCAGAAGTTCATTTTAAATAAAGGACAAGAATCTCCAAGTAAAATCAAAATTGCAGGAAAGGAAGTTTCAGCTGTAGAGCGACAACAACTGACCTAGTGAATTGTCTGGTATGTTTCTGAACCGATAAGTGCAAGGAAAGACTGCATTATATTGCTGAAAAACATGTACACAAAATTGTTAATTTTTAATTTATATATACTTTGAGACGTGCAGTGTCATTAGAGTCATGTAAGCTTGCGCAAAAATAACTTCTAGCTGGAATAAAAGAATTCTAAAAACTTACAGGGTTGGATAAGGCCTTAGAAGGAGTATCATCTAACAAAAGCGTATTTGATTCATTATATACGCCCCTATCCCATGGAAGATCAGGCTCACACTTGTCCCACAATTTTTTAAGTTTTTTCAACAGAAGCGGCTTGTGCCTTTTCTCAACAGTAGTAAAACCTGTATTGGTACAGTGTGATTGATCCTGTAAAAAATAAGCTGTAAGATGCTGCAAAATGCTCAAAAAGATGAGGAAAAAAAAAAAAAAATACATGAAAATGATAAATGTTTTTCATAAATCAACAATTTCACTCGAACAAGAAAATAATGGAAACACTTCATGAAGTGTATATTGTTTACCAGCAAAAAAGAAAAAGTCAGTATCTGACTCGTATATTTTTGACAGCGCTCTACTTTCTGACAAGGTGACCACATCTCACTCTTTACATTGGACAAAATACAAAAAGTTTGATATCTACTTCACCTTACGTGTACAAATTTTCCATCTTGCTCCTATATGATACCTTTCAAGAGAAGAAACATTTCTTTGCAGATGGGTACAAAACATTGTACTTGATCAACAGTACAAAAGATTCAACATGAAAGATATGAACATGAAGTTACTGCTGTTAAAACATGTAATGGGGAAGTGAGAATGTGAAAATACCATATAAAGACAACTTACATTTATAGAAGATCACTTACCCAGCAAAAAAGCAACTTGCACTTGTCATTTCCTAGAAGAAAATCAAGAATTGGCTCCATATTTCTTCTGCAAAAGTTTCATTAACACAAATGCCGCTTTAGAATATATCACTTCTTTTACTAAAATAAAAACAGAAGAAATTGAAGAAGTAGATGTTATCATATACATAAGCAAACATAGAGGTTGAGGTTGGGGAGAGAGACAGAAGAACACAGAGATTCAGAGGGAGGGAGGAGAGGGGGGGGGGGGGAGGGAGAGATTTAATCATGATAGGGCAAAGGTTGAAGAGTAGTACTTGGTCCTTGACGTCCACACACCCACATTAAACTTCTCAAAACAAAACTTGAAAAAATCATCACAGTAGGGCCTCTTAAAAACTGATGAGAAATTTAAAACTAAGTTAGAAAAATGCTTGGGCAGTAATTATTAGCATAAGTTTACCATTTACTTATATTTTTACCTGCTTTCTTCATTATTATATCATCTGGATCATAATCATACGGTACATATGAAGAGATATCGACAAGCAAGCCATTGACATCGAGAACAAGAAGCTTCTTCCCTGTATCGACAGCAAAAGCTCTTTCGACTGCCACATTTACGCGTTCGTTCACAACTTCAGAAGTGAGACCTTTTAAACTGTCCGATTGTTTCAAAGAGATATCAGCATCTGGTGCCACATATTGTTCTTCAGGTTGCCGTGGAGTATCCCGACCCAATGCATCACAAGAAGAAGCTCTTGGGAAATTACTAATGTTTTCTTCGGCTTTTAACTCCACATTGCGTACCTCAATACTACTAACAGTTTTTCTTTCCTCATCATGGGCTTCTTCCAGGAGGTTATTTGCAAGCATATCAACGTCACAAGAGTTTTTATTTATGATTGTTGCATCACTAGATACAGGATAACACAGCTCCTTATCGTTTAAATGTGGAGGGATATCACTGCAATATGCATCACTAGAATCTAGTCCAGGGATGTCATCATTTTCCGTTTCAAGAGGTAACGGCTTAAGTACTGCAGCATTTCCACTCCCACTTTCCGGTAGTGTAAGTGTATTGCAGTTTTCACTTGCATTTTCATTTGAATTCTCAATCAGTAGAGTGTCAACATTATTAGACGAAGTTTCCTTACAACCCAAATCACAATCTAAATCTTTCTCCATTAACTTGTTAGTGTCGATAAACTCCACTGAGATCCTGTCTTCAGCAGTCATCCTTTTCTCACTCGTACTTTGGTAACAGCAAGGTGTCAATGATTCAATTTCAACTGATTGATCCAAAGAAGTAGTTCCCGCTCTATGAGGCAGACCATGTGAAGGTGAACCAGCATCTTCCTGTGATAAATCAGACAGCTGTATCATTTTTTGTCTTTTTCTCTTTTGGTATGTTATCATACACTTGGCCTCTTCAACAACTTCATCAACACCAGCAGTGACATCTTTTTTCTGCGTCAGGCAAATATTGACATTACAATTAAATGGTGCAGCACCTTCTTTGACAGAGCTATGCTTGCCACAACTTACATGGACACAATGGCTAGTATCACTACTTTCAAGAGAACCGCCACTCTTTATGTGATCTTCATTCTTATTCATATCCTCAGGAGAACACACACCTAGACAATTGAGTATTGTTTTTAACCTTCATGAGCATACAGATTAAAAAGACAAAACATGCAAGTATAAATACACAAGCAGAGAAAGCTGCATCAAAGTTAACTCACCTCTATTCGACACTTGATTCATTTTATTTTCATTATGATCAGACTTGACAAGTCTGCAGAGGCTTTAACTTCGTCTATAACCTTACTTTCATTTCATCAGACCCGGAAACAATCTGAAAATCCTTCGTACGTAATGTCTGGTGTTTTCTTTCTCAGTTTGATGAGAGCCCACAGCAACAACTTATGCTAGAAGTACATTAAGATGAACAGTATCATTTTATTGGTCGTCTTTCCTTTATTCATCATAGAAACCAACATTAAAATGTATAGAAAGTGAGAAAACTTAAAGCAATCATGTACATCATAGTCTAGTCCTAACCCTTATTTACAGGGCCACCAGGATACAACTTCTCACCATCTATAGTCATCAAATTGACAATTTCTGTAACATGCCACACAAATACCCATCACAAACAAAAACAAATGAGTCGATGCCAAGAGAATAAATATAAATACATATAAAATTATAAAGCAAGGAAATATTTGCTCAATATATATATATATATTGTGGAAGTCAACGTGCAAAAAACCTGAATAATGTTCTAACCCAACTAATTTAGCTGGTTGTTTCATTTGCTATTATTTCTAGAACTGCCCCCATAAATCCTTTCAACATTTTTCCCACTACATGCAGAAATTTTAAAAAAAAAAAAAAAAGTTCGTTCCGGACGGTCTTGCTTAGGATAAAAACCCTCACTGTTATATATTCATGATTCCTACCCAAAGAACCAAAACAAAAGGCATAAAAACATATGAGCCACATTTAATAATAGATAAAGATATTAAAAGCACTCAAGAAAGTTAGAAATAGGCGATTAGGCAATATTACACCCACATTTCACAGACATACAGCACAAGGAGGCACAAAAAAACAGGAGAAATCCAGTTTAAAAATACGGAATTAGATAAATAAGAAACTACCTAAAAAGAGAAACTGGTTAATGCAGCAGGGTGTCCAAAGTCCAGCAGATCTCCAATCGCTAACGCTTCAGCCCACTCCAGCTCAAGTGCAAATTAGTAAGGCTCTAGAGATAGAGGGAGAACGCAGTTGAGGTTCGACAAGAGTCAAAGACGAAGCCCAAAAAGCAAGAATGTTTTTGAGTTCATTTTTTTTTTTTTTTTCGAAAAAAAAAATGTGTTCTTTTTATCATTTTTGAAAATACATTTTGGAAAAAAAAAGTATTTGTACACAAAATACAAAATGTCCAAAATCTCGTTTCGAGTATTCTGTGTGTATTTCAACAAAAAAATTTTCAAAATACTCAAAATGCATTTTGAGTTTTTTTTTCTTTTTTTGGATTATCTTATTTGAAACTAAGTCTAAAATAAAAATTTATGAATTTAATATTAATATTACAAAAAAAATATTTTGTAAAATAAATTTAACAGAACGTGTTTTCAACAACTTTGAAAACAAAAATAAAAACAAAAAACATAAAACATTTCACAAAATGAAAATACAAAACAAAATACAAACAGAATACCCCTCGTTTGCAATAGGGTCGCTTGAGTACGCGTTGGTAATCCCAAGTGTCATTCAAAAGGCACCGCTATCTGTACCAGAGGCTTACAATCTGACGAACGATCTGCTTCAAAGCACTCAGGAGTCTGCTAACTTATTTTTCAGCTTTTCAGGTCAGTTCAGTTCAGGTCCATTCAGTTCAGTTTTTATTATTATTATTATTATTATTATTATTATTATTTTATTATTAATAATAATAATCTAAATTATTATTATTATTACTAATAATATTAGGAATACTTGTTAGATTTTGATGATGTCATTAATTTAAAATCAAATGTTTATTTATTGGCAAAATGTAAGGAAGAACCAAACGAAAGATCTTCCATGCGCCAAAATGTGTTAAGATAAAATCAAGAAATGTAAAGAAGAACCAAACGAAGATCTTCTCAGAGGCCAAAGTTAGTTAAATGAAAATCGGCTAAGTACTAAAGTACGTCTAGTCTATCAAGAGAAGTACAAATTGACTCCAATCGTAGTAGCCTGGTCAACTAAAATTTATCGCAGAAGTTTGACCAGATCGCACTGAGGAACCTCGTGAAGTCACCCGACTGACAAGTCTCAAACAAGATATTAAATGAGACGACTTACCCGCAGAGAAGTAAGCCGCACATCGCCTACTCAACTACAATCTAGTACTCCAAGTCCACGCGCAAGATGCTTTGAAAAGTCAAATATTACGGAAAGCTCACATGCAACGTGAAGAGACAAATTGGAGTGATTCCCGCAAGAGATATGATTTATTTAAATCATCCTGACCCACCGTGAAGACGTTAATCCTTTTATATTCAAAAGATTCGGCGCTCACATGCAGAAGTCATCACAACGGTCGGAAGATGAAATTAAATAATGGGAATCCAGCCTTGCAACGTTCAGAAAAGATTAAACAATGAAGTCTCTCTCCAACGGACGGATTTGTTCAGATTTGCAACGGCTACAAGGAAGAAGCTCAGAGATCGTGATCTATATATATCCAGAGATTTGAAACTGAGCAAATTAACCGGTGCGAACTTATACTCTAAGCGATCAAAGCAAACAAAGCAATCCTAAGCAAACAAATAGCATCGAGAAAAAGAGCAGATCCAAAAGTTCATATTCAAGGAAGCTCTTTAGTTGGAGAAGACAAACACTCTTGTCTTTAAATCTTGAGTAAGGGGTACTTCACTGGTTGAAGTAGCAGACTGTAAAGGCATCCGAGGATCGAGGATCAAGAGGTGCAAGGCAGTCGAGTTTGTGTACAACGGCACGGAATTCCACTGGTTGGAAGCTGTTGTAGTGTGTAGTGAATCACTGTAATATTTATCACTGGTTGAGAATTATAGTGAATTCATCTCCAACTGGTTTGGAGAAAAGTGGATTAGTAGAGGATTACCCCACCTCTGAGACCACTATAAATTGCTCGTGTTATTTATCGCTTTACTGCATCATACTCTAACTGCTGCATCCATTGTTAAGTGTTTCATTAAGTTAATATATATATTCGTCATCAGCTGACTTCCGCACATATCCAAGAACAAACGACTCCTAGTCATTTGTTTGATCATCAGCTGAAGAAACTCACTCTTCGAGAAAAAGAGTTCAAGAGTTTCAACAAGTCTATTCACCCCCCCCTCTAGACTTGTTTCTGGACGACTTGTGACCTACAAGTGGTATCAGAGAGGTTGGTTCATTTTTTTTTCACGAACCAGATCTATTAAGATATATATCTTATCTCTCACGTTATAATGGAACACATGCACTCTAGACTACCTGTCTTTTCAGTTGACGAGTATGATCTCTGGAAGATAAGAATGCAGGCACATTTATCTTCAATCCATGACGACATGTGGTGCATCATTGAAGATGGTCCATTCATTTTCGAGAAGGACAACACGCCCGAGGAAATCGCAGCTGGGAGGCCCGAAAAGATTCCTAAGAAGAGAACTGAGCTGACCCCCGAAGAGAGAAAGTCGCAATCTTGACAACAGGCCGAGAGATGTCAGTACCAAACTCTTGACAAATCCACAATGGTCAAGATCAAAAATTGTAAGAATGCCAAAGAGATATGGGACACATTAGCTCTAATGTGTGAAGGAACTGAGCCGATCAAGGAGAACAAGTTGTCAATAGCTATCCAAAAGTTTGACAACTTTAAAATGAAGAATGGAGAATCAATAGACCAAGTGGACACAAGGTTCACCGAAATTATCAATGAAATCAACTCCTGGGCAAGACTTATGGCAACAGGAAATGGCACTCAAGGTCCTCGATCTCTAAATCCGTAATGGAGCATGAAGGTCGTAGCTATGAGAGAGTCCAAAGACTGAATAAGATAAAGATTCGTGAGTGTTCTCCGATCTAAAGGCTTATGAGTTCGAGCTTCCAAGCTCATCCTCAATCGAGCCTGCAGAGAAGGGAATCGCATTCGGCACTGAGTCCCCGCTAAGAGCCTCGTCGATGTGAAACCTCCAAATCCGCTAGACTTTGAGGAGGAAATGGCTTTCATTATGCAAAGATTCAAGAATCTCAGAAAACTACTCCAAGTATAAGAAAACTACAAGGAGAATCCTTAAGAAACCGTAAGGTGGAAGCTGGAAAGTTGAATGTTACAATCACATAAGATAGACACATCCAAATGGATTGTCCCGAGCTCAAGAAGGATGAAACCAAAAAGGAGGTGGCCGAAAGGAAGACAAGAAAAGCTCTCATCTGAGAAGACCAGAGCATGTCGAATCAAGCGGCGGCTTCTTTTCCGATGACGACGAGGAATATGATTGCACGATGGCAAACTTGGCCGATGAAGAGGTAACCTCTAAACCTACCGTTCGAATAATAGCTCACCATGTCGCAAGATACGGATTTACATGAATCGGTAAATCAATTATTCAAAGATTTTGAAACACTTAAATCGCACATCAAGTCAGACGCAGAGAAGACTAAGCCGCAAGATGAGAATAAAATTAAAAATGATTTTGAAAAACTCACTAGATTTAAATAAGACCGAGACAAATACAGTGATTTTAAAACTGCAAGTGCCAATACAAATTGAGATAGACCGCTAAATATTTTACTTAAAGAAAAGTCACCGCACTTGCTCATGCCAAAGCCGAGTTTACTAAGCCGGCACGTATAAATAAAACTCAGCAGGAAATAACCTCCTGAAAGCGTCGTTAACCCCGGACGAATTGTACTAACAAGAGGCCACCGTATTCCGTGATCGGGCCTCGATATGATCCTCACACTCCTCTAGTTCTAAAACCACTTTCATCAAGGGAGAAACAATGGTCTCGATCACGAGCCTGCATAAACTGCTTTTTCAAAAACAGTAACAAAGTCAAACGTCTCAGCCGTCAAATGTTACACTGCATACCACCTAGACAGCGACTAGCAAAGGCCTGTGCAAAAGCAAGGCCTGCATAACATGCCCACTATTACCAACAACTCCCTAAAAATAGATTTCATAATGGGAGGGGCGATGGAAACCTCAAGGTTATCCAAATTACCAAAACGAACAAGTGTGGAGACCACAAAGGTTTAACAAATGGTCTCGGCTAGATTTAGAAATGGCCCACACTATTTTGAGGAATATCCAGATACAATCCAACCAGAGATTTAGACCTCGACCACGTGCACCTTTTAAGGGTTATAATAATAATTCTTATAATCCAAGGAGAAATCAATTCTCCAGAAACCCACTAACCCCAAAGGACCCACACAAATTTGGGTACCTAAATCTCTGCTTGTTTAATTGCGTAAGAGGTGGAAGGACTACAACCACATCTCCTCAAGCTCAAATTTTGGAAGTGAAGAGTGGTTTGTAGACTGGATGCTCAAGGCACATGACCGAGAACAAGAAGATCTTGACCAAATATATCAAAGAAAGAGGTCCCGATGTAACCTTTGGAGATAGCTCTAGAGGACATAAAAAGGCTTTGGAGAGCCGCACCGAGGAAACATTGTAATATCCAAAGTCCATTATGTCAAAGGTCTCAAATACAACCTCCCGAGCATAAGCCGATTCTGCGACGAGAAGAATCTAGTAGTCTTCACCATCTTGAAGTGTATGGTGATAGACATCTTATCCGGAGAAATAAAGCTACAAGGTTTAGAAGAAGAGATGTATACATGATTGATTGGAACACAGGAACACCTAACTCCTGTTTTCTATCCAAGACTGTAGTGAGAATGGATGGTGTGGCACAAAAGACTATGTCACTGAACTTCAAAGCCATCAACAAGATTAGCTCTCGGAAGCGGGTCGAGGACTTCCAAATGAAGCATTCAAGAAGGAAGCACTCGTGATGCATGTCGAAGGGAAAGCGGACTCAAGGCGTCATTCAAGCCGGCAACCTTACAACGCTCACAACAAGGATCTTAGATCTACTCCACATGGATCTATTTGGTCCTATCAAGCCAAGGACTTTGAGCGGCAGGAAGCATGCTCTTGTGATTGTAGATGATTATTCAAGGTACACTTGGATCATTTTTCTATACAAGAAAAGTGAAACCTTGACCAAGTTACGAGGCTGAGAAGGATCCGAATGAGAAATCCCTCTCCATAATCAAGATCAGATCGATAGAGGAGGAGAGTTTCTCAACAAGGCGATAAGCCGATTTCGCCGATCGAATGGGATCCGGCATGAGCCTCTGCGGCCAGGACGCCCCCAGAATGGTGTTCTTGAAAGAAGGAACAGAATGAAGGAAGCAAAGGCAAGGTCCATGATTGCGGCGGACCTACCAAGAGGTTCGGGTCAAGTCATCAACACACTGTCACACCTGCACAGAGTATGATAGTAGGGAGACATGGCAAAACTCCCTATGAGGTTTGGAATAATAGAACTCCTACCGTTGCTTACTTTCATGTTTTTGGTTGTAAGTGTTTCATCCACAACAACAAAAACACGGCTAAATGCCTTTGATGCTAAAACCGATGATGGTCTATTTATGGGATATTCCCAAAGAAGCAAGGCATATAGAGTTTTCAACAAAAGAACCTTAGTTGTGGAGGAAACACCCCATGTTGTTTTTGATGAATCTCTTGTTGAGTACAGAAATGCTTGAGCAAATTGAGAACAAGCTCAAGTCAAGAACCCTTGAAGAAGTCATCAGACATGACACCGGAATGGTGGACTCACTGCAGATCACCACGATGATCCAACCGCGGTGATGAAGACCCAATCACAGATCGACAGATCACCAAACCTATCTCGATCCAGCTTGTCAAGAAGACCAAATGAGCCGACAAAGACTCATCTGCACCCGTAACCAAGCCGCAGATGACAAGGCGGTAGCCGATCCATTGGCACCGTAATCCAGCAGATGCAGACAACCACCAGAGCAATCCAACAGGGGAACAAACCCGAAGAGGACGAGATCCCCAAATGGCTCAAGGATCATCCAATTCAAGAAATTATCGGAAAGTTGATCGATGGAGTCAAGACAAGACGACCAACTCTACCAAAGAGAATGGCGATGTTCTCATGTTTCATGTCACAAATTGAACCCAAGACAATGTAACAAGCCTTGGAAGATTATTCATGGATTAATGCCATGCAAGAGGAATCGAGCAGATGGAGAGAAACAATGTTTGGGAACTAATGCATGCACCTAATCACAAGAAAGTTATTGGCACCAAATGGGTCTATAAAAACAAGAGTGATGAAGACGGAGTCGTTGTTAGGAATAAAGCCGACTCGTAGCAAAAGGATATGCACAATGTGAGGGAATAGATTTTGATGAAACTTATGCACTGCAAGATTAGAAGCCATCGACTATTCCTCGCATATGCCGCATTCAAGGATTTTGAAGTCTACCAGATGGATGTGAAAAGTGCGTTTCTAAATGGAATCCTAGAAGAAGAAGTCTATGTAGAGCAACCCCTGTGTTTTGTCAAAGGAGACAAAGTCTATAAGTCGTTAAAAGCTCGTATGGACTCAAGCAAGCACCGAGAGCATGGTATGAAACACTGTCTGTGTTTCTTGAGAAAATGGATTTTGCAAAGGAAAAGTGGACAAGACCCTATTTAGAGTGGAGCACGAAGGCCACATTCTAATAGTTCGATTTATGTGGATGACATCATATTCGGGTCAACCAATCCGTAACTATGTGAGAAATTCTCCAATCTCATGCAAGGAGAATTCGAGATGAGTATGATGGGAAAGCTTAACTTCTTTCTCGGATTACAAGTTGCGAGATGGAAAAAGGAATTTTCATCAATCAGCAAAGTATACCCGAGATCTCATCAAGAGATATGGAATGGAATCACCAAACTCGCAAGAATTCCAATGAGCACAAGTACTCACCGGATGCGACGAGGCAGGAATATCGCTTGACTCAACCCACTACAGAGGACTCATCGGATCTCTTCGTACCTAATCGCAAGCAGCCGGACATATCATATGCGCTTGGAGTTTGTGCAAGATTCCACCAAGCCGAAGCAATCACACCTAGATGCACTAAGAGAATAATTAAGTACCTAAAGTCTACCATTAATGTTGGACTATGGTACCCCAAGGATGACAACTTCGAGCTATCAGATACTCGATGCGGATTTCACGATGCAAAATCAACAGAAGAGCACTAGTGGAACGTGTCAATTCCTAGGAACCGATCGATATCTGGTTTAGCAAGAAGCGTGTTTCTAACTCTATCTCCACTACTGAGTCGAATACCTAGTTGCAGTAGTTGTGCATGATCCCATGGATCGGATAACAATTAAGGGACTACAATATTATTGCCAACGAAGTTCCTATATGGTGTGACAACAATAGTGCTATTGCAATAACCAACAATCCGGTTTTGCACTCAAGGACGAAGCACATTGACGTTAAGCACCATTTCATTCGAGACCACGTGCTTAACAAAAGGGTTAGAGTTGAAAGAGTCGGCACAGACTACCAAATAGCCGACATCTTCACCAAACCCCGCCGTAAGAAAGATTCCTAGAGCCGAGCAGAGATCTTGGATTACTAGATCGGGAATCTAGTTCAAGCAAGTTGAAGGAAGGACAAACCCCGTAATCGGCTAAGCCGATGCAAAGTAGAAGACGAAGGCCGTCGAAGCAACTTAGTCAGACAGAGTACCAAAGCGAGAAGTCAAACTCACTGAGCAGAGCGGTCAACCGTCAACGAATCAGACCAGCTAAGTTCTCTAAACTGATCTCTAATTTTCAATTTTATCTGCCATATTTATAATATAATTTTGGCTTAAGAAATAGCATTTAAAATACATTTTATAAGCCAAGTGGCAATTTTAAATACACGCGTCACACGCCCATTCAATTAACCTCTACGGTGGCCAATCAGAATCAACCGTCAATTTTTAAATGGGGCCACCGATTCAAATTTGAAATTCAAAAGAATATGAAAAGGCGTACCACCGTTTAAACTTATAATAAACTAATCCAAACGTCACTTCATCTTCTTTATAAGGAAGAAAACCCTTTCACTTTCCTCTTTACGCTTTCAGAAACCCTAAAAATTCACAGAGCAAAATACACACTAAATCCTAAAATCCTTTTGCAGAAATGGCATCCATTGTGGAGCAAACTTGAAGGCGATGAAGGACCAAGTTATCTTTTCCATGGTCGCCGATTTCGAGGATTACCGAAGCAAATCTAGACGACTTTGATATGCTCGACCTAATCCGAGCGATGAAATCAACGGCATCTACCCGCTTTGAAATCAACCCCAACACTTGTTCAAAGAAGACGTGGTTGAATTTTACCGCAACGCTGCACCTAATTCAAAGACTGATTCAGAGCACCGTCGGTGGAGTTCAAGTCACCATAGATACAGAGAAGATTCGCTCGTATTCGGGATGAAAAATAGCGGTTTGGCGGTCGAAGCACTCAAACAATCACCCGCCGAGACATGGAAGACGATTAAGCCGAAAATGTCCCGAGAAGTTGAAGTTCACGGCGAAAAGAAATGAGTTGAAAAGAGTTTACCGAGTCGCTCTGGACATCACAAATAAAATAGTCATGGGAATGGCAGAAGCTATGACCAACTATCATCCTCAAAGTTCATGGTGTCAGTGCGCTAATTCAGAGAGGAAGTAGATCGGGCCGATTACATTTTCGTGCAACTTGTTCGTGAAGTGAACAAGGTCGAATGGCTCGAGGGAGAGAAGAAGTTCAAGACTAAGTTGGCGTCGAACGCATCTTAGTTGGTTCTTGAGCAGATCGGAGTGGCCAAGGGAAACATTGACCCTTTCCACCCGAACAAGAGGTTAGGTCATATGGACCATGATAAGAAAAAGGTTGGAGTCACCGGGAGGGCGGCCCAGATATTGAAGGACTTACTGGACTCAAGCTATTGCCCAAGGTACGATCCGACAGGACTCGGACCAACTGCACCGAGGTCGAACCGCAATCGAGTCCGAGCATGAGTCCGATGACACTCCAATCGCCATCCGTTTCAAGAGAAGGGGACCACCCGAAGGACCTTCCAACTCGCGGTCATCACGAACCCTCTCCAAAGAGGCCAAGGAAGGCTGCAGTCGTTGAAGGAGATCACCGAACATCATGCCATCCACGATTCGCCTCCACCACCCAGACTTGCTCGCCCTGTGCACCGAAACCAAATTGTACTGCCATTACTCCTCCCGTATACATGACCGAAGAAGAGGAAGCAGTCTTATCATATCTATCCTCGCTGCATTACTCATTCAACTGCTAGAAAACAACACTTTTAATCTTTCCATAGAACAACTACATGCCTTGTCAAGCCACAAGCAGAAAAACATTCTTTTGTCAATATTTTTAAGGAGTGGAAAACTCTTAAAACCATGTCCTTTTCAAATTTTCAAATTTTTATTGAAACTAGTGGTTGGGATTACCCCAAGCCACGGAGGATGTCTGACTGATTTTTGCAAGGAGTCAGACTTAACCTTACTCCTCCAGGATAACTGGTTCATGTCTCACTTTGAGACTAACATGGACCATTTTATCCACTCTATAATGTTGAGTGTTTTTGATGGTACTTTTGGAGAAGAGGAGGAAGAGAAAGAAGAAAAGGAGATTAGAATAAAAGAAGTTGATGAAGAGAATGAAATTATCAATTTGGTAGAGGAGGATGAAGAAGCAAAAGAAGAACAAGAAGAAAACATACCAGTTGAAAAGGAGACAGAGGAAATTGAAAAAACAGAAGAAGTGGAAGATGAGGAAGATGAAGAAGAAGGAGAAGAGGTGGAGCAAGAAAAAGATGATGGAAAGGATGATGATGATGATGAAGGAGAGAAGGAAAAAGATGATGCTAAGGATGATGATGATGATGATCATGATGATGGAGGTGAAGGAGGAGCTGGTGTGGCGGCTGGAGAAGAGAAAGAAAAAGATGAGGAGAAAGAAAAAGAGAAATCTGATGAAGAAGAAGGGAAAGGGGAAGAAAGAGAAAAGCGGCAGAGAAGGAGCCGAGCCTACCAACGAAGTCGCAGATAGATTGTTGTGCCTCCCTGACACCCACTCTAGATGCAGAGCCGGGCAGAGGACTCAAGGTCGCACCCTGCAGAAGACTCTATCTCGACCTCCCCGCCGCAGACAGAGCCTCGCAATGAGTGGCTCCCTTGTCAAGGCTCAGGAGAACACTCCCATCGCCTCGCTTATCTCCCAACATGACCGAGCCGATCAAGCAGATTGTCGAGACACCCTTTGGGAGTCTGCCAACACAGTCACTCCCGACCTTCAATGATAAATGCCAAGATTGATACCTTGTCAAAAGACAGATCCTCACCTCCTCCTCCTACAAATGCAGAATGCCTTTTGCATGTCCGATCGATGAGCCGCATGGAGCAACAATTAACAACCCTCATTGATCTGCAAAAAGGGGGAAGAGAGGATGCAGGGGGAAGGGAGAGAATTCGTAAGAAAAAGCAGGATGTTCCCACCTTGAAGGACCATCTAGCACGAAGAGGAAGGAACTGTAGAAGAAGAAGACAAGGTGACCACTCAAGAGAAGCGAAGGACCAGAGGCGGCTTGAACCTACTCTTGAGTGGGAAGGTCTGGAGCTATGGTATGTGGAAGATTTCGCCACTTGAAGCTATTGAATTTTGGGAGCCGCTAGGAAGAAGTTCATCGAGAGACTTTTATGTCCTGGGAACTTCTTCAGATGACAAACTCTCCCACAGAGATTTTCATCAATCGGATGGAAGCGATTCATCCCAAGCTTTGGGCTATTCTAAAGAAGCATGCAAAAGAACAAAAAGCTTTTCCCATGATCCCTAAATTCAGAGCTGAAGAAGCACCAGTCCGCATGGATGGTGAACTTGATGAACTAAAACTCCAGGAGGAAATCAAGCGAGTCTGCCTTGAAAACAAATTCAGATCGCAGGAGGAGCAGGACTTCGCAGCTCTAGTGGTGAAAAGGAAGTATGGCCTTGCTCCAGTCAAGGTAAGACCCATTGGAGCCAAACCATTCAGACCTGCCAAGCAGCCTGTTCGCAGAGGCAGAGGAAGAGGCAGATGACCTTTTATATATTTTTTTCTTACTTGTAATTTTATTTTTCTGTACTTAAACATTCTTGTATAATTTCTATGATAAGTCAGAAAACTTTTATGAACAAAATTGAATGACAATTTTCAGTTGTCTCAATATTAGATCGATTTCGCTTTGTCTTGCACTTAAGTGCAGACTTGGCCATTTGATTTCTTACTTAGTTTTGCCATCATCAAAATAGGGGGAATTTGTTAGGAATACTTGTTAGATTTTGATGATGTCATTAATTTAAAATCAAATGTTTATTTATTGGCAAAATGTAAGGAAGAACCAAATGAGTATCTTCCATAGGCCAAAATGTGTTAAGTATAAAATTGGCAAAATGTAAAGAAGAACAAAATGAGTATCTTACGTAGGCCAAAGTTAGTTAGGTGAAAATCGGCTAAGTACTAAAGTACGCCTAGTCTATCAAGAGAAGTACAAATGACTCCAATCGAGTAGCCCAGTCAACTAAAATTTATCGAGAAGTTTGACCAGATCGGCAAATGAGGAACCTCAGTGGAAGTCACCCGACTGCACAAGTCTCAAACAAGATATAAATGAGACGACTTACTGCAGAGAAGTAAGCCGCACATCGCCTACTCAACTACTGACTCTAGTACTCCAAGTCCACGTCGGATGCTTTGAAAAGTCAAATATTACGGAAAGCTCACATGCAACGTGAAGAGACAAATCGAGTGATTCCCGCAAGAGATATGATTTATTTAAATCATCCCGACCCACCGTGAAGACGTTAATCCTTTTATATTCAAAAGATTCGGCGCTCACATGCGTAAGTCATCACAACGGTCGGAAGATGAAATTAAATAATGGGAATCCACCTTGCAACGCTCGTAAAAGATTAAACAATGAAGTCTCTCTCCAACGGACGGATTTGTTGATTTGCAACGGCTACAAGGAAGAAGCTCAGAGATCGTGATCTATATATATCCAGAGATTTGAAATCGAGCAAATTAACCTGCGAACTTATACTCTAAGCGATCAAAGCAAACAAAGCAATCCTAAGCAAACAAATAGCATCGAGAAAAAGAGCAGATCCAAAAGTTCATATTCAAGGAAGCTCTTTAGTTGGAGAAGACAAACACTCTTGTCTTTAAATCTTGAGTAAGGGGTACTTCATGGTTGAAGTAGCAGATCAGAAGGCATCCGAGGATCGAGGATCAAGAGGTGCAAGGCGCGAGTTTGTGTACAACGGCACGGAATTCCACCGGTTGGAAGTCGTTGTAGTGTGTAGTGAATCACCGTAATATTTATCACCGGTTGAGAATTATAGTGAATTCATCTCCAACTGGTTTGGAGAAAAGTGGATTAGTAGAGGATTACCCCACCTCCGAGACCACTATAAATTGCCTCGTGTTATTTATCGTTTTACCGCATCATACTCTAACCGCCGCATCCATTGTTATGTGTTTTATTAAGTTAATATATATATTCGTCATCAGCTGACTTCCGCACATATCCAAGAACAAACGACTCCTAGTCATTTGTTTGATCATCAGCTGAAGAAACTCACTCTTCGAGAAAAAGAGTTCAAGAGTTTCAACAAGTCTATTCACCCCCCCCTCTAGACTTGTTTCTGGACGACTTGTGACCTACATATTTATTATTATTATCAGTGTTATTATTATTAATCTTAATTATTACTATTATTATTATTAATCTTAATTATTATTTATTATTACTAATAATATTTACTATTATTATTAATAATATTTATTATTATTCTTGTTGTTGTTGATTACTATTATTATTTTATCATTATTATCAGCGTTATTATTATAATTGTTATTATTATTATAGTTATTATCGTTATTGTTATTAATATCATTAATATTATTATAATTTACCCTTATCGAATAGATCTCAACTTATCATTTATATTTTATTATATTATTATTATTTTTATTATTTTCTTATATTTATTATTTCTAACTTTACTATTATTATTATTTACCCTTAATATATATATTTCATTTGATTCGATTCAATTCGGCCTCGAGTTCATTCGATTCGATTCGATTACTGTCATTGATTCATTCACCCAAAAGAACAGAGTCTATGTCCCTCTCGGTCCTGAGTTGTCTTTTCGATACTTTTATGGAACTTTTATATTTATCATATTTATACATTCAAATTAAACAATTATTTTTTATTTTTTTATTTTTATCGCACATTCACTATTAATATTTTTTACTTTTTAATCTTTACCACACATTTATCGTTATTACTTATATACTAATAATTAACTAAAATATATAAATATACACTCATTGTCGAGTTTTGAGCGTGATAAAGAGAATATTATATTCCGAGTTGCGGTAAACCCATAGGTTTTTTTGGACTTTATTATACATATAATAATGAAAAGGCAAAGTTCTACGAGGAACTCAAGTTTGGCCTTTTATCACTTAAGGTACTAAACTTTAAAGTGTATCAAAGTATGGACTCAAGTTTATTCCGTATACACGTTAGGGACTCCGTTATTTTTAATCTGTTAAGTTTTAATGGATTGCTGACATGGCCGTTAAGTGCCACGTGTCAGCATTTTATTGATCAGTAATAATAATAAAATGATAATAAAAATTTCTAAATTTTTGTAATAATAATAAAATAACAATAAAAATATAACATTCTAAAGAAATATAAAAAATAAAAAAATCTGGATTTGTTTTTAAAAAAATTGAAACTTTATGGTTTTTTAAAAAAAATTGTAGGAGTAATTTCCGAAATATAGGCATTTTTGGAGTCGACCGGACTCCGGGCCACGGCACAAACCCTCCGGGCCGTGGCACTACGCTTGAAAAGACGTTTTTCCTCACTAAAGATCACTGGCCGCAGACACACCGCCGAGCCCCCCGTAATATCCGGTTGTAATTCATTCCTTTTCATTCAGTAATTATCAGTCTGTAATTGTCACTCAGTGTATTTTCACTCAATTATAATCATTCATCAATCATGTTCATTCACCGTGTTCACCGCTCGGAAAAACTTCGAGTTGTGTATCATTATTGTTCATTGTTTCAACTTTCCTCTTATGAGTTCGACTTTGTTAAATCACCATTAATTTTTGGTAACTCCAAAAATTCTAAATCTTGCAATATTATAGAGCATCGAATTAGCTTTCCATTGGTTCAAACGGTGAGTCAATCGAGTCCTGACGAGAGTTATGGTCGTTTGATTTTGCCGATCACCGCCGAACGAACTTCGGCCGTGTCGTCCGACACGCCCATGCCGTACTCGTCCGAAAATGCGAAGTGTTCGCCAGACCCGACCGTGTCGCTCGCACGGCCGAGTCGAACCCTTCCGGATAAGCGAATCGTCGCCAAAGACGCCCGACCGTGTCGCCCGCACGGCCGAGTCATGCCGAAGTCATTGCCGGACGGTCATCTGTCGGAAGGCCCTCGCGCCGCGACCGTGTCGGGCAGTGACACGGTCGAGTCCTCGCCGCCACCGTCGGCCACTGCGACACGACCGTGCCGACGGACGGCACGCCGTGTCCGGCAGCACCAACTCCCTTAAATTCGCTTTTTTCAAGATTTCTTCCATTTCTTTCCCATTTTTTCACTTGCAACCGAGAGAGAAGCTTGAGGGAGGGTTTTTCCTTCACAAATCATTTGGGTGTTTGATTTTCTTCATCTCCTTTCGATCGTGAAGCCCGGATAATCAATCTAACGCGTGTTCTTGATTAAAGCACTTGGATCATCAAGAGGTAATTTCTTCAACACTTCGACTTCGATTTTGTGTTGAAATATGATGTTTCGACGTTATAATCATGTTATATGAAGGGATATGTATATGATTATGAGTTTGTATAAGGATTCATTGGATTATTGAGGAATTATTCGAGAACACCTTGAAAATCGAGTTGGAATTGGGGATTTTCGACTAATTGTTGTTATAATCACATTTTTGGATATTCATAACGGATTATTGATCGTATTGGAGATGTTTTGTTGGTTTGAAACACTTCTTGGAGATTTTTATATTGGTATATCGAGGTTTGATTGTAAACAATCGGAGTTTGGATACAACGTATTCGATATAATGCCCCAATGAACTTAGTTTAATCGTATCGACGTTTTGAGTTCGTTATATTCGTGTTTGATTCGTATATTGAACGGATTGTTGGATATTGTAAAATTCAAGGTTGTTCGAGCGACCGATATCTCAATTAGGACGTTGTTCGTGGAAGGATAATTGCCACCGGTATTGAGTAAGTTAATTCTTACTCGGTTAAAAGGATATTCATCCCTTTTGTTGTTGTTCATTCATAATCATAACTCATTCATCATTATATTAATCGTATCAAAACTTGTTGTTATCAATTAATCGTTTACCATAAGGAACAGCGGTTCCAATCTTTTCATTGAGTGTCATTTATTTCGTTACCATTCCACCTCGGTGAGTCATTATTCATTTTCGATGTCACTTTTGTTATATCGTGGCATTCCGGTCATCTTGGCGTGCGGTTGGTATGTGTAGGTTTTCATGTCGGGCACATTATAGTCGTGTGTTGGTTGATGGCCTCACATCGACTGCACACGAGATTGATTGTTTCGTGAGATCGACAGGTACAAGACCACACGTGTATTCGATCGATACTCGTTGGTGGCTTGTGCACGGACACATTTCCATCCCGGCGTAGTGTGGCGCCACCCTTGAGCCGCATCATAGTTGATTCATATAGCATGTTTGATTGCGTATGTTTCGACAGGATATTTCATAACTTCTGATATAATCATGATTGTGTATTTTCAACTCTTGAGGATTGTTGTTCTTTGTAACTGACCCCGTTTGGGGATTTTGTTTTTCAGGTCATAGCAAGGCAAACGCACGGGAATAGCATGTTGATGTCGAGGAGTCCTAGTGATACTAGTAGGGGGCCCGATCTTTCAATTATTCATGTTATTGTCCTTTATTTTTCCGCTGCAGACTTTCATTTGAATACTCCGTTTCATTCAGTGTTGTGTATTTTATCTTCATATAAAATACACTAGTATTCGGTATTGTCCTGGTGTGTTGTAACTAAACTCCTCGTCGGAGTAATTATTGCTGTAATATAGTTCGGTACTACATTTATCTTGTGTAATTCATTCATTTTCATTTGCCTGGTGGGTCCCAGTTGGGGATCTACGGCACTGTAATATCCGCCTAGTTTGGGGTGTTACAGAGTTGGTATCAGAGCGTGGTTTTGAATACTACCCTCCAAGTCATGTCTCATTTGAAATCATCGTCATCGGACTAGTATCATTGGACTTTCGCGTCACGTGTCACCTGTGCAGATGCCGAGCCAATCAGACCGAAAGAACTGTAAGACTTCTAACGCCATGGTATAATTTCTGGCAATAGTCATTCATTCATCATTCATCATTTAACAATCCTCAAACATCATCATTCATTATGATCGGGACGATCATATTAACTCATCAATCACTTAATTCATTTCATTACTCGATTAATAATCGGGACGATCATGTTAACTCATTAATTACTCAATTCGTTTCATTACTCGGTTGTCAACTGGATGATCATATTATCAATCTTGTTAAGTTATTCAAGATAATCATTTCAAGAATTTCATCGATAATCATGTAACTTCAAGAAATCATTCATATAATCACTAAGTTAGAGCATGTATACTCATTTTCATCATCTCATGACATAATCATAACGTGCTAATCATGCGGAAATATAATCATTATGCGACCTTCCTACTTCAAGATGGAGAGAATCGCTGTGGATGCACGGGAGAGACATGGTATGGACCGAAACCCGAGAAATAATCACTACGCCGGAAATCGTGCCTGTGACTCGCTCGATCGAAGATGCTCGGGTTGATCCACTCACTTTTATGCAGCCATGATGACCCATGTGCGCTTGCTCAATCATCATTGCGCCACTGACCGGATTAATCGAGAGAACTCTCCGTATGAGCCACCGCTAAGGAAAGTGCTGAACAACAACCTTCATTTGTCGCAAGAAATCAACGGCGTAATCAATCCGAAGGCGGTCACCAACCTTCAAGAAGCCTCGTGAGTCCTATCGCTTCGAGCGACCTCCTACGGTGCATAGTCGTATGGGATCTCATTCCCGAGCGGTCGGGCTCGCCATCACTGTTTCAATTGTGGAACGCTGGTCATTTCAGCACCGAGTGTCCAAACCGTCTATCACGTGCTATAATTGTGGGAATTTCGGGCATAAGGCCCGTTTTTGCCGAAGGACTCCAAGTCGGCTCTGGCGGCATCTCAGCTCAAGCAATCGCCTTTCGTAATCGATCGCTTTGTCAACGCTGCTTAAGACACCGAAGCAAATAGAGTTGGAGCTCAGATTTATCGACGGAGCGTCCGGTTCGGGGCCGGCAAGTCCCAAATTCATATGATGAGGAGGATCGACGATCCGGGTCTTGATGATTTCGTATACTCGTAATTTTATTTCAACTTGTGTGTACCTTTTGATTCTGGTACACCGCATTCATTCATTTTCGAATCATGCTTGAATGGACTTATCTCGGGATAGTCCTATTGCTTGTGGACCTCATACCATCGGTCTACCTGACGATGGAAGAATTTTCGGAATCATACCGAATTAAGCTTAATGACCGCGATTGGTTGATGGATCTAATCGTGGTGAACTTATCTTAGGACGATGTAATTTTCGATATTAGTTGGTTTAACCGTCTCGATACTATCCTCAGTGTTTGTTAGCGTTTGGTCGCTATCTTTCCGTCGTTAGTTGTCGAATGTGTGCTTCAGGGAAGTAATCCCCGTTGTTCCAGTAGAATTTCTATTATGGTGGAAGCAGAGAAATTCCGCAATCGAACTATCCAATCATTCATTGTATCATTTTCATCGATTGGCCTTTCTAAGGCAATCAAGTTATTCAATCATTCCTTGTATCATTTTTATCGATTGGTTTTTTTAAAGACAATTGAGTCATTCAATCATTCATTGTATCATTTCCATCGATTGGCCTTTCTAAGGCAATCGAGTCATTCAATCATTCATTGTATTATTTTCATCGATTGTCCTTTCAAAGGCAATCGAGTTATTCAAACATTCATTGTATCATCTTCATCGATTGGCCTTTCTAAGGCAATCGAGTTGTTCAATCATTATTGGTGTCTCTTTTTATCGATTGACCATTCTAGGGCAATCGAAATGTTCAATCATTCGTGGTATCATTGTCATCGATTGACGATGTATTTCCGCATTTGAGTTATCTAGTTGCCTTCACATAGAGTAAGGGAATTCAGAGTGAGTTGAGCCAGACGCCCCTTTATCGAAGGCACCATATCGGATGGCCCCGACTGAATGCAGGAGTCGAAGATTTAACTTGAGGAGTAATTCGAGAAAGGTCATCTCCGACCGATCAAGGCCCCCCGTGAGGAGCACCAGTGTGATCTTTCAAGGAGAAGGATGGCTCGTCTCGTGTGTGTATTAATTACCAAGAGTTGAACAGGGCGATGATCAAGAGTAGTATCCTTTACCTCGTATTGATGATCTTTTAGATCAACTTCAGGGAGCTTCAGTATTTTCCAAGATCGACTTAAGATCTGGATATCACCAGTTGCGGATTCGAGAGTCGGATATCGCGAGGACAGCGTTTCATACACGCTATGGTCATTATGAGCTCGTAGTTATGCCGTTCGGGCTAACTATTGCACCTGTGGTATTCATGGGGGTTAATGAATCGAGTTTTCATCGACTTTTTGGATCAGTTTGTTGTTTTCTTCATCGACGACATTTTGATTTATTCTCGTAGCCGAGAGGAATACGAGGTTCATCTTCATCAGGTTCTCGACGTGTTGAGACGAGAGCAACTTTATGGAAAGTTTTCCAAATATGAGTTCTGGAGGTCCGAAGTGACTTTCTCGGACATGTAATTTCATCTGACAGAGTTCGTGTCGACCCTCAGAAGTCGGAGACTATCCGAGATTGGCGATCTCCGAAAGATATTAAGTAAATCCGATGTTTCCTCGGATTAGTTGGTCAATTATCCAACCCACGACCTGGAGCTAGCAGCCGTGGTTTTCGCGTTGGGGATTTGGCGTCGTTACCTTTATGGCGTCACCTTTCAGTTATTCACCAATCACAAGAGTTGAAGGATATATTTACTCACAAGGAGTTAAATATGCGACAGAGGCGGTGGTTGGGACTACTCAAAGATTTTGATATCGAGATCCTTTACCACCCGGGCAAGGTGAACGTTGTCGCCGACGCTTTGAGTCGTAAGTCCGTTCAAGAGCAAATGCTTGCTCGTTTAATTCGTAAGGAGCTTCATAGAATTCCTTAGACCCGAGATCGATGTCTGGCTTCAGCGAGTTCAGGGATAGCTTTGTATGTTAGAGATTTCATCGTCACTTGAGGAGGTAATCAGGGAGAATCAGAGTTCAGACCCTTCATTGTTGCGCATCCGTGAAGATGTGGCTCAGGGGAAAGCCCTGGATTTGTGATCCACGAGGATGGATTTTGAGGTTTAAGAACCGGTTGTGCGTATCGCCGAATGACGAGTTGAAAAACTCTATTTTGAGAGAAGCTCATGCTACCCTTATTCTGCTCATCCGGTCCAAGAAGATGTACAAAGACTTGAAACAAAATTACCGGTGGAGTAATATGAAGCGAGAAGTCGCAGAATTTGTTTCGAGATGCTTAACTCACAACAAGTTAAGATTGAACATCGGCATCGGGCGGGTATGTCAAATCTCTCCCTACTCCGGAGTGGAAGTGGGAAGACATTACTATGGATTTCATCACGAGTTGCCGATTTAGTCGCCGTGGCATGAATGCGATCTGGGTGATTGTGGACCGCTTAACTAAATCAGCTCATTTCCTTGAGATCAAGGATACGTGGGGTCCCGAGAGACTTGCCCAGCTTATTCATCAAAGAGATAGTGAGACCGCACGGTACTCTAAAAGTATCGCTTCCGATCGTGACGGACGATTAGTATCCCATTTTGGAAATCAGTTCATCGTGCTATGGGAACTCGGCTTAATCTCAAGACGCTTTTCATCCTCAAATCCGACGGACAATCAGAGAGAACTATTCGCATAATAGAGGACATGTTGAGGGCATGCGTCCTCGATTGGAAGGACGATTGGGAAGCCAACTACCGTTGATCGAGTCCACGACAAGATAGTTGGCATGCCTCCATTAAGATGGCACCTTACGAGGCATTGTACGGCCGTCGTTGTCGATCTCCTTTGTGTTGGGATGACTTGTCGAATCAATCGGCACCGAGCCCGATATGCTTATAGCCGCCCGTGAGAAGGTAGCTTTGATCAGGAGTCGTTTGTTGATGCTCGAGTCGGCGTAAATCATATGCGTATAACCGTCGCCGACCATTAGAGTTTGAGGTGGTGACCATGTGTTGGTCAAGGTATCCCCGAGTCGTGGTATCTTCCGCTTTGGGAAGAGGGAAAGTTGAGTCCGAGATTCATCGACTGCTCAAATTTTGGATCGAGTAGGCGAGTTAGCTTATCGATTGGCTTTACCTCCGGCGTTGAACCGAATTCATAATGTGTTTCATGTCTCTCAGTTGCGGAAGTATGTTGCCGACCCGAGTCACATACTTCAGTTCGACGAAATCGAGATCACAGATGATCATTCGTACGAGGAGCGTCCTGTACGAGTGTTAGAGCGGCGAATCAAACAGTTGAGGAACAAGACGATCCCTTTGGTCAAGATTCAGTGGTCTAGACATGGAGTCGAAGAGGCCACTTGGGAAACCGAGGAGAATATGCGGGAGAGTTATCCCGAGTTGTTTGACCCTTTAGTTTCTGGGACGAAACTCCTTTTAAGGGGGAGTATGTAATATCCTATTGTAATTCATTCCTTTTCATTCAAGAATTATCACCTGTAATTGTCACTCAGTGTATTTTCACTCAATTATAATCATTCATCAATCATGTTCATTCACCGTGTTCACCGTTCGGAAAAACTTCGAGTTGTGTATCATTATTGTTCATTGTTTCAACTTTCCTCTTATGAGTTCGACTTTGTTAAATCACCATTAATTTTTGGTAACTCCAAAAATTCTAAATCTTTGCAATATTATAGAGCATCGAATTAGCTTTCCAGTGGTTCAAATGGTGAGTCAATCGGAGTCCTGACGAGAGAGTTATGGTCGCTTTGATTTTGGCCGATCACTCGCCGAACGAACTCGGCCGTGTCGTCGACACGGCCCGTGCTGCACTCGTCCGGAAAATGCCAAGTGTTCGCCTCAGACCCGACCGTGTCGCCGCACGGCCGAGTCGAACCCTTCCGGATAAGCTGTAATCGTCGCCAAAGACGCCCGACCGTGCCGTCGCACGGCCGAGTCATGCCGAAGTCGCCGCTTGACGGGTCATCGTTTAAGGAAGGCCCTTCCGCGCCGCAACCGTGTCAAGCGGTGACACGGCCGAGTCCTCGCTGCCACCGCCGGCCATGCGACACGACCGTGCCGATCGGCACGGCCGTGTCCGGCAGCACCAACTCCTTAAATTCGTTTTTTTCAGATTTCTTCCATTTCTTTCCCATTTTTTTCACTTGCAACCGAGAGAGAGAAGCTTGAGGGAGGGTTTTTCCTTCACAAATCATTTGGGTGTTTGATTTTCTTCATCTCCTTTCGATCGTGAAGCCCGGATAATCAATCTAACGCGTGTTCTTCGGATTAAAGCACTTGGATCATCAAGAGGTAATTCCTTCAACACTTCGACTTCGATTTTGTGTTGAAATATGATGTTTCGACGTTATAATCATGTTATATGAAGGGATATGTATATGATTAGGAGTTTTTCGAACGATTCATTGGATTATTGAGGAATTATTCGAGAACACCTTGAAAATCGAGTTGAATTGGGGATTTTCGACTAATTGTTGTTATAATCACATTTTGGATATTCATAACGGATTATTCATCGTATTTCAGATGTTTTGATGGTTTGAAACACATCTAGGAGATAATGATATTGGTATAACGATTGTTGATTCAAAACAAACGGAGATAGGATACAACGTATTCAAACTAAAGCCCCAATGAACTTACTTTAATCCTATCGACGCTTTTGAGTTCGTTATATTCGTGTGTGTTTCGTATATTGAACGGTTTGTTGGATATTGTATCATTCTAGGTTGTTCGAGCGACCGATATCTCTATTAGGACGTTGTTCGTTGAAGGATATTTGCCTCCGGTATTGAGTAAGTTAATTCTTACTCGGTTAAAAGGATATTCATCCCTTTTGTTGTTGTTCATTCATAATCATAACTCATTCATCATTATATTAATCGTATCAAAACTTGTTGTTATCAATTAATCGTTTACCATAAGGAACGACGGTTCCAATCTTTTCATTGAGCTGTCATTTATTTCTTTACCTTTAGCAGTAGGTGTGTCATTATTCATTTTCTATGTCACTTTTGTTATTTCGTGGCATTCCGGTCATATCGGGCGTAAGGATTGGTATGTGTAGGGTTTTCATGTCGGGCACATTATAGTCGTGTGTTGGTTGATGGCCTCACATCGACTGCACACGAGATTGATTGTTTCGTGAGAGACTGATTAGGTACAAGACCACACGTGTATTCGATCGATACTCGTTGGTGGCTTGTGCACGGACACATTTCCATCCCGGGCGTAGTGTGGCGCCACCCTTTGAGCCGTACTGTTAGTTGATTCATATAGCATGTTTGATTGCATATGTTTCGACAGGATATTTCATAACTTCTGATATAATCATGATTGTGTATTTTCAACTCTTGAGGATTGTTGTTCTTTGTAACTGACCCCGTTTGGGGATTTTGTTTTTCAGGTCATGGCAAGGCAAACGCACGGGAATAGAATGTTGATGTCGAGGAGTCCTAGTGATACTAGTAGGGGGCCCAGATCTTTCAGTTATTCATGTTATTGTCTTTTATTTTTCCGCTGCAGACTTTCATTTGAATACTCCGTTTCATTCAGTGTTGTGTATTTTATCTTCATATAAAATACACTAGTATTCGGTATTGTCCTGGTGTGTTGTAACTAAACTCCTCGTCGGAGTAATTATTGCTGTAATGTAGTTCGGTACTACATTTATCTTGTGTAATTCATTCATTTTCATTTGCCTGGTGGGTCCCAGTTGGGGATCTACGGCACTGTAATATCCGCCTAGTTTGGGGTGTTACACCCCCCCCCCCCGAAATCACTCAGCATCGGCCGAGACTGTACTCTGGGCCGCGGCTCCTGCCGAGCACCTCCTGGCCGAGCGCTGCCGAGCGCTGCCGATCACCTGGGGCCACGGCACATCCCTGCCAATCCGCGGCCCCCGTTATTTGCCTGGCGCGTCTGTACTCTGGGCCGCGGCCCCTGCCGGCCGGGCCGCGGCCCCCTACCGAGTCCTGGGCGCAATTTTGCGCTGTATGCCGCGGCACACGGGTCAAACCAGCAAATGGGTACCTTTTATGCAGGTTTTTGGATCGCGACTTTACTTACTTCATCTTCCACACTTGAAAGAACAAGAGAGAGAAACAAGAGAGAGAAATACATTTCTTCATTTTCCCGGAGATTTATCGGTCGGATCGTCGTGATCTTTTCACAAGAGCTTGGTAGCTATTGGGCAAATCTTTTCACCGGTGTAGATCGAGATTTTGAGTCCGGAAGTTCGGGTATTTCGTTAGCTCTTTGTGTAAGCTATTTACGGTTGTTTCTTTTCCCGATCTTGTTGTTGTTGTTGATTCCAAATACTTGAAGAACATTTATTACCAAGTATTTGACGATTGGTGTATACCCCTAGTTTGTATTAGGGACGATTGTGCATTTGTGTGTATTGGTGATAGTGGATTTAAGCGGCTCGGTCCCGTGGTTTTTACTCTCGTCTTGAGGGGTTTTCCACGCTAAAATTGTGTCTCGTTGTTTATTGCTTTCGAATATCATTTGTATTATTTTATCGAGTTGTAATTGTTGCTATACTTGTCGGTAACCACAAAGTTACGATTGAAGAGTGGGAATTTGTCAAACGAGGTTCCGCTTTATTCGTTGTGACGTGACGTTTGTCGATATTTTTCCCAACAAAGTGGTATCGGAGCCACGGGATTTGTTGTTTCGTGGTGTTAAGTATCTCAATTGTAAGATGGAAGCCAACACGAGTAGAATGTTTAACTTGAACGGTTCAAACTACCACGTATGGAAGGGGAAGATGGAAGACCTTCTATACGTAAAGGATTATTATATGCCGGTTTTTAGCAAAGATAAACCGGAAGGGAGGTCTGAAGTGGAGTGGACTATTTTGCATCGCCAAGTTTGCGGATGTATTCGACAATAGGTGGATGACAACGTTTTGAACCATATTAGTGGAGAGAAGGATGCTCGAGAGTTATGGCACAAGCTCGAGCAATTGTATGCTCGGAAGACGGGGATAATAAGTTATTCCTCATTAAACAAATGATGAATTTGAAGTTTCGAGACGGGACTCCTATATCGGATCATTTAAATACATTCCAAGGCATAATTAATCAACTTGACGGAATGGGAATTAAATTCGAAGGGGAGGTGCAAGTTTTGTGGTTGTTAGGCACATTGCCGGATTCTTAGGAGACGTTTCGAACGTCGTTGTATAACTCCGCCCCCGATGGAGTCATTTCGATGGAACTAGCTAAAGGGAACATGTTGAATGAGGAGGTCCGAAGAAAAGCACAAGGATCTTCGTCACAGTCGGAAATTCTAGTTACCGAAAGACGGGGGAGAGGTCAAAGTAGAGGTCCGAGTAATAGAGGGCCACAAAGGAGTAGTTCTCGGGGGAAGTATGCCAACATCGAATATTACCACTGTGGTAAGTAAGGGCATACTAAGAAATTTTGCCGACAATTGAAGAAGGAGAATCGCCAAGGCCGAGAAAATTCACAAAAGAAGGAAAGCAGTAGTAATGATAAAGCCAAAGTTAATACTACTACCGAAGAATTCTTTGTTTGTTGTGATTATGATATGGTCAACCTTGCGAGAGATGATTCGATTTGGGTGGTCGATAGTGGTGCTAACTGTCATGTTACATCATGTAGAGATTTTTACTCTTTTTATACTCCGGGCGACTTTGGTATAGTCAAGATGGGTAACGACGGGTTATCCAATATTGTTGGAGTGAGAGATGTGCATTTGAGATTCGACACCGGAATGGAACTTGTTTTACGGAATGTAAAACATGTTACGGACATGAGGCTTAATGTTATGTCCGTTGGTTTACTCGATGATAACGGCTATCATAGCGGTTTTGGCAAGGGGTTGTGGAAACTCACTAGAGGTTCCTTGATTGTCGGGAGAGGACAAAAGGAAGGAAAATTGTACGTGACACTTCTGAAGGTCACGACTAATTTCTTAAACACAATCGACAATAATGACATGGCCGAACTATGGCAAAATAGACTCGGTCATATGAGTGAAAAAGGAATGGCGCTATTGTCGAAGAAGGAGGCGTTGTCCGGGGTTCACAAGGTACACCTTAAAAGATGCTCTCATTGTCTTGCCGGGAAATAACGAAGAGTTATCTTTAAGAGTCATACTCCTTCACGGAAGGAAAATGTTCTTGATCTTGTTCATTCCGATGTTTGTGGTCCTATGAAGATGAGGATGTTCGATGGTTGCCGATATTTTGTCACATTCATCGACGATCACTCTAGGAAGGTGTGGGCATACACCTTGAAGACCAAAGATCAAGTGTTAGATACTTTCAAGCAATTTCATGTGTCGGTGGAAAGAGAGACCGGGAAGAAGCTAAAGTGTATCCGGACGGACAATGGTGGAGAGTACACCGGACCCTTTGATGAATATTGCCGAGAGCAAGGGATCCGACATCAAAAGACGCCCCCGAAGACTCCGCAACTCAATGGTTTGGCGGAGAGAATGAACCGGACTTTGGTGGAGAGAGCTCGTTGTCTGCTCTCACATGCCGGATTGCCAAAGTCGTTTTTGTTGGGTTTTCTATGTATCGAATACAAAATAATCGGAGTAAAAACGCAGCGGAACAATAAAAGTGAAAACCCAATTTAGGATCGCATGCAGTAATTTAATTGTTTAATTAAAGAGTTAATCGAATTACCTTAATCCGATTGAACAAATCTAGATCCGGACTAGAAGCAGATGAATATCTCCTTCCTCTTCTGGTGATCCACACACGAACAATTCCACAAGCCGGATTGCTAGATCCTTATGAATAATATTGATAAATAGTACAACACAAATTCCTTACTAGAAGGATTGTACTATTGATCAAGATCAACTAAGGGAAGAGGAACGACCGACTCCGTTCTCCTACAGTATAATGTAGATGGCCGATTTTTCTTCTTCTTGAAGGGCCGATTTTAGGTCTTATTTTCTCGGTTACAACTCCTTGTCCAAGACCTTATATTTATACTAAGTAAACCCTAGATTCAATAATCTAGTATTTGCTTAGTTGCCCTCAACTTATTAAATAATACAATATATATAATATCCAATATTATATATATTACTTTATTATTTAATCTCCTTATAAATATAATATCCAATATTATATTTATTATTCCCGATTGATATTTATTCCTACTTGTCTATAATTGTCGTATGTGCGACCTAAAAGGCTTATATTATGTTGGCAATTATTTAATACCTTATTAAATAATAAATCATAAGCGGCCTCTAGCAAGACATTATGATTACCCAAATAATATAAGTTAATAGTCCATTAAACCTTTTAACGTGTCAAATCCCTTTGTCACGCGATATCATATTTGAACTAAGTCATGGAGTCTGTCATACTTATTTATGTTCAAATGCTTTCTCGATCTTAAGTAGATCGATCAATCAAATGACTCTTCATTTGAGCATGGCCATGCATTTCCTTCAAATCCTACTTATCGAGGGGCCCAAAGACAAATATCTCTCTCACTTAAGAGAGGGACAAATCCCCATCTTGATTATTCATTGCCCTCTACATGACTCCCACTAATCCCGATCGCTAACCTTTATGATCACCATGTTTCAGATGACGTTGGATTACGTCAAGGCATAGCAGTTATCATGTTGGACTCTATGATAATCTCAGGTTCAAGGATTTATTGACATACAGTATTGAGATTCACTTATGACATTTCCATGCAGTGATCTCAATGCGGGTCGGTCCAGTATTAGTTCTCCAACCAATACCCATAAGATTGATCCGTACCATACGCATAATCATCCGATGATTATCAATCAAACTTATACTAGTATATTAATCACTTGAGTCTCTACTCAACGCGATTTTACCAGGGACATTTGAATAATCTTATTATTCGTGAATAACTATTATTCGATTATTATAATATTAAAACATGCACACATTATAATAATCAACGAGAAATAAATGATATCAAATAACTTTATTTAAATGTGACAATTACAAATCTAGGCACATCGAATGTCCTAGGGCACTATTCTCAACAATCTCCCACTTGCACTAGGACCATTCATTCATGACCTTTAGTCCTATCGCTCTAGCATGCTCAACATGCTTTCCTTGTGAGAGAGGCTTGGTAAGTGGATCTGCAACATTCTCTTCCGTTGCTACTTTGCATATTGTAATATCTCCTCGTCTCGACGATCTCTCCGACTAGGTGATATTTTCGAGTATATGTTTGGAATTATGATGGGACCTAGGCTCTTTAGCTTGTGCAATAGCACCATTATTGTCACAATAAAGGCTTATGGGACTCGGATGGTTGGCACCACTCCTAGTTCGGTAACAAACTTCTTGATCCATACGGCTTCCTTAGCCGCATCCGATGCCGCTGTGTACTCACTTCAGAATAGACCAAGAACCGTGCTTTGCTTGGAACTCTTCCAACTCACAAGACCTCCAT
Source organism: Orobanche coerulescens (assembly GCA_033398695.1). Classification (NCBI taxonomy): domain Eukaryota; kingdom Viridiplantae; phylum Streptophyta; class Magnoliopsida; order Lamiales; family Orobanchaceae; genus Orobanche; species Orobanche coerulescens. The sequence goes on from CM065809.1 coordinate 94,575,878, forward strand.
TCAATACAAACACATAACCGCTTGCGATTTGAAATCGTCTCTCGGTTTGAAACTTGAATCGGCGTAACCTCTTACAACACTCGCTTCCCACCCTCCATAAACTAGGAAATCATCCTTGGTTCTTCTCAAGTACTTTAGGATGGTTTTCACCGTCCCGATGACTTTCACTGGATTCGATTGGTATCGACTTGTCATACTAAGAGCAAACGATACATCTGGTCGAGTACAAATCATGGCATACATGATCAATCCAATAGCCGATGCGTATGGTATCTTGCTCATACGTGCTCGCTCATCAGGAGTCTTAGGACTCTGAGTCTCACTCAGATGAATGCCATGTGACATTGGCAAGATTCCTCTCTTGGAGTCTTGCATATTGAACCTCTTCAATATTTTATTAATGTATGTACTTTGACTCAGACCAATCAATCTCTTTGATCTATCTCTATAGATCGTTATCCCAAGAATATAAGCGGCTTCTCCTAAGTCTTTCATTGAGAAACAACTTCCCAACCAAGTCTTGACTGTCTGCAAGGTGGGAATGTCATTTCCAATGAGTAATATGTCATCTACATATAAGACTAAGAAAACAACTATTCTCCCACTAACCTTCTTGTACACACAAGGTTCATCTTCATTTTGAATGAACCCAAACTCTTTGACAGTTTCATCAAAACGAAGATTCCAGCCTCCGAGAAGCTCCGCTTCAACCCATAAATGGATCTTTGAAGCTTGCAAACCTTTTTAGAATTTTCTGGATGAACAAAACCTTCAGTTGCGTCATATACACATCCTCGAGTAAGTTTCCATTAAGGAATGCTGTTTTGACATCCATTTGCCATATTTCATAATCATAGTATGCGGCAATGGCAAATAAAATTCTAATTGATTTAAGCATGACTATCGGCGAAAAGGTCTCATCATAGTCAACACCATGAATCTGTTCATAACCTTTTGCCACTAGTCTAGCTTTATAGGCTTGCATTATCATCCATGTCTTTCTTCTTTTATAGACCCATTTGCACCCAATGGTTTTAACACCCTCAGTGGATCTATCAAGTTCCAAACTTGATTGTCATACATGGATTGCATCTCGACTTCATGGCTTCTAGCCATTCCTCGGACTCGGGTCCCAAGGCTTCAGATAGGTACTAGGCTCATCATCTATGAGCGATGCATCATCATCCTCCGCTACGAGATAACCATATCTCTCAGTTCATGTCGCATCCTATCGATCTGCGTGGGACTTGTGTACTTTGAATGGGCTCTTCAACCGTTTGTTGAGCTTGTTCGGTTTCCATCGGTGAAGCGATGTCTTCTTGTGGTTCTCGATTTTCCTCGAGAATTACTCTTCTCCCACTGTCTCTTTGGAAATAAATTCCCTTTCTAAGAATACTGATTTTGAGCAACAAACACTTTGTTCTCTCAAGGGCTTGTAAAAGTAATATCCTTTAGTTTCCTTAGATATCCCACAAATAAACATCTTTCGATCCGGCTGCCGCTTGTCAAACACTTGGCGCCTTACGAACGCTTCGCAACCCAGATCTTTAGAAAAGACAAGTTTGGTCTTTTACTACCCATTTCTCAAATGGTGTCTTTTCAATCGCTTTAGATGGAACACGGTTAAGGGTGAATGTCTGCTGCTTTCTAAGGCGTGGCCCCAAAATGATAATGGAAGCTGTTTCGACTCATCATGGATCGAACCATATCTAATAAAGTTCGATTCCTCCTCTCGGACACTCCGCTATGCCGAGGTGTGCCGGGAGGAGTAAGTTGCGAAACAATTCCACAACTCCTAAGATGATCATCGAATTCTTGGCTCAAGTATTCCCCACCTCGCTCTTATCGAATGGCTTTAATAGTCTTTCCAATTAGATTCAGTACATCATTCTGGAAAATATTGAACATTACAAAATATTCAAGTATATAATACATAATATAAACATATCCATATCGCAAAAAAACATAGGTGAAAGAAATGAAGTATTTGTATCAGCCTCGGCATGAGTGCTAAGAGGTCCGCACACATCGCATGTATTAGCCTAATAGATCACTAGCCCTTTCTCCATGACCGGTGAAAGGATTCTTCGTCATCTTGCCCAATAAACAAGATTCGCATGTCCCATATGATTCATAGTCAAAAGAGTCTAAAAGTCCATCATTATGGAGTTTAGAAATGCGTTTCTCGTTTATGTGACCAAGTCGACAATGCCATAAGTAAGTCGGATTAGAATCATTGAGCTTAGGTTTCTTGGATGCAATGTTATAGACTTCCAAAGTGTCGGACTCATCTAGATCAATATTGTAAAGGCCGTATATAACTTTGCGCACTATAAAGCAAGTCATCAAAGAAAATACGAATGATCTTATTCTTAATAAGAAAATCAGAACCTTCACAATCTAATGTAGAAATGAAATAATATTCCTAATCATAGCAGGAACATAAAAGCAAATGTTCAAAACTAACAAAAGCCCATTGGGCAAAACTAGATCAAAAGTTCCTACGGCAAGTGCAGCAACTCTTGCTCCATTGCCGACACTTAGATCAACTTCCCCTTTCTTGATTCTCTCGCTTCAACCCCGCACATTTGTACAAATGTGAGATCCACATCCAGTATCTAATACCCAGGAGTTAGAGGTAGATAAGTTAACTTCTATAACAAATATACCTGTGGCGGTCTCACCGCCCTTGGTACGCTTTAGCTCTTCCAAGTAAATCTTGCAATTTCTTTTCCAATGTCCTGGTTTATTGCAATGATGGCAATTTCCATCTTTGGGAGCTTTAGCCTTGAAACCCGGCCTAGTAGGGTCTTTAGATTTGGCAACTTTTGCCTTACCCTTGCCCTTGCCTTTGTTCTTAAAGGATTTCCCTTTCACGACCATCAACACATGGTTTGGTTTCTTCTTAATATTCTCGTCACTGCTTTAAGCATCCCATGCGGCTCAAAGAATGGACTTCTCCATCTCATTCATATTATAGTTCATAATGAATCGACCAAACTTTCGGCAATGAGTTTAGGATCACATCCGTGGAGTGCTCCTTAGAAAGTGGAAAACCAAGCCTTTCAAGATGATCAATATATCCTTTCATCTTGAGCACGTGAGCGCCGACAGATGTCCCTCAACCATCTTGCAAGCATACAAGGCTTGAAAGGTCTCATACCTCTCTTGCCTAGCATGCTTCGAGAAAGTTTCCTTGAGGTGAGCATTTAGCTCATAAGCTTCCATTTCCTCCATTCTTCTCAAGTTCGACAAATGGTGGCCAACATAAGACAACCGACATCAATGGAATCATCACAATGTTTCTTCCATTTGTCTTTGTTGCTTTATTTGCATTGTCACCGCTCATCGGGAATTTCTTCCTCAAGAACATACTTTTCTTTCTTGCTTGAAAACTATTCTCGTGCTCGGATCCAATCCAGATAGTTGTCGCCATTTTCTTTCACTTGTCCTTCTCAAGGACGGATCGCAGTGAAATGGTGGATGTGTTGTTTGATGCCATTCTACAAAATTCAATATGCAAAATATTTAGTCACATTATTTTATTTCTCGAAAAATACTCCCACTAAAACAAAGTACCCTCAATTTACAACATTTGTAATTTTAGTGGGCTAAGATCCTATTTCGCACAATCCTAAACTCACTTTGGCATGACGCCTAGAATTGAACTACTTTAGGTGGATAACTCTTTATCGATTACATCATATGTAACTCTTAGATTATGTCATGGGATTTGGCATCGTATGCCCAAGCATGTTATAATCCCATCTTATGCCTTAAGGTTCAAAACTATTTTGATTTCCAAATTCATTAAACGATAGGTATCACCATTACCTATCCTACCTTACTAAGATAATCCGAGTGCCCACTTTGGCATGACCCACTCATGATGATCGAAGTCTTGATAGGTGTTTTTCAAATGAACGGCATTAAAATTTTAACGAGGATTTTTATCCTATGTTAATGTCTATGTTTGCTAACATACATCTAAACATACATAGCATCACATACATGCATAAATTTAAACATACATCGCATCACATGACAATAAAGCATAGGACCGTGTATAGCATGACCATAATCCTAACGTGATTTTCATGAGCCAACATGAAAATCACAAAGGTCATCTAAAGGGTTAAATAGGGTCTTCATTGATCTTCCAACTCCTTGGAACGTCATACGCGATCAATTTGCTCCTCGAGTCCATCTATCTCGTCCTTCTTGTCTTCATTACATTAATGAAATTTAATACTACACTAATAAATTAAATTACAAGAAGTACAAACGACACGCAGGCCGTAAAATAATAAACAATTTAAATAGACGACTCGCAGGCCGTAAAACCAATTATAATTAAACGACACGCAGCCGTAAAACCAACCCATAAGAAATTAAATTATCCAATCACATTGGTCAATTTATGGTCATGCCATACACCACACACATACCATAAATAATTATCAAATAATTAATAAAGCATGTAATATACTAAATAATCAATTTATTTGACAATCAGACAATAATTAAAATTTGAGTCATCACATGAACAAAATCGACTCGCCGAGATGGCTGCCAATGAGATCTGGCACGGGTTTGCCCGGGTTCGAAACTCCGGCCAGTTGGGTTGCAACATTTTGCAACTATTATTTCCAAATTTACTTTTATAACAAAAGGACTTATAAAAGGAACTACTGAAAAGTTACCAAAACAAGATCCAGCCGAGATGGAAAGTGGTGCTGAAGGATAGCCGAATGGCGCGGGATCGAATCCCAATTTTTGCAATATTTAAAACAGATTTATTTGCCTTTAATAAAACCTTCCGTGTATTATTTCCAAAACAAACTCGCAGCGCACATGGTAAGTCGCTAGGCCGCTCGACCTCCGTGGTTCGAACCCTGGTGATGCAAAATCATTTTGCTAATTAATACAACCCGCGGGTCCAGGCCCGACCCGACCCGGACCGGACCCGAATCGCCCGACATGCCTACTGCATCGTTTCCATCAGCTTCGACATGCAGCTTTTATAAAAACAGTAAAATTATTTTTGACGATCCGATTTAATCAAATTAAACTTAAAAATATTTTATAAAATCTATATTTTATAAACATAATCAGAACATAATTTACACATAAATATGTTCTACATAAACAATTAAATTACATGCAAGTTGGCTCCGATACCACCGCTGGGTTTTCTATGTATCGAATACAAAATAATCGGAGTAAAAACGCAATGAACAATAAAAGTGAAAACCCAATTTAGATCGCATGCGAATTTAATTGTTTAATTAAAGAGTTAATCGAATTACCTTAATCCGATTGAACAAATCTAGATCCGACTAGAAGCAGATGAATATCTCCTTCCTCTTCTCGGTGATCCACACACGAACAATTCCACAAGCCGGATTGCTAGATCTCATTTAATAATATTGATAAATAGTACAACACAAATTCCTTACTAGAAGGATTGTACTATTGATCAAGATCAACTAAGGGAAGAGGAACGACCGACTCGCTTCTCCTACAAGTATAATGTAGATGGCCGATTTTTCTTCTTCTTGAAGGGCCGATTTTAGGTCTTATTTTCTCGGTTACAACTCCTTGTCCAAGACCTTATATTTATACTAAGTAAACCCTAGATTCAATAATCTAGTATTTGCTTAGTTGCCTCAACTTATTAAATAATACAATATATATAATATCCAATATTATATATATTACTTTATTATTTAATCTCCTTATAAATATAATATCCAATATTATATTTATTATTCCCGATTGATATTTATTTCTACTTGTCTATAATTGTCGTATGTGACCTAAAAGGCTTATATTATGTTGGCAATTATTTAATACCTTATTAAATAATAAATCATAAGCGGCCTCTAGCAAGACATTATGATTACCCAAATAATATAAGTTAATAGTCCATTAAACCTTTTAACGTGTCAAATCCCTTTGTCACGCGATATCATATTTGAACTAAGTCATGGAGTCTGTCATACTTATTTATGTTCAAATGCTTTCGATCTTAAGTAGATCGATCAATCAAATGACTCTTCATTTGAGCATGGCCATGCATTTCCTTCATCCTACTTATCGAGGGGCCCAGCAGATATCTCTCTCACTTAAGAGAGGGACAAATCCCCATCTTGATTATTCATTGCCCTCTACATGACTCCCACTAATCCCGATCGCTAACCTTTATGATCACCATGTTTCGATGACGTTGATTACGTCAAGGCATAGCAGATTATCATGTTGACTCTATGATAATCTCAGTTCAAGGATTTATTGACATACGTATTGAGATTCACTTATGACATTTCCATGCGTGATCTCAATGCGGGTCGGTCCAAAGATTAGTTCTCCAACCAATACCCATAAGATTGATCCGTACCATACGCATAATCATCCGATGATTATCAATCAAACTTATACTAGTATATTAATCACTTGAGTCTCTACTCAACGCGATTTTACCAGGGACATTTGAATAATCTTATTATTCGTGAATAACTATTATTCGATTATTATAATATTAAAACATGCACACATTATAATAATCAACGAGAAATAAATGATATCAAATAACTTTATTTAAATGTGACAATTACAAATCTAGGCACATCGAATGTCCTAGGGCACTATTCCCAACAGTTTTGGGGAGAAGCTTTGAACACGGCGGTTCATGTTATTAATTTGACGCCGTGTGTCCCTTTGGAATTTGATGTGCCGGATAAGGTGTGGAGCGGTAAAGAGATCTCGTACCGCCACTTGAGGGTCTTCGGATGTAAAGCTTTTGTTCACATTCCGAATGATGAGAGATCAAAGCTTGATTCCAAGACAAAGCCGTGTATTTTTATTGGCTACGGTCTTGATGAGTTCGGGTATAGATTATATGACCCGGTGACAAAGAGGCTTGTTCGGTCAAGAGATGTTGTTTTCGTTGAAGATCAAACAATGAAGGATGTTGAGAATGGAGAGTCGGCTCCGCAACACGACTATGATCTTATTGATTTGGACCCCGTTCCTCCACAAAATGTTGAGACACCCGTTGGAGATGATGTCCAAAAAAGATGAACAACAAGATTCCGGTGACAACGATGAGTTGAGACAAAATGACACCGATGGAGCTCATCCCGAGCTACCCGTGACAAACATGCCATCTTTTGTTCCACAGAGGCGGTCGACGAGGGACCGTCATCCCTCCACCCATTATTCGGCCGATGAGTACGTTTTACTCACCGACGAGGGAGAGCCCGAATATTTTGCGGAGGCCATGGAGGATGAAAAGAAGAAGGAATGGATGGATGCCATGCAAGGCGATATGAGCTCCTTGCATGAGAATAACACTTACGAGTTGGTGAAGTTGCCGAAAGGCAAGAGGGCTTTTAGAAACAAATGGGTGTATCGGGTGAAGTCAGAGGAGCATACCTCGTTGCCCCGATACAAAGCTAGACTCGTAGTGAAAGTATTTAGTCAAAAGAAGGGCATTGATTTTGACGAGATTTTTTCTCCGGTTGTGAAGATAGGATCGATTTGATTGGTCCTTGGTATTGCGGCTAGCCTTGATCTTGAGGTTGAGCAAATGAATGTCAAGACGGCTTTTCTTCACGGAGACCTTGACAAAGAAATTTATATGAAGCAACCGGAAGGATTTGAGGTCGAAGGAAAAGAGGATTATGTGTGTAAACTTCGGAAGAGTTTATACGGGTTGAAACAAGCACCAAGGCAATGGTACAAGAAGTTTGAGTCGGTTATGGGGGAGCAAGGCTACCGAAAGACGACACCATTGCGTATTTTTCAAGAAATTCGGAGATGACGACTTTATCATCTTATTGCTCTATGTGGACGACATGTTGATCGTTGGCAAGAATGCCGAGAGGATTGCCGACTTGAAGAAAGAATTGAGTAAGTCCTTTGCCATGAAGGACTTGGGGGCGGCTAAACAAATTCTTGGGATAAGAATTACTCGGGATAGAGCAGCCCGGAAATTGCACATGTCGCAAGAGCAATACATCGAGAAGGTACTTAAACGTTTCAACATGGACAAAGCTAAAGTTGTTAGTTCGCCTCTTACTAACAATTTTAAATTGACGAGCCAAGATTGCCCTAAGACGAATGAGGAGATTGAGGATATGGATAAAGTTCCATATGCCTCGGCGGTCGGGAGTTTGATGTACGCTATGGTATGTACTAGGCCCGACATTGCTCATGTCGTGGGAGTGGTGAGCCGGTTTCTATCGAATCCGGGTAAGAAGCATTAGGAAGCCGTAAAATGGATATTTAGATATTTGCGGGGTACTTCCAAATTGGGGATTACGTTTGGAAACGGGAAAGTAATGCTTGTTGGATATTCCGATTCGGATATGGCCAGTAATGAAGATAAACGAAAATCCACTTCCGGTTATTTGATGACGTTTGAAGGGGGAGCCGTGTCATGGCAATCAAGATTGCAAAAGTGCGTTGTCTTGTCTACAACGGAGGCCGAGTATATTGCGGCGGTGGAAGCAAGCAAAGAGCTCTTATGGTTGAAAATGTTTTTACGAGAGCTAGGCTTCCGACAACGACGTCACGTAGTTCTTTGTGATATTCAAAGTGCGATTCATTTGGCTAAGAATGCGACTTTTCACAAGAGAACGAAACATATCGATGTGAGGTATCATTGGATCCGAGATGCTTTGGAGGATGGTTTGTTTGAACTTGATAAAGTTCATACCGATGATAATGGTTCCGATATGTTAACGAAGGCGTTAAGTAGAGATAAGGTGAAAGTGTGTTGTTCGATCGCCGGGATGGCGAACTCTTCCTATATTCCGGAAAGGGGGAGATTTGTAGGAGTAATTTCTGAAATATAGGCATTTTCGGAGTCGACCGGACTCCGGGCCACGGCAGAAACCCTCCGGGCCGTGGCACTACGCTTGAAAAGACGTTTTTCCTCACCAAGATCGGGCCGCGCACACCGCCGAGCGCCCCGAAATCACTCAAGACGGCCGAGATCAGTACTGGCCGCGACTTGCCGATCGGGCCGCGCTCGCCGAGCACCTCCCGGCCGAGCGCTGCCGATCATCTGGGGCCGCGGCACATCCCTGCCGAGCCGCGGCCCCCGTTATTTGCCTGACGCGTCTGTACTCTGGGTCGCGGCCCCTACTGGCAGGGCCGCAGCCCCCTGCCGAGTCCTGGGCGCAATTTTGCGCTGTGTGTCGCGGCACACTTGGCCCGGGCCGCGGCACACGGGTCAAACCAGCAAATGTGTACCTTTTATGCAGGTTTTTGGATCGGGACTTTACTTACTTCATCTTCCACACTTGAAAGTACAAGAGAGAGAGATAGAGAGAGCAACAAGAGAGAGAAATACATTTCTTCATTTTTCCGGAGATTTATCGATCGGATCGTCGTGATCTTTTGACAAGAGCTTGGTAGCTATTGGACAAATCTTTTCACCGATGTAGATCGAGATTTTGAGTCCGGAAGTTCAGGTATTTCGTTAGCTCTTTGTGTAAGCTATTTACGGTTGTTTCTTTTCCCGATCTTGTTGTTGTTGATTCCAAATACTTGAAGAACATTTATTACCAAGTATTTGACGATTGGTGTATACCCCTAGTTTGTATTAGGGACGATTGTGCATTTGTGTGTATTGGTGATAGTGGATTTAAGCGGCTTCGGTCCCGTGGTTTTTACTCTCGTCTTGAGGGGTTTTCCACGCTAAAATTGTGTCTCGTTGTTTATTGCTTTCGAATATCATTTGTATTATTTTATCGAGTTGTAATTGTTGCTCTACTTGTCCGTAACCACAAAGTTACGACTGAAGAGTGGGAATTTATCAAACGAGGTTCCGCTTAATTTTTGTGACGTGACATTTGTCGGTATTTTTCCCAACAATTTATTAGTATTGTGTGTAATAAGCAAGTCTTCTATATAAGCAAGTCTTCTTGGAAAGAGATGGAAGCGAAGTCTTCTATATAAGCAAGTCCACCATTCCATTAGTATGAGGCCTTTTGGGAAGAAGCCTAAAAACAAATCCGTGCGGGCTTGGCCCAAAGCGGACAATATCATACTAATGTGACAGAGTGGTGGTGGTGGCGGTCCTGAAAAAAATCTGGAATATTAGCATTTAAAATCGGATGTTTTTTTTTAAGTTTGAAGATAAAAAATAAAAAATCAAAAAATTTGGATCTAATTTATATAAAAAAAACTGGGATATTATTTTCATAAATAAACAAAAAACTGGATCTAATTTCTCATAATATTAATAAATAAATATTATATTACAAAAATTTTAAAAATCTAAAAAATAAATAAATTAAAGATTAATTATAATCAGATCCAAATATTTTAATTTTTAATTTTTATTTTTGAATTTTAAATAAAAACATCCAATTTTTAATATTAACATATTTAAAAAACGTTTCAACTTTTTAAAAAAAATCCAAAGTTTTTCACTTTTATATTTTTTAAGATTTTTATATTTTTTATTATTATTTTATTAATACAAAAATTTGGAACTTTTTACTATTATTTTATTATTATTACCGACCAATAAAATTCTGACACCTGTCACTTAACGGCCATGTCAGCAATCCGTTAAAACTTAACGGATTAAATATAACGGAGTCCCTAACGTGCATAACGGATAAACTTGAGTCCCTACTTTAATACAATTTAAAATTTAGTCCCTTAAATGATATAAAGACCAAATTTAAGTTCCTAATAAAGTTATTTTGCCTAAAAAAAAAGCTGAATTTACCTCTCGACTTAATCTTTATTTTCTATTCTATTTATGATATAAAGTATGTTACTGTTTTTTTTATCGTAGTTCAATATTTGAAAATATCATTTTACATTTTCTCCTCTTACAGCAACAGTAATGATTTTTCCTGTGCTATCTCAACCTCAAAATTTTTCCCCTCTTGCAGCATAAGTCATGATTTTTCCTCTGCTATCTCAACCTCAAATTTTTTCCCAAGCGTCCTCTGGCAGGTTACCTGGTGGTGATTTTAGTGTATCAGACATTTTGTGTAATTGGAACTAATATGTGAGTTAAGGAGTTTTATAATTTGTATTCTAATATATGTTCGATATGTGCGGAGTGCACATATGTATAAGATCGAACTATAAACCGATACGATCAAATATCGGGGGTCCGAGACAGAGCCCCCGATGACGGGGTCTAGGGACAGCACCCTTAGCGGGGTCCAAGGGGCAGAGCCCCTGGCGGATTGTAACTTAGGGAGGTGTATTTAATTAAGATTTTAATGGAATTTGATAGATTTTAGAGTTTGATGGATTTGATAGATTTTAATGAAATTCAACAAACTTTCATAAATTCTCTTTGATTTCAATGGACTTCATCCTGTTAATTCTATGACTTTTATGGATTTTTATGACTTTTGAATTTCTATTGACTTTATTTTTCTCAAAAGATAAGAATAACATGAATTTCATTTATTAGCGTTCTATCTTAATAGATAGTTGTTCTATATATCATTTTCAATCAATTGTTATGTATAATAGATTTTTTAATTAAAAATAAATATCTATTACAAATAGAAATTTTACAACAAATTGATATAATTTGACGAGAAAAAGTAAAGAAGTATCTCATATTAAAAAGATTAAAACATATACAAGTTATTAAAGCAATGAGCAGATATAAAATATTTAATTATAAACTGATCTTTTTTACAAGTTTTGGTAAATAATTATTTTTTTCATAAAAAGTTGAAGAACAGAAGATAAAAATATTATAAGAACTTCTTTACTGTTCTGGGATATGGTGATAGGGCTGTCTAAATGGTTCTTGGTTAGAACCGAAACCGCGCGGTTCCGATTAACCGAGAACCGCAATTTCGATTATTGGTCCGGTTTTCGATTTCATTGTGTATTATTTGTTCGGTTTTCGGTCTAACCGATAACCATTCGGTTCCGAACCGAAAACCGGTTTTATAAAATATATTTATTAAATATTTTTTTTTATTTTATAATTATATTATATTATTTTAATTTTTGTAAATTAAATTGGAAATTAGGCTGTTTTTATGAAATTATATTTTGTAATTATATTATATCATTAGAAAAGAAAAAATAAGATTTAATCAATATATTTTATAAACCGAACCTAAGCGATTTTATTTATGAAATTATATTTTTATATTTTACAATTATATTATATTATTTCAATTTTTTAAATTGAAATAAAAAAACGGTTTTTGTGGTTAACCGAACCGGAACCGAAAATAATTGGTCCGGTTCTGGTTAACCGAAAATTTATACGGTCCGATTTTCAGTTCTTATTTTAGGACATTTATGGTTCCGGTTAACCAAAAAATTCGGCCCGTTAATCGAACCGAACTGCTCGATGTACGTATGGTGGTAGTGGCAACGGGGTGACAGCGGAAATGGTGTTGGTAGTGGGACGGGACAGTGGCAATGGTGGTGGGGAGGCGGTTGCGTCAGTGGTGGTGGGTGGTGGTGATGAATAAAAATCCATCAAAAACTTAGGGGTGTAGGAAAGATTTTAAAAGACAAATTATGTTTGTACTTTGTGCTTAAAGATGAGTAACTAGATGATTCCGTTAAAATCCTTAAAATCCAAAATAAATTTGAATACCTCATAATTTTGTAAGATTTATAAAAGTTTTCATTTAATACCTCATGACTTTAATGGACTTTTAAGAACTCCATTAATTCTATATTGAATACCATAAAAATTTAATTGACTTTTAAAAGTCTCAATTAAATACACCCAAACCTTTTCAAATCCATCAAATTCTATAAAAGTCTTTAAAAATCATTTGAAGTCTCAGTTGACTACGCCACCTGTAACGCCCCGATTTCGCATATACATTTATTATGAATTATAGAAAACATGTCCAATTTTATTAAATTAATGCCCGAATAATTTTATCATTTAATCCAGTTTTATTTCATGATCATGCAAATCCATTTACGTCATTTTAATTCATGTCAAGTCATGTGATTCGTTCGTTTCATTTCTCATTTTAAATCCATCGTTTCATCTCGTCATTTTTAAGCACGAGTCAATTTTAAACGATATTAATCGTTACCCCCAAAAGGCTTTAAAAGTCGAATAATAATACTATTTATTATTATTACTATTATTAATATTATTATTATTTAGTTTAGCCCAATTATTATTTCTTTTCATTGTAGAGCCATATTAATTTTGTGGCCCAAATTTTATTACTAGTCCAGTTATAAGTTGGCCTGTCCTAAACCTAAGCCCACACAACTTTTCTATCCTAAACCTAATTTTGTATACAGTATAAATACCGTATTGTATACACAGAACACACAAATATATTATTTTCTTCCTCTCCTGCAAGTCGGCCGATCTGTCCCATTTCTCTATTCCTGCAGGTAATCAAAATATTTTTCTCATATCCCTCCCTTGTATCTCCAGTTTGATGTTTACGTTTAGAAGAATCTTCAACGTTTCATGACAAATCTCCCAAAGACTATACTATTGATTCAATCACACATAATACCAGCCCCAGTTTTTGTCATAATCACCTTCATCATCTTTATCGGCCTGAACCGAACCATCATCCCCGACTCACTGCCCCTTTTATGTTTCCGGAATACCATCCCGTCGCCGCTGCAAGCCATCACCACCAAGAAAAAAAAAAAAGAAAAACGATTGAAATCATCAAACCCGAAACATGAAACTGAAATTTCAAGCTAACCGAACAAAAATCTCAGCCACAATCCAACCCGCGGCCGTACGAACCCTACCCTGACCGCCGAGGCCTCTGCCTTTCCCATCGATTTGGTGTCTCTGTGTGCGTGTGTCTTCATTTTTCTTTTATCTGTGCCTTTTTTTTTGTGTGTGTGTGGGCGTGCGTGCGTGTGTGTGTGTGTGTGTGTGTGTGTTTTACAAATGAGAGAAATCAAGAGAGAGGAATTGAGGAAGAAGAAGTAGCGACTTGCGGCTGACTTCTTTAGGGTAAATGGCTTTTATACCCTGCCTTTTTTTTTAGGATTTTCAATTTAGCCCTCAAGTTTCAGACCTTCTCAAATTGATCCCAAATTAGTTTTCAGTGTATACCAATTCCAGCCTCTAATTTTCAGATTAATCCCAATCAGCTTGATAACTCTTTCAATTTCAGTCCCTGAATTTTCCAATCTTTTTTAATTCCCCTAGCCATATTCAATATTTTCAAAACCAGTCCCTTTCGGCCAAGCTTTTAACATGTTGATATTTTTAATTACTATTACTATTCACTTACAATTTAATTCCCAGTCATATAATAATAATTTTCTATTATTATTAATTGTAGATAATAACAAGAATTTACGGGCCTATAATTGTCGAGTCAAGCATTTCATCGCACTCAAGTTTAGAACTGCAATTTTATCCAGTGTGGGGATTTATTACGCTTTTGTTTATTTTAATTGCTTTATATATTGTTTCGTATGTGCACGTGAAATCAGTCAGAAGCACTTAATTGTGCATAAAGCCTTCGGGCTAGCCGACGGGCTTCAGAATTTATCAGTCATGTTGTTTATACTTGCTAATATATTTAGTAATTAACGTAGACATATTGCGTACTCTCCACACTGAGCGAGTTGGAAGCTCACCTCACTATTTACCCCTTTCAGGTTGAGGAGCTCGATGTGGCACGCGCTTGAGTGTGGGATGATCAAACTTCATGGGTTGATATTATTTATTTATTTACTATAATTTTCCTCAAGCTACGCTTTATGAACAATTGTTCGATTTGCTTTATTTCACGTCGAAGTATGTATTTATTTAATGGTGACTTGGGATTAATACTTGCGATTATTAAGTTTGTCTCTTTTTAAAATGTATTTCCGCTGCAAAATTTTTATTTATTCTTCTTAAAATTAAAAGAATTATATTTTAGAAAAGTGGTCGCTACATAAGTGGTATCGGAGCGGGTCTACGGTTCTGTAGACTCGTTAAAATAGTTTCTATTTATAAATTGAAATTTCATTTTCGCAAGTAGTCAAATATTTTTTTTAGCAATTATGATCATCCACCTCTGCCGCTCCACGTCAACTCCAAGGTACATTAAGTTATGATTATTCATTTTGTGATAAATGCAGTTTGCCAGATCAACCATGATTCATGTATTACAGATGCATCTCCAGTCTATTTTGTACATAAGAATTTTATGATAAAGTATTTGGGCATGAAATTGTTTTCTTATAAATTCATAAGTATATGTGTGACATGCGTAAATCATCGTTGCTAGAAACCTCTGGTTCTCAACCCGTAGATGCAAGGTAATTCTTCATCTTATTCGTCTCTCTCGTTGGGCAAGTACTGAGGGATCATTGATTATGATATGCCTTAGGATAATGACAACTCGTAGACGTGGACGCCCAACTAACCGAGGTGGAGATAATCCTGGTGGTGAGAATGCTAACCTTGGTGCTGGTGGTGGTGATAACAGAGGACAAAATAACCACAACAATGACGTGCTAGCGCCTACTCAGGCACATGTTGTGCAACAGTTCCGACATTTCACACCACCATCATTCAACGGTCGAGAAGGACCAGCTTTCGTTGATGAATGGTTCATGTCACTCGAGCGCACCTTTGAGCTCATTGGGTGCACTGATGCGTAGAGAATTCTTTTCGGCCAATACCAAATGGTGGAGGATGTTGGACGCTGGTGGATAAGCTATTGGCGTTTGAGGCCGGCGGCCGAGCGTGCTGCATTGACTTGGGATCGATTCAAGGAAATAGTGATGGAACAGTACTACCCACAGCATTATCGAGAGAAGATGGAGAGAGAGTTTTGGAATCTCGAACAAAAAGGGATGACGGTTGAAGAATATGAGAGGAAATTCAACCAAATTAGCTTCTTTGTGGAGCACATGGCGGGGAGTGTTTGTATGGAAAAGGTGTCTGCTACAGATGCAAGGAGCCAGGGCATGCATCTTCGAATTGTCATCTCCAGAGGGCCAAAGGTCAAGGTTATGGAGGAAAGGCCCGTATTTATTCTTTGACCCCAAAGGACGCAGATGAGAATCCCGGCACGGTGTCAGGTATGCTTATGATATCTAATGTGCCTGCTTTTGCTTTTTTTGACACTGGTGCCACACACTCTTTTATGTCTGCAAAGTTTTATCATGTTATTGGTCATAGAAGCGTTAGAACTGTTGAGCCTCTGGAGGTTAGTTTACCGTCAGGAAATACGATCCTCACTAATACAATGATTGACGAGAATATTGAGATAGGAGGTAAAGAATTTGACGCTAGCCTGTATTTAATTAACTCGATGGATTTTGACGTGATCCTTGGTATGGACTGGCTCGATAGACATGATGCCGATATAAGGTGTCGTGAGAAGATGGTAACATTGAGGTGTTCGGACGGCGAGTCGATCACCTTTTATGGTACTAAGAGTAGGATAGTACCCAGAGTAATCACTGCCATGAAGGCACTGAGAAGTTTAAAGAAGGAGGAATGTCAGGGTTACTTGGTGAGTTTGGTTGACACTCATCCTAATGAGGTGTACCCTACCGACGTACCTATAGTACGGGATTTTTGGATGTGTTTCCAGAAGATTTGCCGGGAGTCCCACCCGACCGAAAAGTGGAGTTTAGTATTGATTTGGTCCCTGGGGCGGCCCCAACATCCAAAGCGCCATATAGAATGGCTCCGAGGGAACTTCAAGAATTGAAGCTCCAAATTCAAGAGTTGCTGGAGCTCGGATTTGTTCGTCCTAGTGTGTCACCATGGGGTGCACCAGTGCTGTTTGTAAGAAAGAAAGATGGGTCACTTCGGATGTGTATAGATTACCGAGAGTTGAATCGACTCACGGTGAAGAATAAAATACCCGTTGCCGAGAATCGAGGATCTATTCGATCAGTTGAGGGGAGCTGGAACCTTTTCGAAGATCGATTTGCGGTCGGGGTACCACCAATTGAATATTAGGGAGTGTGACATTCCCAAAACGGCTTTCAGGACCCGTTATGGACATTTTGAATTTGTAGTGATGGCATTTGGTCTGAGTAATGCACCAGCAGTCTTTATGGATTTGATGAACAGGGTGTTCCAACCTTACTTGGATAAGTTCGTGATCGTCTTCATAGATGACATCTTACTGTATTCTAAGGACAAGAAACAACACCAAGAGTATTTGAGGGTTACATTGGAGACACTTCGCAAAGAGAAGTCGTATGCCAAGTTCAAGAAATGTGAGTTTTGGTTAAACAGAGTTGGATTCCTTGGACATGTGGTGACCTCAAAAGGAATTGAGGTAGATCCCGATAAGGTTGTAGCAGTGAGTAGTTGGGGAGTACCCAAGAATGCGAGCGAAGTTCGTAGCTTTCTGGGCCTAGCTGGCTATTATAGAAGATTTATCGAAGGATTTTTTAAAATCGCCACTCCTATGACCCAATTAACAAGGAAGGGCATGAGGTTTGAATGGAGTGAGAGGTGCGAGTAAAGTTTTCAAGAGTTGAAAAGGAGACTAACCTCGGCACCAGTATTAACGATTCCTGATCCGACAGATGACTTTGTTATTTATAGTGATGCTTCAAAGCAGGGTTTGGGTTGTGTTTTGATGCAACATGGTAAAGTAGTAGCCTATGCATCGAGACAGCTTAAACCTCATGAGTTGAACTATCCAACGCATGATCTGGAGTTGACTGCTGTAGTTCATGCGCTGAAGATTTGGCGCCACTATCTCTACGGAGGGAAATGTGAGATATACACGGACCATAAAAGTTTGAAATATCTTTTCACACAGAAGGATCTTAACATGAGGCAAAGGCGATGGTTAGAACTAGTGAAGGACTATGATTGTACCATCAATTACCATCCCGGTAAGGCTAATGTTGTAGCTGATGCTTTGAGTCGAAAGACTAGGGGGGAGTTAGCTTGCTTGACCGATCAGGAGAGTTTGATAAAGGAGTTCTCCGAGTTGAGGATTGAGGTAGTTGAGTCTCCAAAGAGTGCGAAAGCAATCCTATCATCTTTGGTCTTGCAACCAAACTTGAGGGATAAGATTAAGGAGGCTCAACCACGTGACAAGTTCTTGTGCAAGATGAAAGATTGGGCACAAGCTGGGAGTATTGAGAAATTTATCGTTGTCGCAGATGATGTTTTGACTTATGATGGGAGGTTATGTGTTCCTTAGGAAGAAAATTCTTGAAGAAGCTCACAATGCACCATACTCCGCTCACCCGGGAGGTACAAAGATGTACCACGACCTGAAGAAGTTCTTTTGGTGGAGAGGAATGAAACGGGACATTGGTGTATTTGTGGAGAGGTGTATGATATGTCAGCAGGTGAAGGCAGAACACCAACGGCCAGGAGGTTTACTCCAACCGTTGGAAATCCCAGAATGGAAATGGGTAGGGATGGCAACGGGCCGGATCTGGACCGGATCTTGTTGATCCCAGATCCAGATTCATTTTTTTTGTTGAGATCCAGATCCGGTCCAGATCCATTGGATCCGAAAATTTGAGATCCAGATCTAGATCCATAGGATCTGCGGGTCTACGAATTTGGTCCGCGAAACCCTCTTTTAAGCTAAAATAGTACTTAAAATTACGCAATATCAATACCACAACTATAAAAAAATCAAAATAAATTAGCAACATAAACATCATATCACGAGCTACTTTCATGTTCATGAGATAAGTCACATCACATTAAAAAATTCCAAAAAAATTCCAAAATATTATACAAATATATTCGTCCAAAGTCACATTACATCACAAAATAAGTCTTCACGATCAACTAATCTTGAGTCGATGAGAACAAGTCTTCCATGTTACAACTATTTTCAACATCATCGATATATATATATATATATATATTAGGATCAAATGAGAATGGTTCTTATCATGCGAATTGCGAATATGCATGAGTTTTGTACTAATTATGCATGAAATATATGCATTTCGTGCATCAAAATTGCAATGCATTAAAATATGCATTATATGCATCAAAATATCGATGCATTAAAATACTGCATTATATGCATCAAATTTTTGTGAGAATATATCTAGGTCATCCATTTATCAAGATCTATGGATGAAATTCATTCTTATTTCTTAACTTAAGTTGCATTCTCACCTGAATCCACCCATATATATATATATATATATATATATATATATATATATATAATGTAGATCCGCGGTTCGGATCTGGGTCGGATCCGGATCTAAAAATGTAAGACACAGATCCGCTCCGCAAATTTCTTTTATAGATCCAGATCCGACCCGGATCTGATGGATCTAAAAATTTGAGATCCAGATCCTCAAAAATGGATCCAGATATGCGGATCTGGACCGGATCTAAGATCCATTGCCATCTCTAGAAATGGGAGCATATCACAATGGATTTCGTGGTTGGTCTGCCACGAACAGTGAGGAAGAACGATGCTATATGGGTGATGTAACACCCCCAGAGCCATCCAGGAATATTACAGCGCCGTGGGCCCCGAGATGGAACCCAGAAGGCTGAAGGAAATTTTCGCAAACATTTACAAACGTCCAAGAGGCCAACGACGGTATTATCTATTTAAAACATTCGAAGACTTTATAAAACTCGTTTATCAAAACCGTCGTAAAATCTCATTTGAAACCACAAGGCCCGAAATGCCAAAACTCAACAGTTTAAAAAAAACATACGTTAAGCTATCGCTTATACGTACCGACAGAATAGATTTAGAAAACGATTTCCAAAGTAACCTAGGTTACCAGATACCAATAGGTCATTTTAAAAATACTCACGCAGCGGAAAACAAGAACTGTTCAGGAAACTCAATACACAAATACATGTCCTAGTCAGTATCCCCCAGGAAGCTCATCTCTTCACGACCGCTACAAGCTTGATAATCCAAGAACCTAAAAAGAAAGCCCACGACGGGGTCAACCATAATATCCAACAATGATAACCATCACATCACGTCAATAATTACATATCAATAGAAATACTAATAAGAATACGACCAATGTAATCTTACCGTCGTAACTTTACAAAAATCCATGATTCGTATCCTTAATAACACAATAAGATAATACCGAAATATCTGTACGGTATCTCAACAATACCCAAGGTTCTCAAAACATTATCATAACTCGCGATACGGCAATTATACCAACTCTGGCCAATTCAATCCATCGGATAACGTCGACAATTCCAATACGATAATCGATTGTCCATCAAAGACAAGTACCAAGGAAATACGGAACATACCTCAAGATACGAAATACCATGACAATCACGTCAGTCTAATCCGAGATCAGATCAACACAACATACGGATATGGTCCTGACACAAGACCTACAAATGCATACTCATATGACAACGTCAATATGATCACAACAATAACGACAATGTATACTTATGGCAAACCCATAATATACATATGCACAACAACAATACATGGCAATCCGATGATCCAGCATTCACTGCCTAGATCCCCCGATGATCCCGTCAGACCAACCCGAGGTGGAAAACCTGTCCGATGATCCAGCGCACGCTAGCATAGATCCCCCGATGATCCCGTCGGACCAACACGAGTTGGACATATGACAACAATGCACAACTGCACAAAACAACAGTACACAATACACGACAACAACAATGCACAAATGCATGACAACAACGATACACGAATGTATCACGACATGATTGACACAAATGATAAAAATGATTAGAGTACTTGCCATGAGTCCTTCGAGAATGATCTCAATGTCTAAACCATCACGAACCATTATCCTCAATACTCGACGGTCCAAAGTATCACGAATTGCATATAATTCATATCTTCGTCTTTATCACAATATATCCTCAATATACAAGTATACCAATAACAAAAGTAAATCATATACATTATGATTTAGATTCCCAAAACTCGAATACGATTTATAATCCCAAATCTCCTATGATTACGATTATAAACATTGCTATACGAATTATACACGAATGAAATGGAAACCATTCATTAAATACTATAAACTGAGCAAGTAATAACTTACTTTGATACCGATACAACGACGAGGAAGCTGTTACCAAATCCATTGCCGTCGTCTACAAGTTCCTCGGTCCTGACCAAAGCAATTCACGAACATCCTCGAACTCGACCGCAACACATGGTTATAATCACCGATCAATATTCTCAACCTAGTAATTCGATAAACAACAAGTTCGATAACAATCAACAATCGATAAAATCAATTCACAAACCCAACGGCTCAACAATATCTCGATTAAACACTAGTCGGATCAATCCAACTCAAACCAGCACGAATTCAGAAACACAACACGAAAATACTGCATTTTCTGCCTTCTTAGCGCACGTTAAACGCATAACGTAGCGTGCGCTAAGTTGCTCCCGTTAGCGTGCGCTAGCCAGTAAGCTTAGCGTGCGCTAATGCTGTACAGTGGCATGCGTTCCAAGCATCGACTAACACCTTGCGACTACGAATCCGAATGAAAAGGAAATCATACTCCAAGATTAACTATAACTTTTTCAAATTCAATCTCATCATCATGATCCACATCTTATCACGAACATACGATACTAAAATCATAATGTTGGTTTTAATCATCTTATCCATATTTATAATCAAAACCAATATATATCCTTATATCATCTTAATATCAAAATCCGAAATGAAAGGAGACATAAATCTCCATATCTCTTGAAGATAAACAACACCATAACTATCACAAGGATCATATCGATGTCCCTATATCAATAACAACATCAACAATCAAACCAACTCGATAACAAGGATCATATCATACTCAAGCCGGAATTAAACCTCATATCATGATTTAACTCATCTAAATCGACCATCGAAATTATCATGATTGAAATCCATGATTCAACCTCATCAAGTTTAACAAATCACCATTAACATGAAGAATCTTTCATAACATCTGAAAACCCTTATCATAATCCCATTAGGTCTCATAAAAATCACCACATGATTATCCAACATGTTCTCTCACAAGTAATCATCCTTAAAAACGAATTACTATCAAAGGGATACGAAAATTACCTGGATTAGACGAACCAAGAAGAAGAACACTTGACCTTCATTTCAAGAACCATGAATAACTTGAAGAACAACAAGGCTTTAATCCATGCTCTATATCTTAATATTGATAAAGATCATCATCTCGGAGTGTTTCTGGGCCTCAAGTACCTCCCAGAGCTCTCTCTATCAAGTGAAAGGAAAGAAATGGACGAAATGCTTCATAACACCCGTCTGTCCCTTTTTATAAAGTATATTATTAGCGTGCGCTAAACCTTATGTTTAGCGTGCGCTACGGCCTTAGCGTGCGCTAACTGACTTTGTTAGCGTGCGCTATCGCAGTCTAGAGGCTACGATCAAGCCGTACATGTGCTTACGTACGTAACGCCCATGCATTAGCGTACGTAACTTACACTCTCTAGCGTACGCAAGTCCATGCGTTTAGCGTGCGCTAATATTAGTTGACTCGTTTGTCTGTATGCTCCGAAGACTGGTCCACACGCCGAAAGTGCTGACAAGGATAAGATTCCTTTTTGTCCAATATACCATTAACGTGCGCTAACCTTTAGGGTTTAGCGTGCGCTAGTACTACATTACAAACATCCATTGACTTATCAGAACGTGCGCCGAAAGTGGCCTGTTCCACACGCAGATTCCTTCCGATCTGACTGCATTAGCGTGTGCTACATTCTGCCTCTAGCGTGCGCTAACCATGAACGATAGCGTGCGCTATACTTGAACATTAGCGCGCGCTAATCAGGCTATACTTAGCCATTTCCAACTCTTCTCGTCCGTCTCGACATACTGGATACGTACACTCACATACTGAATACATATACTCAATCCAATAATATTCTTATATGATACACAATATCCTCATTTTTAATTGTCGACCAAGTACGACAATTATACCAATACAGATGTCTCAGTCCTTCATTTATTTTATTTATACTGTACAGATTACACGCTGTACAACATAATTCGGATAAAATAACATTAAACCACAGTTGTAGAAATTCCGGATATTACAGGTGATAGTAGATCGCTTGACGAAGTCATCTCACTTTCTACCTATGAGGATGACTTATAGTATGGAACAATATGCACGGATTTATATTCGGGAGATATTGAGGCTACATGGTGTTCCAGTGTTGATCGTATCGGATAGAGATCCGTGATTTACGTCGAAATTTTGGAAGAGTCTTCAGAGTGCATTGGGCACTAAGTTGAATTTCAGTGCTGCATATCATCCGCAAACCGATGGTCAATCTGAACGGACTATCAAAACACTCAAAGATTTGTTGAGGGCGTGTGTTCTTGATACTGGTGAGAATTGGGAGAATATTTTGCCGTTAGTAGAGTTTGCTTATAACAATAGTTACCAAGCAACTATACAAATGGCCCCGTAAGAGGCTCTCTATGGAAGGAAATGTCGATCGCCTCTTTATTGGAGTGAGGTTGGAGAAGGAAAGATTTTGGGTCCAGAATTGAGCGAGCAGACTGTAGAGAAGATAGCCGAGATCAGAAGCAGAATTATGACGGCCCAGGATCGGCAGAAGTCTTATGCTGATAAACGAAGGAAATATATCCAATTTGAGATTGGAGAGAAGGTGTTCCTGAAGGTAGCGCCGATGAAAGGAGTAATACGATTCGGTAAGAAGGGAAAGCTACAGCCTCGTTATATCAGACCTTTTGAGATTTTAGGTCGTGTTGGTGATCTTGCTTATAGTTTGGCACTGCCGTTGGAGTTGTCAGGAGTGCACAATGTCTTTCACGTCTCCATGCTGAGAAAGTATATACATGATCCTGATCACATATGCAATTTCAAAGAGTTGCACGTAGCCAAGAACCTGACTTATGAGGAAGTACCTACAGCTATTTTGGAGCGTAAGGTACATCAGTCATGAAATAAAGAGGTTAAATTGGTAAAAGTTCAATGGAGTCGTCATGGACCAAATGAAGCAACTTGAGAACGCGAAGAGGAGATCCGTTCTAAGTATCCAACATTCATTTTCCAAGGTACGTAACTTAATTTTTGAGGACGAAAATTTGTTAAAGGGGGTGGGTTGTAACGCCCCGATTTCGCATATACATTTATTATGAATTATAGAAAACATATCCAATTTTATTAAATTAATGCCCGAATAATTTTATCATTTAATCCAGTTTTATTTCATGATCATGCAAATCCATTTACGTCATTTTAATTCATGTCAAGTCATGCGATTCGTTCGTTTCATTTCTCATTTTAAATTCATCGTTTCATCTCGTCATTTCTAGGCCCGAGTCAATTTTAAACGATATTAATCGTTACTCCAAAAGGCTTTAAAAGTCGAATAATAATACTATTTATTATTATTATTACTATTATTTAGTTTAGCCCAATTATTATTTATTTTCATTGTAGAGCCATATTAATTTTGTGGCCCAAATTTTATTACTAGTCCAGTTATAAGTTGGCCAGTCCTAAATCTAAGGTACAAAGATGTACCACGACCTGAAGAAGTTCTTTTGGTGGAGAGGAATGAAACGGGACATTGGTGTATTTGTGGAGAGGTGTATGATATGTCAGCAGGTGAAGGCAGAACACCAACGGCCAGGAGGTTTACTCCAACCGTTGGAAATCCCAGAATGGAAATGGGTAGGGATGGCAACGGGCCGGATCTGGACCGGATCTTGTTGATCCCAGATCCAGATTCATTTTTTTTGTTGAGATCCAGATCCGGTCCAGATCCATTGGATCCGAAAATTTGAGATCCAGATCTAGATCCGTAGGATCTGCGGGTCTACGAATTTGGTCCGCGAAACCCTCTTTTAAGCTAAAATAGTACTTAAAATTACGCAATATCAATAACACAACTATAAAAAAATCAAAATAAATTAGCAACATAAACATCATATCACGAGCTACTTTCATGTTCATGAGATAAGTCACATCACATCACAAAATTCCAAAAAAATTCCAAAATATTATACAAATATATTCGTCCAAAGTCACATTACATCACAAAATAAGTCTTCACGATCAACTAATCTTGAGTCCATGAGAACAAGTCTTCCATGTTACAACTATTTTCAACATCATCGACATATATATATATATATATATATATATAGGATCAAATGAGAATGGTTCTTATCATGCGAATTGCGAATATGCATGAGTTTTGTACTAATTATGCATGAAATATATGCATTTCGTGCATCAAAATTGCAATGCATTAAAATATGCATTATATGCATCAAAATATCGATGCATTAAAATACTGCATTATATGCATCAAATTTTTGTGAGAATATATCTAGGTCATCCATTTATCAAGATCTATGGATGAAATTCATTCTTATTTCTTAACTTAAGTTGCATTCTCACCTGAATCCACCCATATATATATATATATATATATATATATATATATATATATATATATATATATATATATATAATGTAGATCCGCGGTTCGATCTCGGTGGATCCGGATCTGAAAATGTAAGATCGAGATCCGCTCCGCAAATTTCTTTTATAGATCCAGATCAGGCCGGATCTGATGGATCTAAAAATTTGAGATCCAGATCCTCAAAAATGGATCCGGATCTGCGGATCTGGACCGGATCTAAGATCCATTGCCATCTCTAGAAATGGGAGCATATCACAATGGATTTCGTGGTTGGTCTGCCACGAACAGTGAGGAAGAACGATGCTATATGGGTGATGTAACACCCCCAGAGCCATCCAGGAATATTACAGCGCCGTGGGCCCCGAGATGGAACCCAGAAGGCTGAAGGAAATTTTCGCAAACATTTACAAACGTCCAAGAGGCCAACGACGGTATTATCTATTTAAAACATTCGAAGACTTTATAAAACTCGTTTATCAAAACCGTCGTAAAATCTCATTTGAAACCACAAGGCCCGAAATGCCAAAACTCAACAGTTTAAAAAAAACATACGTTAAGCTATCGCTTATACGTACCGACAGAATAGATTTAGAAAACGATTTCCAAAGTAACCTAGGTTACCAGATACCAATAGGTCATTTTAAAAATACTCACGCAGCGGAAAACAAGAACTGATCTGGAAACTCAATACACAAATACATGTCCTAGTCAGCATCCCCCAGGAAGCTCATCTCTTCACGACCGCTACAAGCTTGATAATCCAAGAACCTAAAAAGAAAGCCCACGACGGGGTCAGCCATAATATCCAACAATGATAACCATCACATCACGTCAATAATTACATATCAATAGAAATACTAATAAGAATACGACCAATGTAATCTTACCGTCGTAACTTTACAAAAATCCACGATTCGTATCCTTAATAACACAATAAGATAATACCGAAATATCTGTACGGTATCTCAACAATACCCAAGGTTCTCAAAACATTATCATAACTCGCGATACGGCAATTATACCAACTCTGGCCAATTCAATCCATCGGATAACGTCGACAATTCCAATACGATAATCGATTGTCCATCAAAGACAAGTACCAAGGAAATACGGAACATACCTCAAGATACGAAATACCATGACAATCACGTCAGTCTAATCCGAGATCAGATCAACACAACATACGGATATGGTCCTGACACAAGACCTACAAATGCATACTCATATGATAATGTCAATATGATCACAACAATAACGATAATGTATACTTATGGCAAACCCATAATATACATATGCACAACAACAATACATGGCAATCCGATGATCCAGCGTTCACTGCCTAGATCCCCCGATGATCCCGTCAGACCAACCCGAGGTGGAAAACCTGTCCGATGATCCAGCGCACGCTAGCATAGATCCCCCGATGATCCCGTCGGACCAACACGAGGTGGACATATGACAACAATGCACAACTGCACAAAACAACAGTACACAATACACGACAACAACAATGCACAAATGCATGACAACAACGATACACGAATGTATCACGACACGATTGACACAAATGATAAAAATGATTAGAGTACTTGCCATGAGTCCTTCGAGAATGATCTCAATGTCTAAACCATCACGAACCATTATCCTCAATACTCGACGGTCCAAAGTATCACGAATTGCATATAATTCATATCTTCGTCTTTATCACAATATATCCTCGATATACAAGTATACCAATAACAAAAGTAAATCATATACATTATGATTTAGATTCCCAAAACTCGAATACGATTTATAATCCCAAATCTCCTATGATTACGATTATAAACATTGCTATACTGAATTATACACGAATGAAATGGAAACCATTCATTAAATACTATAAATCGAGCAAGTAATAACTTACTTTGATACCGATACAACGACGAGGAAGTCACCAAATCCATTGCCGCTGCCTACAAGTTCCTCGGTCGACCAAAGCAATTCACGAACATCCTCGAACTCGACCGCAACACACGGTTATAATCACCGATCAATATTCTCAACCTAGTAATTCGATAAACAACAAGTTCGAGAACAATCAACAATCGATAAAATCAATTCACAAACCCAACGGCTCAACAATATCTCGAGTAAACACTAGTCGGATCAATCCAACTCCAACGAGCACGAAGTCAGACACACAACACGTAAATCCTGCATTTTCTGCCTTCTTAGCGCACGTTAAACGCATATCGTAGCGTGCGCTAAGTTGCTCCCGTTAGCGTCGCTAGCGGTAAGCTTAGCGTGCGCTAATGCTGTACAGTGGCATGCGTTCCAAGCATCGACTAACACCTTGCGACTACGAATCCGAATGAAAAGGAAATCATACTCCAAGATTAACTATAACTTTTTCAAATTCAATCTCATCATCATGATCCACATCTTATCACGAACATACGATACTAAAATCATAATGTTGGTTTTAATCATCTTATCCATATTGATAATCAAAACCAATATATATCCTTATATCATCTTAATATCAAAATCCGAAATGAAAGGAGACATAAATCTCCATATCTCTTGAAGATAAACAACACCATAACTATCACAAGGATCATATCGATGTCCCTATATCAATAACAACATCAACAATCAAACCAACTCGATAACAAGGATCATATCATACTCAAGCCGGAATTAAACCTCATATCATGATTTAACTCATCTAAATCGACCACTGAAATTATCATGATTCAGAAATCCATGATTCAACCTCATCAAGTTTAACGAATCACCATTAACATGAAGAATCTTTCATAACATCTGAAAACCCTTATCATAATACCATTAGGTCTCATAAAAATCACCACATGATTATCCAACATGTTCTCTCACAAGTAATCATCCTTAAAAACGAATTACTATCAAAGGGATACGAAAATTACCTGGATTAGACGAACCAAGAAGAAGAACACTTGAACTTCATTTCAAGAACCATGAATAACTTGAAGAACAACAAGGCTTTAATCCATGCTCTCTATCTTAATATTGATAAAGATCATCATCTCGGAGTGTTTCTGGGCCTCAAGTACCTCCCAGAGCTCTCTCTATCAAGTGAAAGGAAAGAAATGGACGAAATGCTTCATAACACCCGTCTGTCCCTTTTTATAAAGTATATTATTAGCGTGCGCTAAACCTTATGTTTAGCGTGCGCTACGGCCTTAGCGTGCGCTAACTGACTTTGTTAGCGTGCGCTATCGCAGTCTAGAGGCTACAGTCTGGCTTCGTACATGTGCTTACGTACGTAACGCCCATGCATTAGCGTACGTAACTTACACTCTCTAGCGTACGCAAGTCCTTGCGTTTAGCGTGCGCTAATATTAGTTGACTCGTTTGTCTGTATGCTCCGAAGACTGGTCCACACGCCGAAAGTGCTGACAAGGATAAGATTCCTTTTTGTCCAATATACCATTAACGTGCGCTAACCTTTAGGGTTTAGCGTGCGCTAGTACTACATTACAAACATCCGTTGACTTATCAGAACGTGCGCCGAAAGTGGCCTGTTCCACACGCAGATTCCTTCCGATCTGACTGCATTAGCGTGTGCTACATTCTGCCTCTAGCGTGCGCTAACCATGAACGATAACGTGCGCTATACTTGAACATTAGCGTGCGCTAATCAGGCTATACTTAGCCATTTCCAACTCTTCTCGTCCGTCTCGACATACTGGATACGTACACTCACATACTGAATACATATACTCAATCCAATAATATTCTTATATGATACACAATATCCTCATTTTTAATTGTCGACCAAGTACGACAATTATACCAATACAGATGTCTCAGTCCTTCATTTATTTTATTTATACTGTACAGATTACACGCTGTACAACATAATTCGGATAAAATAACATTAAACCACAGTTGTAGAAATTCCGGATATTACAGGTGATAGTAGATCGCTTGACGAAGTCATCTCACTTTCTACCTATGAGGATGACTTATAGTATGGAACAATATGCACGGATTTATATTCGGGAGATATTAAGGCTACATGGTGTTCCAGTGTTGATCGTATCGGATAGAGATCCGCGATTTACGTCGAAATTTTGGAAGAGTCTTCAGAGTGCATTGGGCACTAAGTTGAATTTCAGTGCTGCATATCATCCGCAAACCGATGGTCAATCTGAACGGACTATCAAAACACTCAAAGATTTGTTGAGGGCGTGTGTTCTTGATACTGGTGAGAATTGGGAGAATATTTTGCCGTTAGTAGAGTTTGCTTATAACAATAGTTACCAAGCAACTATACAAATGGCCCCGTAAGAGGCTCTCTATGGAAGGAAATGTCGATCGCCTCTTTATTGGAGTGAGGTTGGAGAAGGAAAGATTTTGGGTCCATAATTGAGCGAGCAGACTGTAGAGAAGATAGCCGAGATCAGAAGCAGAATTATGACGGCCCAGGATCGGCAGAAGTCTTATGCTGATAAACGAAGGAAATATATCCAATTTGAGATTGGAGAGAAGGTGTTCCTGAAGGTAGCGCCGATGAAAGGAGTAATACGATTCGGTAAGAAGGGAAAGCTACAGCCTCGTTATATCAGACCTTTTGAGATTTTAGGTCGTGTTGGTGATCTTGCTTATAGTTTGGCACTGCCGTTGGAGTTGTCAGGAGTGCACAATGTCTTTCACGTCTCCATGCTGAGAAAGTATATACATGATCCTGATCACATATGCAATTTCAAAGAGTTGCACGTAGCCAAGAACCTGACTTATGAGGAAGTACCTACAGCTATTTTGGAGCGTAAGGTACATCAGTCATGAAATAAAGAGGTTAAATTGGTAAAAGTTCAATGGAGTCGTCATGGACCAAATGAAGCAACTTGAGAACGCGAAGAGGAGATCCGTTCTAAGTATCCAACATTCATTTTCCAAGGTACGTAACTTAATTTTTGAGGACGAAAATTTGTTAAAGGGGGTAGGTTGTAACGCCCCGATTTCGCATATACATTTATTATGAATTATAGAAAACATATCCAATTTTATTAAATTAATGCCCGAATAATTTTATCATTTAATCCAGTTTTATTTCATGATCATGCAAATCCATTTACGTCATTTTAATTCATGTCAAGTCATGCGATTCGTTCGTTTCATTTCTCATTTTAAATTCATCGTTTCATCTCGTCATTTCTAGGCCCGAGTCAATTTTAAACGATATTAATCGTTACTCCAAAAGGCTTTAAAAGTCGAATAATAATACTATTTATTATTATTATTACTATTATTAATATTATTATTATTATTTAGTTTAGCCCAATTA
The DNA here is from genome assembly GCA_033398695.1 of Orobanche coerulescens. NCBI lineage: Eukaryota > Viridiplantae > Streptophyta > Magnoliopsida > Lamiales > Orobanchaceae > Orobanche > Orobanche coerulescens. The sequence goes on from CM065809.1 coordinate 94,606,592, forward strand.
TTATTTATTTTCATTGTAGAGCCATATTAATTTTGTGGCCCAAATTTTATTACTAGTCCAGTTATAAGTTGGCCAGTCCTAAACCTAAGGTACAAAGATGTACCACGACCTGAAGAAGTTCTTTTGGTGGAGAGGAATGAAACGGGACATTGGTGTATTTGTGGAGAGGTGTATGATATGTCAGCAGGTGAAGGCAGAACACCAACGGCCAGGAGGTTTACTCCAACCGTTGGAAATCCCAGAATGGAAATGGGTAGGGATGGCAATGGGCCGGATCTGGACCGGATCTTGTTGATCCCAGATCCAGATTCATTTTTTTTGTTGAGATCCAGATCCGGTCCAGATCCATTGGATCCGAAAATTTGAGATCCAGATCTAGATCCGTAGGATCTGCGGGTCTACGAATTTGGTCCGCGAAACCCTCTTTTAAGCTAAAATAGTACTTAAAATTACGCAATATCAATAACACAACTATAAAAAAATCAAAATAAATTAGCAACATAAACATCATATCACGAGCTACTTTCATGTTCATGAGATAAGTCACATCACATCACAAAATTCCAAAAAAATTCCAAAATATTATACAAATATATTCGTCCAAAGTCACATTACATCACAAAATAAGTCTTCACGATCAACTAATCTTGAGTCCATGAGAACAAGTCTTCCATGTTACAACTATTTTCAACATCATCGACATATATATATATATATATATATATATAGGATCAAATGAGAATGGTTCTTATCATGCGAATTGCGAATATGCATGAGTTTTGTACTAATTATGCATGAAATATATGCATTTCGTGCATCAAAATTGCAATGCATTAAAATATGCATTATATGCATCAAAATATCGATGCATTAAAATACTGCATTATATGCATCAAATTTTTGTGAGAATATATCTAGGTCATCCATTTATCAAGATCTATGGATGAAATTCATTCTTATTTCTTAACTTAAGTTGCATTCTCACCTGAATCCACCCATATATATATATATATATATATATATATATATATATATATAATGTAGATCCGCGATTCGGATCTGGGTCGGATCCGGATCTGAAAATGTAAGATCCAGATCCGCTCCGCAAATTTCTTTTATAGATCCAGATCCGACCCGGATCTGATGGATCTAAAAATTTGAGATCCAGATCCTCAAAAATGGATCCGGATCTGCGGATCTGGACCGGATCTAAGATCCATTACCATCTCTAGAAATGGGAGCATATCACAATGGATTTCGTGGTTGGTCTGCCACGAACAGTGAGGAAGAACGATGCTATATGGGTGATGTAACACCCCCAGAGCCATCCAGGAATATTACAGCGCCGTGGGCCCCGAGATGGAACCCAGAAGGCTGAAGGAAAATTTCGCAAACATTTACAAACGTCCAAGAGGCCAACGACGGTATTATCTATTTAAAACATTCGAAGACTTTATAAAACTCGTTTATCAAAACCGTCGTAAAATCTCATTTGAAACCACAAGGCCCGAAATGCCAAAACTCAACAGTTTAAAAAAAACATACGTTAAGCTATCGCTTATACGCACTTAATAGATTTAGAAAACGATTTCCAAAGTAACCTAGGTTACCAGATACCAATAGGTCATTTTAAAAATACTCACGCAGCGGAAAACAAGAACTGATCAGGAAACTCAATACACAAATACATGTCCTAGTCAGTATCCCCCAGGAAGCTCATCTCTTCACGACCGCTACAAGCTTGATAATCCAAGAACCTAAAAAGAAAGCCTACGACGGGGTCAGCCATAATATCCAACAATGATAACCATCACATCACGTCAATAATTACATATCAATAGAAATACTAATAAGAATACGACCAATGTAATCTTACCGTCGTAACTTTACAAAAATCCACGATTCGTATCCTTAATAACACAATAAGATAATTCCGAAATATCTGTACGGTATCTCAACAATACCCAAGGTTCTCAAAACATTATCATAACTCGCGATACGGCAATTATACCAACTCTGGCCAATTCAATCCATCGGATAATGTCGACAATTCCAATACGATAATCGATTGTCCATCAAAGACAAGTACCAAGGAAATACGGAACATACCTCAAGATACGAAATACCATGACAATCACGTCAGTCTAATCCGAGATCAGATCAACACAACATACGGATATGGTCCTGACACAAGACCTACAAATGCATACTCATATGACAATGTCAATATGATCACAACAATAACGATAATGTATACTTATGGCAAACCCATAATATACATATGCACAACAACAATACATGGCAATCCGATGATCCAGCGTTCACTGCCTAGATCCCCCGATGATCGTCGGACCAACCCGAGGTGGAAAACCTGTCCGATGATCCAGCGCACGCTAGCATAGATCCCCCGATGATCCCGTCGGACCAACACGAGGTGGACATATGACAACAATGCACAACTGCACAAAACAACAGTACACAATACACGACAACAACAATGCACAAATGCATGACAACAACGATACACGAATGTATCACGACATGATTGACACAAATGATAAAAATGATTAGAGTACTTGCCATGAGTCCTTCGAGAATGATCTCAATGTCTAAACCATCACGAACCATTATCCTCAATACTCGACGGTCCAAAGTATCACGAATTGCATATAATTCATATCTTCGTCTTTATCACAATATATCCTCGATATACAAGTATACCAATAACAAAAGTAAATCATATACATTATGATTTAGATTCCCAAAACTCGAATACGATTTATAATCCCAAATCTCCTATGATTACGATTATAAACATTGCTATACGAATTATACACGAATGAAATGGAAACCATTCATTAAATACTATAAACTGAGCAAGTAATAACTTACTTTGATACCGATACAACGACGAGGAAGCTGTTACCAAATCCATTGCCGTCGTCTACAAGTTCCTCGGTCCTGACCAAAGCAATTCACGAACATCCTCGAACTCGACCGCAACACACGGTTATAATCACCGATCAATATTCTCAACCTAGTAATTCGATAAACAACAAGTTCGATAACAATCAACAATCGATAAAATCAATTCACAAACCCAACGGCTCAACAATATCTCGATTAAACACTAGTCGGATCAATCCAACTCAAACCAGCACGAATTCAGAAACACAACACGAAAATACTGCATTTTCTGCCTTCTTAGCGCACGTTAAACGCGTAACGTAACGTGCGCTAAGTTGCTCCCGTTAGCGTGCGCTAGCCAGTAAGCTTAGCGTGCGCTAATGCTGTACAGTGGCATGCGTTCCAAGCATCGACTAACACCTTGCGACTACGAATCCGAATGAAAAGGAAATCATACTCCAAGATTAACTATAACTTTTTCAAATTCAATCTCATCATCATGATCCACATCTTATCACGAACATACGATACTAAAATCATAATGTTGGTTTTAATCATCTTATCCATATTTATAATCAAAACCAATATATATCCTTATATCATCTTAATATCAAAATCCGAAATGAAAGGAGACATAAATCTCCATATCTCTTGAAGATAAACAACACCATAACTATCACAAGGATCATATCGATGTCCCTATATCAATAACAACATCAACAATCAAACCAACTCGATAACAAGGATCATATCATACTCAAGCCGGAATTAAACCTCATATCATGATTTAACTCATCTAAATCGACCACTGAAATTATCATGATTCAGAAATCCATGATTCAACCTCATCAAGTTTAACGAATCACCATTAACATGAAGAATCTTTCATAACATCTGAAAACCCTTATCATAATCCCATTAGGTCTCATAAAAATCACCACATGATTATCCAACATGTTCTCTCACAAGTAATCATCCTTAAAAACGAATTACTATCAAAGGGATACGAAAATTACCTGGATTAGACGAACCAAGAAGAAGAACACTTGAACTTCATTCCAAGAACCATGAATAACTTGAAGAACAACAAGGCTTTAATCCATGCTCTCTATCTTAATATTGATAAAGATCATCATCTCGGAGTGTTTCTGGGCCTCAAGTACCTCCCAGAGCTCTCCCTATCGAGTGAAAGGAAAGATATGGACGAAATGCTTCATAACACCCGTCTGTCCCTTTTTATAAAGTATATTATTAGCGTGCGCTAAACCTTATGTTTAGCGTGCGCTACGGCCTTAGCGTGCGCTAACTGACTTTGTTAGCGTGCGCTATCGCAGTCTAGAGGCTACAGTCTGGCTTCGTACATGTGCTTACGTACGTAACGCCCATGCATTAGCGTACGTAACTTACACTCTCTAGCGTACGCAAGTCCTTGCGTTTAGCGTGCGCTAATATTAGTTGACTCGTTTGTCTGTATGCTCCGAAGACTGGTCCACACGCCGAAAGTGCTGACAAGGATAAGATTCCTTTTTGTCCAATATACCATTAACGTGCGCTAACCTTTAGGGTTTAGCGTGCGCTAGTACTACATTACAAACATCCGTTGACTTATCAGAACGTGCGCCGAAAGTGGCCTGTTCCACACGCAGATTCCTTCCGATCTGACTGCATTAGCGTGTGCTACATTCTGCCTCTAGCGTGCGCTAACCATGAACGATAGCGTGCGCTATACTTGAACATTAGCGCGCGCTAATCAGGCTATACTTAGCCATTTCCAACTCTTCTCGTCCGTCTCGACATACTGGATACGTACACTCACATACTGAATACATATACTCAATCCAATAATATTCTTATATGATACACAATATCCTCATTTTTAATTGTCGACCAAGTACGACAATTATACCAATACAGATGTCTCAGTCCTTCATTTATTTTATTTATACTGTACAGATTACACGCTGTACAACATAATTCGGATAAAATAACATTAAACCACAGTTGTAGAAATTCCGGATATTACAGGTGATAGTAGATCGCTTGACGAAGTCATCTCACTTTCTACCTATGAGGATGACTTATAGTATGGAACAATATGCACGGATTTATATTCGGGAGATATTGAGGCTACATGGTGTTCCAGTGTTGATCGTATCGGATAGAGATCCGCGATTTACGTCGAAATTTTGGAAGAGTCTTCAGAGTGCATTGGGCACTAAGTTGAATTTCAGTGCTGCATATCATCCGCAAACCGATGGTCAATCTGAACGGACTATCAAAGCACTCGAAGATTTGTTGAGGGCGTGTGTTCTTGATACTGGTGAGAATTGGGAGAATATTTTGCCGTTAGTAGAGTTTGCTTATAACAATAGTTACCAAGCAACTATACAAATGGCCCCGTAAGAGGCTCTCTATGGAAGGAAATGTCGATCGCCTCTTTATTGGAGTGAGGTTGGAGAAGGAAAGATTTTGGGTCCAGAATTGAGCGAGCAGACTGTAGAGAAGATAACCGAGATCAGAAGCAGAATTATGATGGCCCAGGATCGGCAGAAGTCTTATGCTGATAAACGAAGGAAATATATCCAATTTGAGATTGGAGAGAAGGTGTTCCTGAAGGTAGCGCCGATGAAAGGAGTAATACGATTCGGTAAGAAGGGAAAGCTACAGCCTCGTTATATCAGACCTTTTGAGATTTTAGGTCGTGTTGGTGATCTTGCTTATAGTTTGGCACTGCCATTGGAGTTGTCAGGAGTGCACAATGTCTTTCACGTCTCCATGCTGAGAAAGTATATACATGATCCTGATCACATATGCAATTTCAAAGAGTTGCACGTAGCCAAGAACCTGACTTATGAGGAAGTACCTACAGCTATTTTGGAGCGTAAGGTACATCAGTTATGAAATAAAGAGGTTAAATTGGTAAAAGTTCAATGGAGTCGTCATGGACCAAATGAAGCAACTTGAGAACGCGAAGAGGAGATCCGTTCTAAGTATCCAACATTCATTTTCCAAGGTACGTAACTTAATTTTTGAGGACGAAAATTTGTTAAAGGGGGTAGGTTGTAACGCCCCGATTTCGCATATACATTTATTATGAATTATAGAAAACATATCCAATTTTATTAAATTAATGCCCGAATAATTTTATCATTTAATCCAGTTTTATTTCATGATCATGCAAATCCATTTACGTCATTTTAATTCATGTCAAGTCATGCGATTCGTTCGTTTCATTTCTCATTTTAAATTCATCGTTTCATCTCGTCATTTCTAGGCCCGAGTCAATTTTAAACGATATTAATCGTTACTCCAAAAGGCTTTAAAAGTCGAATAATAATACTATTTATTATTATTATTATTATTACTATTATTAATATTATTATTATTATTTAGTTTAGCCCAATTATTATTTATTTTCATTGTAGAGCCATATTAATTTTGTGGCCCAAATTTTATTACTAGTCCAGTTATATGTTGGCCAGTCCTAAACCTAAGCCCACACAACTTTTCTACCCTAAACCTAATTTTGTATACAGTATAAATACCATATTGTGTACACAGAACACACAAATATATTATTTTTCCTCCTCTCCTGCAAGTCGGCCAATCTGTCCCCATTTCTCTATTCTTGCAGGTAATCAAAATATTTTTCTCATATCCCTCCCTGTATCTTCAGTTTGATGTTTACGTTTAGAAGAATCTTCAACCTTTCATGACAAATCTCTTAAACACTATACTATTGATTCAATCACACATAATACCAGCCCCAGTTTTTGTCATAATCACCTTCATCATCTTTATCGGCCTGAACCGAACCATCATCCCCGACTCACTGCCCCTTTTATGTTTCCGGAATACCATCTCGTCGCCGCTGCAAGCCATCACCACCAAGGAAAAAAAAAGACAAACGATTGAAATCATCAAACCCCAAACATGAAACTGAAATTTCAAGCTAACCGAACAAAAATCTCAGCCACAATCCAACCCGCGACCGTACGAACCCTACCCTGACCGCCGAGGCCTCTGCCTTTCCTATCGATTTGGTGTCTCTGTGTGCGTGTGTCTTCATTTTTCTTTTATCTGTGCCTTTTTTTTTGTGTGTGGGCGTGCGTGCGTTTGTGTGTGTGTATGTGTGTGTTTTACAAATGAGAGAAATCAAGAGAGAGGAATTGAGGAAGAAGAGGTAGCGACTTGCGGCTGACTTCTTTAGGGTAAAGGGTTTTTATACCCTGCCTTTTTTTTAGTATTTTCAATTTAGCCCTCAAGTTCCAGACCTTCTCAAATTGACCCCAAATCAGTTTTCAGTGTATACCAATTCCAACCTCTAATTTTTAGTTTCTTCAGATTAACCCCAATCAGCTTGATAACTCTTTCAATTTCAGTCCCTGGATTTTCCAATCCTTTTTAATTCCTCTAGCCATATTCCATATTTTCAAAACCAGTCCCTTTCGGCCAAGCTTTTAACATGTTGACATTTTTAATTACTATTACTATTCACTTACAATTTAATTCTCAGTCATATAATAATAATTTTCTATTATTATTAATTGTAGATAATAACAAGAATTTGCGGGCCTATAATTGTCGAGTCAAGCATTTCATCGCATTCAAGTTCAGAACTGCAATTTTATCAACCGTGGGGATTTATTACGCTTTTGTTTATTTTAGTTGCTTTATATATTGTCTCGTATGTGCACGTGAAATCAGTCAGAAGCACTTAAATGTGCAATCAGTCAGAAGCACTTAAATGTGCAACCAGTCAGAAGCACTTAAATGTGCAATCAGTCAGAAGCACTTAAATGTGCAAATCAGTCAGAAGCACTTAATTGTGCATAAAGCCTTCGGGCTAGCCGACGAGCTTCAGAATTTATCAGTCATATTGTTTATACTTGCTAATATATTTAGTAATTAACGTAGACATATTGCGTACTCTCCACACTGAGCGAGTTGGAAGCTCACCCCACTATTTACCCCTTTCAGGTTGAGGAGCTCGATGTGGCACGCGCTTGAGTGTGGGATGATCAAACTTCATGGGTTGATATTTATTTATTTATTTACTATAATTTTCCTCAAGCTACGCTTTATGAACAATTGTTCGATTTGCTTTATTTCACGTCAAAGTATGTATTTATTTAATGGTGACTTGGGATTAATACTTGCGATTATTAAGTTTGTCTCTTTTTAAAATGTATTTCCGCTGCAAAATTTTTATTTATTCTTCTTAAAATTAGAAGAATTATATTTTAGAAAAGTGGTCGCTACACCCCCTTAGTGAAAATTCCGAATTTTAGAGGGAGACTATGGTAAAATTGACTAATTTCGTCAATTTTGGAAAACCATACGTCAAGCCCTAATTCCGGATCACTAATTAAGTCCTGATGACGACGCCGCTTAAGTAAACCTAATCTCGCCCTAATGCAACCTTAATTCGACATGTATAAATAAGGCTCTCCTCTTTGAGTCTAAGACACCTTTCTCAGCTCTCTCTTTTCTGACGAACTCAGAATTTCTCTAGCAATTTGACTTACGTTTCTGTGCCTAGATTCGTAAGTATCCCTTTGGATTATCCTAGGCTGAATTTATTGTAACCCGGTCATAGGGTAGAAATATTATTTCGTAAAGTGATTACACGATCTATTGGAAATCCGGATCTCCATCATAAACCCTAATTACCCCAACATCACCGGCCACCAGAACTCCAGTGACCATCTTCTTTTTTCAGCAGACTACAGACTATTTTTCGGGGGGTCGTCGATCACCAGAACTCTATCGACATACCAGCTCTTTTTATTTCAGCGACCGACTGCATGACTATTTTCCTACGCGTTGCTGACTTCCGGAGCTCTGGCGACACGATAGTTTTCTTTTTAATTTTTTTGGACAACTACGGGACTGTTCTTCGGTGGGCCGACTCCGACGGCCAGTGGACCTCCGGCGGCTGCCATTTTTTTTCTCTTTTTTGATCGGTTGTCGGACTGTTCTCCAACAGGCCTTCGGCCATCTGTTGGGCTATTTTTCGATGAGTTGCAGGCTATAAACCGACCGACCTCCAGTGACGGTAGTTTTTTTAACTTTTTTCTCCAGTTTTCTTATAATTGTAATTCAATCATGGCACACTCACTTTGTTATTATGCCATGGGTTATCTCTGGTTTATAATACAAAGTGCAGTGGTATTTTTTGATTGTAGTTTGCACCGAAAAGACCATTGTCCCTCATGTACCGTCATGTTTCCTAATCAGGTTTTCCGACGGGCCATTGTCCCTCCTTTGTGGCGGTCGGCTAGCTTTTTAGTTTATTTTTTTTCTTCAAGCATGCCCGTCGGCCTACTTTCCGACGCGAATGCCGCGGCGTACACCTCCCGGCAGACATTTTTTTTTTGCGAAGCCCACCACCCTACTTTCCGACCGGCTGCCTCCGCAGCCTGACCTTTTTTATTTTTTATTTTTCTAGCCTTTCGGAATGCTTTCCGGCAGACCACCGCAAGTCATCGGATGACCAATTTTTTTTCTATTTTTTTATTTGCCTTTAAGGTGGAGCAACCAACAGATATTTTTTTAACGCCAAGTACGCCAATAGGGCGGCCGCTGACCATTAATAGACCTTCGACTTCCGATCTTTTTCTTTTTTTTTTGGCTTGTCAGCATGCTTTTCGGTGGCCGCCGCCGGAGGGCCAGTTTTTCTCTATTCTTTTTTCTTTTGTCGGCATGCTTTACGGCAGGGCTGCCGGTAAACCTCTGTCGGTTGGACAATTCATTTGTTGCTTCTTTTTTCTAAACCACAAGCCAGCGGGCCTGCTCTCCCATTGGCCGCCGGTAGATGTCTAGGAGCCAATATTTTTTTCTGGCAAGGTAATCTGGTAATTTAATTATGTTAATCCAATTATGGTACCGCCATCATGCCATTATGGCACGGGTTATCTCTATCTATAATGTAAATGACAGTGGTATTGTTTGGTGGTCGCCCATACCTGAAGAGACCATTTTATCTCTCACTTTTCCTATGTATTGAATTTAATAATAATATCAAATATTCAACAATAATAGGTTTCAAAAAGCACCCTTATAATATTAAATCTAATTAAAGGGATAACTAAACCTCTAATAAATTTTTTGCCGACTGTCGTATTGTTCTTCGATTGAACTCCGGCTGTCGTCTAGTTTTTTTTACGGTCGACTGCGAGATTATTTTTTGGCGAATTGCTTGGAGCTCCGTCGAGAGGTCCAATATTTATCTTAGATGGTCGACTGTCGAATTATTTTATGGTAGGTCGTCGACCATCGGAGCTCCAATGGCATGTCAGTTCTTTTTCTTTTTTTTTGGGCTAATTACCGAACAGTTTTTTGGCGAATCGCCGTGGTCGCTGATCGATGGAGCTCCGACAACCGGCCAATTTTTTCCCTCTATCGCCTGCCGAGCTGTTCTCTGGCGGGTCTCTTGCTGCCAGACACCGGAGCTCCGGTGGCCATTCGATTTTTTTTCTTTCTTTTTTTCCGACCGACTGTCGGACTTTTCTCTGGTGGACCGACGTCCGACGGAGCGCCGGCGATCGGTCATTTTTTTTCGGTGGGCTGTTAGACTGTTCTTCGGCGGGCACATGTTGGGCTATTTTTGGACATGTCATCAGCCTCTGTGCCGACAATTTTTTTATCTCCAGTTTTTTTATAATTTAAATTCGATTATGGCACAACCACCGTGTCATTATGGCACATGTTATTTCTAGTATATTATATAAGTGATACTAGTGTTTTTGGGTCTTATTCTGTACCTAAAAAAACCATTGTACCCTCCCATCCTTGTTAAATTCAATAATTTTAAATATCCAACAACAACAAATTTTCCAAAAGTACCTTTGGAATATTAAATTAAATGAACAACTAATTTCAGAAAAAAAAAATTTGTGTCGGGGTTCTCCAGCGGGTCATGGGCCAGCAGCCGATTAATTTTTATTTTTCTTCTCGCAGCCAGCCTGTTTGGCTTTTTCTGAGGGGGCTGCCTTCAACAGACCTACAGAGGCTAGCCATTTTTGTTGGCAGGTCTGCTAGTCTATTTTCCGGTGAGGCCGCCTGCCAATTTTTTTTATGTGTGGATGCCATCGTCGACGAAGCAATTTTTTTTTCTATTTTTTTATTTTTTTTAGGCCATGATGTTTTTTAATCGTATGCACCTAAGAAGACTATTATACCCCTTTGTGTTAACCTTAATAGTATCAAAACATAATAAACTTACAAAAGAGTCTTACTATATTAAATTTATTATATTAATATTGGCTGGCAGCTTTAGTTTTTTCAATTGCGTGTCGGCCACCGATAGTCCTCTAGCGACGACCATTTTTTTCTATTTTTTTGTGGTCGACCTGCTGGCCCGCTCTCTGGCGGGGCTCTATCCATACTCTTCGTATCCATTTTGTCGTTGGCGACTACCAGCAAACCCTCCAGTGATGGCTATTATTTTTGTTGTCGGCCTGCATTCTCCGTGGCCGCAGCCGGCCAGCGGCAAACGCCCGGGGCGAAACAGCAAGCAATTGTTTTTCTTTTTTTTCACCTACCGGCCGGTTCTACGGCAGGACTGTCGCCGACATACCTCCAATGCTCGGGAATTTTTTCTTTAGCCGTCGTCTATCGGTCTGTTCTCCGGCAGAACTCTGTTGATCGAACGTTTTTTTTCTGCGGGCGCCTGTCGGCGGACCTCTTTTAACCGAGTAGGGTTATTTATTTGAGGTCGCTTGCCGAAAGTCAGCAGACCTCCGGGATTGTCCTCTAGCGGAACCCTTAATAGACGCCTGCAGGTCATCGTCGGACGACTGACAATTTCTTTGTCTCTGGCGGTCAAAATATTTTTTGTTAGCAATGTAATCTAGTAATTTGACAATTCTAATCCAATTGTGGCACCTATGTTGTTATTATGGCACGGGTTATATATATATATATATATATATATATATGTGTGTGTGTGTGTGTGTGTGGGGGGGGGGGGGGATCAAAAGTGAACTTGGTCCTTGTAACACCCCCAATCCGCTCAGGGATATTACACGCCGTAGAACCTTTCCTCAAGGACCTACCAGGCTGGTAACAACAAACGAACAACTCGACAATGCCTTTAAGGCTAAAAAGACTCAGTAGACCGATTTGGCCTTTCAATAAAAACATACAACTCGATTACAATACTTGCCCACGCAGGGGTCAAAATACAACAAACTCCCGTATAATGGGGAAAATACTGCAAATGAAAATAAAGTACAATTTGAACCAATACACAACGTACGGTTCCACATGTGATTAGTATCGATCATCTTTCATCATCCTTCATGCCGACCCTGTGCCACGCTCCCTGAAACCTGAATGCAATACAGACATCCACCCCCGATTACTTGGGGGTTAGCAAAATTCCATTATTTTGCTAGTGGAAGTACAAAGTGCAAATATGAGCTATATAATTCAAGTTCCAAGAATAAAAATAATCAGGAATCCTCAAAGATTCAAATACAACGAAACGAATACTTCCCGAGGCAAGAGTTTGAGTAAAACTTTCCAAATCCGAAAGATCACAAATAACGAGAACAGTTTGCAAAATGGTTTAAAATACCCTCGGGAGTTTTCAACGTAAACCATTTAGGATTATCAAATCCTTCTCTTTCCAAAATTAACAGGGTCACATCCCAAAGGTTTTTGTTTTCGCAAATAGAAAACCACTAACAATTCACAAGGTCAGAACCCACATCATGTGTCCTCGACGGACATAAAATCAACACAACGTAATCACGCGCAAGCATCGCCTAGGACCGTGACGAAGCCACAAATCCCACTCGAGGCCTCTAAGGACCCTCCCGAGCTGGCTAGCGAAACAAATCACACACAGGCATCGCATAGGACCGGGACGAAGCCACAAATCCCACTCGAGGCCTCTAAGGACCCTCCTGAGCTGGCTAGCGAAACAAATCACACATAGGCATCGCCTAGGACCGGGACGAAGCCACAAATCCCACTCGAGGCCTCTAAGGACCCTCCCGAGCTGGCTAGCAAAACACAAGTCACAACATCTCACAGTTGGATCAATCACTTGTTGCATCTTGACCACATGATCACCAGCCATGTGTCACCGTAGATTATCTTTGGCGTTCACGGTTGGATCAATCACTTGTTGCATCGTGACCACATGATCGCATGCCATGTGTCACCGTAGTTTTTATTAGGCTCTCACGGTTGGATCAATCGATTGTTGCATCCTGGCCACATGATCGCATGCCATGTGCCACCTTGGGCCCCGCCCACATCCATACATTCACACATAGCACAATACAACACATATATTCAAACAATTCACCCAGAGGCATCAACCACTTAGCAAAACACCACGTCAAACCACAACGCACCGAAATGAAATAATATACGTACACACGTAATACCAAGTGCAACATCAACACCAAACATATCCATAGAATTCACATAGTCATTCACAAAGTACACCATTCACAAAACACACGCGTTTTAAAAGCAATCCTTTAACAAGGCTAAACCGAATCTTTTGAAAGTTCAATTCAAACGACCAAACAACCACATTTTGAGGATCACTAATTATCGTATCCATAAAACAAGAATTATATGTACAAGGTACTTGCCTCGAAATCGGCACGCAAGTAGTCCGACGAACACGGCTCAACCGGGAAGCTACGAAACGCCCGATGCCATCGAAAAGGAAGACGATGACGAACGGAAGGGTTCAACACGGTTTATTCGCAAGAAACTCGACCCTAACATCATATAATTAATAAATCAATGATAATCGTAGAACGTCCGAAAACCCCTCTATGACATTCTACCGGATACCTTCAAGGCGTCGATCAAGAACTCGACCAAAACAACGAATCGATACGATCTAACCATGGAATAACAAGGGAAATGATATAATACATCTAAATAATCATCAATCCATCACAATCATAAGTTAAATCGGATTAAACGGATGAAAACAACCCAAAACACCCAAATTCCCCAAAACTAGATTTCTAGAAAATCTGACCTGATTTGCTCGATCAAAGGATGTTATAGGATGGATGATTGATGATATGAACTCCTAGACTTCATGGATTTATTGTCTAGCAACATGCTTCCATGACCAACATGTCTCCAGACGCGGAAGAGGAAGAATGAAGTGAGGAAAATGATGAAAAACCCGTCTACAGGGCCTTAAATAGGCTGCCTGCCGGCCGCCTTACGTACGTAATCGGCCATGGGTTACGGCCGTAACCGGCCATGGCCGAGTCTCCTACCCAAAAATGTCGGCAGTGTTACGTATGTAATCGGCCAAGGCTTACATACGTAATCGGCCTTACGTACGTAACTGCCGAGCCCTTCCGGCCGTAACTCGGACAGGGCTGGCCTGGGCCCAACCTGCCCGGCCATGACTCGGCCGAGACCAACTCCGATGGCCTGGACGACCCCAAAACCCGAACCTGAATACGAATCGAAGATACGGTTACGAAGTACTCACAAAGACGAATTCGAGCACTAAGAGGACACACGATTCCGACCACCTGAAGGCTCGAAATTCAACAACGGAAAGTAATTACCCCAAACTTTGGGAAATTACAAAAAGGCCCAAAACGTCTGAAACACACGATACACGATCGAAACACCAAGCCAAAGCTCGCAACATGAATAATAACATTAAATGAACTTACGAGAAACTCGAAACAATAGTTTCGGACGAGATTCGCAAGAATCGAACTCAAGTACGGAAAAGCTGCTTAAGAACACGAAACTCAACAAAACGATACCGAAATGAACTCGGACATCGAAAAGTGCAAAATTAAATATTCTAAAAATGACGAAACGGTCATATGAGAGTCGTCAAAATGGACTTCCGCCGTAAAAAAAGAAAATTATCGGAAATCGAAATTGCGGGTATTACAGTCCTAGTGTGAGAAGTAAGAACAACTCTTATCCATTAAATCAATCAATAAGGAGGTCCAGATTTTCCCACATCATCACTTATAAATGGCATGTGGATGGCATCAATTAAGGAGAAGGGTAATTTTGCCCATTCATAAATACATTGTCTCCATTTAAAATACAAGAACTTATTCATTAATTATCCATTTAAAACAAAATATATTAAATTAGTTATCTTTTCATGGTCTATAATTTAAGATGCAGATTACATATCTAAAAATATAAAAAAGAAATGTATTTATACACTATGAAGTAGTGTATTTGTATATTCTTATCAAACAAGCATCATGGTGTTGGAACATTTTGTTCCATACATGCTTTAATCGTATTTTGATGATTAAGTTGTTACACAAAACAAAACAACAAAGAGACGAAGCAAAGCAGCGAAGAAAACGAAGTCGCAAAAAGGTGTTCTGAACATGCATAACGTACACAATGATATGAGCATAACGTACGTAATGTGAATGTCTTAGCGTACGTAAGAGATGATGGTTAGCATACGTAAAGATGTGTTTCAGAGTTCAAACGAGAAGAACGTTGGACGAGTCAAAGTCAAAAAGGCAGAAACAGATATATGATGTCAGCAATGACGTATCCTTAACGTACGTAATGGATAATGGCTAACGTACGTATCACATAAAACGAATGCTACTGGACTGATCTGATGTATTAATAACGTACGTAGCAAGTGAGGCTTAACATACGTAAAGTCTTTAACGTACGTAATGGTGAGGAGATAGCGTACGTAGTAAAGGCACAGGAAGCTAACAACTAGTTTGATGAAGAAGCCTATAAATACCATCCCTATGGTATTGTTTCCATACAACAACTTCAAGCAAAAGATACATTCATCAGAGATTGATATACTAACATTGTTGTTGTGATATTGAGCTTATATTGTTAGTTTGAGTGTTTATACATTCAACACATACACGAGAGGTAAAAGAAAAGATATGATTGGATTCGGTGTTATTAGGATCAAGGATCCGGCATTATTAGAATCGCAATCGCTATCTTAGTGAGGTTTATCTAGTACCCATAGAAAGCTAGAGTGGTTGTTTCCTTGTCCAATAGAAAAGGAAAACGGTTTAACTTGGACCGACACAAAGACAAGTACGAGTGGTTTATCACGTACCAATTGAAGACGTGATTGTAACAGTTATCCCTCGACCGATAGAAGAGAGGTGCAGCGGTTTTTATCTTGAACCTATAGAAAAAGATACCGAGAGAGGACTTAGGCTCGTTTATAGCCAAACCTCTATAAATCCGCGTGTCATTTAATTTCCGCAATTTAATTTACGCTTCCGCAACATGGTGCATATTCCGATCTTGCTCCAACATATGGCAGGCTGCATTCAAAGTATCATAACTCTCTATATACTTAATATTTTTAGCGTCCTTTTTTTTTGTTGGAAACTAGGCTCTCATGGTTTTTCAATGGTATATGGCATCACTCCAATTCATAGATAATGAAAGTAGTTTATTTATTGAAGTTGATGGTTTGAGGAGGAATTTTTGTGCAAGTTTTGTAGCAGAAGCAGTACTTTGTATGCTATGAAGTACTGCATTTATACACTTTGGAGCACTGCATTTGTACATTGAAGTAGTGTAGTTATAAGTTAAGAATCAATATGTATAAGTCAAAATTTTGAATCAGAAGTAGTACTTCATACACTATGAAGCATACATTTATACTCTATGAAGCAGTGCATTGGTATATTATGAAGCAACCCATTTGTATATTCTTATAAGATAAGCATGTTGGCAGTCTCCATTTAATGCATCATAACTCTCTCCATACTTAATATTTTCTAGTGTCGTTTTTTTGGAAACTAGACTCATTTGGATTCTAATGTATATGGCACGACTCCTAAGTTATATCCAATGAAAGCAGTTTATTCATTGAAGTTGACGATTTTATCAGGAATTTTTGTGTTGATTTTGAAGCAGAAGCAGTACTTTTTACACTATGAAACAGTGTATTTATGCAATGTAAAGCAGTGCATTTATATACTATGGATAAGTGTATTTGTATATTTTATGAAGCGATGCATTTCTCTCTATAATTCACACTGCTTTTATTATTACAATACACTACTTTTTATTCCTTTTTACATTTTTATGTATGCAATATGTATCTTAAATCATAGATAATTACAAGATGACTGTTTAAGGAGAAAGTAAAAGACAGCAAATCATTTGTATTGATAACAATGAATAGAGGGGCCTTTATATAGGCATTACAATGAGAGTCCTTCCATACATAGGATTCCTAGTTAAGGTAAGACATCTAACAGGATCCTACTACCTCTGGAAGAGTCTAGAACCTTCCATAACTCTATCCCCCTACAACTAGTATTAGGTAAGACACCAATAAGGGAAGGATTTCCCGGAACACTCCCCCTGTGTCGAGCACTAATACTAACATGGTGCATAAGGTGTTGCCTCGGTAAAAAACCTTTACAAGTCAAATAAAACCCCGTGGGAAAAACAAAGACTTGGTGAGGAAAAAGAGCACAACGCACCAACTACAAATGTCAGAATCATGTGAAGTATACTCCCCCTGAGGTATACATGACAGCTCATCCCATCGAGCTATCATTAGTTGAGCTCGGATAATCGACACATGCCGATGCTTCTCACATGTTTCTCAAATGTAGATTTCGGCAGAGACATAGTGAACAAGTCTGCGATATTCTCATCAGAACTCACTTGTTTCACTTCGATATTCAGCAATTTCTGCTGCTGCTGATTATAAAAGAACTTCGGCGCGATATGCTTGGTATTGTCACCCTTTATGAAACCTAACTTCATCTGCTCAATGCATGCCGCATTGTCCTCAAAGATGCAAGTAGGGGTTGCTGTAGTGGGATCTAATCCACACGTTCCTCGTATATGGTCTATGACTGACCGGAGCCAAATGCACTCCCTTACGGATTCGTGCAATGCAATTATCTCTGCATGGTTCGAGGAAGTAGCAACCAGGGTATGCTTGGTAGATCGCCAAGATATCGCCGTATTCCCAATGGCGAACACATAACCAGTTTGGGAACGTCCTTTATGCGGGTCAGAGAGATAACCGGCATCAGCAAATCCAACTAACGTGTCGTTAGGATTCTCTGCATAAGGGGTAAGCTTGCTCGCATTAGCACTTCTGGTAGTCAAGCTACCATGCTCAGCTGCAATATCAGAGGAATATCAACGGTCGGTATGCATCGTCTTAACCTCAACAGTTCCTTTCGGAATATCGCTCTCTCTTGCATAGGGAAAGAACAATCCAAGATCACTGGAGCCTTTCAAGTATCGAAAGATGTGTTTTACTCTATTCCAATGCCTTATCGTGGGAGCGGAGCTAAATCTCGCTAACAGATTCACAGAGAATGCGATGTATGGACGAGTATATTGAGCCAGATACAACAACGCACCGATTGCGCTAAGGTACGGTGTTTCTGCTCCAAGGACCTCTTCATCCTCCTCTTTGGGATGAAACGGATCCTTGTTCATTTGCAGACTTCGACCAATCATGGGGGTAGCAAGAGGATGTGCCTTGTCCATACTAAATCGCCTGAGCATTTTGTGGACATAGGCAGACTGATGAATGAGTATGTCATCATCTCGATGTTCTAGCTCTAAGCCCAAGCAGAATCGAGTCCTCCCCAGGTCTTTCATCTCGAATTCGGATTTAAGGTAGCGGGCCGTTTCATTGACCTCATCTATGGTACCGATAACATTCATGTCATCTACATAGACGGCTATAATCACGAATCCTGTATCTTTTCTTTTCACGAAAATGCATGGACAAATATCACTGTTCTCGTATCCCTTCCCAACCATGTATTCACGTAGGCGGTTGTACCATATCCTTCCGGATTGTTTCAACCTATACAGTGAACGACGCAATTTCACAGCGTAAGTGCTCCGTGGTTTAGAGCTACTTGATTTGGGCAATGAAATCCCTTCGGGGACTTTCATATAAATATCCATATCTAGATCCCCATAAAGATACGTTGTAACCACGTCCATAAGCTGCATATTCAGTTTTTCGGACACTACCAAACTGACTAAGTAGCGGAAAGTGATGATGTCCATAACGGGAGAATACGTCTCCTCGTAGTCAATGCCAGGGCGCTGCGAGAAGCCTTGGGCAACTAGTCTCGCTTTGTAACGCATGACCTCATCATTATCATTACATTTACGAACAAAGACCCACTTATGTCCAACTGGTTTAACGCCCACAGGTATTGGCTCGATACGGCCAAATACATCACGTTTAGCCATTGAGTCTAGTTCAGCCTGCATTGCATCTTTCCATTTCGGCCAATCGGTTCGTTGTTGACATTCAGCAACTGATCGCGGCTCAGCATCATCGTCTTCAATAATTTCTTGAGCGACGGAGTAGGCAAAAGCATCATTGACTAGCGTGGACGACCTGTCCAATAGTACGTATTCACTCGTACATTGCATCGAGATTTCTTTATTTTCTGACATCAACAAAGTTTCCGACGCGTCCGTCGATTGTTTCATTGTTGATTCGAGGACATATCCGTAGTCAGAGATAATCTCGTGTGACGGAGTCACTGTGTCGATGACGAGAGGATTTTGTGCCTCCGTTCCTCTTCTCTTTCGAGGTTCGGTATCCTTTCTACCCACTAGCCTCCCCCTCTTTCGAGCAGGGATAAGAGCAGCCGAAGCAGCCGTCCCACCACTAAGGTTGACGCCGGGGGCATCATTCATTTGGGTGGCTGAACCTTGCCCTATAACTGGGACTTCTAACCTTGCAGGAACATTCGCAGCGGGAATGGCAGATCTTGTCACTTTCGCAGTATCAGTAAAGCTATCGGGCATCGAATCCGCAACTTTCTGAAGACTGAGAATACGTTGCACTTCTAGCTCGGATTGAGCTGTGTGGGGATCTTGATGAGGCAAGGAGGGAGCACACTAGACAATTTCCTGACGTTCAACTGGAATTGTTCGATTCCTTTCTCCCCCTAACGATGGGAAGTTTGTCTCATCAAAGTGATAGTCTACAAATCTTGCAGTAAATAGATCTCCTGTCAAAGGTTCCAAATAGCGGATAATTTTAGGCGATTCATAGCCAACGTATATACCTAATCGTCTTTGCGGACCCATTTTAGTACGCTGTGGAGGCGTAATTGGCACATAGACTATACAACCCACCAAAAATGCGTAAGTGTGAAATATCAAGCTCATATCCAGTTACCAACTGGTACGCACTAAACGGTTGATTGGCAGTGGGTCGAAAGCGAATAAGTATAGCCGCATGCAAAATTGCATAACCCCAGGCACAAATCGGTAAGTTGGTGCGCAATACCAATGCTCGGGTGATAAGCTGTAACCGCTTAATCATAGCCTCGCCAAGGCCATTCTGCGAATGAATATGGGGGACGAGATGTTCAACTTCAATCCCTATCGACATGCAATAGTCGTCAAAAGACTTTGACGTAAACTCACCAGCATTGTCCAATCTTAATGACGAGATTGGAAAGTCGGGGTGGTTAGCCCGTAACTTGATGATTTGTGCTAGGAGTTTAGCAAATGCAGCATTTCTTGTGGATAGCAGAGCGACGTGTGACCATCGCGTCGATGCATCTACCAGAACCATAAAGTATCTGAATGGTCCGCACTCTGGTTGAATAGGTCCACAAATGTCCCCTTGAATTCTTTGTAAGAAGCGAATGTTTTGTGTTGAGTATTTAGCAGAGGACGGATATGGTATCAACTTTGCTAGTTAACAGGCCTTACAAAACGATTTATGGGCATTAGAAATTGCCTTGGAAGCCTCGGGATTTACGAGAGATGCACCGTCAACCTTATCAGGGCGTGCGATCTTTAATCCCGGTGATACAGTATCAAGCTCACTCACATCAATGCCGATATCGAGTGGTGCTTCCAATCATTTTCTGGACTTGAAAAACGGATGACCATGTGAGTTTTCAAAAATGCGAATCATCATGTCGCGTCCAGGGTGACCGAGTCGGTCATGCCATAGTTGGTATGCTTCGGAATCACAAAGTTCGTGACTCACAGCGTAGGATTCAATAACCCTTATTGTAGTCTGGTATAAACCACTACTTAGACTCATAAGTTTCTCGAGAACGCGGCGTCTTCCGTATTCTGCCAGAGTAACACACAAAAATTCTGTCCCATTCTCACAATGTGTATCAAGGTGATAACCGTTGGCACGGATGTCCCTAAAACTTAGCAAGGTTCGGTTTGCTCTTGGGGCATAGAGAGCATTTGTGACATTAATATGCGTACCATTAGGTAGCAAGAAATGAGCAGGTCCCCTCCCTTGAATTACTTGGGAGGAACCAATCATTGTTGTGACTAAGGATATATATGGCACAATATCCTTAAATAATTGCCTATTCCGAAGAATAGTGTGGGTTGTTCCACTATCAGCAAGGCACTCAATTTCGCCACGAGACATCTACAATAAGATATGAAACTCGATTAGTCTTGTGATTAAAGACATAGCAAAAACTCATTGACTTCGAGTTTGGGGAAATTCGACCAAGTTGGTTAGGATCAAAGTTAGCACAATCGGTGGAAATAATTTCCGCGTAGCTTGACCTTTGTTCACTAAAACAGTAATAACTTCTTCTTTAAGAAGGATATTGACAAACGGTCAGTTGTTCTGGAAACTAGACTTCCGTATCTTTCTGTACATAGGTCGTGCACTTTCTGGATCATTAAACTCAGATCTCAGTGATAGAGCAAGGTTGAAGCTTTTTTCAAAGGCATTATTGTTGATACAATACTATGGCAATATGGCCATATGAGCGTTTAAACACTTCAAAACGCATATTGGTGTTCGATTTATATCTCGACTAATGATCCTTTCGGTAACTCCAACTTGGTAGACTTGCAGAGAAAGTAGGAATCTCAGTACAGCTAAGGCTGTTTAAAAACCACTGATTCCGTTTGAACTTTCAAAGCATAAACAAATACCAAGGAGGATGCGCCTAGTCTTGATCATAAGTTTTGATGAAATCCACCAATGTATCAATTTAACCAAGCAATTCATTACTGAGCAATTGTTTTGTGATAAAGCAAACATGCTTTCGAAGGGAAAAATAAAATTCGTTTTTGCACAATCACAACAATTAAAAGAATTTTATTCATCATGGCCAACTTTATTACATTCATAGAAAATCCAAAGTAGTTCTCGAAAACTAGAAACAAGACAAAACATAACCAAAGCGTAAACCTAGTCAAACTACAATGATCTAGTCAAAGTCGGCAACATCCATATGTTGGTCTTTGTCTGCAATGGTGAGAGGAGGGATCTCAGTAGGGATCTCAGTATGGTTCACCTCCGTATTCTCATTATCTCCTTCCATGTAATTTGACTCTTGAGTCAAGTACTGTTTATAGTGCTTGTAGTAAGCTTGGATGTTCTTTGGCGCCTTGCAATTACGGTAAGTATACTTCTTCAATCCTCAAGTATAGCAATTCCGGCCTTCCTTTGGAGTGGTTCCATTACCGGCGGCAGGAGGCGGTCCATGTGGTTGGGTTCCACTGGGTCCCGTGGCCGAGCCACCTTGCCTCTTCCACACATTGGAATGACGACCTCGTCTTTTCCCTCGCTTGCTCGAGTCATGCACCCGTGGTGCTTGCAAAAACTGAGTAGTGTTGCCTTTTCTATTTTGTCGTGGTGCCTTCCTGTGGGTAGCCTGATTCACTTCCGGAATCGGCTTCGTACCAGCTGGGCGCGCATTGCTATTGAGAATAATCTCATGGTGCCTTTCTTTTTTCGCGAGGTGGGAGATAAGGTCACTAAAGTTTTTAATTCTCCCTTCCTCATAGGCAACACGCAGCTGATGAGCAATCACACTTGCTCCCACGGGAAACGTGTTAAGAGTCTTCTCGATCAAATCTTGATCAGACTTCTTGACACCACAAAAATCAAGATCAGCGCGAAGATCAAGGATGGCTTGGTTATAGGCCTCCACATTCGCATAATCCAAAAATCGGATTTTTTCCCACTGAAGTTGCAAGTCGGGGAAGCGCTGATCATGTACATTATTAAATCGTTGTTCGAGTGTATCCCATAGTTCTTTGGGGGTTTGCAAATTCATGTAACACTTTTTCAACAACGGATGTATATGTCTACGCAAGTACATCAGTGCATTAGCCTTGGTTTCCTCGCTCGGTTCTTGAGCGGTAGGCTCATTAGAGGAAAAGATGGTGGTGGTAAATCTCTTACCGACGAATGCCAAGCGAACGTCTGAGACCCACCTATGGTACTCCTTACCAGCATGGTCAAGGATGTCGAACTCCGGATGAACATTGGAGCTTTGTGCCATCTACAAGATATAAACAAGAGGAATTTAGTCTTGTTGGATTTTCAGTGACAATGTAAACGGTCACAATCGATGCTTTTAAAAGCGTGTAATATAACCGTTACTCGATGTACTTCCCTTAATTGTTGTTTAGTAAAGTCGACAAAAGAAAGCGGCGATATCAGATCGCACCCAGATACGTGGTGTATGCAACAACCACAAGTATCGACTTTCAACAATTCCGTGACTCCCCCAGGACCGTCACACAGTTTTCTTCGACACGCAGAGACACCGACTTCTCTCGCGGTCTCATCCACCGCAAAGTAGCGTGGGAGATAAAGAACCCAATGACCCATGTCCCCAAAAGAAAAATTCCCAAAAAGGAGAGAATTGAATAGGGACAAGTCAGATAATTACCTCGATTATAAAATTAGGCACATGATGAATTTGTGGTGTGCTTCGATCTACCGGTTGGTACTCGATGCGACAACGTAAACCGGAGGTGCAATTTTGGCGGCTTCCGAAGATAAGTTGATGTTCGGGTTTTGGTCCGAGGTTCAGAACCGGGTCGGACTTGGCTAGGCTGGAGCTAGCCGGCGGCGGTGGTCAGCGGCGGTCGACGACGGCGGTGATTGGCGGCGGTGGTCAGGTGGTGATGTTCCGACTGGACTGGATCGGCGGCGGCTTCCCGGCTGGACTGGATCGGCGGCGGCTTTCCGGCTGGAGTGGTGGTCCGGCGGTGGCGGCTGGGCAGAGGCGGCCCAGGCGTGCGGAGTCTTGGGCGCGGCGGTTGTCTTTGGCGGCGGCGGCGGCGCGGCGGCGGCAAAGAGCAAGTGGCGCGATGCGGCGCCGGCGGCGGCGGTGGCGGGCAGCTGGTAACGTAACGTGTTTAAGGAGAAAGTAAAAGACACCAAATCAATTGTATTGATAACAATGAGTAGAGGGGCCTTTATATAGGCATTACAATGAGAGTCCTTCCATACATAGGATTCCTAGTTAAGGTAAGACATCTAACATGATCCTACTACCTCTGGAAGAGTCTAGAACCTTCCATAACTCTATCCCCCTACAACCAGTATTAGGTAAGACACCAATAAGGGAAGGATTTCCCGGAACAATGACTAATTTGATATATTTGTATTTAAATTGGAAAATACATGAATAAGATATTGTATTTTGAATGGGAGCAATTTATTTATGAAGGGATAAAAGTACCATTTTTCTTAGTTAATGTTATTCACATCCCCATTGTTGTGATGATGTGGCAAAATTTGGACTCTCTTATTTTATTATTTAATGACTCAGATTGGTTTTTACTTCTCACACAAGAGATGTTCTCACCAGAACCAATACACAAATATATATATATATATATATATATATATCATAATGTGAGAACTAGGAACCACTCTTATCCATTAGATTAATCAATTAGTATAGGCCATATTTTAGCGCATCATCACTGTAACTTGCATTTGAATTGCTAGATTAAGGGATAATAGTAATTTTGTTCCTTCACAATGGAAATTATTCGCATTTAAATATAATAAATATTCATTTATCTTAAATAAAGATATATCAAATTAATGGTTTTTTTTATGGCCTACAATTTAAGTTGCATATTGCACATCGAAAAATATAGAACTAAAGAAGCAACGTATTATAATAATAAAAGCAGTGCAAAAAGTAAAACTAATTTAACCACGTAATAGCAGTGCATCAAGTCCAAAGTAGCAGTGTACTCAATACATATAATAGTACAATAAGTTCACAATAGCAGTATGCTAAACACATAATAGCAATACTGTTGGGAAAAATCCTCCTCTTTTGATAAATGCCTCATACAGCCAAGAATCATTAAGTCAGAATATCAGCTAAGTATGGACGCTGTTAGGAAAAATGATATATGCTTCATACATCCTGTCCGTACATCTTGTCCTACACCACAAGATCATACAGTGAGCCAAGAGTCAAATCCTACATCTTAGCCTTCAAGATACAGCAAGACGAGACGCTGTTTACAACAAATAATGTTGTAGGTGTTTTACTTAGGAAAAGTAAAACACAAATCCTACAGGACCGAAGAAACTTTAAACCGTTGTGGATCAAACATTCTTTATTCATAAAGTATTTATGGTTAAAGTAGAATTCAATGCTGATAGGACAAATTTAATACGGTCGAAAAGACTACATACAGAATAACATTTAATGCGGGTCAAAGAGAATATATGAAGCATTAAATGCGAAGCGCCTTGAATTCAAAACACCCTGAAGCCAGCAATCGGAGATGTCTCAATTTCACCAATCGATCAATGGCAATATTTATAACGGATCTATCTCCAAGGTTATAAATAGCCCCAGGCAAGAGGACATTGCTCACCTGACGATTTACATAATTCCCACACGAACAAAATCTAAACATCAAGATTATAAGAGCATTATATTTCTTCAAGCATACAACTGTTAGGAATATCCCCTCGAATGCCACCCAGAGGATGAGAGAGTGAGAGCATTGTATTGTAATTATGAATATTAAATAAGGCATTTATTATTTCTATATTATTGTATATCACAGGCATTGTCATTTAGTATATAAAATAATAGTCCTTGCATTTGAGAGCAAACATTCCACTCCTTATAGAGATAAGGAGATAGGCACTGGAAATTTTTAGGGCTCGAATGCTTAATTGGTTCACAAGTCGATAAAACTTAACTGGGCAGTAAGTTTAGACAAGGCTTGTATAACGTGTACTCTGACATGTAGAGTGACTGTCTTCACTAAGGATTAGTGAGAGCACTAGGTCTACTAATGAGATTAGTATACTCGAACACGACTCATCTCGATTCGGTCACATGGATATCACTCAAGAATTGTCAATGACTGAATCGAAAGGTTGTGATAAGTATACGTGGACCTTTGATTTGAGGTTTTAGTAGGAGATGTAATTATGACATTAAGTTAGTCATTATAGTAGTTAGATCCAATCACCGGTTGGTGGGGTCAACCTCGAAATGCAACTTAGTGGGTAAGTAGCAATCCCTACTGAATACCAAGATAAGATTTTTTCTCCGATTAGTGAGTAGGTAAATGTCCTATGCAGTTAATGGCACATGAGATCATAAGTCTTTGGCCAAAGCAGTTAGAGTTAGTTGTATTTGATACATAAGAGCTCTGTGATCTCGGTTTGTAATTAATAAATGCATAGAGTCAAGTTACAATAGAGTTTGACTTTACCATGACCCTAATACTTGTCTGGGACATATGATTGAAGGGTTTATACGTATACGGTATTCACGATATAATGATTTTGGAATGATCCAATCATTCGTTCTTAGTTGGGTTACGGTACGGAGCACTGGACTGGCCAAGTGTTACCCGTACTCCTTGGTTCCTCTCATTGCCGACTAAGACGGACCTATGGAGTCGCGTACAAGGATATTTGATGGATAAAATATGTATTTATTATCTCTTTATTAAATACTGGATATTAGATATCTAATTTGATTTATTTGATAAATCATGCGGTCTAGTGAATTGAAATTAATTACCGGGTGATTAATTTAATTCATTAATTATTATTTCTTAGAAATATATTATTATAATTTTATATTTGATAAAATTAAGTAATTAGATTAACTAATTTAGTATAAATACATTTGAGATAAAACGAAGTGTACTTAACGGACTAGACACGCTAACGTCCGGTACACGAACCGAGTGACTCGGCTCGTTTTCTCACCAAACTCAAGTGGGCCGCCCCCTCTCATGCTTGGAAGGTGTCATGTGGTGTGTGGGGTGTGTTAGACTTATAATATAAGGTTGAGGACAAATGGATGAGAAACACACACACACACACACACACAAAATATCTGCTCCTGGCCGTGAGTTTAGTGGGAAGGGATGAAAATTTTTCTTCGAATTTTTCTTGTTCATCTTAGAGAGAAAGAAATGAAAGAAGAGAAGAGAAAAAAAATACTATATCAATTCCTAGCCGTGTTCTTCGAGAACGAATTGATATATAATTTTTCCGATCAATATCCGTTGCGTGATAACTTAGAGACACTCGGCATATTCGGTGTTTTATCATTCATCAAGCTAGAATCTGATTCGTGTTCGTGTTGGTGACCGGAAAAAGCTTGGCTCGGGTTTTTCCTTGAAGAAAAAATTATCAAAGGTCAACGAGGGTATGATTCTTTTAATTTGATCTTTGTTAATTTTATATATTCGTTTATACGATGCTTGATTGATCCATTTTAGGGGTTTGATTTTTATCCAGTTGGACCGGTTTATTTCCACTGCATAACTCGATTTTAATCACCGAATACCAATAGTGGTATCGGAGCGAGGTCTATGCGATTGTATATTCAATATTTGCATTTGGAAAGCTTCGTTATTTCTTTTTTATTTAGAATCATAATTATTTTAATTATTAATATTTAATTGTTCATCTAAAAATTATTTTTCATGATTTTATGTTGCAATATAAATCTATTTGTCTTTTGAAAATCTGATTTAATTGTGTAATATAAAA
The DNA here is from genome assembly GCA_033398695.1 of Orobanche coerulescens. Taxonomy (NCBI): domain Eukaryota; kingdom Viridiplantae; phylum Streptophyta; class Magnoliopsida; order Lamiales; family Orobanchaceae; genus Orobanche; species Orobanche coerulescens. The sequence continues at coordinate 94,634,286 of CM065809.1, forward strand.
ATTAAAAAAAAAATATTATTTTTGGATTCGGAATCAAAAGACGAGCTGGAAAAATGACGGGACCCGGTGCTTGAGGCTGGAATTTGCCCCGATGATGGCCTGAGGGGCACCGTGGCCGGCGACATCTTGGGCACCTCCTGTTGGGCCGCGGGCTTGGCCCGGGCCTTACGTTTTCCGACTCCATTTTTATATTTTGTTCGAAAAATTAATTTTCCGCAAATTAAATTAGATTTAATTTGACTAAAATATAATTATGGTAATTTTATTTTTTAAGGGAATTAATTTAATGAAATACTTATTTGGTCCGAAACAAATTAATATTAACGGTTGTGTGAATTAATTGAATTAATTCTATTAGATTTTTTAATTTTATATTGATTGGATCAATATTTAGATTAATTATCATTCCATTTATTTTAATGTAATGGTTGCATTTTTATTTGAATGGTGTTGTAGTTCATGGACTTAGTTTATTGAATTTTTTTCGATGAGGTTGTAATCGCCGTTTTGAGCCAATTTATTTTTTAGTAAATTTGTATAGGATGCATATTTTATTAATGTAATAAATTAGCTATGACGGAGAGCCGAGGACGAACCACCATGAAGACGAAGATTCAAGACTTGTAATTAGATTACTTGTAGTTTTATCGAGTCGATGATGACTCGATACTTAGGAACGGTCCATGAACTGTATGTTGTTAGATTCAGGTTGTGTATGTTTTTATATTGTATGACAAACAAACAAACCGACAAACCGCGTTTATAAATGGATTAATATCCAAAGTGTAACATATAATTGCGTTAAACTCCCACTTACAAACACCAAGTTATAAAGGTTACAAGGTTTCCAACCCTCCGTCAAACTCATAAAAAATTGAAATCTAAACCGAAATATTATTCTTCCGAGCATGTCAGGGTAATATTTTCGGGGAAGGTTGATAAGTTCCTAGAGTACATATAGATGCTTTTGTTGTGACAAATTAAACCCCTAGAAACCATATGGATTGCCGGGTGAGATTCACTTGTCAAACTAATAGAAGTTGACGGTTTAAACTTAGATAGTTCAGCGAGCCATAGAAACCGAATGGGTTGTGGGCAAGTGAACTAGGGGTAAAAGAAGATCGAATCATCCATTAGATGGGTTGGTGTTAGACAACACTTTATAAAGAATGATAGAATAGAAACGAATGGATTGCCCTCTATTAAACTTTGTAAAGAACTCGATCACCACTATGAAGTCAAACGTGACTTTCGGATTTCAAATGGGAGTGTGTAAATACCGATAAAATAGTGGGAGCCAAGTTATGAATAAAGAAAGTCCTTAAATTCTTTACTCAAATCATAATTAAACAATCACTAACGAATCTTAAATTATTCGGTGCAGGTAACAAAATCTCTAAAAATAACAATGAACCCACTCGCAATACTGCTTGAAAAGAACACCCCGACTAGTCCGAACTATGTGGACTAGCTTAGGAACTTGAGGATTGTCCTCACTATGGAAATCCTGGGATACATATTGAAGGCATACATCCCAGAGGCTCTTGCAAGAACCCGAGCCAATCAGGAAGAAGTCGATGCCCATGAGAAATGGGTAAAAGACGACGTAGGAGTGCACGGGTACATGTTATGCTCCCTGACTAATGAGCATAAACGTGCCCATGAAAAGATGCCGTCTTCGAGAGCTATCTTAGCGCACTTGGCTGAGGTCTCGGAGAGCATAGTCAAACAGCTAGAAATGAGATATCGAAGCAATTATTCGGCGCCAGGATGAAAGAATGAGAGAGGGTTGGGGACCATGTCCTCAAGATGATCTCGATGATTGAGAGATTAGAAGCTCATGATTTTCATATGCATGTATCTCTTCAAACTGACCTTATCCTGCAGTCACTTCCTAACTCCTTTTCTCAATTTGTCATGAACTTCAACTGCAATGAGATTACGTGTGACTTAGCTAGGCTAATGAACAAAGTGATGACTGCACAGTCTCAGATGAAGACAAAGGGAAAAGAATTTGCACTTGTGATTTTTTCTAGGAATTGGAAGTCCAAAAATAAGAAGAAAAAGAACAAAAAGCAGTTTGATCCAATAACCAAGATTGATAAGGGAAAGGGCAAAGCCCCGATGGTTCGAAAGAGCAAGGGGCCCAAGAAGACGGACGCATGCCTAAACTGCGGTGAGCTAGGCCACTGGAGGAGGTACTATCCAAAACTTGACCGGAATGTGCCTTAAGCTACGGAACTACTGGTTTTGGAAACAAATTATTCTGTAACTGTATATTCTACTTCTTGGATACTTGATTCTGGTGCGAGTTCTCACATCTGTACAATGAATCAGGATTTGGAACGAAGTAGGAAGCTGTATTTAGGGGAGGTGATGGTCATCGTCGGAAGTGGACACACTTTCGAGGCTTTGATATTGGATCCATTATGTTGAATTTAGAATCCGGTTGTATTCTTACTTTAGATGATGTACTTGTTTCGCCCAAGGGGCATAAAAATATTGTATCAATTCCGATCATTGACCGAAAGAGATTTCACTTTTTTTTTTGGAGATGGGTCCTGTCGAATTTACTTTAGAAATAAATTGGTTGGTACTACTACATTATTAAATGGTTTATACCATTTGAATCTAAAGAATAAAACAACTGTGAACACTATAACTAGGAAGCGTGGTAGGGATGAAACAAACCAAGCACTAAAGTGGCATCTTAGACTTGGTCATGTTGGTCAGACCAAGGTTCATAAAATGGAGAAGGATAGACTTATGGGTCCATTGGGATTAGATCCCTACCCAACTTATGAATCTTGCCTTCAAGAAAAAATGACTAAGTTACCCTTCACATGGACTTTTGAAAGAGCTACTGAAAAACTTGGATTGATCCATACTGATGTTTGTGGCCCTTTTGAAGTGGCACAAGATGATTTTAAGTATTTCATTACATTCACCGATGACCATACTAGGTATGGGTTCGTGTACTTAATGAAACATAAATATGAATCTTTTGATAAATTCAAGGAATTTAAAGCCCTAGTTGAAAACCAAACTGGTAAACGTGTTAAGACTCTTCAGTCAGACCGAGGATGTGAGTATATAAGTATTGAGTTTTGACGAGTTCTTAAAAGAACTAGGAATAGTGTCACAATTCACTCATCCAGCTACTCCACAATTAAATGGTGTATCAGAAAGAAGGAACCGAACCTTGTTTGACATGGTTCGCTCCATGCTTAACTATACTGATCTACTGATTTATCTATAGGGTCGGAATCGTGTGTTCTCTCCTAGTGCTCGAATTCGTCTTTGCGAGTATTTCGTAACCGTATCTTCGATTCGTATTTAGGTTCGGGTTTCGGGGTCGTTCAGGCCGTCGGAGTTGGCCCAGGCCGAGTCATGGCCGGGCAATCTGGGCCCAGGCCGACACTGGCCGAGTCACGGCCGGTAGTGCTCGGCAGTTGTATCGTGGGCCGCGGCACATGCCAGCAGGGCCGCGGCACACTGCCGAGTCAGTGCCGCGGCACACCCGTCCGGACGGCACACTCGTGTGGCATCTTCGGCCAAACCCGACTGTACCGGGTGCCGCGGCACACGCCGGCCGGGCCGCGGCACACTGCCGACCACTGGGAGCCATTTTTGGGCCTGTGCCGCGGCACACTCCCGCTGGGCCGCAGCACACTGTGCAGCCTATTTAAGGTCCTGCAGACGGGTTTTTGGCCATTTTTCTCCTTCTTCTCCTTCTCTTCCGCGGCTGAGGGTGTGCTTACCATGGAGCCATGTTGTTTAACAACAAATCCTAGAAGTTATTCTGGTTACATCATCAATCAATCATCCGTTATCATCCTTTGATCCAGCGAATCAAGGTAATCTTCCTTAGAACCCTAATTTCGTGAATTTGGGGTTTTTTGCATTTTTATCCGATTCGTTCCGTGTTGTTGATTAATTCATGATGGGTATGATTAATATTGGTAGTATTCTTGTGTTTAACATCATTTAATCCATTGTTCTTCGTCGAATCGAAGTATATTCCTTGATTTCCTTCGAATCGACTTTTTGGGGGATTTGTTCTCGATCTCGTTATTCATCCATTTTTGATGGATCGATTGTGGTTAAATGATGTTTTTAAACACATTATATGGATTGTATATCCATATTTCAACTTGGAATTCCGTTTTCGTGTTTTGTCGGGATGAATCGTGTTCTTGGCCGTTTTGGGGAAAACACTTGAACTTTCGTCATTCGTTCTTTGAATTCAACGTATTTGAGTCGTGCTATGGAATTAATTTCATTGTTGTTATTGTCCTTCGTAGTTTATTATCGCGATTTGGCTTTCGGTGGAGTCGGCGGGTTCGTAGTCGGTTCGAGTCTTCTCACTTCGGTCGATTCTCCGCATTGTTCTTATTCGAGGCAAGTACCTTGCCCATACTTTTCTTATTTTATGGATATGATGATCGGTGATCGTCTTGGTGTGTTTGTTTGGTTTTTTGAAATGAAGTTTCAAAAGATTTCGGTTTGTCCTCGTTAAAGGCTCTCTTTCAAAACGCGTGTGTGTTTTGTTAACGGTATGTTTTGGGAATTATTTATGATTTGATTATTTTGAACGTTGAAGGCTTTGATGATATCCCTGTTGTTTAAAGTTATGGAATCGTGTATTCCGTGTTTAATCTTGTTATTGTGTTTTGAAGAGTTTGATAACGGCGTCGAGTAAGTGGCCATCTCTAGTAAGTATTCTTAATGAACTTACATTCTTAGCATATTAGTATTGCATGAGTAACGTGTGTGTGTATGCTCACTACGGGTTAGATCCGACGGGGTCTCGGTAGGGCTCCACGAAGCTGTGGAACCGCGAGCTTGCTTTTAACCACTGTGGGTTAGATTCGACGGGGTCTCGGCAGGGATCCACGAAGCTGTGGGTCCGCAGTTAATTGTGGTGCATTTTACAATGTGATTTGGATTATTGGCATTTCCGGAAATGAGTGCTTTCGAATGATTTTCATGATTGCATGCATCGACTAAGTGTGTAAGAGGTAAGTTGTTCGTTTGGCTTACTTGGCTAGGATGGCACTAGAGTATTTTGTTGTTTGTTTTAAATCCTTTATTTGTGGATTTTGATGTTGGGAGACGAACCTTGTGGTTGTTCTCGTGTATTGTGAGTTGATGAGATTTGGGGCTAAAATCCCAATGGTTTTGTAAAGGTCATTTTACGGATTTGGGGCTAAAATCCCAACAGTTTGATAAAGGTTATTTTACGGAAAGTAAACCTTTGGGGCGGTGACCCCTTTTGTCCTTTGGATTTTGAAAAGTAAGATTTGATAATCTTAAATTGTTTTCTATTAAAACTCTCGATGGCATTCTAAACTGTTTTATAAATTTTTCCATTGATTTGTGATCTTTCGATTTTGGAACGTTTTCTCAAATTCTTGCCTCGAGAAGTGTTTTTCGTTTCGTTTGGATCTTTGAGGATTCCTGGTTATTGTTATTCGTGGAATGTGAATTGTATGGCTCGTATTTGCACTTTGTTCTTGCACTAGCAAAACAGTGGAGTTTTGCTAACCCCCGAGTATTCGGGGGGTGGATATCTATTTTTGCATTCAGGTTTTGGAGCATAACACAGGGTCGGCACGAAGGATGATGAAAGATGATCAATACTAATCACATGAGGAACCGTACTTTGTTTATTGGTTCAGTTGTACTTTATTTTCCGCTGCTATATTTTTCCCGTTGTACGGGTGTGGTTGTATTTTGACCCCTGCATGGGCATGAGTTGTATGTATTTATTGAAAGACCAAATCGGTCTAGTGAGTCATTTTAGCCTTAAAGGCATGGTTGAGTTGTTATATGTTGTTACCAGCCTGGTAGATCCTTGAGGAAAGGTTCTACAGCGTGTAATATCCCTGAGCGGATTGGGGGTGTTACATAAATGGTATCGGAGCTTAGGTTATGGAAACCTAGGCTGTCGGGTCAAGTCGTGTTGTTTGAGTCTTGTTTCGTCGGATTTTATCTGACTGAGTCGTGTCGCGACGCGTCGTCCGAGTTTGTTGGTCGTGATTAGTATCGTGGGGCGATCATCATCTTCGTGCGACCTGTGGAAGTAAGTCTCCCTTCTTTGTGTTGTGCCTCGTGTGACACGAGCTATTTTTATGATTATTTGTTAAATGATGGAATCCTTATGTGGATTTTGATTTCACGATATGTATTTAGTCGACTCTCGTATTTGATTTATACGAGGAGTGTCGTCGCTTGTGATGTCTTTTTATTGTTGTTTTTGTCCGTTGCTGATGATTTTCGAATCGATTTGCACGTTTTACAAGTTCTCTTGTGGAGGCTTTGTGCTTATACGCGTTCGACTTGTTCACTAGCCAGTACGGGAGGGTCCTTAGAGGCCTCGAATGGGGTCAATGGTTTTGTTCTGAATGTGGTATTTTATCGTTTATTTCCGTTTAAAGACATGTATTGTCTTGATTTTAAACGTTTTGATGCGTGTACTAGGAGTTGTTTTAGTGAACGTCGATGTGTGTGAGTTTTGGGCATTCTGGCCTATTGGATTTTTGAAAACCTTGAGTATCTTAGAAAAATAAATTTCGAGACATACTTTTCAAATGAGTTATTTTCTTGTGGTACATCCAAGGTGCCACAATATATTTCAAAAATTGTCTACTTCGAGGACCAAAATGCTTTGAAATATTTTCAATGCTTTAGAAACACTTTTATTTAGACCCGAGGGTCGAATATTCTGAAAGTTTTCACTAAGAGAAAGTGTCCTCATTTTTATCTAATGTGAAATGGTTCTCCAAAGTCTCAATAACGATGTTTCACGTTTGTACATTTTGAAAGGTGATACTCAAGATCAACCGGTGTTCTTCTAAATTATTTTCAAAATGAGGTTTTCGTTTTTGAAACCTATCCATTCCCGTTTGAGGGTTGGGTATGTATGTATGATGTCGCATTGTCATTTTGATGTTTGCTCCCGAGTATGATCGAGTTGGCGGCGTGAGCGTTGAGTTGTTTTCCACACATTTGTTGTGTTAGCCCTCTGTGAGAGGTGGAATGTGGGTATTGAATGTTGCCATCTCGTGGTGATTTCTGCGTTATCGCGCGTGTGCGAGCTGTTAGAGCTTGGTTTGGTATGACCGTGTGCATCGGTGATGGTTCCGTTATGTGTCGGTTGTTTAATGTCTTGTTACCTTGCTCCCGTTTTTGTGAATTTCGTGGACGAGGTCGGAGGTAATACCGTACTATTTTGACTTCTGTATTTTCTCTTTCTCCAGTCCATCGATTCGCTCATGTTCGTTGATACTTTATGAACTTGTTCTGTATTTCGGTTTCATCGTCCGAACGAACTGTGATCTTGTTTTGGGTCAATCTGGTTTTCGCTGTGACTTTTCCGAGTTCGGTTCGATTCTTGTGAACCTTGTTCGGATGTAACATCTTTTGGTTCTACTAGTTCTTTTATTCGAAGTGGGTCGGATTTTAAACTTCTGTATTTTCGACTCTGTCGACTCGTTTATGTTCGGTAACATTTTCTGAGCTTGCCGTATCCCTTGCTTTTATTGATCGAACGAGTGTGGTGTTTCGAAATTACTCGTTTGTCATTGTGACTTTTCAATTGCTATACCCTTTCCTATGGATCTTATGTGAATCACATCTTGTTGTTTTCACCGGATCAAATATTGTCTCAAACCGAGACGTGAATCTGGGAGTTGTTGTTTCGTGATTCGAACATGATTGTTCGATTTTTGTGGTCTCGACCGTTGTGGTTCGATCGTTTGATTATTCGGTTTTTGTTGATCTCGTTTCGTGATTGTTGAGCGTTCAGACTCCTTCATAATTTCCTTATATTCGGTAAATTTGTCTCGTTTTCGATCTTCCAACCCTTGGGCGGTGGAATTCCGTATTTCTTCAGCGATTGGCTCGCGTTTTGATTGATGTACCGTAGGGGTGGTCAATCATATTGATTTTCGTTCGTTGTGTTTGTGGTTGTTCGGATAATTGACCTGACTATATTATCCGTTTGATAACGCTTATCACTTGTTGGTTTTATTATATCCCTAACGGCGACGTTGTGTTGGTCGTCGTGGAGCGTGTTTTCACGCCGTATGTTCCTTTGCGTTTCTTGCAGCGTTTCACCGTCGGGCGCGAGTTTTCGATTTTTGCGTATCTCATCGAGTTTTCCTGGCAAGGGATATTGCTTCTCCATACTTATTTTAAGTTTCGGGACGAAACTTCTTTTAAGGAGGGTAGAATGTAATACCCGTAATTTCGATTTCCGGTAATTTCTATTTTTCAGCGGAATTCTGTTTTGACGACTCGCTCATGACCGTTTCGTCATTCTGAGAATGATTAATTCTACACTTTTTGACATCCGAGTTCGTTTCGGTGTCGTTTTGTTGAGTTCCGTGCTTTTTGGCGACTTTTCCGCACTTGAGTTCGATTCTTGCGAATATCGTCCGAAATTGCTGTTTCGAGTTTCCCGTAAGTCCGTTTGACTTTGTTAGACGTGTTGTGAACTTCGGTTTAGTTATGCGATCACGTATCGTGATTTTCGGACGTTTTGGGCTATTTTCGTATTTTCCCAAAGTTTGGGGTAATTACTTTCCGTTGTCGAATTTCGAGCCTTCGGGTGGTCGGAATCGTGTGTTCTCCTAGTGCTCGAATTCGTCTTTACGAGTATTTCGTAACTGTATCTTCGATTCATATTCAGGTTCGGGTTTCGGGGTCGTTCGGGCCGTCGGAGTTGGCCCAGGCCAAGTCATGGCCGGGCAATCTGGGCCCAGGCCAGCACTGGCCGAGTCACGGCCGGTAGTGCTCGGCAGTTGTACCGTGGGCAGCGGCACATGCCGGCAGGGCCGCGGCACACTGCCGAGTCAGTGCCGCGGCACACCCGTCTGGGCCGCGGCACACTCGTGTGGCATCTTCGGCCAAACCCGACTGTACCGGGTGCCGCGGCACACGCCGGTCGGGCCGCGGCACACTGCCGACCACTGGGAGCCATTTTTGGGCCTGTGCCGCGGCACACTCCTGCTGGGCCGCGGCACACTGTGCAGCCTATTTAAGGTCTTGCAGACGGGTTTTTGGCCATTTTTCTCCTTCTTCTCCTTCTCTTCCGCGGCTGAGGGTGTGCTTACCATGGAGCCATGTTGTTTAACAACAAATCCTCGAATTTATTGTGGTTACATCATCAATCAATCATCCGTTATCATCCTTTGATCCAGCGAATCAAGGTAATCTTCCTTAGAACCCTAATTTCGTGAATTTGGGGGTTTTTGCATTTTTGTCCGATTCGTTCCGTGTTGTTGATTAATTCATGATGGGTATGATTAATCTTGGTAGTATTCTTGTGTTTAACATCATTTAATCCATTGTTCTTCGTCGAATCGAAGTATATTCCTTGATTTCCTTCGAATCGACTTTTTGGGGGATTTGTTCTCGATCTCGTTATTCATCCATTTTTGATGGATCGATTGTGGTTAAATGATGTTGTTAAACACATTATATGGATTGTATATCCATATTTCAACTTGGAATTCCGTTTTCGTGTTTTGTCGGGACGAATCGTGTTCTTGGCCGTTTTGGGGAAAACACTTGAACTTTCGTCATTCGTTCTTTGAATTCAACGGCTTTGAGTCGTGCTATGGAATTCATTTCATTGTTGTTATTGTACTTCGTAGTTTATTATCGCGATTTGGCTTTCGGTGGAGTCGGCGGGTTCGTAGTCGGTTCGAGTCTTCTCACTTCGGTCGATTCTCCGCGTTGTTCTTATTCGAGGCAAGTACCTTGCCCATACTTTTCTTATTTTATGGATATGATGATCGGTGATCGTCTTGGTGTGTTTGTTTGGTTGTTTGAAATGAAGTTTCAAAAGATTTTGGTTTGGCCTCGTTAAAGGCTCTCTTTCAAAACGCGTGTGTGTTTTGTGAACGGTGTGTTTTGGGAATTGTTTATGATTTGATTATTTTGAACGTTGAAGGCTTTGATGATATCCCTGTTGTTTAAAGTTATGGAATCGTGTATTCCGTGTTTAATCTTGTTATTGTGTTTTGAAGAGTTTGATAACGGCGTCGAGTAAGTGGTCATCTCTAGTAAGTATTCTTAATGAACTTACATTCTTAGCATATTAGTATTGCATGAGTAACGTGTGTGTGTGTGTGTATGCTCACTACGGGTTAGATCTGACGGGGTCTCGGTAGGGCTCCACGAAGCTGTGGAACCGCGAGCTTGCTTTTAACCACTGTGGGTTAGATCCGACGGGGTCTCGGCAGGGATCCACGAAGCTGTTGGTCCGCGGTTAATTGTGGTGCATTTTACAATGTGATTTGGATTATTGGCATTTCCGGAAATGAGTGCTTTCGAATGGTTTTCATGATTGCATGCATCGACTAAGTGTTTAAGAGGTAAGTTGTTCGTTTGGCTTACTTGGCTAGGATGGCACTAGAGTATTTTGTTGTTTGTTTTAAATCCTTTATTTGTGGATTTTGATGTTGGGAGACGAACCTTGTGGTCGTTCTCGTGTATTGTGAGTTGATGAGATTTGGGGCTAAAATCCCAATGGTTTTGTAAAGGTCATTTTACGGATTTGGGGCTAAAATCCCAACGGTTTGATAAAGGTTATTTTACGGAAAGTAAACCTTTGGGGAGGTGACCCCTTTTGTCCTTTGGATTTTGAAAAGTAGGATTTGATAATCCTAAATTATTTTCTATTAAAACTCTCGATGGCATTCTAAACTGTTTTATAATTTTTCCATTGATTTGTGATCTTTCGATTTTGGAACGTTTTCTCAAATTCTTGCCTCGGGAAGTGTTTTTCGTTTCGTTTGGATCTTTGAGGATTCCTGGTTATTGTTATTCGTGGAATGTGAATTGTATGGCTCGTATTTGCACTTTGTTCTTGCACTAGCAAAACAGTGGAGTTTTGCTAACCCCCGAGTATTCGGGGGGTGGATGTCAATTTTTGCATTCATGTTTTGGAGCATAACACAGGGTCGGCATGAAGGATGATGAAAGATGATCAATACTAATCACATGAGGAACCGTACTTTGTTTATTGGTTCAGTTGTACTTTATTTTCCGCTGCTATATTTTTCTCGTTGTACGGGTGTGGTTGTATTTTGACCCCTGCGTGGGCATGAGTTGTATGTATTTATTGAAAGACCAAATCGGTCTACTGAGTCATTTTAGCCTTAAAGGCATGGTTGAGTTGTTATATGTTGTTACCAGCCTGGTAGATCCTTGAGGAAAGGTTCTACGGCGTGTAATATCCCTGAGCGGATTGGGGGTGTTACACACTAGATCGGATCTCTTGTTTAAGCGACAATTTTACTTTTAGTTCATCTTATCTTAGTGTTTTTAGTTGATACTAAAGAAGTGCAATCTCATCTTAGTTTTGCTTTTTCCTTTTTTTTTTTTTAAAAAATATATTATTAGTTTTCAGAAGCCAATCTCATCTTAGTTTTGCTTTTAGTTGATACTAAAGAAGTGCAATCTCATCTTAGTTTTTAGTTTAGCATATCTTATCTTAGTGTTTTACAATTTTACTGAAATTCTAGATGTGCTGCATATTGTTATTTTGTTAATAGAGTAGTTGACTTATGAAGCAGGAATTAAGATAATTTTCCATTATTGTTATTGTTTGTATTTTATGTTTCGGTTGATTATTTGAGGAAAAGACTTGATACTTTTATTTACAGACTGATGTTAAAAAAGCTCTTGAAACTGAAGGTGTTGAGGATGCTAATAAATTGATTCATGATGGCAAAGAACACCGACCATCTTATCTAATTGGGAGACTTATTCAGAAAAAGGAACCAAAGTCGAGGTCTTCAGTATCACCATCAGTATCAGTATGTGGCAGACCTATGGGAATGACAATGTCAGTTCTTGACTGATCTCATCATTTTATATTTGTGCTAGCTAAGTGACTAAAGTAGTTTTGTTATATTTATTTATTGTGATGGTAACTTGTTCTTAGTTATTAAATAGTACTTAAACTAATTGTTGAATGGCATTTTAAGTTAGATTTTGGATGTTGGGTTATGTAAGCGTATTTGGCTGTTTGATTATGGATTGAATATTTGACAGTCATGTATTTTGGATGTTATGGTCGGCAGTTTTTTAATGGTATTAACTGTTTTATAGTAATATATATTTTTCAATATAACATGTTGCTTTTTACCATGAATAATGTTGGTAAAAACTTGCAAAATGTACCCATAGACTCTAATTTGTAATTCTTTCTGTTGGAAAAATATGAAAATTGTGTTGGCAAAAGTTAGAACTGTTCATATATAAGTGTAGCCATAGTGTTAAAGTTGTTGGTAAATATGTCAAAGTGTTTCATAATTTAATGTTACATTAGACCTCATGAGTGTTAGCATAGGTTTACAGCTACACAAATATTTGTGTCACTAAATATATAAAATGTGCCTTAAGTCTATAGCAACACAAAATCTAGTGTAGGCACAGACAAGAAAAGTGTTGGCATAGGGGTCTATTGTTACACTTTTTTCACATGTTACCAAAAACAATAAAAGTGTTACCTTAGACCCCTATGGTTGCGGCCGTTTTTGTAACACCTTCAAATTTGGTCAAAGTGTAGCCGTAGCCTATTTTTTTGCCTTCAGCAACACTCTTGGGACTTTTGAACACAGTTTTTCAGGTGTTGCTGAAACCCATATATGGTGTAGTGCATTTATGGACGGAAGCAAGTTTCGCGGAGTTGGAATCTTTGTTTTAACGAGACAGTCAAAGAGTTTGATTTTGTCCAAATCGAAGAGCCCTGTATTTACAAGAAGGTTAGTGGGAGCAAAAATGCGTTCTTAATACTATATATGGATGACATTCTATTTATAGAAAATGACGTAGGAATGCTCAGTTCTGTGAAAGCTTGGATTTCTAAAGAATTCTCAACGAAAGACTTCGGATAAGCTACCTATATTTTGGGTATTCATCTCTACCGGGATAGACCGAAAAGACTGTTAGGTCTTTCCCAAGCCCTCTATATAGAAAAGATCCTGGAGCGATTTAGGAATGAACATTCTAAAAGAGGGTTCCTACCTACGACATGGCATAAAACTTTCCTTAGAAATGTGTCCTCAAAGTGAGGAAGATAGAAAGGAAATGAGTTGTTGGGATTCGGTGCCTAAAACGAAGGCCCAGCGGAAGCGGTAAAACAAAAATTAATTCGATCCGAATCCCTACGAGGATCGATCAAACTACGTATATACGAATATCAAAAACGAATTCATAAGAGATATAGAAACTCACCCTTGTAGTCCATTGATTAGATGGATAACCTTCTCTTGAGCTATTCCCCAAGCTTTGCTTGATCTCTACGAATCTATTCCGCTTCAAGCCCTTGAACGATCCAACGTCGAAAGCACCGCATCTCTACTTGCCACGCGATGGAAAAACGAATGGAATGACAACACCTTGCTATCCTCCGAGGATACGGCTAGAGCTAGGTGATGAAGCTTTTTATTATTACACTCTAAGTGTATAATCTCTCTCTCTCTCTCTCAATGTATCTTGAATTTTCTCCAAGAAAACTCAAGAACAAAAATGAAGAAGAAGACTTGAGTGATATGAAAATGAATTCAATGTTCTCTCTCTCTAACTAATGATGATTCACGTATGAATTGTCAAGTAGTGAAGTGAGGATCAGAGATGAAAGTCTTTCTTCCTTTTATTATTCTTCAACCCACATGATACAATCAATCTCACAAGAGATTCCCCAACCAAGTCTTTGTCTTCCATTTATAAAATGGAAATAAAGACTTAGTGGAAAGTAGGTGGAAGGGGGTGGCCATCTAGAAGGAATCAGATGAGTTCGATTCGTTTCGGACTCCCGTGAGTCCAAACAGATAAACTCCGATTCCGTTCCGATGTATTTGTATCAATAAATTAATCCAATTAATTAATCATATCAAATACATTATGACATAATTAATTTCTCCAAGAAATAATTATATCCATGAATTAAATTAATCACCCAGTGATATATTTAATTCATAGGCCGTAAATCAATTTATCCGTTAAATCGATTTAGACATCCAATGTCCCAAATCTAATTACACATCCAATGTCCAATAAATTAGATATCCAATATCTAATATTTATAAAGAGAGAATAAGCTCGATTCATTCCATCGTCAATCCTATTGCGCGACTCGGTAGGTTCGTCTCAGTCAGCAATGGGAGGAACCAAAGAGTAGTAGCACCGCCTAGCCAGCCTGGCGGCCTACACTGTACCCCAACTGAGAACGAATGATTGGGATCATTCAAGAACTATTTTGTCGTGAATACCAGTATACGTATAAACCCTTCTTTCAAATGTCCCGATCAAGATATAGGGTCACGGTCAGTCAAACCCTATCTGTACTTGACGCTATGCATGCGTTAATGCAAATCGAGATCATCGAGCTGTCGTGTATCTAATACAACTAGCTCCAATGCTTTGGCCAAAGACTTATGATCTCATCTGCCAATAACCGCATAGGACATATAACCCGCTCACTAACGGGAGAAAGAATTCTATCTTGGTATTCAATAGGACCTGCTACTTGCCCATCAAGATGCACGTCGAGGTTGACCCCCGCCTTCCGGTTTACAGGGTCGAACTACTCTAATGAAAATCTTGACGTCACAAGCACATCCCTACTAAATCCTCAAATCGAAGGTTCATGAATACCTATCACAACCTTTCGATTCCATCATTGACTGTCCCGGAGTGAAATCCGTGTGACGAATCGAGGGTGAGTCGGTTCGAGTATACTAATCCAATTAGCATACCTATAATGTGTGCTCCCACTAACCCTTAGTGTTCGACAGGCACTCTCCATGTCAAAGAACACGTCATACAAGTCTTCACATAAACTTAACGCCCAGTCAAGTTTCATCGACTTGCGAACGATTAAGTATTTGAGCTCTAAACCTTTCCAGTGCCGACCCCCTTATCCAATAAGGAGTGGAACGTTTTGCTCTCAAATACACGGACTAGTTTCTATATATATATATATATATATATATATATATATATATATATATATATATATATTTACGAGTTAGGAATGCCAGTAACTACCAGTAAATAAAGAAGCTTCCATTGCCTTATATTAATGATTTACATAATTACAAGTACAATGCCCCCACTCAACATCCTCTGAGTGGCATTTGAGGGCATACTCCCAACAATCTCCCACTTGCACTCAATGCCACACACTATGGTATCTAATACCCATGTTCTCCAGATGACGCTCCAAGCTAATCTGAGAAAGTGGCTTGGTCAGTGGATCAGCGACGTAGTCGGCTGACTCTACTCTATGCAGCACAATGTATCTCTTTGCGAACGAATGCTCATACGAGATGATACTCTCTCTCAATATGTTTGGTACTGTTGTGAAACCTCGGATCCTAGGCTTGTGCTACCGCTCTGGCAGCGCAACACAAGGTGTCACGTGAAGTTTACCCAGTAACTTCTAAATTCTTCTTTTAGAGGCCTCCGAGGCCGCTTTATACTCAGCCTAACAGGTGGAATTAGCAGTCGCGCTATACTTGGCACTATGCCATGATACTGCTCCTCCATTAAGAGTAAATGTAGCCAGAAGTAGACATAGAATCGTCTTTCTGTCCTTGGAAGTCCAATACAGTGAATCTCATTACATTCAGTTCTCCACCACCATATATAAGAACCGGATCTCTAGTCCTTCTAAAGTACTTGAGAACGTTCTTTATGGCGGTCTAATGTTCCTGAACTGGGTTAGCCCAAAACCTACTTACCACGCTCCCAGCATGCGCAATGTCAGGTTTCGTACACAATAAAGTATATGTAAGGCTACCCACTGCCGAAGCATATGGTATATAACTCATTTCCTTTCATTGTTCCTCACTATGAGGACACATCTTCAAGGTGATTTTTATTCCATGTCGCATCGGAAGGAACCCTCTTTAATATTTAATCTATATAGAGGGCTTAGGAAAAACTCATCATTCTCTTCGATCTATCCCAGTAGAGTCGAATCCCAAGAGTAAAGGTTTCTTATCCCAAGTCTTTCATGGAGAAATTACTTGAAAGCCAAGCTTTCACAGAACTGAGCATTCCCACATCATTTCCTATTAGTAGAATCTCATCTGCATATAGTACTAAGAATGCGATCTTGCTCCCACTAACCCTCTTGTATACACAAGGTTCCTCTTCTTTTTGCAAGAAGTCAAACTCTTTGACCGTCCCATCAAAACAAAGGTCCTAACTACATGAAGATTGCTACAGTCCATTTCATGGAGTCTACATCCACCATTGCTAGGTCATTGGTCGCGGGTCGGTCTCTTGTTTATCACTTGGAACCTCGAGGAAACCCAGTTCCTCCAAGTGCATAAAACTATACCTCTCAGGTAATTGAGACACCCTACTTGACTTACGAGGTGGTTGTACTTGTGCTATAGAAGGTTCGGTTCCAGTTTCTTGCATAGGTGTCTCCCGAGGAGTTTCATTGTATTCTTCTAAAGAAATACTTCTACCTACTCCGCCTTCCTGAATGAACTCACTTTCCAGGAAGTGTGCTTGTAAAGAAACAACGATCTTTCGATCTTCGGGCATGTAGAATAGATATCCCATCGTCCCAGACGGGAATCCAATGAAACGTCCCTTCGCGGACCTAGCTTCCAACTTCTCCACCTTAGTCTTCTTGACATAGGCGGGACATCCACAAATCCTAATGTGATTAAGACTTGGTTTCCTGCCCTCCCACATATCATGTGGAGTTTTAGGAACGGATTTGGAAGGACATCTGTTCAAGATGTAAGCGGCAGTCAGGAGTGCATACCCCCTCTGGTAAATCGGTAAGTCAGTATAGCCCAGCATGGAACAGACCATGTTCAACAAGGTCCTGTTCCTTCTTTCTGACACACCATTTAACTGAGGAGTACCTGGAGGTGTTAGTTGTGAAACTATTCCATGTTCCTTAAGGAACTCATCAAACTCCATACTCCTATATTCGCCACCTCGGTCCGACCGAAGTACTTGGATATGATTACCAGTTTGTTTCTCGACTAGGGCCTTAAATTCCTGGAATTTCTCAAAGGCCTCGGATTTATGTTTCACTAAGTATACATAACCATTCCTAGTATGATCATGTGTAAATGCAATGAAATACTGATATCCGTCACGTGCTGCATCTAAAGCACCACAAACATCGGTATGGATTAATCCCAGTTTATCAGCGGCTCTTTCAAAAGTCCCTGTGAAGGGGACTTAGTCATTTTGCCTTTAAGGCAGGATTCACAAGTGGGAAAGGGATCCGATCCCAATGGACCCATAAGTCCATCTTTTTCCATCTTGTAAACCTTGGTCTGACCAACATGACCAAGTCTAAGATGCCATTTAAAAACTTGATTGGTTTCATCCCTACCACGTCTTCTAGTCATAGTATTCACTTCCTACTTTGTTCTAGATCCTAAAGTGCCATGAAGAATCGGACAGTCTCTTGCCCAGTGGCCCAGCTCACCGCACTTGAGACAAGCGTCCTTCTTCTTCTTGCATATTGGAACCATCGTGTAACACTCCCGAAACCATATGGGAATATTACACGCCGTAGACCCTTTCCACAAGGATCTACCAGGCTAAATATCAATAAACAACCAAATGCTTGCCCGTCCAGGGTCAAACAATATAATAATACAGACCGTTGAGGTCATTTACACATAAACACACAAACCGATGAGGTCACACAACTCTATCAACAGAACTGACTAACAACATTACCCACACAGGGGTCGAAACACAATACATCGGAAGACTGAATCAACTCTAACAATACAACCAAACTCTACCAACTCTCGACTCTTGATTAGTATCGCAGCTCGTCATCCCCTTGTGCCAATCCTGTGACTGCTCCCCTGAACCTGCATGTACCTGGACGCAGAACAGACATTCACCCCTCGATTACTCGGGGGTTAGTAAAACTCCACTGTTTTACTAGTGCAAGTATAATACGATACGAAATGCAACAAGTAAATAGCAACTACAAATTTAATACGAAAATCAATTATCAAAATGTTCCCGAGAAGTTTTAGAATTTCAAACTCAAGCAAGAGATATTTGAAAAGGAACACATCATCTCGGGGATTTTTAAAGCAGAAATTCTTTTGGACCTCGAGTCCCAATTTACAAAACCTTTTTGTAAACATTAGGGCCTTGGCCCGATTCTCGTTTCAAAACACACTAGATAAGATATCATTATGAGTCCGAGACCCATATTTAAAATGTTACCAAAACAAGCACTATTACACGATCATTGTTCGTACACATCATGTACCGAACTCCGGAGGCCTCAACGGACCCTACCCGGCCACAAACACTGTTCGTACACATCATGTACCGAACTCCGGAGGCCTCAACGGACCCTACCCGGCCACAAACATCGTTCGTACACATCATGTACCGAACTCCAGAGGTCTCGTCAGACCCTACCTGGATCACACACCTTGTTCGTACATATCATGTACCGAACTCCAGAGGCCTCGTCAGACCCTACCTAGAACACACAACTTGTTCGTACACATCATGTACCGAACTCCAGAGGCCTCTTCAGACCCTACCTGGAACACACACACACACACATCGACACGACACAACTCATAATCATCAACTATCAAGTCATTCCACATTACACCGAAATGTATAATCAAGTATGTAAACTAAAACAACACAATTATCATAATCATCACAACAACTCAACAATGACCAACCGTACCCGGCACAAACTTAGACGATCAACACGACCAACACAATTTCACGACGTTAGCTAAGTGAGGGTATTATCGCTACCATCAATCCTTCATAATAATTAATTTTTACGAAGCATATTCACGAAAGTAAACCAAATTCATCACAACCATAACACGACGTACCTATTCACAAGACACAATTCGTATAGTAAAATACTTGCCTTAATAACCGCTACCGAATACTCCGAAGAACACGATTCGTCCGAGAAGCTCGGACCCCGAAGAAGACAACGAACGGAAGGGTTCCGACTCGAGTTCCTCACAAGAATTTCGTCCCTAAGTCATACCAATGATAAATCAACAATCGTACGATGAATAATAATTGCACAACGCCCAAACCCCCCTCTAAGACCTTTTGTCGGACACCTTCAAGGCGTCGACTAAGAACTCAACCGAAACGACGAATCAATACAATCCAACCGTGGAATAACAAAGGAAATGATATAATACATCTAAATAATCATCAATCCATCATAATCCTAAGTTAAATCGGATTAAAAGGACAAATCGAACAAAATCCCCAGTTCCGAAATCAACATCCAACATGTTCTTGAACAACCCTCCAACAATCCAATGATAATTCATAAAAACTCATAATCATACGTATATCCATTCAAATATCATGATTACAACATCCAAATAATCATATCTCAACACAAATCGAAATCCAAGATGTTTGAGAATATTACCTCTTGAAGATCCAAGCACTTTGATCCGAAGAACACGCGTTAGATCGACTATCCGAGCTTCACGATCGAAAGGAAATGAAGAAAATCAAACCCTCAAGTGATGGATGATGACAAGTATCTCCCCTCAAGTTCTCTCTCTTGAAGGTTGAAGAAAATGGAAGAAATGAGCTGAATCTCGCTCAAAAAACACAATTATAGAGTTGACTGCCCTGTGTGCCGCGGCCCAGCCGAAGTGTCCCGCGGCACAGGGCCAAAACTGCCCCCAGCGATCGGCAGTATGCCGCGGCCCGGACGAGTGTGCCGCGGCAGTGACTCGGCAGTGTGCCGCGGCCCCATCGGCATGTGCCGCGGCACAAGGTACAAACGGGTCGGCCAAAGATTGAAAAATGTGTGTGTGCCGCGGCTCGACCAAGTGTGCCGCGGCCCTTCCGGCAGGCTGCTTGGCCAAAACTGGAACATGTGAGTGACTTAGCTATATCGACCATAACTCCTTCGCCCGGACTCCGATTGACTCAACGTTTGAACCATTGGAAAGCTAACTTGATGCTTTATAATATTCAAAAGATTCGAATTTTTTGGAGTTTCCAAAAATTAATGGTGATTTAACAAAGTCGAACTCATACGTGGAAAAGTCGCTAAAGAACACGGAATTCAACAGAACGACACCGAGGCGAACTCGGATGACAAAAAATGCAGAATTAATCATTCTCAGAATGATGAGACGGTCCCAAGCGATTCATCGAAACGGACTTCCGCCGAAAAAAGTAAATTACCAGAAATCCAAAATTGCGGATATTACATTCTACCCTCCTTAAAAGAAGTTTCATCCCGAAACTTAAATCAAGTAGGGAGAATCAATATCCCGCCAGGAAAACTCAACGAGATACACAAGAACCGAAAAAAATCGCGCCCAATGGCGAAACGTTACAAGCAACGCAAAGGAATATACGACGTGAAAACACGCCCCACGACGACTAATGCAACGCCACCGACTATGTTTCAAAACAACGAGTAATTAACAACACATCACATGCACACCTTTAATCAAAGAAACGCACGCGACAACTAGTCGCACCCGACTAAAATGGCTATGCGATAGAAACAAATAGGGTATCACGATAGAAATCACACCGATTCTCATCAACAAGAAAATATACGACGTCAAGACACAACCAATTCAAGATAACAGAAAATTAGAATACCGGACATTACATTCTATCCTATTAAAAATAAGTTTCGTGCCGAAACTTAAAATAAAATATCATGGTAGAATACAAACAAAACCAAAAAGTTCACGCAACAAATATCAATTTCTACACGAATTACAGCACGAAGTACGATACACAACTACATCACGGGACACCACCGGGCACTCCCCGAGTAGGAACGAAAACCCAATTCCCGAACATCTTGGCAACGGTCTCACGATGCACCGCTCGGTGACCCACTTGGCCATACTCGAAACAGTTGACTAACAGTGAACGACAATTCTTCGCAGTACGAGATCAGGCAACAACAGTCAGACAACCCCGTTCGAACAACAACGATCGAAAAACAATGATTAAATAACAATGATCGAACAACAACGATCAAATAATAATGACCGGACAA
The DNA here is from genome assembly GCA_033398695.1 of Orobanche coerulescens. Taxonomy (NCBI): domain Eukaryota; kingdom Viridiplantae; phylum Streptophyta; class Magnoliopsida; order Lamiales; family Orobanchaceae; genus Orobanche; species Orobanche coerulescens. Next base: position 94,655,356 of record CM065809.1, read on the forward strand.
CAACGATCAAATAACAATGATCGAACAATAATGATCAAATAACAATGATCGAACAACAACGATCGAATGACAACAGTCGAACAATGACTCCGAAGTCCCCACTTCAACTCCAGACATTAAAAGAACTGGTAGAAAGTGAAAGATGTTACTTCCAAATAAGGTTCACAAGAATCGAACCGAACTCGGAAAGGTCACAATGACAAACAGGTCGATCTGAAACAAGGTCACAACCGGTTCGAACGATGACCACTGAGACGTCAAACAAGTTCAAAAAGTATCGACGAACACGTGCAAGTCGATAGAATTTAGAAGGAGAAACTACAGAAGTCAAATATAGTACGGGTATTACATCCGACCTCTTATAAAAGAAATGTCGTCCCCGCAACTCACAACAACGGAAATAAGGTAACAACACAAAAAGCATCCGACAGGAAAATCTCCCATGGGTCTCTCAGAGCCGATCCTGATATCTGTGCTGAAGCGCGAACTCCGAAAGTCTCAGTAGCCAATTCGCAAAACTAAATTCGGTGTCCCTCGAGTCCCCACTTGAAATGCATTACCGACGAGAAGGACAATTTACACCTGCATGTCCCGGCACATCACGGTTGAAACACCTCGGCTCGGCATACCGAAAATACAAACGCTAGATACAATGGCGCATAACATCGCAAAACAATATAGCGGAGATGCCAACTCAGAACAACAAAGAATCATAACACATATCATATACAACGATTACCATCGTAAAGTAATACCCACACAAACACTACAACAACGACGGTATCGTTCAGCGACCTCAGCGGCCCAGACGATAACCAGCACATAATTACAAACATTATGAAACAACCACACATGTATACAAACGTACAAACCCAAGCTTCAACAGATCACACTCGTGCGACAACACGCAAATCACCACGAGGCGATAAACAGTAAACACCAGTTCACACCTCTCACAGAGGGCTAGTACAACAAATGCGTGGCAACGCCTCGACGTTCATGCCACCAATTTGATCATACTCGGGAGCAAACATCATAACGACATCGCGAACATCATACATACATACCCAGCCCTCAAACGGGAATGGATAGGTTTTAAAAACGAAAACCTCCTTTTGAAAATAATTTTGGAAACACCGATTGATCTTGAGTATCACCCTTCAAAAAAGTACAATCGTTAAACATCATTATCGAGACTTTGGAAAACTATTTCGCATTCGATAAAAATGAGGACACTTTCTTTTCGTGAAAAACTTTCGAAAATATTCGACCCTCGGGTCTAAGTAAAAGTGTTTCTAAAACATTGGAAATATCTCAAAACATTTTGGTCCTCGAGGTAGAAGAATTTTGAAACATATTGTGGCACCTTGGATGTACCACGAGAAAATAATTCATTTTAAAAGTACGTCTCGAAATTTATTTTCTAAGGTACTCAAAGTTTTCAATTATAATTCAATAGGCTAGAATGCCCAAAAAATTTTTTTTAGATAATTACACGGAACATTATAGCGCCGTGGGTCCCGCGCCGGAACCCACCAGGCTAAAAACCATTTACAAAATGCCAAAAAGGTCGATGACGGTAATATTTCAAAAACTCACAAAAGCCATTTACAAAATACTAAATACCGTCATAAGAATTTCGCCAAAACGATCAAGGCCTTAATGCCAAAAAATCGGTTAAGGGAATCGGTTTTAGAAATAAAACTCAGCCGGTAAAATACCGAAAGCCATTATAAAAGAACTCACGCAGCGGAAAAAGAAATACAGTCCAACATGAACAATCCAATTGAATACATCTCACAGCATCTAGTTTAAACATACAACAAAACCATTCCTCGGAGTTTCTCACAAACTCAATCGTCGATACCTTATTCGAAACCCAACAAGGTTCTCAATTTTCACACCATACCACCCCTCACAGTGGTTCAAAGGTAAAACAACAATAGGCCCAGTTTTATACATATACTATATGTCACACGTATTAAATACAACTATATTCACAACACCGTGTAAATAAAATTATGCACCGCAATTAACTCATTTAGATAAAATCATGATACACAGGTACTTCGCATAAAAGAGGAGACTTACGTTCACAGGCCGCACGGAGATGACGATCGCCCACGATACTAATCTCATCCGACAACATATCCGACACGTTGTGACTACGCACAACTCAACTTGTCACCTGACGACTCGAACGATAAGACAACACATTACTCGACAAACCACGACTCGACTCGACCCGACAGCCTAGGTTTCCGCAACCAAAGCTCTGATACCATAAATGTAACACCCCCAAAACCATATGGGAATATTACACGCCGTAGACCCTTTCCACAAGGATCTACCAGGCTAAACATCTATAAACAACCAAATGCTTGCCTGGCCAGGGTCAAATAATATAATAATACAGACCGTTGAGGTCATTTACACATAAACACACAGACCGATGAGGTCACACAACTCTATCAACAGAACTGACTAACAACATTACCCACACAGGGGTCGAAATACAATACAGCGAAAGACTGAATCAACTCTAACAATACAACCAAACTCTACCAACTCTCGACTCTTGATTAGTATCGCAGCTCGTCATCCCCTTGTGCCAATCCTGTGACTGCTCCCCTGAACCTGCATGTACCTAGACGCAGAACAGACATCCACCCCCCGATTACTCGGGGGTTAGTAAAACTCCACTGTTTTACTAGTGCAAGTATAATACAATACGAAATGCAACAAGTAAATAACAACTACAAATTTAATACGAAAATCAATTATCAAAATGTTCCCGAGAAGTTTTAGAATTTCAAACTCAAGCAAGAGATATTTGAAAAGGAACTCATCATCTCGGGGATTTTTAAAGCATAAATTCTTTTGGACCTCGAGTCCCAATTTACAAAACCTTTTCGTAAACATTAGGGCCTTGGCCCGATTGTCGTTTCAAAACACACTAGATAAGATATCATTATGAGTCCGAGACCCATATTTAAAATGTTACCCAAACAAGCACTATTACACGATCATTGTTCGTACACATCATGTACCGAACTCCGGAGGCCTCAACGGACCCTACCCGGCCACAAACACTGTTCGTACACATCATGTACCGAACTCCGGAGGCCTCAACGGACCCTACCCGGCCACAAACATCGTTCGTACACATCATGTACCGAACTCCAAAGGTCTCGTCAGACCCTACCTGGATCACACACCTTGTTCGTACACATCATGTACCGTAGTCCAGAGGCCTCGTCACACCCTACCTGGAACACACACCTTGTTCGTACACATCATGTACCGAACTCCAGAGGCCTCGTCAGACCCTACCTGGAACACACATACACACACACATCGACACGACACAACTCATAATCATCAACTATCAAGCCATTCCACATTACACCGAAATGTATAATCAAGTATGTAAACTAAAACAACACAATTATCATAATCATCACAACAACTCAACAATGACCAACCGTACCCGGCACAAACTTAGACGATCAACACGACCAACACAATTTCACGACGTTAGCTAAGTGAGGGCATTATCGTTACCATCAATCCTTCATAATAATTAATTTTTAGGAAGCATATTCACGAAAGTAAACCAAATTCATCACAACCATAACACGACGTACCTATTCACAAGACACAATTCGTATAGTAAAATACTTGCCTTAATAACCGCTACCGAATACTCCGAACACGATTCGTCCGGAAAGCTCGGACCCCGAAGAAGACAACGAACGGAAGGGTTCCGACTCGAGTTCCTCACAAGAATTTCGTCCCTAAGTCATACCAATGATAAATCAACAATCGTACGATGAATAATAATCGCACAACGCCCAAACCCCCCTCTAAGACCTTTTGTCGGACACCTTCAAGGCGTCGACTAAGAACTCAACCGAAACGACGAATCAATACAATCCAACCGTGGAATAACAAAGGAAATGATATAATACATCTAAATAATCATTAATCCATCATAATCCTAAGTTAAATCGGATTAAACGGACAAATCGAACAACATCCCCAATTCCAAAATCAACATCCAACATGTTCTTGAACAACCCTCCAACAATCCAATGATAATTCATAAAAACTCATAATCATACGTATATCCCTTCAAATATCATTATTACAACATCCAAATAATCATATCTCAACACAAATAGAAATCCAAGATATTTGAGAATATTACCTCTTGAAGATCCAAGCACTTTGATCCGAAGAACACGCGTTAGATCGACTATCCGGGCTTCACGATCGAAAGGAAATGAAGAAAATCAAACCCTCAAGTGATGGATGATGACAAGTATCTCCCCTCAAGCTCTCTCTCTCGAAGGTTGAAGAAAATGGAAGAAATGAGCTGAATCTCGCTCAAAAAACACAATTATAGAGTTGACTGCCCTGTGTGCCGCGGCACAGGGACAAAACTGCCCCCAGCGATCGGCAGTGTGCCACGGCCCGTACGAGTGTGCCGCGGCAGTGACTCGGCAGTGTGCCGCTGTAACACCCAAAATTTATTTATTTATTTATTTTTTTTTTTACCGAAATAATATAAAGTTTGACACCAATTCATAAAGGAACTTCATTTATTTAATTTAATAAGCCAATAATGGCAATCAAGTTATCAAACTTCTAAAGAAAACAACATAAGTAAAACTTTCTAATATAGAAATGTCAAAAGCGGAAGTACTAAAAATGTTCATTGACGTAAAATAAATAGCAGTGTGTCACGAATGCTCCCGTCAGTCCCTAGCCTCCTTAATCGTAAAACCTGAAAAATGTTAAGTAAACCGTAAGCACAAAGCTTAGTGAATTCAAACACAACATTATACCAATATCCACAATCACTAGACCTAGATTAAAATATACAGTTATAACATTTAAACATAAGCCAAGAACAAATCAAGGCTTATAAGGAGGGCTAGTAGGTTACCCGCATCTCACAAACCGAAGAGTATTGGGTTAATCTTACCCTCACCTCACATCCGGAGGGTATTGGAGTAATTATACCTAACCACGCGCACCGGACAAAAGCCGGATAATTGCTATGATCCCTCAACAATAAACATACGGTGCACATGTATGATTAACAATTTAAGCATGCATCCACATTATCATACCATAATAATAATTTAACACTCACGTGCTAACCTAGCAATCATAAATATTGAGACAATGGAGTGAGAGAACTCACCTTGAATACTTAAGGAGATTGCTAAATCAAAACTGGCTACCACACTTGAGCAAATGCCAAAACTTCACCTATTATAAACTAGGAGTTAGGATATACCCAAAGATGAAGCTTAAAGACTTAAACAAAAATCTGGACAGCAAGGTCTAAAAACAGACCCGCCGTTAAAGATGGATTTACTTAATTTTCCTAAGTATTAACATATCAATATTAAATTTTTCTAAGAAACTAGAGTCTTTCCCCTTTTTAAAACAGTAAAGAACTCACTCTAACTCCAAAATATGAATTTATTATGATGCTTTTAAAAAGACATCGCAGTGCAGTCCCAAATCATAGGAATCAGTAGTGTTGGCCAATTCTACCCAACTTGTGGGTAGACATTGTCCAAACTAAAAATCACAGAGATAATAGACATAAATACCAAAGTCTCAGAGTTGGAATCGACCAAAAGGGTTTCCCAAACTCTAGATACGAAATTCACAACATGACTAATTACAAAACCCTTAAAAGCTGATGACAGAAAACTGATCTGGAGTGTGAACTCAATATGACCAAGAAATACTTGGAGATAACATCCCATAAACTCCAGATCACAACTTTAGGTCATAACACACATGTGGGAACTTGGAATCCCATTAGATCATTTCCCAAGCCCTAGAAACGAATAAAACAAGTTGACCTATCAGATCAGACCCGGATCAGACCTATCAGCAAAGGTGCCGTTCTTGCCCATGGATAAAGTCCTAATTAGTGAGAGTGACCTTCATAAGAAAGTTACCCAACACAATTTGTAAACTTTTGGCATAGGTTTGAGATCCGTTTGAGTTATAGAATTCAAGTTATGATTTTTGTAAGATGACTACAAATCTGATGGAAACAGAATCGTAGCCAACCCTTAATCTTTTTAACCAATCCATTCCTCTCCCTTTTGAAACACATTCCTAGATGTGTTTATCACCCAAATTCAGTCCCCTATGAACATGGTGGCACTAAAAAGGTCTAGGGGTCATTGGCATTTCATTTAGTCACAAGGAAAAGAATCAAATCAACATAATATATGACAAACCACTTAAACTCATAATTTTCCCCTTTCTTAAGGGTTCCTTGATCTTTCAAATACACAAACATTTATATACACATCTTAGAAGATGCTATAAAGTTGTATACTTAGATCTAAACATATGGATATGGATATGTTGAGAATCAAAATAATAATTAACAAGAATTATAACCATTCACAAGATCTATCACATTTTATCACCTAAATAAAACTTGGTGATTTCCATGGTTCATTTAGACCTTGTATTTTATATAATCATCTAGATCCATCATACACCATGTATAAGGTGTAGATATAATCTAGAGATGATGATAACATACAACTTATAACAATAACAACATTGGTTAAAACCATAAGATCTATCTTCTTTAAATCACACAAGTTACAACTTGATGATTTTTATGAATCATATAGATCTTTTACATAATATGATCATCTAGGCTCATCATACACCATGTATAGGAGATGGTGATGAAATTTCTAGATGATAATCAACACTTAAAACAATTAATTGAATATAAATCAAAAGAAAAGATTAGAATACCTTAAAAGATCTTACCTAAGCTTGTTACACCAACAAGGAAATGAAGGAGAAGATGATTGTGGCTTTGGAAGAGAAAAATGAGAGAGAGATGGGAGATGGGATCGGCCGAAATGAGGAAGAGAGGAGGGAGTTAGGGTTTGTGATATTTTTATAAGTCATTTTAGGATAAAGCCTAATGACTACACCAATGGGCTAGGCTCAAAACTCATTTCTTACTAGCCCAATATAATTAAATCTTTTAATTAACTTAGCCCAAAACTTGTATTTTAATCTAACTTGGCTAATTAATTAAACCCATCATTTAAAATAATTAAATACCATGAAAATAATTAACGTACCGAAAAAAAAAGAAACCGAGCGTTACAGCCGCGGCCCCGTCGGCATGTGCCGCGGCACAAGGTACAGATGGGTCGGCCGAAGATTGAAAAATGTGTGTGTGCCGTGGCTCGACCAAGTGTGCCGCGGCCCTTCCGGCAGGCTGCTCGGCCAAAACTGGAACATGTGAGTGACTTAGCTATATCGACCGTAACTCCTTCGTACGGACTCCGATTGACTCACCGTTTGAACCATTGGAAAGCTAACTTGATGCTTTATAATATTTCAAAGGTTCAGAATTTTTTGGAGTTTCCAAAAATTAATGGTGATTTAACAAAGTCGAACTCATACGTGGAAAAGTCGCTAAAGAACACGGAATTCAACAGAACGACACCGAGACGAACTCGGATGACAAAAAGTGCATAATTAATCATTCTAAGAATGATGAGATGGTCCCAAGAGAGTCGTCAAAATGGACTTCTGCCGAAAAAAGTAAATTACCGGAAATCCGAAATTGCGGATATTACACATCGGGGCCTTGCCCTTACCCTTGAAGTCCTTGACATGTGGTCCAGTTTGCTTCTTGGTCTTTTTCTTCTTGTTCTTAGACCTCCGAGGTCCAGAAGAAATCACAAGGGCAGACTCCTTCATCCGCGGGGTCTTCATCTGAGACTGAGCGGTCACTAGCTTGTTCATTAGCCTAGCTAAGTTACATGCAATCTCATTGCAGTTGAAGTTCATGACAAACTGTGAGAAGGAATCAGGGAGAGACTGTAGAATAAGGTCGATTTGGAGAGAAGTATTCATTTTAAAATCAAAAGCCTCCAATCTCTCGATCATGGATATCATTTTGAGGACGTGTTCCCCAACCTTCTCACCTTCCTTCATCCTTGCACCGAACAGTTGCTTGGATATTTCATATCTAGCAGTTCTGCTGTGCTCACCATAAAGTTCGGTTAAGTGAGATAGAATCTGCCTAGCAGAAGTCATTTTCTCATGAGCTCTCTGAAGCTCATTAGACATGGAAGCCATCATATAAGCATGGACTTTCACGTCATCCTTAACCCACTTTTCATGGTTTTCAATCTCTTCCTGATTGGCTCGGGTCCGCACAGGAGGCGCCGGAATGTCCGTCTCCAAGACGTATCCCAGTACCTCTATACTGAGGACAATCATCAGATTGTGGAGCCAATCCACAAAGTTAGGTCCCATTAAGGTGTTCTTTTCGAGTAGAATTGCGAGTGGATTCATTGTTATATTGAGAGTTATGTCTGCATTAAGTATAACAGATTAATTAGTGACTTGTTATATTATGTTCTGAGTATAGAATTAAGGTCTTTTTTATTCTTGTTACCCAGCTCCCACTATTTTAATCGGAACAACACACTCCCATGTGAAATCCAGAAGTATCGTCGCTCTACTTCATAGTGGTGATCGAGTTCTTTGTAAATCTTAATAGAGGGCAACCGAACAGGTTTCTAGTCTATTAATTTTCATAAAGTGGTGTCCAACACCAACCCATCTAATGGATTATTCAATCTTCTTTTTCCCCTTGTTCACTCCCCTCAACCTATACGGTTTCTATGGTTTGTAAACAAGTTATATTTATACTATCGACGCAAATCAGTTTCACAATTGAATCTTATCCGGCAACCTATCAGGTTTCTAGGGATAAAATTTGCTCCAACCGAAGGCATCCAATGCGCTCCCGGTAATTTATCCGTCCTCCTCGAACGACTACCCCGATAACTTGGAAGCATAGCACATCCGGTTTGGATTTCAATTTCCCGAAAGCTCGATGGAGGGAAGGAAAACCTTGAAACCTTATAAACTTAATAATTTGTTGTGGGAGAATTATCGCGATTAATGTTACACTTTGCACATTAATTCATTTAAGCGCGTTTGTAGCATTCATACAATATGAATAACCATTCACAACCTAGTTGCTACCAACATGTGGTTCATGGACCGTTCCTAGAAAACAAAAACTCTATAATCTAATTACAAATCTTCGTCTTGAATCTTCATCTTCTCGAAACGGATCTTCCTCCGGTCTTCGTCATTACATATAAATTTTACATTGAAAATTGCATCCTAGATACAAATATTTCTAGTAAAATAAATAGGCTCAAAACGGCCTTTACAACCCAATCGAATAAAACGAACGATTCAAAACTAAGTCCACGAACCACATCCCCATTCAAAAGCATTCATCCAATAAATACTAAAAAAAATGGAAAGCGTAGAGATACATTATTCCAATCAACTATACTAACCGATCCAATCTATTCAAAACGAATTAATCCAATTAATTCAAACAACCGTCAATTTAACTTGTTCCGGATGAGAAAATATTTCATTAAATTAATTCCCCTAAGAATATAATTACCATAACTAAATCCAATTTAATTTGTGGGAAATTAATTATCGAACGAAATATAAAAAACGGAGTCGGAAAACACGTAGGGCCAAGCAGAACGCCCTTGACAAGTCGCCGAGCATGGCTGCCGCAGTCACGAGAATGGCGGAAGGATGCCGAGACCATTGCCAAGCACCGGCCGATAGTGCCGAGCATGCCCAGACAGTGCCGACCATGGCCGATCACGGGTCGGATCGCGATCCGCGCCTCGATCATGAGGCACCGCCAAATTTCAGCCGCCGGGTCCGATTATGTTTTCGGCTCGTTTTTTGCCCCGATTCCAAAAATAACATTTTTATAATCTTTATATTACACTTTAAATCAGTTTTTCAAAATAAAAATAGATTTACATTGTAACATAAAATCATGAAAAAATAATTTTTGGATGAACAATAGAAAATCAACGATTAATACGATTATGATTCCAAATCATACACCATCTAATCAAGCATTCCAAATGCTAATATCGTATATACGATCGCAATACCTACGCTCTGATACCACTGTTGGGATTCGGTGCCTAAAACGAAGGCCCAACGGAAGCGGTAAAACAAAAATTAATTCGATCCGAATCCCTACGAGGATCGATCGAGCTACGTATATACGAATATCAAAAACGAATTCATAAGAGATATAGAAACTCACCCTTGTAGTTGTTGTGAGGAAATCCCTCACACTATGCCGCAAGTGCATGGTGTCAACAAGTAATAAAGTGATAAGTAAGATATCGTTCCCTCGAGGACTGATTTCACTAAGTACCAAAATATAGTCAACTCCTAATTTTATTTGAAGAACAATTATATAGAATTTATTTCTAAACTAATTGCAGAAAATAGAAAATAATAATAGTAATAATAAAAATAATAATAATAATAAGGGTGCAGGATTATGATTTTCACCTCAAACAATCAGGAATGATTTTTATTTAATCCAATTCACTTTTATTCAATTGATTGTAAGCCGGGAATTCCTAAATTATTCTACAGCCTTTCCCAAGGTCGATAGAAAATATTAAGAATTATTAACTCGATATATCCCTATTCAAATTAGATAATTGATAGCTAAAACAGTTCATGAATTCCCACAATAAACGGCTTCACAATTCCCATGAGTATATCCCTATCTCACGACAATCATGATTTTTATCACAAGAACTATGACTAAATTTCATCTCCCCAATCCATAAAGACATTCAAAACAATTCAACTGTTGGCCAGACAATTAAAAAGCATTAAGAACAATGAGAAAGATCCAACTCAATACGAATAACGAGTAAATTGAGATAAAAATAAATAAATCAAACCGTCATGTAATCGGCTACAATCACAATCCTACTCAAACAGATCTAGAAAATCAGATGCGGAAAAATTAAGGAAAACCCTAAGGGATCCGTGGTCTTGTCGTCGCCCACAAATCTCCTATTCTTGTGTTCTTCTGTCCCGCGATGTCTTCCTCCGCTTTGATGATCCTTCCTTCCTCCTCATTTTTCTGACCTTCAGTGTTTATTTATAGCTCTCCTTAGCCTCCAAAACGCGTCCGGGAATTAGGTTGGGAACAGGCTCCAAAAACGGCCCAAAACCGCGGAAGATTCAACCAAAACCGCCCCGTGGGCCGCGACTCACTTAATCTGTGCCGCGGCCCTTACTGCTCAGCGCCCCACACCTGGGCGCAATTTTCTTCATGGGCCGCGGCTCACTCTCCTTGTGCCGCGGCTCACGGTACAGTTCGCTCGGTGCCTTTGTGTGCCGTGCGTGTGCCGCGGCTCACTCTCCTTGTGCCGCGGCCCGAGGCCAAAAATTGCCTTTTTCGCCCGTTTTTCGTCGTTCGAGCTTCCGGACTCCAATTTCCTGCAAAACATAAAAGAATAGTGCATTAAAAGCTCATTTATGCATTTTTAGGCTCAAAATGGATATAAACTAATGATAAATAAGCGCATAAAAATACGCCTAACAAATACCCCCAAACTTGAGCCTTTGCTCGTCCTCAAGCAAAAATCAATTTTCAAATAAAAAGTATCATGAATGATCGTGCAAATCCATAGTGCTCAACTTAATCAATACTACCCTGAAAATCTCAAAGAATAATACGAGTGTCGTATTAGTGAGTCACATTCACGGACACTGATTCCAAAAAGTAATCATTTTCAGTCCTAACCAATCGTTCATGAAGAAAATCAAGCTCAAAGATTAACAAGCGTGAATTTAACCGACCGTCAATATGAAGGGTTAGATTAAACAAGCCAATTCGCCCAGCCCCACAGTCTAGTGGCAAAATTCAAGAGTTTCATTATCAAAACTACTCCTCGGACAGCATTCCCTTATGTATCATCATAATAAAGATTCTAGTTAACCACTAGGTTCGGATCTCGGGATGTTTCATTAGGATAATCCTAGGGTGGATTTCCATTCTCATGTATTGGGGAACCGTTTGACGTAAAAGACACTCATGGGGCACATGGATACTTCTAGTTACTAAGTCCCCCTCTACAGCGGAGAAAAAACTCGAATAGCAAGTCCCGCATGTCAAGGTTGCCGTTTTACGCGAGAGTAAACTACGGGTCACGTGAATACCCCCGGTTACTAGGCTTCCCATCATCGGTAATGCAATATTTCTAAATCATTAGTCTATTCAGGGTTGTCGTTTTACGCGAGAGTAAACAACGGGTCACGCGAATACCCCCGGTTACTAGACTTCCCATCATAGAACATGTATAATATCTCGACTTTTTGGGAAAACCTGTCCGACTCTAAACTCAATTTAAGTGCCAACAAGACTCATGTTACTGGACGACTAGCTACGCGAAAAGTATAACCAAACGTATAGACGGTGATTTGAAAACACGTATGTCTTCTTTCTTATCTGCTAAGATTTCTACAAAAACGAAAAAATTTCGGACCTAAATGAATAATCAACGGAAACAGATATCACAGACTGCAACTCAACCAAAAGTGAACCGTTTCTTCAAAAAGAAATCAGTATCATAACATCAGTTTTACACACGGACGCACGAAAAATTCACGAAAAAATTCATGTTTTTGACAAAAACCATTAACAACATGCAAGGACAATAAAGCAATGATGAAATCGCAATTTATAACCAAGAAAAATTAAGAAAATATCGCATGCTTCGATTTATTCCACTACACATAAAATCATCAACAATCAAATACATGTGAAAATAAAAGAGATAAGGAAAAGTGAATCTTATTCCAAATGTCTTCTTGAACGCCAGCACATGTCTGAGTGGAATCGTCTGTCAATCCATGCTTCAAATAATGCCCACATCACGAGGGACCCCCAAACTTAGTCTCTAGTCATGAAATAACAATAGATATTAAGTCAAGAAAGACTAGAATATGAAGGATAATAACTCATTGGGGTTAACAAAAAAATATTAGAGAAATAAGGGCCAACAATAATACACGAATCCAAACGAAATAACAAACAAAGGAAAAAAATTATTAACGAAAAATCAAATAAAAACAACTAACTAGAAAGCAAGTAAAAATGATGGGTTGCCTCCCATCAAGCGCTCTATTTTACGTCTTGAGCACGACGTGGCAAAAAAATTTTAACGTGGCTTCTTTCTAGGGAGATTGCCAAATACCCCCTTCTTGCAATCTATAAGCCTCTTATTCCACAAGGGAGGCTTTGGTTCATGCCTGGTTGCCAAAAATAATGAGTAAGAATAATTATCCGGGCAACCAAAAAATAATGGAAGAATATAATAATGATAAGGTATGAAAAAATAAGCAGAGTTCGAATGGGTAAATAATAAAGACTTATCATGAACAACCTCATTAGAACTCAAAGAATCAGCCTCAACAAAATCAAAAGTAATGGGGCCAATCTCTCCCATTATAGATTTAGGAAAAATTATGCGTGGCACCGTTAATAAAATTTTAGGCACATAAGTGTTCACCTTATTATTCGAAGTTTGATGACAAATTAATGAAATTTCTTGGGAAACATCATCAATGGTAACTTCTTCTATAAACTCATCACACTTTATGTAATTATCAGGTGCTGGGGGATCGACCCTAAAACTTAACATGTCTTTCTTCTCAACCTCCCCCTCTACTTCACTACTAAAGCAATGAGCTGGAAAATAACCATAGTGAATCTCAAGACCATGACTTGCACATTCTCGCTCAAAAGGGGTACTATCAGGATTTTTGAGAGCGTCTACACAATGTTCAAATATGGTCTTTTGTTTCGGGGGAGGGGGCTGACTGACCCTATTAGGTAAATTATTAAGATCATCGAAATTTATGAAACGCCAAGGGTCACGATAATCAAAGGAAAACATAGTGAAAATAGAAAAACTAAAGAAAAAAAAACTTCAAATTAAAATTAGAGTCGCTTGGTAATGATATTAGCGAAAAATCAGTCCCCGGCAACGGCGCCAAAAACTTGTTGTGAGGAAATCCCTCACACTATGCCGCAAGTGCACGGTGTCAACAAGTAATAAAGTGATAAGTAAGATATCGTTCCCTCGAGGACTGATTTCACTAAGTACCAAAATATAGTCAACTCGTAATTTTATTTGAAGAACAATTATATAGAATTTATTTCTAAACTAATTGCAGAAAATAGAAAATAATAATAGTAATAATAAAAATAATAATAATAATAAGGGTGTAGGATTATGATTTTCATCTCAAACAATCAGGAATGATTTTTATTTAATCCAATTCACTTTTATTCAATTGATTTTAAGCCGGGAATTCCTATATTATTCTAAAGCCTTTCCCAAGGTCGATAGAAAATACTAAGAATTATTAACTCGATATATCCCTATTCGAATTAGATAATAGATAGCTAAAACAGTTCATGAATTCCCACAATAAACGGCTTCACAATTCCCATGAGTATATCCCTATCTCACGACAATCATGATTTTTATCACAAGAACTATGCCTAAATTTCATCTCCCGAATCCATAAAGACATTCAAAACAATTCAACTGTTGGCCAGACAATTAAAAAGCATTAAGAGCAATGAGAAAAATCCAACTCAATACGAATAACGAGTAAATTGAGGTAAAAATAAATAAATCAAACCGTCATGTAATCGGATACAATCACAATCCTACTCGAACAGATCTAGAAAATCAGATGCGAAAAAATTAAGGAAAACCGTAAGGGATCCGTGGTTTTGTCGTCGCCCACAAATCTCCTATTCTGGTGTTCTTCTGCCCCGCGATGTCTTCCTCCGCTTTTGATGATCCTTCCTTCCTCCTCCTTTCTCTGACCTTCAGTGTTTATTTATAGCTCTCCTTAGCCTCCAAAATGCGTCCGGGAATTAGGTTGGGAACATGCTCCCAAAACGGCCCAAAACCGCGGAAGATTCAGCCAAAACCGCCCCGTGGGCCGCGGCTCACTTAATCTGTGCCGCGGCCCTTACTGCTCAGCGCCCCACACTTGGGCGCATTTTTCTTCATGGGCCGCGGCTCACTCTCCTTGTGCCGTGGCTCACGGTATAGTTCGCTCGGTGCCTTTATGTGCCGTGCGTGTGCCGCGGCTCACTCTCCTTGTGCCGCGGCCCCAAGCCAAAAATTGCCGTTTTCGCCCGTTTTTCGTAGTTCGAGCTTCTGGACTCCAATTTCCTGCAAAACATAAAAGAATAGTGCATTAAAAGCTCATTTGTACATTTTTAGGCTCAAAATGGATATAAACTAATGATAAATAAGCGCATAAAAATACGCCTAACAGTAGTCCGTTGATTAGATGGATAACCTGCTCTTGAGCTATTCCCCAAGTTTTGCTTGATCTCTACGAATCTATTCCACTTCAAGCCCTTGAACGATCCAATGCCGAAAGCACCGCATCTCTACTTGCCACGCGCCGGAAAAACGAACGGAATGACAACACCTTGCTATCCTCCGAGGATACGGCTAGAGCTAGGTGATGATGCTTTTTATTATTACACTCTAAGTGTATAATCTCTCTCTATCTCAATGTATCTTGAATTTTCTCCAAGAAAACTCAAGAACAAAAATGAAGAAGATGAAGAAGAAGACTTGAGTGATATGAAAATGAATTCAATGTTCTCTCTCTCTAACTAATGATGATTCACGTATGAATTGTCAAGTAGTGAAGTGAGGATGAGAGATGAAAGTCTTTCTTCCTTTTATTATTCTTCAACCCACATGATCCAACCAATCTCACAAGAGATTCCCCAACCAAGTCTTTGTCTTCCATTTATAAAATGGAAATAAAGACTTAGTGGAAAGTAGGTGGTAGGGGGTGGCCATCTAGAAGGAATCAGATGAGTTCGATTCGTTTCGGACTCCCAGGAGTCCAAACAGATAAATTCCAATTCCATTCCGATGTATTTGTATCAATTAATTAATCCAATTAATTAATCATATCAAATACATTATGACATAATTAATTTCTCAAAAAAATAATTATATCCATGAATTAAATTAATCACCAGTGATATATTTAATTCATAGGCCGTAAATCAATTTATCCATTAAATCGATTTAGACATCCAATGTCCCAAATCTAATTAGACATCCAATGTCCAATAAATTAGATATCCAATATCTAATATTTATAAAGAAAGAATAAGCTCGATTCATTCCGTCGTCAATCCTATTGCGCGACTCGGTAGGTTCGTCTCAGTCAGCAATGGGAGGAACCAAAGAGTAGTAGCACCGCTGCTTGACTGGCGGCCTACACTGTAATCGGCGAGAGAACGAATGATTGGGATCATTCAAGAACCATTCTGTCGTAAATACCAGTATACGTATAAACCCTTCTTTCAAATGTCCCGATCAAGATATAGGGTCACAGTCAGTCAAACCCTATCTGTACTTGACGCTATGCATGCGTTAATGCAAATCGAGATCATCGAGCTGTCGTGTATCTAATACAACTAGCTCCAAGCTTTGGCCAAAGACTTATGATCTCATCTGCCAATAACCGCATAGGACATATAACTCGCTCACTAACGGGAGAAATAATTCTATCTTGGTATTCAGTAGGACCTGTTACTTGCCCGTCAAGATGCACGTCGAGGTTGACCCCCGCCATCCAGTTTATAGGGTCGAACTACTCTAATAAAAATCTTGACGTCACAAGCACATCCCTACTAAATCCTCAAGTCGAAGGTTCACGAATACCTATCACAACCTTTCGATTCCGTTATTGACTGTCCCGGAGAGAAATCCGTGTGACGAATCGAGGGTGAGTCGGTTCGAGTATACTAATCCAATTAGCATACTTATAACGTGTGCTCCCACTAACCATTAGTGTTCAACAGGCACTCTCCATGTCAAAGAACACGTCATACAAGTCTTCACATAAACTTAACGCCCAGTCAAGTTTCATCGACTTGCGAACGATTAAGTATTTGAGCTATAAACCTTTCCAGTGCCGACCCCCTTATCCAATAAGGAGTGGAACGTTTTGCTCTCAAATACACGGACTAGTTTCTATATATATATTTATGAGTTAGGAATGCCAGTAACTACCAGTAAATAAGGAAACTTCCATTGCCTTATATTAATGATTTACATAATTACAAGTACAATGCCCTCACTCAACATCCTCTGAGTGGCATTCGAGGGCATACTCCCAACATGAGTAAGGTGTCCTATGCTTCGGGAGTGGGTAGCCTCATGTACGCTATGATTTGCACTAGACCGGACATAGACTATGCTGTGAGCATAGTCAGTCGGTTTCAGTCAAATCCAGGGCAGGAACATTGGACTGCTGTGAAGAACATTCTTAAGTACCTGAAGAGAACTAAAGACTTGGTTCTTACGTACGGAGGTGGAGAACTAAAAGTGGAGGGTTATACAGATTCAGATTTTTCAGGGGACATGGATGTGAAGATGTCCACTTCAGGGTATATCTTTACTCTGAATGGTGGAGCAGTATCTTAGAGAAATGCCAAGCAAAGCGCGACTGCAATCTCTACATGTCAAGCCGAATATCAGGTGCCACGGAGGCTGCTAAAGAAGCTTTTTGGATTAAGAAGTTCACTGAGAAACTTCAAGTGGTTCCTAATGCAGAGAAGCCTGTGACGCTGTTTTGCAACAACGACAGAGCTGTTGCACAGGCTAAGGAGCCTAAGGCTCACGAAAACACCAAACATATTGAGAGAAAATAACATTTTGTTAGAGAAATGGTTCAGAAAGGGAATTTTATACTACAGAGAGTAGACACAACAAATAACTATGCTGATCCACTGACCAAGCCATTATCTCATATGGTCTTAGAGCGACATCTGGAGAGTATGGGTATTAGATACCATAATTTGTGGCATTGAGTGCAAGTGGGAGATTGTTAGGAATATGCCCTCGAATGCCACTCAGAGGATGAGAGAGTGAGAGCATTGTATTGTAATTAGAATATTAAATAAGGCAATTATTATTTCTATATTATTGTATATCACACGCATTGTGATTTGGTATATAAAATAATAGTCCTTGCATTTGAGAGCAAACATTCCACTCCTTGTATAGATAAGAAGATAGGCGCTGGAAGTGTTTAGGGCTCGAATACTTAATTGGTTCGCAAGTCGATAAAACTTAAATGGACAGTTAGTTTATAGAAGGCTTGTATAACGTGTACTCTGACATGTAGAGTGTCTATCTTCACTAAGGATTAGTGGGAGCACATGTTATAGATATGATAATGGGATTTGTATACTCGAACATGAATCACCTCGATTTGGTCACATAGATATCACTCAAGAATTGTCAATAACTGAATCAAAAGTATGTGATAGGTATACGCTGTAATATCCGGATTTATTACTGTGTATTTCATCTGTATTTGAACCCTGTATTATTCGGAATTGTGATCTTGATGATTGGAGTATGATATTTCTTACATTGGTACCTTTGTACATAAGTATATCAACATGCAAAATTTCTCATGCAAACTCGTGATAGCGCATGCTAAGAATGTAGCCTAACGCGCGCTATTGGATACTGCTAGCGCACGCTACGTATGTGGGAGTTGTGTGCGCTAGACACTGAATTATTGAGGTAGGTGGCTAGCACATGCGCCAGCCGGGACATGGGTCCGGATAAGATTCCCGTGGACGAACCTGGACAGATTTGGAGTCAACGCTTATTAGCGTGCGCTAAGTATTGTATGCTAGCGTGCGCTAATTAGCTAAAGTGCAGAATATTATAAATGAGACAACAACCCGTTTTGGCTTACATTTTCTTCGTCCATTCTTCATTCTTGAGAGGCCAGAGAGTTATAATAATCCTTCTAACACACTTAGAACACATCTTATTGATCCTTGTATATTGGTTATCATTTGTGAGTGATCATTGAAGAAAAGTAACACCTTGGAGTGGCACATAACCAACCGGAGTCGGATTCTACTTTGTGGTCAGTGATTTCATCATATTAAGGTATGTTGATTCTATCTTCAAACTCTAGATTCGTGTTATGGAGAATAAGATGATCATGTTAGCAAATATTGATCTTCGTGGATGAATTACCCAAAGTACATCATGTTTGGAATATTGAGATGAATAGGCCTTAAGTACCTTGATTATGAACATCATGATTCGAATCTCATTACATTGAACAAGTAGAGGAAGCTTCTATCATTGGTAATCCGAATCTAGTAGGTGTTTTCACAACAATCATGGACTTGACTTTTACATCATTATTGTTAGACGAATCTATAAGGTTGATCATGGAAGGATTTATTTTGTAAATATGGAACATTATTCAAACTTCAGAGTGATAGTTTTCATTGATATAAAGGTGTTGATATCAACCGTTAAGCCTTCTGAATTATCGCATAAAGAATTGTATTTGAAATGGATTATGGTTTCATAATAGTATAGTTATTCTTGAATCCGAGGTTGTTGTTATCCGTAAGATCATTCATAGCCGTATGAACATGATATTCATGAAGGTAACATGAATTAACACTGAGTATTTCATTTGGTTTGATCATGTTGAGGTCCGTCCACTGCCCAGTAGTAAACTGCCATGCACAGCTAGCGCACGCTAAGCTATGTAGATTAACGTGCGCTATCGAGCATGAGTTAACGTACGCTACGTTTGGTACTTAAAGTACGTTAAGCCATCAGACGAGTCAGTCGTCTGATCAGTGAGGTACTGACCATGCATAGTTAGCGTACGCTAGGCTTTGTTGTTTGCGTGGGATATCGAGTAGACTTAACGCACGCTACACAGAGTACTTAGCGTGCGCTAATAAGTTAAGACAAATTACATTTTATGAGCTTTTGGCCGTAAATCGAATTGTTAGACATTCGTACGATGTGAGATAAATCCTATATTATTTCTTTTATTAAGGTTTGAGCTTGTTACGTGATTGATTGAGGGGGGATGACTTCGAGTGTTCGTTTTCGTGGGAGTATTGTTCTTGTCTTCGAATCGCGGCAAGTACCTTATTTGTTTTATGTATTGATGTTATACATATTGTCGTGCATGTATGTCGTTGTTGTATGTCCACCTCGTGTTGGTCTGACGGGATCATCGGGGGATCTATGCTAGCATGCGCTGGATCATCGGACGGGTTTTTCCACCACGGGTTGGTCTGACGGGATCATCGTGGGTTCTAGGCAGTGAACGCTGGATCGTCGGAATTACCATGTGTATGTTATGATATCATGTTGTGATTATCAGTTGTGTATGTTATGTATGAGTTTCTCGTAGGAGAAGACTCGTTTGACATTTTATCATTTACGTTATTAGTATTCTGCGTGTGACGTTGAATAATATGTTGTGGTACTTGTACTAGCATCGTTGTGCTAACCCCTTCGGGGGTGAACATTTTGTTTATGTTCAGGATCCAGGAGAGCGGGAAAACAACCACTGGAGCTTCATGACGACGAGGGTGCAGAGTGATGTTCCGGCCGGGTGTATTTTACTGTTGTTTGTTGGTTATTTCAATAAGTACTCGAGTACGTAGTCGTTTATGATGAATTTGAATTTGGTGATGTATTAATAAGTTTCTGTTGAATATTTGTATTTTCAGTATTGTCATAACTGTCGTATCTTAATTCAGTTACTTCCGTTTATTTGTACCTGTTAAGGTATGTTAAATTCTTCAGCCTTGTAAATCCTTATGTAAAGGATTTACGGCGCTGTAATATTCCTGAATATATCGGGGGTGTTACAGAATATGGTATCAGAGCTAATATTATGGATATCTTGGCCATTGGGTTAAAATAGGGGTCATTTATGTCTTTTGAAGTAACCGGCCGCGAATAACATCACTGTACTGCCTACGTCTTCGTGCGGGTGGTGGTTGTAAGTTCCTAAACTCTATTTCGTACTTTGCATGTTATATTTCCTTGTACTTGAGTATTCGAACGACGTTGTTTCCTGTATATTGAGTATTTATGCTTAAAGTATGTTGAGAGGCGGACATGGACGTGGTCGCGGTCGTGGACGCGGACGAAGGAATGCTGAAAGGGAGGCGTCGCCTCCTAATCAGGCCAGTCATAGCTCAGGCGAGCCGCAACGATCCATCATTAACGAACCGGAACCTGGTGTACCAGAAATCCTTCGTCAAGATGTGAAACAGATGACTCAGTTCGCTCAGGTCGTGGACCGAATGCAGGTGGCGGCGGGAATTCAGCAGGGAGATGGACAACAAAGGATTCCAGAAATGGGAAATCGAGGTGACCGGTGGCTGCAAGAGGTGCCAAAGATGCAACCACCCAAATTCGACGGTATTTATGAGACTCCCACCTGGGACCATTGGTTGAAGGAACTGGAGAAAATTTTTGCCGGAATTAACTGCCACCGGAGAGCCTCTATCGCTCAATACTTTCTGATAGGGGAAGCGTCCGAATGGTGGGAAGCCATCCGGCCTGTAGACCATGATGCTGATTGGACAGAGTTTAAATTGATGATGGAAGATCAGTACTGCCCTCGCCCTGTGAGGGAATCCAAGGTTCGGGAGTTTTTCTCCGCTCAACCTTCAGATGTTCCGGTATCGCAGGCAATTAAGACGTTAAACCAGCAGCTGGCATATGTTCGACATCTGGTCAGAACAGATGCAGAGATGATGATCCATTTCGATATGAGGATGAAACCAGAAATCCAGAGGTACATGTCCGGTTTTGAATGTACCACACTCCGTCAATACCAGGATAAGGTGTTGGCGTATGAGATCAAGGAAGCGGCTATGGAGAAATTTTCGGAATCCAAGAAACAGAAAGTCTTTGGTACTTTTACAGAGCACAAGAATAGCGGGCCCCGTAAGGCCCAGTCATCCTTTCACTCTTTCAAGAAACCTCCGCACCCAGTTAGGAGCGGAAAGAACTTCGGAGCGACATCAACTATTACTGATGTTATCAGGAAATGCTTTAACTGTGCCCAGATGGGGCACTATCGACGGAATTGCCCCCTACCTGCCGTGACTTGCTTTGATTGTGGACGAGAGGGACATCGGGCAGTGTTCTGTGAAGAGGCTGCAAAGTCTTTTAGAGCCCGTACCCCACAACCGATCCAGAAGGAAGCCAGTATCCAATAGACGCAGCAAAGTGTTCAGATGCCTCAAAATTTTGGCCGCGGACGAGGCAGAGGACAATGGGACCGAAAGGGGACATCGAGTGCCAGATCTATTCCCCCACGTTTGTACGAGATGAGGAGGATAGACGATCAGGATGCTGCTGTCGCATCAGGTATTGTCCAGATCCTTTCCCAGCCAGTTAGCGTTTTATTCGATACAGGAGCTACGCATTCTTTTATATCTTTGTCTTGTGCAAATCGTTTGAATATTTCCAGTTTTCATACTTATGAACCTTATGTTGTTGGTTTACCGAGTGGAGAGAGGATTGTCGGGAACTTAGAAACTAGAAATTTCCCTGTATCATTTGGAGGCAGAGAGTGGCCCTCAAATTTGATTGTAATAGAAATGCAAGGAGACGATCTGATACTCGGAGACGATTGGCTTAATCGATATGGATCTATTGTAAACTACCGAAGGAGGAATATCTCGCTGATCGCTGACGATGGTTCCGAAATTCTGTTTGAGGGATGGAAACCGGGAAGCTCAGGAAAATTGATCAAGGCGATGAAAGCTGTCAGATTGTTGAAACAGGGTTGTACCGGATACTGGTGCTATGTAATGAAGAAAGAAGACGAAATTGTGGAACTTTCATCCATTCCTGTTGTTAACGAATTTCCAGATGTATTTCCTGATGAGTTACCTAGACTACCTCCACGAAGGGATGTAGAATTTACCATTGAACTGGAACCCGGAGCTACACCAATTTCTAAGGCGCCGTATCGTATGGCACCTCTTGAGATGTATGGTAAAAGCGGTGGAGGAGTTCTTGGACAAAGGCTATATTGACCAGCGTTTCACCACAGGGAGCGCCGGTTCTTTTTGTCCGGAAGAAGGATGGATCACTTCGACTGTGTATCGACTATCGAGAGTTGAACAAGATGACGATTAAGAACAAATATCCGTTGCCACGGATTGATGATTTATTTGACCAGTTGCAAGGAGCAACAGTATTTTCTAAAATCGATCTGAGATCAGGATATCATCAGCTAAGGATTAAAGAATCAGATGTTCCGAAATCAGCGTTCAGAACTCGCTACGGACACTATGAGTTTGTAGTGATGCCGTTTGGTCTCACTAATGCACCTGCTGTATTCATGCAGTTGATGAACCGAGTGTTCATCGAATTTTTAGATAAATTTGTGGTCGTGTTCATTGATGACATTCTGGTGTATTCTAAGAGCCCGTAAGAACACGCGCAACATTTGCGGATTGTATTAGAACTTTTGAGAAGCAAGCAACTGTACGCCAAACTCTCTAAGTGTGAATTCTGGCGAAAGGAAGTAATGTTCCTCGGTCATGTAGTATCAGCTGAAGGAGTCCGAGTAGATCCTCAGAAGATTGAAGCGGTTTTGGATTGGAAGCCTCCTAAGAACGTGAAAGAAGTCCGAAGTTTCTTAGGACTTGCTGGGTATTATCGTCGGTTCGTGGAAGGGTTTTCCAAAATCTCCCGCCCACTTACTCGACTCCTGCAGAAAACTCAAAAGTTTGAGTGGAACGAGTCGTGTCAGACTATATGAATTGAAGAGGAGATTGACGACAGCACCAATTTTATCACTTCCACAGGGGACTGGAGGATTCATAGTTTACAGTGATGCTTCGAACCAAGGACTCGGATGCGTATTGATGCAGAATGACAAGGTGATCGCTTATGCTTCACGACAGCTGAAACCTTATGAAGTGAATTACCCAACACATGATTTAGAGCTAGCAGCAGTAATTTTTGCTTTGAAAATCTGGAGGCATTATCTGTATGGGACTCACTGTCAGATCTTTACGGATCACAAGAGTCTCAAATACATCTTCAGTCAGAAAGAGTTGAACATGCGGCAAAGGAGATTGTTAGAGCTGATTAAGGACTACGACTTGGAGATTTTGTATCATCCAGGCAAAGCGAATGTAGTGGCCGACGCACTCAGCCGCAAGCCTGTTTCTATTCAGATGCTGGAGACTCTGACCTCCCAACTTAGCCTTCAATGAGAGATGATTCGAGAAGGAATTGAAGTATGGTTACAAAGAGTCCAAGGACAACTGTGCGTGATGGAAATAACTTCATCATTAACCGAAGAAATCAAATCTAGTCAGGCAGATGATCCTCTGATGATTCGGTTACGTGATGAAGTGATCAAGGGGAAAGCCCACAGATTCGTAATTCATGATGATGGAGTTTTGAGATTTCAGAACCGACTCTGTGTTCCCGATGTCGATGTTCTGAAACAGACAATTATGAAGGAAGCTCACAGTTCGCCCTATTCTATCCACCCGGGTACCAGTAAAATGTATAAGGACTTGAAGCAGAATTTTTGGTGGGGCAACATGAAGAAATATGTAGTGGACTATGTTTCGAAATGCTTGAGTTGTCAGCAGGTTAAGATCGAGCATCAACGGCCTGCCGGAATGTTGAAGCCGCTCCCAATTCCTGAATGGAAGTGGGAGGACATATCGATGGACTTTATCACCAGTATGCCAAGAACCAAGACAGGAATGAACATGATTTGGGTGATAGTTGATCGTTTAACCAAATCAGCTCATTTTCTAGGCACTAAAGACACGTGGGGACCAGAGAGGTTGGCACGAGTATTTATTTCGGAGATAGTTCGATTGCATGGTACGCCGAAGACCATTATTTCTGATCGAGACGGCCGTTTTGTGTCTCACTTTTGGAAAGCAGTTCATAAGGCCTTGGGGACCGAATTGAACTTTAGTACAGCTTATCACCCGCAGAATGATGGACAATCCGAGAGGACCATTCAAACGGTAGAGGATATGCTGAGGGCTTGTGCCTTAGATTGGTCAAACGATTGGGAAATTCATCTACTATTGATTGAATTTACCTACAACAATAGTTGGCATGCTTCCATTATGATGGCACCATTCGAGGCATTATACGGGAGGAGATGCAGATCGCCCCTATGCTGGGACGATTCATCAGACTTGATCGGAACAGAACCAGAGTTGATCGTGCAGACTCGAGAGAAGATAGCCTTGATTCGTGAAAGGATGTTGACGGCCCAGATTCGCCAGAAATCTTACGCAGACGTACGTCGCCCATTGGAGTTCAGTACTGGAGACCACGTACTTTTGAAGGTTTCTCCTACTCGGGGAGTATTTCGTTTCGGAAGGAAAGCAAAGCTGAGTCCAAGATATATCGGACCATTTGAGATCCTTGAGAGAGTTGGAGAGTTGGCATACAGATTGGCATTGCCGCCATCATTGTGCCATGTTCATAACGTGTTCCACGTATCCCAGTTACGGAGGTATATACCAGATCCCAGTCATATCATTGATTTCAGCGAGATCGAAGTCGCGCAGGATGGGACGTTTGAAGAAAGACCGGTCAAGATACTCGAGAGTCGAGTTAAGCAGTTGAGGAACAAACCAATCGTTTTGGTCAAAGTTCAATGGTCACGTCACGGAATGGAGGAAGCCACATGGGAAACGGAAGCTGGTATGAAGTCCAGATATCCCGAGTTATTTTTGTCTTGAGTTTCGGGACGAAACTCCTTTTTAGTAGGAGAGTATGTAATATCCGGATTTATTACTGTGTATTTCATCTGTATTTGAACCCTGTATTATTCGGAATTGTGATCTTGATGATTGGAGTATGAAATTTCTTACATTGGTACCTTTGTACATAAGTATATCAACATGCAAAATTTCTCATGCAAACTCGTGATAGCGCATGCTAAGAATGTAGCCTAACACGCGCTATCGGATACTGCTAGCGAACGCTAGGTATGTGGGAGTTGCGTGCGTTAGACACTGAATTATTGAGGTAGGTGGCTAGCACATGCGCCAGCCGGGACATGGGTCCGGATAAGATTCCCGCGGACGAACCTGGACAGATTTGGAGTCAACGCTTATTAGCGGGCGCTAAGTATTGTATGCTAGCGTGCGCTAATTAGCTAAAGTGCAGAATATTATAAATGAGACAACAACCCATTTTGGCTTACATTTCCTTCGTCCATTCTTCATTCTTGAGAGGCCAGAGAGCTATAATAATCCTTCTAACACACTTAGAACACATCTTATTGATCCTTGTATATTAGTTATCATTTGTGAGTGATCATTGAAGAAAAGTAACACCTTGGAGTGGCACATAACCAACCGGAGTCGGATTATACCTTGTGGTCAGTGATTTCGTCATATTAAGGTATGTTGATTCTATCTTCAAACTCTAGATTCGTGTTATGGAGAATAAGATGATCATGTTAGCAAATATTGATCTTCGTGGATGAATTACCCAAAGTACATCATGTTTGGAATATTGAGATGAATAGGCCTTAAGTACCTTGATTATGAACATCATGATTCGAATCTCATTACATTTAACAAGTAGAGGAAGCTTCTATCATTGGTAATTCGAATCTAGTAGGTGTTTTCACAACAATCATGGCCTTGACTTTTACATCATTATTGTTAGACGAATCTATAAGGTTGATCATGGAAGGATTTATTTTGTAAAGATGGAACATTATTCAAACTTCAGAGTGATAGTTTTCATTGATATAAAGGTGCTGATATCAACCGTTAAGCCTTCCGAATTATCGCATGAAGAATTGTATTTGAAATGGATTATGGTTTCATAATAGTATAGTTATTCTTGAATCCGAGGTTGTTGTTATCCGTAAGATCATTCATAGCCGTATGAACATGATATTCATGGAGGTAACATGAATTAACACTGAGGATTTCATTTGGTTTGATCATGTTGAGGTCCGTCCACTGCCCAGTAGTAAACTGCCATGCACAGCTAGCGCACGCTAAGCTATGTAGATTAACGTGCGCTATCGAGCATGAGTTAACGTACGCTACATTTGGTACTTAACGTACGTTAAGCCAACAGACGAGTCAGTCGGCTGATCAGTGAGGTACTGACCATGCATAGTTAGCGTATGCTAGGCTTTGTTGTTTGCGTGCGCTATCGAGCAGACTTAACGCACGCTACACAGAGTACTTAGCGTGCGCTAAGAAGTTCAGACAGATTACATTTTATGAGCTTTTAGCCGTAAATCGAATTGTTAGACATTCGTACGATGTGAGATAAATCCTATATTATTTCTTTTGTTAAGGTTTGAGCTTGTTACGTGATTGATTGAGGGGGGACGACCTTCGAGTGTTCGTTTTCGTGGGAGTATTGTTCTTGTCTTCGAATCGAGGCAAGTACCTTATTTGTTTTATGTATTGATGTTATACATATTGTCGTGCATGTATGTCGTTGTTGTATGTCCACCTCGTGTTGGTCCGACGGGATCATCGGGGGATATATGCTAGCGTGCGCTGGATCATCGGACGGGTTTTTCCACCACGGGTTGGTGTGACGGGATCATCGTGGGTTCAAGGTAGTGAACGCTGGATCGTCGGAATTACCATGTGTATGTTATGATATCATGTTGTGATTATCAGTTGTGTATGTTATGTATGAGTTTCTTGCAGGAGAAGACTCATTTGACATTTTATCATTTACATTATTAGTATTCTGCGTGTGACGTTGAATAATATGTTGTGGTACTTGTACTAGCATCGTTGTGCTAACCCCTTCGGGGGTGAACATTTTGTTTATGTTCAAGATCCAGGAGAGTGGGAAAACAACCACTGGAGCTGCATGACGACGAGGGTGCAGAGTGATGTTCCAGCCGGGTGTATTTTACTGTTGTTTGTTGGTTATTTCAATAAGTACTCGAGTACGTAGTCGTTTATGATGAATTTGAATTTAGTGATGTATTAATAAGTTTCTGTTGAATATTTTTATTTTCAGTATTGTCATAACTGTCGTATCTTAATTCAGTTACTTCCGTTTATTTGTACCTGTTAAGGTATGTTCAATTCTTCAGCCTTATAAATCCTTATGTAAAGGATTTACAGCGCTGTAATATTCCTGAATATATCGGGGGTGTTACATACGCGAACCTTTGACTTGAGGTTTCAGTAGGAGATGTGCTTATGATAGTAAGTTAGTCATTAGAGTAGTTCAATCCAATCACTCGTTCGTGGGATCAACCTCGAAATGTAACTTAGTGGGCAAGTAGCTGTCGTTACTGAATACCAAGATTTTCTTTCTCCTGTTAATGAGCAGGGAAATATCCTATGTGGTTAATAGCAAATGAGGTCTTAAGTCTTTGGCCAAAGCACTTAGAGCTAGTTGTAGAGCTCGGTGATCTTGGTTTGCATTAACAAATACATAGAGTCAAGTTACAATAGGGTTTGTCTTCACCGTGTAATACCCGTACTTTTTATTGACTGTTTGACCTTGCCGTTCTCCTTATTTTGTCACTCTGTAAACGCTTGAAGATGTTGTTGATTTTGTTATTGAGTTTCGTATCTTGTTTGGGTCACGATCGTGTTGTTTAGACCTTGTGGATGTGTTCTGGGCCAGAGAAATAGCGCACGCTAGGCCTACGCTAACGCATGCTAATTCTGCTTGATTAGCGCATGCTAGCTTTGAGCCGTAGCACGTGCTAAGGGACCAGTCAGGTCAGAACCAGTAACTCGGACTGCTCTCTGGACTGGCGGATTAACGCACGCTAGGAGTTCGTTAGCGCGCGCTATTCGTGGTTAGTAGCGCACGCTAACATCCGTCCGTAGCGCACGCTAACGGGCTGGTCGGCAGAGGCAGTGAGGTTGTCAGGTTTTCTGGACTATCAGGGCTTCGGCTAGCGCACGCTAAAGCTATTGCATAACGCACGCTAAGCCATAGCGGTAGCGCACGCTAAGGTTTGAGCAGGGCAGAGGACAGTAGGTTCTGGACTCCAGTACTGGACGCCACTTTTTCGCTAGCGCACGCTAGAGATAAGCATTTAGCGCATGCTAACGGGGCCGGCATAAGCCACTGGACTACCTGGTGACTTCGCTAGCACACGCTAATGAAGGAGGCGTAGCGTGTGCTAGACTGGGCGGATATATATTGGACAGTTGACTTCTATTTCGTCATTTTTCATCCTCTTCACTCATTTCCGCCGGGAGCAGCTCGGGAGAGAGGATTTTGGGTGATTGGAAGCGATATTTATTCTAACCACAACATGTTTGGTTGGAGAACAAGGATTTCACAACATCTAGTCCATCCTAACGTCCGAATCAAGGTAAAAATCCTTAGAACCCTATTTTTGGGAATTTTGGGGTTTTTCGTAGATTCGTCTTATTTATCCGTTTTGAAGCTTGAGAACCTTGAGATTATGATGTATCTATCCCGTATGCATGATTTTCCTTCGATTTTACGGATTGGATTGTGCCGTTTTCGGACTTGTGAGGGTTTGGACGATTTTCCAACCTCTAGTTTTTTATCCGTGTATTTTCATGAATCTTAGACGGGTTTCGGGGGTTTCTTCGTGTAATTTGAGTATGGATAATTGATTATCATATTCCTTGTGAATCGTTTAGGTGCCGGAAGCGCGTTCTTGTACCTACCGAACTCATACCCTTTTCCCGTTCGATTTCTCGATGTCTCAAAGGCAAGTATATAATTATGATTGTACGTTTTCAACTTTGAAAGTAAGATATATTAATGGCATGATTATTTATATCCACTCTGGGGCGGGCCGAAGGGTCCCCTGAGGGTTTCGTAGCCTCTTGGTGCGATTCCACGGATGATATGAACGAACCACTCTGGGATGGACCGATGAGTCCTCTGAGGGTTCCGTAGCCTCTGGTGCGCTTCCACGGTATTCATATATGTATTGATGTGATGCTATGAGATTTAGTTATTCCGGAATACTAGTCTTGAATTGATGAATTGACGGTTACATTTACTTTATTGTCGAGGAGTATTGCGTTTCATACTTGATATACTTGCACTAGCTATTCGACGGCTAACCCCTTTATAGGGGAAATACTTTTTATGTATTTCAGGTTCCAGGAGAGCGGACAGGCCGGTATCGGGCCGGCATGAAGATGGTGGGCAAGTGTGATACTGTGTCTTTCCTCCGGTTATGTTTTGAGTTTTCCATTCAGTGTTGTTGTATTGGAATGGTTATTGAATACTCGAGTATTGTTTTCCATTTTCCTTGATGTTCTGGCCTGTTTTTTTTCGAGGTATTGATTTGTGTTGTGATGTCTTTGGATACATTGGTTATGTTTTGAATACCATTTGTATTGTTCTTCATTCCATTGTATGTAGACCTTCTCGGTCAAAATTTATAGTTCCGCGTATGTTTAGCCTTGTGGGTCCCACGGTGGGGCTTATGGCACAGTAATATTCCCTGAATAACTTGGGGGTGTTACAGAATATGGTATCGGAGCTTAGGTCTATGGATACCTAGGCTGTCGGTCTTTTGGGTCGAATGAGTCGTAATTTGTCCACAGTATCACTACTCTGCCATCATCACAGTGCGACCGGTACTTGTAAGACCTCTTACTCTTCTGGTGTTTCCTTATTCGTTTTGCTTCTATTTTTGTATTCTTGAGAATCGGTCACTTTGATGATGTGCGATTGAATTGTACTTACGTGCCTTGTGTGTTCTTCAGTATGTCAGCTGGTTGGGGCCGTGGCCGTGGACGTGGAAGAGGTCGTGGCGTGGTCATTTTCCATCGATTACATTGCGGGTCGACCAACCCCAGTTTGTCGAACTCGGTGCATCCTGACACCGAAAGTCAGCACGACCAGTCGAATGGCCAGGGGAACAGCGCGGACGTTGGAGTTGCGAATGTACTTCAACAATTGGCTACCCAGATGACCATCTTAGCCCAAACTGCTCAGCTGAATAACCCGAATCCGAACATGGTTGCCTTGCTTCAGAACGTAATCCGTATGCATCCTCCATAGTTTGGCGGTGCCACAAACCCGATAGGATGGGAAGATTGGCTAGCAGAATTAGAAAAGATCTTCGAAGCGGTTGATTTACCCGAAGTGAGGAAAGTACCGATTGCTCAGTATTTCCTTACCAAGGAGGCCGCTACATGGTGGAAAGTCATCAAGCCACAGGATCGTGTTGCCACGTGGGATGAATTTAAAGAGCTTTTGGAGGCCGAGTTTTGCCCTTGGCCGGTACGAGAAGGCCGAATCCGAGCCTTTTTCGAGGCTAAACCACAGGATATTCCCGTTTCGCAAGCGATCGTGGAGTACAACCAAGAATTGATCCATGTGAAGGATCAAGTGCGTAACGAGCGTGATAAGATCCGTTACTTTGATATGCGGATGAATATGGATTTACGGCGATACATGGCCGGATTTGCTTGCACCACACTGAAGGAATATCAGGACAGAGCTTTAGCCCATGATATGTTGAGCCCCGACAACGATACCGTTGAAGAATCGAAGAAGCAGAAGGTTGCGGGGAATTTTTCTAGCTCTAAGAGTGGCAACTTTCAGAGGTCACAGACGACTAACCGTTATTCCGGACAGTCGTCACGTTCTAATAAGGGAAAGAGGGGTTACCGTTCTACTCCGGGTACCACAAATCGCACGGTGACTTGCTATAATTGTGACGGTCCAGGCCACGTTAATTTGGAATGCAACTTCCACCATTGAAGTGTCACACGTGCGGACAGTTGGGACATAGAGCGGATTATTGTTTCGAGCCGAATCAGACTTTGGACACTCGGGCTTCTGCCCCAGCACCACCTGACCAAGGTATAAATCAGCGACAATCTTTTGGTCAACCTCAGCAGAATTTCGGCAGGGGCCGGGGTCAGAACGTTGGAGGGGGAACTCTAGCGTCGGTTCGGTACAACCACGGGTTTATGAGATGCGTCGAACAGACGAACCCGACACGGCAGTGGCTTCAGGTACGATTCATATTTTATCTCATCCAGTCCGTGTAATTTTTGATACGGGTGCTACACATTCTTTTATTTCTTTGGAGTGTGTGCGCCATTTGAATATAACTTGTATGACTGCTTGCGATCCCTTCATCGTGAAACTGCCTAGCGGGGATAGAATTGTGGGGAACCGGGAGATTAGAGATTTTCCGGTGATTATATCCGGTATGGAATGGTTATCGAATCTGATTGTACTTGATATGGAAGTCGAGGACGTGATCCTCGGCGAGGATTGGCTTAATAGTCACCAAGCGATTATGAATTACCGTACCAAGGTTATCACCATGATGACTAAAGACGGATCTGAGTACTCATTTTTGGGACGTAAGTCGGGCCAATCCAAGTTACTTATCAGTGCCATGAAGGCGGTAAAACTTTTGAATAAAGGTTGTACGGGCTATTGGTGTTATGCCTTGAAAACGGAAGGGAACGAAGTCGGTTTCTCTTCGATTCTGGTTGTTAATGAGTATCCCGATGTTTTTCCGGATGACCTCCCGGGATTGCCGCCATATCGAGAGATAGAATTTACCGTGGACTTAGAGCCAGATGCGGCTCCAATTTCTAAAGCACCTTACCGGATGGCACCTTCCGAGATGCAAGAATTGAAGAATCAGTTGGGAGAAATTCTGGAAAGAGGGTACATCTGAACGAGCGCTTCGCCTTGGGGCGCGCTTGTTCTTTTCGTGAGGAAGAAGGATGGTTCACTACGTTTGTGCATCGACTACCGTGAGCTGAACAAAGTAACCATCAAGAACAAGTATCCTTTGCCTCGTATAGACGATTTATTTGATCAATTGCAAGGGGCTGCAGTTTTCTCGAAGATTGATTTAAGATCCGGGTATTATCTGTAATACCCACGATTTTCGTTCCGGTTATTTTAGATTTTTTTTCGGATATTTCCCGGTTGTCGAGTCCCGGTATTATTTTCTCGACAACTGATTTTGGCGTTTAAGACCGTAGGTGATGATTGGTTATCCGTTGTTTTCATTTGGGATCGATGATGTTGTCCTCGAGTGTTTTGTCGTGTTTGTTCCGTGCGATTTTGGAAAATCGAGTCATCGAATCATGGTGGTCGGGCACTGGCCGGACGGTTGGGGGCACTGGCCGGATGGTTGCCGGCACTGGACGGATGAGTGGAGGCACTGGCCGGACGGGTTCAGGCACTGGCCGGGCGGGTGCAGCAGGAACCGGCGTAGCGCACGCTACGGCCGGAAGGGAGCGCACGCTACGGCCAGGAAGCAGCGCACGCTACGGCCGGTTGGCTGTGCGTGCTAGTCGGATGAGGCAGTAGGGCAGTGGGGTTCTGGACTTGGGTGGATCGGCAGGTAGCGCACGCTACTGTCGGACACTGCGCACGCTACGACCGGTAGGTAGCCCACGCTACGGCCGGAAGGCTGCGCACGCTACCTTGCCGAGCCAGGAAGTCTCTGGATTGTGGCGCGGGCCGACAGCGCACGTGTTCAGTGCATGATGGCGGGTCCCGGCCGAACAGTCTCGACCATGACCGCCCTCTAGCGCACGCTAGCTCGGCAGTCTAGCGCACGCTAGGCTGCACCAGTATAAATATGACCGACCAGTCCTGTTTGCACTCATTTTTCATTTTCTTCCTTTCTCTTCCGCGGCTGGATCCTTTGGGAACTTGAAGGCATGTTGTTATAAAACTAATCCACGAAGTTTGGGAGGTCATGTCATCGACTAATCACTCCATAACATCCTTCAATCCAGCGAATCAAGGTTAATTTTCCTAAAATCCTAGTTTTGGGAAAATTGGGAGTTTTGGTTGATTTCGCCCGTTTGATCCGTGATAACTTATATATGTGATGGATTGATGATTATTAAGTCATATTATACCAATTTCCTTGTCGATCCATGGTTCGATTGTTAAATATTCTTCATTTTGTTGAGTTCCTAATCGGTGCCTTGAAGGTGTCCGGTAAAAATCCTTAGAGGGGGGTTTTGAGCGTTCTACGATTATTCTTCTTCGTACGATCGTTGATTATTGACGGTATGATACTAGGGTCAGGTTCCTTGCGAAGAAATCGAGTCGGAACCCTTCCGTTCGCCGTTTCCCTATCGGGTATGTTACCTTCGTTTCCGCCGGAGAGTTGTGGGCGTTCGAGGTTTCCCGGTCGAGCCATGTTCGTCGGAGTGTCCGGTATCGACTATCGAGGCAAGTATCTTGCCCATAAATTACGTGTGTTGTTGCCCAAAATATTTATCCGAAGATTAATACTGCTGGAAGACGGACAACAAACAAATGCGGGAGCACTTCCGAGAGAAGATAAATAAAACAAGATTTGCCGGGTTTGTTAGGCCCGGGCTTGAATGCTCTCGCGAGATGTTATTAATACAAATATTCGTGGATACAAGTATTACTGAGAGAAATCTAAATACAATGAGTGTAAAAAGACTCTGTTGATCCGGCTCTTGAGCGAAGCTAGGTGTTCTTCGTCCCGCCGGTAATCTGCTCGAGGAGAAAAGACCGGGAGAAGTAAGACCGAAAGAAAGCTGTTGCCAATCGACCATGATTAAGCCCAAGTCCGAGTCCTAAGTCAGCTCAGATCGCCCGTCCTCATCCGTACACGATCACCAGCAAGAACCACCTCGCCCCATGTCTTCAACATAGGAGCAAGCTGGGGGGCAATTGTTGTGTCAAGATTTAACACCTTCCGACCGGCGATCGCCTCCGAGGCCGAGCGACCGACTTACAGGCCGAGCGACCGACTATCGGCGACCAAGGCAAGCTGCCGATCGGCGACTGTGCGACCGAGCCTTAACCCGGCGGGCATGCTAGATCCGGCCGTAGGGCCCAGGACAAGTCCGGTGCCGAGCGATCGACATCAAGACGATCGCCTCTCGGTACTCGACGGCCGACCCTTGGCGATCGACCGTCTCTCGGCACTGGCGACCTACCCTTGGCGGCCACCCTTGGCGACCTCCATCCACCGGCGAGATGTCGACCTCCGAAGACCATCCAGGTCGATCACCACCGATGACCATCCAGTCGGCAAAGGCCAAGTCTTAAAGCCGACCCCACGTGCGAGATCCACAAAAGGCGCCGACAATCTTGTCACCTACCTCACCTACCGGCATGGCCCAGACCTGCGAAAGGAGTTGGCGGACAAGACATGTGACTACGGCTGCACCTGCGGCAAGGTCCGCGAAAGTAGCTAAGTGGGACCTCTGTGACAGTGCTTCGGACGCGTCTTTGGATCCTCATTGGACCGCACAGTGCCACCACCGTAGCAGGACTTTTGGCAGGCAGCCCACGTAACCTTTAGGGCGATCGCCCCATTGCATTAAATGCCGAAAGGCGATCGCCCACTAGGGGACAGGGCCCCTCAGCCTCTATATATACAAGGCTCCCAGCACTTGTCCAGGGACCGAAACTCTTCTGCACAAACCGAGATTTTGACTCTCAAAACACTCGGCGACCTCACGATTTGAGCACACAATACAGAAACAATATACAGCTCTTGGCTAACATCCAACTCTTGGCAACAGCTTTCTTTCGGTCTTACTTCTCCCGGCCTTTTCTCCTCGAGCAGATTACCGGCGGGACGAAGAACACCTAGCTTCGCTCAAGAGCCGGATCAACAGAGTCTTTTTACACTCATTGTATTTAGATTTCTCTCATTAATACTTGTATCCACGAATATTTGTATTAATAACATCTCGCGAGAGCATTCAAGCCCGGGCCTAACAAACCCGGCAAATCTTGTTTTATTTATCTTCTCTCGGAAGTGCTCCCGCATTTGTTTGTTGTCCGTCTTCCAGCAGTATTAATCTTCGGATAAATATTTTGGGCAACAACAATTGGCGCTAGAAGGAGGGCATCCAACCCTCGATTTTTTACACCTACCGTCCCGAAGAACACTCACTGTTCTCGGGGCAGATATTTGAAGTGACACTCACTGCACTTCAAAAGAAATCCTTCAGAAAACATGTCTTCCGCCTCCGCGTCGAAGAAAGCCGGCGCCGCCCGGCAGACCCCTGTCCGTCGATCCGAGCCGCGGCCGATGGTGGAAGGTAGCCGCGCGGCCGGAGGCGCTTCGACCACGTCGGGAAGGCGGCCCGAGCCTCTCGCTCGATCGGTTCGAACCAAGGAACAGATCGAAGGGCCTGGCCGTCCTTCGGGAGCGACGGCAAGTGCTCTCGACGCGCCTCGGCCTACCGCCCCGGTCTCTCGCCGGGAGATCAAGCGGAAGCTCAAGGCTCTACTGGCCGAGCGTTCGCCAGAGGCTCCGTCCGCAGGAAGAGGCGCTCGCGCCGGGGCACCTCTGTCTTCGATCGCACAGGCGGCGGCCGACACAGCGGCCGGCGATCGAGGCCCGGCTACGAGGCAGCGGAGTTTGAGTCCGTCACCGGGAGCTCGGCCTACCCGACTCCCGAGGCGGCTAGCCGTCTGGCTCCCCCTCGCCGAATTGCCGAGGTCGGCGGCGTGAGCCGGATATCGGTACACGATCGCCTCGGCTCCTGCTCCCAAAGCCGATCGGCAAGCGGCCAAGCCACGGCGATGGCTGCAATGCAACGTCAAGTCGACGACATGAAGGCGCTCCTGGAATCCAGGGCGGCGCCAAGAAGACGATCGCCGGGCCAAGCGAGCCGCTCGCGATCGACATCGAGCTCGCCCCGTGCGGCATAGGATCGCTCCCCGCAAACACCCATGTACGTGGGGCGATCGGACCCCAAGTGCACCCGAGGAGGTTCAACATCTACATGACCGGGTGTGGGGCATCGGACGCGACCAGTGCCGAATGTTCCCTCCGACGCTGGGCGACCTCGCCCACCGGTGGTATACTTCATTGCCACCTCGGTCCATTGGCTCCTTCAACGAGCCGGCGCACGGCTTCACCGAGTACTTCGCCACTGTGGTCGTCGGCTGAAGGTCCCCTTCGCATGATGCAAATCAAGCGGGGAGAAGAAGAGTCCGACTCGGACTACATCGGCCGGGTAGACGTAATCATCCTCAATGGCGAGCCCATAAGCGATGAGACCGCCCTCACGCGGTCTAGGAGGTTTTCGGGGTTTTTCGCCTATGTTCGGGCATCTTACAAAGACCCAACCTACGACCTACGCAGCCTTAGGGCAAGAGCCGCAGATTTTCGGCGAGGCAAAGGTTTCTTCTTAGCTTTGTGAGCGGCGCGATCGCACCCGGACGACGATCTCCCACCCGATCGCCAATATCGACCTACGAATAAAGCGATCGGCGAGCGACGATCGGCAGTCTTCGGCCCGATCGCGATCATCACGCTACATCATCCATGATTCGGAGGACACGATCGCCATCTACGATCCAAGATATAACATGACGGACTAAGGCATAAGATCGCCTCCACCGCACATCATAAAGCCATGGCCACGAAGTCGATGGGCCAGTGCTTCGGCCATGCAAGGTCCCTTTCGGCCAAGATCGCCCGCCCTTCGTTTAAACACGAGGCCGGCGTAGTCGGAGGGCCCTCCAACATGTCAGTGGACTCATTCCACAACCCCGTCTCAACGTACACCGTCGAGTCGGCCATCTCCATGGTGGCCGAGGTGGAAGCGAGCTAACAAGCCGCGGGCGTGGAGTTGATTCATCCGACGCCGCCCGCGCAAGGACTCCTCTAGACCGAGACCGCACGCCTTTCGTTTAAAAACAAGGCGAGGCGCGGCTCAGAGGACCCTCATAATAAAGTGAGTCACGAGGCACTCATTGTCTTTGTGCACCAAGACACGGTCATGGGAGTCGGTCCATCGATCTCCGCGACTGTGCACGATTCCTCAAATAAAGCGAAACCACCAAGTTTCCATGGGGGATCGGCCAATGTTGTTTTGCAGGTACAAGACCGAAAGATAGCTAAGCCAATCGACCATGATTAAGCCCAAGTCCGAGTCCTAAGTCGGCTCGGATCGCCCGTCCTCATCCGTACACGATCACCGGCAAGAACCACCTCGCCCCATGTCTTCAACATAGGAGCAAGCTGGGGCAATTGTTGTGTCAAGATTTAACACCTTCCGACCGCGATCGCCTCCGAGGCCGAGCGACCGACTTACTGCCGAGCGGCCGACTTACTGCCGAGCGACCAAGGCAAGCTCGCCGATCGGCGACTGTGCGATCGAGCCTTAACCCAGCGGGCATGCTAGGCTGGCCAACCGTAGGGCCCAGGACAAGTCCCGGTGCCGAGCGATCGACATCAAGGCGATCGCCTCTCGGTACTCGGCGGCCGACCCTTGGCGATCGACCGTCTCTCGGCACTGGCGACCTACCCTTGGCGGCCGACCCTTGGCGACCTCCATCCACCGGCAGATGTCGACCTCCGAAGACCATCCAGTCGATCACCACCGATGACCATCCCGGGCAAAGGCCAAGTCTCAAAGCGACCCCACGTGCGAGATCCACAAAGGCGCCGACAATCTTGTCACCTACCTCACCTACCGGCATGGCCTGGACACTGCGAAAGGAGTTGGCGGACAAGACATGTGACTACACTGCACCCACCGACAAGGTCCGCCGAAAGTAGCTAAGTGGGACCTCTGTGACAAGTGCTTAGGACGCGTCTTTGGATCCTCATTGACCGCACGGCCGCCACCACCGTAGCTTGGGACTTTTGGCGGGCGGCCACGTAACCTTTAGGGCGATCGCCCCATTGCATTAAATGCCGAAAGGCGATCGCCCACTAGGGACAGGCCCTCGGCCTCTATATATACAAGGCTCCCGGACTTGTCCAGGACCGAAACTCTTACGCACAAACCGAGATTTTGACTCTCAAAACACTCGGCGACCTCACGATTTGAGCACACAATACAGAAACAATATACAGCTCTTGGCTAACATCCAACTCTTGGCAACAGCTTTCTTTCGGTCTTACTTCTCCCGGCCTTTTCTCCTCGAGCAGATTACCGGCGGGACGAAGAACACCTAGCTTCGCTCAAGAGCCGGATCAACAGAGTCTTTTTACACTCATTGTATTTAGATTTCTCTCATTAATACTTGTATCCACGAATATTTGTATTAATAACATCTCGCGAGAGCATTCAAGCCCGGGCCTAACAAACCCGGCAAATCTTGTTTTATTTATCTTCTCTCGGAAGTGCTCCCGCATTTGTTTGTTGTCCGTCTTCCAGCAGTATTAATCTTCGGATAAATATTTTGGGCAACAACAACGTGTTTTGTGAATATAGTGGTTGAAAATTGACGATATGTGCTAAATGAATATTTACAACCTTTTCTCAAAAGAATCTGTATATTTACAATCATGGTTTTCTTAAAGGACGAATCTTGTGTTTGGGATTTAATGTGCTTATTTGACTATGTGTGTTAGTGTTGAGTATAGGAACTCCCTACCTTCGGATGATGTCATTATGTGTGAATATGTCGTCGGTAATTTGTAGCTAAATCCTTTTGTTATAAATTGTGCGTGGATTCTTGTGGTTATTGGTGGATATATGAGTTGTGTGATATTGGTTGTGCCGTTCGGTGTTGTTGATATAAGTGTGTTTCTTTGTGGACAGTATTAATTTTAGGTCGTGAGTATGTGTTGGATAATATGGCCATTTTAGCAAAATACCTCGACTATATATATTGTGATTGACTCTTGAGGATTGCGGTTTGGAAATGTGGATTGATGAGAGTTGTAAGTTTTTCTCGGGTACTCTCACTCGGGGATTGACTCGACGGGGTCACACGGGGACCTGGTGGCTTAGCGGCTGGACCGGGTCGCAAGGGTTACTTCGAGTGGGCATTCTCACCTGGGGATTGATCGACGGGACACACAGGGACTTGGTGGCTTGAGGGCCGGACCGGGTCGCGAGAATTGCCAGAATGTTTGTAACGATGATTAATTCTGATATGTCCGGAGTATCACAATGCTTGTTGCTCGGAGTCGAGAGACATTATATATCGAGTCTTGGTGTTTGGCTAAAATGGCATAAAAATAATGTGTTATGTGTAATGTGTCGTTGGAAGTGAATTGAGGTTGATGAACGGGTCGTGGACCCTGTGTTGGTGATCGAAATGGTTGGGTCGTGGACCCTGTGTTTTGTGACTGGAATGAATTGGGTTGTGAACCCCGTGGTTTGTTAATCGGATTTGCATTTTTGGAAAATTAACTTTGGGGCGGTGACCCTAAGTGGCTTTGGTAGAATTAAAAACTTTACAATCGCAAATGTTTTCAAAACTCCCGAGATTTAGAAATGTTTTCAAAGTGCTTTCCTGTTTTGGTTTCTACTTTCAAGGCTTGAACTATTTTTGATTAAACAAAATATCTCGGGAAGTCTTTTGTTGTATTCTCGGAATGTGTTATGTATGGCTCGTATTTGCACTTTATACTTGTACTAGCAAAAAGTGGAGTTTTGCTAACCCCCGAGTATTCGGGGGGTGGATGTCTGTTTTGCATCCAGGTACATGCAGGTTTGGGGGCAAAACACAGGATCGGCGCGAAGGATGATGAAAGGCGAATGATACTAATGACATGAAGGCCAGTTTTGGATACAGTTAGCTGGAGTTCGTATATGGTCTTTTCCGCTGTCGTACTTTCCGTTTATGAGTGTATTTTACCCTTGCATGGGTATGAGTCGAGATAAAAATGTGCATTTTGACTTGTATGTTTGTGATGAAAGACCAAGTTAGTATGTTGATTTGGTATTTTATCATGTCGGTATGTAATGATTTGTGTTGTTTGGATGTCTAGCCTGGTGGATCCTCACGGATAGGGTCTGCGGCGTGTAATATTCCCGGTTTGATTCTGGGGTGGTTACATTTATGGCATCGGAGCTTAGGTTGTGGAAACCTAGGCTGTCGGGTCCAGTCAGGTATTGTCGTGTCTTGTCCTGTCAGATTGTGTTTGTCTAAGTCGTGTCGCGACGCGTCGTTTGTGATGTCGGCCGTGATTAGTGTAACACCCCCAAATCCCATTGGGTTATTACAGTGCCGTGGACCCCACGCCAGGAGATCCACCAGGCGAACATGACTAAAATACATTAAATTAAACAATAAGGGAAAATCATAGTCCCTACCATGATATCCGACACAATATTCCGGTAAGGAACTTCAACGACAAAAGTGGCCTACATGGCCAAAAATGAGATACAACAACATCCACGAACATCTGTTCGGGTAATACAACACGACAACAACTGACAAGACTGGAGTACACTCCAACTGACTGACCAACAATGAACAACTCGGACTAGTATCGCTCGAATGCCTCGTCGCCATCGTCATGCCCCTGTGCCTCAACTCTCTCCTCGCAAGCACCTAAAACATGAAAACATGTTCCGCTCCCACGGGGTCAGTCATCCAGATAATGAACATCAAATACATGTATAACATGATATGCATCCAAAGGCAGAATGAAACAGTACAATGGTGATAATAATACGAGATGCTCACAAACCAAGGTAAGAACCGAGCATTCGTGAAATACTATACCCACGGCATACTATTAATACCTGTTCGACAGGTTAGAACATAAGTGCCCAACGGCGAATCATAATCACAGAATACCACAATGAATTACACGACATGAACCAAACCAGAACTGGATTAAATATGAATCACAATGCTCGAAGGCTCTAATGAAATTAACAAGACAATCACAAGGCCTAAAAACCCCTCAGCCGAAGCTGTCAAATATCACAATCACATGGAGCTGAAACAGCCCGAAGCTGTTATTGATTAGGGCCGAAGTCACGGCACGAAACCGTATCACCATTAGGGCCGAAGCCACGACATGAAAGCCGTATCACAATTAGGTCCGAAGCCACGACATGAAAGCCGTATCACAATTAGGGCCGAAGCCACGACACGAAGCCGTATCACAATTAGGGCCGAAGCCACGACATGAAAGCCGTATCACAATTAGGGATGGTATGCTGCCTTGAGTCGGCCAGCACCATCCTCGACAGTCCCAACTCAACACCTCGATTGCCTTAGAATGGCCAACCGATGACAATGATGCAGCGGATGATTCCATGAATGCTTGAGCGCTTCGATTTCCTTATAGTGGCTAATCGATGTGAATGATATGATGAATGATTGAATACCTCGATTGCCTTAGAACGGTCAATCGATACAATGATATAGTGGATGCCTCGGCACCTTTAATCGGTTACCGACGACGAAGGTGAGAAATGAATAAGCCAATGCCTTTAATCGGCCTGTACAGTTTTAATGACAATCCAAACAGGAATAACAATGATCTCAACGATGTCTTAAATTGACATCTATATTAACAACAATCGATACATCGATACCGCGAACCGGCTATCGATAATGACATTAATAATGAGCATCGCAATGCCTTGAATCGGCCGTTAACGAACAACAATAAACATTTGGCAAAATTGCCGAAAGGTATCGTATCGAACGATCTCTTAATATCAATGAATTCATGAAGAGACTAAGTCTCGGAATGATACAACACATTTATACACATATATGATGACATTAATCTCATTGACTAGTACAAGTATAAAACTTGCCTCAAACCGAAGGCGAGAAGGTACTTCCACGATCAACGTCCTTAATGAAATTATCGGCCGCTCGAACAACCTTGAACAACACAAATACCAACAATTCTCTTAATACACGAATCAAGCATGACCATAACCAACTCAAAAGTCGATACAACAATACCCGAAACTCATTGGGGCATTTAAACAAACGCGTTGTAAACAATCTCCAATTGTTTACAACCAAAAATCAATTACATCCGAAACCAACTTCCAATGAATGATTCAATCCCACAAAACCTCATGAATATTATCAATAATCCAATAGGAATACTTAAATCGATATTTCAACAACATTTAGTAGAAAACCCCCAAAATTCCAAAGTCAACCCGTAAGGGTTCTTGAACAATTCCTCAATTATTCACAAATTCTGAAAATTACACCAATGAATCCGTAGAAATACATGTAACCGAGATATATAATCCATATCTAACATATTCCAACATAATATCGATTTAACACGAAGAGATCGAAAGCAAAACACCCAAGATCCGAAATTCTAGATCCAAGAATCATTACCTTGATTTGGAGCGATGAAACTGATTAGATGATGATCCAACTTAGGAGCTTGAAGATGATGCT
Organism: Orobanche coerulescens; assembly: GCA_033398695.1. Lineage (NCBI taxonomy): Eukaryota > Viridiplantae > Streptophyta > Magnoliopsida > Lamiales > Orobanchaceae > Orobanche > Orobanche coerulescens. The sequence continues at coordinate 94,698,264 of CM065809.1, forward strand.
AGATGATAGCAGCTCGAAAAGACCTTTCCGAATCGCCCAAGCTCGTCCGAAACGGTTGAGAAATGAAGAAATGACGAAGGTTGGACTGAACTGTCTTATTTATACTGTCCCAGCTTAGCGCACGCTATGACTTGATATTTAGCGTGCGCTAGCGGTTTACTGGGCAGTCCAGTGAGCCCTAAAATGCCTCGCTAGCGTGCGCTACGAATTGGTAGCGTGCGCTAACACCTTACCGATAGCGTGCGTTATCCCAAATTGTTAGCGTACGCTACTGATGTCTGATACTCAAAAACTGAAATCCCAGACCTACTGTCCTCTGCTTTGAGCGCGCTAGCGCGCGTTACTCTGAAGTCTTAGCGTGCGTTACCTGCACCTCATTAGCGTATGCTACTTACCACTCGTAGCGTGCGCTACGAATTTCCCAAATCAGCCCAGTACCTTCTGGACTGTCTGCCCCACTTGCGCTAGCGTGCGCTAATACTGAATCATAGCGTGCGTTACATGCACTCCATTAGCGCGCGCTAGACAGAATGTGTAGCGTGCGCTACCTCTCAAACTGAAATTAAAACATGATGATGATGATGACAATAATCTCGGCTCGATTTCAAACAGCGATGAAAGACAACAACTACTGATATGGTCCCAAAATACGCCGAATGGTGGTTACAACTGAATGAACATGAGTGATGAATGATTATTACTGAGTGAAAAAAAATTCTGAGTGATAGTTACTGAGTGAAAATAAATGAATTCTCAACCGGGTATTATATACTCCCCCCTTAAAAGAGTTTCGTCCTCGAAACTAGGGGTAAACAACTCGGGATATGAACTATCCATCATGATCTGAAAACAATAATGCGCATCTAGTCCTCGGGACCAAATCAATCGCATGCCCAAGTCCCCAAGACTTGACGTCTCGAATCACAGTGAACGATTTCCCAAATTATCACGAAATCTCGAGCACAACACCGAAGGGGTGAACTCCCAACAGTTGACCCAAATCTCAAGATTCTCAAATATGATCATAATAAAATAGATCAAGAATAAATGATCCACGGTCACGATACATTACTATGGGTTGAGTTACACAGTCATCCAAAAACAAGGTTACATCTCAAATGTATTCAACATCGTTATCCTTCCATGTCATCGATCTCCTCTATCTCAATGATTTAAGGTAGACCCAAATCTAAACTCACCGCACAATATGATCCCGGAAGGTCACAAGAACAAAATGATCACAATGAATGATAATGAATCAAAATCCAATAAGGATTAAGAATGACTCACCGAGGTGAATTAATAACTTAATGAGTGATAGTTCCATGAAGTGATTGGAAACGTCGTTCCTCATGAATTGAATGATTAATCGATAATTATGTCTCCTAACATGATTGATATATATGATGAATGAATTATATGAATGAATGAACGACAATGAAATGAATGATTATCCTACTACCGAGCAAGAATTAACTAGCTCAAAATTGGTGATGAATGTCCTTACCTCGGGCTCTCGAAGCCTGATAGGACCCCTTGAATGAAGTACGGACTGGAGTAACAAAATCCCTCGAGGCTTGTGAACCCTTTCGAGATCTACCGGCACCAGAACTCCTGCAGTATTTCTGAAGGTGTCCCGGGTTCCCACACAGAAAACAGACAATAGCTGGCACCATACACCGAGTATTAACGTGTCCTGCTGAATCACAGTTAAAGCAAACAACAGTCGAACTCATCGTCTGAGAGGAAGATGCTTTCTCAGCATGAAGACGACTAGAAAACGACCTCTTGGACGTCGGAACCCGATGTCCCTCTGAACGAGCCAGCATCCTAGTCCTCTCACCCGAAGGAACTGAAGGATGCTTCCGAGTAAGCTCCTTGATCAAAAGCTCTGCTCCAAGAGCCTTCCCGATGAACTCACTAAGTGAATTACAATTGTGATTGAACAACTTCATCCTCAACTGCGGATTTAGCCTCTTGCTAAAATACTTGATCTTATCCGCTTCAGTACGGATAACTGATGAAGCAAACTGAAGTAGTCCGTGAAACTTCTCAGCAATAACAATAACACCCTCGTCCTCGACGGATTCGGGGTTCAAAACTTCTGATAACTTGGCTTCCCGAAGTGGAGCCGGATAATACCTCTCTATCATGAGAGTCTTGAATTCGCCCCAAACACAATCACGATCGGTGGGTTTCACGGAAAGCCACCAAGAATAAGCACCCTTACTCAAGTAGTAAGCCGCTACCGCCACTTTACTCTCTTAGGACCGAACCATGTCGAAGAGTTTATCAAAATGCTCAAGCCAATGAACAATATCGGTGGTTAAACGAACCCTCAAAAGTAGGCGGCCTCTGACGAGAGATATCGCCAACAATCTGATTCACTCTCCCAGTCTGTCCATTAAACGGCTCCTGGAATTCCTGTTGCGGTGGACCACGAACCATCGAGGTCTGCATGGTCTCCATCATCCGTGTCATCTGAGTCATCTGGGCTATCATGCCCTGCATAAATATGAATGGGTCAACCCAAACACCTTCCGAGTGAGATGCCTCTCGGGTACGACTTCCTGACAGCGACTGATTATCTGTTGATGAATGAGTAGCCTCGCTATTTGATGAATTAATGATACCACTCGCATTCGCATGGGCATGCAGACGAGATCCCGGGTTTCGGCCTGCACCGCGGCCTCCTCCCCTGCGTCCTCTGACAGCTCTATCCATACTGAAGCAGGAAAGCCACATTACGATTACAGATCTCGCATGAAGATCGCATTATGATTATATTACTGAATGATAATGATGAGCATACACGCTATACCGTAATGAACGCATTAATTATGCAATAAAATGATCGTCGACATGACGCCGGAATATGATAAGATCGCATGAAATATCGAGTGCGGTAACATGATTATCTGATGAAATTCCTGAAATGATTACCTTGAACAAGTTAACAAGGTTGAAAATTTGATTCACAAGATCAACCACTGAACCTTGAGATGGACTGGATGATTAATGAATTAATTGAACAATGAGATTAACTGAGTGATAATGAATTAACTGAGCGATGAGATTGACTGAGTGATGAATGAATCAATTGAGCGATGAGATTAACTGAGTGATGAATGAATTGGCTGAGCAATGAGATTGACTGAGTGATGAATGAATTGACTGAACAATGAGATTGATTGAGTGATGAATGAATTGACTGAACAATGAGATTGACTGAGTGATGAATGAATTAACTGAGCAATGATATTGACTGGGTGATGAATGAATTAACCGAGTGATGAATGAATTATCTGAGTAATGATATTGACTGAGTGATGAACGAATTAACTGAGTGATGAATGATATTGACTGAGTGATGAATGAATTAACTGAGTGATGAATGAATTGACTGAGTGATGAGATCAAAATGATGATTAAGGATTATTAACTGATGAATAAGTTGATCCTTAATGCTTACACAAGTCACACGTGTCCCAAAACAATTAGTCATGAGTCAATCATAACACTAATATCGCATATAGGTTTCAACAAAGCATGAAAAATTAATAACATGATGAATGTATGAACATAAAGAGAATCGAGTCATTACACAGGTCATACGAAGCTTCGAGGTCTCACGATACTAGTCCTAACTGACGACGAATCGATGAATGAATGACTCGCGCAGTCGTATTAATATTACGACTCACAAAACCCGACTGTCCAGATTGTCATAACCTGATAGTCCCACTACTACCGCATCGGTAGAGCCACATAACTCACATATCAGGGTATCTCACAACCCAAACTCTCTGATACCATCTTCTGTAACACCCCCAAATCCCATTGGGTTATTACAGTGTCATGGACCCCACGCCAGGAGATCCACCAGGCGAACATGACTAAAATACATTAAATTAAACAATAAGGGAAAATCAAAGTCCCTACCATGATATCCGACATAATATTCCGGTAAGGAATTTCAACGACAAAAGTGGCCTACATGGCCAAAAATGATATACAACAACATCCACGAGCATCTGTTCGGGTAATACAACACGACAACAACTGACAAGACTGGAGTACACTCCAACTGACTGACCAACAATCAACAACTCGGACTAGTATCGCTCGAATGCCTCGTCGCCATCGTCATGCCCCTGTGCCTCAACTCTCTCCTCGCAAGCACCTAAAACATGAAAACATGTTCCGCCTCCACGGGGTCAGTCATCCAGATAATGAACATTAAATACATGTATAACATGATATGCATCCAAAGGTAGAATGAAACGGTACAATGATGATAATAATACGAGATGCTCACAAACCAAGGTAAGAACCGAGCATTCGTGAAATACTATGCCCACGGCATACTATTAATACCTGTTCGACAGGTTAGAACATAAGTGCCCAACGGCGAATCATAATCATAGAATACCACAATGAATTACACGACATGAACCAAACCAGAACTTGATTAAATATGAATCACAATGCCCGAAGGCTCCAATGAAATTAACAAGACAATCACAAGGCCTAAAAACCCCTCGGTAGTCATCAAATATCATAATCACATGAAGTCAAAGCGACCGAAGTCATTATTGATTAGGGCCGAAGCCACGGCACGAAACCGTATCACCATTAGGGCCGAAGCCACGGCATGAAAGCCGTATCACAATTAGGGCCGAAGCCACGGCATGAAAGCCGTATCACAATTAGGGCCGAAGCCACGGCACGAAGCCGTATCACAATTAGGGCCGAAGCCACGGCATGAAAGCCGTATCACAATTAGGGATGGTATGCTGCCTTGAGTCGGCCAGCACCATCCTCGACAGTCCCAACTCAACACCTCGATTGCCTTAGAATGGCCAACCGATGACAATGATGCAGCGGATGATTCCATGAATGCTTGAGCGCTTCGATTTCCTTATAGTGGCTAATCGATGTGAATGATATGATGAATGATTGAATACCTCGATTGCCTTAGAACGGTCAATCGATACAATGATATAGTGGATGCCTCGACACCTTTAATCGGTTACCGACGACGAAGGTGAGAAATGAATAAGCCAATGCCTTTAATCGGCCTGTACAGTTTTAATGACAATCCAAACAGGAATAACAATGATCTCAACGATGTCTTAAATTGACATCTATATTAACAACAATCGATACATCGATACCGCGAACCGGCTATCGACAATGACATTAATAATGAGCATCGCAATGCCTTGAATCGGCCGTTAACGAACAATAATAAACATTTGGCAAAATTGCCGAAAGGTATCGTATCGAACGATCTCTTAATATCAATGAATTCATGAAGAGACTAAGTCTCGGAATGATACAACACATTTATACACATATATGATGACATTAATCTCATTGACTAGTACAAGTATAAAACTTGCCTCAAACCGAAGGCGAGAAGGTACTTCCACGATCAACATCCTTATGAAATTATCGAACGCTCGAACAACCTTGAACAACACAAATACCAACAATTCTCTTAATACACGAATCAAGCATGATTACAACCAACTCAAAAGTCGATACAACAATACCCGAAACTCATTGGGGCATTTAAACAAACGCGTTGTAAACAATCTCCAATTATTTACAACCAAAACTCAATTACATCCGAAACCAACTTCCAATGAATGATTCAATCCCACAAAACCTCATGAATATTATCAATAATCCAATAGAAATACTTAAATCGATATTTCAACAACATTTAGTCGAAAACCCCCAAAATTCCAAAGTCAACCCGTAAGGGTTCTTGAACAATTCCTCAATTATTCACAAATTCCGAAAATTACACCAATGAATCCATAGAAGTACATGTAACCGAGATAGATAATCCATATCTAACATATTCCAACATAATATCAATTTAACACGAAGAGATCGAAAGCAAAACACCCAAGATCCGAAATTCTAGATCCAAGAATCATTACCTTGATTTGGAGTGATGAAACTGATTAAATGATGATTAATCCAACTTAGGAGATTGAAGATGATGCTAGATGATAGCAGCTCGAAAAGACCTTTCCGAATCGCCCAAGCTCGTCCGAAACGGTTGAGAAATGAAGGAATGACGAAGGTTGGACTGAACTGTCTTATTTATACTGTCCCAGCTTAGCGCACGCTATGACTTGATATTTAGCGTGCGCTAGCGGTTTACTGGGAAGTCCAGTGAGCCCTGAAATGCCTCGCTAGCGTGCGCTACGACTTGGTAGCGTGCGCTAATACCTTACCGATAGCGTGCGTTATCCCAAATTGTTAGCGTACGCTACTGATGTCTGATACTCAAAAACTGAAATCCCAGACCTACTGTCCTCTGCTTTGAGCGCGCTAGCGCGCGTTACTCTGAAGTCTTAGCGTGCGTTACCTGCACCCCATTAGCGTATGCTACTTACCACTCGTAGCGTGCGCTACGAATTTCCCAAATCAGCCCAGTACCTTCTGGACTGTCTGCCCCACTTGCGCTAGCGTGCGCTAATACTGAATCATAGCGTGCGTTACATCCACTCCATTAGCGCGCGCTAGATAGAATGTGTAGCGTGTGCTACCTCTCAAACTGAAATTAAAACATGATGATGATGACAATAATCTCGGCTCGATTTCAAACAACGATGAAAGACAACAACTACTGATATGGTCCCAAAATACGCCGAATGGTGGTTACAACTGAATGAACATGAGTGATGAATGATTATTACTGAGTGAAAAAAAATTCTGAGTGATAGTTACTGAGTGAAAATAAATGAATTCTCAACCGGGTATTACAATTAGTATCGAGGTGCAGCCATCATCTTCGTGCGACCTGTGGATGTAAGTCTCCCTACTATATTGTGCCTTGTGATATACGAGCTTGTATGATTTTGTGTTATGACGTGGAGTGTAAAGGTGATTTGTGATTATGTGGCCTATGTTGTTTGATCCTCGTATGATGCTAGAATGAAAGTGGTACTAACGTATATGTATATATACACACATCCTGATATAAGTCGTTTTTACAAGAGTAATGGCCTTGGTGTGGTTACGCAAAGAAAAATTCATCAATGTGATATTTTAAAACTTTACATGTTTTGGGGAGTCACGTATATTTTGTTTTAAAATATCCTCCAAATGGAGGAAAAAAGTTGATTTTTGTATAATGACCTGAAGGCCGAATTTTTTTGAGAATTCAAACTACCGATATTTTATTTTCATCTTGTATTATAAGTTTTCAAAACACGATTTTTGAACTCAAGTGAAGTCTACAAAATGTAGACAAGACGTGACTCTCGTTTTCAACTTATCGGTTTTATGGTTGTTAGTCGAGAAATACGTGATGATGTTCTTGTTGTTCGGGCAGTGTTGCCAGTTTTAAATTAAAATTATGATGTGAATGCTGAGTCGTTCGATTTGTGTACATTGAGATAGTTCTCTTTAATAAGAGGTGAGATTTTGGTTTTTGAATGACAATTGTCTTTTGATGGTTGCTCATGAAGTGTTAAATCGATGGCTTTGAGATTCGAACGTGTTGTCGTTTATTGTGACCATCGATTCTAGTAATGTCGTATATATGTTCGCAATCACGTTGCTGAATTTGAGCTGTTAGCGCACGCTAAGTACGAGGCTAGCGCGCGCTAATGCAGCATGAATAGCGCACGCTAAATAATTGTTTTAGCGTGCGTTAGTTAGCTGGGACAGAGGATGTGGAACCATATTTTAGCCGTTAGGTCTAATCTTCTGCAGTCAGTCGTCTGTGACTGTATTCTATGTGTGTTGTCTAGTGATGACAACCGTTTTACGTGGACGTGTGTTGTGACCTTTCATTCGCACTAAGTGATAATTGATTTTGTTCGGTGAGTTGATAAATTATGTCTGCTGTGTGTGTGTGTGTGTTCGAAATGTTTTACTGAAACTTTCATAAGTTTGTGCAAGTTGCGGAAATCAATTTTTGAAACTAATTTGACGTTGCGATTAAGCCGGCGGCTTCGTATGAACTTTGGAAATTTTTTGAAATTTGCGAGCCGGCCTAGAATTCTCAAATAAAACCTCGACGGTATTGAAAGAGTTGTTTTAAAATACCTTGAACATTTTGTAAAATGTTACCGTCGTTGAATTCTTGCGTAGTGTTGGAAGAATTTTCGGAAATGACTTTTAACGTACTATTGTATTTTCGAATAATTCGAGTATATGATTTTCAAAAATCTTTCACACAATTTTTTTTCAAAAACCAATACGATTTCTTTTTCAAAAATATATAGTGAAAGATGAAAAATCTCACTCGATGTAAAGTTTAAACTCGGATTTGGAAATGTTAGAGTATGTAAGAATGGTTTGATGGTCTTGCATGGTTAACTTGTTGGTTGTTAACGGTGATGATGATGCATAGCGGCATGATGATTTTGATAACGCCAGTTTCAAGAAATTATTATTTTGGCAAATGATTTCAAATGAGACGGTTAAAGTATGTTGTTTACAAGTTTTGATGAAACAACCCGAGGTACCAAAAGTACTTTTAAAGTTTATTTTGAATAGCATACAAATCCTAGGATTTTCAAAAGATTTCCTTTAAAAGGATACCTCGTGGATTTTCTTATCGAGCTATTATTAGTTACCTTATGTGATATGTCGTGCTGAGTTGGTACTTTAGTATAATATTTTGCGAAGTGGTGAAATCATATTGAGTGAGAGTTCGCTTAGTATGCCGAGGGACAGAGGACGCGGCCGTAACCGCGGTACAGTTGGTTATGGAAATTAGATGCGGGACCAAGAGGATATGGCTGGGAAGGTTGCTATTCAAGCACTTCGTTTTCGTTGTTTAGGTTTCGGGGACGAAAACTCTTTTAAAGGTGATATAATGTAATACCCACATTTTGTTTCTTCTCGTTTCCGTTTCGTTCGACCGTATTGAGGCGATTGTGTTCGTTAATGCTTCTGACCTTATATTGTTTCTCACCTTTGTCATTCGAGCGAGTTCTGGTATTGTTCCAAATTGATGTGTATATCGTTGTGATCTCTCCAAGTTCGGATCGATTTCTTGTGAACCGTGTTCGAAATTAACACCTCGTGATTCCTACGAGTTTATTGATGTCTTGATTTGAGGTGTGAACTTCATAGTTGATCGTTGTTGTTCGATCATTGCTATTTGTTCGTCGTTGTACAATCATTATTGTTTGATCTCGTAGTCGTGAATATTGTACATCTGGGCCATTTTGCGATTTCCATAAGTGTTGGGAAATTGTCTTCGTATTTGATCTTCCAAATCTGTGAGTTACTGGAATTTCATACCTTTCAGCGTTGGAATCGTGACTTGATTTTTGTATTGCTCGGTTTTATCAACCGCAGCGATTCATGCTCGTTGCTTTTTGTAAGCATTCTTGGGTATTGAATCGGATCGTAGTGGCTTTATACTGCATGGAGTTCTGGTGTGTTGTCGAGAGTCGCCTTGCTTTTGTTTTAAGTTTCGGGATGAAACTTATTTTTAGGGGGGTAGAATGTAATACCCACGATTTTCGTTCCGGTTATTTTGGATTTTTTTCGGATATTTCCCGGTTGTCGAGTCCCGGTATTATTTTCTCGACAACTGATTTTGGCGTTTAAGACCGTAGGTGATGATTGGTTATCCATTGTTTTCATTTTGGATCGATGATGTTGTCCCCGAGTGTTTTGTCTTGTTCGTTCCGTGTGATTTCGGAAAATCGAGTCGTCGAATCATGGTGGTCGGGCACTGGCCGGACGGTTGGGGGCACTGGCCGGACGGTTGCCGGCACTGGCCGGACGAGTGGAGGCACTGGCCGGACGGGTGCAGGCACTGGCCGGGCGGGTGCAGCAGGAACCGGCGTAGTGCACGCTACGGCCGGAAGGTAGCGCACTGTCACGGCCGAAAGTCGACGGCGAGACATGTGTGCGCAAACAATCGCACAGGGAGCCGAGAGACCAGCACGAGCAGGACGCCAAGGATGGCATCGGGCTGCATGTGGAGATTCAGCCTTCGGGACGGCGTGATCGGACGGAGAATCACGCGTGGAATCCGTGGGAGCACGGACGCCGCTATGGGAAGCGGATCGCCCAAGGGGCATTGCGGACTGGACATGTCCGGGACTGTCCGGCAGCGCAGGGAGCGCGAGCAAGGCTGGACGAGCATAGGTCGTGTGGGACAAGGCACGACGGGACAAGGCCGAGTCGGGGAACAAGACTCGAGCTGGGCGGCCGGACGCAGGCGTGGGATGCCGGGCGCGGCCGGCGTGCGCGGGAGCGCGCGCGCGAGGTGCGAGAGAGACCCTCCCCCCTATAATATGCGTAGACGGAAAAAGCCTTGTGGGGGCAGTAGACATTGAAAAGCTGAGGAGTCACTCAGCAGGGAAGACTCGACCAGAAGCAGCTAGAAGCGGACCGGCTTGGTCCAGGAGGTTCGGGAAGAGTCTGGAACATTGCAGAGACGGGCCCAGATGGTCGGGCCGAGACGGGCTAGTGCGGGCCGGGACGGGCCGATGTGGGCCGGGACTGACAGAGACGGGCCGGGGCGCCCGGATGATGGAAAAACCTTCTAGGACCCTCCTAGAAGGATGTAGTACTTGAAGATTGTAGAGCATTCTAGATTGTACTTGGTAGAATACTCTAGAATGTGTTTGTAAGCCTTATGTATGTAGACTTGTGTGATGATTCTAGAGATAGGTTCTAGAATAGGATAGAAGTATGTGGATTATATAGGATGTTCTAGAGTCCTCCAAATGAGGAGGTGGAGTAGAAGTTTCTAGGTTCTAGGAGTAGTATAAATAGGCTTGAGGTTGGATCATTTGCTCCCAACCCTCAAAGACTCAACATTCTTGTATTGTAAAGTGTTTGTGAAATAATGAAGTGTTTTACTCTCAACTCCCAAGTGTTTAAACCCCTCCTTTCATACTTAGCAACCGAGTGAGTTAGGCTTACTAGCATGATCGAGGCAATTCTAGTCTAGTGCCGCACGGGTCCGAAGAGCTTTCGAGTGCTCAAACCCAACCCCGTGACAGCACGCTACGGCCAGGAAGCAGCGCACGCTACGTCCGGTTAGCTGCGCGCGCTAGTCGGCCGAGGCAGTAGGGCAGTGGGGTTCTGGACTTGGGTGGATCGGCAGGTAGCGCACTGTCACGGCCGACAGTCGACAATGAGACATGGGTGCGCAGACGGTCGCACGGGGTGCCGAGGGACCAGCACGAGCAGGACGCCAAGGATGGCATCGGGCTGCAAGTGAAGAGTCAGCCTTCAGGACGGCGTGATCGGACGGAGAATCACGCAGGGAAACTGTGGGAGCACGGACGCCACTGCGGGAAGCGGATCGCCCAAGGGGCATTGCGGACTGGACATGTCCGGGACTGTCCAGCAGCGCAGGGAGCGCGGGCAAGGCCGGACGAGCATAGGCCGAGTCGGGGAACAAGACTCGAGCTGGGCGGATGGATGCGGGCATGGGATGCCGGGCGCGGCCGGCGTGCGCGGGCGCGCGCGCGCGAGGTGCGAGAGAGACCCTCCCCCCTATAATAGGCTTAGACGGAAAAAGCCTTGTGGGGGCAGTAGACATTGAAAAGCTGAGGAGTCGCTCAGCAAGGAAGACTCGACCGGAAGCAGCTAGAAGCGGACCGGCTTGGTCCAGGAGGTTCGGGAAGAGTCTGGAACATGGCAGAGATGGGCCCAGATGGTCGGGCCGAGACGGGCCGGTGCGGGACGGGACGGGCCGATGCGGGCCGGGATGGACAAAGACGGGCCGGGCGCCCGGGATGATGAAAGAACCTTCTAGGACCCTCCTAGAAGGATGTAGTACTTGAAGATTATGGAGCATTCTAGATTGTACTTAGTAGAATACTCTAATGTGTTTGTAAGACTTGTATATGTAGACAAGTGTGGATGATTATAGAGATAGGTTCTAGAATTGGTATGATGTAGATAGGTCTAGAACCCTCCAAATGAGGAGGTGGAGTAGAAGGTTCTAGGTTCTTAGGAGTAGTATAAATAGACTTGAGGTTGGCTCATTTGCTCCCAACCCTCAAAGACTCAACATTCTTGTGTACTTGTAAATTTTGTGAAATAGTTAAGTTTTCTCTCAACTCCCAAGTGTTAACCCCTTCTTACACACTTAGCAACCGAGTGAGTTAGGCTTACTAGCTAGATCGAGGCAATTCTAGTCTAGTGCCGCACGGGTCCGAAGAGCTTTCGAGTGCTCAAACCCAACCCCGTGACGACGCTCTGCCGGACATCACTGCGCGCTACGGCCGGCAGTAGCGCACGCCACGGCCGAAGGTCGCAGACGCTACCTGGCCGAGCCAGGAAGTCTCTGGATTGTGGCCCGGGCCGACAGCGCACGTGTTCAGCGCATGATGGCGGGTCCCGGCCGAACATTCTCGACCATGACCGCCCGCTAGCGCACGCTAGCTCGGCAGTCTAGCGCAGGCTGCACCAGTATAAATATGACCGAGCAGTCCTGTTTGCACTCATTTTTCATTTTCTTCCTTTCTCTTCCGCGGCTGGATCCTTTGGGAACTTGAAGGCATGTTGTTATACAACTAATCCACGAAGTTTGGGAGGTCATGTCATCGATTAATCACTCCATAACATCCTTCAATCCAGCGAATCAAGGTTAGTTTTCCTAAAATCCTAGTTTTGGGAAAATTGGGGGTTTTGGTTGATTTCGCCCGTTTGATCCGTGATAACTTATATTTGTGATGGATTGATGATTATTAAGTCATATTATACCAATTTCCTTGTCGATCCATGGTTCGATTGTTAAAGATTCTTCATTTTGTTGAGTTCCTAATCGGTGCCTTGAAGGTGTCCGGTAAAAATCCTTAGAGGGGGGTTTTGAGCGTTCTACAATTATTCTTCCTCGTACGATCGTTGATTATTGACGGTATGATACTAAGGTCAGGTTCCTTGCGAAGAAATCGAGTCGGAACCCTTCCGTTCGCCGTTTCCCGATCGGGTATGTTACCGTCGTTTCCGCCGGAGAGTTGTGGGCGTTCAAGGTTTCCCGGTCGAGCCATGTTCGTCGGAGTGTCCGGTATCAACTATCGAGGCAAGTATCTTGCCCATACATTACGTGTTTTGTGAATATAGTGGTTGAAAATTGACGATATGTGCTAAATGAATATTTACAACCTTTTCTCAAAAGAATCTGTATATTTACAATCATGGTTTTCTTAAAGGACGAATCTTGTGTTCGGGATTGGTTGTGTCGTTCGGTGTTGTTGAGATAAGTGTGTTTCTTTGTGGACAGTATTAATTATGGGTCGTGAGTATGTGTTGGATAATATGGCCATTTTAGCAAAATACCTCGACTATATATATTGTGATTGACTCTTGAGGATTGCGGTTTGGAAATGTGGATTGATGAGAGTTGTAAGTTTTTCTCGGGTACTCTCACTCGGGGATTGACTCGACGGGGTCACACGGGGACCTGGTGGCTTAGCGGCTGGACCGGGTCGCGAGGGTTACTTCGAGTGGGCATTCTCACCTGGGGATTGCTCGACGGGGCACACAGGGACTTGGTGGCTTGAGGGCCGGACCGGGTCGCGAGAATTGCCAGAATGTTTGTAACGATGATTAATTCTGATATGTCTGGAGTATCACAATGCTTGTTGCTCGGAGTCGAGATACATTATATATCGAGTCTTGGTGTTTGGCTAAAATGGCATAAAAATAATGTGTTATGTGTAATGTGTCGTTGGAAGTGAATTGAGGTTGATGAACGGGTCGTGGACCCTGTGTTGGTGATCGAAATGGTTGGGTCGTGGACCTTATGTTTTGTGACTGGAATGAATTGGGTAGTGAACCCCGTGTTTTGTTAATCGGATTTGCATTTTTGGAAAATGAACTTTGGGGCGGTGACCCTAAGTGGCTTTGGTAGAATTAAGAACTTTACAATCGCAATTGTTTTCAAAACTCCCGAGATTTAGAAATGTTTTCAAAGTGCTTTCTTGTTTTGGTTTCTACTTTCAAGGCTTGAACTATTTTTGATTAAACAAAATATCTCGGGAAGTCTTTTGTTGTATTCTCGGAATGTGTTATGTATGGCTCGTATTTGCACTTTATACTTGTACTAGCAAAAAGTGGAGTTTTGCTAGCCCCCGAGTATTCGGGGAGTGGATGTTTGTTTTGCATCCAGGTACATGCAGGTTTGGGGGCAAAACACAGGATCGGCGCGAAGGATGATGAAAGGCGAATGATACTAATCACATGAAGGCCAGTTTTGGATATAGTTAGCCGGAGTTCGTATATGGTCTTTTCCGCTGTCGTACTTTCCGTTTATGAGTGTATTTTACCCTTGCATGGGTATGAGTCGAGATATAAATGTGCATTTTTACTTGTATGTTTGTGATGAAAGACCAAGTTAGTATGTTGATTTGGTATTTTATCATGTCGGTATGTAATGAGTTGTGTTGTTTGGATGTCTAGCCTGGTGGATCCTCACGGAGAGGGTCTTCGGCGTGTAATATTCCCGGTTTGATTCTGGGGGTGTTACATTATCAACTCAGGGTGAGGGAGTCCGACGTTCCGAAACGGCATTTCGGACAAGATATGGGCATTATGAATTTGTAGTTATGAATAATATATTCATCGAGTACCTCGACAGGTGTGTATTCATCTTTATTGACGACATCTTGATCTATTCTCGAGATAAGGAGGAACATGCCCGACACTTGCGTTTGATATTAGACATTTTGAGAACCGAGCACCTCTATGCAAAATTCTCGAAATATGAGTTTTGGTTGGAAGAAGTTATGTTTCTCGGCCATGTGATTTCGGCCGAAGGGGTTCGTGTAGACCCGCAGAAGATTGAGGCAGTGCTAGATTGGGCACCGCTTAAAAATGTTAAGGAAGTTCGTAGCTTTTTGGACCTTGCTTGGTATTACCGTCGGTTTGTCGAGGGGTTCTCGAAGCTCGCTCGTCCGATTACGAAATTACTCTAGAAGACCGAAAAGTTTGTTTGGACGGATGAGAGACAACAGAGCTTCGATAAACTGAAGAGACGTTTGACTTCAGCGCCGATTTTAACTTTACCACATGGTAGTGAGGGCTTTGCAGTTTATAGTGATGCTTTGCGTCAAGGTCTGGGCTGTGTACTTATGCAGCATGATAAGACGATAGCTTTTGCGTCACGACAACTAAAGCCTTATGAGATGAATTATCCTACTCACGATTTAGAGTTGGCCGCAATTGTCTTCGCACTCAAGATTTGGCGGCATTATTTGTATGGTTCTCCGTGTCGGATTTATACCGATCACAAGAGCCTGAAGTATATTTTCAGTCAGAAGGAGCTGAATATGAGACAGAGACGTTGGTTAGAGTTGATAAAGGATTATGATTTGGAAATTCTTTACCACCCCGGAAAAGTCAATGTCGTCGCGGATGCTTTGAGCCGCAAATCGGCATCTCTTCAAATGCTCGAGGTTCTTACATCTCAGACGAAAATTCGTCAGGATTTAATTGAGCAAGGGATAGAAGTTTGGCTTCAACGAGTACAGGGACAGTTGTGTACTCTCGAAATTACTTCGTCCTTGGTTGATGACATCAAAGGGAAGCAGTGGAGTGACCCGATGATTTCTCAACTTAAGGAAAATGTAATTAAAGGAAAAGCTCCTGGCTTTATGGTTCACGAGGATAGTATTCTGAGATTTCAGGGCAGGCTTTGTGTTCCGAATGATTTAGAGTTGAGGCAGAGAATTCTCCGAGAAGCTCATGCTACGCCTTACTCAATCCACCCCGGGACGAGTAAGATGTACAAAGATTTGAAGCGCAATTTTTGGTGGAATAACATGAAGAAGGATGTCACGGAGTTTGTACTACGGTGCTTGACGTGTCAACAAGTCAAGATCGAACATCAACGACCAGCGGGGTTGTTGAAACCGCTTCCCATTCCCGAGTGGAAGTGGGAAGACATCTCTATGGATTTCATCACTGGCATGCCGAGAACTCGGGCCGGAATGAATATGATTTGGGTAATTATCGATCGGTTGACCAAGTCTGCATACTTCTTGGGTATTAAGGATACTTGGGGACTGGATAGACTCGAACCTTTATTGCTGAGATCGTAAGGTTGCACGGTGCCCCCAAGACCATTGTTTCTGATCGAGACGGCCATTTTGTATCGCATTTTTGGCAGGCCGTTCATCAGGCTTTGCGTACTGAGTTGAGATTGAGCACTTCCTTTCATCCCCAGTTGGACGGTCAGACAGAGAGGACGATTCAGACGTTGGAAGATATGTTGCGGGCTTGTTCCTTAGACTGGAGTAATGATTGGGCGCTTCACTTACCGTTGATCGAGTTTGCTTACAATAATAATTGGCATGCGTCGATCAAAATGGCATCCTTCGAGGCACTTTATGGTAGGCGATGTAGGTCGCCATTATGTTGGGACGAGGCTTCCGAGCTAATTGGAACGGAACCGGATATGTTGATGGAGACTCAGGAAAAGATTTCTATTATCCGGGACCGATTGCTGACTGCCCAGAGTCGTCAGAAATCTTATGCTGATACTCGTCGTCGACCCTTGGAGTTTGAAGTGGGGGATCATGTCTTGCTCAAGGTATCGCCGACCAGAGGAGTTTTCCGCTTCGGGAAAAAGGGGAAACTTAGTCCGAGGTATATCAGACCTTTCGAGATTTTGAACAGAGTTGGAGATTTAGCTTATCGCTTGGCGTTGCCTCCAGCTTTGAGTCACGTCCATAGTGTTTTTCATGTGTCTCAGCTGAGAAAGTACGTGCCGGATCCGAGCCACGTTATCGACTACAGTGAGATTGACGTAGCCGGGGATATTACCTTTCCGGAGAAACCAGTGAAGATCCTTGAGCGTCGCGAGAAACAACTTCGGCATAAGACCATTCCACTAGTTAAAGTGCAATGGTCGAGACATGGAGTCGAGGAGGCGACTTGGGAGACGGAGGAGAAGATGCGGTTGGAATACCCCGAACTTTTTATTTCTTAAGTTTCGGGACGAAACTTCTTTTTGGAGGGGGAGAATGTAATACAACTTTTTATTGACTGTTTGACCTTGCCGTTCTCCTTATTTTGTCGCTCTATAAACGCTTGGATATGATGTTGATTTTGTTATTGAGTTTCGTATCTTGTTTGGGTCACGATCGTGTTGTTTAGACCTTGCGGAAGTGTTCTGGGCCAGAGAAATAGCGCAGGCTAGGCCTAGGCTAACGCACGCTAATTCTGCTTGATTAGCGCATGCTAGCTTTGAGCCGTAGCGCGCACTAAGGGACCAGTCAGGTCAGAACCAGTAACTCGGACTGCTCTCTGGACTGGCGGATTAACGCACGCTAGGAGTTCGTTAGCGCACGCTATTCGTGGTTAGTAGCGCACGCTAACATCCGTCCGTAGCGCACGCTAACGGGCTGGTCGGTAGAGGCAGTGAGGTTGTCAGGTTTTTTGGACTATCAGGTAGCGTACGCTCGGCGTCGGCTAGCGCACGCTAAAGCTGTTGCATAATGCACGCTAAGCCATAGCGGTAGCGCACGCTAAGGTTTGAGCAGGGCAGAGGACAGTAGGTTCTGGACTCCAGTACTAGACGCCACTTTTTGGCTAGCGCACGCTAGAGATAAGCATTTAGCGCACGCTAACGGGGCCGGCAGAAGCCATTGGACTACCTGGTGACTTCGCTAGCGCACGCTAATGAAGGAGGCGTAGCGTGCGCTAGACTGGGCGGATATATATTGGACAGTTGACTTCCATTTCGTCATTTTTCATCCTCTTCACTCATTTCCGCCGGGAGCAGCTCGGGAGAGACAATTTTGGGCGATTGGAAGCGATCTTTCTTCTAACAACAACATGTTTGGTTGGAGAACAAGGATTTCACAACATCTAATCCATCCTAACGTCCGAATCAAGGTAAAAATCCTTAGAACCCTATTTTTGGGAATTTTGGGGTTTTTCGTAGATTCGTCCTATTTATCCGTTTTGAAGCTTGATAACCTTGAGATTATGATGTATCTATCCCGTATGCATGATTTTCCTTCGATTTTACGGATTGGATTGTGCCGTTTTCGGACTTGTGAGGGTTTGGACGATTTTTCAACCTCTAGTTGTTTATCCGTGTATTTTCATGAATCGTAGACGGGTTTCGGGGGTTTCTTCATGTAATTTGAGTATGGATAATTGATTATCATATTCCTTGCGAATCGTTTAGGTGCCGGAAGCGCGTTCTTAGACCTACCGAACTCATACCCTTTTCCCCTTCGATTTCTCGATGTCTCAAAGGCAAGTAAATAATTATGATTGTACGTTCTGGACTTTGAAAGTAAGATATATTAATGGCATGATTATTTATATCCACTCTGGGGCGGGCCGATGGGTCCCCTGAGGGTTTCGTAGCCTCTTGGTGCAATTCCACGGATGATATGAACGAACCACTGTGGGATGGACCGATGAGTCCTCTGAGGGTTCCGTAGCCTCTGGTGCGCTTCCACGGTATTCATACATGTATTGATGTGATGCTATGAGATTTAAATTCCGGAATACTAGTCTTGAATTGATGAATTGACGGTTACATTTACTTTATTGTTGAGGAGTATTGTGTTTCATACTTGATATACTTGCACTAGCTATTCGACGGCTAACCCCTTTATGGGGGAAATACTTTTTATGTATTTCAGGTTCCAGGAGAGCGGACAGGCAGGTATCGGGTCGGCATGAAGATGCTGGGAAAGTGTGATACTGTGTCTTTCCTCCGGTTATGTTTTGAGTTTTCCATTCAGTGTTGTTGTATTGGAATGGTTATTGAATACTCGAGTATTGTTTTCCATTTTCCTTGATGTTCCGGCCTGTGTTTGCCGAGGTATTGATTTGTGTTGTGATGTCTTTGGATACATTGGTTATGTTTTGAATACCATTTGCATTGTTCTTCATTCCATTGTATGTAGACCTTCTCGGTCAAAATTTATAGTTCTGCGTATGTTTAGCCTTGTGGGTCCCACGGTGGGGCTTACGGCGCTGTAATATTCCCTGAATAACTTGGGGGTGTTACGTACCGAAGGGTTTATACGTATACGGTATTCACGATATAATGTTTTAGGAATGATCCGATTATTCGTTCTTAGTTGGGTTACGATACAGAGTACTAGATTGGCTAAGTGTTACCCGTACTCCTTGGTTACTCCCATTGCCGACTAAGACTGACCTATGGAGTCGCTCACAAGGATATTTGATGGATAAAATATGTATTTATTATCTCTTCATTAAATATTGGATACTAGATATCTAGTTTAATTTATTTGATAAATCATGCGGTCTAGTGAATTGAAATTAATTACCGGGTGACTAATTTAATTCATAAATAATTATTTATTGGAAATATATTATTATAATTTTGTATTTAATAAAATTAATTAATTGGATTAATTAATTAAGTATAAATACATCTGAGATAAAATGAATTGTACTTAACGGACTAGACACGCGAACGTCTGATACACGAACTGAGTGGCTCGGCTCGTTTTCTCACCAAACTCAAGTGGTC
Source organism: Orobanche coerulescens (assembly GCA_033398695.1). Classification (NCBI taxonomy): domain Eukaryota; kingdom Viridiplantae; phylum Streptophyta; class Magnoliopsida; order Lamiales; family Orobanchaceae; genus Orobanche; species Orobanche coerulescens. The sequence goes on from CM065809.1 coordinate 94,717,744, forward strand.
CACCCCCTCTCATGCTTGGAAGGTGTCATGTGGTGTGTGGGGTGTGTTATACTTATAATATAAGGTTGAGGGCAAATGGATGAGATTTGGAATCTCATCATTTGATCTCACTTTGTATTATAAATGTGAGTCTTACACACCTCATGATATTGAGAAAAACAAACACACACACTAAAAATCTGCTCCTAGCCGTGAGTTTAGTGGGAAGGGAAGAAAATTTTTCTTGCAATTTTTCTTGTTCATCTTAGAGAGAAAGTAAAGGAAGAAGATAACAGAAGAAAAATACTATATCAGTTCCTAGCCGTGTTCTTTGAGATTGAATTGATATATAATTTTTCCGATCAATATCCGTCAGATGATAACATACAGGCACTCGGCATATTTAGTGTTTGATCATTCATCAAGCTAGAACGAATCGAATTCGTGTTCGTATTGGTGACCAGAAAAAGCTTGGCTCGGGTTTTTCCTTCATGAAGAAATTATCAAAGGTAAACGAGGGTATGATTATTGTAATTTGATCTTCGTTAATTTTACATATTCGTTTATATAATGCTTGATCGATACATTTTAGGGGTTTGGTTTTTATCCGGATAGATCGGTTTATTTGTGCTGCGTAACGTGATTTTAATCACCAATTCCCATAACAACAACATTTGAAGAGAAGATATATACCAGTTCTCAACATGAGAAACACATCTACAGTGAAAGCTCATCAAGCATACAACTGCTGTTCGAACTCGTGATAACAAAATCTTTCTGTTGAGTTACTTAGCCCTATGTGCACTAAGCAAAGCTATATCTGAACTCCGTGGGACGAATATCGTTAAGGACGAAGCTTCAATATGTGTGATAAGAAGCGAGTCGAATAATCCGAAGCCAATATGTGTGAACGGCTAAAGCTACTGTCGGCTGTATCAATCTGTGTGAACGATATAGCGACATATTTACTTAAAATCATACAACTATGTACGCCATGATTTTAATAAACTATTTACTCCTTTGTGGACAACCAGTGGACGTAGAGGGGTTTACCTCAAACCACTTTAATCAGTGTGTATTAATTTATTGTCATTACTGTTCTCTTTGCTTGTGTGATTTTAGTATATGTGTTGTAAAAGCCTTGTACGCACCAAGCTAACAGGAGTCCATTCAGTAGCTGTATTTACAGCAACTTAACCTTAGACTTCCGCTACGCAAACATACTTCGAAAAAGGATACAGCTTATTCAAGCCCTTATCTTCTAAGCTGTTCATATGGTATACTATTTCGAATAAGTGGTATCGAAGAGGTTGATTCTATAAAGAATTAGTAGATTTTTAACCTTAATCAGATCCAAAAAATCACTAGCTTTTGAAAACTTTACTTTTGTATATCATATCTGCGTGCCGATTGGTTATTGTGTAGGATTTTTAGCCAGGCACATATATAGTCATAAGTGGATGTTTCCGTATTGGACTGTGCACACGAGACGTAGTTCGTGAGGCTAATTAGGTACATTGTCACACATATATTCTGGATTCCGTATACGGGGTGGACATGTTCACGGACACATTTCCGAATCAGGCGTACTGTCATGTCCACCTTGAGCCATATTGTTTGGTCGTTCATAGTCTATGTATGATTGGATATGTTCGATGGTTTGTGACTGATTGTTCATATGCCCGAGGGGTATGTTCCATAGTCGGGATGCTTCTTTGAGATCTAATATATGTGAATTGTATAATGACTGGAGAATCATTTATCATGCATATCTGACCCTGTGTTTTGGGCAAAATACTTGTGTTGTATTTTAGGTCGAGGCAAAGGCAAGGCACGGGAAGAGCATTGTGACGGCGAAGGGTTCTAAGGATACTAGTTCGGGGGGCCCAAGTCTTTTGTTGTCCGGTTATGTTCAAAACCGTATAATGTTATTTTCCGCTTCATTTAAACTTTTGATCGATTGTATTGCTATTCAAAGTATATTCAATCTCCGTATGTTTTATACTTGTATTTGGATCCTGTGTATGTTAAGGCCATTTGGCCATACTATTTATAAACTCCTTGGAGTAATGACTATTTATTGTGGTTCGGTATCACAAGGTAATATATATTTAATCTGTATTTTGGTATCGCCTGGTGGGTCCCATAGTGGGGTCCACGGCACTGTAATAGCCTCCCTGTTGGGGTGTTACAACAACGATACTCAAATTATCCGAATAATACAACAGTAGATAAGAATTTACTGTTGGATATTACAGAAGGTTCTAAATAGCGGATAAACATTAGGGATTTGTATCCAATGTAACTACTTAATCATCTTTAAAGACCCATGCACTGTGGAGGTGCAGAAGTCACAATACTATATAACCAAATATGCGCAATTAGCACTCAAGCTCGTCTGAGTCCAAAATGTAAAAATCAGGGCTTTTCCAGTTACCAACTGGTACGCATAAATCGTTTGGTTAGCAGAGGGTCTAAAATGAGCGAATAAGTAAAGCTGCATGCAAGACTACATAACCCAAGACAGAAATAGGCAAATTGGTGTGCATGACCAATGCCCGGGCTACAATCTGATTCGTCCGATGGTTGCCTTCGCGAGACCATTTTGCGTATGCTCGTGGGGATGCTTTTCGTCGCCCCCAATAGACATGCAATATTCATCAAGTACTTTAGATGTGAACTCTCAGCATTATCAAGTCTTATAGACCGAACATGTTGGTCAGGGTGGTGAGCCCTTAGATATATAATCCGTGCTAGAAGCTTTGCAAAAGCAGCATTTTTAGATGACAAGAGGGCGACATGTGACCATCATGTCGAAACGTCAACCAAAATCATAAAACATCTAAATGGCCCGCACTCTGGTTGAATCAGTCCACAAATATCTATTTGAATCCTATGTAAGAATGGAATTTTCCCATATTTAGCGTATGAAGGTCTCGCTCCTACTTTGGCTAAAGCACAGGCTTTGCAAAAGACGATGTGCATTCGACAGGGCTAAACGTGTAGAACGGGCAGATGTCTCCGATGCTTTGGATGACATAGCTTGAGGAACACTAACAAAGTTCGTTATGTGGGTTAGTTGCCCACTTCTACTTTGAAGGTGAAAGAAAAGGATGTCCATACATATCATCATGTCATGACCTGGATGCCCCAATCGGTCATGCCAAGGCCTGTACGAGTCAGCATCCCAAAGTTCGTTATAGGTGATCACATAGGATTCAGCAACCATAATTGCAGTGATGTACAGCCCACTAGATTGACTCGTAAGTTTCTCTAAGATGTGCTTTCGACCACACTCATTAAAGGTAATATAGAGATACTCTATTTCATTCTCACAATGGGTTTCAACATGAAAGTTGTTGATATGTATATCCTTGAAGCTTTATAAGGTTCGAGTTAGTCACTCTCAATGCATATAGACTGTCGGTGATAGTAAAACAGTGCCATTAGGCATCAAGAACCGGGGGTACCGTGTCCTTGGATGAAGTGGAATGATCTAATCATCATAGTCACTGATACGTTATAAGCAATTACCATCATCCTACCACTCGAGTGTTCCTCGATTCATTCATCAAAAGAGAACACGAGTATTAAAAACTCTGAACCATAAGCGTAGGAATAATATTCGGTACTTTGAATAAAGTCAGTCACTTGTATACGTAAACAACAATAATATCTTGTTCGAAACCAAAATACATCATACCATTACTAAAAAATATCAAAACGTCTACCGATTTAAAATTAGTCATAGAGGAGGGGCGTCTAATGACTTTGGCACGTATGGTTCAGTACTGCCATCGGTAAATGTGAAAGTGATATTGGGGATCATGTCATGATTGTCTTCCTTTATATAGTATTTCTCCTATTCGTTAGAATCTCAATATCTCTTCAAATACAGCAATCTCACATTAGGAGTCAACTCGTTTCTTGGGAGCCGCTTACGGACACTAATGACGGCATCGTGACGATCCATCCAATCAATACCCAGGATGACGTCGTCTCTTGGTAAATCTACCACAATTAGGTCTGCTAACCAATCACGGCCATGAAGCTGAATCGGGCAATCCTTAATCTCACGATTCCTGATAATTCTTCTACCATCAGGTAGACCAATGACATAAGGCTCACAACTAGTAGCACTACTCAGACGTAGTCTACTCAAACATGACTCGGAAATTAATGAATGCGATGCACCAGTATCAAAAGGGTACACACAGGTTGAGATAGAATATCGAGTGTACCTGAGATCATCCGGGCCTCTGGATCATCGGTCTTCTTCATCTCATAAATTCGGGGATTGCCGGCCCCCGAACCGGACGCTCCCGTCTGATAGCTCTTGGCTCCGCCTTTATTTGCTCCTGTCGTCTTGAACGACACGGACTGACTGGCCTGATTCTGCACTGTTGAATGTCTCGGGGCCTGAGATGACGCCGGAGTAGGTTTAGAGTCTCTTTGGCAAAAACAGGCCTTATGCCCAACAATCCCACAATTATGGCACGTGACAGTCTGCCTCGGACACTAGGTGCTGAAATGAACATGTTCTTCATAGTTGAAACAGGTGATGGCAGGCCCGGGCCTTCGTGGCCCGAGATTCCATGGTCTAGGCGCCATAGGAGGTCGCTCAGAAAAAGTAGAGCCCGCACGGGGTTTCTTGAAAGTGGCCTGACTGCCTTCAGACTGATTACGATTCTTTAACTTCTTGCCAGCAGATAAAAGTTGTTGCTTAGCAATCTCCTTAGCAGTAATCTTATAAGTAAGAGCTTTCTCGATGAATTCGGCCAGAGTGGTGCAATTGTGATTAAGCAACTGCATCCGCATACGAGGCTTCAACCTCTTGCTGAAATACTTGATCTTGTCCGCCTCAAAGTGAATAATAGACGAGGCGAAAGGAAGTAGCTCCTGGAATTTCTCGGCGATGGCGAGAACATCATCGTCCGCTGAGAGGTCGGGAGTGAGTAATTCTGACAACTTGGCCTCCCTGAGTGGGGCCGGATAATACCTCTCCATCATGAGAGTCCTGAATTGATCCCAAGTACAAGATCCATCGGTGGGTTTCAACGATAACCACCATGAATGAGCGCCCTTACCAAGATAGTAAGCCGCAACTGAAACTTTGTGCCCTTCGGGACACTCCACCATAGCAAACAACTTCTCGAAATGCTCAAGCCAGTGAACAATATCCGCCGTCTCAGATGAGCCCTCAAAAGTAGGTGGCCTCTGGCGAGAGATGTCGCCAATGATAATGCTTACACCCCTCTCGGGGACCGCGAGGCTGCCGGGTCCGATTACGTTTTCGGCTCGTTTTTCGCCCCGATTCCAAAAATAACATTTTTCTAATCTTTATATTACATTTTAAATTAGGTTTTCAAAAGAAAAATAGATTTACATTGTAACATAAAATCATGAAAAAATAATTGTTAGATGAACAATAGAAAATCAACGATTAATACGATTATGATTCCAAATCATACACCATCTAATCAAGCATTCCAAATGCCAATATCGTATATACGATCGCAAGACCTATGCTCCGATACCACTGTTGGGATTCGGTGCCTAAATCGAAGGCCCAGCAGAAGCGGTAAAATGAAAATTAATTCGATCCGAATCCCTACGAGGATCGATCGAGCTACGTATATACGAATATATAAACGAAATCACAAGAGATATAAAAACTCACCCTTGTAGTCCGTTGATTAAATGGATTCCTTACCTTGAGCTATTCCCTGAGCTTTGCTTGATCTCTACGTATCCAATCCGCTCCAAGCTCTTGGATGATCCAACGCCGAAAATACCGCGTCTCTACTTGTCACGCGCCGGAGAAACGACCGGAATGACTAAACCTCGTTATCCTCCAAGGATACGACTAGAACAAGATTATAGAAGGTTGAATATAAAGATTATTACACTCTAAGTGTTAATCTATATTCTCTCTATTTTTCCTCCCAATCTTTCTCTAAGAAAATTGAAGAAAAAGGGAAGAAGATGAAGATGAAGTTCAAGACATGAAAATGAACTCTAAGTTCTATTTTCTCTCTCTCCTTCAACCTCTCTCACGTTGGAAAGCAAGGGTGTGAATCATTAGATATACAAGTCTCCACTTCTTATTCTATATACACTTCAACCCATAATTCAATCCATCCAGATGACCAAACCCCACAACCCATGTTCTACTATTAAAGAATGGAACCAATAGTCCAAAAGGAAGGTGGGTGAAAATGTGGGGGGCGGCCCATGAAGAAATCGGTCGAGTTCGGTTCGTTTCGGACTCCCGTGAATCCAAACAGATAAACTCCGATTTCGTTCCGATGTATTTATATCGATTAATTAATCCAATTAATTAATCATATCAAATACATAATAACATAATTAATTTCTCTAAGAAATAATTATATTCATGAAATAAATTGATCTCCCAGTAATTTATTTAATTCATTAGGCCATAAATTAATTTATTCAATAAATCAATTTAAACATCCAATGTCCCAAATTTAGATATCCAATATCTAATATTCATAATGAGAGAATAAGCTCGATTCATTCCGTCGTCAATCCTATTGCGTGACTTGGTAGGTCCGTCTCAGTCAGCAATGGGAGGAACCAAAGAGTAGTAGCACCACCTAGCCAAACTGGCGGTCTACACTGTAACACCCCCAAGTTATTCAGGGTATATTACAGCGCCGTGAACCCCAATGTGGGACCCACAAGGCTAATCATACGTGGAACTATAAAACTTGACCGAGAAGGTCCAAATACAATGAAATGAAAGACGATACAAAGGGTATTCAAACCATGTCCAATGTATCCTAATACATCACAGTACAGAATCAAAACCTAGGCAACACAGGCCAGAACATCAAGGAAGACTGAAATCAAACAATACTCGAGTATTCAATAACCATTCCAGTAAAACAACACTGAATGGAGGAACACAAAACATAACCAGAGATAAGACGCAGTATCACGCTTGCCCATCATCTTCATGCCGACCCGATACCTGCCTATCCGCTCTCCTGGGACCTGAAATACATAAAAAGTATTTCCCCCATAAAGGGGTTAGCCGTCGAATAGCTAGTGCAAGTATATCAAGTTTGAAACACAATACTCCTCGACAATAAAGTAAAGGTAACCGTCAATTCATCAATTCAAGACTAGTATTCTGGAATAACTAAATCTCATAACATCACATCAATACATACATGATCAACCGTGGAACCGCACCAGAGGCTACGGAACCCTCAGGGGACCCGTCGGCCCGCCCCAGAGTGGTTAACCCAAATTATCCGTGGAATCGCACCAAAGGCTACGAATCCCTCAGGGGACCTGTCGGCCCGTCCAGAGTGGATATAAACAATCATGCCATTCATATATCTTACTTTCAAAGTCGAGAACGTATAATCATAAATATATTTGCCTTTGAGACATCGAGAAATTGAACAGAAAAGAGTATGAGTTCGGTAGGTCCAAGAACGCGCTTCCGGCACCTAAACGATTCGTAAGGGATATGATAATCAATCATCCATACTCATAATTCACGAAGAAACTCCTGAAACCCGTTTACGATTCACGAAAATACAAGAATAAACAACTAGAGTTTGGAAAATCACCCAAATCCTCACAAGTCCGAACACGGCACAAACCAATCCATAAAATGGTAGGAAAAGCATGTATACGGGATAGATACATCATAATATCAAGGTTCTCAAGCTTCAAAACGGATAAATCGGACGAATCTAGGAAAAAACCCAAAATTTCCAAAAAAAATAGGATTCTAAGGATTTTTACCTTGATTTGGACGATAGAATGGATTAGATGTTGTGTAATCCTTGTTCTCGAACCAAGGATGTTGATGTTTGAAGATGGATCGCTTCCAAACGCCCAAAATTGCCTATCCCGAGCTTTTCCCGTCGAAAATGAGTGAAGAGAATGAAAGATGACGAAATGGAAGTCAATTGTCCAATATATACTCGCCCAGTCTAGCGCACGCAACGCCTCGATTATTAGCATGCGCTAACGAGGTCACCGGGTAGTCCAGTGGCTTCTGCCAGCCCCGTTAGTGTGCGCTAATCGCCTTATATTAGCATGCGCTAGCCAAAAATGGTGTCCAGAACCTACTGTCCTCTGCCCTGCTCGAGTCTTAGCGTGCGCTACCGCTATGGCTTAGCGTGCGCTACGCAGCTCTTATAGCGTGCGCTATCCGAAGACTAGAGTACGTTACTTGATAGTCCAGAAAATATGACAACCTCACTGCCTCTGCGAACCATCCCGTTAGCGTGCGCTACGGACGGATGTTAGCGCACGCTACTAACCACGAATAGCGTGCGTTAACGAACTCCTAGCGCGTGTTAACTGCCAGTCCAGAAAGCAGTATGAGATACTGGTTCTGACTTGACTGGTCCCTTAGCGCACGTTACGGCTCAAAGCTAGCGTGCGCTACTCAAGTAGAATTAGCGTGCGTTATCCTAGGCCTAGCGTGCGCTATTTCTCTAACCCAGAACACTTCCGCAAGATCTAAACAACACGATTGTGATTCAAACAAGATACAAAACTCTATAACAATATCGACAACATCACCAAGAGTTTACAGAGTGACGAAATAAGAAAAACGGCAAGGTCAAACAGTCAATAAAAGTACGGGTATTACATTCTCCCCCTCTAAAAAGAAGTTTCGTCCCGAAACTTAAGAAATAAAAAGTTCGGGGTACTCCGACCGCATCTTCTCTTCCGTTTCCCAAGTCGCCTCCTAGACTCCATGTCTCGACCATTGCACTTTAACCAGTGGAATGGTCTTATCCCGAAGTTGTTTCTCGCGACGCTCAAGGATCTTCACGGGTTTCTCCGGAAAGGTAATATCCTCAGTTATGTCGATCTCACTGTAGTCGATAACGTGGCTCGGATCCGGCACGTACTTTCTCAACTGAGACACATGAAAAACACTATGGACGTGACTTAAAGCTGGAGGCAATGCCAAGCGATAAGCTAAATCCCCAACCCTGTCCAAGATCTCGAAAGGTCCGATATACCTCGGACTAAGTTTCCCCTTTTTCTCGAAGCGGAAAACCCCTCTGGTCGGCAACACCTTGAGTAAGACATGATCCCCCACTTCAAACTCCAAGGGTCGACTACGAGTATGAGCATAAGATTTCTGACGGCTCTGGGCAGTCAGCAATCGATCGCGGATAATAGAAATCTTTTCCTTAGTCTCCATCAACATATCCGGTTTCGTTCCAATTAGCTCCGAAGCCTCGTCCCAACATAATAGCTACCTACATCGCCTACCATAAAGTGCCTCGACTGGTGCCATTTTGATCGATGCATGCCAACTATTATTGTAGGCAAACTCGATCAACGGTAAGTGAAGCTCCCAATCATTACTCCAGTCTAAGGCACAAGCTCGCAACATATCCTCCAATGTCTGAATCATCCTCTCTGTCTGACCGTCTGACTGAGGATGAAAGGACGTGCTCATTCTCAACTCAGTACCCAAAGCCTGATGAACATCCTGCCAAAAATGCGATACGAAACGACCGTCTCTATCAGAAATAATGGTCTTGGGGGCACCGTGCAATCTTACGATCCCAATTATAAAAGTTCGAGCCAATCTCTCCAGTCCCCAAGTATCCTTAATACCCAAGAAGTTTGCATACTTGGTCAACCGATCGACGATTACCAAAATCAAATTTATTCCGGCCCTAGTTCTCGGCATGCCAGTGATGAAATCCATAGAGATGTCTTCCCACTTCCACTCGGGAATGGGAAGCGGCTTCAACAACCCCGCTGGTCGTTGATGTTCGATCTTGACTTGGTGACACGTCAAGCACCATAGTACAAATTCTGTGACATCCTTCTTCATGTTGTTCCACCAAAAATTTCGTTTCAAGTCCTTATACATCTTACTCATCCTGGGGTGGATTGAGTAAGGCGTAGCATGGGCTTCTCGGAGAATTTTCTGCCTCAACTCTAGATCTTTCGGAACACAAATCCTGCCCTGAAATCTCATAATACTATCCTCGTGAATCATAAATCCAGGAGCTTTTCCTTTAATTACATCTTCCTTCAGTTGAGAAATCATCGGGTCACTCCACTGTTTCCCTTTGATGTCGTCAACCAAGGATGAAGTAATTTCGAGAGTACACAACTGTCCTTGTACTCGTTGAAGCTAAACTTCTATCCCTTGCTCGATTAAATCTTGACGAATCTTCATCTGAGCATTTGAAGAGATGCCGATTTGCGGTTCAAAGCATCCGCGACGACATTGGCTTTTCCGGGGTGGTAAAGAATTTCCAAATCGTAATCCTTTATCAACTCTAACCAACATATATGTCTCATATTCAGCTCTTTCTGATTGAAAATATACTTCAGGCTCTTATGATCGGTATAAATCCGACACGGAGAACCATACAAGTAATGCCGCCAAATCTTGAGTGCGAAGACAATTACGGCCAACTCCAAATCGTGAGTAGGATAATTCATCTCATACGGCTTTAATTGTCATGATGCAAAAGCTATCTGTACTTGACGCTATGCATGCGTTAATGCAAATCGAGATCATCGAGCTCTCGTGTATCTAATACAACTAGCTCCAATGCTTTGGCCAAAGACTTGTGATCTCATCTGCCAATAACCGCATAGGACATATAACCCGCTCATTAACGGGAGAAAGAATTCTATCTTGGTATTCAGTAGGACCTGCTACTTGCCCGTCAAGATGCATGTCGAGGTTGAACCCCGCCTCCCGGTTTACATGATCGAACTACTCTAATGAAAATCTTGATGTCACAAGCACATCCCTACTAAATCATCAGGTCGAAGGTTCACGAATACCTATCACAACCTTTCAATTCCGTCATTGACTGTCCCGGAGTGAAATCCGTGTGACGAATCGAGGGTGAGTCGGTTCGAGTATAGTAATCCAATTAGCATACCTATAACGTGTGCTCCCAATAACTATTAGTGTTCGACATGCACTCTCCATGTCAAAGAACACGGCATACAAGTCTTCACATAAACTTAACGCCCAGTCAAGTTTCATCGACTTGCGAATGATAATATTTGGTGGAGTAGTGGGGATGGTAATGTCTCTTTTTGGCATGATAGATGGTGTGAGTTCAGCCCGCTCTCCACTATTTTCCCGACTAAATCCAAATTGTGTATTGCCTCTTTTTGGGATGGTTCGAATTGGGATAAAGAGAAACTTTTATCGGTTCTCCCTAGCCATTTGTGTGATTACATTAGTGCTTTCCCAACTTGTTATAACTTCATTAAACCATGCTGGAAACTCTCTTCTAATGGTAATTTCTCTTTTAAAAGTGCTTGGGAAAGTACTAGACAATGTAAAAATGAACATAATTTTCTTAAGAAATGTTGGAATCCTTTGATTACCCCTACCATTTCCTTTTTTATGGTTCGTGTTTTTAATGGCTGGGTTCCGACTTCGGATTGCCTTGCTCGGAGAGGGATGATCATTGATATCCCATGCTTTTGTTGTCACGAGCCGGAAACTTTATCTCATCTTCTACTTAGTGGCCCCGTCGCAACAAAAGTTTGGAATGTGTTCCACACTATTGCCGGTTTCAAGAGGCTGAATACCAACAATATCGCCATGGCCTTCTCACCGTGGTTCAACAATTCGAGAGGTAAAATTCATATTTTCCACATCATCCCAATCCTTATTGCTTGGTTTTTGTGGTGTTGTAGGAATGACAAAAGGGTGAAAGCCATACCATTCACGGCCGAGAGGGTGTGCGGTCGAATTTGGAATTATCTCCGGGCTCTTAGAATACCGAAAAAAATCAATGGGTCTTTTTGGAAGGGGGCTGCCAACTATGCGATCCGTCTTGGAGGGAAGGCTGCCCCAAACAAATCTTTACATTTTTTGTGGTTAGATGGGCTAAACCATGTCTGGGGTGGGTTAAGATAAATACGGATGGTGCGGCCAAGGGTAATCCGGGTTGTGCGGGGTCGGGTGGCATTATTCGTAACCATTTTGGGGTCCCGGTGCTTTATTTCTCGGAATTTTTAGGGGACCAAACTAACACTTATGCGGAACTTTATGCGATATGGAGGGGAATCGACCTTTGTTTGGATAATAATTGGGACAACATTTGGGTGGAAACGGATGCTAAAGTTGCGATTCGTCTCATTCATGACAATGCCAATTGCCATTGGAAACTCCAAAGTTTGATTGTAAAAATTCGGACATTTCTGTCCAAGGCCAATATTCGCATCTCACACATTTATAGAGAAGCAAATGGTCTTGCCGACATCTTGGCTAATCAAGGATGCCATCGTCGGGATTTTTACTGTTCAGATGGCCGTGATCTTAAAGGCAAAATTGTTGGGCTGATTAGACTTGATAAAATGAGCTTTCCTTATATTAGGAGTAAAAAGATTTGATTGTGGCCTTTCTTTGTTTGGGCCGGTTCGTTAAATTGTTTCTATTTTAAGTTTGGGCATGTAGAGGGGCTCGTCCTCCCTCGATCTCTTTGGGCGTGTAGTGGGCCTCGTCCCCCCACATTTCTGATCTATTTTATATATTTCGTTTTTTTTTAAAAAAAAAAAAAGTATTTGAGCTATAACCTTTCCAGTGCTGACCCCCTTATCCAATAAGGAGTGCAACGTTTTGCTATTAAATACACGGACTAGTTTCCATATGTATATTTACGAGTTAGGAATGCAGTAACTACCAGTAAATAAAGAAACATTCATTTGCCTTATAATAATGATTTACATAATTACAAGTACATTGCCCTCACTCAACAACCTCTGAGTGGCATTCGAGGGCATACTCCTAACACAAACATCCATTGACCTTATCGAAACATGCATCGAAAGTGGCCGGGTCCACACTTAGATTCCCTCTGGCCTGTTCTGCACTAGCATGCGCTATTCTTGGCCTTTAGCGTGCTCTAAGCCTGCACATTAGCGTACGCTATGTCCACATACTAGCGCACGTTAATTGAGGCTATACTTGGCCAATTCCAACTGTTCTTTCCGTCGTCTCGACATACAGAATACGAACATATGGCATACTGAATTCATATACTCAATTCAATAACATTATCATATGATACGCCTGACACACAATATCTTCAAATACAACTGTCAACCAGGTACGACAATTATACCAATACATATGTCTCAGTCCTTCAATTATTTTATCCATACTGTACAGATTCCATACTGTACAATATAACTCGGATAAAATAATATTAAACAATAATAGTAGAAGTTCAGGATATTACATACTACCCTACTTAAAATAAGTTTCGTCCTCGAAACTTGCAATCCGGTCACAATCAAAAGTTCAACCACAATATCTAGAATCATCGCGAAACCGATCAACCACCACCACACGCGAATAACCAAAATGGTATACTTACACGTATATGAAGTCGATTATCTCCCATAATTTACTAGCCACTGACTTCCCTTTAAAGCCTAAACATGCTTACTATCACAATTTCATGAATTCAACAAAATGCATTATCTCAGTATGAAATAATCTATCTATGTCAAAGCTTGTCTGTCTGATTACACAATGAAGTCCCAATCCTGGTAAAAACCAACAATACACGATATCTCTGTGAAACAACTGCCCAAAACAATGGCAACAAATCCCAAAACATCGACACAAAGTCCGAACGCTCATACGATCAATAACAATGATCAATCAATAACTTAACCGGGAATACCATCGACATGAAAACTCTAATACTACCACTCGAAGGTCAAAGCACAACCAAGAATATCATCAACATGATAAACTCCAATACGTTCAATACAGAACCATAGGGCTAGATATATGAGAGAATAAAATTCTCAAAACATTATACAAATCTCATACAGTGGATCTCAATGAAATACACCCGATTGTTGAATATACACCTCAGGCATATGGACAACCAGTCACAAATCGACGAAAATACCCAATCATACATGGAGTATGAACGACTAATCAATATGGCTCAAAAGTAAAAAAATCACTATAGCAAAATCATGTTAGTGCCATATCAATAGAGCAACATAGCATATGCCCCAATTTCACAAAATCCAAGGTTCCAAATTCATATTCTGTAAATGAATCTGCAATAAGCGACATATTTCTCTTTATCTGATCAACCAACCAGTCATCCCTAGATGTCCAAACTACCATAATGAAGTTCAAATCTCTTTTCATCGTACCATTGAGGTGTTATCCCGTTTGTGAGTCTTACTCATAACTTCACCATGATATGCATCATGTACTACGTTGGTATGTATACCAATCACACTTTCAAAACAACTTTGAAATCATATAATCTTGTCAAGAAAACCAATTTTCGAAAGTTCTTTCAAGAATTTCAAAACTCAAAACATAAATTTTGGTAAGACCATAAAATCAATTTTCAAAAAGTTAAACCGGCTCGCTAATGCCAAGTTCTCGATGACAATTCTTTTTAATACACATGATTAAATAAAATGAAATCATGCAAATGATTGACCACATCCATACTCCTGTATACCAACTCGGCTCGTCATCAATTCCACAGACATTCCATCGGAAAATCACACAATAGAGTTCCAAAATCTCAATGTATAGACTCCGATAAAAACTTCTTTTCCACATATGACTCGCAACGTCGACCATTATCCCATCCTGGATCACCTCAACTATGCTATGACAAAACATTGAATATTCAATAAATCAAACACAGCGAAAGACTACCCGAGCAGTTTCATTTGAACAAATAAACCAAAACCCCGAAAGGCGGTCACAAAATAGATAAACGATTGATAAAGTGTTCTACAAATCTCGGGAGTTTTAGAAAATAGAAAAGCCTTTTTGTAACATTAGGGTCTCAGCCCATATCCCGTTCTATATTATGAGAAGTTTATAATGTAGAAAACCCTTTTTGGACCCCAAGTCCTGAGTTAAAAAACTATTTCCAAATCGATTGGGTCTCGGCCCAAAATCGTCTTTGGTAAAACATCCGTAAAATATACATTTTGAAAAGTATCATTTTCAAATGATCAAAAACAGTTTCATATATCTCAAAATGAACTAACATGACTACATGTTCTTGTCAATAATCCACAATTTTTCACCCAAATACACAACTCCGTTTCCTAAGTTTAACCGACATATTGATCTTCCATTATCACAGTTTCTCAAGATCACCGGTTCTATCCCAACTATTATGTCCTGCTATCTCACAACGTAACACATAATATTCTTCTGAATCTCAAAGCATATCAGCTTAGAACAACAATAAATCTCAATGCAATTCAAAATCCAAATAATTACAGATCGTGAAGCCGACGATTCCCCCGTGATACTGGCATATGTCTCAACTCCAGAAAATACTCGATACAAATATTTTCCAAACACACATTTTGCAAAATCAGTTCCACTCGAGAACACAACCTACCTCCTTCCTAAGAAACACGTTAATACTATTTGGAAAAGTTTACAACAACCACAGTACCACACTGGTAAACCACATAACACACAAGCCCGAGTGAACAACAAAATCCCAGGGCTCTAATAATTGCAAACCGACAACTCAAATGACGTGACAAAAACACGACTCGACTCGACCCGACTGCCTAGGTTTTCTCAACCTAAGCTCCGATACCATATTCTGTGACACCCCCAGATCCGACCGGGAATATTACAACGCCGTGGGCCTCGAGACAGAACCCATAAGGCTGAAAGAACGATTTAAAAACATTACAAATACGCCTAAGCGGCGATGACGGTAATATCTTTAAAAATATAAGAAGACTTTATAAAATCCGATAAATAGTACCGTCGAGAAACTCTCATTTGAAAATACCAGGTCACACGGCCGAAACTCACTAATTTAGAAAACAATTTTCCAAAGTAACTTAAGTTACCAGAAAACGGAAGGTCATTTGAAAATACTCACCCAGCGGAATACAACAACTAGTCAAAGAAACTCGATACACAAACACATGCCATAACCAGTATCCTTTGGGAAGCTCATCTCTTCATGACCGCTACAAGCTCGATATCCCAAGAATCTAAAAAAGAAAGCCCATGACGGGGTCAGCTATAATACTCAATAATGATCGGTCACACCACATCAATAATTACATACCAATGAGATATTAAGTAAGAATACTACCAATGTAATCTTACTACCATAACTTTACCAAAATTAACATCTCGTATCCTCAAGAAAATGATAAGATCATACCTAAACATCTGTACTGTATCTCACTCAATACCCAAGGTTCTCAAAACATCATCATAACTCACTGTTACGAAATTTACTAACTCTGTCCAACCAATCCATCGGGTAATATCATCACATCTCAACACGGTAATCGATTGTCCATCGAAAGACAAATACCAAGGGAAATATAGAACATACCTCAAGATACATAATGCCACGACAATCATTTCAATCTAATCCGAGATCAGATCGATACAACATACGGACATGGTCCTAACATAAGACCTACAAATGCATACTCATATAACAACATCAATATGATCACAACAATAACAACAATGTATACTCATTGGAAATCCGATGATCCAGTGCACACAGCATAGATCCCAATATGATCCTACTAGATCAACACGAGGTGGATAACCAACAATATACATATGCACAACAACACATGGTAAAACCAACGATGCAAATACACATGATTCCATCAACACAACACAGGGTAATCCAATGATCTAGCGCCCATTAAGATAGATCCAAAGATGATCCCGTCGGACCAACATGTGGTGAAAAACCCATCCAATGATCCAGCACCCTCAGCATAGATCCCAAGATGATCCCATTGGACCAACACGAGGTGGACAACTGATCCAACACCCTCAGCATAGGTCACACGATCCCATCGGATCAAACACAACATAAACAATACAACTATGCATACACATATATAAATCAATATGTTCATCAACATGAACAACATATGAAACAATAACATGAACGATACTAAGACAAATCAACTTAGATGACCTCATGTTCAACAAAAATGAAAGATAAAATGCACGATCGACATCATCAATATTAAACCAAAATCAAATTAAGATACTTGCCCCGAGTTCTTCAAATGCAATCTCGATGTCGAAACCATCACCGACGATTATCCTCAATGCTCGATGATTCAAATACCACGGACCCTAGATAACTCGTATCCTCATATTTACCACGATGTACCCTCGTTACCCAAGTATACCAATAACAAATATAAATCATATACATTATGATTTAATTCCCAAATTCAGAAAACAACGTACAACCCCAATTTCCAGAGTTTACAATTATAATAATCGCTATACGAATTATAAATGAATGAAACTGAAACCATTCATTAAATATTATAAACTGAGCAAGTAATAACTTGCCTCGATACCGATGAAGCCATTACCAATTCCTTGCCATCGTCTACAAGTTCCTCGGCCCTGGTCAATGCAATTTACGAACATCCTCAAACCCGACCGCAAATCACGGTTCCAATCACCGATCAATAATCTCAACTTATTACAATAATCGATAAACAACAAGTTGATAACAATCAACAATCGATATAACCAATCCACAAGCTTAGCGGTTCCATAATATCTCGATTAACCACAAGTCCGAACAAACCAACTTAAACGATCATGAATTCATAACCACAACACGATATACTACATTGACATATCGCACGTTAATCACTTAACGTAGCGTGTGCTAAGTCACTTCAGTTAGCGTGCGCTTAGACAGTCAGCTAGCGTGCGCTAATGCTATATAGTTGCATGCATTAAAGTTACCGCTCAACATATTGCGATTACGAAAACGAATGTAAAGGAAATCATACTCCAAGATTAATCATAATCTATCCAAATTCAATATCATCATCATGATCCATATCTTCTCAAGAACATACGAACTCAATCACTAAAATCAACAATCAAACCAACCCGATAACAAGGATTATATCATACTTAATCTGGAATCAACCCCATATCGTGATTCATACGAAATCAACATAACTCAGAAATTCATCCTTCATCAGCTTAAACGAATCACAATCCTTACAACATGAAGAATCTCAATTAATATTTGCAATCTCTTATCACAATTCCATTAAATCTCATATAACATCATCACATGATAATCCAACATGTTCTCTCCCAAGTAATCATCCTTTAAAAACGAACCACTATCAAAGGAATACGAGAATTACCTTGAATAGACGAACCAAGAAGAAGAACAATTGAACTCCATTCCAAGAATCATCAATAACTTCAAGAACAAGGCTTTAATCCATACTCTCCATCTGAATATTGTTAAAGAGGATCATCTCTCAGTGTTTAGGAACTTCAACTATCCTCCCAAGGCTCTCTCTATCGAGTGAAGGGAAGAAAATGGACGAAATGCATCTTAACACCCGTCTGTCCCTTTTTATGCTGCGCATTACTAGTGTGCGCTAAAACTTGTATTTAGCGTGCGCTATCCTTCCTTGATAGCATGCGCTATCGAAGTCCAAAGGCTACTGCCTTGCTTCACACATCAGCTTACGTACGTAATGCCCATGCAATAACGTACGTAAATACTATGTCTAGCGTATGCAAGTCTTTGACCTTAGCGTGCGCTATTTGTAGTTGACTTGCTACAGTCTGCACCTACCCCGAAGATGCCCATGCCCCCACATGCCAAAAGCACCCGCGATTACTGGGATTCCCTCTGACCGATCTGAAATTAGCGTGCACTAACCTTAGGATTTAGCGTGCGCTAGTCCTTCATAACAAACATCCGTTGACCTTATCGGAACATGTGCCGAAAGTGGCTGGGTCCACACGTATATTCCCTCTAGCCTTTTCTGCACTAGCGCGTGCTATTTTTCGCCTTTAGCATGCGCTAAGCCTGCACATTAGCGTATGATATGTCCACATACTAGCGCATATTAATTCAGGCTATATTTGGTCAATTCCAACTGTTCTATCCATCGTCTCGACATACAGAACACGAACATACGACATACTGAATACATATACTCAATTCAATAACATTATCATACGATACGCCCGACACACAATATCTTCAAATACAACTGTCAACCAGGTACGACAATTTTACCAATACAGATGTCTCAGTCCTTCAATTATTTTATCCATACTATACAGATTCCATAATGTACAATATAACTCGGATAAAATAATATTAAACAATCATAGTAGAAGTTCAGGATATTACAAGTGGTATCCGAATACCCTGACATATTTCCTGAAGAACTAACCTCTTTGCCACCAGATAGAGAGGTTGAGTTCAATATTGAGATCATGCCCGGGAAGGCACCCATAGTCAAAGCATCATACCGAATGGCACCATTGGAGCTTCAAGAGTTGAAGGCACAACTACAAAAATTACTCGATGTGGGCTTTATCCAACCCAGTGTATCACCATGGGGATCTCCAGTACTGTTCGTTAAGAAGAAGGATGGGACATTGAGACTTTGCATAGACTACCACGAACTCAACAACATCACCATTAAGAATAAGTATCCTCTTCCAAGTATAGATGAACTGTTTGATCAACTTCAAGGAGCCACGGTATACTCCAAATTCGATCTTCAACAAGGATACTACCAGTTGAAGATTAAAAATGAAGATGTTCCTAAAACCGCATTCCAAACTAGATATGGCCACGATTAGTTTATAGTGATGCCTTTGGACTCACGAATGCTCCCGCAGCATTTAAGGATTTAATGCACAGAGTATTCCAATTGTATCTCGATCGGTTTGTAGTGATCTTTATTGATGACATACTCGTGTACTCTAAATAGTAGAAAGATAATGAGGAGCACCTGAGACTAGTGTTAGAAACACTAAGGCGACACAAGTTGTACGCCAAGTACAGCAAGTGCGAATTTTGGTTGAGGGAAGTGGCGTTTTTGGGTCACATTATCTCTGGAGAAGGAATTGCAGTGGATCCATCCAAGATTGAAGCTATTATGATTGGAAGAGACCAGAAAATGTCACTGAAATCAGAAGCTTTATTGGACTTGTGGGTTACTACCGCAAATTCATCAAGGACTTCTCGAAGATAGCGGGACCTCTCACCCAACTGACCCAAAAGCAAATCAAATTTGAATGGATGGATAAGTGCGAATAAAGTTTTAAAGAACGCAAGAATAGGATTACTACCGCACCAATACTAACACTTCCAGTAGTAACCCATGGATTTGTCGTCTATAGCGATGCCTCGAAGGAAGGCCTTGGTGCAGTACTAATGCAAAATGGAAAAGTAATTGCGTATGCTACCAGGAAGCTCAAAATGCACGAAAGAAACTATCCAACACACAACATTGAGCTTGCAGCAATAGCCTTTGCCTTAAATAAATGGCGACACCATTTGTACGGTGCTGAATTCACAGTGTTTACAGACCATAAAAGTCTCAATTACTTATTTTCTCAAAAAGGAACATAACCTCTGACAGAGAAGGTGGGTAGAACTTTTAGAAGATTACCGTTGTGATATTCAACATCATCCGGGAAAAGCAAATATCGTGGCTGATGCCTTAAGTAGGAAGGCTAGGGTGGCCCGATTAATGGTCTGAGAATGGCAAGCTCTTGAGGAACTAAGCTGCCTAAAACCCATTCACGAAGGTACTCGCTTGGTATGCGCCAACCTTATAGTTAAACAAAAATTAATAGACAAAATTCAAGTAGCTCAAGAGAAAGATTCGAAACTTAAAGAATTGAAGGAAAAGATCATTAGGATCGAGAGACCCGAGTTTACAATTTCTGAGAATGGAATGGTACGCTTTAAAGAACGAATATACGTACCTCATGGTGAGATAATCAGGAGAAAAATTCTCGACGAAGCCTATTGTTCAAGGTATACGGTACATCCGGGACGTAACAAGATGTACCGAGACCTGAAGAAACACTTTTGGTGGGTAAACATGAAAAATCAAGTCGCTGAATTCGTGGCGCGATGTCTCACATGTCAGAGAGTCAAGACTGAACATTAGCGACCCTCAGGACTACTGCAACCATTAGAAGTCCCAGAATGGAAATGGGAAATGATAACCATGGACTTCGTTACTGATCTGCCAACAACAAGAGGGGGCTATAACACAATTTGGGTGACCGTCAACAGATTGACAAAATCATCGCATTTTGTCCGGTTAAAAAGGACGATAGCCTGCAAAAGCTGGCTAAAACTTATACCCGAGAGATTATTCGACTCCATGGAGTGCCAGCAGACATAGTATCTGATAGAGATCCAAGATTTGTATCTCGATTCTGGAAAGTCTTCCACAAGGAATTGGGAACTTCATTAAGTTTTAGCACAAGCGATCACCCCCAAACAGACGGGCAATCTGAACGAACCATCCAAACTCTTTAGGACATGTTATGAGCCTGCATGCTAGACTTTCAAGGAAAGATCGTCACCTACCATTGGTTGAATTCGCATATAACAAAAGTTACCAAGCAACAATCGAAATGGCACCCTATGAAGCTCTGTACGAAAGGAAGTGTCGATCCCCACTCTATTGGGAAATTGATGACCAGTGGATACCAAATACTCAACGAACAGAACCTTCACTAACAAATGTAGATTTGGTAAAAGAAGCCGTGGATAAAGTACAGTTCATTAGAGATAGAATCCGTACAGCTCAGAGTAGACAGAAGAGTTACGCCGATCAACGGAGGAAGGATCTAGAGTTCGAGGAAGGAGATCAAGTATTTCTAAGGTTATCTCTACAAAAGGGACGTATCGCAACGAGGAAAGGCGGAAAACTTAGTCCTAGGTATGTCGGACCATTCAAGATCATTGAACGAATTGGACGGATAGCATACCACCTTGAACTTCCGACTAATCTTTCTGGAATGAACGATGTTTTTCACATCTCGAGGTTGAAGAAATACCATCTAGACCCAATTCACGTCCTTACAATGGACATTCCGCCTATCAAGGAAAACCTAACGTATGAACAAAAACCAATCAAAATTCTTGACCAAAAAGTGCGAGAACTGAGAAAGAGACGGATCCCTTTAGTCAAGGTCATTTGGTCAAACCACACCCGAAAAGAGGATGCTACGTGGGAAGCAGAAGACGAGATGAGGAAAACCTACCCAGAACTATTCTAGATAGGATTTGGGGACCAAATTCTTTTAAGGAGGGGAGGATGTAAAATGATACGAATTCGCCCGGAGAAGTGGATACGTATCGTTTGGAGTATGTGTAGGAGTATGATAGCGGAAGGCTTTTTACGAGTAGGGTGTTTTGAGTGTATTTTATGAGAATAATATCAGATATAACAATGAAAATTCGAACAAGAACAAGGGTTTATCGAATTAGACCTATAATTCGATAAGTGATTTCTTCTCAAGACCTATTGAGAATCGATCGAATTAATACTCGAAGACGCGTCGAATAAAAATCAAGTTTCGATGAAAAGCATTCACCAAGGAAAACACAAAGTGTATTCTTTCAACATTCAAATTCATTCATCATATTGGTTACAAGGCTAATGATAGACTACTTATAGGAGGTGAAGTCTTACAACTAAGGAATCTAAAACAACAAGATCACATGATCTTTGAAATGAAAAACAATAACCAAGTAAAGAAATCAAAAGCAAGATAAAATGATCTTGAAAAGGAAGACAAGAATCAAAATAAAACCATAAAAATAACAACAACAAATAATAGGGGGAAAAAGAAAGGAAAAGAAGACAAAAATACACAAAAGTGTATAAAATAAGGGAGCTGCCATCAAGGACTCGACCGTGTCCCGAGACACGGCCGCGGCGCGGTCGACAGGTGTCGGCAGGACTCGATCGTGTTGCATGGAACACGATCGAGTGTCTGGACAGTGAGTTCCGACAGTTGTGGGCGAGTAGGACTCGACCGTGTCGCCTGGCACGGTCGGGTTCGGCCGACAGGCGTTCCGGCATTTTTGGGCGAGTAGGACTCGATCGTGTCGCCTGGCACGGCCGGGTTGGATGGGCAGACGTTCCGGCAGTTCTGGATGAGCATGACTCGACCGTGTCGGACGACACGGCCGAGTTCGGTCGATAGTGTTCGGCATTTTTCGGCAAGTGGTGACATTTTCTGGCAGGGTGGACATTTTCCGGCAGGTTAGACATTTTCCGGCAGGTGGTGACACGGGCGTGTCCTGGGACACGGTCGAGCTCGGCAGCTTGGTCCTTTTACGTCTTGTGTCCGTTTTCTCGCCTAAAAATGTCGTCGTACGTGCATGACGCGTTGTAAGGCCATTTACATCGATCCTTGCTTCTTTTTCTTTATTCGGACTAGTCAATTCCGTATCATTCCCTCCCCCTTTAAAGGGAATTTTTCTCAATTCCGAACTCCCTTCGTTTCCAGATGAAATAGCTAAAACCTCTACGTACTTGATTTCGAAAATATCCGCAGTGCGTATATAGCCCAAAATATTGAGACGGTAGGTAATAGGGGATCTCAGGGAATCACCAAACAAATAACTATCATTATTAATAAAATAATAATAATTATTCTGCGTGGTAATACCGATATCACGATATGAATCATCATATAACCGGACATCTGAAATGGGAAGCACGACAGTAATAATAGGTTGCTCTTCATCGGATGCCACTTCAAGACCTGGGAAAAATGCCTCGTCGTCGTCTTTCGTGTCAAACTCTTGGTAAGTCTCGGGATATAGATGTTCTGGAATCATAACATCCTCGAGCTCCGTATCATAAACTTAAAATGCCTCGTTGGAGTCTGCCTCATAAATTGGACAAAAGTCTTCAAAACAACTTTCATCGAGATATGGATCATCGTCGGGCACAACATCAAAAATGGGAAGCATTAATGATTTCACGCCGGGTTCACCATCAAAAATGGGAAACACGGGATCAATTATGGGTTCCTCTTCGTCAACTGGTTCTGTATCAAATACTGGTGGCCCTTCATAATCCGGCCCAATTTCCATGACACTAAAAGGCTCCTCACCATTAAAATAATTTGGTCCGTTTTGGTCAATTTGGCCAACACAACCAACTGATCCATGCTCAAAGTAGCAAGATCCAGGTTCGTCAATTAGGAAAACACGGCTCAACTTATCTTCTTCGTTGTATTGCGCCGTTGAAACCTCTATCTCATCTACTTCATTAAAAATGGTGGTGGGGACATCGTCTTCATCGAAAAAATGCTTTGCTAGAAATTTTTCGATGGGGAAAACCTTAGATCGAATGTCGGGGGCGGGGCGTCGAAGGATTGGTGGTGGGGAAACAACGAGTGGTGGTATGATTTGAACCTTCGATTGAAATGTTTTATGAATTTTTGCCAATCTCTGATTTTTGGCTTACGTTGTTGTGAACGGGACTGTTTCAGTTTTTGCCACCAGACGGCGGCGCTACCGCGGAGGCGCTTTGTCACCAGCGAAACACGGCGGTTGATTGGGGCAGCCTTGAAGGCCGAGTGCTCCTCACAAGCATGGAGCCAATCTATGCACGCATCTGGATTACTAGATTCGTGAAACTCCGGTATGCTGCGGAATTTAGCCAAGAAATCAATATCATTGGCGTCGTCTCTGCGTCTTGCTTGCATACGTTGCTCCGGTAAGCCGTTTAGTGCGTCACGGAGTTTCATCAAGAAATCTAGATCGTAGAAATCCATAACAAGAGTCAAGAGATAGTTCTTCACAAGAAATCGTCAATAAAATCGCCAAGGAAGCAACCTTGGGCTCTGATACCACTTATGATGAATTCGCCCGGAGAAGTGGATACGTATCGTTCGGATTATGTGTTGGTGTATGATAGCGGAAGGCTTTTTACGAGTAGGGTGTTTTGAGTGTATTTTATGGGAATAATATCGGATATAACAATGAAAATTCGAACAAGAACATGGGTTTATCTAATTAGACCTATAATTCGATAAGTGATTTTTTCTCAAGACCTATTGAGAATCGATCGGATTAATACTCGAAGATGCGTCGAATAAAAATCAAGTTTCGATGAAAAGCATTCACCAAGGAAAATACAAAGTGTATTCTTTCAACATTCAAATTCATTCATCATATTGGTTACAAGGCTAATGATAGACTACTTATAGGAGGTGAAGTCTTACAACTAAGGAATCTAAAACAACAAGATCACATGATCTTTGAAATGAAAAACAATAACCAAGTAAAGAAATCAAAAGCAAGATCAAATGATCTTGAAAAGGAAGACAAGAATCAAAATAAAACCATAAAAATAACAACAAAAAATAATAGGGGGGAAAAGAAAGGAAAAGAAGACAAAAATACACAAAAGTGTATAAAATAAGGGAGCTTCCGGCAGGGACTCGACCGTGTCCCGAGACACGGCCGCGGCGCGGTCGACAAGCGTCGGCAGTACTCGACCGTGTCGCCTGGAACACGGTCGGGTGTCTGGACAGTGAGTTCCGACAGTAGTGGGCGAGCAGGACTCGACCGTGTCGCCTGACACGGTCGGGTTCGGCCGACAGGCGTTTCGGCATTTTTGGGCGAGTAGGACTCGATCGTGTCGCCTGGCACGGTCGGGTTGGACGGGCAGACGTTCCGGCAGTTCTGGGCGAGCATGACTCGACCGTGTCGGACGACACGGCCGAGTTCGGTCGACAGTGTTCAGCATTTTTCGGCAAGTGGTGACATTTTCTGGCAGGTTGGACATTTTCCGGCAGGTGGTGACACGGGCGTGTCCTGGGACACGACCGAGCTCGGCAGCTTGGTCCTTTTACGTCTTGTGTCCGTTTTCTCGCCTAAAAATGTCGCCGTACGTGCATGATGCGTTGTAAGGCCATTTACGTCGATCCTTGCTTCGTTTTCTTTATTCGGACTAGTCAATTCCATATCATAAAACACCATAAATTCAAGTAGCATATTATATGTACGACTTACTTTATCATAATAAATTTTAATAAAATAGCAATTTTGCCTCATAGTTCAATATAATTTAGTATTCACTTATTTATTCATGAATTTCGAAATTATTTATAAATCAAATAATCAATTAATTAAAATCAAAGTGAAGTGTTAATCTACCTATTGGTCTATGTACAAACTCTTAAATATAAGTGGACTCACTAATGGATCATAGAAATTGAATTGAAAGTTCAATTAGGGCCCAAGACCAAAGAATAACCCAAACCACCTTTAACTTTAACCCGACCAACAAAGAACTAATCCAACACCACATGACCCAACCTACACCATTATAAAAAATAAATTAAAAATAATAATAAAAATGGCACAAAAATCGGCCATGATGAGTAAGAGGTTTGACCCTTCCACTTGTTATCTACACACAAACACTTGTCTTCACCCCTTCTTACACCTAGCCTCACCCCCCTCCCTATAAATACTTCCATGCACACTTTGTCTTCCTTTACACAAAATAAAAAATAAAAAATCTGCACATTCACAAGAGAGAGGGAGAGGCCGAAAATAGAGAAGAAAAGGAAGAGAAGAGAAAAAGAGGAAATGAAGTAGGAAGAAGAAAGTTAGGAGGAAACAAGGTAATGTAGTTTCTTACCTTAGCACTTATAGGTTTATACAATTATACATATATGTATATAACTTAACTAATTAGTGCTTGAATTCCTTATGTTGGTCTAATGTAGTGAAAAGGGAGGAAA
This sequence comes from Orobanche coerulescens, assembly GCA_033398695.1. Lineage (NCBI taxonomy): Eukaryota > Viridiplantae > Streptophyta > Magnoliopsida > Lamiales > Orobanchaceae > Orobanche > Orobanche coerulescens. Next base: position 94,744,334 of record CM065809.1, read on the forward strand.
AACTTTCACTACTTCACAAAGACTTAAAATTCCCTCACAACACCAAGCAAACAAGATGGGTGTAAACTTGTTTTTAAACTTAAATGAGAAATGTTTTCAAGAAAGGAAGATGCATGTTATTTTATGTAGTTTATATAATCTTCATTTCTTATGTCATAAGCATGCATGATGATTTATAACCTGTTTGTAATGTGACACTAACCAATTCTGATAATGTGAATGAAATGATTAAAACTTCTTGCAAAATGAGCATGTTGATATTCTTAATATTCTAGAAATTATGACCTTGAAGTGATTTATGTGTAAATATATGATTATGCATGTGAGATTGGATGTCTAAATTGTGGCCTAACAAAAGTTGATTTGACAAAACGAGCATAAAACGTAAAAATGTGAAATTAAAGAAAATTATGGACATTGTTGTTATAAGTATGTAATCTGACTTGGGGTCAAAAAACATAACATAATTATGTGCTAATCACCTACCCTTAAAATTTTACAAAAAACGGAAACCGTTTCCTAAGTCTACGGGTTAAAAATCGTCATAAAAGGAAATTGTGTAATTTCTTAAAAAATTATAAATATATTAGGAAATTTTCGTATATTTTCAGTTTATAATATCAAATGAGACTTAAGAACATGTTTAGTCTATGTCCTTAAATTTTTTTAAAAATCGAAACTCAGTTCCGATGTCTACGGGTTAAAAATCACAATTTAGATAAAATTTGGGATTAAATATAAATTCTTTAAAACTTTGGGGCCAAGACAAATTTTTCTTTCCCTTCTGGACCGAATATGTTCAAAATAAATATAATATCTCTAAAAGTTCATAAAGTTCGGAAGTCAGTCTAAATTTTGGGGCCAAAATGACATATTAAAACAGTTGGGGTCAAATAGTAAATTCCTACAAAATTGAAGTCTAGGAAAAATTTTTAAACTCTGGACTGAAAATATTGATTACTAAAGTATAAGTATTATGTCCGTAAAATTTTATAAAAATCGTAGCTAATTTTAATCTAAGGGCCAAAATGACATTTTAAATAAATTCGGGGCAAAATTGAAAACTCTGGAATTTCGGTTAGAAACTGAAAATTCTGAAAATCCTCCAAATTCTGGAATTTCAGGTTCAATATGAACTCTCTCGTAAGGTTTCGTCACCATCCGTGTCGAAATCCAAACCTTATAGTCATAAAAATCAAATTTGACAAATTTCGGGGTATAATTGTAATTTCGGAAATATCAGTCCCGAAACTGAAATTTTCAAAACCCTCCTGATTCTGGAATCAGATAATCATACTTGTTCCCATGAAATCTCATGACCATTCGATCTCAACTCGGAACGACCCAATATAATATTTCCGCAAACTCCAAAATCTAAATTCGGTGAAAGATTCTCCTTCACGAAAATATTTAATCCAAATAATATGTCTTCAACCAGGTCCATAATAATGCTCGTGCCACAAATAAACTTTCAAAGTGCCACGGACGGGACGACCCTCTAAATATATTGGGACAAAGTGCTACATCGATGGATGGGGGCCACCTCTTGAACCCATACGAAACAAAGCGTCTGACCTAATATCTAGGGGCCACCTCTTGAACTTGTAGGAGCCACCGCTAGAATCCCAAATCGAGTGGAGACGGTTAGACCGAGTCTTGTATCGAGTAGCGCGGCTGCGGTTCATGAGCGACTCTACCGTTGTTGCCTATTCCCATAATTGAAGAACGAAGTGTTCCGAGGGACCTGGGTGGTAGACTGCAGGATAATCGCGATTATGACATGATCCGGGAGAAAGACCCACGATCAGGACATGTATTACCCAGATAAGAGATAAGGAAGCACGGCTAACGTGAGGAGCACAAGCTCGATAAGTGAGGCTAAGGCCAACGTTGGGAGTCACAAGGAAGAGCTAGGTTTCTAGTCCAAATCGGCTGGTTCCGAGGCTAACTGATTGATTTAATGATGTAAAACCCCTAAAGCCAACCGGGAATATTACAGTGCTGTGGGCCCCGCGGCGGAACCCACAAGGCTAAAAGTCATTTTCGCAAACGTTACAGACACACCAAAGAGGCAAACACGGTAATATTTTAAATACTCAAATACTTTACAAAACAAAGTTCCCAAATTGTCATAAAATACCATTTGAAAGCACAAGGCGAAGACGCCAAAAGGGAATTTAGAAAGTATACGCGAGTTGGTAAAATACCGAAAGACATTTAAAGATACACACGCAGCAGATATAAACACAGAAGGAAATACATTTGCAGCGGAATTATAAAAACCAGAAAGAATACTCGAGTCCCAATAACAATGCCATAGCCAGTATCACCGGAAAGGTCATCCCTTCACGACCACTACTTGCTCGATCTCCAAGTACCTAAAAGATAAAGCCCACGATGGGGTCAGCCATAATAATCAACGATGATAATGATCACATCAACATAAATAATTACAATGTAAGAATGTTTCTAGTGTAATCTTACCGTAGTAACCTCACCCATTCGTGGTAACTCATTTCAAATCAACCCTCACCACAATTCGCGCCTCGTATTCTCAAGTGACGAATGAATTCGCAATTAACCATTTGTATTGTATTCAAAACGATACCAAGATTCTCAAACATAATATATATCCAATATGGAATATCCTGCCCATGTCCAATTCTATTCGCCGGATCGCACAATCGAATCCCAATTCTGGTAAAACCGATAACACACGATGCATCTGTAGATCAACTGCCCCGAAACAATGACAAGTCCCGGATATCGATACAAGGTATGAATGCTCACACAATCAATAATAATAAACAACCAATGCATCAGAACGAGAATATCAATGATATGATAACTTTACACAAGATCGACAAAGGACCAACCAAGAACGAGAATACCATTGATGTGGCAAACTACAATGAGATCAATAAAGGATCAACGACCGAGAATACCAACGATACGGTAAATACCAACAAGATCAATAAAGGATCAAAATCGAGAATACCATCAATACGGTAAACTCCAACAAGATCAATAAAGGATCAACAACGACCGAGAATACCAACAGTAAGGCAAACTCCAAACGGAATCAATAAAGATCAATAACAAATGAGTTGATCCACGATAGGGTGAACTCCAAACGAGATTAATAAAGGGTCAATAACAAACGAGTTGACCATCGATATGATAACTCCAAACGAGATAGTAGGGAATCAATAACAAACGAGATTACCAATGATATGGTAACTCCAAACGAGATCAGTAGGGAATCAATAACTAACGAGATTACCAACGATATGGTAACTCCAAACGAGATCAGTAAGGAATCAATAACAAACGTGATTACCAACGATATGGTAACTCCAAACGAGATCAGTAGGGAATCAATAACAAACGAGATTACCAACGATATGGTAACTCCAAACGAGATCAGTAGGGAATCAATAACAAACGAGATTACCAACGATATGGTATCTCCAAATGAGATCAGTGGGGAATCAATAACAAACGAGATTACCAACGATATGGTAACTCCAAACGAGATCGATAAAGGATCAACAGGGACAGATACACGAGAGAATAAAATCGTCAATCGTATACAAATCACATATATAGGATCTCGAGGACAAACCCGACTATCGAACAGATCCGATTATACATGGACTATGAACGACCAATCAACATGACTCAATATGGACGTCACGATACGCCCGATCCGGAAATGTGTCCGTATACAATCCCACCACGGGTATTGATAAGATACACGTCTGGTCTCGTACCTAATTAGCCTCACGAAGTACGTCTCGTGTGCACAGTTCAATATGAGGTTGAAACCAACACATGCTACACATGCCCGCCCTGAAAATCCTACACATGACCGATCAGAACGTATCTGACTCCAGATATGTCATGATACAACATGACAACGAAACTCGAAGAAATGCATATCCAATAAGGATCAGAAAACTTCCAAAGTGAGCAACGACAGTTCGATAATGAAATATCGACACGACCACAATGTCGTATTCCTGCTAGAGAACAGTTCACAGCATGCTCAACAATGCATATAATATTAGCACATAACTCCCAAGGTCGCAACCAAGGGTCACAAAAGTATCTACTCAGGAATACTCCGGACAACATCACATAAACTCCCAACGCCGCAGCCAAGGGTCACGGAAGCATCTACTCAAGGTGCCAGATTCTGGTCTTATCCCTCAACACAGTTCCACACGGGTACCATTCACGTTATATCCCCAACACATCGGCCCAACAATTTACAGTTCACAGAAAGAGCACATCACAAATATACCAAATAATGATGCACACTCATCGCATGAAACATCAACACACACACATATGCAACAATGCAACATGATAATTATCATAATTCAGCAATACAAAATTACCTCAAAGCCGGAGAGGCTAACCCTTCCTCGACCAACGTCTCTGAACGAATACACGGTTATTCGAATAGTCCAAAATGAAGTACATTCCATCACTATTACCAAACCACCATCTCGAGTTCAAAGTCGGCGCGATAGACTACCCTAGACATCCACCATTTCATACAATAGACCAAGGTAATTCACATCTCCGTTTCCACTAGACATCTTTAAAATCATATACATTATGATTTATCCCAGTCAAAGCATGATATACATACTATCATCCCGACAATTCATATTCCATAATACCATTGCTATATGAATCATAAATGAAATGAAATCGAAACCATTTATTAAACATTATGAACTGAGCAAGCATAACTTGCCTCGATACCGATACGACGAAGCCGTTACCAATCCCATCGCCTTCATCTACGAGCTCCTCAGCCTCGACCAAGGCGATTCATGCATTCTCCAATCTCAATTGCAGCACAACGGTTAATCATCAACGATCACTTACCGCAACCTAATGCAATAATCAATTAACAATACGTTCGATAACAATCAACAACCGATACAATCAACCAATCAAACTCAATGGTTCAATGATATCTCGTTCATACGAAATCAAACCATTATATCTCAAACAATACGTATACAAGCCGCAATTCGATAATCAATCAATTTTAACATTCTCGAATCCGCCTTCAACCTTAATTACAGTTTTAACAAGGCTCCTTCCTCTTCATATTAGTAAATTCATAGAAAACCAATTATCGTTTATTATCACGAACAACCATATACCAAAATTAACCGTAATCTTTCCAAATTCCATAAAATCACGACATGTATAACTCAAGAGTTCTTCAAGAAGATGAATTAATCCATAATCATGTTTGTAGCCAACAAAATGACGTAATCCAATTTGTTCTAACATCTAAACCATCGTCCAATCCATAATCCAAGGCATATATCATTTTGTTCTTCAATATACAATTCATATAACCTCAAGAATCGCAACAACACACCATAATCATCATCATACGAAGAAGAACATCAACAATAATATCAAAATCCGAATTAAAGAGAGGAGCTTTTCAGCATACCTCTTGAAGAAGAACTACATGGATCAAACACTTCAAGAAACATCAAGAACTCCAAGATTCAAGCTTCTAATCAAATTATCAAGGTCTCCACCAAGGTAGAAGGGTCTGGAATGGGATTGAAAGTGAAGAGGGACGAGCTATGGTGGAAAAAATGTGTTTCCTCTCATGAAGAAATGAAAGACCAATTCTTAATATATAATCTGCACAGCTTGTTACGTACGTTAAGACCCAACCTTAACGTAAGACACTTTAACTTGCGCTACATGTCCTGCATAGCGTACGTAATAGTCATCCAGGATTAACTGTCCTATTTCGTGGCATGCATTACGTACGTAATTTCCTTACCGTAGAGTACGTAATGTAGCGGTTGACTTGCTACAGTGCCATACTTGCTTAACGTACGCAATGGCACATCCTTAATGTACGTAAGGCTCGAGGTTGACTCGCTTGTCCACATCCGTGCCGAAAGCTGCCGACACCGAGCCCACCTGCCGACCATAGCTCGAACCTGTTAGATTCCCTTCATAATGTTTGTTATGTACTCAACCTAACGTACGTTAAGCCCACTTCGTTACGTACGCAAGCTCCTATGCTTAGCGTATGCTACGCTTGCACCATTACGTACGTAATCTTCTATACTTAACGTATGTAGTGGCTTTTATACTTAGCCATTTTTGCTCCTGCCTGCTGTCTCAATATATCGAACACGTACACGCGACATACTGAATACATATACTCGTTCCGATAATATTCTCATATGATACATCAGATGTACGATATCCTCAATGGCAATCGTCGACCAAGTACGTCAATTATACAAATACTCATACAGTATACCCGACATCGAAAGACATATCAAGCATGTAGTATCCTAGAATTAAAATAACCTCGATAGATAGACTGACACGACTGTCACAGTTTCCAAAATCATTCATCCATACTACATCGGTCCCACTGTACAGTACAACTCAGATAAACAATGCGAAAAATTCATAGCGAAATTCTAGTATATTACATATCTTCCCACTTAAATAAGTTTCTTCCTCGAAACTTATAATCCTGTCATAATCAATATCTCAATCCCGAAATATCTCAAAATCGTGCCACCATGCTCAAATAATCATCACTAAAACCAAATAACGGAAAGAACATACTTACAGGTCCGTGAAGTCGATGATCTCCCGTGATAATAGCATACGACTCTCATACAAAGCCTCAATCACAATAACAATACACCGGCATCACAAGTATAGCAATTTGAAAATATTTCAAAATTTTTGGAACCTCCAAAAATCGGTTTGATTCAAAAATCATAAAATCATTTTCAAAAGTAATGCTACTACCGTATTGGTAGAGCCACATAACACACATGCCCAGGTTTTTCGAAACCCAAGCTCCGATCCCATCTTCTGGAACACCCCTAAAGCCAACCGGGAATATTACAGCGTTGTGGGCCCCACGCCGGAACCCACAAGGCTAAAAGTCATTTTCGCAAACGTTATAGACACGCCAAAGAGGCAAAGACGGTAATATTTTAAATACTCAAATACTTTACAAAACAAAGTTCCCAAATTCCATCATAAAATACCATTTGAAAGCACAAGGCGAAGACGCCAAAAGGGCATTTAGAAAGTATACATGAGTTGGTAAAATACCGAAAGCCATTTAAAGATACACACGCAACGGATATAAAGACAGAAGGAAATACATTTGCAGTGGAATTATAAAACCCAGAAAGAATACTCGAGTCCTAATAACCATGCCATAGCCAGTATCACCGGAAGGGTCATCCCTTCACGACCGCTACTAGCTCGATCTCCAAGTACCTAAAAGATAAAGACCACGACGGGGTCAGCCATAATACTCAACGATGATAACGATCACATCAACATAAATAATTACATATCAATGTAATTACAAGGTAAGAATGCTTCTAGTGTAATCTTACCGTAGTAACCTCACCAATTCGTGGTAACTCATATCAAATCAACCCTCACCTCAATTCACGCCTCGTATTCTCAAGTGACGAATGAATTCGCAATTAACCATTTGTACTGTATTCAAAACGATACCAAGATTCTCAAACATAATATATATCCAATATGGAATATCCTTCCCATGTCCAATTCTGTTCGCCGGATCGCACAATCGAATCCCAATTCTGGTAAAACCGATAACACATGATGCATCTGTAGATCAACTGCCCCGAAACAATGACAAGTCCTGGATATCGATACAAGGTATGAATGCTCACACAATCAATAATAATAAACAACCAATGCATCAGAACGAAATAACAATGACATGATAACTCCACACAAGATCAACAAAGGACCAACCACGAACGAGAATACCATTGGTGTGGTAAACTCCAACGAGATCAATAAAGGATCAACGACCAAGAATACCAATGATACAGTAAATCCCAACAAGATCAATAAATGATCAACAACCGAGAATACCATCGATACGGTAAACTCCAACAAGATCAATAAAGGATCAACAACAACCGAGAATACCAACGGTAAGGCAAACTCCGAATGGAATCAATAAGGATCAATAACAAATGAGTTGACCCACGGTAGGGTGAACTCCAATTAAGATTAATAAAGGGTCAATAACAAACGAGTTGACCATCGATATGGTAACTCCAAACGAGATCGGTAGGGAATCAATAACAAATGAGATTACCAACGATATGGTAACTCCAAACGAGATCAGTAGGGAATCAATAACAAACGAGATTACCAATGATATGGTAACTCCAAACGAGATCAGTAGGGAATCAATAAAAAATGAGATTACCAACGATATGGTAACTCCAAATGAGATTAGTAGGAAATCAATAACAAACGAGATTACCAATGATATGGTAAATCCAAACGAGATCGATAAAGAATCAACAGGGACAGATACACGAGAGAATAAAATCGTCAATCGTAAACAATCACATATATGGGATCTCGAGGACAAACCCGACTATCGAACAGATCCGATTATACATGGACTATGAACGACCAATCAACATGACTCATGATGGACGTCACGATACGCCCGATCCAGAAATGTGTCCGTGTACAAGCCAACCATGGGAATTGATCAGATACACGTCTGGTCTCGTACCTCATCAGCCTCACGAAGTACGTCTCATGTGCACGGTTCAATATGAGGTCGAAACCAACACATGCTACACGTGCCCGCCCTGAAAATCCTACACATGACCGATCAGAACGTATCTTACTCCAGATATGTCACGATACAACATGACAACGAAACTCGAAGAAACGCATATCCAATAAGGATCAGAAAACTTTCCAAGTGAGCAACGACAGTTCGATAATGAAAGATCGACACGACCACAATGTCGTATTCTCACTAGACAATAGTTCACAGCATGCTCAACATTACATATAATATTAGCACATAACTCCCAAGGTCGCAACCAAGGGTCACGGAGGTTTCTACTCAGGAATACTCCGAACAATATCACATAAACTCCCAAGGCCGCAGCCAACGGTCACGGAAGCATCTACTGAGGAATACCCCGGACCGTGGGTGCCAGATTCTGGTCTTATCCCTCAACACAGTTCCACACTGGTACCATTCAGGTTTTATCCCCCAACACATCGGCCCAATAATTTACAGTTCACAGAATGAGCACATCACGAATATACCAAATAATGATGCACACTCATCGCATGAAACATCAACACACACATATGCAATAATGCAACATGATAATTATCATAATTCAGCAATACTAAATTACCTCAAAGCCGGAGTCGCTAACCCTTCCTCGACCAATGTCCCTGAACGAATACACGGTTATTCGAATAGTCCAAAATGAAGTACATTCCATCACTATTACGAAACCACCATCTAGAGTTCAAAGTCGGCACGATCGACTACCCTCGACATCCACCATTTCATACAGTAGACCAAGGTAATTCACATCTCCGTTTTCACTAGGCATCTTTAAAATCATATACATTATGATTTATCCCAGTCCAAGCATAATATACATACCATCATCCCGACAATTCATATTTCATAATACCATTGCTATATGAATCATAAATGAAATGAAATCGAAACCATTTATTAAACATTATGAACTGAGCAGGCATAACTTGCCTCGATACCGATACGATGAAGCCGTTACCAATCCCATCGCCTTCATCTACGAGCTCCTCAGCCTCGACCAAGGTGAATCTTGCATTCTACAATCTCAACCGCAGCACAACGGTTAATCATCAACGATCACTTGCCGCAACCTAATGCAATAATCTATTAACAATACGTTCGATAACAATCAACAACCGATACAATCAACCAATCAAACTCAATGGTTCAACGATATCTCGATCATACGAAACCAAACCATTATATCTCAAACAATACGAATACAAGCTGCAATTCGATAATCAATCAATTTTAACATTCTCGAATACGACTTCAACCTTAATTACGGTTTTAACAAGGCTCCTTCTTGTTCATATTCGTAAATTCACAGAAAACCAATTACCGTTTATTATCACGAACAATCATATACCAAAATTAACCGTAATCTTTCCAAATTCTGTAAAATCACGACATATATAACTCAAGAGTTCTTCAAGAACATGTATTAATCCATAATCATGTTTGTAGCCAACAAAACGACGTAATCCAATATGTTCTAACATCTAAACCATCGTCCAATCCATAATCCAAGGCATATATCATTTTGTTCTTCAATATACAATTCATATAACCTCAAGAATCACAACAACACACCATAACCATCATCATACGAAGAAGAACATCAACAACAATATCTAAATCCGAATTAAAGAGAGGAGTTTTTCAGCATACCTCTTGAAGAAGAACTACAAGGATCAAACACTTCAAGAAACATCAAGAACTCCAAGCTTCAAGCTTCTAATCAAATTATTAAGGTCTCCACCAAGGTAGAAGGGTCTGGAATGGGATTGAAAGTGGAGAGGGACGAGCTGGGGTGGAAAAAATGTGTTTCTTCTTGTGAAGAAATGAAAGACCAATTCTTAATATATAATCTGCACATCTTGTTACGTACGTTAAGACCAAACCTTAACGTAAGACCCTTTAACGTACGCTACATGTCCTGCATAGCGTACGTAATAGTCATCCAGGATTAACTGTCCTATTTCGTGGCATGCATTACGTACGTAATTTCCTTACCGTAGCGTACGTAATGTAGCGGTTGACTTGCTACAGTGCCATACTTGCTTAACGTACGCATTGGCACATCCTTAATGTACGTAAGGCTCGAGGTTGACTCGCTTGTCCACATCTGTGCCGAAAGCTTCCGACACCGGGCTCACCTGCCGACCATAGCTCGAACCTGTTCGATTCCCTTCATAACGTACGTTATGCACTCAACCTAACGTACATTAAGCCCACATCGTTCCGTACGCAAGCTCCCCTGCTTAGCGTACGCTACACTTGCACCATTACGTACGTAATCTTCTATACTTAACGTATGTAGTGGCTTTTATACTTAGCCATTTTTGCTCCTGCCTGCCGTCTCAATATACCGAACACGTACACGCGACATACTGAATACATATACTCGTTCCGATAATATTCTCATACGATACATCAGATGTACGATATCCTCAATGGCAATCGTCGACCAAGTACGCCAATTATACAAATACTCATACAGTATACCCAACATCGAAAGGCATATCAAGCATGTAATATCCTAGAATTAAAATAACCCCGATAGATATACTGGCACAACTGTCACAGTTCCCAAAATCATTCATCCATACTGCATCGGTCCCACTGTACAGTACAACTCAAATAAACAATGCGAAAAATTCATAGCGAAATTCTAGTATATTACATATCTTCCCACTTAAATAACTTTCGTCCTCGAAACATATAATCCTGTCATAATCAATATCTCAATCCCGAAATATCTCAAAATCATGCCACCATGCTCAAATAATCATCACTAAAACCAAATATCTGAAAGAACATACTTACAGGTCCGTGAAGTCGATGATCTACCGTGATACTAGTATACGACTCCCATACAAAACCTCAATCACAATAACAACACACCGGCGTTACAAGTATAGCAATTTGAAAATATTTCAAAAATTTTAGAACCTCCAAAAATCGGTTTGATTCAAAAATCAGAAAATCATTTCAAAAGTCATGCTACTACCGTATTGGTAGAGCCACAAAACACACATACCTGGGGTTTTCGAAACCCAAGCTCCGATACCATCTTATGTAACACCCCTAAAGCCAACCGGGAATATTACAGCGCTGTGGGCCCCACGCTGGAACCCACAAGGCTAAAAGTCATTTTCGCAAACGTTATAGACACGCCAAAGAGGCAAAGACGGTAATATTTTAAATACTCAAATACTTTACAAAACAAAGTTCCCAAATTCCATCATAAAATACCATTTGAAAGCACAAGGCGAAGACGCCAAAAGGGCATTTAGAAAGTATACATGAGTTGGTAAAATACCGAAAGCCATTTAAAGATACACACGCAGCGGATATAAAGACAGAAGGAAATACATTTGCAGTGGAATTATAAAACCCAGAAAGAATACTCTAGTCCTAATAACCATGCCATAGCCAGTATCACCGGAAAGGTCATCCCTTCACGACCGCTACTAGCTCGATCTCCAAGTACCTAAAAGATAAAGACCACGACGGGGTCAGCCATAATACTAAACGATGATAACGATCACATCAACATAAATAATTACATATCAATGTAATTACAAGGTAAGAATGCTTCTAGTGTAATCTTACCGTAGTAACCTCACCAATTCGTGGTAACTCATATCAAATCAACCCTCACCTCAATTCACGCCTCGTATTCTCAAGTGACGAATGAATTCGCAATTAACCATTTGTACTGTATTCAAAACGATACCAAGATTCTCAAACATAATATATATCCAATATGGAATATCCTTCCTATGTCCAATTCTGTTCGCCGGATCGCATAATCGAATCCCAATTCTGGTAAAATCGATAACACGTGATGCATCTGTAGATCAAATGTCCCGAAACAATGACAAGTCCCGGATATCGATACAAGGTATGAATGCTCACATAATTAATAATAATAAACAACCAATGCATCAGAACGAAAATATCAATGACATGATAACTCCACACAAGATCAACAAAGGACCAACCACGAACGAGAATACCATTGGTGTGGTAAACTCCAACGAGATCAATAAAGGATCAACGGCCAAGAATACCAACGATACAGTAAATCCCAACAAGATCAATAAAGGATCAACAACCGAGAATACCATCGATACGGTAAACTCCAACAAGATCAATAAAGGATCAACAACAACCGAGAATACCAACGGTAAGGCAAACTCCAAATGGAATCAATAAGGATCAATAACAAACGAGTTGACCCATGGTAGGGTGAACTCCAAATGAGATTAATAAAGGGTCAATAACAAACGAGTTGACCATCGATATGGTAACTCCAAACGAGATCGGTAGGGAATCAATAACAAATGAGATTACCAACGATATGGTAAATCCAAACGAGATCAGTAGGGAATCAATAACAAACGAGATTACCAACGATATGGTAACTCCAAACGAGATCAGTAGGGAATCAATAACAAACGAGATTACCAATGATATGGTAACTCCAAACGAGATCAGTAGGGAATCAATAAAAAACGAGATTACCAACGATATGGTAACTCCAAACAAGATCAATAGGGAATCAATAACAAACGAGATTACCAACGATATGGTAACTCCAAACGAGATCGATAAAGGATCAACAGGAATAGATACACGAGAGAATAAAATCGACAATCGTAAACAATCACATATATGGGATCTAGAGGACAAACCCGACTATCGAACAGATCCGATTATACATGGACTATGAACGACCAATCAACATGACTCAAGATGGACGTCACGATACGCCCGATCCGGAAATGTGTCAGTGTACAAGCCAACCACGGGTATTGATCAGATACACGTTTGGTCTCGTACCTAATCAGCCTCACGAAGTACGTCTCATGTGCACGGTTTAATATGAGGTCGAAATCAACACATGCTACACGTGCCCGCCCTGAAAATCCTACACATGACCGATCAAAACGTATCTGACTCCAGATATGTCACGATACAACATGACAACGAAACTCGAAGAAATGCATATCCAATAAGGATCGGAAAACTTTCCAAGTGAGCAATGACAGTTCGATAATGAAAGATCGACACGAGCACAATGTCGTATTCTCGCTAGACAACAGTTCACAACATGCTCAACATTGCATATAATATTAGCACATAACTCCCAAGGTCGCAACCAAGGGTCACAGAGGTATCTACTCAGGAATACTCCGAACAATATCACATAAACTCCCAAGGCCGCAGCCAACGGTCACGGAAGCATCTACTCAGGAATACTCCGAACCGTGGGTGCCAGATTCTGGTCTTATCCCTCAACACAGTTCCACACGGGTACCATTCAGGTTTTATCCCCCAACACATCGGCCCAACAATTTACAGTTCACAGAATGAGCACATCACGAATATACCAAATAATGATGCACACTCATCGCACGCAACAATGCAACATGATAATTATCATAATTCAGCAATATTAAATTACCTCAAAGCCGGAGTCGCTAACCCTTCCACGACCAATGTCCGTGAACGAATACACGGTTATTCGAATAGTCCAAAATGAAGTACATTCCATTACTATTACCAAACCACCATCTAGAGTTCAAAGTCGGCACGATAGACTACCCTCGACATCCACCATTTCATACAGTAGACCAAGGTAATTCACATCTCCGTTTCCACTAGGCATCTTTAAAATCATATACATTATGATTTATCCCAGTCCAAGCATAATATACATACCATCATCCCGACAATTCATATTTCATAATACAATTTCTATATGAATCATAAATGAAATGAAATAGAAACCATTTATTAAACATTATGAACTGAGCAGGCATAACTTGACTCGATACCGATACGATGAAGCCGTTACCAATCCCATCGCCTTCATCTACGAGCTCCTCAGCATCGACCAAGGCGAATCTTGCATTCTACAATCTCAACCGCAGCACAACGGTTAATCATCAACGATTACTTACCGCAACCTAATGCAATAATCTATTAACAATACGTTCGATAACAATCAACAACCGATACAATCAACCAATCAGACTCAATGGTTCAACGATATTTCGATCATATGAAATCAGACCATTATATCTCTAGCAATACGAATACAAGCTGCAATTCGATAATCCATCAATTTTAACATTCTCGAATACGACTTCAACCTTAATTACGGTTTTAACAAGGCTCCTTCTTGTTCATATTCGTAAATTCACAGAAAACCAATTACCGTTTATTATCACGAACAATCATATACCAATTAACTGTAATCTTTCCAAATTCCGTAAAATCACGACATATGTAACTCAAGAGTTCTTCAAGAATATGAATTAATCCATAATCATGTTTGTAGCCAACAAAAGACGTAATACAATTTGTTCCAACATCTAAACCATCGTCCAATCCATAATCCAAGGCATATATTATTTTGTTCTTCAATATACAATTCATATAACCTCAAGAATCAAAACAACACACCATAACCATCATCATACGAAGAAGAACATCAACAACAATATTAAAATCCGAATTAAAGAGAGGAGTTTTTCAGCATACCTCTTGAAGAAGAACTACAAGGATCAAACACTTCAAGAAACATCAATAACTCCAAGATTCGAGCTTCTAATCAAATTATCAAGGTCTCCACCAAGGTAGAAGGGTCTGGAATGGGATTGAAAGTGAAGAGGGATGAGCTGGGGTGGAAAAAATGTGTTTCCTCTCGTGAAGAAATGAAAGACCAATTCTTAATATATAATCTGCACAGCTTGATACGTATGTTAAGACCCAACCTTAACGTACGTCAGACCCTTTAACGTATGTTACATGTCCTGTATAGCGTACAAAATAGTCATCCAGAGATAACTGTCATATTTCATGGCATGCATTACGAACGTAATTTCCTTACCGTAGCGTACGTAATGTAGCGGTTGACTTGCTACATGGCAATACTTGCTTAACGTACGCAATGGCACATCCTTAACGTACGTAAGGCTCGTGGTTGACTCGCCTGTCCACATCCTTTCCGAAAGGTGCCGACACCGGGCCCACCTGCCGACCACAGCTCGGACCTGTTCGAACGTATGTTATGCACTCAACCTAACGTATGTTAAGCCCGCTTCGTTACGTACACAAGCTCCTCTGCTTAGCGTACGCTATGCTTGCACCATTACATATGTAATCTTCTATGCTTAACCTACGTAGTGGCTTTTATACTTAGCCATTTTTGCTCCTGCCTGTCGTCTCAATATACCGAACACGTACACGCGACATACTGAATACATATAGTCGTTCTGATAACATTCTCATACGATACATCTGATGTACGATATCCTCAATGGCAATCGTCGACCAAGTACGTCAATTATACAAATACTCATACAGTATACCCGACATCGAAAGACAAGCATGTAATAACCTAGAATTAAAATAACATCGATAGATATACTGGCACGACTGTCACAGTTCCCAAAATCATGCATCCATACTGCATCGGTCTCACTCTGTACAGTACAACTCAGATAAACAATGCGAAAAATTCATAGCGAAATTCTAGGATATTACAAATGATTGAATGATTAATTGATTGTTTGCATAATTGAACGTTTGAAAAGTTAACTTTATCCATGGGTTGGATAGTTCTTGTTATTAAGCAAATAAGTAAAGTCTACTTCTAAAATTGCACAGATTATTTCAATAAAACTAAGACTAGACTTATTTCATCATTCACAAATCGATAACATGCATCACTCAAAACTTTGAAACAAAAGCAAGCCACACTTGCACACGATCACCCACTCACTGAAACCTTTTGTCTCACCCCACCATTTTCCTTTTAAACTAGACTGTGAGCAAATCGATGAAGTCGAAGAAGACCATGATAAAGAGACTGATTAGATCACTCTGCTGCCAAGACTTAGTTTTCGGTTGTTATCTTGAATGTATTGAATAAAGTTGTTTCCCGTACTTGTACTCGTTTTGTTATTTCTGCTGCAACATTGTAATCGACATAAATCAGATATTATTTTTCCTGTATTACCGAATCTTAGGAATATCGGGCTAAGATCGTTACCTTGAATTTTATCTTGTCTTAATTGAGCTTCCGCTATTTATTCTGTGTACTTGCTCCAATAAATCAAATGATCAACCAATGTATTGCGTCCTCGTCTTTCCCAATGTTTGAGGGCGTGACATTTTGGTATGTTTTTTAATTTCACAAAGTTATGGGGTAATTACTATCGTTGTCGTTCCGAACCTTTGGGTAGTCGGAATCGTGTTTTCTTTTATTGCTTTAGTTCTGACTCGAACTCGTCGTGCGTGTGTCTTCTTCAGTCCGTTGTTTAGGGTCGGGTGCGCATTTTTTTCATCCGGGGAAGAATTCGTCATTTTCCAACTTTGAGTGCTGTCTGCACTTGTTAACGCATGCTAAGAATGCCCTTAGCACACGCTAATGGGCTAGTCGCGTTAGCGCATGCTATGGCCTAGCATAGCACACGCTATCTGGGCGTCATATGAGTTTTCAGCAGCTTCGTTAACGCGCGCTATTCTAGCTATAACGCACGCTAACGGGACATTCCAGAGACCCTCCAGTTGTCTGTTGTAGATCGTTAGCGCACGCTACGTCCGAGCATGGCGTACGCTAATATGTCAATTAGCGCACGCTAAGACCATTCTTAGCACACGCTATCTGGGCCCGACAGTACTTTTTAATCAGTCTAGAGCAGCCTGGAATAAGAGATTAGTGCACGCTATGGCACTCCTTAGCGCACGCTAAATGTGGGTATAAGTACCCGTGAGTTGACAAGTTCCTTCATTTCCATCCATCCTTTCCCCTTCTCCATTTTTGAGCGATTCTTGGGCGAATTCCAGGCGATTCGAAGTCTTGTAACTTCAAGGTATCATCTTTCTTGAGTTCCTCGTGTAGATTAACAACATCTATGCGTGTTCTTCATCTTCGATCCGAGGTAATCTCTTAGAACCCTATTTTGGGAGAGTTTGTGGGTTTTCGATTAAAGTCCGATTCGTCCCCTGTTGTTGATTAATCAATGACGTATGTAATCTTAGTGGTATTCATGTTTTCCCTATGAGTTCATGATAAATTTCGTGGTATTTGTGAAATCGGGAGGGTTTGGTTGCGACCTGCCCTCGTTGTTCTTTTTGTATGAATTTACATGAATTGTAGGTGGGTTTTCGGGTGTATTCCATTTTTGAACTCGTGTAGATTGGTTGTGATTGTATTCGTAGAATCGTTAGGTTCGGGGTTGTCGGTTCCTAGCGAGCGTGGTTGATTTTTCCATTCATCTCGTCGTCAATTTCTCAAGGCAAGTATTCTTGTGAAACCCTTATGCTTAACATGAAATGGTAATGTATATGTGTGTGATTTGATCACTCCGGGAGGGTCCGATGGGGCATCGGAGGAATCTGTGATTTCACTTCTGATTCACGAGCTTGTTTGGATAGCCAGTCCGGGAGGGTCCATAGAGGCCTCGGATGGGACCAGTGGTCTAGCCCCGGTCCTAAGTAAATTTTCAACTGTGATTACTGATTGTTTGTTTTCCGGGAAAAGACATGTTTTGATTTTGAAACATTTTGATGCATGTACTATGAGATGTGTAAGCGAATGGTTTGTCTTGATTACTTGTACTAGCGTAATTGCTAACACATTTGGGGAACTCGTTTTTGGGGAAAATCCTGTTATGAATTTTAGGTTGCGTTCAGCCGGTCGAGTGCACACTAGAGCAGTACGAGGATGCTGGCCAGGGTTGTTGACGTGTGCAAATGTGTTCCTATATTTTAGTTGCCCATTTTAATGTTTTTTTTCAAACTTGTAAACTGATAGACAGTACTCGCGAGTACTTAGGCGTTTTAATTTGGAAGATGGATACTAAATTTTAATTGTGATTTTCGGTGATGTTTGGTTTACCGGTTGTACCAGACATTTTATTTAATTTTTATCTTGGTGATGTGTGTTTTCTCGCTAATCGAGATGGTTAGAAGAGCGGAATTAATTATTTAACCTTGTGGGTCCCACGTAGGGGTCCACTGTGCTGTAATATACCCTGAATATCTTGGGAGTGTTACAGAAAATGGTATCGAAGCACTGGGTTTATGGAAACCTAGGCTTGTGGTTTAATTGGGTCTAGTTGTGTTTTCATCACACTGCCATCATCTCAATACTTCCAGTGTTCATAAGTTTTCCTTACTCGATTCTTTTGTTTTCTCGAATCGTACTTCCGTTTCTTGAATTGTGATTGTTTTTCTCTCGTACTTATCATTGAGATGCTTTCGCTACCTCTTATCTTCAGTATGGATACTAGGAGAGGTCGAGGTAGAGGTCGTGGCCGTGGTCGTGGACGCGGCCGGGGACATGGGGCAGCAAGTGGGGCGGCCACGTCACACACTTCTGGAGCCGGCAGTACTGATGGTCGTTAGAGCCATACTGCTAGTCAAGATGGAACAGCTGGTAATGGCGCCGACATTTGTGTTGCAGCTCTGATGCAACAAATGGTGAACCAAATGGCTGCGATAGCCCAGATGGTTTAAAACCCGGCTCCAGCTCATGCTGCTCAGGACATAGCGAATCGTTGGCTCCAGGATGTCATTAGGATGCATCCTTCTCAGTTTTCTGGGGATTCAGACCTGATTGGTTGGGAGAGGTAGATCAAAGAGATGTCCAAGATCTTTGTTGCCACTAACTATCCAAAGGATCGCAAGGTCCCAATCGCCCAGTATTTTCTCACTGGGGACGCTGCTGATTGGTGGGAGGCTGTTGAGCCTCAGGATCATGATGCTTCGTGGGTCGAGTTCAGAGGCCTTATGGAAGCTGAATACAGTCCGCGTCCAGTTCGGCAGGCGCGGGTCCATGCTTTTTATGATGCTCAGCCTCGAATATATTCCGGTTTCTCAGGCCATTACAGATTTCAACCGAGAATTAGGCTTCGTGAAGGCCCAGGTTAAGGAGGAGAGCGACAAGATTCGCCACTTTTGTAGGCGGACGAAACCGAGGATCCATGATTACATGTCTGGACTCGCCTGCACCACCCTAAAGGACTATCAAAGTAGAGCTCTTGCTTATGATATGTCCTTGACGGCCAGTGAGGCGGACCAAGAAAGTAAGAAACAGAAATCTGTCGGTAACTTTTCGGGTCACAAGGGCGGAGTTCAACAGAAGTCTTAGTCTGCTAACTTTCCTGTGGGCGGTTCGGATCGTTTTTTGGGGGCTTCCGAGGTACTTCCATTGCCTCCACTCACGGGTTCAGATGTTTTAACTGTGGCCAACCGGGCCATAGAAACCGGGAGTGTCCTCGTCCGTCGTTGACTTGTCATACCTGTGGCCAGTCGGGCCACAAGACTTCTTTTTGTGATCGTTTAGGGCAGACTCTCGGTGCCTAAGCTTCTTTCCCAGCGCCTAGGGAGTCGAGTGCGAACCAGGGGTCATTTGCTCCGCAGTCTCCACAGAGTGTCAGCCAAGGGAGAGGTCGCGGCCAGCCCGCTAAAGGGGGAGCTTCCAGTGTCGGATCTGCTCATCCACGTGTATATGAGATGAGGAGGGCCGATGATCCAGCGGCTACCATAGCTACATGTACCGTTCATATCCATTATCATCCTGTCAGTGTGCTTTTCGATTCAGGTGCTACGCATTCGTTCATCTCTCTGGAGTGTGTGCGATGTTTAGGTCTTGACTGTTTGTCGCCTTGTGGGCCTTTTTTCGTCAAACTTTCTAGAAGTGATAGGATCGTTGGTGATCGGGGGATCCGAGATTGTATTGTGGTTATTTGTGAGTGGGCTTGGCTCTTTAATCTTATTGTTATGGATATTGAGGGTGAGGATTTGATTCTCGGGGATGATTGGCTCAAGCGGCATGGTGCGGTCATGAACTACCACATGAGGACCATCACCATATTAGTCGAGGACGGCACTGAGCACTCTTTCGCGGGGCGAAACAGGGGAAACCAAAAGTTTGTAATTAACGCCTTGAAGGCGATGAGACTCATGTGGAAGGGGTCTACTGGTTATTGGTGTTACGCCTTGAAGGCGGAGGATGGTAGAGTCGAGTTTTCATCGATCCCAGTAGTTAGTGAGTTCCCAGATATCTTTCCTAACGAGTTGTCGTGGTTACCATCGGACCGTGAGATTGAGTCCTCTATCGAGTTAGAGCCGGGGGGTGCGGCTCCGATTTCGAATGCACCGTATCACATGGCACCTTCCGAGATGGCTGAGTTGAAGAAGCAGTTGAGTGAGCTTCTTGAGTCGGGGTATATTCGACCGAGCGCTTCACCTTGAGGCGCACCGATCCTGTTTGTGCGGAAGAAGGATGGTTCAATGCGTTTATGTATCAACTATAGAGAGCTAAACAAAGTGACCATCAAGAACAAGTATCCCTTATCGAGGATTGATGACTTGTTTGATCAGTTGCAGAGAGCTTCGGTATTCTCAAAGATCGACTTGCGATTAGGGTACTATCAGCTTCGGGTGAAGGAGTTCGATGCCCCGAAACAGCTTTTCGGACGATATGTAGATACTATGAGTTTGTGGTTATGACCTTCGGGCTAACCAACGCGCCGACAGTGTTCATGAAGTTGATGAACAAGGTTTTCATCGAGTATTTGGATAAGTGTGTCGTCGTCTTCATTGACGATATCCTTATCTATTTGAAGAATGAGGAGGAGCATGCACATCATCTGCGTGTGGTGTTGGACGTTTTGAGGACCGAGCGACACTATGCGAAGTTCTCGAAATGTGAGTTCTGGCTGAAGGAAGTGATGTTTCTGGGTCATGTGATTTCAACCGAGGGGGTCCGTGTGGACCCACAGAAGATTGAGGCAGTGCTGGATTGGACATCGCCTAAGAATGTGAAAGAGGTCCGTAGTTTCTTGGGTTTGGCTGGCTACTATCGTAGGTTCGTCAAGGGGTTCTCGAAACTGGCTCGGCCATTTACACAGTTGCTTCAGAAATCTGAGAAGTTCGTTTAGAATGGCAAAAGGCAGTCGAGTTTTGAGGAGCTGAAGAGGCGTTTGACTTCAGCCCCGATTCTAGCGTTGCCATGTGGCAATGAGGGTTTGTTGTTTATAGCGATGCTCCGGGTCAAGGTCTTGGGTGCGTGTTGATGCAGCACGACAAGACTACGGCGTATGCATCGAGTTTGAGGCCATATGAGCTCAATTATCCTACTCATGACTTGGAATTAGCGGCCGTTGTTTTTGCGCTCAAGATTTGGCGTCATTATCTCTTTGGCTCTGCATATCAGTTTTTTACAGATCATAAAAGTCTGAAGTACATATTTACTCAGCGGAAGTTGAATATGAGGCAAAGGAGGTGGTTTGAGTTGATTAAGGATTATGACCTTAAAACCTTTATCATCTGGGCAAGGCGAACATCGTGGCAGACGCCTTGAGTCCGGAAACATTTATGTTGCGGACGATTGAGATACTTACATCTCAATATGAGCTTCAGCGTGATTTGATCGAGTTGGGTGTTGAGATTTTGTTGCCAGGAGTTGTCGGACAACTTTGTGCTTTGTAAATTTCGTCCTCGCTAATTGGTGAAATTAAACTGAGATAGTTGGAGGATCCGATGATTACTCAAATCCAAGAGAATGTTCATATGGGGAAGTCTCCTGTATTTTTGATTCACGAGGATGGTGTGTTGAGATTCCAGAGTTGGCTTTGTGTACCGAACGACTTGGAATTGAGGTAGAGTATTTTGCGTGAGGCCCATGCTACGCCTTACTCAGTTCATCATGGTTCGAGTAAGATGTACATGGACCTAAGGAGGAACTTTTAGTGGAATGATATTAAGAAGGAGGTCGCCCAATTTGTAGCAAGATGTTTGACTTGTCAGCAGGTCAAAATCGAGCATCAGCGACCAGCCGGGTTGTTGCAGTCGCTTCCCATTCCGTAATGGAAATGGGAAGATATTTCGATGGACTTCGTCACGATCTTGCCGAGGTCGAAGTCTGGTATGAATATGGTGTGGGTGATTGTGGATCGTCTGACCAAGTCGACACTTTTTCTGGGCATCAAAGATACTTGGGGTCCGAAAAAGTTAGCTCGTGTATTTATTGCGCAGATTGTGAGGCTTCATGGAATTCTGAAGTCTATTATTTCAGTTCTTGATGGCCATTTTGTATCGCATTTTTGGCAGGCGGTACATAAGGCGTTGGGTACTCATTTGCGTCTGAGTACTTCTTATCATCCTCAGATGGATGGGCAATCAGAGCGCATTGTCCAAACATTTGAGGATATGTTGCGTGCTTGTGCTCTCTATTGGAGCAGTGATTGGGAGGAGCATTTGCTGTTGATCAAGTTCATGCACAATAATAGTTGGCACGCATCGATCAAGATGGCACCGTATGAGGCGCTTTATGGACAGTGATGTCGATCGCCGATTTGTTGGAACAAGGCATCCGATTTGGTCGGGACCGAACCGGATATCGCTTTGGAAACGAGGAGGAAGATGGAATTGATTCGGGGGAGGATGTTGACAGCTCAGAGTTGGCAGAAATCCTAAGCCGATGTTCGTTGTTGACCTTTGGAATTCGAGGTGGGAGACCACGTCTTGCTAAACGTGTCGCCGGCAAGGGGAGTTTTTCGCTTCGGAAAGAAGGGAAAGTTGAGTCCGAGATTTATCGGGCCCTTTGAGATTCTAGAGAGGGTCGGCGAGTTGGCGTATCGTCTGGCGTTGCCTCCAGCATTGAGTCACGTCTATAGCATTTTCCATGCTTCCCAGCTGAGAAAATATATTCCGGATCTAAGTAATGTCATCGACTATGGTGAGATCGATATCGCTGAGGACATTACCTTCGAGGGGTACCGTGAGAAGCGACTGAGGCATAAGACCATTCCGTTGGTCAAGGTGCAGTGGTCAAGATATGGTGTCGAGGAGGCAACTTGGGAAACCGAGGATAACATGCGTGCTATGTACCCCGAGTTGTTTGTTTCTCAAGTTTCGGGACGAAACCTGTTTTTAGATGGGAAGAATGTAATATCCACATTTTTCCTTTTCCCGATATTTTTCATTTTGGTGTATTTTTCATTTTTAGTGACTCGCGTGTAACCCTATTGATATTTCGAGAATATTTAATACTGGACTTTTTGTCATCCGAGCTTGTTTCAGACTTATTTTACTCAATTTCGCGTTTAATGTCATTTCTATCGCTATTTGGTTCGATTCTCGTAATCGTAGTTCGGAATCGCCATTTTGGGGTTGCCATCAATCCATCTTATGTCATTGTGGATGTTGTGATCTTTTATTTGGTGTTTCGATTGTGCATCATGTATTTAAGATGTTTTGCGCCGTTTTGTAATTTCCCAAAGTTATAGGGTAATTACTATCGTTGTCGTTTTCCGAACCTTTGGGTAATCGGAATCGTGTTTTCTTTTAGTGCTTTAGTTTTGACTCGAACTCGTCGTGCGCGGTGGTTTCATCCGGGGAAGAATTCGTCGTTTTCCAACTTCGAGTGTTGTTTGTACTGCTGTCTGCACTCATTAACGCACACTAAGGATACCCTTAGCGCACGCTAGGGGTGGACTCTGTTCCATTCGGTTCGATTTTTGACTGAAACCGAGCACCGAACTAAATATTCGGTTTCGATTTGGTTCGGTTCTTTTTGAAGTTCGGTTCGGTTAAGTTCGGTTTTTTAAATATTCGATTCGGTTTCAATTTGGTTTGATGTTTTTTCGGTTTATTTTTTAACTTCCAAGAAATCCAAGAGTAGTCATACATTCAAACATTTCATTACATATTTTCGATATTTTAATTCAAGTCTCAGAAGTTAGAATCCCATTTAAATCCTTTCCAACCCAATATTCGCACAAAATCAACATTATTCCAGAAACACAATGCATCAATTAAAAAATCGATTACACACATCCTTACCAAAAAGGTCCAGGCCCTTCACAGTGGTCTGCTGAAGCTGTGGAAATATGCTCCAGGGGGCAGGGACGATATACGTACAGAATTTCCATGAAAGCAAACACACAAAATAACCAATAGTTACAAATATGCTCCAGGGGGAAATATGCTCCAGGCCCTGGAAATATGCTCCAGGGGGGAATATGCTTCAGGGGGAAATATGCTCTATGGCCTAGCATAACGCACGCTAACTGGGCTGTCATGAACCTACATCTAGAGAAAGGTAAAGAGAAGGAAGAGGGACTTGGTTCAGCAGTGGTAGTCAGAGTTAGGGCTCGGAGAAGGAGGAGAAGGCTACAGAGTGGGGAAGAGAAAGTTCTAAAATAAAGAATGCTCTGACCGAGATCTATTCAAGAAGCAGCAGGAGAGCGCGCCACATGGCTAAGGAAAAGGAAGGCAACGTTTATGATGAAAACACATTTCCGTTGTAGCATTTTTCATCTATCTATTATGTTCAATTGTTATTTTCATTTCCAGTTAATGTAAGGTACAAAAGCATGAGGGGACCATAATATAAGTACCACCTCTATCATGTAAAGACCCTAAGAATGAAATTATCTTTCCCTATCCTCTCTCGCCTCCCTTTCTAAGTCTCTTCTTCCTTATCTCTTCTTCTTTATCTTTTCTGTTATCAATTACATTTATCATCTTAAAAAACACCAAAAAAATAGTTACAAATATAGATTTATCCTAGATATATTACATTGGTATGAGAGCGTCGGTTTTCCTTGCTTTTATTTAGCTTGGCGATCATGGCAGACAACACCCGTTTGAAGGAGCTCTTGGAAGCACAGAAAAACTGGATCAACAGCTGCAAGCTGAAGCTGCAAAAAGGAGTGTCAGTGAGGAGAAGCTTAAGGACCAGATCTATTGTTTGGATCAAAAAATGGATGCAAAATATGACCAACTTGCTGCTATGTTTGGTGAGATTAAGATGCAACTCTCTGGTCTGAACAAGGAAGCTGGAAGCAGTTCTGTTCTGGGCTCAAATCCTAATTCAACTAAGAAGAAAGGTAAACTCTCTGTTTTTCTCTTGGATTTAAAACTAATTACACTCCCAAGCCGAATTCCAGTTCTGGATCTGGATATTCTTCTCATCATAGGGTGGATTTCCCTAGATTTCATGGCAATAATCCTAGGGCATGGATAATTAAATGCAATACTTATTTTAAACTATCTGATGCTATGAGTGATGAAAATATGGTGCAACTTGCCGTGCACAACTTTGAAGGGAAGGCTCATCACTGGTTACAGAATTTTAGCTGTGATAATCTATTTAGCATTACCTGGCGGCAGTTTATGGAAGTGATAGCCCTTAAGTTTGATGATTTAAATGAGGGAAAACCGGTGATGGAGTTCAAAAACCTCAAACAAGCTGGTAGCTATGAAGAATTTATGGAGAAATTTGAAGAACTTGGGGCCTGTTTATTACTCAGTAATAGTATGAATTATTCTGGGGAATATATTATTGCAAGTTTTATAAGTGGGTAGAGATGCAGGGGT
This sequence comes from Orobanche coerulescens, assembly GCA_033398695.1. Lineage (NCBI taxonomy): Eukaryota > Viridiplantae > Streptophyta > Magnoliopsida > Lamiales > Orobanchaceae > Orobanche > Orobanche coerulescens. Next base: position 94,770,420 of record CM065809.1, read on the forward strand.
TTAAGCTACTTTTCAAACCTAAAACTTTTCAAGAAGCTATTGAAACAGGAAAACAGCAGCTATTTACCTTGGAAGCGTTATCAAAGAGGGTGAGGCCACCACCCAAACCTTCTCCAGTTCAAGGTAGCAATTACAGAAGGCCTGATGATACTCTTATCCACAAGCCAAACTCCCCTAATGGCTCCAAGACCACCATTAAGCTTCTCACCAATGCTGAAATGGCTGCAAGAAGAGATAAAGGCCTGTGTTACAACTGTGATGAGAAATATGTATTTGGGCATAAATGCAAACATAAAGTGTTCTATATGGAGATGGGTGAAGAACAGGAATTGGCTCTTTTGCAGCATGAGGATGAGGAGGTTGAGTTAGTGTATGTGGATGATCAGAAGGTGGAGGAAGTGTATATGACTATGGAGTCAATGTTTGGAAGTACAAATTCTACTACCATAAGGGTAATTGGTGAAGTTGATGGGCATCAGCTGAAGATACTCCTAGATACAGGGAGTACTCTTAGTTTCTTGAGAGAGGGCATGGCTCAGAAACTGAATATACAGTTGGAGAAGGACATACCTATTATTTTTAAGTCAGCCAATGGACATAAATTGATCAGTAGACACCGAGCTCATGATTTTACTTGGCCAATACAGGGACACTAGTTTACTTTTTCTCCCAGGATTCTTGGAAATGATGGGTATGACATGATTTTGGGAGGTGACTGGTTGAAGTTTTCAATACCTATTGGTTTGGATTATGACAACATGACCTTCACAGTTTTCACTGGGGGAAGGAAGGTGAAACCGAAGGCAATTAGAGACCAGACTCAGTTCCAGATGATAACTTCTAATGGAATCTATCAATTGATTCATTATCATTTGGATGAAGTTGAAGAAATGTACCTGCTCTTGCTAGGGGTGTTCAAAATCAGATATCCAGAATTTCGGATATCCGAATATCCGGAAAAAAATATGAATTATATTCGGATATCATTATATTCGAAAAAAATATTCGAATTTGGATATCGGATATACGAATATCCGAAAAAATTCAGACATGGACATCGGATATCCGAATATCCGAATACCTTCTATTATTTAAAATATAAACTAATAAAATTTTTAGGATTTTTCGGATATTTCGGATATCCGAATATCTGATTTTTCTGAAAAGTACCATCCGATATCCGAATCTGAAGTTCCGGATATCCGAATTTTAGGATATCCGGAACTTCAGATTTTCGGATATTTCGGATCCGATATCGGATATCAGATATTTTGAACACCCTTAGCTCTTGCTACAGGAAAAGCCTGATAACAGCTATCTCTCCACAGCTGTTTCTTCACTCCTTGATGAGTACGATGATGTATTTGAGGAACCACAAGGGTTGCCACCTGCAAGGCAAGTAGAGCATCAGATTGTTCTCAAGACTGGGAGTGAGCCCAGACATCAGTATCCCTATAGAACTACACACAGCAACAAAAGTGAAATTGAGAAGATTGTGAAAGAGCTGTTGGATTCTAGAACTATTCAGTACAGTTAGAGTCCTTTTGCATCTCCAGCTATATTGGTTAAGAAAAAGGATGGGAGCTGGAGAATGTGTGTGTACTCAGGTATTTAACCTCTTTGACTGTGAAACATGATTATCCTATTCCAATAATTGATGTGGTATTGGATGAGTTGCATGGAGCAAGCTATTTTTCGAAGCTGGATTTAAGGTCAGGTTATTTCCAGATCCTAATGAAAGAAGAAGATAGGTACCTCACTGCTTTTAGTACCCACCATGGACACTTTGAATTTCTGGTTATGCCTTTTGATCTCTATAGTGCTGATACGAAACCGACTACTCCAAGTGAAGAAGACGAAGTAAGAATTGACATAAAACACCTCGACCATACTCCAACGTACTTGGGCGAGAGAACTGAAACGAGGCCTGGAGTTACATTGATAATCGGAATTGGGGTAACTTAAAGACAACTTGCATCTTGGGGAGGGGAGGAAATTCAAGTGGCAATTAAACAATAAAAGAATGTTCAGCTTTCTATTACAAAAGCAGCAGGATTCTTGGCAAAAAGGGCGGCTGTCAAACTTCAACTTGGAGACAAGACCCAACTTTTACTTTTGTCAACAAGTGACATGAAGAACCTTTTTATTATCTTTTATTATTCTAAGCTCAGCTTGTATTAGTTTAAGTTATCGTGTCAGGCTGCTTTTTGCCTATAAATAGTGGCAGTAGAGTTGTAATAGGGGATGATTGATTGTTGAAGAATTGAGAACACTTTGTGTTTTTTTTCCTGGTGAATGCTTTTCATCAAAATTTGGTTTTTATTCGACGCGTTTCGAATACTAATCTGATTGATTCTCAATAGGTCTTGAGGAGAAATCGCTTTATCAAATTATAGGTCTAATTTGATAAAACATCTGTCTATACCTTGTTTCGATATTCAGTTCATTCTTTGATACAGCTTGATACTTGTTCAATAGTTCGTATAAAGTGTTGTTCGATCCTTCGAACGTGTTCCCTGTCTTAAAGTCGCTTCCGAACGAAACGTGCTGTTTCGAGTCTTTTCATTTGGGCCAAATTCCTATCCATTCTTTGTATCGAATTACCATCTTCATCAATTATCGCATTGTTCTTTGAGCGAGCGGTTGTCACCATTCCCGACAGTATCTTGCCGATAGCTTCCGCTCGTCAAAGAAGCCTTCCGCTGTATCGATAGCGAATTCGCATAACCAGTGAGAATTCGTATCATAAGTGGTATCGGAGCGCCACAAGTTCTTGATCTTTGGCATTATGGATCTCAACGACGCTGATTTCTTGGCAAAACTTCGTGACGCACTGCGTGACGTACCAGAACAGCGCGACCAGCGTTGGCAACCTAGGCGTGGTGACTATGAACGACCCTCACGCCATGTCGAAGAGTTCAAGGTGAACGAGCTCCCAGAGTTCGTTGGAGGGACAGACCCTGAAGTTTACCTGGAATGGGAACGAAAAATTGATCGTATGTTCGAATTTAAAGACCTTGACGATGAGAAAAGGTGTAAGTATGCAATTCTCAAGTTAGGGAAAGGAGCTTCACTTTGGTATGAAGGAGTGAAAACACGAAGAGCTCGTACGGGGAAAGAAAAGATCCGTTCGTGGGATTCGTTAAAAAGAAAACTTCGCAAAAGATATGTACCAAAGATCACACCGGTTGTCCTCAGACAGAAGATTGCAGATCTCATGCAAGGAAAGTTGAATGTCGGTGAGTACATTGAGGAGTTTGAGAATCAACTAATGGGAGAAATAGAGGAGAATGAGGAGCAGAAGATGTCGCGATTCTTGCGTGGCTTAAACCGAAGCATAGCTAACTCGGTGGAACTGTATCCATACGAGGACTTGATACATTATGTGGGTTATGTCCAAGTTAGAAGCTCGAAACGAGGATGAAGATGTATAAACACGAGTTTCCAGTCAAATTTGGAAACCCAAGCGTCGGACCTAGTTCGGTTAAGGCAACCGTATCGACTCCTGCCTCGTTGCGATTCCCGCTAAGGCGATCAGACCTACGCATCAAGGAGACGAGTTTGGCTAAAGTGAGATGTTTCAAATGTCAAGGGTTGGGCACTATCAAAATGCTTGTCCAAACAAACGAGTGGTGACACTCGTGGAAGCATCACGATCCGAGACGAGTTGTTGGTTGAGGAAGAAAGACTGGTGGCGTATTTGATTTCGACATTAAGGACGAAGAAGGAGAAGAATGCGAGACTTACGATGCCCCAAGCTATGACACGGCTTTAGTTCTCGCGAACGCTGTGCCAAAGTCAGACGAATGATTGAACAAATAAATCAAATATTTCACACAAAGTGTCAAATTGGAAAGAAATGGTGTAGTTTGATCGTTGATGGGGAGTTGCACCAACGTCGCTTCGGCCGAGATGGTGACTAAACTCGGTGACCACTACGGCTCACCCGAAACCTTACACTTTGCATTGGCTCGATGATGGGATCAAAATATGGGTAACTAAACAAGTGAGTATTGGTCTAGCCATGGGTTCTTATGAAGACAACGTATTATGTGATGTACTCGATGGATGCATGTCATGTCTTGTTGGGAAGACCATGGATGTTTGATAGGGACGTTTTACAGGAAGAAGCAATGAGTACGAGTTACGGGATAAAGGCAAGAAGATTGTGCTTAAACCAATGTCACCTCAAGCGATTCACTCTATGAGTTCTAGTAGGAGTGAAAAGCCAAAGCGGCCATGTTTGCGAGCGAGCGGGAGGTGGAACATGCTATTAATGATGGCAAGTGCGTGTACTTGTTGGTTACGGAGACACGGAATGGTGACATAGTTGTGCGGGCGAAAGGATGGATGCCTTATTACGCGAATTTGCGGATGTTTTTCCGAAGAATTACCGTCGGGTTTACCACCAATTCGCGGGATTGAACATCGATCGACCTCATACCGGTGTGTCGTTGCCTAACAAAGTGCTATAGATGCAATCCAGAAACAAAGGAATTACAAAACCAAATCGAAGAAGCGATGGATCGTGGATACGTTCGAAAGCCTAAGTCCTTGTGCGGTTCCTATTCGGGGTTCCAAAGAAAGACGGATCTTGGAGGATGTGTATTGACAATGATCAGTGAACAATATAACCATCAAGTATCGATTTAGATTCCGAGGCTTGATGACATGTTGACGAATTACGGATCGGTGATCTTTTCAAAAGTTGATCTACGAAGTGGTTATCACGGTCGAATGCGAGAAGGAGATGAGTGGAAGACAGCCTTCAAAACTAAACACGGGCCGTATGAATGGATTGTTATGCCATTCGGTCTTACAAATGCACCGAGTACTTTCATGCGCTTGATGAATGAGGTACTTAAGCCATTTTAGGAAATTTGTGGTTGTATACTTAGATGATATTTTGATCTACTGACCGATCATTGCAAGAACATTTCGAACACTTGAGGCAAGTCTTGAAACCCTTAGAGACCGTTTGTATGGAAAAAGGAGAAGTGCTCATTTTTGGTCGAAAGTATAGTCTTTCTTGGCTATATTGTTTCAAAGGATGGAGTGTCGGTCGATCAAGCGAAGATCGAAGCAATTAAGTCCTGGCCGGTTCCCACTACAGTGACGGAGGTTAGATCGTTCCATGGACTAGCTTCATTTTACCGAAGATTCATTCGAGACTTCAGTACCATTGCAAGCCCAATAACCGAATGTTTGAAAAGGGGCACATTTAATTGGAGCAGGGCTGCTCAGGAGTCATTTGCAAAGTTGAAGGTGAAGTTGTGCGAAGCACCAATCTTAGCATTACCCGATTTTTCGCAACCGTTTGAGGTGGAATGTGATGCTAGCGGAGTGGGCATTGGAGCGGTTCTCATTCAGGGAAAGCGCCCTATTGCTTATTTTTCCGAGAAGTTAAACGGTGCTCGTCTGAATTATTGTACCTACGACAAGGAGTTTTATGCGATTGTGAGGGCCCTAGATCATTGGAGTCACTATCTTCGGCCAAAGCATTTTATCATACATTCGGACCATGAATCCTTGAAGTATATTAACGGACAACACAAGTTAAGTCCCAGGCATGCGAAGTGGGTGGAATTCTTACAATCATTTCACTTCTCATCAAAGTATAAGGATGGCAAGAGCAATATTGTAGCAGATGCATTGTCTAGGCGTTATGCCTTACTAGCCACTCTTGATGTTCGTTTGCTTGGATTCGATACCGTAAAGGAGTATTACGAAGGTGATGCGGATTTTGGCGAGACCTTCGCCCGGTGCAAACCAGGCCCGGTGGGAGAATTTTCGATACAGGAGGGCTTTCTTTTTAAGGGAAATCGTCTTTGTCTACCCAGGCACACGATTCGCGAATTGCGGTCGAGAAGCTCATGGGGAGGTTTGGTAGCCGCCGGTTCGGCCAAGACATTAGAAGTGCTTAAGGAACATTTTTATTGGCGAGGATGCGGGGATGTTAATAATATAATCGGTAAATGTGTGACGTGCCATGTTGCGAAAAGTTCGCTCAAACCCTGAGTCTACACACCTTTACCGATTAGGAGAGGCCATGGGAAGATGTATCAATGGATTTCATTGTGGCTTTACCTCGAACCCAAAGAGGTAAGGATGCGATCATGGTTGTTGTCGATCGTTTTCAAAGATGGCTCATTTTGTTCCTTGTCACAAAACCGATGATGCGAGTAATGTTGCCGACTTGTATTTAGGAGGTGGTGCGACTACATGGAGTTCCAAAAACTATTGTTTGGATCGGGACTCAAAGTTTCGAGCTATTTTGGAACACATTATGGAGGAAGGTGGGGACCAAGTGTTGTTTAGTACTTCGCATCATCCTCAAACCGACGGACAAATCAAGTAACGAATCGAACACTGGGGGACTGCGAGTTTGGTGAACAAAACACAAAAGGATCGGGATCTGAAATCGCACATGCGGAGTTTGCTTATAATCGATCTCCTACTCATGCCACGGCACACTCTCCATTTGAAGTAGTTTACTGACCGAATCCTTACATACCACTAGATCTAATTCCACTACCAAGTGACGAATTAGTGCATAAGGATGCGGAGTCGAAAGTGAAATCAATGATGAAATTACGAGCAGTGCGGGATCGAATCACGGAAATAAACGATGCATACAAAAGGAAGTCGAATAAGCAAAGAAGGCCGAGACTATTCGAGGTGGGAGATTTAGTTTGGTTACATTTGAGGAAGGAACGATTCCCGAGTAAGCGTAAGAACAAATTAATGCCACGAGTGAGGACCATTTAAAATAATTGCGAAGGTGAATGACAATGCTTACAAGTTAGAACTTAGGGTGATTACGGAGTACATGCTACTTTCAACGTAGGTGATCTATCCCTTACCTTGGACAATGGGATTGCGGAATTGAGGACAATTCCTTTTAAAGAAGGAGGGAATGATACGAAACCGACTACTCCAAGTGAAGAAGACGAAGTAAGAATTGACATAAAACACCTCGACCATACTCCAACGTACTTGGGCGAGAGAATCAAACGAGGCCAGGAGTTACATTGATAATCGGAATTGGGGTAACTTAAAGACAACTTGCATCTTGGGGGAGAAATTCAAGTGGCAATTAAACAATAAAAGAATGTTCACTTTCTATTACAAAAGCGGCAGGATTCTTGGCAAAAAGGGCGGTGTCAAACTTCAACTTGGAGACAAGACCCAACTTTTACTTTTGTCAACAAGTGACATGAAGAACCTTTTTATTATCTTTTATTATTCTAAGCTCAGCTTGTATTAGTTTAAGTTATCGTGTCAGGCTGCTTTTTGCCTATAAATAGTGGCAGTAGAGTTGTAATAGGGGATGATTGATTGTTGAAGAATTGAGAACACTTTGTGTTTTTTTTCCTGGTGAATGCTTTTCATCAAAATTTGGTTTTTATTCGACGCGTTTCGAATACTAATCTGATTGATTCTCAATAGGTCTTGAGGAGAAATCACTTTATCAAATTATAGGTCTAATTTGATAAAACATCTGTCTATACCTTGTTTCGATATTCAGTTCATTCTTTGATACAGCTTGATACTTGTTCAATAGTTCGTATAAAGTGTTGTTCGATCCTTCGAACGTGTTCCCTGTCTTAAAGTCGCTTCCGAACGAAACGTGCTGTTTCGAGTCTTTTCATTTGGGCCAAATTCCTATCCTGTTGCTGTATCGAATTACCATCTTCATCAATTATCAGTATTGTTGCTGTAGCGAGCGGTTGTCACCAGTTCCCGACAGTATCTTGCCGATAGCTTCCGCTCGTCAAAGAAGCCTTCCGCTGTATCGATAGCGAATTCGCATAACCACTGACAATTCGTGTCAAGTGCGCCTGCCACATTTCAGTCATTAATGAATCAGATCTTTCAACAATATTCGAGGAAGAGTGTTTTGGTTTTCTTTGCTGATATACTGGTCTATAGTAGCAGCTGGGAAGACCATTTGATGCATCTGAGAGAGGTGTTACAAGTGTTGAGAGCTAACACACTCTATGCTAAGAAAAGCAAGTGTCAATTTGGGATGCAGGAGATTGAATACTTGGGTCATGTGATTTCTAAGGAAGGGGTGGCAACAGAACCTCAAAAGGTTGTAAGCATGAAAGAGTGGCCTGTTCCAAAAACCATTAAACAGCTGAGGGGTTTTTTGGGATTAATAGGGTACTATAGGAATTTTATCAAGCACTATGGCCTGATCAGTAATCCCTTAACTGATTTATTGAAGAAAGATTGTTTCAAATGCACAGCAGAAGCTACTCAAGCATTTGAAAATCTTAAACATGCTCCAGTCTTAGATTTGCCTAACTTTAAATAGCCATTTATTTTAGAAACTGATGCAAGTGGTGTGGGTGTGGGAGTTGTGTTAATGCAAGGTCAGAGACCAATTGCTTATATGTATGAGTAAGGGTTTACGTTCTAAAAATCAAATGCAATCTGTGTATGAAAGGGAGTTCCTAGCAGTTATTATGGCAGTGCAGAGGTGGATGTCTTACCTGCAAGGCTATAAATTCTTTATAAGGACAGATCAGCAGTCTTTGAAGCATCTCTTGGATCAGAAGGTTATGAATCCTGTGCAGCAGAAATGGATCACAAAATTGTTAAGCTTGGATTATGAAATACAATACAGAAAGGGAATTAAGAACAAAGTAGCTGATGCCTTGTCTAGATATCCAAGAGAAGGAGAAGACTGCCTAACTCTCAGAACAGTTGCTCCACTTTGGATGTAAAGGGTGAACAGAGTTATGAGGGTGATGCCTATTTATCACAGGTATTGATTTCTAAGCCAATTGAGCCTTCAACATATGCTGAGTTTGTTGTGGTATCTGGTATGATTCAATATAAGGGCAGGGTTGTAGTTGGTGCATCTACTGATCTGAGACACAGTATATTACATGAGGTGCACAGCTCGCCTTTTGGTGGTCACTTTGGGGTATGGGGAACTTACTCTAGACTCAGATCATTTTTCTTTTGGCCCCATATGAAGAAAGATGTGGAACAGCTAGTGCAGCAGTATGAGATTTGTCAGAAAAATAAGGCAAAGCATGTTCCCTATCCTAGTCTCCTACAGCCATTGCCAATTACTGAGAAGTTTTGGACCCATATCACTATGGATTTCATTGAAGGGCTGCCTAAGTCATTTGGCAAGGATGTTATCATGGTACTGGTGGATAGATTGAGCAAGTATGCACATTTCCTTGCTCTGTCTCATCCTTTTACAGCACAAACTGTGGCTAAGCTGTTTATGGATAATGTTTATAAGTTACATGGGCCTCATCAGCATTGTATCTGATAGGGACAAGATTTTTACAAGCCAGTTTTGTAGGGAGATGTTTAAGGCAATAGGAACTAAGCTGGAGATGACTATTGCTTATCACCCACAGTCTGATGGCCAAATTGAGATGGTGAATCAATGTGTGGAGGCATATTTGAGATTCATGACTGGTTCTCAACCAAAACAGTGGGTAAAATCGTTGTCTTTGGCTGAATATTGGTACAATACTAATTATCATCAGAGTTTGAAGTGTTCTCCATATCAGGCTGTCTATGGGGTCCCTCCACCACATACAGGTTTGGGGGCTTACTTGAATTCTCCTAATCATGAAGTCAAGTATTGGATAGAGAAACGGCAGGACATGGTTCAAGTTATTAAGCAAAACCTTAAATTGGCTCAAGAAAGGATGGGATTTTATGCTAATCAGAAGCGCAGAGAGAGGAGTTTTGAAGTTGGAGATTTGGTTTACCTCAAACTGCAACCATATCGCCAAAATTCAGTGTCTTTGCGCAGGAATTTGAAGTTGGCTGCTAAGTATTATGGACCCTATCAAATGCAAGAGAAAATTGGTCAGGTGGCGTACAGACTCAAACTTCCTGATTCATCTAACATTCATCCAGTATTCCACGTTTCATTATTGAAGAAATGCGTGGGAAAAAATGTCATACCTTCAACTGAGTTGCTGAATTTGGATGTCGACGGTCACTTCAAGGTCGTGCCTTTTTCGATTTTGGACTACCGCACCGTCATTAGATCGGAAAAAGCGGTTCAGCAGGCGTTGGTTCAGTGGACTGAGGACGGGATGATGCCTCGGAGTGGGTAGATCTGAAAACTCTTCCCCGACATTTCGCAGTCGATCCTTGGGGACAAGGATCTGAAAATCCGGGGGGTATTTTCATGAACTTACATCTAGGGAAAGGCAAAGAGAAGGAAGAGGGACTTGGTTTAGCAGCGGTGGTCGGAGAGTTAGGGCTCGGAGAGGAGGAGGCTACGGTAGGGGTGTAAACGAGATGAGACAACTCGCGAGCTACTCGAGATCGACTCGATCACAACTCGGGTAGGCTCGACTCGACATACTAACAAGTCGAGTCGAGCTAGCCGATACTCGATTCGATAAGCTCGTGAGAGGTGGCAGGATTCGAACCTATGGCCGGCCCGCCCCTAATCCATTTTTTTATATATATATAGTTTTATAACATAATTTGTAAAATATAATGTAAAAAAATTATTAAGAAATTAAATTGAATTGTAAAGAAACTATTTGTAAAAAAATTGAAACAACTCTTTTCTGATTTCATGATTTGTTTGTAAATGCATATATAATTAAAATACAAGTAATGACAACTGTTTAAATTGGTAAATCATATAATACAAATAATAATATTAAAATGGAAGCTAATTTTCAAAAAAAATCAACAAATTCACGTCGGTGGCATGTGGGTGGATGGTCCAGGATGGATGACCCATGTTGGGGTGGTGGGAGTGAGAGGCCGAGTGAGAGTGAGGATTAAAGATTTAAAGGTTATAAAGAGGTAGTCCCACATCGGCTGGGATAATAAAATAGGCAACATATGAGCTCTTATATAAAGGGGCAGTATCCACTTATTCCTCCAACCTTATAAATCTCTATATAAATGGTGCTTGGAACCTTGAAGCATATTTTGATTCCGCCAAGCCCAGTTGTGCGGTTCGGCAGTAGGCCTATAACCTGGCTTGCTCGAATATTATTTGAAAACCGTGATCGAGCTTGATTCGAGTTCTGAGTTCGAGCTTTTTTTGAGCTCGAGTTCGAGCTTTTTTGAGCTTCAAATGAGTTCGAGCTCGAGTTCGAGTTTAGAAAATTGCTATCGAGTTCGAGTCGAGTTTGGACTTCAACTTTTCCCGAGTTTTCGAGTCGAGTTCGAGCCTGAGAAATCGCTATCGAGTTCGAGTCGAGTATACTGATACTCGAGCTCGACTCGCATCATTTACACCCCTAGGCTACGGAGTGGGGAAGAGAAAGTTTGAAAATAAAGAATGCTCTGACCGATATCTAGTCAAGAAGCAGCAGGAGAGCGTGCCACATGGCCAAGGAAAAAGAAGGCAACATTTATGATGAAAACGCATTTATGTTGTAGCGTTTTTCATCTATCTATTATGTTTATTTGTTATTTTCATTTCTAGTTAATGTAAGGTACAAAAGCATGAGGGGACCATAGTATAAGTACCACCTTTATCACGCAAAAACCCTAAGAATGAAATTATCTCAGTCCGAGTTGTCCCAGTCATATTGAAAACTTTGAAGATAATGAATACGAGACGGTTAGTTCGACATGTCCCTCGCATATTAAAAACTTCATGAAGACATTGAATACGAGTCTGTGAGCCCGAGTTATCCCATCCGTAATGAAAACTTTATGAAATTATTGAATATAAGTTAGTGAGCTCGAGTTGCCAGTCGGCTGATATATCCCGATAGTATTAAAAATTTTACGAGGTCAGACGATATGTGACAGTCATATTGAAGTATTTATGAATATATTGATATGAGTTGGTTATCTTGAGTTGTCCCAATCATATTGAACAATTTGAAGATCGTGAATACGAGCTGGGCAGCCCGAGCTACCCCAACCGTATCCAAAAAAATTACAAAAATAAAAAATAGTGAATGCGAGCCGATAAGCACAAGTTATCCATACATATTGAAAACTTCATGAAGACATTGAGTATGAATTGGCCAGTCCGAGCTGTCCCAGTCATGTTGAAAAATATGAAGATAGTGAATACGAGTCGATCATTCTGAGTTGTTCATGTCGTATTGGAAACTTTACGGATATAGTAAATATATTTACTATGATGAGCAAGACATTTAGCCCCATTGAGTGGCCCATATAAAAGTTCATAACATGCATGAAGGCCAACCAGATAGCATAGGCGGATATAGGATTCAAGAATCACTGGTACACCAGACAAACTACGAGGTCCGTTTTGAATTTAGGACGCATTTCTGAGAATTTTTCATCATATACACAAACATTAACAAAAACAAATTCAACTATAAATAAAGTATCATCTAAACAACAAACAAGTAACAAAAAACTGTAAACATCAAGATAGTTTTACTGAAATTGTAATTTGCAAGTAGTAATGAGTAAAAAGCTATATTTCCAATAAGAAAACCTGTCTCAAATATGTGAACTAAAATTATAAGTAATAATAAAACTGAAATTAGAGTTCTAAAATCTAAAATGAATGAGTATACAAAATTACAAATTATCGATTTAGAATTAGATGTGCGCAGTAAAGAACTAAGAAGCATTATTTCAGACTGTTCGTAGAATGGGAATTAAAAAGCTCTAATGCTAGTAAGTTGAAAAAACTGAAGTATAAACCAAAATAAAAATTTCTAAATTGAAATTTGAGAAAAAATTACGACAACCTTAAAAAAATTAAATTTCTACTTAAAACACGACTGGAAATCTAATTCAGGAAATATAGGCCGGCCGTGTTTACTTCTTATTCTTTCAGTCGATCAGCACCAAAACAACGTCACTTTGGTCAGAACGATGTTTTGAGACTGATGTAAAATTTTGGTGATGCACGTGCACCAGTGTGCTCAAAGATGAGTCCACCTACACCAGATAGCATGGTTCTAGAGAGAGGTATCAACAATGATGGTTTGGTTGGAAGCGAAACACCATTGGACAATTATTAAAATTGCTGGAATCAGAAAATCCAAATGTTTGGGAAGCTTGTTCAGGCGAGAGTTGATGGCTACTAAAGGGTGACCCATGGAATGCCAAAAGTAGTCCTTAACTCTAGTAATATTAGTTTTAGTCTCCACAATGCACAACCAATCAGGTTTAATAGAGAATGAGTACCGTTTAAGCATATTTCTTGAGGAATCTTTTATAACCCCTCTAGTACCACCTCATGCATCATATCGTTTTATGATTCCCAGGTTAGCGTCCACAATTTCTGAGTGTTTGCATCCCAATTGGAACAAATTAGATGACTCGTGAGTGTAATGATTGCTTTATATGCTTGCACGGTATTAATAGTGCGGCTATGCCCTTGCTTTTGGAACGTGGACTGGTCAATAGCTGTTTCGAGGAGTTGATCATGGGGTATGGATGGCAAAAAAAATCACGGGTTCGGGTACCCAGGGGTTTTTACTCGAATGGGTCAAATTCGAGTCATTATATTCAAGTGTTCTTTCCGATCTAAGGGATCTCTATGGGCTTTTGTTCTTAGAGAAGTGCAGCCTCTCTGTTTGGCCTTCATGGATAAACATAACATTGCTAGCCGATAGGCAAGCCCAGCGTCACGGCCCAAAGTCGACGACGAGACAGTTGTGCGTAGAAGGCCGCACAGGGTGCCGAGGGATAGACACGAGCAGGACGCCATGGATGGGATCGGGCCGCATGTGGAGGTTCAGCCTTCGGGACGGCGTGATCGGACGAAGAATCACGCGAGGAAATCATGGGAAGAGCACGGACGCCGCTGTGGGAAGCGGATCGCCCAAGGAGCATTGCGGATGGGACAAGTGCGGGACTGTCCGGCAGCGCAGGGGGCGCGGGCAAGGTCGGACGAGCAATGATCGTGTGGGACATGGTACGACGACAGGGCTAGGCCGAGTTGGGGAACAAGACTCGAGCTGGGCAGCCGGACGCGGGCGTGGGATACCAGGCGCGACCGACGTGTACGGGCGCGCGCGCGCGAGGTTCGAGAGAGACCACCCTCCTATAATAGGCTTAGAGAAATATAGCCTTGTGGGGGCAGTGGACATTGAAAAGCTGAGGAGTCACTCAGCAGGAAAGACTCGACCGGGAGAAGCTAGGAGCGGACCATCATGATCCAGGAGGTTCGGGAAGAGTCTGGAACGTGGCAGAGACGGACCTATACGGTCGGGTCGGTGTGGGTCGGGACGGGCCGATGTGGGTCGAGATGAGCCGGGGCGCCCGGATGGAGGAAGAGCCTTCTAGGAACCTCATAAGAGGATGTAGTGCTTGAAGGTTATGAAGTATTCTAGACGATTGTACTTAGTCTTTTACTTGTACTTGGAATAATCTAGAATAGAAAAGAAGAATATGGATTGTATATATAGGTCTAGAACCCTCCAAGTGAGGAGGTAGAGATAGAAGATTCTAGGACCTAGGAGTAGTATAAATTAGGCAAGGGGGTGGATCATTTGCAACCAACCCTCAAGACTCAATATTCTTGTACTTGTAAAGTTTGGCTTTGATAGTGAAGTGTTTCTCTCAACTCCCAAGTGTTAAACCCCTTCTTACACACTTAGCAACCGAGTGAGTTAGGCTTACTAGATAGAGATCGAGGCGATTCTAGTCTAGTGCCTTACGGGTCTGAAGAGCTTTCGAGTGCTCATACCCCGCCCCGTGACAAGTGGTATCGTAGCCACGCTAGTGGTTCAAGGAGCTTCCGCATTAAGACATTGCTGAGAGGTTTTGTGCACGGAGGTTCGATGAAGACTATGTCCAACGTCACCAAAGTTTAACTCGGCTAGGAGAAGGACAAGTCGAAGAGAGGCTCTAGGGACAAGTCCGTGGAAACAGGTGTTGCCATGGAAGCACGAGTGGCTCGACTGTAGGAAACCATGGGCAAGCACGAGGATGCTCTCGAGGCATGGAGCAGCGTGGCCGACCAGGTGACGGAGATGAGCGAGTAGAGGAGCTTGAGAACCGGGTGACGGGCACCCTTAATGCGTTGAGACGTGAATTGTGTGAGGAGATCCTTGAGGCTGTTAGAAAGGAGGTTCGGTCCATGATCGCAGCATTTCGAGAGGAGATCATCAGGAGGATCGAGACCATCCAAGGAAGGACAGCATTGTACGAGAGGGCGATGGCCCACGGCAGGGACCAGTGGGGTGTGGCACCCCATAGAATCGACATCCCCCGGTTGTGCTCGTTCCAAGGATCGTGGAATGGTAGGGAAGTGGATGACTTCCTGTGGAACATGGAGCGTTACTTTGGTGCATCGGGTATAATGGATGATGTGACCAAGTTGCAGACGGCACTATTCTTTTTGGCCGATGTGGAACATGTCGGATGGAGACATGTGAGTATTTCAAGGCCGAGTTCAAGTGGCAGTTTTACCCGGAGAATGTTGAGTTTGAGCCCCGAGCTAGGTTGAAGCAGCTGACACACAGCAAGATGATCAAGGACTATATGAAGGAGTTCCAGGAGATCGTGTTGGAGTTGCCTAGCCTTAGTGAGCAGGAGGCTTTGTTCGCGTTCGTTGATGGACTAAAACCGTGGGTAAAGTTGGAAGTGCAGAGGGTCAAGGCACATAACGTGTCTGAGGAGATTGCATAGCAGAATGGATGATCGAGTTAAAACCAGCCGAGGAGAGCCGGAAGTCCAGGAGGGACGAGTACGGCATCGGTACGCAGGACAAATCGTACCACGGTAATGCAGATAGGGGCGCGAGGATGTCCAGGCCCAAGTACGGCAAGCAGTCAGGGTGGACTCGGACTTGCAATGGGTGCGGGAGTGCAGACCATCTCGTAGCAGCATGTCCGAAGAATAAGAAATGAGAGATTTTCTTGAGCACGGAGCATTCGACGGGGCAATGCTCGAAGTTTCCGAAGTTAGCCGCCGTGGAATACACCAAGGCACGGGACAATGCCAAGGGTGAGGGAACATCGATGGCGCTTCAAGTATTAAACTCAGCCGTAGGGACGGCATCGCGGGAAGGTGCACCGCTTGAGGGAAACCTGATGTATGCGACGGGATTGATCAATGGCAAACCCGTCAAGGCATTGGTCGACACAAGGGCCGATTACAACTACATTGACGAGGCTGAAGCACAGAGATTGGGGCTTCAGGTCATCGAAGGACGAGGCTAGATAAAGTTGAATAATGCGCCAGCTGTTCGGGTCACAGGAGTCGCCAATGGGGTGCGATTGAAGATTGGCATGTGGTAACCGCGCGTGCACTTCAAGTTGACGAGCATGGATGATCGGGACATAATATTGGGCATGGACTTCCTGAGGAAGAATAATGTTGGCCTGGTTCCACACAAGACGGCACTGTACGTGTGTAATCAAGACAAGCCACAGGTAATACACTTGACCACGGAGCGTTTGCGACAAACTATGACGGCACTCAAGTACGTGAGGAAGCTTGAGGAGGAGCCTGCTTACCACCTTGGAGAAATTCGGTTCATCGAGGGGCCGCCATGTCGACGAGGGCGTAGACGAAATGGGCGGGGGAGAATGCCAGGGCCCAAGTCGATGATGAGACAGTTGTGCACAGACGGTCGCACAGGGTGCCGAGGGATAGGCACGAGCAGGATTCCATGGATGGCATCGGGCTGCATATGGAGGTTCAGCCTTCGGGATGGCATGATTGGATGGAGAATCACGCGAGGAAACCATGGGAAGAGCACGGATGCCGCTATAGGAAGCGGATCACCCAAGAAGCATTGCGGATGGGACAAGTGCGGGATTGTCTGGCAGTGCAGGGGGCATAGGCAAGGCCGAACGAGCAAGGGTCATGCGGGACTGTTAGGAGTATGCCCTCGAATGCCACTCAGAGGATGTTGAGTGAGGGCAATGTACTTGTAATTATGTAAATCATTAATATAAGGCAATGGATGTCTCTTTATTTACTGGCAGTTACTGGCATTCCTAACTCGTAAATATACATATAGAAACTAGTGCGTGTACTTGAGAGCAAAACGTTCCACTACTTATTTGATAAGGGGGTCGGCACTGGATGTAATATCCACAATTTCGAATTTCGGTAATTTTCTTTTTTCGGAAGAAGTTCATTTTGACAACTCTATCATGACCGTTTCGTCATTCCGAGAATGATTAATTCTGCACTTTTTGTCATCCGAGTTCGTTTCGGTGTCGTTTTGTTGAGTTCCGTGTCTTTAATCGACTTTTTCACGTGGGAGTTCGACTTTGTAAAGTCACCATTAATTCTTGGAAACTCCAAAAATTCTGAATCTTTGCAATATTATAGAGCATCAAGTTAGCTTTCCAATGGTTCAAACGGTGAGTCAATCGGAGTCCAGACGAGGGAGTTATGGTCGAAATAGCTAAGACTACACGATGTGCCTTTTTCGTGTTGGAGTGGGTCATGGTGTGCGCGGCACACTTCAGGTGCCGCGGCATTAAGCTGATTCACAGGCGTTTTTGGCCACAGGCGCGGCACACGGGCTTTTTCTGCGTTTTTTAGCAGATTTTCAAGGAGAAAACTTCATTTTTCTCCTCTCTTCTTCCTCCTTCCATCTAGGGCGATTTGTGGGCGATTTGAGTGCTCCCAAACTTGTAGAGGTCATCCACCTCAAGTCTTGTTGTAGATTTTCGACCTCTACTTGAATCATTCATCCAAATCAAGGTATTTTGGCTTGAACCCTTGTTTTTGTAGATTTGGGGATTTTCCTTGTTGATTTCGATTCCAATCCGTTTTTAATCAATTAATTGTTGTATAAACGTTGTTTTGAACTTGTTCTACGGATTGGATGCTCGTATCTTTGGTTCGTTCGACCCGAGGGGTGATTTCTTTGTTCTTGAAGGGTCTTGAACATTTAATGTTCGATTAAATGTTCGAATGAGTTCCCTTTGATAGTTTGTTGGGATTTCCGTTGTTTTTGCCTTGATTCTCGTCGTAATCGTGTTTTATTATTCCTTACGGAGGATTATAGGTGCTCGATGATTCCGATGTTGAATTAGTTGGTGATTGATGATTCATGTGGTGTTTTCCGTAGTAATTTCGGTGTTATCGCGTTACAGATAGTGTTCGAATTTGAGGGCTACTCGGCCGTATCCGTTCATTTTTCCATTGCTCGTGATATCGAGGCAAGTATCTTGCCCATACATTTCATATTTCATCGGCATAATTATTGATAAATTATTTTATGCGAAATCCAATGTTTAATGAACGCTAAAAGGATCGGTATGTCCTCGATAAATATTGTCTTTCAACGATAATTGAATACTTCGTGAATGGATATGTTCTCGGAATATGTGTGTTAGTTTAAATGCGTTGAGAGACGTTATAATCGCATCGAGTGAATATAATAGACCATAATTGTTTGCGAGGATTGTGTATTGAATTGTATGTTTGTTCGGTGGGTATTCGACATGATGTGATGTTAGTCGTTACTCCTTTGAAAGGAGGTTGTGATGCTTAATGTTGCTTGTCTTGACAATCGACTATTGTTGTGTGCTTGTTGTATGTGATGTGCCTTGGGTAGGATTGTTGAATCTCAGGGATCCATACTTGCTAGTATGGGTCGGGCGAAACCGTAGGGTTATCCAATACGGGTATGTCTTGCGGGGACTCCGAGGTTCGGGCTTGCTAGGCCCGATGCCGGATAACTTGTGGGGTTATCATCGGGTATGTCTTGCGGGACTCCGAGGTTCGTGGTTTGTTAGCGCGATGCCGGGATAACTTATGGTTGTGGTTTGGTTGTGATATTCGTGTCGTGGAAACATGTGATTTGATATGTTTTTCCTATTGGGTTATTCACTCGTTTGTTCTTCTAGAGCATCCGAGATTCGTGGCTTGTTAGCACGGACACGAATAATCCTTAGAACATGTGATTTGTGATTTGGGTCACGGACCCGTGTTTTGTGAAATGGGTTGTGGACCCCGCATATTGTTACCGAACTTGAATTTTGGAAAATGACTTTTGAATTTGTGTCCCTAAATGTTCTCGAAAGGTTTTAGAATTCTTATATCCCAAATGTTTTCTAAACTCCCGAGATCGTCAAATGTTTTGTAATATGGACATTGGGTTATTTCCTACCTTTCACGTTTTGAATGGTTTGATCAAGTGAATTTTCTCGGGAAGTATATTCGCGATTATTCTGCTTTTTGTGGAGTATGATATGTATGGCTTGTTTTCGTATTTATACTTGCACTAGCAAAACAGTGGAGTTTTGCTAACCCCAGTATTCGGGGTGGATGTCTATTTTGCATTCGGGTTTTGGAGCATAGCACGAGTCGGCACGAAGGATGATGAAAGATGAACGATACTAATCACACGGGGATGTTGATGTCATTTTGGTCTAGTTGTATTTTCTTTTCCGCGAGATCTTTTCCCCGTTGTACGGGAGTTTATTGTATTTTGACCCCTGCGTGGGTATGTGTTTGGAATTGAGTTGTATGTTATTATTGAAAGACCAAGTCGGTCTCTGAGTCATTTTAGCCTTAAAGGCGAGGTTTAGATGTTTGATTTTATGTTATCGGCTGGTAGATCCTCGAGGAGAGGGTCTACGGCGTGTAATATCCCCGAGCGGATTGGGGTGTTACATAAATGGTATCGGAGCTTAGGTTGTGGAAACCTAGTTGTCGGGTCGATGGTGTCTGTTGAGTTTTGTCTTGTCGGATTATGTCGACTAAGTCGTGTCGCGACCCGTAAATGCGAGTTTGTTGGTCGTGATTAGTATCGTGGGCGATCTTCATCTTCGTGCGACCTGTGAATGTAAGTCTCCCTTCTTTGTGTTGTGCCTCGTGTGACACGAGCTATTTTTATGATTATTTGTTAAGTGACGGAATCCTCTTATGGATTTTGATTTCGTGATATGTGGTTATTTGACTCTCATATTTCGTTCATATGAGGAGTAGTGTTGTTGGATTGTGCATGTTGAACGGTATTTCTTTTATCCGCTGCGTGAGTTCTTTTGTAATGACTTTCGGTATTTTACCGACCGAGTTTTATTTTGAAAACCGATTCCCTTAACCGAGTTTTTGGCATTATGGCCTCGACCGCTTTGACGAAATTCTTATGACGGTATTTAGTATGTTGTAAATGGCTTTCGTGAGTTTTTGAAATATTACCGTCATCGGCCTTTTTGGCGTTTTTGTAAATGGTTTTTAGCCTGGTGAGTTCCGACGCGGGACCCACGGCGCTATAATGTTTTGTGTAATTACCTGAAATTTTTGGGCATTCTAGCCCATTGAATTATCTTTAAAAAACTTGAGTATCTTAGAAAATAAATTTCGAGACGTACTTTCAAAATGAATTATTTTCTCGTGGTACATCCAAGATGCCACGATATGTTTCAAAATTCTTCTACCGCGAGGACCCAAAATGTTTTGAGATATTTTCAATATTTTATAAACACTTTTACTTAGACCCGAGGGTCGAATATTTCTGAAAGTTTTTCACGAAAAGAAAGTGTTCTCATTTTTATCAAATGCGAGATGGTTCTCCAAAGTCTCGATAACGATGTTTCACGTTTGTATTTTTTCTTGAAAGGTGATACTCAAGATCAACCGGCATTTTTCTAAATTATTTTCAAAAGGATGTTTTCATTTTAAAAAAAAAAACTATCCATTCCCGTTTGAGGGCTGGATATGTATGTATGATGTTTGCTTTGTCGTTATGATGTTACTCCCGAGTATGATCGAATTGGTGGCATGAATGTCGAGGCGTTGCCACGCATTTGTTGTACTAGCCCTCTGTGAGAGGTGTGAACTGGTGTTTACTGTTTATCACCTCGTGGTGATTTGCGTGTTGTCGCACGAGTGTGGGTTGTTAAAGCTTGGATTTTTGTGCGTTTATGCACATGTGTGATTGTTTCATGATGTTTGTAATTATGTGCTGGCTATCGTTCGGGCCGTTGAAGTCGCCGAACGATACCGTCGTTGTTGTAGTGTTTGTGTGTGTATTACTTTACGATGGTAATCGTTATATATGATATGTGTTATGATTCCTTGTTGTGCTGAGTTGGCATCTCCGGTATGTTGTTTTGCGGTGTTATGTTCCATTGTATCTAGCATTTGTATTTTCGGTATGCCGAGCCGAGGCATTTCAACCGTGATGTGCCGGGGGAATGTACGTGCAAATTGTCCTTCTCGTCAGTAACACATTTCGAGTGTAGACTCGAGGGACACCGAATTCAGTTTTGCGAATTGGCTACCGAGACTTTTGGAGTTCGCGCTTCAAAGAGATATCGAATCGGCTTTGAGAGGCCTTTGAAGGATGTTTCGCCGATTGCACATTGCTCGTCTCCTTGATTTCGTTATTGTGAGTAAGGGGACGACCTTCTTTTATAAGAGGTCGAATGTAATACCCGTATTGTTTTTGGACTTCTTCATTTCCTCTTTCTCAAGTCTATCGATTCGCTCGTGTTCGTTGATACTGTCTGAACTTGTTCTGTATTTCGGTTTCATCGTTCGAACGAGTTGTGATCTTGTTTTGGGTCGCTCTGGTTATCGCTGTGACTTTTCCGAGTTCGGTTTGATTCTTGTGAACCTTGTTCGGAAGTAACATCTTTTGGTTCTACTAGTTCTTTTAATCGAAGTGGATCGGATTTAGAACTTTTGTATTTTCGACTCTGTCGACTCGTTTATGTTCGTTGACATTTTCTGAGATTGTCCTGCCCCTTGCTTTTGTTGATCGAACGAGCGTGGTATTGTTTCGGAATAACTCGTTTGTCGTTGTGACTTTTCAATTTCTATTCCCTCTCGTGTGGATCTTATGTGAATACATATGTTGTTGTTTTCACCGGATCATATATTGTCTCGAGTCGAGATGTGAACCTTGGAGTTGTTGTTTGAATTTTTATTGTTCTTCGTGATTCGAACATGATCGTTCGATTTTTGTTGTCTCGATCTTTGTGGTTCGATCGTTTGATTGTTCGGTTTTTGTTGATCTCGTTTTGCGATTGTTGAGCGTTCAGACTCCTTCGTAATTCCCTTAAGTTCGGGAAATTAGTCTCGTTTTCGATCTTCCAACCCTTGGGCGGTGGAATTCCGTATTAGTTCAGCGATTGGCTCGCGTTTCGATTGATGTACCGTTGGGTTGGTCAATCATACTGACTTTCGTTCGTTGTGTTTTGTGATTTTCGGATAATTGACTTGGCTATATCATCCGTTTGATGACGCTTGTCATTTGTTGGTTTTATTGTATCCCTAACGGCGACGATGTGTTGGTCGTCGTGGAGCGTGTTTTCACGCCGTATGTCTCTTTGCGTTTCTTGCAGCGTTTCGCCCTTGGGCACGAGTTTTCTATTTTTGTGTATCTCGTCGAGTTTTCCTGGCGGGTATATTGCTCCCCCTACTTGTTTTAAGTTTCGGGACGAAACTTCTTTTAAGGAGGGTAGAATGTAATATCCGCAATTTCGAATTTCGGTAATTTTCTTTTTTCGGAGGAAGTTCGTTTTGAAAACTCTATCATGACTGTTTCGTCATTCCGAGAATGATTAATTCTGCACTTTTTGTCATCCGAGTTCGTTTCGGTGTCGTTTTGTTGAGTTCTGTGTCCTTAATCGACTTTTTCACGTGGGAGTTCGACTTTGTAAAGTCACCATTAATTCTTGGAAACTCCAAAAATTCTGAATCTTTGCAATATTATAGAGCATCAAGTTAGCTTTCCAATGGTTCAAACGGTGAGTCAATCGGAGTCCAGACGATGGAGTTATGGTCGAAATAGCTAAGACTACACGATGTGCCTTTTTCGTGTTGGAGTGGGTCGCACTGCGTGTGCCGCGGCACACTTCAGTGCCGCGGCACTAAGCTGATTCTGGCGTTTTTGGCCACAGGCGCGGCACACGGGCTTTTTCTGCGTTTTTTAGCAGATTTTCGAGGAGAAAACTTCATTTTTCTCCTCTCTTCTTCCTCCTTCCATCTAGGGCGATTTGTGGGCGATTTTTGGGCGATTTGAGTGCTCCCAAACTTGTAGAGGTCATCCACCTCAAGTCTTGTTGTAGATTTTCGACCTCTACTTGAATCATTCATCCAAATCAAGGTATTTTGGCTTGAACCCTTGTTTTTGTAGATTTGGGGATTTTCCTTGTTGATTTCGATTCCAATCCGTTTTTAATCAATTAATTGTTGTATAAACGTTGTTTTGAACTTGTTCTACGGATTGGATGCTCGTATCTTTGGTTCGTTCGACCCGAGGGGTGATTTCTTTGTTCTTGAAGGGTCTTGAACATTTAATGTTCGATTAAATGTTCGAATGAGTTCCCTTTGATAGTTTGTTGGGATTTCCGTTGTTTTTGGCCTTGATTCTCGTCGTAATCGTGTTTTATTATTCCTTACGGAGGATTATAGGTGCTCGATGATTCCGATGTTGAATTCCGTTGGTGATTGATGATTCATGTGGTGTTTTCCCATAGTAATTTCGGTGTTATCGCGTTCTCGATAGTGTTCGGGAATTTGAGGGCTACCCGGCCGTATCCGTTCATTTTTCCATTGCTCGTGATATCGAGGGAAGTATCTTGCCCATACATTTCATATTTCATCGGCATAATTATTGATAAATTATTTTATGCGAAATCCAATGTTTAATGAACGTTAAAAAGGATCGGTATGTCCTCGATAAATATTGTCTTTCAACGATAATTCGAATACTTCGTGAATGGATATGTTCTCGGAATATGTGTGTTAGTTTCGTACGTTGAGAGACTTTATAATCGCATTGAGTGAATATAATAGACCATAATTGTTTGCCGAGGATTGTGTATTGAATTGTATGTTTGTTCGGTGGGTATTCGACATGATGTGATGTTAGTCGTTACTCCTTTGAAAGGAGGTTGTGATGCTTAATGTTGCTTGTCTTGACAATCGACTATTGTTGTGTGCTTGTTGTATGTGATGTGCCTCCGGGTAGGATTGTTGAATCTCCGGGATCCATACTTGCTAGTATGGGTCGGGCGAAACCGTAGGGTTATCCAATACGGGTATGTCTTGCGGGGACTCCGAGGTTTGGGGCTTGCTAGCCCGATGCCGGGATAACTTGTGGGGTTATCATCGGGTATGTCTTGCGGGGACTTCGAGGTTCGTGGCTTGTTAGCGCGATGCCGGGATAACTTATGGTTGTGGTTTGGTTGTGATATTCGTGTCGTGGAAACATGTGATTTGATATGTTTTTCCTATTGGGTTATTCACTCGGGTTTGTTCTTCGGGAGCATCTGAGGTTCGTGGCTTGTTAGCACGGGACACGAATAATCCTTAGGAACATGTGATTTGTGATTTGGGTCACGGACCCCGTGTTTTGTGAAATGGGTTGTGGACCTGCGTATTATTCTGGAACTTGAATTTTGGAAAATGACTTTTGGGCTGTGTCCCTAAATGTTCTCGAAAGGTTTTAGAATTATTATATCCCAAATGTTTTCTAAACTCCCGAGATCGTCAAATGTTTTGTAATATGGACATTGGGTTATTGTCTACCTTTCACGTTTTGAATGGTTTGATCAAGTGAATTTTCTCGGGAAGTATATTCGCGATTATTCTGTTTTTGTGGAGTATGATATGTATGGCTTGTTTTCGTATTTATACTTGCACTAGCAAAACAGTGGAGTTTTGCTAACCCCCGAGTATTCGGGGGGTGGATGTCTATTTTTGCATTCAGGTTTTGGAGCATAGCATAGGGTCGGCACGAAGGATGATGAAAGATGAACGATACTAATCACACGGGGATCTGTTGATGTCGTTTTGGTCTAGTTGTATTTTCTTTTCCGCTGCAGTATCTTTTCCCCGTTGTACGGAAGTTTATTGTATTTTGACCCCTGCGTGGGTATGTGTTTGGAATTGAGTTATATGTTATTATTGAAAGACCAAGTCGATCTACTGAGTCATTTTAGCCTTAAAGGCGAGGTTTAGATGTTTGATTTTATGTTATCAGCCTGGTAGATCCTCGAGGAGAGGGTCTACGGCGTGTAATATCCCTGAGCGGATTGGGGGTGTTACACTGGAAAGGTTTATAGCTCAAATACTTAATCGTTCGCAAGTCGATGAAACTTGACTGGGCGTTAAGTTTATGTGAAGACTTGTATGACCTGTTCTTTGACATGGAGAGTGCGTGTCGAACACTAATGGTTAGTGGGAGCACACGTTATAGGTATGCTAATTGGATTAGTATACTCGAACCGACTCACCCTCGATTCGTCACACGGATTTCACTTCGGGACAGTCAATGACGGAATCGAAAGGTTGTGATAGGTATTCGTGAACCTTCGACTTGAGGATTAAGTAGGGATGTGCTTGTGACATTAAGATTTTCATTAGAGTAGTTCGACCCTATAAACCAGGAGGTAGGGGTCAACCTCGACGTGCATCTTAACGGGCAAGTAGCAGGTCCTACTGAATACCAAGATAGAATTCTTTCTCCCGTTAGTGAACGAGTTATATGTCCTATGCGGTTATTGGCAGATGAGATCATAAGTCTTTGGCCATAGCATTGGAGCTAGTTGTATTGGATACACGAGAGCTCAATGATCTCGATTTGCATTAACGCATGCATAGCATCAAGTACAGATAGGGTTTGACTGACCGTGACCCTATACCTTGATCGGGACATTTGAAAGAAGGATTTATACGTATACTGGTATTCACGACAGAATGGTTCTTGATTGATCCCAATCATTCGTTCTTAGTTGGGGTACAGTGTAGGCCGCCAGGCTGGCTAGGTGGTGCTACTACTCTTTGGTTCCTCCCATTCTTGTTGAGAGACGGACCTCAAAGTCGCCTTGATAGGATTGACGACGGAATGAATCAAGCTAATTCTCTCATTATGAGTATTAGATATTAGACATCTAATTTGGGACATTGGATGTCTAAATTGATTTATTGGATAAATTAATTTACGGCCTAATTAATTAAATAAATTACCGGGTGATTAATTTAATTCATGAATATAATTATTTCTTGGAGAAACTAATTATATCAGTATGTATTTTATATGATTAATTAATTGGATTAATTAATCGATATAAATACATCGGAACGAAATCGGAGTTTATCTGTTTGGACTCACGGGAGTCCAAAACAAATTGAACTCGTCCGACTTTTCATCTTGGCCGCCCTCCCCCTTCCACCTAACTTCATCTTGTCTTTTGTTTTTATTTTTAAATGATAGACAAGGACTTGTGGGGTAACTTCTCATGTGGATGAGTTGTAGGTTGGTTGGAGTTGAATAAAGAATGAAGGAGAAGACAATCTCATTATAAGACTATTCCTCAATTCTCCATTTAGAGTATCAGCCGTGAGATATAGAGAGAGATAGAGAGAAACCATTTTTCTCTAAGTCATCTTCTTCTTCATTAACTCTTGATTGTTATTAGAGAAACATCAAGAAATATTGAGAGATCAAACATTAAAACACTTAGAGTTTTACAATCAAAAGCTTCATCACTTGATTCTAGCCGTAACCTTAGAGGTTAATCGGGTGTTGTCATTCCGGTCGTTTTTCCGGTGCGTGGCAAGTAGAGACGCGGTGCTTTCGGCGTTGGATCGTTCAAGGGCTTGGAGTGGATTGGATTCGTAGAGATCAAGCAAAGCTTGGGGAACAGCTCAAGATAAGGTTACCATTTAATCAATAGAATTCGAGGGTTAGTTTTTTACAACTCTTGCTTTTTGTTTATATATTCGTATATATGTAGCTCGATAGATTCTCGTAGGGATTCGGATCGAATTAATTTTCGTTTTACCGCTTCCGCTGGGCCTTCGTTTTAGGCACCGAATCGCAATAGTGGTATCGGAGCGTAGGTCTTGCGATCGTATATACGATATTAGAATTTGGAATGCTTGATTAAATGGTGTATGATTTGGAATCATAATCGTATTAATCGTTGATTTTCTATTGTTTATCTAAAAATTAATTTTTCATGATTTTATGTTACAATATAAATCTATTTTTCTTTTGAAAAACTGATTTAAATGAGTAATATAAAGATTATAAAAATATTATTTTTGGAATCGAGGCGAAAAACGAGCAGAAACGTAGCGGACAGCGGCTTGGAGTCTGCAGGAGCACCTCCTTGATGCACTGTATGGACCGCTGATGCAGCCAGGAGCGAGTCCTGATCGGCAGCCTTCCGGCCGTGCTCGGCAGCCTGCTGGGCAGTAATTATGGTAATTTTATTCTTAGGGGAATTAATTTAATGAAATATTTTCTCGTCTGGAACAAGTTAAAATTGACGGTTGTTTGAATTAATTGGATTAGTTCATTTTGGATGGATTGTTTTATATTGATTGGATCAATATTCAGATTCATTATGAATGCTATTTATTTAATGTGTTGGATGCATTATTTTTTAATGGTGATGTGGTTCATGGACCTAGTTTTTGAATCGTTCGGTTTTATTCGATTGGGTTGTAAAGGCCGTTTTGAGCCTATTTATTTTACTAGAAATATTTGTATCTAGGATGTAATTTTCAATATAAAATTTATATGTAATGACGAAGACCGGAGGAAGATCCGTTTCGAGAAGACGAAGATTCAAGACGAAGACTTGTAATTAGATTACGGAGTTTTTGTTTTCTAGGAACGGTCCATGAACCACATATTGGTAGCAACTAGGTTGTGAATGGTTTTTTCATATTGTAGGAATGCCACAAACACGCTAAAATGATTAATATGCAAAGTGTAACGTTAATCGCGAAAATTCTCCCACGATAAATTATTAAGTTTATAAGGTTTCAAGGTTTTCCGTCCCTCCATCGAGTTTTCAGGAAATTGAAATCCAAACCGGATATGCTATGATTCCGAGTTATCGGGGTAGTCGTTTGGGGAGGACGGATAAATTACCGGGAGCGCATTGGATGCCTTCGGTTGGAGCAAATTTTATCCCTAGAAACCTGATAGGTTGCCGGATAAGATTCAATTGTGAAACTGATTTGCGTCGATGGTATAAACTTAACTTGTTCACGAACCATAGAAACCGTATAGGTTGAGGGGAGTGAACAAGGGGAAAAAGAATATCGAATCATCCATTAGATGGGTTGGTGTTGGACACCACTTTATGAAAATTAATAGACTAGAAACCTGTTCGGTTGCCCTCTATTAAGATTTATAAAGAACTCGATCACCACTATGAAGTAGAGCGACGATACTTCCGGATTTCACATGGGAGTGTGTTATTTCGATAAAAATAGTGGGAGCTGGGTAACAAGAATAGAAAAGACCTTAATTCTATACTCAAAACATAATATAACAAGTCACTAATTAATCTGTTATACTTAATGCAGACAAAACTCTCAATATAACAATGAATCCACTCGCAATTCTACTCGAAAAGAACACTTTAATGGGACCTAACTTTGTGGATTGGCTCCGAAATCTGATGATTTTCCTCAGTATAGAGGCACTGGGATACGTCTTGGAGACGGACATTCCGGCACCTCCTGTGCGGACCTGAGCCAATCAGGAAGAGATTGAAAACCACGAAAAGTGGGTTAAGGATGACGTGAAAGTCCGTGCTTATATGATGGCTTACATGTCTAATGAGCTTCAGAGAGCTCATGAGAAAATGACTTATGCTAGGCAGATTCTATCTCACTTAACCGAGCTTTATGGTGAGCACAGCAGAACTACTAGATATGAGATATCCAAGCAACTGTTCGGTGCAAGGATGAAGGAAGGTGAGAAGGTTGGGGAACACGTACTCAAAATGATATCCATGATCAAGAGATTGGAGGCTCTTGATTTTAAAATGGATACTTCTCTCCAAACCGACCTTATCCTTCAGTCTCTCCCTGATTCCTTCTCACAGTTTGTTATGAACTTCAACTGCAATGAGATTGCATGTAACTTAGCTGGGCTAATGAACAAACTGGTGATCGCTCAGTCTCAGATGAAGACTTCGCGGATGAAGGAGTCTGCCTTTGTGATTTCTTCTGGACTTCGGAAGTTTAAGAATAAGAAGAAAACGACCAAGAAGCAGACTGGACCACAAGTTAAGGACCTTAAAGGAAAGGGCAAGGCCCCGATGGTTCCAAAAGGCAAGAAGAAGAAAGATACTTGTCTCAAGTGTGGTGAGCTGGGCCACTGGTCTAGAGACTGTCCGATTCTTCATGGCACTTCAGGTACAGAACTTTTAGTTTTGGAAACAAATTGTTCTGCTACTGTATTTTCTACTCCTTGGATACTGGATTCTGGTGCTAGTTCTCATATTTGTACCGTGAATCAGGATCTGGAACAAAGTAGGAAGCTTGGAGCTGGAGAAGTTATGATCATAGTCGGAAGCGGGCATAGTGTCGAGGTGATCGACATAGGATCACTTCTTCTGGGTTTAGAATCCGGCTTTGTTTTGACTTGAGAAGATGTACTTGTTTTGCCCAAGGGGCACAAAAACATTGTATCCATTCCGGTCATGGACCGAAAAGGCTTTTCATTTTTCATTGGTGATGGTTCCTGCAAAATTTATTTTAGAAATAAACTAGTGGGTACTGCTACATTGTTAAATGGGTTGTATCATCTAAATCTCAGCAACAAAGTAGTTGTGAATACTATGACTAGAATACGTGGTAGGGATGAAACCAATCAAGTTTTGAAATGGCATCTTAGACTTGGTCGTGTTGGTCAGACCAAGGTTTACAAGATGGAAAAATACTTATGGGTCCATTGGATCGGATCCCTTTCCTACTTGTGAATCTTGCCTTAAAGGCAAAATGACTAAGTCCCCCTTCACAGGGACTTTTGAAAGAGCCGCTGATAAACTGGGATTAATCCATACCGATGTATGTGGTGTTTTGGAAGCAGCACGTGACGGATATCAATATTTCATTACGTTTACGGATGATCATACTAGGTATGGTTATGTATACTTAATGAAACATAAATCCGAGGCCTTTGAGAAATTCCAGGAATTCAAGGCCCTAGTCGAGAAACAAACTAGTAATCATATCAAAGTACTTCGGTTGGACCGAGGTGGCGAGTATATGAGTACGGAGTTTGACGAGTTCCTTAAGGAACATGGAATAGTTTCACAACTAACACCTCCAGGAACTCCTAAGTTAAATGGTGTGTCAGAAAGAAGGAACCGGACCTTGTTGAACATGGTCCGTTCCATGCTGGGCTATACTGACTTACCGATTTACCTGTGGGGGTATGCACTCCTGACTGCCGCTTACATCTTGAATAGATGTCCTTCCAAATCCGTTCCTAAAACTCCACATGAGATGTGGGAGGGCAGGAAGCCAAGTCTTAATCACATTATGATTTGGGGATGTCCCGCCTATGTCAAGAAGACTAAGGTGGAGAAGTTGGAAGCTAGGTCCGCGAAGGGACGTTTCATTGGATTCCCATATGGGACGATGTGATATCTATTCTACATGCTTGAAGATCGAAAGATCGTTGTTGTTTTACAAGCACACTTCCTGGAAGATGAGTTCATTCAGGAAGGCGGAGCAGGTAGAAGTATTTCTTTAGAAGAATACAATGAAACTCCTCGGGAGACACCTATGCAAGAAACTGGAACCGAACCTTCTGAAACACAAGTACAACCACCTCGTAGGTCTAGTAGGGTGTCTCATTTACCTGAGAGGTATGGGCTTGTGCACTTGGAGGAGCTGGGTATCCATGAGGTTCCAAGTGATAGCCAAGAGACCGACCCAACAACCTATGACCAAGCAATGGTGGATGTACACTCCGCGAAATGGCGTGAAGCTATGGAAGCTGAGATAGACTCGATGCATGTGAATCAAGTCTGGACTCTAGTAGACCGCCCCAAAGGCATAGTGACTATTGGGAACAAGTGGATCAACAAGAGAAAGACTGATGGTGATGGCAAGGTTGACGCCTATAAGGCCAGGTTTGTGGCAAAGGGTTATACCCAGAAGGAAGGGATCGATTACCACGATACCTTCTCGGCCATAGCCATGATCAAGTCTATTCGCATGATGCTTGCTATAATTGCCTACCACGATTATGAGATATGGGAAATGGACGTAAAGATGGCTTTCCTTAATGGATTCCTCGAGGAGGAAATCTATATGGAGCAGCCTAAAGGCTTTATGTCCGAAGTCGATATTCAGAAAGTGTGCAAGCTTCAGCGTTCCATTTATGGACTGAAGCAAGCGTCGCATAGTTGGGACCATCATTTTGACGAGGCGGTCAAAGAGTTTGCAAAATGAAGAGGAACCTTGTGTATACAAGAGGGTTAGTGGAAGCAAGATCGCATTCTTAGTACTATATGTGGATGACATTCTACTAATATGAAATGATGTGGGAATGCTCAGTTCTGTGAAAGCTTGGCTTTCGAGTAATTTCTCCATGAAAGACTTGGGAGAAGCAACCTATATTCTTGGTATTCGGCTCTACCGGGATAGAGCGAGGAGAACGATAGGTCTTTCCCAAACCCTCTATATAGATAAGATCTTAAAGCGATTTAAGATGGATGATTCTACAAGAGGGTTCCTACCGATGCGACATGGAATAAAACACTCCTTGAAGATGTGTCCTCAAAGTGAGGAAAAACGAAAGGAAATGAGTAATATACCATATGCTTCGGCCGTGGGTAGCCTCATGTATGCTATGTTGTGTACAAGACCTGACATCGCGCATGATGTAAAGAACCCAGGTAGGGAACATTGGACTGACGTAAAGAACGTTCTCAAGTACTTGAGAAGGACTAGAGATATGGTTCTGATGTATGGCGGTGGAGAATTGGATGTGGTGGGATTCACTGATTTGGACTTCCAAGGACTGAAGGACGAATCGATGTCTACTTCTGGCTACATATTTACTCTTAATGGAGGAGCAGTATCTTGGCGTAGCGCCAAGCAAAGCGCGACTGCTGATTCCACCTGTCAGGCTGAGTATCAAGCAGCCTCGGAGGCTTCCAAGGAAGGGTTCTGGATTAAGAAGTTTCTGGGAGAACTTCAAGTGATACCATGTGCTGAGCTGCCTATTCCGCTGTACTGCGACAATGACGGAGCTGTAGCGCAGGCCAAGGAGCCGATGTTTCACAATAGCACCAAACATATTAAGAGGAAGTATCATCTCGTAAGAGAATTTGTTCGCAAGGGATACATTGTGCTGCACAGAGTAGACTCGGCCGACAACGTCGCCGATCCACTGACCAAGCCACTTTCTCAGACTAGCTTGGAGCATCATCTGGAGAACATGGGTATTAGATACCATAGTGTGTAGCATTGAGTGCAAGTGGGAGATTGTTAGGAGTATGCCCTCAAATGCCACTCAGAGGATGTTGAGTGAAGGCATTGTACTAATAATTATGTAAATCATTAATATAAGGCAATGGATGTTTCTTTATTTATTGGCACTTACTGGCATTCCTAACTCGTAAATATACATATAGAAACTAGTCCGTGCATTTGAGAGCAAAACGTTCCACTCCTTATTTGATAAGGGGGTCGGCACTAGAAAGGTTTATCGCTCAAATACTTAATCGTTCGCAAGTCGATGAAACTTGACTGGGCGTTAAGTTTATCTGAAGACTTGTATGACGTGTTCTTTGACATGGAGAGTGCTTGTCGAACACTAATGGTTAGTGGGAGCACACGTTATAGGTATGCTAATTGGATTAGTATACTCGAACCGACTCAACCTCGATTCGTCACACGGATTTCACTCCGGGACAGTCAATGACGGAATCGAAAGGTTGTGATAGGTATTCGTGAACCTTCGACTTGAGGATTTAGTAGGGATGTGCTTGTGACGTTAAGATTTTCATTAGAGTAGTTCGACCCTATAAACCGGGAGGTGGGGGTCAACCTCGACGTGCATCTTAACGAGCAAGTAGCAGGTCCGACTGAATACCAATATAGAATTCTTTCTCCCATTAGTGAACGGGTTATATGTCTTATGCGGTTATTGGCAGATGAGATCATAAGTCTTTGGCCAAAGCATTGGAGCTAGTTGTATTGGATACACGAGAGCTCAGTAATCTCGATTTGTATTAACGCATGCATAGCATCAAGTACAGATAGGGTTTGACTGACCGTGACCCTATACCTTGATCGGGACATTTAAAAGAAGGGTTTATACATATACTAGTATTCACGACAGAATGGTTCTTGAATGATCCCAATCATTCGTTCTCAGTTGGGGTACAGTGTAGGCCACCAGGCTGGCTAGGTGGTGCTACTACTCTTTGGTTCCTCCCATTGATGACTGAGACGGACCTAACGAGTCGCGTAATAGGATTGACGACGGAATGAATCAAGCTAATTCTCTCATTATCAGTATTAGATATTGGATATCTAATTTGAGACATTGGATGTCTAAATTGATTTATTGGATAAATTAATTTATGGCCTAATTAATTAAATAAATTACCGGGTGATTAATTTAATTCATGAATATAATTATTTCTTGGAGAAATTAATTATATCAGTATGTATTTGATATGATTAATTAATTGGATTAATTAATCGATATAAATACATCAGAACGAAATCGGAGTTTATCTGTTTGAACTCACGGGAGTCCGAAACGAATCGAACTCGTCCGACTTTTCATCTTGGCCGCCCTCCCCCTTCCACCTAACTTCATCTTGTCTTTTGTTTTCATTTTTAAATGATAGACAAGTACTTGTGGGGTGACTTCTCATGTGGATGAGTTGTAGGTTGGTTTGAGGTGAATAAAGAATGAAGAAAAAGACAATCTCATTATAAGACTATTCCTCACTTCTCCATTTAGATTACCAGCCGTGAGATATAGAGAGAGATAGAGAGAAACCATTTTTCTCTAAGTCATCTTCTTCTTATTCATTAACTCTTGATTGTTCTTAGAGAAACATCAAGAAATATTGAGAGATCAAACATTAAAACATTTAGAGTGTTACAATCAAAAGCTTCATCACTTGATTATAGTCGTAACCTTAGAGGTTAATCGGGTGTTGTCATTCCGGTCGTTTTTCCGGTGCGTGGCAAGTAGAGACGCAGTGCTTTCGGCGTTGGATTGTTCAAGGGCTTGGAGCGGATTGTATTCGTAGAGATCAAGCAAAGCTTGGGGAATAGCTCAAGAGAAGGTTACCATTTAATCAACGGACTTCGAGGGTTAGTTTCTTACAACTCTTGCTTTTCGTTTATATATTCGTATATACGTAGCTCGATCGATCCTCGTAGGGATTCGAATCGAATTAATTTTCATTTTACCGCTTCCGATGGGCCTTCATTTTAGGCACCGAATCCCAACAGGGACATGGCACGACAGGACTAGGCCGAGTCGGGGAACAAGACTCGTGCTGTGTGGCTGTACGCGGGTGTGGGATGCCGTGCGCGTCCGACGTGCATGGGCGCGCGCGCGAGGTGCAATAGATACCATCCCCTCTATAATAGGCTTAGAGAAATATAGCCTTGTAGGGCAATTGACATTGAAAAGCTAAGGAGTCACTCAGCAGGGAAGACTCGATCGGGAGCAGCTAGGAGCGGACCAACATGGTCCAAGAGGTCCGGGAAGAGTCTGGAACGTGGAAGAGACGGACCTATATGGTCGGGCTGGTGCGGGCCGTGGCGGGCCGATGCGGACCAAGATGGGCCGGGACGCCCGGATGGAGGAAGAGCCTTATGGGAACCTCATAAGAGGATGTAGTGCTTGAAGGTTATGAAGTATTCTAGATGATTGTACTTAGTCTTGTACTTGTACTTGGAATGATATAGAGTAGGAAAGAAGAATGTGGATTGTATAGATAGGTCTAGAACCCTCCAAATGAGGAGGTGGAGATAGAATATTCTAGGACCTAGGAGTAGTATAAATAGGCAAGGGGGTTAGCTCATTTGCAACCAACCCTCAAGACTCAACATTCTTGTACTTGTAAAGTTTTGCTTTGATAGTGAAGTGTTTCTCTCAACTCCCAAGTGGTAAACCCCTTCTTACACACTTAGCAACCGAGTGAGTTAGGCTTACTAGCTAGAGATCGAGGCGATTCTAGTCTAGTGCCGCACGGGTCCGAAGAGCTTTAAAATGCTCAAACCCCACCCCGTGACACCAGACCTACAATGCTGGTTATCCATATATATATATATATATATATATATATATAAAAGTGGCGATGGAAATGAAAGTAGAGGCATGCCATATGAGACAAAATTCTACGTGCCAAATTCCTCCAAAAAATAATTGATTTTTAAAAATACTTGAAATGTATTTTACGATTCTATTTGTTTGTTGATTCTTCCATAATTTTAGCTACTTATAATATCTATCATATTATCTATTAGTTAGTTAGATTTAGATGATTTCGTTTCTCCCAATACTTATCACATATCCAGTCTTTTAGTGTGTGTATATATATATATATATCAACTCGAAATGACATTATACCTCACAGAACAATTCAAAATCATTTCCAAACGTGAGACAGTATACCTGCGTTTATCTCGAAATGTTTAACTCGAAAAGAATGATGATGATTAATTCCTACTATATTACAAATTTGCCACATGATTTAATCATGTGCATTATGGAGAAGCTTGCACGTCAATCACCTAACGCATGGACAAAGACTAGCGCCAGGTAATGTGCATATTTCATTATTTTCTTAATTCGGTGTATGTGTATGTATATAAACAGTTTACTAATTTATCTAACTACAAACCATGTTTCAATACCCAACTCTCCACTACTTTATGAGTTGGGTAACACACCAAGCGTTTTGCAACTGCTTCGTATTGACATGCATCATGCTGTTCCTACTCCAATATTAGATAACCTGGTGGCTGCAAAAAACCCTGAAGCACTGTTCAGGAAATCATTGGTACATTACGTTAAACATTTAATATCTACTTAGTTTTATATGAGCAACTAATAATTATATTTCATCTTCTATCAAATTAATAAGATTATCGAGAATCTATATCAATATTACTTATCACCATATGAGTTACTAATAATTATATTTCATCTTCTCCCAGTTTTGGTATTAACATTTTTTCTCCCAATTATTTTATTGTTTTGCAGTTAAAGTTCTACATTGAAGAAAATGAAAACAAGTCATTTCAATTAATGAATACCGCCCTAATCTTTAATCACCATGAAACCATGTATTGTTTAAACTTCATGAAGCTGTTCAGTGGTAATGAAGAACACAGAGAAGAGGGAATTCAAGGTTGTCGAAGTTGGAGGAAAATTCTAAGAACGCATCCTATGTCACATCATGCAGATGGGAATTGAAATTATGCTTTCAAAAATAAAATTTAAGATCCCGAACTGCCTTGATGTTCTATTGTTCTGTAATTCGAGTGACGAAGAATTTCTATCGCATCTAAAAAGACAACTTCTGTACAACCAGTGTCCTAGATGTGTTGCTGATATTGAAGTGCTCTATATGAACGCTATAAGTATAGGCGAGCACAATGCCAAAATCTAGGAGTATTTCAATATCATTTTAATTATTATGATATGTAGGTGTTTCGATTCAAACTTCTCTATCACTTTATTTTCGATAATTACAACTTAAATTATTCCAACTAATCTCTTAAATTTGTGAGTTTCATATTCTCACTTATCTACTCAGGCCTAGCCAATATTTCATGTTATATAAAATTAAAATTCAAAAGGAAATTTTTTTTAGATTCGGTTAATTCGATTGAAGCATTTTGACAGATTCTGTTGGGATATATAACATTTTGAATCTTAATATAATTAAAAATAAGGATTTATTGATTTCGATATATATCTTTGAAAAATCATAATATTAACTTAGATAAACCACTTATATTAATCAACATTTAACATCTATAAAGGAGATAACTAATTTGATATTTCAATAATTTGAATCGAATTGAAAATAGATAACTACAAAATCAGATAATAAAAATTAACTAAAAACCAAATCCTAACAACTCTAGAAAGATAAACCACTTATATTAATCTATATATATCTAGAATATATTAAAATATATTTGGTATAATTCAAATTTATCCGGTCTTTTGAAAATAATGGACTGTTTTAATATTTTAATAATTTGAATCGAATTGAAAATTAGATAATTGAAAAATTCAGATAATGAAACTGTAATATTCGTACTTTTCTATTCTTATTAATTTCCATTTTGATGTATTTTCCATTTTCAGCGACTCATTTGTAATTGTTTGACATTTTAAGTACGTTTAATTCTGTATATTTTGACATCTGAGCATGTTTCGGAATTGTCTTACTCATTTTCATGTTCATTAGTAATTTTTCGCTTTTTGGTTCCTTCGGTGTGGTCGTTGTTCGAAACCGCCGTTTTGTATTTTTCACAAGTTCATTTAGCGTTGTTAGACGTGTTGTGAACTTCAGTTTGGTTGTTCGATTCCATATCGTGATTTTCGGATGTTTTGGGCCGTTTTGTAATTTCTCAAAGTTTTGGGCAAATGGTTTCCGTATTCGTTTCTCGTACCTTCTTAGCGGACCGGATCGCATGTTTATCTATAGCTTATTGAGATGTTGTTAATTTTAGAGTTTCGTATCTTTCGGAGCATGTTCGCGTTGATCGGACTTCGCAGTTGTATTGTTTAGAGGAGCAGTTAGCGCACGCTAGGCGATGAGATAATGCACGCTATTTGTGCTAAGTAGTGCTCGCTACCATTGCCAGTAGCGCGTGTAACACCCCCAAGGTATTCAGGGTATATTACAGCACCGTGGACCCCTACGTGGGACCCACCAGACTAAATAATTAATATCTCTTGTCTAACCATCCCGGTTAGCGAGAAAACACACATCACCAAGATGAAAATTAAATAAAACGCCCGGTACAACTGGTAAACCAAACATCACCAAAAATCATAATTAAAATTTAGTATCCATCTTCCAAATTAAAAAGACTAAGTACTCGCGAGTACCGTCTATCAGTTTACAAGTTTCAAAACAAACGTTTAAAATGGGCAACTAAAATAAAGGAACTCATTTGCACATGACAACAACCCTCGCCAGCATCCCCGTACTGCTCCAGTGCCCGCTCGACCGGCTGAACGCAACCTGAAATTCATAACATGAATTTTCCCAAAAACGGGTTCCCCAAGGTTAGCAATTACGCTAGTACAAATAATCAAGACAAACCATTCGCTTACACATCTCATAGTACATGCATCAAAATGTTTCAAAATCAAGACATGTCAACAACCCTGGCCAGCATCCTCGTACTGCTCCAGTGCCCGCTCGACCGGCTGAACGCAACCTGAAATTCATAACACGAATTTCCCCAAAAATGGGTTCCCCAAAGGGGTTATAAATTACACTAGTATAAATAATCAAGTCAAACCATTCGCTTACATATCTCATAGTACATGCATCAAAATGTTTCAAAATCAAGACATCTTCCGAAAAACAAACAGTCAGTAATTACAGTTGAAAATTTACCTAGGACTGGGGCTAAACCACTGGTCCCATCCGAGGCCTCTAAGGACCCTCCAGGACTGGCCATAGTTAGAAATCACGCACATGACTCGCCTAGGACCGGGGCTAAAACCACTGGTCCCATCCGAGGACTCTATGGACCCTCCCGGACTGGTTATCCAAACAAGCTCGTGAATCTAGAGCGATATCACAGATTCCTCTGATGCCCGTCGGACTCCTCCCGGAGTGAGCAAATCACACACATATATATTACCATTTCATGTTAAGCATAAGGGTTTCACAAGAATACTTGCCTTGAGAAATTGACGACGAGATAAATGCAAATATCAACCACGCTCGCTAGGAACCGACAAACCCGAACCTAACTATTCAAAGAATACAATCACAACCAATTCACACGAGTACGAAAATGGAATACACCCGAAACCCACCTACGATTCATGTAAATTCGTACAAAAACAACAACGAGGGTGGGTCGCAACCGAACCCTCTTGATTTCAAAAATACCATGAAATTTACCATGAACTCGTAGGGAAAACATGAATACCACTAAGATTAATCACATACGTCATGGATTAATCAACAACACGGAATGAATCGGACTTTAAATCGAAAACTCCTAACTTCTCCCAAAATAGGGTTCTAAGAGATTACCTCGGATCAAAGATGAAGAACATGCGTAGATGTTGTTAATCTACACCAGGAACTCAATAAAGACGATAGATTAAAGTTACAAGACTTCAAATCGCCTCGAATTCGCCCAAGAATCGCTCAAAGACGGAGAAGGGGAAATGATGGATGGAAATGACCGAACTCGGTCAACCCACGGGTACTTATACCCAGGTAATTTAGCCTGCGCTAAGGAGCGCCTTAGCGTGCGCTAATCGCTTATTCCAGACTGCTCTGGACTGATTAATACGTATTGCCGGGCCAAGATAGTGTGTGCTAAGAATGGTCTTAGCGTGCGCTAATTGACATATTAGCGTACGCCAAGCTCGGACGTAGCATGCGCTAACTAGCTACAACAGGCAACTGGAGGGTCTCTGGAATGTCCCGTTAGCGTGTATTAAGGCTGGAATAGCACGCGCTAACGAAGCTGATGAAAACTCACTGCCGCCCATGTAATATATCTAGGATAAATCTATATTTGTAACTATTTTTTTGGTGTTTTTTAAGATGATAAATGTAATTGATAACCGAAAAGATAAAGAAGGAGAGATGAGGAAGAAGAGATTTAAAAAGGGAGGCGAGAGAGGATAGGGAAAGACTGACTATCCCCATTCAATGTCTTCATAAAATTTTTAATACGGTTGGGACATCTCAGGCTGGCCTCATAAATTTTTAATACGGATGGGATAGCTCGGGTTGACCATCTCACGTTCACTATCTTCACATTGTTCAATATGGATGGGACAGCTTGGGCAGACTAGCTCATATTCAATGTCTTCATAAAATTTTCAATACGATCGGGACAGCTCGGGTTAATTGTCTCGTATTCACTATCTTCATAAAATTTTTAATACAGTCGGGATAGTTTGGGCTGACCTACTAGTGTTCGCTATGTGTGCTCTCTAGCCCAACTGGAGGGTGGATCAAGCCCAGGAACAATTTCATCGCAGGAACACAAAGCGTTTGAAATATTATGATAGAAGATCTTTAATAAAGTCCGACCCAACATGAATGGGTAAATAGATAAC
This sequence comes from Orobanche coerulescens, assembly GCA_033398695.1. Taxonomy (NCBI): domain Eukaryota; kingdom Viridiplantae; phylum Streptophyta; class Magnoliopsida; order Lamiales; family Orobanchaceae; genus Orobanche; species Orobanche coerulescens. Next base: position 94,810,384 of record CM065809.1, read on the forward strand.
ATGATATCAAGAATCCATGACATAGTTATGGTGATAAGGTATGTTCATGGTGAGCTACACAAGAAATTGATCTAATAAGAAAATTCCCATCATAATGAAGCCTGAACTCTGGTCGATGAGAGCTAAGATAACACTAGGAAAGGTGAGACCCGAACAAAATTGGATAACCATAGAGAGATGGATATGAGATCGAAAAATCATATAGAAGTAGAGCTTAGGTAATACAGTAAAATGGTGAGTACATATCCTATAGTTTTATCATAATCAATGAGTTGTGATGAGGGAGTTTAACAGTTAAAATCATAACTGAAAATGATATGTTATCGAGCTAGAAAAATAGGTTGTAATTTATATGTTGACCAATAAAATCTTTCGGGGAAAAGGCCGATAGAAATCATTTGGATTCTGATGTGGTGTGTAATTAGTCGGGCAACATGCAATAGGAATTGATCTCAAGTAAGACCAACAGTTGTAGATAGGTTTGGTCGAGTCTTAGGTAGGTCGAAATGAGGATTCGATGATTGAAACAAGTCTATGCTACAAGAAATGAGATTTTTAAGGGATGTAACACATAATTAACGGAACAACAATATTCATGAAATAATTCTTAGATAAGATGGAATCCAAATCTATGCTACAACAAATTTTAAAATAACAAAAATTATCATTTCGTTCATTCTTCGCTTAATCATGCCAATGTAATTTCCATAGTTTCATGTAAATCATGCATTACTGAAAATGTATTTAACTATGTATTTGATAAAGGAAACTTATCTATCGAGTATGGTCACTCAGCCACTTTACTTAATAGTTGGAGATCTCCTAAGCTTCATCAACATCATCTTTGTCCATAATAAAAGTAACTTTAGTGGTTCTTGAATGGTGACAAAAAGCCAATCTGAAGGCAATCAACTAGAGTAAGGTCGAACTAAAATAATGAGGAGTAGAAAGTCCGAGTCACAACCAAGATGTAGGTAGATCAAGCTGCAAGTAAGTTAAATCATAGACATATCGAACACAGTTGAGCTCTCTAGTAGATGGAGATTATATCATATCAACTAGTCCCCCTACTTTGATTCATCAAAGGATGGAATCGGGCATAGTACACTAAAATATAAAACCACCTAGGAAATCTTTCTTTGGAGTATGGGCATAAACAATGTTGATCGTAATATAGTGTTTGCAAAGAAATTTACTTATGCTCATAAGTAATGCTTCTTCATAGAAATAAATGCGTCTTTGATGCATTCTGTGTAAATCATGCATTTCTACACGATAATATATACAGGTGTAGAAGAAATACTTATTCGTCAGGTATAATTATTCAGTTATTTTACTTATATTGATATATGATTAGCTTGGTATATTTTATTTTTATTAGAAATAGAAGCTTCAACCCATTGATTTTTGGGCGGCTATGAAAACCAATCTAAGAGGGCCAAGCTATACAAGGGCAAAACCAAATTTAAACAGTCTCGATCAACAAAATATATTGAGTTGTGGATCAAGTAGGTGAGACTGAAATGAGCTATAGTAGAGATATCGGATAGCATTATGTGGCCATAGAGAGTCCCAATAAGAAATCCAAGCCATAAGCATGTGGATCAATAACATAATATTTCAATATGCTTTGTGGAAAGTTTGATCTATGGCCAAGCGAAATAAGGACGAGTTTAAGCAACATAAATTCGAGCTTATGCCAGGCCGATCTAATAGGGTCGAATTGAGGCGAGACCGCCTCATCAAGGTCTAGTTGTAACTGAGATGGCTATAGTAGGTCCGAGTTAAATGTCTAATTTGATTCGAACTCCCCCAAGAATCAAAATGCTCCTGCATAATCAATATTTCACCAAAAAGTTGATTTCGGTAAAACCATACATATTAATTGTAACACCCCCGTGATTTACAGGGATATCACAGCGCCGTAGATTCTTTTTGGAGAACCTACCAGGCTGGACCAACAAAAAAGACAATGACCATTAATAGAAATGAGACATTCACACACTTAAAACCAACGTCAACTTTCAAGACGACATACATCACTAAAACATACTAACACATGATCTTGTTGGATCCAACAAAAACAACCGCTCATAACTGATCCAACGCATCAACCATAACCAACATCAACACATTAAACCACAAGTATCCTCAGTCGAGAGGCTAACTAAAGCAGCTCTCTTGGTCACTGTGAAACCGGCATTCACTCCCAGCCAGAAGCCATCCCTTGAATATGCCCACCGCGCACCCGCGCCTGAATGGCAGCACTGGACGTGCACTTCCCGACAGAAGCCTCACATTGCAGCGTAACATGGCCCCGCAACACTCCTACCCTCATCGACTTCGGACACTACCACAAAAGCACATATGATAGTACCCGCGTGAGTACAAAACCAACACACGACTCTGACCATGCCAAAACGACCACCATCTCATAACAACACATGATATTAGTGTTGCTCGTCATCCTCGTGCCCTTCCTACGCTAGCTTGCCACTAAGATCTGTACCTGAATACACAACAAGCATATCCACCCCAGAAAGGGTTCACAAACAGCTGGTGCAACTACAACGATTTATGAATACGTACAACAAATGAATAAATAACCAAATCACTGTGCCATCATGTATTCCGAAATACCATACCATAATCATCATCTCAAAACAATCTCCCGAGCTGTACTAGCCCTGTACCTCACGCGAGATACACACCCCAGAAAGTCCTCGTCAGGCCCTCCCTGGTTTTACAACCCCACCGAGTGATCCGTAGATACTCGCAGTCTAACAGATCCCAGGGGACCCACACTGGTTTTAACCCGGTTCACACATACTCAGTAACCACATGGCATAAACCACATTTTCTGAAATTACCACTTTTCACAAAATTACATTTTTCACATATTCACACGAAGTACATCAAACACAATCAAAGTACTTGCCTCAATTACAATCGTACAAGGAACTGTGAACAAAAGGACCTGCTGCTCGAACTTTCCTCAACGATTAGGTCCTAGCACAACACAGCACTATATCAAACACAGTACGATGGAAACGGAAAGGTTTACCCTAAGTTCTACTCTTAGGGACATTCAATCGGACACTATAGGGTCAGACACTATAGGGTCAGCATGGATCATACATGATTACGGAAGAAAACTCGAAACTTAATCCGTAAACTACAACGAAAAGCAAAGGATTATAATTATTGTTCATAATCCAACACAACCACGGCTAGATATGGACTTTAGAGGTTAAAACCTCAAGAAAACCCTAAGGTATGAAGAACTCGGGTTTCACATGATTTACCTTGATCTGGATGATAAAAGCTGTTGAGATATTGTTAACTTTGCTCCAGGAACTCAAAAAATGTTGTTGGGTAGTGAAGTCCGGCCAAAATCTGCACTTCCCCATGTCCAGAACACTCAGTCACGGAAGGAGGAAGAAGGAAGGAAATGGCATAAACTGAATTGCGCTGTCCTATATATACTGGACGTGATTAGCACCCACTACGAGTAAGGCGTAGCGTGCACTATCGGGTTTAAAAGGCGGTGCAGAACTCTCTAGACTGGCCGCGCTAGCATGCGCTACCCGTAAGAGTTAGCGCGCACTACCTGTTATTTTGTCCATATTCCAGAACCCTCTGCATGCACGGACCGGCCATAATGGCGTGCGCTACCATGGCCAACTAGCCTGCGCTACTAGTATATAATTAGCGCGCGCTAGCAACAAAGTCTAGCGTGTGCTAACTGCTATTTCTCAATATCACCACTATGGAGTTGGTCAGAACGAACACATCCTGACAAACACATGACTCGTCCATTACTAACAACCAACATAGCAGCTCCAACTCCAATATACATACGATTCCAGGCACCAAACAGCATGATATGGAACTTTCCCAAACCATCTGCCAATAGTATACGACCATTAATAAAATTCATTATTAATAAAGCGCGCAAATGTTACACCCTTACCCTCTTAAAAGAAGTTTCGTCCTCGAAACATGAAACAGGAAATGGGGTCGTCAAAATATATGTCTGCATCACCAATCGTATCCATACACAATTTATTCTCACACCGTTAACATTATGCCAATACACATCTATAAAAACATCGATACACAGCATGCCCCCATTGAGCACAGGTCATGGGTTAATGACAACAGAGTTATCTTCGACCTCTTCTTCCGGGTCCTCTTCAGGATCTTCCTCAGGATCTTCTACGTCTTCTGCAACTTCTTGTCCCACTATCGGGATTGGGGCCGCTTGGAGGATAGGAAGGATCTCCTAAGCGTTAGCCCGTATCATTGCTCTCTCTTGCTGCACCTGATCCTGGAGGGCCTCTCTTGCCTGAGTGTATTGGGCCTCTCTCTCTATAAGAGTACGTTGTGCTTCGGCTAACTGAGCTTCTAGCTGCGCAGCATGCTCGCGTTCTCGGGTAGCTACTTCCTGCGCATCCTGACTTGCATCTCGATGAAATTGCGCTATGTCCTCTATATAGTTGATATGCTCTAAGCAACGAGTATGCTTAGTAAGATCCATACTCACAAGGTTATTCAGCTGTTTCCCTTCGATCAACGTCTTGAGTCTACTATGGAAATACCTCTCAGGGCGTTATATACATCAAACCGATTTTAAGTCGGCGGTCATGGAAGTGCTACAGTTGTTTCTAGTAGCCGCCATTATGGCGGCGCCGTCATTTAGTGTCAATTATCCCTCGCCACCAAAAGAATAATAATAGTGATGAAAATCTTGATGATAAATTCATAAAGGCTTCCGATAAGGATCAAGTCAATCGATGGTACGAATACAACCAAAATATTGGTCAACTAAAGATACAATCACGGACTCTCGGTATTCCCACTTGATGTCAAGGCATGATGACCATCTCTCAGATGTCGGTCGTCGGGACTAGCGAACCGAAAAAAAACGAAAACTGGATCAGAAAGAAAAGGAACTAATTGGGGAATAAAATTATTACCCGCACTTCTTTCGAAATAAGTTTCGTCCTAAAAACTTAGATCATGAAACAATCAAGGCAAGGCACTTTAGATAACACACGTTATCTGCTGCCAACAGCGGATACGAAACTCCATGTCATACTGCGGTCCAATTCAGTACGCAAGAATGTTTACGGAGTGCAATGATCATGAACCACTATGGTTGATAATCCAAATAGTACAACAATCAAAATGTGGGTTTAACGCCGAACAAATATATAATTCCGACAACCTCAAAGGTTTGGAAAATTGCATGTCGGGATAGATACGATAATCACGATGTAAGATCGAGCAACAACAATTAAACCACAATAGTCGAACAATATAGATTGAACAACAACAACTAGATGACATCAATCGAACAACAACTCCAAAATTTACACCTCAATCCGGGACATCAAATGAATTTGTAAGGATTACAAGACGTTCATTTCGTATAGGACTCACAAGAATCGAGCCGAACTTGGAAAAAGGCACAATTATGGACGGATTCATTTGAAACAATATCACAACTCATTTAAACAAAAAAAACCGAAGAACAGAACAAATTCAGAAGGTACCATTGAACATAAGCGAGTTAGGGTGGAAAAAGAAATCAAAACTCGATGTCATGATCCATTTTAAATAAAAAGTTTGTTCCCGAATTTTTAGAACAATGAAAGCAAGGTAACAACGTAACAAACAATTTCATGAGGTCGTATGACCAAATCTCTGGGCATCCTGATGCATGCGGAATGACTACTAAGTTATTTATATAAGTGTGTGCTTATTGCATTTCTTCATTTTTTTAATGGTAGTTTATGCATATTATGTAATATGTGTTTGAGATTGGTTATTTGTCCACTATATTTTTTTGATCTTGCAGCTCTTGCATTTGAGACAGGTAACTTTAAATTGACCACCATGTGTGATAAAGAACATGTTACTGCTGGCGGATTTGAAGGTGGTACATTTATGGAGAATGTGTACGAATCAAGATGTACTGACAACCCCACCTTATGCACCTCGACTCGGTGGGATTGCTGAAACGTGGCCTGGTGCGTCGATGAATCCTACTTTAAAATCAAGGAATATCGACACGAGGAAAAAGGAACATTGGCATGAGGCTGCACATAAAGCTTATTTTTTAATTTACAAGTATCAACGACTCATACTGTGTTTTGTTATCACTGATACATTGATGATTTTATGGAGAATATTATTTTGATTCATTGTTTGAAGCAAGTATGTATATGATTAGTGGTCTGCAGTTAAAATGGAAGATATTTCTCAACTGTTATATCCATTCTTTATAAGTGCAATGGGAAAAAATTCTACATGCCCCGACACGGATACAATACTGTCTAGGCATACAATACTATCGTATAATTCAAAAATTTTTACTCTTCCAACGGATACAATACTATTATATACAAACACTCTGTCGATCAAAAGTAAGCATTAAGTAATGAACACACAATTTAAGAAATTGCATAATTATTACTATTTTTCCTTTGAGTTTATAGGATTCCATTTTTTTGTTAAACCTTATTTTGAAAGAGCCGTATGTGTTTAACCTCCCTTTAACTCAACTTATAACTCAACCTATTTTATAACTATTTACTTAAACATGATGCGGCACGTTTCAATTAGATGCACCATCATACTTATAACTAAACAATTTACACAAAAATTACACAATGAACAATTAGATACAACATGTGTGCATCGCACGGGTCTGAATGACTCGTATATATTAATGATTGACATATCAATATAAAGCATAAACTAAATGCATTATGATATGTGACGATTTAAAACTTATCTCCACATGAACCAAGTTATTATTTCTCATGTAATTCCATCATTGGTGAACTCGTATGCGACACTTATTGATGTTGTGTCGTAGAGAAATTGGATTGAGATCAGACAACTACAAAGATGTTGAGATCAGAACGGATGTCCGTGATTAGTCCAACGGGTTGGACGGTCATGTATAAACTGATGTTCTCAGAGTAATATGATATTGGAGCCCAGTCCAAGATCGAGCGGGCATGATAAAAATCTTTGCTCGAGTTCTTCAAGGAACGTTAGACCACTTATGGACTTAGGAATAATCTTGCTTCATGAGGGTAAACCATTCAAAACTCATAAAAAACAAGCCTAGGTAGCACGGAGACGGGGGCGGGGATGAAAAATGGGTACGGGGATGAAAAATGGCAAAACCAAAATTTTAAAAAATGGGTACGGAAAGGGTATGGGAAAAAGATTCCTATATTACCATAGATAATTCCAATATTAAATTCATGCATAAGTGAAAAGTCACCATTATAACATCAATGGAAAATTTAACTAAATATTCAAAATCTTAGAAGAATAATAAAATCAAGCAAAGAACACCTTTTCACCCATTAACCCATCTGCCCAAGAAAAAAAAGCAAAAGTCAATTGCAAATTTGCAATCATCAGTTTTATAAAGAGAGATCATAGAAAACGAGGTGGTGAGGACTGAGGCATCATCTCCTTCCAATTTCTAGGTAAAGGCCGACGGTCCAATAGGAATCAAGAGATAAGAGGAGAGAGAGAGAGAGATCAGAAGGGAGAGATGGATCCGAGAGAGAGAGATAGAGAGACAGAGAGAGAGGAAGAGAGATGACTGACCTGAGAGGAATAGGACTGCCGGCCGCCGAGAACAAGACTGTGAGGACTGAGGCATCGTGTAAGATCCTAGAATTTCGATACGATTTTTCGCATTGTTTTATATGAGTTGTATTGTACAGAGTGGGACCGATACAGTATGGGTAAATAATTTTGGGAACTGTGACAGACGTGCCAGTATATCTATCGAGGTTATTTTTAATTCTAGGATATTACATGCTTGATGTGTTTTTCGATGTCGGATATACTATATGAGTATTTGTACAATTGCCATACTTGGTCTACAGTTGTATTTGAGGTATCGTGCATCAGAAGTATCGTATGAGAATGATATTGAGATGAGCATCTGTATTCAGTGTGTGCGTATACATATCCAGTATGCCGAGACGGACAGGAACAGTTGGATTTTGGCCAAGTATAGAAGGCCATTACGTATGCTAGCGTTAAGGACTTACGTACGTTAAATTACATGTTTTACGTACGTTATGCGTAAGGCATTACGTACGTAACAAAGGGAATCAGACAGGATCGAGCTGTGGTCAGCAGGTGGGGCCCGGTGTCGGCAGCTTTCGGCGCGGATGTAGACAGGCGAGTCAACCACGAGCATTACATACACTATGTAGGGTGTATTACGTACGTTAAGAGTACAAGCTACTGTAGCAAGTCAAGAGTTATATTACGTACGCTATGGAGAAGGGATTACGTACGTAAGGCTTTGTACGAAATAAGCCAGTTGCCTCTGGGTCGGCATTACGTACGCTATCATGGATACATAACGTACGTAAAGCCTGTTACGTACGTTAAATTTGGTATGTTATGTACGTAACGAGCTCGAAATTTATATAAGTGAGATGCCCGTCACTTCATTTTTCAGGAACTTCATTTCGTTTTTCTTCACCCCTCAACACCCAGAGTTAGATTTTGGTTTTCCTAAGTCGATTGTGAGCCTATGAACATTGATTCGGAGCTTGAGAGGTGGAGTTATCATCGATTCTTGATGTTGTTACTTGTGTATTTCATCTTCTAATAGGTATGTCGGATAATCCTCTCTTTCAATTCGGAACTTTGATGTTATTGATGATTAATTCGCGTGATGCTACTTTATGGAGTTGTTGTGATGATTCTTGGTATTCATGGGAATTTTGTTAAGGAATATGATGATATGATGATTTATACCTTTGATTATGTTAGTGGTCTTGGTGCTCTTGGTAGTATTGTTGCAACTCTTGATGTTAGGAGAATTGTATATCGGAGAATATGATAATATACACCTTGAACTATGAGTGAGGATGGTTTAGATGATAGAACCCATCGGATTACGTCGTTTTGTTGGTAACAAATATGATTATAGATTAATTCATGATTTTAAAGAACTCTTGAGTTATATATGTCGTGATTTTACGGAAATTGGAGGGATTACAGTTAATGTCGGTATATGGTTATTCTTGATGAAAACCGGTAATTGAATTTTTTTGAATTTACAAAGATGAGCCATGTTAATCCGAAATTAAGATTGAAGTCGGAACCAAGAATGTTGAAGACATTGTTAGAATTATTGATTATCGAATTTCAGCTTGTATTCGTATTGTTAAGGGTTGATATGGTTTGGTTTCGTATGATCGAGATGTCGTTGAACCATTGAGTTTGATTGGTTGGTTATATCGGTTGTTGATTGTTATTTAACGCATCATTAATTGATTATTGCGTTAGGTTACGTTAAGTGATCGTTGATGATTAACCGTTGTGCTGCGATTGGAATTGGAGAATGCATGGATCGCCTTGGTCGGGGCTGCATAGCTTGTAGATGAAGATGACGGAATTGGTGACAAATTCATCGTATCGGTATCGAGGCAAGTTATGCTTTCTCAGTTCATAATGTTTAATAAATATTTTCGTTTTCATTTCATTTATGATTCATATAGCAATGGTATCATGAAATATGAATTGTCGGGATGATGGTATGTACAATATGCTTGGACTGAGATAAATCATAATGTATGTGATTTTAAAGATGTCTAGTGGAAACGAAGACGTGAATTATATTTGTTCTATTATATGAGAAGTTAGATACCAAGACTAGTTATCATGCCGATATTGAACTCGAGATGGTGGTTTGGTATTAGTAATGGACTGTACTTCATTTTGGATTATTCGGATAACCGTGTATTCGTTCAGGGATGTTGGTCGTGGAAAGGTTAGTATCTCCAGCTTGAGGTAAATTAATATTGCTAGATTATGATAATCATCCTGTTTCATTATTGCATGTGTGTGTTGATACTTCATGTGGTGAGTGTGCATCATTATTTGTTATGTGCTCTTTCTTTGAGCTGTGATCTGTTGGGCCGATGTGTTAGGGGATAAGACCTAAATGGCACCTATGTTCCGGGGTATTCCTGTGTGGATACTTTCGTGACCCTTGGTTGCGACCTTGGGGTATTTTGTGATTGCATGAACTGTGTTTCGGGATAAAACCTGAATGGTACCCACGTCCGGAGTATTCCTGAGTAGATGCTTCCGTGACCCTTGGCTGCGGCCTTGGGAGTTTATGTGCTAATATCATATGCATTGTTGAGCATGCTGTGAACTATTGTATAACGGAATACGACATTGTGGTTGTGTTGGTCTTTCATAATCGATTTATCGTTGCTCACTTGAAAAGTCTTCTAGTCCTTGTTAGATATGCATTTCTTCGAGATTTGTTGTCATGTTATATCATGATATATCTGGAGTCAGATATGTTCTGATCGGTCATGTGTAGGATTTTTAGGGCGGGCACGTGTAGCATGTGTTGGTTTCGACCTCATATTGAACCGTGCACACGAGACGTACTTCATGAGGCTGATTAGTTACGAGACCATACGTGTATCTGATCAATACAGTGGTTGGCTTGTACACGGACACATGTCCGGATCCGGCATATCGTGATGTCCATCTTGAGTCTTATTGGTTGGTCGTTCATAGTCCATGTATAATCGGATATGTTCGATGGTCGGGTTTATCTTTGAGATCCCATATGTGTGATTTGTATACGGTTGACGATTTTATTCTCTCGTGTATCTGTCACTGTCGATCCTTTATCGATCTCGTTTGGAGTTACCATATCGTTGGTAATCTCATTTGTTGTTGATTCCCTAATGACCTCGTTTGAAGCTTATCCTATCATTGGTAATATCGTTCGTTATTGATCCTTATTGATTCCGTTTGGAGTCTGCCTTACTGTTGGTATTCTCGGTCGTTGTACATACTTTATTGATCTTGTTGGGGTTTACCATACCGTTGGTATTCTCGGTCGTTGTAGATCCTTTATTAATCTTGTTGGAGTTTACCGTACCGTTGGTATTCTCGATTGTTGATCCTTCATTGATATTGTCGGAGTTTACCATATCGTTGGTATTCTCGATTGTTGATCCTTTATTGATCTTGTTGGAGTTTACCGCATCGTTGGTATTCTCGTTGCTGATCCTTTGTTGATCTTGTTGGAGTTTACCGTGTCGTTGGTATTCTCGGTTGCTGATCCTTTCTTGCTCTTGTTGGAATTACCGTATCGTTGGTATTCTCAGTCGCTGATCGTGTGTTGATCTTGTTGGAGTTACCACATCATGGTATTCTCATTCGCGGTTGATCCTTTGTCGATCTTGTGTGGAGTTATCATGTCATTGATATTCCCATTTGGATGCATTGGTTGTTTATCATTATTGAATTTGTGAGCATTCATGCTTTGTATTGAATCCGGGACTTGCCATTGTCTCGGGATAGTTGGTTTATAGATGTGCCGTGTGATATCGATTTTATCAGAGTTGGGATCCGATTGTGCGACCCAGCGGACAGGATTGGTCATGGGCATATTACTCCGTATTTGAGATGTATTTATGTTTTCGGGGATCTTGGCAATGTTTGAATACAGTACAGACGTTTATTTCGAATTCATTCGTCACTTGAGAATATGAGGTGTAATTGAGGTAAGGGTTGTTTTAATATAAGTTACCACGAATTCGTAAGGTTATGTCGGTAAGATTACATTGGAAATATTCTTACCTCGTAATTACGTTGATATGTAATTGTATATGATGATGTGATCATTATCATTGTTGTGTATTATGGCTGTCCCCGTCGTGGGCTTTATCTTTTAGGTACTCGGAGTTCGAGCTAGTAGCGGTCGTGAAGGGATGAGCTTTCCGGTGATACTGGCTATGGCATTGTTATTAGGATTTGAGTATTCTTTTCTGGTTGTTATGATTCCGCTGCAAATGTATTTAATCATGTCTCTATCCGCTGTGTGTGTAATTTTATAATGGCTTTCAGTATCTTTCCAACTCATGTATACTTTCTAAATGCCCTTTTTCGGCGCCTTTACCTTGTGCTTTGAAACAGTATTTTCTGACGGTAATTGGGAACAACGTTTTGAAAAATATTTGAGTATTTAAAACATTACCGTCTTCGCCTCTTCGGCGTATTTGAAACGTTTGCGAAAATGATTTTAGCCTTGTGGGTTCCAATGTGGGGCCCATGACGCTGTATTATTCCCGGTTAGCTTTGGGGGTATTACACATCGCCGGTCATTGTTGTCGGGAGGATTGCCAAAGTTTGGACGTCGCGAAGCTGAAGAGAAACTTTTACTATTTCTCTTTTCTCTCTTTGCCGGAGATGGGGTTGTGGGAATAATAGGTATGTTTGCCCTAATTTATATATTTGATTTTTTCTCTTCCAAAAACGTCCCCGAAACGTACCCAGGTGTATACCTCAACGTCCCGCAAAAACTAGCCATCGCCAACAATTCAGATTCATGCCGGGGATGTTTCCGTGACGTCCCCATGCCATCCCTGTCCCCGAAATGTCCTTAGCACGGGAACGGGGCTCAAAATGAAGTGTCGTGCTTCATAGTAACAAGCTCATCTAGCATAAGAGAACGGCATTTCCAAGGATCAATTCTCTTATTCCTAAAATCTCCCAAAAATGATGTTGATAGCAGCTTACGTGTTGACTATTTGGGTGGCAACACTTGCCCATCCGCTGATCATGTTAATGGTCAGTTTTTCGTGGGCTGGACAGTAGCAGATTTTGGGTGAAATATTTCTCATTTTTCTTGATTTGATTCCATATATCTTGATGTATCTTTGTCCCAAGTATATGATGATTGTTGTATGCCTCTAGTATATCTAGACAAGACTTTGTATTGGTCTCATATTGGTGATAGTGGATTTAAGCGGCCTAGGTCCCATGTGTAACACCCCAAGATATTCGGAATAATTACAGCGCCGTAAATCCCTTATATAAGAATTTACAAGGCTAATTTAAGAAATGCGGAAATAATACAAAAGTACCATTATAGTTTAGAATTCAAAAACCAGTTCAAACAGTCAAATGAATCTATTATTACAAGCGTCTCAAAACATCAACATGACACGCGTACTCGAGTACTGAAAATAAAACCAGAAAGACAAGGCAACAATAATTAATATCACTGAGCCCCTTCGTCATCATGTCGGTACTGTGGTTGCTTTCCCGCTCCTCGGCTACCTGAACATCAAAACAAATGTCCACCCCCGAAGGGGTTAGCAAAACGATGCTAATACAATTATCATAATACATAAAATCAGATATGCAACAACGATGCATAACAATTACACAATACGGACTTCCGCTACTGGAATCCAACGATGTGAATCCACATGATCCCATCAACACAACATGGGTATTCCAATGATCCAGCTCCCTCAGCATAGATCCCAAGATGATCCCGTCGGACCAACACGAGGTGGAAAAACCCGTCCAATGATCTAGCGCCCTCAGCATAGATCCCAAGATGATCCTGTCGGAACAACACGAGGTGGACATCCGATCCAGCGCCCTCAGCATAGATCGCTCGATCCCTTCGGATCACACAACATACACAAACACAACTATGCATACATATATGCAAAATCGATATGTCCATCAACATGAACATACAAGTAATCGATAACGAATATCATGACAATTCAACGGAAATGATCTCGTGATCAATAACATGAATAAACGGTATACATGATCAAAATCACCAATATGAACAATTTTTAAAATACGATACTTGCCTCAGAAATGGCGATAAGGATTGCTACTACGAATAGGCTTCAACCCGCTCGAAGAATTCTCAGTTGATCAGCTCACCAAAATCTAAAGATTCATCGAACAATAATACCAGTATAACTAACGGTTCCGGATAATCATTCTAATCATCAAACGAATCATCCAAAGGCATGTTATACCCTATCATGGCAATTGAACTATTCTGCCCTAATTCTTTCGGTTGAATCAACACTACACTATTCGGCCGAGCAACAATCTCATAGAATACTATCCAAGTTCAAACACATCTTTTTGGTCGAATAATACAATATGAAATGCAGTTACATCTTAGAAGGATTCTAATCATATTCTTCCATAACAAGATATCGGAAACACTTTGATGAATCATAATAAGAACTTATTCACTAGGTTCATCTTGATTATAATATCCTTCTAGGAATTAACCTTAAGCTCAATCCATTAACTTCTCCAACGAAAAGCTTGATCATATAATTCTTAAGAACTTAGATAATCTCCAAAAACTTGTTATAAATTGGTTCATAATCTCAGGATGCTATATTCAAGAGTCTAATCACTATAAGGTTTGTTCAACAACAAAAGAGAACCGAAGCATAACCGAATTTATTCTTCTAAAACCATGATGTACGACTCCTCACGAATATAACTGATTTGGTAACTTAAAACAGGTCCAAAACATCACTAAAAACGTGGTAAACCAGTTGGTGAAGGATCACGTACATCAATATAGTGATGAACAACGAAGAACTTGAAGAAACTCAACACCGTAAGCTTAGAACACCAATCCACATGGGTCTATGATATTCAAAATCAAGCTAGGACGATGATATGGGAGTTATATAGTGCTGGATGCTCCTCAGATGGCGAAAAACGAAGATGGAATGGGGAAGAAATGAAATGGGGGTCAAGGGTTATAAATAGAATTCTAACCTTTACGTACGTTACCTATTCTCCCTTACGTACGTAATGGCCTTAGCATACGCTATACTCAATCCTTAGCATACGTTAACGTCTGGCCAAAACTCACCGACTTGATCCTGGCATTCGCTTACGTACATTACCATAGTTTTACGTATGTAACACTATGCACTTAGCGTGCGTTAACAATCCACCATAACGTACGCTAAGCCCAGTTGACTTGTGTAGCTGGAAAGCCATCCAGGTTCACGCGGAGTATCTCACATATCTTCTCCCGGTCCCCACACGCCGACCCTTGTCTGATCTTGAAATGACTGAAGCTTACGTACGTTAAGCTTAAGCTATAACGTATGTTATATTACCATCATAGCGTACGCTATGATCATCAACTAGCGTACGTTATGATGTGCAAAACCATGCATGCAAGAATGCTAGAAATACAAAAACATAGGGATACGAATACGGGAAACCAATCTTTGATTAATAACGCCACAAAGTCGAATGTTACAAGTTCGAATCCAAGACAAATACACAATAATTATTCGGGCATTACATACTACCACTCTAAAAAGAAGTTTCGGCCCGAAACTTAAACGAAAACAATTCTGGGTATCTCGACTGTCGGGACCACTGAACTTTGACTAAAGAGATCAGTTTATTCCTCAACTGTTTGACTTGACTCTCGAGTATCTTGACTGGCCTTTCATCGAACGTACCATCATTAGCCACTTCAATCTCGCCGAAATCAATGATGGGACTGGGATCCGGTACATATTTCCGTAATTAGGATACGTAGAATACATTATGAATGTGACTCAGCGTTTGCAGTAAGGCCAACCTGTACGCCAACTCCCCAAATCTTTCAAGGATCTCAAATGGTCCGATATATCTTGGACTCAGCTTCCCTTTATTCCCAAAATGGAAAATTCCCCGAGTAGGAGAAACCTTCAATAGCACGTGGTCCCCAATATCGAACTCCAACGGGCAACGGCGCACGTTTGCATAAGACTTCTGTCGACTCTGGGCAGTAAAAAACCTTTCACGAATTAGTGCTACCTTCTCTTGAGTCTGAACTACCAACTCTGGTTCAGTCCCAATCAAGTCATAAGAATCATCCCAGCACAGGGGCGATCTGCATCTTCTCCCGTACAACGCTTCAAACGGTGCCATCTTAATGGAAGCATGCCAACTATTATTGTAGGTGAATTCAATCAACGGCAAATGGATCTCCCAATCGGTTGACCAATCCAGGGCACAAGCTCTTATCATATCTTCTACTGTTTGTATAGTCTTTTCAGAATGTCCGTCTGTCTGAGGGTGTTAAGCAGTGCTAAAGTTCAGCTCGGTTCCCAAGGCCTTATGAACTGCCTTCCAAAAGTGCGACACAAAGCGACCATCCCGGTCCGAAATAATGGTCTTCGATGTACCATGCAATCAGATTATCTCCGCAATGAACACTCGTGCTAATCTCTCCGGACCCCAAGTATCTTTAATACCCAGGAAATGAGCCGACTTGGTTAGACGATCCACTATCACCCAAATCATATTCATCCCCGTTCTGGTCCTTGGCATTAGTGATAAAGTCCATGGATATATCCTCCCACTTCCATTCAGGGATCGGAAGTGGTTTCAACATTCCACTAGGTCACTGATGTTAAATCTTGACCTGTTGACAAGTTAAGCACTTCGAGACGTATTCAACCACGTCATTCTTCATATTTCCCCACCAGAAATTTTGTTTTAGATCCTTATACATCTTACTGGTGCCTGGGTGAATAGAATAGGGTGTGCTGTGGGCTTCCTTCATGATGGTCTGCTTCAAAACATCGTCATCGGGGACACAAAGTACTTTGGAATCTTAGAACTCCATCATCCTATATCACAAATCCGGGGGCCTTTCCTTTGTTCACTTCATCACGTAACCGAAAAATCAGAGAATCATCCAACTGTTTAGCTTTGATTTCTTGGATTAGTGACGAATTTATTTCCATCATACATATCTGCCCTTGGACTCTTTGCGACCATACTTCAATTCCTTCGCGAATCAATTCTCGTTGAATGCTGGGTTGGGACGTAAGTGCTTCCAACACTCGAAGAGAAACAGGTTTGCGGCTCAGTGCGTCAGCTACCATGTTCGATTTGCCTGGGTGATAAAGAATCTCCAGGTTGTAATCTTTGATCAATTCCAGCCATCTCCTCTGTCTCATGTTTAATTCCTTCGGACTGAAAATATACTTGAGACTCTTATGATCTGTGAATATCTGACAATGAGTGCCATACAGATAATGTCGCCAAATCTTCAGGGCAAAGACGACAGCTCCTAACTCTAAATCATGAGTCGGGTAGTTAACCTTGTACGGTTCCAACTGTCGAGAGGCATAGGCAATCACTCTATCCTTCTGCATCAGCACGCAACCCAGACCCTGATTTGAAGCATCGTTGTATACTATGAATCCATCGGTCCCATCTGGTAGTGCTAGTACTGGCACCGTTGTCAGTATTCTAGCTAGTCTGACACTTCTCGTCCCACACGAATTTCTGAGTCTTCTGGAACAACTGAGTAAGTGGACGAGCAATTTTGGAAAATCCTTCTACAAAACGGCGATAATATCCAGCAAGTCCTAAGAAACTTCGGACTTCCTTCACGTTCTTAGGAGATTCCCACTCCAAGATTGCCTCAACTTTCTCCGGGTCCACCTGAACTCCGTCGCACGATATCACGTGCCCAAGGAACGTCACTTCCTTAATCCAGAACTCTTATTTAGAAAGTTTCGCATAAAGCTGTTCATTCATCAAAGTATTCAAAACGATGCGCAAATGCTCTGCATGCTCTTCTGGATCTTTTGAATAAATCAAGATGTCATCGATGAAGATGACCACTAATTTATCCAAGTATTCAAAGAATACCCGATTCATCAATTGCATAAACACCATAGGAGCATTAGTAAGTCCGAATGGCATCACTACAAATTCATAGTGCCCGTACCGGGATCTGAAAGCAGATTTCGGTATATCCGATTCCTTAATCCTCAACTGATGGTATCCTGATCTCAAGTCGATCTTTGAGAATACCGTTGCCCCCTGCAGTTGATCAAATAAATTGTCAATCCGAGGCAATGGGTATTTATTCTTGATCGTCACCTTATTTAGTTCCCTGTAATCGATACACAATCAGAGGGATCCATCTTTCTTCCGTACAAAGAGAACGGGTGCTCCCCAGGGAGAAACGCTAGGTTAAATGTAGCCCTTTTGCAATAATTCCTCAAGCTGTTTCTTCAACTCATACATCTCGGTTGGCGCCATACGGTATGGTGCTCTAGAAATAGGTGCAGATCCTGGTTCCAATTCAATATTAAACTCTATAGCTCTTTGCGGGGGTAATCCGGGTAGTTCGTCAGGGAATACGTCAGAGAATTCGTTCACCACTGGAATAGATGAGAGCTCTACTCCTTCTTCCTTCTTCATGGCATAAAACCAAAATCCGTGATAACCCTGTTTTAGCAATTTAACCGCTTTCATGGCTTTGATCACCTTCCCTGAGCTTCCTGGTCTTCATCCTTCGAATAAGTGTTCAGATCCGTCATCAACAATAATCGAGATAACTCTCTTTCAATAATTCAAAATATCCCCATAACGGTTGAGCCAATCGTCTCCAATAATTAAATCGTCACCATGGATGTCGACCATAATAAGATTTGATAGCCAAACTCTCCCTCCTATAGACACAATAAAATCTCTAGCTTCTAGGGTTCCCACAATTATCTCTCCACTCGGCAAGCCCACAACATAAGGCTCACAATCATGTAAACACGAGATTTTCAAACGGTTAACACAGTTCAAAGATATGAAAGAATGCGTAGCTCCTGAATTAAATTAGACACTAACTGGTTGCAAAAGAATTTGAATCGTACCTGATGCAACAACAGTGTTCTGATCATCTGATCTCCTCATCTCATAAAGGCGTGGAGGAACGGACCCAGCAGTGGACGTCTCTCGTTTCCCGACATTCTACTGCTGAAAACCACTTTGCTGTGTCAGGTTCACACTTGCCTCCTTCGGAACTTGTGCTGGAGTGTGAGTACCCATTGATCTAGCCACATTTCCACAAAAAGTCGCACGATGTCCTTCCTACCCACATTCAAAATAGGTCACGGAAGGGGCGGAGCAATCACGCCGAACATGTCCTGCTCGACCACAGTTATAACACTTCTTCGATGCGTCTGAAACCGTTGATGATGTCCGGGACTTCTTTCCACATCGAGAAGGATACGAAGGTTTCCTGGATGAATAAAAAAAGGACTGGCCCTTGTGGGGCCCACTACTCTTGTTCTCAGCGGAGTTGCCAGACACCTTCTGCTTCTTTGATTCCGCCGGTTTCTCCACCGCTGCCTCTTTCATCTCGTAGGCCAGTGCTTTGTCCTGATATTGTCACAAAGTAGTACATTCAAATCCAGACATATATTGCTGAATCTCCGGCTTCATCCGCATGTCGAAATGGAAAATCTTCTCCGCCTCGGTCCTGACCAAGTGTCGAACACAGGTCAACTGATGATTAAAAGTCTTAATCATGTCTGTCACAGATGCCTCCATATTTTATGGTGAGAAAAACTCTCGGACTCTAGCCTCTCTAACTGGGCGAGGACAATATTGTGCTTCCATTGTCAATTTGAATTCTGTCCAGTCACCATGATGATCCTCAGGTCGAATGGCCTCCCACCAGTCGAAAGCCTCCCCAGTTAGAAAATACTGAGCGATCGGAACCTTGTGGTCATCGGGACAGTTAATTCCTGCAAATATCTTCTCTAATTCCTTCATCCAGTGATCCCAAGTAGGCATCTCTGCAGAACCGTCGAATTTTGGTGGGTGTAACTTGACCACTTCCGTAAGCCACATGTCTCCCCGGTTGTCCTCATTACGCTGTTGGCCCATCGTCATCTGCATCCGGTCAACCACCTGAGCAAACGGGGTCATCTGAGGGACCACCTATTAAAGCACTCCCGGCATGTTAGGATTTTCGTCTTCCTCCATAGTTAGCGTTCGGTCATCATTTACCGACTCCTGTTGTCCTCTAGAATGGGAATCAGTTCGATTGGCCGATAAATCCGGGGTAGAAGATGAATCTTCCTGTCTCGTATTACCACGTCTGCGTCCACGACCGCATCCGCATCCACAACCTCCTCTCAACATACTATAAACACAAATACTCAATATCCAGGGCAAAATCTTCTAAAGTAAATCCGTCAATATCCACAAAACTCAAAATAAACAAAATGGTAGTATATGAGATTGGGAAACTTACAACAACGGTCCACATGATGACGTTGGCTGTGCAGTGATGTTACAATGACCCATAAATTAAATGACGTAAACAACCCAACTAAAACCCGACTGCCAAGATATCCATGAATCTTATCTCCGATACCATATTCTGTAACACCCCAAGATATTCGGAATAATTACATCGCCGTAAATCCTTTATATAAAAATTTACAAGGCTAATTTAAGAAATGCGGAAATAATACAAAAGTACCATTAAAGTTTAGAATTCAAAAACCAGTTCAAACAGTTCAAATGAATCCATTATTACAAGCGTCTCAAAACATCAACAGGACACGCATACTCGAGTATTGAAAATAAAACCAGAAAGACAAGGCAACAACAATTAACATCACTGAGCCCCTTCGTCATCATGTCGGTACTGTGGTTGCTTCCCCGCTCCTCAGCTACCTGAACATCAAAACAAATGTCTACCCCCGAAGGGGTTAACAAAACGATGCTAGTACAAGTATCATAATACATAAAATCGGCTATACAACAATGATGCATAACAATTACACAATACGAACTTCCGCTACCGGAATCCAACGATTCGAATCCACATGATCCCATCAACACAATATGGGTATTCCAATGATCCAGCGCCCTCAGCATAGATCCCAAGATGATCCCGTCGGACCAACACGAGGTGGAAATACCCATCCAATGATCTAGCGCCCTAAGCATAGATCTCAAGATGATCCCGTCGGACCAACACGAGATGGACAACCGATCCAAAACCCTCAGCATAGATCGCTCGATCCCTTCGGATCAACACAACATACACAAACACTGTTAGGAATACTTAATTAGATTTTGATAATGTCATCATTATACTTATTTATTCAAATGTATGTTTATTACTTGGCAAATGTAAGGAAAAACCATAAGGGACAGATTAGAGAGATTCCCGGAAGGATATGAATTAAATAATTCATCCAGACCCACCTCTGAAGACTTTAGACATATTTAAATCAAAAGAATCGGTGCCATCACGTGAAAGTCTTCACAACGGTCGGAAATGGATTAAAATAAGGGAATCCAGCCTTGCAACGTTCAGAAATAAAAACAAAGAAGTCTACTTCTCCAACGGACGGATTTGTTACAGATTTGCAATGGCTATGAAGAAAAGCTCTAAGGATTGACAAGCCACAAATATCTGAAGATTTGAAAGAGCAAAGTACGATGCGAACTATACTCTCAAGTAATTAAAGCAATCAAGCGATCAAGAAATCTATAGCATCGTTAAGAGCAGTATTATCAGTTCATATACGAAGAAAGCTCTTAGTTGGAGATGACAAAACACTGTTGTCTTAAAACTTGTGTACGGGGTACTTCACTGGTTGAAGTTACGCGACTGATAGACATCTAAGGATTTGAAGATCGAGTGGTTCTAGGCAGTCAGAAATGAGTTGCAACGATAGGATTTCCACTGGTTAGAAGTTGTTGCAGCTAAGTTGTAGAATCAGTGTAATATTGATCACTGGTTGAAAATCATAGTGGATTCATCTCCAACTGGTTTGGAGAAAGTGGATTAGTAGAGGATTACCCCACCTCTGAGACCACTATAAATTACCTGCGTACTTTATTGTATTAGCATCATACTTGCATTCATACTTAGTGTTTCATTGTTTATATTCTGTATTCGTCATAACCTCACTTCCGCACTTATATTGTCTACAGACGACTCTAAGTCATCTGTACCATAAGCTGAAAAACTCCGTAATTCCTACTTGGAAAAAGAGTTTAATTAAGTCTATTCACCCCCCCTCTAGACTTATTTTTGACGACTTATGACCTACAAGTGGTATCAGATCGGTTGGTTCATTCATTTCCAGAACCAGATCCATATATCTTGCATATATTTTTGTCTCTCATTTAGAATGGAACACATGCACCCTAGACTACCCGTGTTTTCAGTTGACGAGTATGATCTTTGTAAGATAAGGATGCAAACACACTTATCTTCTATCCATGACGACATGTGGTGCATTATTGAAGATGGTCCTTTCATCTTTGAGAAGGACAACACACCTAAGGAGATTGTAGCCGGGAAGACAGAGAAAATCTGCAAGAAGAGGATGGAGCTGACCATTGAAAAAAAGAAGCTGGCCAACCTTGACAACTGAATATGTGCTATATCAAACTCTTGACAAATCAACCATGGTCAAGATCAAGAATTGCCAGAATGCCAAGGAGATTTGGGATACCCTTGCTGTGATGTGTGAAGGTACACAACTGATAAAAGAAAACAAGTTGTCAATCACTACCCAGAAGTTTGATAACTTCAAAATGAAGAGCGGAGAATCCATAGACTAGGTGGACACAAGATTCACAGAGATTATCAACGAAATAAACTCCCTTGGAAAAACTTACAGCAACAGGGAGATGGCCTTGAAAGTGTTAAGATCTCTTAGCCCCAAATGGAGCATGAAGGCGGTGGCCATGAGGGAATCCAAAGACCTCAATAAAATAAAAATTCAAGAACTATTCTCTGACTTCAAGGCTTATGAATTAGAACTCCCAAGTTCATCATCAAACGAGCCTGCAGAGAAGGGAATGGCATTTGCAGTCGAGTCCCCCACCAAGAGGTTATTTGATGTCAAACATCCAAATACAGTCGATTTCGAGGAAGAGATGGCATTTATAATGCAAACATTCAGCAATTTCCGGAAGAATTACTCCAAATATAAGAAGAATTATAAGGAGAATCCAAGGAGAAATCAAAAAGCCGGAAGCTGGAAGGTGGAATGTTATAACTGTCATAATACAGGACACATTCAAATCGACTGTCCTGATCTTAAGAAGGACGAGAGCAAGAAGGAGGTGAGGAGAAAAGAAGACCGAAGGAAATCCCTCATTGGAAGACCAAGAGAAATTGGAATCAAGCATCGGATTCTTCTCTGATGACGATGAGGAATATGACTGTCTGCTGGCCAACCTAGCTGATGAAGAGGTAACATCAAAACCCTCTAATTCAAATAATAGTTCAGACATGTCACAAGACATGGACTTGCACGAATCTGTAAACCAGCTTCTCAAAGATTTTGAGAAATTAAAATCTTGACACCTGTCTGTATCAGCCGAGAAGACTCAGCTGCAAGATGAGAATAGGCAATTGAAAAATGATTTTGAAAAACTCAGCCTAGAGTTGAATAAAACCAAATCTGATATTGAAAAATAGGCTGTAGACAACCTTAAAAACTAGGCTGATGTCACTACAGCTGAGATAAAATGATTAACTATTTTAAATAGTGAAAAATCAGCTGCACTTGCTCATGTCATAGCTGAGTTTACTAAACTGACTCAGCTAAGTAAAACTCAGGCGAAGGAAATAACCTCACTGAAGGCTCTAACTTTGGACGAATTGTGTATGAAGAAAAGGCCATTATATTCCAGATCAGGCCTTGGATATGACCCCAATACTCCCTCTAGTTCTAAAACCACTTTCATCAAGGGAGAACCACTTGTCCCGTCTGCTGTGCCTAATTACACACTTTGTTTCAAAATTGGCAGCAGCCAAGTCACAAGTCTAGGCTGCAGCCAAGGTATACAAGGCAGCCACCTAGATATGAGACTAGGCAATGGCCAAGGCAGAAGCAGCAGCCCAGAAAACATGCCCATTATTATCAAAGACTCCCCAAAAACAGATTTCAAAATGGGAGGGGCAAATGGAAACCTCAAGGTTATCCAAATTTTCAAAATGAATAGATATGGAGACCTCAAAGATTTTATAAATGGTCTCAGCCAAGATTTAGAAATGGCCGACATCAATTTTATGAGGCATATCCAGTACACAATTCTAACAGAGGATACAGGCCAGACAACACACACCATATAGGGGTAATAACAACAACTTTCACAATGTTAGGAGAAATTAGTTCTCCAGGAAACTAACTAACCCCCAAGGACCCACACAGATCTGGGTACCTAAATATCTGCTTGTTTGATTGCAGAAAAGGTGGAAGGACTACTACCACATCTCTACAAAGTCAAACATTGGAGATGAAGAATGGTTTGTAGATTACGGATGCTCAAGGCACATGACCGGGAACAAGAAGGTGCTGTCAAATTATATCAAGGAAAGAGGTCCAGACATAACCTTTGGAGATATCTCTAGAGGTCAGACTAAAGGCTTTGGAGAGCTGCACAGAGGAAACATTACTATATCAAAAGTTCATTATGTCAAAGGGCTCAAGTATAACCTTTTGAGCATAAGTCAGTTTTGTGATGAGAAGAATCTAGTAGTCTTCACCATTTGGAAATGTATGGTGATAGATATTCTATCTGGAGAAGTGAAGCTATAAGGATTCAAAAGGAGAGATGTCTATATGATAGACTGGAAAACAGGAACTCCCAACACCTGCTTTCTATCCAAGATAATAGCAGAAAATGGATGGCTGTGGCACAAGAGATTATGTCACCTAAATTTCAAAGCCATCAACAAGATTAGTTCTCAGAAGCTGGTCAGAGGACTTCCAGAAGAAGTTTTCAGAAAGGATGCTCTCTGTGATGCATGTCATAAAGGTAAGCAGACCAGAGCATCATTCAAGCCAGTTCAGCCAACCACTCTCACAACAAGGATCTTAGATCTACTCCACATGGATCTATTTGGTCCTATAAAGTCAAGGACCCTAAGTGGCAGAAAGCATGCTCTAGTAGTGGTGGATGACTACTAAAGGTACACATGGATTGTCTTTCTATATAAGAAGAGTGAAACCTTGACAAAGCTGCCTGAGCTGCTGAGAAAGATCAGGAATGAGAAATCTCTCTCAATCATCAAGATCAGATCAGATAGAGGAGGAGAATTTCTCAATAGAGCAATCACTGAGTACAATGGGATCCAGCACGAGCTCTCTGCAGCCAAGACTCCACAGCAGAATGGTGTTGACGAAAGAAGAAACAGAACCTTGAAGGAAGCAGCCAGGTCCATGATTGCAGAAGCAGACCTGCCCAAAAGGTTCTGGGCTGAAGCTATCAACACAGCATGTCATACTCAAAACAGGAGTACGATAGTAAGGAGACATGGCAAAACTCCCTATGAGGTTTGGAATAGCAGAACACCCACAGTTGCTTATTTTCATATTTTTGGTTGTAAGTGTTTCATCCACAATAATGGTAAAACCCAAATAAATGCCTTTGATGCTAAAACTGATGATGGTCTCTTTATGGGATATTCACAAAGAAACAAGGCATATAGAGTCTTTAACAAAAGAACCTTAGTTGTGGAGGAAACATATCATGTGGTATTTAATGAATCTACTGCTGAGTACAGGAAACAGGTAGAATTAATTGAGGATAAGCTCAAATTTGCAACCCTAGAAGAAGTCATTGTTCATGATACAAGAATGATGGACTCACCTGCAGACCAGCCTGAAGACCCAACTGTAAATCAGATAGGACCTCAAAACCTACTTGATCTAGCTGCTGCTGATAAAGACCCATCTGTAGCTGATGAAGACGCATCTGCAGATTAGATAGGACCCCCACCTGCAGATGACAAGTCGGTAGCTGATCCAGTTGCAGACAAGGAAGCCATAACAAAGCTGATGCAGAAACAGAAGAAGTTCACCAAAGCAAATCTACAGGGGGAACAGACCCTGAAGAAGAAGACATTCCTAAATGGCTTAAAGATCATCCCATCCAACAAATCATTGGGAAGCTAACTGATGGAGTCAAGACCACACAGTCCACTCTACCAGCAGTAATGGCAATGTTTTCATGCTTTATGTCTCAAATAGAACCCAAGACTACAGAACAAGCATTAGAAGACTACTCATGGATCAATGCAATGCAAGAAGAGCTCAACCAGATAGAAAGGAACAATGATTGGGAACTAACAGACAGACCAGATCACAATAAGGTTATTGGCACCAAATGGGTGTACAAGGACAAATGCGATGAAAATGGAGCTGTTGTTACGAATAAAGCCAGACTTGTTGCTAAAGGATATGCACAATGTGACGGAATAGATTTTGATGAAACCTATGAACCTGTTTCAAGATTAGAAGCCATCAGACTATTCCTTGCATATGCAGCATTCAAGGATTTCGTAGTCTACCAAATGGATGTGAAGAGTGCCTTTATAGATGGAATTCTGGAAAAAGAAGTCTATGTGGAGTAACCCCCTGGATTTGTCAAAGGAGACAAAGTATACAAGCTTCTAAAAGCTCTAAATGGACTTAAGCAGGCACCAAGAGCATGGTATGAAACATTATCTGTGTTTCTTGAGAAGAACGGTTTCAGCAAAGGAAAAGTGGACAAGACCCTATTTAGAGTGGAGCATGAAGACCACATATTATTAGTTCAAATATATGTGGATGATATCATATTTGGCTCAACCAATCCAGATCTGTGTGAGAAATTCTCAAATCTCATGCAAGGAGAGTTTGAGATGAGTAAGATGGGCAAACTGAATTTCTTTCTAGGTTTGCAAGTTAAACAAATGGAGAATGGAATTTTCATCAACCAAGCCAAATATACCAGAGATTTAATCAAGATATTTGGAATGGAATCAGCCAAACCATCAAGAATCCCTATAAGCACAAGCACCCATCTAGATACAGATGAAGGAGGCATATCAGTGGATCCAACACACTACAGAGGACTTATTGGATCACTCCTTTATCTTACTGCAAGCATACCAGACATATCATATGCCGTAGGAGTATGTGCTAGATTTTAATCCAAGCCAAAACAGTCTCACCAGGATGCAGCTAAGAGGATAATCAGATATCTTAAGTCTACAGTCAATGTTGGACTATGGTATCCTAAGGATGATAATTTTGAGCTATCACGATACTCAGATGCAGACTTCACAGGATGCAAAATTAATAAGAAGAGCATCAGTGGAACGTGCCAATTCCTAAGAACCAGACTGATATCCTAGTTTAGCAAGAAGAAGATATCTAACTCTATATCAACAACAGAGTCAGAATACCTAGATGTAGGTAGCTATTGTGCCCAGATTTTATGGATCAGACAATAGTTAAGGTACTACAACATCATTGCAAGTGAAGTTCCAATTTGGTGTGACAACAATAGTGCAATTGCAATAACCAACAACCTAGTATTTCACTCTAGGACGAAGCACATTGATGTTAAACATCATTTCATAAGAGACCATGTGCTTAACAAGAGAGTCAGAGTAGAAAGAGTCAGCACAGAATATCAGATTGCTCACATATTCACCAAACCTTTACGAGAAGAAAGGTTTTTGGAGCTGAGCAGGGATCTTGGATTACTAGAGTGGGAACCTAGTACAGACGAGAAAGCTAGCTGAAGCAGATCAGATGAAGGACAGACTAAGCTGGCCACATGCATCAGATCCTACCTGAAGCAGACAAGGAGAGTTACCTGATGCAGAGCAGTCAAACAAGTTAAACGGTCAACTAGCTAAGTTCTCTATCTCTGACTGACTCTTGAATTTTAAATTATTATTTATCTATATGTAGCAACTACACGTTCACATGACCTCCAAAATGACCAATTAAATCTAACCGTCATTTTTCAAATTTTCAAAAGCAGGACCACTGATTAATTTAATTTAAATTTTAAAATCTCAAAAGGTGGACCACCGCTTAAATAAATAATATTAAATTCCAAACGTCGTTTCAATTTTCTACTTAAAGATGGGGAAATCATTTCAACTTTACCTTCTTTAAGTTTACAAACCCTAGTTTTCAAGAGCAAAAATCCTTTCGAACCTTCAATACACTCAGAAAAATTTTCTTGTGCAGAAATGGAATCGTATTTCAACGGAGTAAATCTGAAGGCTGTGAAGGACCAGATCATTTTTTCTCTGGTGGTCGATTTGGATGGGATGCTCAAAACAAACCTGGACAACAAAGTCTACAACATCATCAGATCCATGAAAGACGAATGGGATCTACCCATTCCTGAGCATCAGCCCCAAATTTCTCTACAAGGAGGCTGTCATCGCGTTTTACAGGGAAGCTAGAGTTCTCGAATCGGGCATTAGGAGTTCAGTCTTTGGAGAGGAAGTGGAAATCAATGCGGATACAGTCGGAAAGGCCTTCGGAATGAAACCCTGAGGCGTGGCCGTAGAGGCCTTGAAGCAAAACGCAACCGACCTTTGGCTGAAGATCAAGGCGGTTGACCAGCCAGCAAAATTGAAGCTGACTGCGAAGAGAAGCGAGCTGAGAAAAGAGTATCGATATGTGTTGGATATTACCAACAAAATAGTGATGGGGATGGCTGGCAGCTATGATCAGTTGTCGTGAGCCAAGTTCACAGTTATGGGAGCCTTGATACAGGATGAGCCAATTGACTGGACTGATTATATCTAAAGACAATTGGTGCCAGAAGTGAATCAAGTTCATTGGATAGCTGACGAGAAGAGATTCAAGACCAAATTGGCCTATGGGACACTGGTCAGTTGGATTTTGGAGCATTTGGGCATGGCGAAGGGAAATGCATATCCCTTCCACGTCAACAAGAGGCTTGGTCACCTAGACCAAGAGACTCTAAGAATATTGGGAAGTGTGAGGAAAGCAGGCAAAATTCTGTAGGAAATGCCCATTAAGCCTACAACTTACACATACCCCTCTAGTTCAGACGAGTCTGAAGACCAAGCTGCAAGCCACGACCAACCTGCAGAACAGTCTGATTCAGACTCAGACAACACTCCAATAGCCATTCGTTTCAAGAGAAGGGTACCAGCCCCTGGAGACCCATCCGTGATCCAATCCTCACCGGAACCATCCCCCAAGAGGCCAAGGCGCCTAAATTTTGAAGAGGAAGAGCAATCAGAGAACCTGTCTACACCTGAACCTGCCCCTACAGATCAGATGCAGATCATCCCTTCACCCATTTTTATTCCTGAAGAGATCCCTCGGATCAACCTGCTAGACTTGTCTGAAGAAGAAGAAGCAGAATTAATCATCCACATCCCTGAAGCAGATTACTCATTCAACATGCTAGAGAACAACTGTAGGTCACAAGTCATCCAGGAATAAGTCTAGAGAGGGGGGGGGGGGTGAATAGACTTATTGAAGCTCTTACACTCTTTTGTTCGAAGAATGAGTTTCTTAGATGATAGATATGCAGAAATCAGCTGATGGCGAAAACAAAACTAAGCAATGGAACAGTAAAGTATGAATGCAACAGTTAAGTGTGATGCTGAAAACAGTAAAACACGCAGGCAATTTATAGTGGTCTCAGAGGTGGGGTAATCCTCTACTAATCCACTTTCTCCAAACCAGTTGGAGATGAATCCACTATAATTCTCAACCAGTGATAAATATTACAGTGATTCTTTTACTTAGTTACAACAACTTCCAACCAGTGGAAATCCCGTCGTTGCAACTCCTCTTCGACTGCCTAGCACCACTTGATTATTCAAATCTTCTGATGCCTATCAGTCTCGCAACTTCAACCAGTGAAGTACCCCGAACTCAGGTTTTAAGACAAGAGTGTTCGTCTTCTCCAACTAAGAGCTTTCTTCAAATAAGAACTTCGAGTACTGCTCTTTTCACGATGCTATATGATTGCTTTGATTACTTTGATAACTTTGATCACTTGAGAGTTTTGTTCGCATCGT
This sequence comes from Orobanche coerulescens, assembly GCA_033398695.1. Lineage (NCBI taxonomy): Eukaryota > Viridiplantae > Streptophyta > Magnoliopsida > Lamiales > Orobanchaceae > Orobanche > Orobanche coerulescens. The sequence goes on from CM065809.1 coordinate 94,839,899, forward strand.
ACTGCTCAACTTCAAATCTTCGGATATATATAAGTGTCGATCCTTGAGCATACTTCATAGCTGTTGCAAATCTTGTAACAAATCCGTCCGTTGGTGAGAGAGACTTCATTGTTTTTTCTTTCTGAACGTTGCAAGGCTGGATTCCCATATTTTAATCTATATTTCGACCGTTGTGAAGACTTGCATGTGAGGCGCCGAATCTTTTGAATATAATAAGATTAAAGTCTTCAGTGGTAGGTCTGGATGAATTATTTAATTCATATCCTTTGCGGGAATCTCTCCAATTTGCCCCTTCACGCTTGCATGTGACTTTCCGTAAATATTGACTATTCAATGCATGCTGACGTAGACTTGGAGTACTTGCCTGATCTCTTATAAGTCAAGCTGTCTGATGTCCAGTCAACTTCTCTACAGTTTGGACTTCTCTGCCGATGACTTCTCTGATGTCCTGTTGAGACTTGCCAGATCAGATGACTTGTCTAAAGTCTTCTGTCTTGATGAATTTTGACTTATCTGTTGGTCAGACTTCAGATGTCTTGGTTTGCTGATCACTTGACTGCAGTCTGGTCAACTATCACTGATGAATTTTTGTTTCTCTGATTTAGACTTGACTGTTACTTCGGCTTTACTGCAGTGTTTGGTTTACACTTCTCTGAAGTACTTATCTGTACTTTTGTACTTAGCCGATTTTGAGCCTAACTTAAATGGCCTATAGAAGATACTCATTTGGTTTTTCTTTACATTTTGCCAAGTTTTTTTAAATTAACATAATTTGGCCTATGGAAGACACTCATCTGGTTCTTCCTTACATTTTTGCCAAGTAATAAACATTTCAATCACAATAATGACATCATAAAAATCTAACAAGTATTCCTAATAAATTCCCTCTATTTTGATGATGGCAAAACTTAAGCAAATTATTCAAATGAACAGGTCTGCACTTGAGTGCTAGACACAAACTAAAATCAGTCTAGTTTTGGGACAACTGGGGATTGTCGTTCAAAAGACTTTTATATTAATTTTTCTGTATTGTTTTACAAGTACATAGCTATCAATGATCACAACAAATACAGGAAAATTACAAGTACAAAATTTACATCAAAAATATAAGTTCAAACAAATCATTTGCCTCTGCCTCTGCCTCTGCGAATAGGCTACTTGGAAGGTCTGAAGAGCTTATCTCCTATGGACCTCTTACGGACAGGTGCCAGATCATATTTCCTCTTTATGATCAGCGAGGCAAAATCTTGATCACTAGGAGTTGACCATTTGTTTTTCTCACAGAGCTCTCTGATCTCTCTGTAGTGTAAGCTCATCCAACTCGTTGTCCAAACGAGTAGGCAGTTCTTCAGCTCCAAAGGAAGGTATCATTGGATAAGCATGCCAATTGGCTGCTTATTTAAGCATAATCTTCCATAGAGTAGGCCATCTTCTGCTCATGTAGTCGATGAATGACTGTTGGGGGGAGCATTCCTTGTCCTGGAGCAATTCCCAGAGGTAATACTGCTCGGCGAATTGCTTCTTAGCATCTACCCAACTAGTCATGAATTCTGCCGGTAGAAATTCTTCAGCAAACCATAATTGCTTGCCTTCCCATTCATACCTTGGTTCATCTCCTAGCTTTGTTCGCCTCTTCTTCTCTGGAGGTTGATCTTCAGGATCAGATACCTCCTTCCTCTTTAGAGTTGATGGTCTGGCTTCAATAGCAGGAAGGGAAGTATCTTGCCTGATTTTTGTTCTTAGCTCTTTTCTACCTTCCCTTTGCAACCTTTCTTCCCCCTTGAACCTTTCTTCCCCCTTTTTGCCAGCATCAACTAATAAAGTTAACTGCTGCTCCACTCTATGCATCCAGTCAGACATGCCAAGAGGCATTCTGTTGTTTGTAGGAGGAGGTGGTTGAGGGATATTCCTCTGCAACAAGGTATCTATCTTGACATTAATGGACTGAAAGTCAGGAGTGATTTGAGTGGTAAGCAGCTCTCCAACAGTGTCTTTTACAATTTGTCGGATCAGCTCAGTCATCACAGGTGAAATGTGTGATGTCTACGGAGAGTGCTCTCCTGAGCCTTCGACGCCTGCAGGTGGGTGTGCCGATGACCCACCTGTCTCAGACTCCTATCTGCAGGTGGCTTACCAGATGGGATCTGCTCTGGAGTCCCCGATCTGTCATCCTCATCTAGGTCTGCATCTAGGCTGGTATAGCGGGCAGGTGCCCCAGCCTTGTCTGATTCATCTCTAGCTACTTTTTCTGCCTCTGCTCCTTTTCCCTTTTCACCTTCTGCCTCTTTATATTTTTCCTCCTCTTTTTCGCCTTCCTCATTTTCTTCTTCCTTTTCGTCCTCTTAATCATGCTCCTTTTCTTTTTCTTTCTCAGCCTCCTTATCTCCACCATCATCCTTACCATCATCATCATCATCATTTTTGTCATTATCATCATCATTTTTATCATTATTTATATCATCATCTTCTTTTTCCTCTTCTTCATCCTCCTGATCAACTTCCTCTCCTTCTCCTTTGTAATACCCGGTTGTAATTCAGTCATTATCATTCAATAATTATCGTTCAGTAATTGTCACTCCGTAATTTTCACTAATTAATGATCATTTGTCACTCATATTCAATCATTGTATTCACCGTTCAGAGTAATTGTATCGTGTATCAATCGACATTCATCAGCAATCTAGTTGGAGAATTGTGCCGTGTTTATCATCATTGTCATCTTCATAGTGGGCTGTATGTGAGGAGTAGCGCACGCTACGTACTTTATTTAGCGCGCGCTAATTGAGTTCGGGTAGCACACGCTACCTCTCAACACTAGCGCACGCTACCTCTCAACACTAGCGCACGCTAATGTAGTTCAAGCAGGTAGTCCAGAAGGCACTGGACTGCAGTTGGGTTGTAAGTAGCGCACGCTACGAATGGTAAGTAGCATGCGCTAGTAGGTCGGAGTAGCGCACGCTATGCAGTCGGTGTAGCACGCGCTAAGGTCGGATCGCATGCAGTCCGGTGGCTACCGGATCGACTGATTAATTCCTAGCGTACGCTACGAGTAGATATTAGCGTACGCTAATCGGTGTCAGTAGCGCACGCTGAATTTGGTGTGTAGCGCGCGCTACCGCGAGCGGATCAGAGAACAGGAGGTTCTGGACCTCAGTACTGGGCAGCAGATAATTTGTTAGCGCACGCTAACACTTTGAGTTAACGCACGCTATGTATATGGTTGTAGCGCACGCTACCATTGCGGACAGAGGGTACTGGACTACCCAGTACACCCGTTAGCGCATGCTACGCACAAGAGCTAGCGCACGTTAAACTGGTGTTTCTATAAATAGGACAGTTCAGTCTTTTCTTCGTCATTCTTTATTTCTTTTCATTTCCTCGTCGGTTCCGGGCGAATTGGAGCTTCTTGAGAAGTGTTCTTTGAGGTGCAATCATCTATTAACATATCCAAGCTTATAATTTGGAGTAATCATCATTTCATCATCTCCATCACATCAAATCAAGGTAATAACTTGTTGGATCTAGAATTTCGGATTTTTGGGTTTTTCCTTCCGATTTCTTCGTGTAAGCTTGGATTGTTGTTGGAATATGTTAGATATGGATTATCTACCTTGTATAAAAGTATTCCTATGGATTTAATGGCATATATTTCGGATTCATGAATTATTGGGGTTTGATTCAAGAACACATTAGAGTTGACTTTGATATTTGGGGGTTTTCGATTAGATGTTGTCGCTAACTCGAATTGTGGATTCCTATGGGATTATTGATATCATTGAAGGTGTTTTTGTTGGATTGAAATACTCATTTTGGAGTTGGTTTCGATATATTCGGGATTTGGGTATTATCGAAGGATGTATGTTGCTTAGTATTCGTTAGAATGCCTCAATGAGTTTGGATACTGTTGTATCGACATTTGAGTAGGTTATAATCGTGTTTGATACGTATATTGAGCATTTGTTGGTAATTGTCATTCAAGGTTGTTCGAGCGACCGACATCCCTTTTAGGACGTTGTTCGAGGAAGGACATTCTTCACCGGTATTGTGTAAGTTAATTCTTACTCGGATAAAAGGATATTCATTCCTTTCGTTGTTGTTCATTCATAATCATAATTCATTCATAATGTATTAACCGTATTGAGACTTGTAATTGTCAATTAATCACTTCATTCACGAGGAACGACGATTCCAATAATTTCATTGAGCTATCATTCATTTCACTATCATTTCATCTCGGTGAGTTATTCTTGACTTTGTCGGATTGTTATTCATTATTATTCTTCATGGTCATTTCTTCTCCATATGACCTTCTGGGTTCATATTGCGCGGCCGGGGTGGGGATGTGTGGAATTTTTATTCGGGCACGTGATAGTCATGTGATTGGGTTCACCGACACATTGGACTGTGCACACGGTAATGTACCTCCGTGAGACTAATTAGGTACAAGGGCGGGTGTGTCCGGACACTCGTCTTGTGCACTTGCACATACCATTACGGGCGTACTATGATTCCCCTCTTCAGCTTAATTTCATAATTGAGATATATCATGATTGTGTTTATTCAACTCTTGAGATTGTTGTTCTGTGTAACTGACCCTGTTGGGGGATGTTGTTTTCAGGTCATGGCAAGGCTAACGCACGGGAAGAGAACGTTGACGGCGAGGAGTCCCAGTGATACTAGTAGGAGACCCCATTCCTTTCAGTCTTCATGTCTTCTTCATTAGTATTCCGCTGCAGACTTCCATTTAAATACTCATTTTAGTTGGTGTTGTATATTTTATCTTCACATAAAATATACATATATTCTGTTTTATCCTGGGTGTGTTGTACTTGAAACTCCTCATCGGAGTAACTATTGATATACTGTGGTTAGGTACTACAATTATATCACTTAATTCATTAATTTTCATTCGCCTAGTGGGTCCCAGTCAGGGGTCCACGTCACTGTAATATTCGCCTAGTTTGGGGTGTTACAGAGTTGGTATCAGAGCGTGGTTTTGAATACTGCCTTCCGAGTCATATCTCATTTGAAATCATTGTTCATCAGACTAGTATCATTGGACTTTCGCGTCATGTGTGACCTGTGCAAGAGCCGAGCCCCTTAGACCAAAGAATAGTAAGATTTCTGACGCCATGGTATAATTTCTGGCAATAAGAATCACTCATTCATCATTCAACAGTCAACAATCCTCATTCATCATTTTCATTTTTGATCAAGTCGATCATGTTAATTCATTAATCACTCAGTTCATTTCATTGTTCAGTTGTTGAGCTTGAGGATCATATCATTAATCTTGTTAACTTGTTCAAGATAATCATTTCAAGAATTTCATCAGATAATCACGTCACTTCGGTTGATCATTCATGTAATCATTGTGTTTGAGCGCGTATGCTCATTTTCATCATTTCATAACGTAATCATAATGTGATATTCATGCAAGATATATAATTATCATATGACTTTCCACTTCAGTATGGAAAGAGCTGGCAGAGGACGCGGGGGAAGAGCCCGTGGTGCGGGCCGAAACCCGAGATCTCGTGTGAATACACGCGCGAACACGAGGAATAATGCTAATCCATCGAGCAACGATGCTGCCACTCATTCACCCAGAAATGATCACTCACTGTCAGTTAGTCGTACCCGGGACACATCTCAATCAGAAGGTGTTCGGGTTGATCCACTCGCTTTTATGCAGGGCATGATGGCCCAGATGACTCAAATGGCACACCTCATGGAGACGATGCAGAACTCAGCTACTCAGAATCAACAGGCTCCTCCGCCGCCACCTCAGGGGCAAGAGAGGGGTGTAAGCAGTATCATTGGCGACATCTCTCGCCAGAGGCCACCTACTTTTTAGGGCTCATCTGAGCCGGCGGATATTGTTCACTGGATTGAGCATTTCGAGAAGTTGTTTGCCATGGTGTAGTGTCCCGAAAGGCACAAAATTTCAGTTGCGTCTTACTATCTTGGTAAGGGCGCTCATTCTTGGTGGTTATCGTTGAAGCCCACTAACGGATCTTGTACTTGGGATCGATTCAAGACTCTCATGATGGAGAGGTATTATCCGGCCCCACTCAGGGAGGCCAAGTTGTCATAATTACTCACTCCCGACCTCTCAGCGGACGATGATGTTCTCGCCATCGCCGAAAAATTTCAGGAGCTACTTCCTTTCGCCTCGTCCATTATTCACTCTGAGGTGGACAAGATCAAATATTTCAGCAAGAGGTTGAAGCCTCGTATGAGGATGCAGTTGCTTAATCACAATTGCACCACTCTGGCCGAATTCATTGAGAAAGCTCTTACTTATGAGCTTACTGCTAAGGAGATTGCTAAGCAACAACCTTCATCTGCTGGCAAGAAGTCAAAGAATCGTAATCAGTCTGACGGCAGTCAGGCCACTTTCAAGAAACCTCGTGCGGGCTCTACTTTTTCTGAGCGACCTCCTATGGCGCCTAGACCCGCGGAATCTCAGTCACGAGCGGCCAGTTCGGCCATCACCTGTTTCAATTGTGAAGAACAGGGTCATTTCAGCACCAAGTGTCCGAGGCAGACTGTCACGTGCCATAACTGTGGGATTGCTGGGCATAAGGCCCATTTTTGCCGAAGAGACTCTAAACCTACTCCGACGTCATCTCAGGCCCCGAGACATTCAGCGGTGCAGAATCAGGCCACTCAGTCCGCGTCGTTCAAGACGACAGGAGCAAATAAAGGTGGAGCCAAGAGCTATCAGACGGGAGCGTCCGGTTTGGGGGCCGGCAAGCCCTGAATTTATAAGATGAAGAAGACCGACGATCCAGAGGCCCGGATGATCTTAGGTACACTCGATATTCTATCTCAACCTGTGTACCCTTTTTGATACTGGTGCATCGCATTCATTCATTTTCGAGTCATGTTTGAGTAGACTACGTCTGGGTAGTGCTACTAGTTGTGAGCCATATGTCATTGGTCTACCTGATGGTAGAAGAATTATCGGGAATCGTGAGATTAAGGATTGTCCGATTCAGCTTCATGGCCGTGATTGGTTAGCAGACCTAATCGTGGTAGATTTTCCGAGAGACGACATCATCCTGGGTATTGATTGGATGGATCGTCACGATGCCGTCATTAGTGTCCGTAAGTGTATGGTCACTATCATTTCAGACGATGGGGTCGAATGTGTATTTCAGGGAGGTAATCCCGGCTGTTCGAGTAAGGTCATTAACTCGATGAAAGCAGTGAAATTACTCAGTCAGGGGTGTGTCGGTTATTGGTGCTATATGACCAAGACCGAGAAATCATCAGTAATGTTGATGGATATTCCTATAGTGAGAGAATATGCCGATGTATTTCCAGACGAGTTACCTGGTTTGCCTCCACAGAGAGATGTGGAATTCACGATTGAGTTAGAGCCTGGTACGTCCCCAATATCGAAGGCACCGTACCGGATGGCCCCGACCGAAATGCAGGAGTTGAAGAATCAATTAGAGGATTTGACCGAGAAGGGTTATATTCGACCGAGTACGTCCCCATGGGGAGCACCAGCGTTATTTGTCAAGAAGAAGGATGGTTCGTTCCGCTTGTGTATTGATTACCGGGAATTGAACCGGGTGACGATCAAGAATAAATATCCTCTACCCCGTATCGATGATCTTTTGGATCAACTTCAGGGAGCTTCAGTATTTTCCAAGATCGACTTAAGATCTAGATATCATCAGTTGCGAATTCGAGAGTCGGATATCGCAAGGACGGCGTTCCGAACACGCTATGGTCATTATGAGTTTGTGGTAATGCCGTTTGGGTTAACTAATGCACCTATGGTATTCATGGAGTTAATGAATTGGGTATTCATCAACTATTTGGATCAGTTTGTGGTTGTCTTTATTGATGACATTTTAATTTATTCTTGTGACCGGGAGGAGCACGAGTTTCACCTTCATCAGGTGCTTGACGTGTTGAGACGAGAGCAACTTTATGGAAAGTTTTCCAAATGTGAGTTCTGGATGTCCGAAGTGACGTTTCTCGGACATGTAATTTCATCAGACGGAGTTTGTGTCGACCCGCAGAAGACGGGGGCTATCTTAGATTGGCAACCTCCGAAGAATGTTAAGGAAATCCGAAGTTTCCTCGGATTAGCTGGTTTTTGTCGGCGATTTGTGGAAGGATTTTCTAAAATAGCTCAACCCATGACGAACCTTTTACGGAATAATAAGAAATACACGTGGTCCGACGCGTGTCAGCAGAGTTTTGAGGAACTCAAGAGCCGGTTAATTTCAGCACCTGTCCTTTCTTTACCGCAAGGGATAGAAGGATTTGTGGTTTATAGTGATGCGTTTGGACAGGGTCTCGGATGTCTACTAATGCAGAACGGGAAAGTTATTGCTTATGCTTCACGACAATTGAGACCTTACGAGGTTAATTATCCAACCCACGACCTGGAACTAGCAGCCGTGGTGTTCGCATTGAAGATTTGGCGTCATTATCTTTATGGCGTTACCTGTCAGATATTCACCGATCATAAGAGTTTAAGGTATATATTTACTCAGAAGGAGTTAAATATGCGACAGAGACGGTGGTTGGAACTAATCAAATATTATGATATTGAGATACTTTACCACCCGGGCAAGGCGAACGTTGTCGCCGACGCCTTGAGTCGTAAGTCCGTTCAGGAGCAGATGCTTGCTCGATTAACAGTTCAGAAGGAACTTCAACAGGAATTTCTGAGACCCGAGATCGAGTGCAGTTCTGGCAGTACAAGGGCAACTTTGTACGTTAGAAATTTCATCGCCACTTGAGGAGGCGATCAGGGAGAATCAGGATTCGAACCCATTTTTGTTACGCATTCGAGATGATGTGACTCAGGGGAAAGCCCCTGGATTTGTGGTCCAAGAGGATGGACTTTTGCGATTTAAGAATAGGTTGTGCGCACCAGCGAATGATGAGTTGAAAAACTCGATTTTGAGAGAAGCTCATGCTACCCCTTATTCCGTTCATACGGGATCTAGCAAGATGTACAAAGACCTGAAACAAAATTACTGGTGGCGTAATATGAAGCAAGAAGTCACGGAATTTGTTTCGAGATGCTTAACCTGTCAGCAAGTCAAGATAGAACATCAGCGACCGGCGGGTATGTTGAAACCTCTCCTTATTCCAGAGTGGATGTGGGAAGATATTTCAATGGACTTCATCAAGAGTTTGCCGACGAGTCGTTGTGGCATGAATACTATATCGGTAATTGTGGATCGTCTAACTAAGTTAGCTCATTTCCTTTAGATTAAGGATATGTGAGGTCCCGAGAGACTTGCCCAATTGTTCATCAAAGAGATAGTTAGACTGCATGGTACTCCTAAGAGTATCGTTTCTGATCGTGACGGGCGATTCGTGTCACATTTTTGGAAATCAGTTCATCGTGCTATGGGAACTCAGCTTAATCTCAGCACAGCTTTTCATCCTCAGTCCGACGGACAATTAGAGAGGACTATTCAGACATTGGAGGACATGTTGAGAGCATGTGTCCTCGATTGGAAAGATGATTGGGAAGCCCAACTACCGTTGATTGAGTTCATGTATAATAATAGTTGGCATGCTTCGATCAAGATGGCACCTTACGAGGCCTTGTACAGTCGTCGTTATCGATCTCCTTTGTGTTGGGATGACTTATCAGAATCAATCGGCACCAAGCCCAATATGCTTATAGCCGCCCTTGAGAAGGTAGCTTTGATCAGGAGTCGTTTGTGGACCGCTCAGAGTCGACAAAAATCATACGTAGATAACCATCGTCGGCCATTAGAATTCGAGGCGGGTAACCATGTTTTGGTCAAGGTATCCCCGAGTCGTGATATCTTCCGTTTTGGGAAGAAGGGAAAGTTGAGCCCGAGATTCATTGGACCGTTTGAGATTTTGGATCGAGTAGGTGAGCTAGCTTATTGATTGGCCTTACCACCGGCATTGAGCCGAATTCATAATGTTTTTCACGTCTCTCCGTTACGGAAGTATGTTGCTGACCCGAGTCACATACTTCAGTTCGACGAAATCGAGATCGCTGATGATCATTCATATGAGGAGCGTCCTATACGAGTCTTAGAGCGGCGAATCAAACAGTTGAGGAACAAGACAATTCCTTTGGTCAAAATTCAGTGGTCTAGACACGGAGTCGAAGAGGCTACTTGGGAAACCAAGGATAGTATGCGGGAGAGTCATCCCGAGTTGTTTGACCCTTAGTTTCGGGGATGAAACCCTTTTAAGGGGGGTGTATGTAATACCCGGTTGTAATTCAGTCATTATCATTCAATAATTATCGTTCAGTAATTGTCACTCAGTAATTTTCACTCATTGATGATCATTTGTCACTCATATTCAATCATTGTATTAACCTTTTAGAGTAATTGTATCGTGTATCAATCGTCATTCATCATCAATCTAGTTGGAGAATTGTGCCATGTTTATCATCATTGTCATCTTCATAGTGGGCTGTGTGTGAGGAGTAGCGCACGCTACGTACTCTCTTTAGCGCGCGCTAATTGAGTTCGGGTAGCGCACGCTACCTCTCAACACTAGCGCACGCTAATGTAGTTCAAGCAGGCAGTCCAGAAGGCACTGAACTGCAGTTGGGTTGTAAGTAGCGCACGCTATGAATGGTAAGTAGCACGCTCTAAGCTCGGATCAGACAGAGTCCAGTGGCTACTGGACTGAATTGGATTAATTCCCAGAGTACGCTACGAGTAGATATTAGCATACGCTAATCGGTGTCAGTAGCGCATGCTGAATTTGGTGTGTAGCGCGCGCTACCGTGAGCTGATCAGAGAACAGGAGGTTCTGGACCTCAGTACTAGACAACATATAATTTGTTAGCGCACGCTAACACTTTGAGTTAATGCACGCTATGTATATGGTTGTAGCGCATGCTACAAAAGGTACGTAGCGCACGCTACCGTTGCGGAAATAGGGTATTGGACTACTCAGTATACCCGTTAGCGTACGCTACGCACAAGAGCTAGCGCACGCTAAACTGGTGTTGCTATAAATAAGACATTCAGTCTTTTCTTCGTCATTCTTCATTTCTTTTCATTTCTTCGTCGGTTCCGGGCGAATTGGAGCTTCTTGAGAAGTGTTCTTCGAGGTGCAATCATCTATTAACATCTCCAAGATTATAATTCGGAGTAATCATCATTTCATCATCTCCATCACATCAAATCAAGGTAATAACTTCTTGGATCTAGAATTTTGGATTTTTGGGTTATTCCTTCCGATTTCTTCGTGTAAGCTTGGATTGTTGTTGGAATATGTTAGATATAGATTATCTACCTTGGATAAATGTATTCCTATGGATTTAATGGTATATATTTCGGATTTCATGAATTGTTGGGGTTTGATTCAAGAACACATTAGAGTTGACTTTGATATTTGGGGGTTTTCGATTAGATGTTGTCGTTAAATCGAATTGTGGATTCCTATGGGATTATTAATATCATTGAAGGTGTTTTTGTTGGATTGAAATACTCATTTTGGAGTTGGTTTCGATATATTCGGGATTTGGGTATTATCGAAGGATGTATGTTGCTCAGTATTCGTTAGAATGCCTCAATGAGTTTGGATATTGTTGTATCGACGTTTGAGTTGGTTATAATCGTGTTTGATACGTATGTTGAGCGTTTGTTGGTAATTGTCATTCAAGGTTTTTCGAGTGACCGACATCCCTTTTAGGACATTGTTCGAGGAACGACATTCTTCACCGGTATTGTGTAAGTTAATTCTTACTCGGTTAAAAGGATATTCATTCCTTTCGTTGTTGTTCATTCATAATCATAATTCATTCATAATGTATTAACCGTATTGAGACTTGTAATTGTCAATTAATCACTTCATTCACGAGGAACAACAGTTCCAATCATTTCATTGAGCTATCATTCATTTCACTATCATTTCATCTCGGTGAGTCATTCTTGACTTTGTCGGATTGTTATTCATTATTATTTTTCATGGTCATTTCTTGTCTATATGACCTTCTGGGTTCATATTGCGCGGCCGGGGTGGGGATGTGTGGAATTTTTAGTCGGGCACGTGATAGTCATGTGATTGGGTTCACTGACACATTGGACTGTGCACACGGTAACGTACCTCCGTGAGACTAATTAGGTACAAGGGTGGGTGTGTCCGGACACTCTTCTTGTGCACTTGCACATACCATTACGGGCGTACTATGATGCCCCTCTTTAGCTTAATTTCATAATTGAGATATATCATGATTGTGTTTATTCAACTCTTGAGGATTGTTGTTTTGTGTAACTGACCCCATTGGGGGATATTGTTTTCAGGTCATGGCAAGGCTACAGCACGGGAAGAGAACGTTGACGGCGAGGAGTCCCAGTGATACTAGTTGGGGCCCCCAGTCCTTTCAGTCTTCATGTCTTCTTCATTTGTATTCCGCTGCAGACTTCCATTTAAATACTCATTTTAGTTGGTATTGTATATTTTATCTTCACATAAAATATACATGTATTCTATTTTATCCTGGGTGTGTTGTACTTGAAACTCCTCATCGGAGTAACTATTGATATAATGTGGTTCGGTACTACAATTATATCACTTAATTCATTAATTTTCATTCGCCTAGTGGGTCCCAGTCCGGGGTCCACGGCACTGTAATATTCGCCTAGTTTGGGGTGTTACATTCTTCTCTTCATCCTCCAATTTCACAGTTTTTCGACTCCTTCTTCTCCCGATTGTTTTTCAACTAAGATATTTTCTTCTTTTCTTTCTTCCTGTCTCTCCTCTTCATCCTCAACAATATTAAATTCTTCTTTTTCAACTTCTTCCTCCACTAACTCTTCTATCCTTATCTCTTTCTCTTCAACTACTTCTTTTTCATTAATAGATCCATCAAAAATACTGTACATAAGTATGGATAAATTGGTCCATGTAGGTTTTAAAATTGGACATGAACCAATTTTCCTGAAGCAACAAAATCGCGTCTGACTCGTTGCAAAACCGCATCAGCGCTTCTTCAGTATCCTGGGGATACTCCCAGCTACTCAACTCAACGTAAGATTGCAGTTGAGTGAATAAAAGTGATTTTAAAATTTTCCATTCCTCATAAATATGTACAAAGGAATGTTTTAGAGCATGAGATTTTACCAATTTGAGCTGCTCTATGGACAGGTTGAAGATATTGTTGTCAAGCAGGTTGAAGGTATAGTTTGCTTCAGGTATGAGAATGATCAACCCTGCTTCTTCTTCTTCTGACATGAGCTGGGGAGTGAGAAGTGTAACACCCCCAATCCGCTCAGGGATATTACACGCCGTAGAACCTTTCGTCAAGGTTCTATCAGACTGGTAACAAAATCGAACAACTCAACAATGCCTTAAAGGCTAAAATGACTCAGTAGACCGATTTGGTCTTTCAATAAATACATACAACTCAATACATGCCCACGCAGGGGTCGAATACACAATGCTCCCGTATAACGGGAAAAATATACTGCAGCGGAAATAAAATACAACTAAACCAATACAAAAACGTACGGTTCCTCATGTGATTACTATCGATCATATTTCATCATTCTTCGTGCCGACCCTATGTTATGCTCCCAAAACCTGAATGCAAAAACAGACATCCGGACCCCAAATACTCGGGGGTTAGAAAAACTCCACTATTTTGCTAGTGCAAGAATAAAGTGCAAAATACGAGTCATACAATTCACATTCCACGAATAATAATAACCAGGAATCCTCAAAAAGCCAAACATAACGAAAAGTATTTCCCGAGGCAAGAGTTTGGGAAAACATTCCAAAACCGAAAGATCACCAATCAGGGGAAACAATTTATAAAACAGTTTAAAATGCCATCGAGAGTTTTAATAGAAAACAATTTAGGATTACCGAATCCTTCTCTTTCCAAAATCAACAGGGGTCACAGCCCAAAGGTTTTTTTTATAAATGAAACCAACAACAATACACAAGGTTAAAACCCACGTCACGCGTCCTCGACGAACATAAAATACACATGCACTCGTGAAGTTTTACTCGTGAATCCAGGGCTATACCATTGGACTCCCTCCGTGGCCCCGTCGAATCCTCCCGAGGTGAGCAAACACATTCACAAAACATACACGCACATGCATTGCCTAGGACCGGGACGAAGCCACAAATCCCAAAGGACCCTCCCGAGCTGGCTACCAAAACAAACTCAAACCACCCATAAGTTATCTTGACATCGTACTCGCAAGTACCGGTTCTCGGAGCCCTCTCCAGACCTACCCGATTAGATAACCTTATGGTCAAATCATACACACTGGTTGTACTCGCAAGTACAAGCCGCCGGAGGCCTCACAGGTCCCTACCCGGTCAAACATCAATCGAACATACCCACAAGTTATCGTGACATCGCACTCGCAAGTGACGATTCTCGGAGCCCTCTCCAGACCTACCCGAATTGATAACCTTGTGGTCAAATCATCAATGCATCGAGTTCACAACAACAAGGGTTTCACATTTGCCATAATCACAAACACATCAAGTCATGAGTTAATGCAACCAACACTTAGCAAAACACCACGTTAAACCATAACGCACCGAAAAGAGATAATATGTGTATATATATTATCAAAGCATAACAAAAACAACACCAACAAGCGTATTCCTAGGGTTCACTTAATCATTCACGGGGCACAATATTCACAAAACACACGCGTTTTGAAAGTGAGCCCTTAACGAGGCTAAACCGAATCTTTTGAAAGTTCAAATCAAACGATCAAATAAACACATAGAGATGATCACAAATTATCATATTAACAAAACAAGAATTGTATGGACAAGGTACTTGCCTAGGAACCACGTTCGTAACAAGACGGCCGATGAAATGCGGTCGAACAGCCCCGAACGCCCGAACACTATCAAGAACACGATAGCACCGAAATTACTACGGGAAAACACCACACGAATCATCAATCACCAACGGAATTCAACATTGGAATCATCGAGCACCTATAATCCTCCGTAAGGAACAATAAAACATGATTACGACGAGAATCAAGGCCTAAAACAACGGAAATCCCAACAAACTATCAAAGGAAACTCATTCGGACATTTAATCGGACACTAAATGTTCAAGAACAAAGAAATCACCCCTCGGGTCGAACGAACCAAAGGTACGAGTACACAATCAATAGAACAAGTTCAAAACAACGTTTATACAACAATTAATTGATCAAAAATGGATTGGAATCGAAATCAAAAGGAAAATCCCCAAAATCTTCAAACACAAGGGTTCAAGCCAAAATACCTTGATTCGGACGAAGAACACGGGTTACATGATGATATAATCAACAAGAATCTTCCAAAACGCCTTGGAATTGATTAGAATCGGGCAAGAACTCGATTTCCCAAGTCTCCCGTCGCCATCCGTCACAAAAACGAGGAAAGAAGGTGAAAAATGAAGTCTTGCCGAGCCAGGCCTATATATGGCCGGCAGGGTTACGGCCGCAACCGGCAGGGCCTTACGGCCGTAACCGGCATTCGTGAAAATCCGCCCAGCACCTGCCGATCGCTTACGGCCGTAACCGACAGGGCCTTACGACCGTAATTCGGCACTTACGACCGTACCCGGCAGGTCCTTACGGCCGTAACCGGCATTCGTCCGAACACTGCCTGGCACCCGTACGGTCGTAACTGACAGCCCTTACGGCCGTAACCGGCATTCGTCTAGCCATGTCTGCCGAGCATGTACGGCCGTAACCAGCACCTTACGGCCGTAACTCAGCCAGGCCAGGCCCTGCTCCGGCCGTGACTCAGCCGTGGCCACTCCGACGGCCCGAACAACCCCAAAACCCGAACCTGAATATAAACTGAAGATACGGTTACGAAGTACTCGCAAAGACGAATATAAGAGCTAAGAGAACACACGATTCCGACCACCCGAAGTGTCGGAATTCGACAACGGAAGTAATTACCCCAAACTTTGGGAAATTGCAAAAACGGCCCAAAACGTCCGAAATACACGATACACGATCGAAACACAAAACCAAAGCTCGCAACATGAATTATAACATTAAATGAACTTACTAGAAACTCGAAACAACAATTTCGGACGATATTCGCAAGAATCAAACTCAAGTGCGAAAAAGCCGCTTAAGAACGCGGAACTCAACAAAACGACACCGAAACGAACTCGAATGACAAAAAGTGCAGAATTAATCATTCTCAGAATGACGATACGGACATGAGCGAGTCGTCAAAATGGACTTCCACCGAAAAAAGAAATTACTGGAAATTAAAATTGCGGATATTACATACTACCCTCCTTAAAAGAAGTTTTGTCCCGAAACTTAAAACAAGTAGGGAGAAGCAATATCCCGCCAGGAAAACTCAACGAGATAAACAAGAAACGCGTAACTTATGCCCAACGGCGAAACGTTACCAGCAACGCAAAGGAATATACAGCGTGAAGACACGCTCCACAACGACCAACACAACGCCACCGGTAGAGACATAATAAAACCAACAAGTGACATGTGTCAGCAAACAGATAATACAATCAAGTCAATTATCCGAACAATCACAAAACACAAAGCATTTGTTACAAGGAAACACGCATAGTAGAGAAAACAGAAAATAAACACAAAACGATCCACAAGGACAATCACAAATAATTCGGACTATGCCGAAATCCTCAAAAAGCATACTAGGCATCTCTGTGCCCTTTCGGAGTAGAGACGCAGCCTCGATCCCCAAATCTCTCAGCTACCGTCTCGCAATGCACGGCTCAGTGACCCACCTAGCCACACTCGAAACAGCTGACTAACAGTGAACAACAATTCTTCGCGGTACGAGATCAGGCAACAACAGTCAGACAACCCCGATCGAACAACAACGATTGAACAACAACGACCGAACAACAACGATCGAATAACAACGATCGAACAACAAAGATGGAACAACAACGATCAAAAAGCAATGATCGAGTAACAACGATCAAACAACAACGATCGAACAACAATGATCGAATGACAACGGTGAACAATGACTCCGAAGTTCACACTTCAACCCAAGACATCAAAGGAACTAGTAGAACCAAAAGATGTTACTTCCGAACAAGGTTCACAAGAATCGAACCAAACTCGGAAAAGTCACAGTGATAACCAGATCGACCCCAAAACAAGATCACGGCTCGTTCGAACGATGAAACCGAAATACAGAACATGTCCAGAAAGTATCAACGAACACGAGTGAGTCGATAGACCTGAGAAATAGGAAATGCAGAAGTCCAAAAACAATACGGGTATTACATTCGACCTCTTATAAAAGAAGGTCGTCCCTGCAACTCACAATAATGGAAACAAGGCAACAACACAAAAGCAGCTGATGGAAACATTTCCCATGGGCTTCTCAGAGCCGATCCTGATATCTGTGCTAAAGCGCGAACTCCAAAAGTCTCGGTAACCAATTCTCAAAACTCAATTCTATGTCCCTCGAGTCCACACTTGAAAAGCATTACTGACGAGAAGGACAATTTGCACGTACATGCCCCCTGCACAATACGTTTGAAGCACCTCGGCTCGGCATACCGAAAATACAACTGCTAGGTACAATGGAATATATAACATCGCAAAACAACAACCCGGAGAGGCCAACTAAGCGCAATAGAAAATCATAACACGCAACACATACGATGATTATTATCATAAAGCAACACACATATCAACATCACAGCAACGACGGCACCGTTCGGCGATCTCAACGGCCCGAACGATAATCAGCACATAATCACAAAACATCACGAACAATGACACATTTACACAACGTACAAACCCAAGCTTTAACAGATCGCACATGTGCGATAGCACGCAAATCACCACGAAATGACAACGTTAAAGATCAACATCACACCTCTCACCGAGGGCTAATACAACAATTGCGTGGCGAACGACTCAGCGCTCACACCACCAATTCAATCACGACTCGGGGGTTAACACCCTAACGAAAGTGCGAACATTATACATACATTCCCGGACCGCAAACAGGAACAATAGGTTTTAAAAACGAAAACCACCTTTGAAAAAAATGATTTTGGAAACACTAGTTGATCTTGAGTATCACCTTTCAAAAAGTTGTACAAACATCGTTGTCGAGACTTTGAAAACCATCATGTGTTTGATAAAAATGAGGACACTTTCTTTTTGGTGAAAGACTTTCAGAAATATTCGACCCTCGGGTCTAAGCAAAGCATTTCTAAATAATTGAAAATGTCTCAGATTGTTTTGGTCCTAGACTGGAATAATTCATTTTAAAATGTACGTCTCAAAATTTATTTTCTAAGATACTCAAGGTTTTCAAAAATTCAATAGGCCAGAATGCCCGAAACTCACAAAATCCTTTATCAAACCGTCATAAAACATTCAAGGCCAAAGTGCCAAAACTCGATTTAGGGAATCGGTTTTACGAATTAGAACTCAGTTTGCAAAACACTGAAAGTCATTTTTGAAAGGACTCACGCAGCGGATAAAATACAGTTCGAAAATACATTAGCAGCGACACCGCTCCTTATATAAATAAAATATTAGAGTCGAATACCCACATATCACGGAATCAAAATCCACAGAAGGATTCAATCACTCAACGATATAATCATACAAGCAGCTCATGTCACACGAGGCACAACACAAAGAAGGGAGACTTACATCCACAGTTCGCACGAAGATGATGATCACTCCACGATACTAATCACGACCAACCAACTCAGACGACGCGTCGTGACATGACTCAGTCAGACAAAATCCGACGAGACAAAACTCAACAGACACCACTAAACCCGACAACCTAGGTTTCCACAATCTAAGGCTCCGATTCCATTTATGTAACACACCCAATCCGCTCAGGGATATTACACGCTGTAGAACCTTTCGTCAAGGTTCTACCAGGCTGGTAACAAAATCGAACAACTCAACAATGCCTTAAAGGCTAAAATGACTCAGTAGACCGATTTGGTCTTTCAATAAATATATACAACTCAATACATGCCCACGCAGGGGTCGAATACACAATGCTCCCGTACAACGGGGAAAATATACTGCAGTGGAAATAAGATACAACTGAACCAATACAACAACGTACGGTTCCTCATGTGATTAGTATCGATCATCTTTCATCATCCTTCGTGTCGACCCTATGTTATGCTCCCAAAACCTGAATGCAAAAACAGACATCCACCCCCCAAACACTCGGGGGTTAGCAAAACTCCACTATTTTGCTAGTGCAAGAACAAAGTGCAAAATACGAGTCATACAATTCACATTCCACGAATAACAATAACCAGGAATCCTCAAAAAGCCAAACGTAACGAAAAGTACTTCCCGAGGCAAGAGTTTGGGAAAACATTCCAAAATCGAAAGATCACCAATCAGGGGAAATAATTTATAAAACAGTTTAAAGTGCCATCGAGAGTTTTAATAGAAAACAATTTAGGATTACCGAATCCTTGTCTTTCCAAAATCAACAGGGGTCACAACCCAAGGGTTTTGTTTTCATAAATGAAACCAACAACAATACACAAGGTTAAAACCCACGTCACGCGTCCTCGACGGACATAAAATACACACGCACTCGTGAAGTTTTACTCGTGAATCCAGGGCTATACCATTGGACTCCCTCCGTGGCCCCGTCGAACCCTCCCGAGGTGAGCAAACACATTCACAAAACATACACGCACAGGCATCACCTAGGACCGGGACGAAGCCATAAATCCCACCCGAGACCTCTAAGGACCCTCCCGAGCTGGCTAGCGAAACAAACTCAAACCACCAATAAGTTATCTTGACATCATACTCGCAAGTACCGATTATCGGAGCCCTCTCCAGACCTACCCGATTAGATAACCTTATGGTCAAATCATACACACTGGCTGTACTCGCAAGTACACGCCGCCGGAGGCCTTACAGGTCCCTACCCGGTCAAACATCAATCGAACATACCCACAAGTTATCGTGACATCGCACTCGAAAGTGACGATTCTCGGAGCCCTCTCTAGACCTACCCGAATTGATAACCTTGTGGTCAAATCATCAATGCATCGAGTTCACAACAACAAGGGTTTCACATTTGCCACAATCACAAACACATCAAATCATGAGTTAATACAACCAACACTTAGCAAAACACCACGTCAAACCATAACGCACCGAAAAGAGATAATATGTGTGTATATATATATATATATTATCAATGCATAACAACAACAAGCGAATTCCTAGGGATCACTTAATCATTCACGGGGCAAAATATTCACAAAACACACGCGTTTTGAAAGTGAGCCCTTAACGAGGCTAAACCGAATCTTTTGAAAGTTCAAATCAAACGATCAAACAAACACACAGAGACGATCACCAATTATCATATTCACAAAACAAGAATTGTATGGACAAGGTACTTGCCTAGGAACCACGTTCGTAACAAGACGACGGATGGAATGCGGTCGAACAGCCCCGAACGCCCGAACACTATCAAGAACGCAATATCATCGAAATTACTACGGTAAAACACCACACGAATCATCAATCACTAATGGAATTCAACATTGGAATCATCGAGCACCTATAATCCTCCATAAGGAACAATAAAACATGATTACGACGAGAATCAAGGCCGAAAACAACAGAAATCCCAACAAACTATCAAAGGAAACTCATTCGGACATTTAATCGGACATTAAATATTCAAGACCCTTCAAGAATAAAGAAATCACCCCTCGGGTCGAACGAACCAAAGGTACGAGTATCCAATCCATAGAACAAGTTCAAAATAACGTTTATACAACAATTAATTGATCAAAAACGGATTGGAATCGAAATTAAAAGGAAAATCCCCAAAATCTTCAAAAACAAGGGTTCAAGCCAAAATACCTTGATTCGGACGAAGAACACGGATTAGATGATGATATAATCAACAAGAATATTCCAAAACGCCTTGGAAATGATTAGAATCGGGCAAGAACTCGATTTACCGAGTCTCCATGTTGTTGCCCAAAATATTTATCCGAAGATTAAATACTGCTGGAATGAACGGACAACAAACAACAATTGCGGGAGCACTTCCGAGAGAATATGAATAAACACAAGATTTGCCGGGGTTGTTAGTCCCGGGCTTGAATGCTCTCGCGAGATGTTATTAATACAAATATTCGTGGATACAAGTATTAATGTGAGAATCTAAGTACAATGAGTGTAATCCAGCTCTTGAGCGAAGCTTGGTGTTCTTCGTCCCTGCCGATCGTATTCTGTATGAGAGAGGCCGAGAGAAGAAAGAACCAAAAGATACCTGTTGCCAAGAGTAGGAGATAGCCAAGTGTTGTATGAGTTGCTTCTGTACTGCGTGTGAAATGCAAGAATGCTCGGAGTTTGGAAGAATTTCCGTTAGTTCTCCAGAGGTTCGGTTAGTGCAGAAGAATTTCGGTCCTTGGACAAATGCAGGCTGCCTTCTATTTATAGGGGCAGAGGAGCCTTGATTTCTGGCGGGCGATCGCCTTTCGGCCAATATAATAATGGAGCGATCGCCTTTAAGTCACATGGGCAGTCTGCCTAAAGTCCAAGACAGCTGCTGGCAGCCAGCTGTGCGGTCCAATGAGGAGCAAGCACGCGTCCGGAGTCAATGTCACATGCGGTCCTACTGACAACTTTCGGCGGTCCTGTCGGCTGGTAGACGGATGCTGACAGGCTGTGGTCAACGATCCGTGAAATGCGGATCTTGTCTAGGCGCTGCACGTGGGTTCTGTCCTGAGGCTTCGGCCTTTGCCGACTGGATGATCATCGGCATGAGGCGATCGTCACCAAGGGTCGGTCGGCAAGTGGCGAGAGATGATCGTCTGGGAGTCGGTCGCCAGGAGTCGATCGCCAAGTACCGAGATACGATCGTATTAGATGTCGATCGCTCGGCACCGGGACTTGTCCTGGGACCTTCGGTCGGCCGATACATCTTGTCTGCGGGGCTAAGGCTAGGTCGCTTGGCCGCTGGTCGGCAGTTCTGCCTCGGCTGATTGACAATGGCTAGGTCGCCCGATCTCCGAGGCGATCGCCGGTCGGAGAGTATAATTCTCGACACAACAATTTCCCCCCAGCTTGCTCCGATGTTGAAGACATGGGGCGAGGTGGTTCTTGCTGGCGATCGTGTAAGATGAGGACGGGCGATCCGTTGAGCTGACTTTGGATTCGGACTTGGGCTATCATGGTCGATTGGCTAGCTATCTTTCGGTCTTGTACCTGCAAAAAACAACATTGGCCTATCCCCCTAAGAAACTTGAAGGTTTCGTATGTTTGAGGAATCGTGCACAGTCGCGGAGTTCGATGGACCGACTCCATGACCGTGTCTTGGTGCGCGAAGACATTGACTGTCTCGTGACTCATTTTATTGTGAGGGTCCTCTGTTAGGCTGTGCCTCGCCTCGTATTTAAACGAAGGGCGTGCGGTCTCGGTCTAGAGGAGTCCTTGCACGGGGCGTCGTCGGATTAATCAACTCCACTCCCGCGGCTTGTTTAGCTCTGCTTCCACCTCGACCCGCTATGAAGATGGCGAACCTCGACGGTGTACGTTGAGACGGGGGTAGTGGCACGTGTCGCATTGTCCGGGTTCGCCATGTTAAATGATGAACCTTGAGGGCGGGCGATCGTGTCCACTGATTAATTTTGGAGGGCCCTCAGACTACGCCGGCCTCGTATTTAAACGAAGGGCGGGCGATCTTGGCCCAAAGGGACCTTGCATGGCCGAAGCAGCCGGTTCCATCGACTACCAGGACCATGGCTTTATGATGTGCGGTGAAGGCGATCTCGTGCCTTAGTCCATCATGTTAGATGGTGAACTGTAGGGGGCGATCGAGTCCTCCGGTTTTGCTGGATAATAGCGACCGGGCTGGAAGACTGGAGGTCGTCGCTCGGGCTTCGATCGCGCTACTCCTAGGCTAATAAGAAGCCTTTGCCTGGCCAGAAAGTCTTCGGCCTTTGCTCGGAAGATCGCGTAGGTCGCGGGCTGGTCCTTCGTAAGATGCCTGAACATAGGCGAAAGACCATGGAATCCTGCTAGGACCGTGTGGAGGGCGATCTCATCGCTTACGGGCTCGCCGTTGAGGATGATCTCGTCTACCCGATTGATGTAGTCTGAGTCGGTTTCTTTTTCCCCTTGCATGATTCGCAACATGCGATGGGGACCTTCTGGCCGAGCGGCCCTGGTGGCGAAGTACGCTATGAAGGCAGTCGCCAGTTCGTTAAAGGAGCCGATGGACCGAGGCGGCAGCGAGGTGTACCACCTGTAGGCGAGGTCGTCCAGCGTCATAGGGAACATTCGGCACCTGGTCGCGTCCGATGCCCCACACCCGGTCATGTAGATGTTGAACTTGCTCAGGTGCGTTTCGGGGTCCGATCTCCCCTCGTACAAAGGTGTTTGCGGAGGAGCGATCTTTTGCTGTACAGGTGCGAGCTCGATGTTGACCGCGAGCGGCTCGCTCGGCTCGGAGGTCGTCTTCTTGTCGCCTTCCCCGGATTCCAGGAGCGCCTTCATGTCGTCAAGCTGACGTTGCATCGCGGCCATCGCCGTGGCTCGGTCGCTTGCGGATCGGCTTTGGGAGCGGGAGCCGAGGCGATCGTGTACCGATCTCCGGACTCCACTGCTGCCGACCTCGGCTATTTGGCGAGGGGAGCGGGCAGCTAGGGCGCATGCGGGAGTCGGGTAGGCCGAGCTCCTGGTGACGGACTCAAAATTCGTCGTCTCGTGGCTGGGGCCGGACTGCCCCGGTCGCCAGGTCGGGTCGCTACCCAGGCGATCGAAAACAGAGGTGCCCCAGCTGGAGAGCGCCTCTTCTTGCGGATGGGAGCCTCCTGGCGATCGCTCGGCGATGCGCCTTGAACCACGCGCCTTGGCGTGGGCTGGCCGATCGGGTGATAGCGGGAGGCGCGTCGAGAGCACTCCGTCGCTCCTGTAGGACGGCCATGGCCTCATCGATCTGTTCTTTGGTTCGGAACTGATCGAGCGAGAGGCTTGGGCCGCCCGTCAGGGGCGGGATCGAGCATCTTGGACTACGGCGGCTACCCTCCACCATCGGCTGTGGCTCGGACTGCGAGGGAACGAGGCGTCTGGCGGGCTGACCGGCGGCTTTCTTCGACGCGGAGGCGGAAGACATGATTTCTGAAAGATTTCTTTGAAGCGTAGTGAGTGTCACTTCAAGTATGTGCCCCGAGAACAGTGAGTGTTGTTCGGGACGGTAGGAATAAAAATTTGAGGGTTAGATCCCCTTCTTCTAGCGCCAATTGTTGTTGCCCAAAATATTTATCCGAAGATTAAATACTGCTGGAATGAACGGACAACAAACAACAATTGCGGGAGCACTTCCGAGAGAATATGAATAAACACAAGATTTGTCGGGGTTGTTAGTACCGGGATTGAATGCTCTCGCAAAATGTTATTAATATAAATATTCGTGGATACAAGTATTAATGTGAGAATCTAAGTACAATGAGTGTAAAAAGACTCTGTTAATCCAGCTCTTGAGCGAAGCTTGGTGTTCTTCGTCCCTGCCGATCGTCTTCTGTATGAGAGAGGCCGAGAGAAGAAAGAACCAAAAGATAGCTGTCGCCAAGAGTAGGAGATAGCCAAGTGCTGTATGAGTTGCTTCTGTACTGCATGTGAAATGCAAGAATGCTCGGAGTTTGGAAGAATTTCCGTTAGTTCTCCAGAGGTTCGGTTAGTGCAGAAGAATTTCGGTCCTTGGACAAATGCAGGCTGCCTTCTATTTATAGGGGCAGAGGAGCCTTGATTTCTGGCGGGCGATCGCCTTTCGGCCAATATAATAATGGAGCGATCGCCTTTAAGTCACATGGGCAGTCTGCCTAAAGTCCAAGACAGCTGCTGGCATCCAGCTGTGCGGTCCAATGAGGAGCAAGCACGCGTTCGGAGTCAATGTCACATGCGGTCCTACTGACAACTTTCGGCGGTCCTGTCGGCTGGTGGACGGATGCTGACAGGCTGTGGTCAACGATCCGTGAAATGCGGATCTTGTCTAGGCGCTGCACGTGGGTTCTGTCCTGAGGCTTCGGCCTTTTCCGACTGGATGATCATCGGCATGAGGCGATCGTCATTGGTCGGTCACCAAGGGTCGGTCGGCAAGTGCCGATAGATAATAGTCTGGGAGTCGGTCGCCAGGAGTCGATCGCCAAGTACCGAGAGACGATCGTATTAGATGTCGATCTCTCGGCACCAGGACTTGTCCTGGGACCTTCGGTCGGCCGATACATCTTGTCTGCGGGGCTAAGGCTAGGTCGCTTGGCCGCTGGTCGGCAGTTCTGCCTCGGCTGCTCGACAATGGCTAGGTCGCCCGATCTCCGAGGCGATCGCCGGTCGGAGAGTATAATTCTCGACACAACAATTGCCCCCCAGCTTGCTCCGATGTTTAAGACATGGGGCGAGGTGGTTCTTGCTGGAGATCGTGTAAGATGAGGACGGGCGATCCATTGAGCTGACTTTGGATTCGGACTTGGGCTATCATGGTCGATTGGCTAGCTATCTTTCGGTCTTGTACCTGCAAAAAACAATATTGGCCTATCCCCCTCAGAAACTTGAAGGTTTCGTATGTTTGAGGAATCGTGCACAGTCGCGGAGTTCGATGGACCGACTCCATGACCGTGTCTTGGTGCGCGAAGACATTGACTGTATCGTGACTCATTTTATTGTGAGGGTCCTCTGTTAGGCTGCGCCTCGCCTCGTATTTAAACGAAGGGCGTGCGGTCTCGGTCTAGAGGAGTCCTTGCACGGGGCGTCGTCGGATTAATCAACTCCACTCCCGTGGCTTGTTTAGCTCTGCTTCCACCTCGGCCCGCTATGAAGATGGCGAACCTCGACGGTGTACGTTGAGACGGGGGTAGTGGCACGTGTCGCATTTGCCGGGTTCGCCATGTTAAATGATGAACCTTGAGGGCGGGCGATCGTGTCCACTGATTAATTTTGGAGGGCCCTCAGATTACGTCGGCCTCGTATTTAAACGAAGGGCGGGCGATCTTGGCCCAAAGGGACCTTGCATGGCCGAAGCAGCCGGTTCCATCGACTACCAGGACCATGGCTTGATGATGTGCGGTGGAGGCGATCTCGTGCCTTAGTCCATCATGTTAGATGGTGAACTGTAGGGGGCGATCGAGTCCTCCGGTTTTGCTGGATAATAGCGATCGGGCTGGAACACTGGAGGTCGTCGCTCGGGCGTCGATCGCGCTACTCCTAGGCTAAGAAGAAGCCTTTGCCTGGCCAGAAAGTCTGCGGCCTTTGCTCGGAAGATCGCGTAGGTCGCGGGCTGGTCCTTCGTAAGATGCCTGAACATATGCGAAAGACCATGGAATCCTGCTAGGACCGTGTGGAGGGCGATCTCATCGCTTACGGGCTCGCCGTTGAGGATGATCTCGTCTACCCGGTCGATGTAGTCCGAGTCGGTCTCTTTTTCCCCTTGCATGATTCGCAACATGCGATGGGGACCTTCTGGCCGAGCGGCCCTGGTGGCGAAGTACGCTATGAAGGCGGTCGCCAGTTCGTTAAACACTACTACAAAAACAGCATTTAACTGCGGCATTTTAACAGCGGTTCTAAAAAAACCGCTGTTAAAATGAAACGATTGCAATTTAACAGCGGTTTTCCGCGAAACCGCTGTTAAATCTGCACATTTAACAGCGGTTACAGAAGAACCGCTGTTAAATTGCACTTTTAACAGCGGTTATAGGAAAACCGCTGTTAAATCTGTACATTTAACAGCGGTTCTTGTAGAACCGTTGTTAAATCTGTACATTTAACAGCGGTTCTTGAAGAACCGTTGTTAAATCTGTACATTTAACAGCGGTTCTTGTAGAACCGTTGTTAAATCTGTACATTTAACATCGGTTCTTTCGAGAACCGCTGTTAAATGTGCAATATATTGAATATTAAGATATTTTGTTATATATTATTAAAAATTATATTACATTATATATTAAAAATTATAATACATACATATTATTTTATGAATTATATTATATTAAATGTGCAATATATTGAATATTAATATATTTTGTTATATATTAATATTAAAAATTATATTACATTATATATTAAAAATTATAATACATACATATTATTTTATGAATTATATTATATCAAATGTGGAATATATTGAATATTAATATATTTTGTTATATATTAATATTAAAAATTATATTACACTATATATTAAAAATTATAATATATACATATTATTTTATGAATTATATTATATCAAATGTGGAATATATTGAATATTAATATGTTTTGTTATATATTAATATTAAAAATTATATTACATTATATATTAAAAATTATAATATATACATATTATTTTATGAATTATATTATATTAAATGTGGAATATATTGAATATTAATATATTTTGTTATATATTAATATTAAAAATTATATTACATTATATATTAAAAATTATAATACATACATATTATTTTATGAATTATATTATATCAAATTTGGAATATATTGAATATTAATATATTTTGTTATATATTAATATTAAAAATTATATTACATTATATATTAAAAATTATAATATATACATATTATTTTATGAATTATATTATATCAAATGTGGAATAAATTGAATATTAATATATTTTGTTATATATTAATATTAAAAATTATATTACATTATATATTAAAAATTATAATATATACATATTATTTTATGAACTATATTATATCAAATGTGGAATATATTGAATATTAATATATTTTGTTATATATTAATATTAAAAATTATATTACATTATATATTAAAAATTATAATATATACATATTATTTTATGAATTATATTATATCAAATGTGGAATATATTGAATATTAATATATTTTGTTATATATTAATATTAAAAATTATATTACATTATATATTAAAAATTATAATATATACATATTATTTTATGAATTATATTATATCAAATGTGGAATATATTGAATATTAATATATTTTGTTATATATTAATATTAAAAATTATATTACATTATATATTAAAAATTATAATATATACATATTATTTTATGAATTTTATTATATCAAATGTGGAATATATTGAATATTAATATATTTTGTTATACATTAATATTAAAAATTATATTACATTATATATTAAAAATTATAATATATACATATTATTTTATGAATTATATTATATCAAATGTGGAATATATTGAATATTAATATATTTTGTTATATATTAATATTAAAAATTATATTACATTATATATTAAAAATTATAATATATACATATATATATATATGGTTTATTGTATACTTATATTGATCATTAGTTATTAAATGTGTAATATAATAAATATTAATATATTTTAAAAATAATTCTGAAAATATTAACAAACATATACATATAATATATATATATATATATTTTATATATATATATATTTATATACATATATATGGTTTATTGTATACTTATATAATAGAAATCAATATTTGAACAACAAATGACTTTGGCTCACTGGTTTGAAACCCACCTCCATCTCATTGAGGTCACAGGTCGAATCTCATGAGTAGCGGAAATGCACATTTATACATATTATGTGCGGGTCAAGTGCGGAGTCGGGTGCTAAAAGTGACCGGGTCAAGTGGAAGGAATATATATATTTTTTAAAAAATAATATATTAAAAAAATAATTTCAAATTATTAATAAAAATTATTTAAAAAAATAAATAAATTTAACAGCGGTTGTTAACAACCGCTGTTAAATTTTAAAAGCGGTTCTTAGACAACCGCTGTTAAATTTAACAGCGGGACATTTAACGGTTCAGAACCATTGTTAAAAGCGCTCGAACATTTGTTAAATCTTTGTTTTGTAGTAGTGAAAGGAGCCGATGGACCGAGGCGGCGGCGAGGTGTACCACCTGTAGGCGAGGACGTCCAGCGTCATAGGGAACATTCGGCACCTGGTCGCGTCATAGGGAATATATATATTTTTAAAAAAAATAATATATTAAAAAAATAATTTCAAATTATTAATAAAAATTATTTAAAAAAATAAATAAATTTAACAGCGGTTGTTAACAATCATTGTTAAATTTAACAATGATTCTTAGACAATCATTGTTAAATTTAATGGGACATTTAATGGGTTCCAGCCATTGTTAAAAGCGCTCCAGAACCGCTGTTAAATGCTGTTTTTGTAGTAGTGAAAGGAGCCGATGGACCGAGGCGGCAGCGAGGTGTACCACCTGTAGGCGAGGTCGTCCAGCGTCATAGGGAACATTCGGCACCTGGTCGCGTCCGATGCCCCACACCCGGTCATGTAGATGTTGAACTTGCTCAGGTCCGTTTCGGGGTCCGATCTC
The DNA here is from genome assembly GCA_033398695.1 of Orobanche coerulescens. Classification (NCBI taxonomy): domain Eukaryota; kingdom Viridiplantae; phylum Streptophyta; class Magnoliopsida; order Lamiales; family Orobanchaceae; genus Orobanche; species Orobanche coerulescens. The sequence goes on from CM065809.1 coordinate 94,869,249, forward strand.
CCCTCGTACAAAGGTGTTTGCGGAGGAGCGATCTTTTGCTGTACAGGTGCGAGCTCGATGTTGACCGCGAGCGGCTCGCTCGGCTCAGCGATCGTCTTCTTGGCGCCTGCCCCGGATTCCAGGAGCGCCTTCATGTCGTCAAGCTGACGTTGAATCGCGGCCATCGCCGTGGCTCGGTCGCTTGCGGATCGGCTTTGGGAGCGGGAGCCAAGGCGATCATGTACCGATCTCCGGACTCCACTGCTGCCGACCTCGGCTATTTGGCGAGGGGGAGCCAGACGGCTAGGCTGCCTTCTGGGAGTCGGGTAGGCCGAGCTCCTGGTGACGGACTCAAAATCCGTCGTCTCGTGGCTGGGGCCGGACTGCCCCGATCGCCATGTCGGGTTGCTACCTAGGCGATCGAAAACAGAGGTGCCCCAGCTGGCGAGCACCTCTTCTTGCGGATGGGAGCCTCCTGGAGATCGCTCGGCCAGTAACGCCTTGAACTTCCGCTTGGATTTCCGGCGGCTGGCCGATCGGGTGATAGCGGGAGGCGCATCGAGAGCACTCCGTCGCTCCTGTAGGACGGCCATGGCCTCGTCGATCTGTTCTTTGGTTCGGAACTGATCGAGCGAGAGGCTTGGGCCGCCCGTCAGGGGCGGGATCGAGCGTCTCGGACTGCGGCGGCTACCCTCCGCCATCGGCTGTGGCTCGGACTGTGAGGGAACGAGGCGTCTGGCGGGCTGACCGGTGGCTTTCTTCGACGCGGAGGCGGAAGACATGATTTCTGAAAGATTTCTTTGAAGCGTAGTGAGTGTCACTTCAAGTATGTGCCCCGAGAACAGTGAGTGTTGTTCGGGACGGTAGGAATAAAAATTTGAGGGTTAGATCCCCTTCTTCTAGCGCCAATTGTTGTTGCCCAAAATATTTATCCGAAGATTAAATACTGCTGGAATGAACGGACAACAAACAACAATTGCGGGAGCACTTCCGAGAGAATATGAATAAACACAAGATTTGCCGGGGTTGTTTGTCCCGGGATTGAATGCTCTCGCAAAATATTATTAATATAAATATTCGTGGATACAAGTATTAATGTGAGAATCTAAGTACAATGAGTGTAAAAAGACTCTGTTAATCCAGCTCTTGAGCGAAGCTTGTTGTTCTTCGTCCCTGCCGATCGTCTTCTGTATGAGAGAGGCCGAGAGAAGAAAGAACCAAAAGATAGGTGTTGCCAAGAGTAGGAGATAGCCAAGTGTTGTATGAGTTGCTTCTGTACTGCGTGTGAAATGCAAGAATGCTCGGAGTTTGGAAGAATTTCCGTTAGTTCTCCAGAGGTTCGGTTAGTGCAGAAGAATTTCGGTCCTTAGACAAATGCAGGCTGCCTTCTATTTATAGGGGCAGAGGAGCCTTGATTTCTGGCGGGCGATCGCCTTCCAGCCAATATAATATTGGAGCGATCGCCTTTAAGTCACATGGGCAGTCTGCCTAAAGTCCAAAACAGCTGCTGGCAGCCAGCTGTGCGGTCCAATGAGGAGCAAGCACGCGTCCGGAGTCAATGTCACATGCGGTCCTACTGACAACTTTCGGCGGGCCTGTCGGCTGGTGGACGGATGCTGACAGGCTGTGGTCAACGATTCGTGAAATGCGGATCTTGTCTAGGCGCTGCACGTGGGTTCTGTCTTGAGGCTTCGGCCTTTGCCGACTAGATGATCATCGGCATGAGGCGATCGTCATTGGTCGGTCACCAAGGGTCGGTCGGCAAGTGCCGATAGATGATCGTCTAGGAGTCGGTCGCCAGGAGTCGATCGCCAAGTACCGAGAGACGATCGTATTAGATGTCGATCGCTCGGCACCGGGACTTGTCCTGGGACCTTCGGGGCTAAGGCTAGGTCGCTTGGCCGCTGGTCGGCAGTTCTGCCTCGGCTGCTCGACAATGGCTAGGTCGCCCGATCTCCGAGGCGATCGCCGGTCGGAGAGTATAATTCTCGACACAACAATTGCCCCCCAGCTTGCTCCGATGTTGAAGACATGGGGCGAGGTGGTTCTTGCTGGCGATCGTGTAAGATGAGGACGGGCGATCCGTTGAGATGACTTTGGATTCGGACTTGGGCTATCATGGTCGATTGGCTAGCTATCTTTCGGTCTTGTACCTGCAAAAAACAATATTGGCCTATCCCCCTCAGAAACTTGAAGGTTTCGTATGTTTGAGGAATCGTGCACAGTCGCGGAGTTTGATGGACCGACTCCATGACCGTGTCTTGGTGCGCGAAGACATTGAGTGTCTCGTGACTCATTTTATTGTGAGGGTCCTCTGTTAGGCTGCGCCTCGCCTCGTATTTAAACGAAGGGCGTGCGGTCTCGGTCTAGAGGAGTCCTTGCACGGGGCGTCGTCGGATTAATCAACTCCACTCCCGCGGCTTGTTTAGCTCTGCTTCCACCTCGGCTCGCTATGAAGATGGCGAACCTCGACGGTGTACGTTGAGACGGGGGTAGTGGAACGTGTCGCATTGTCCGGGTTCGCCATGTTAAATGATGAACCTTGAGGGCGGGCGATCGTGTCCACTGATTAATTTTGGAGGGCCCTCAGACTACGCCAGCCTCGTATTTAAACGAAGGGCGGGCGATCTTGGCCCAAAGGGACCTTGCATGGCCGAAGCAGCCGGTTCCATCGACTACCAGGACCATGGCTTTATGATGTGCGGTGGAGGCGATCTCGTGCCTTAGTCCATCATGTTAGATGGTGAACTGTAGGGGGCGATCGAGTCCTCCGGTTTTGCTAGATAATAGCGATCGGGCTGGAAGACTGGAGGTCGTCGCTCGGGCGTCGATCGCGCTACTCCTAGGCTAAGAACAAGCCTTTGCCTGGCCAGAAAATCTGCGGCCTTTGCTCGGAAGATCGCGTAGGTCGCGGGCTGGTCCTTCGTAAGATGCCTGAACATAGGCGAAAGACCATGGAATCCTGCTAGGACCGTGTGGAGGGCGATCTCATCGCTTACGGGCTCTCCGTTGAGGATGATCTCGTCTACCCGGTCGATGTAGTCCGAGTCGGTTTCTTTTTCCCCTTGCATGATTCGCAACATGCGATGGGTACCTTCTAGCCGAGCGGCCCTGGTGGCGAAGTACGCTATGAAGGCGGTTGCCAGTTCGTTAAAGGAGCCGATGGACCGAGGCGGCAGCGAGGTGTACCACCTGTAGGCGAGGTCGTCCAGCGTCATAGGGAACATTCGGCACCTGGTCGCATCCGATGCCCCACTCCCGGTCATGTAGATGTTGAACTTTCTCACGTGCGTTTCGGGGTCCGATCTCCCCTCGTACAAAGGTGTTTGCGGAGGAGCGATCTTTTGCTGTACAGGTGCGAGCTCGATGTTGACCGCGAGTGGCTCGCTCGGTTCGGCGATCGTCTTCTTGGCGCCTGCCCCGGATTCCAGGAGCGCCTTCATGTCGTCAAGCTGACGTTGCATCGCGGCCATCGCCGTGGCTCGGTCGCTTGCGGATCGGCTTTGGGAGCGGGAGCCGAGGCGATCGTGTACCGATCTCCGGACTCCACTGCTTCCGACCTCGGCTATTTGGCGAGGGGGATCCAGACGGCTAGGCTGCCTTCTGGGAGTCGGGTAGGCCGAGCTCCTGGTGACGGACTCAAAATCCGTCGTCTCGTGGCTGGGGCCGGACTGCCCCGGTCGCCAGGTCGGGTCGCTACCCAGGCGATCGAAAACAGAGGTGCCCCAGCTGGCGAGCGCTTATTCTTGCGGATGGGAGCCTCCTGGCGATCGCTCGGCCAGTAACGCCTTGAACTTCCGCTTGGCCTTCCGGCGGCTGGCCGATCGGGTGATAGCGGGAGGCGCGTCGAGAGCACTCCGTCGCTCCTGTAGGACGGCCATGGCCTCGTCGATCTGTTCTTTGGTTCGGAACTGATCGAGCGAGAGGCTTGGGCCGCCCGTCAGGGGCGGGATCGAGCGTCTCGGACTGTGGCGGCTACCCTCCGCCATCGGCTGTGGCTCGGACTGCGAGGGAACGAGGCGTCTGGCGGGCTGACCGGCGGCTTTCTTCGACGCGGAGGCGGAAGACATGATTTCTGAAAGATTTCTTTGAAGCGTAGTGAGTGTCACTTCAAGTATGTGCCCCGAGAACAGTGAGTGTTGTTCGGGACGGTAGGAATAAAAATTTGAGGGTTAGATCCCCTTCTTCTAGCGCCAATTGTTGTTGCCCAAAATATTTATCCGAAGATTAAATACTGCTGGAATGAACGGACAACAAACAACAATTGCGGGAGCACTTCCGAGAGAATATGAATAAACACAAGATTTGCCGGGGTTGTTAGTCCCGAGCTTGAATGCTCTCGCAAAATGTTATTAATATAAATATTCGTGGATACAAGTATTAATGTGAGAATCTAAGTACAATGAGTCTAAAAAGACTCTGTTAATCCAGCTCTTGAGCGAAGCTTGGTGTTCTTCGTCCCTGCCGATCGTCTTCAGTATGATAGAGGCCGAGAGAAGAAAGAACAAAAAGATAGCTGTTGCCAAGAGTAAGAGATAGCCAAGTGCTGTATGAGTTACTTCTGTACTGCGTGTGAAATGCAAGAATGCTCGGAGTTTGGAAGAATTTCCGTTAGTTCTCCAGAGGTTCGGTTAGTGCAGAAGAATATCGGTCCTTGGACAAATGCAGGCTGCCTTCTATTTATAGGGGCAGAGGAGCCTTGATTTCTGGCGGGCAATTGCCTTCCGGCCAATATAATAATGGAGCGATCGCCTTTAAGTCACATGGGCAGTCTGCCTAAAGTCCAAGACAGCTGCTGGCAGCCAGCTGTGCGGTCCAATGAGGAGCAAGCACGCGTCCGGAGTCAATGTCACATGCGGTCCTACTGACAACTTTCGGCGGGCCTGTCGGCTGGTGGACGGATGCTGACAGGCTGTGGTCAGCGATCCGTGAAATGCGGATCTTGTCTAGGCGCTGAACGTGGGTTCTGTCCTGAGGCTTCGGCCTTTGCCGACTGGATGATCATCGGCATGAGGCGATCGTCATTGGTCGGTCACCAAGGGTCGGTCGGCAAGTGCCGAGAGATGATCGTCTGGGAGTCGGTCGCCAGGAGTCGATCGCCAAGTACCGAGAGACGATCGTATTAGATGTCGATCGCTCGGCATTGGGACTTATCCTGGGACCTTCGGTCGGCCGATACATCTTGTCTGCGGGGCTAAGGCTAGGTCGCTTGGCCGCTGGTCGGCAGTTCTGCCTCGGCTGCTCGACAATGGCTAGGTCGCCCGATATCCGAGGCGATCGCCGGTCGGAGAGTATAATTCTCGACACAACATTCCCGTCGCCAGCCGTCACAAAAACGAGGAAAGAAGGTGAAAAATGAATTCTGGCCGAGCCAGGCCTATATATGGCCGGCAGGGTTACGGCCGTAACCGGCAGGGCCTTACGGCCGGAACCAGCATTCGTCAAAATCCGCCCAGCACCTGCCGATCGCTTACGGCCGTAACCAACAGGGCCTTACGGCTGTAACTCGGCACTTACGGCCGTACTCGGCAGGTCCTTACGGCCGTAACCGGCATTCGTCCGAACACAGCCTGGCACCCGTACGGCCGTAGCTGACAGCCCTTACGGCCGTAACCGGCATTCGTCCATCCATGTCTGCCAATCACGTACGGCCGTAACCGGCACCTTACGACCGTAACTCGTCCAGGCCATGCCCTGCTCCGGCCGTGACTCGGCCGTGGCCACTCCGACGGCCCGGACAACCCCGAAACCCGAACCTGAATATAAACCAAAGATACGGTTATGAAGTACTCACAAAGACGAATCTAAGAGCTAAGAGAACACATGATTCCGACCACCCGAAGTGTTGGAATTCGACAACGGAAGTAATTACCCCAAACTTTGGGAAATTACGAAAACGGCCCAAAACGTCCGAAATACACGATACACGATCGAAACACCAAACCAAAGCTCGCAACATGAAAAATAACATTAAATGAACTTACGAGAAACTCAAAACAACAGTTTCGGACGAGATTCGCAAGAATCAAACTCAAGTGCGGAAAAGCCGCTTAAGAACGCGGAACTCAACAAAACGACACCGAAACGAACTCAAATGACAAAAAGTGCAGAATTAATCATTCTCAGAATGACGATACGGTCATGAACGAGTCGTCAAAATGGACTTCCGCCCAAAAAAGACATTACTGGAAATCGAAATTGCAGATATTACAAGAAGAGGGACAATCTGGGTCTCCAGGCTGGCAAGAGCAGGCTGGTCTTCCATATAAATAGGTTCAGGAGTGGATAAGGACTCAGGCTTCTCTTCTTCATCAAATTCCAATCGCCTGGGCCTCTTGGGAGAGGGTTCTAGGGAGGAGTGAATGATTGATGGTTCTCCAGTGGTAGGTCCCCTTCTTTTGAAACGGCTCTGACTCAGTTTCAGACTGGGCTGTAGGTGAGTTGCGGGCTGCAGCCTGGTGATCCTCTGACTCGTCTGAGCTCACAGGGTATCTGTAGGCATACGTCTCCTCAGGCATTTCTCTTAATAGCTGAGCCGCTTTCCGCTCTCCACCCAATCGCCTTAGGGTTTCTTGGTCCAAATGACCAAGTCTCTTATTGATGTGGAAAGGGTCTGCACTTCCCTTTGCCACACCTGCTTCTCCAGCATCCAACTTATCTACGTCCCGAATGCAAGCTTTGATTTGAACTTCTTCTCCTCGACTAGACACTCGACCTTATTCACCTCCCGCATCAATTGACGGAAAATGTAGTCAGCCCAGTCAATTGGCTCAGCTTGAATTAGTGCTCCCAGCACCATGAAATTGGCTGATGATAATTGATCGTAGCTGCCCGCCATCCCCATCACTATTTTGTTGGTGATGTCCAACGCATAGATATTCTTTTTTCAATTCGCTCCTTTTGGGAGTCAACTTCAATTTAGAGGGCTGTTCGACGGTTTTGATTCTCATCCACGTGTCGGCTGCGTTCTGTTTCAAGGCTTCAACAGCCATGTCGCGGGATTTCATCTCGAAGATTTTTCCGATTGTCTCCGGCGTGATATCCACTTGCCTTCGAAAGATTGTGCTCCGAATGCCCGATTCGAGAACTATAGCTTCCCGGTAAAACGCAATAACTGTAACATCCCCGTGATTTACAGGAATATTACAGCGCCGTAGATCATTTTTGGAGAACCTACCAGGCTTAGACCCAAATAAAACACATTAAATACAACAAACATAAACGTTCATACAATCAAAACCAACTTCAATTTCAACATGACATACATCACAATACCAAACAACATATCATCCCGTGGGATCATAACCAATACAACCGTTCACAACTGGAATACAACAACATCATTAACCATTAATAATGACATGACATACAACACCGGACAGTAACCGCGCGAGTACAAAACCAAAACACGACTTTGACCATGACCATATGACCACCAACTCAAAATAATGCACGATATCAATGCTGCCCACCAAGCTCGTGCCCGTCCTATGCTAGACCTCCCACTGGACCTGTACCTGAATACACAAAAGTATATCCACCCCAGAAGGGGTCAGCAAGAAGCCGGTGCAAGTACAATGATTCTAGAATATGTACAACAAGTGAATAATCAACAAAAACCACAAAAATCATAGTGCCATCACAGATATTCCGACATACAACATCACAGTCATCATCACAAAACAACCTCCCGAGCTATACTGGCCCTGTACCTCTCAAGCAAGATACACACCCCAGAGACACCTCGTCAGGCCCTCCCTGGTGTATAGCCCAACTGAGTGATCCGTAGGGATACGCGGCCTACCGGACCCCAGGGGACCCTCACTGGTTTTACTCAGCTCACACACACTCGATCAACAATTTGGCACAAATTCCATTTTTACATATTCACACGATGTACATTAAACACAATCAAAGTACTTGCCTTAATTTGAACGACACGAGAAACGGCGAACGAATGAATGTACGGTCCGAACTTCCTTCAACGATTCGATCCTAACACATCGAAATACCGAATTAAAACACAACACCACGGAAAAGGAAGGATTCCCTTCAAATTCTACTCTTAGGGACAAACTATCAAACACTACTAAGGCGGGGTTGTTCATACTGCAATCAATAGGTGAGAACTCAAACAAAATCCGTAGACTTCAAGAAAAACAAGGGATTATGGTCTCACAATCATAATCCGACCCAATTCAAGGTTTAAAACGGACTAGAAGGACGAGATCTAAACAAAACCCTCAAAATTCCGAAAAACTAGGGATTGAACATTCTTACCTTGATTTGGATGATACACTGGATGAAATCTTGTTAGATTGATTCTAGGAACACGAAAATGTTGTTGGATGGTGAAAACTGGTCGAAAACCACGTCTAACTACACTCCAAATCGCCCAGCCGCCGAAGGGAAGAGGAAGAGGTGAAAAATGACGTTTCTGGAACCTGCCCCCCATATATATATATACTGGGAGGCATTAGCGCACGCTATGGATATAGGCTTAGCGTGCGCTAACGAGCTGAGGGCGGTGCACCTTGAAGAAAAGCGATCGTAAGCGTTTGTCTTCATCGACTGACATCCTAGCGCACGCTATCATACAAGTAACGTGCACTAGTACATCGAAATAGCGTACGCTAGTTCTACCATAGCGTACGCTAGCGCTCCATTCCAGAGTCGAGAAAGTTCACTGTCTAGCGGTCCTAACGCACGCTATTGTACAAGAGTAGCGTGCGCTACTCGAACCTGGTTAGCGTGCGCTAGACATACAGTCTTAGCGTGCGCTAACTGCTATTTTCCAAAATTAAATTCGCAAGAAGTCCGGCTAAAACGAGCACAATCCGAGAATCACAGAACCCAACAATTATCAGCCATGAATATACCAAGGTCAATCATCAATATATACGGTCCGAATAACCACAATACCACAAAATACATCCAAAATAACACTCATAAAATACACGGGTATTACACCCTTACCCCCTAAAAAGAAGTTTCGTCCCGAAACATAAGATACAAAAAGTTCGGGGTATCAAGCACGCATACTATCCTCGGTCTCCCACGTGGCCTCCTCAATTCCATGCTTAGACCATTGGACCTTTACTAACGGGATCACTTTCCGTCGCAATTGTTTCACTCGTCGCTCTAGTATGGTTACCAGTTGTTCTTGATACGTAACATCGTCACTAACCTCAATCTCTTGATAATCAATAACATGGCTGGGATCGGGAACATACTTACGCAGTTGTGAAACATGAAACACATTATGAACATGAATAAGCATCAGAGGTAATGCTAGTCGATAAGCTACATCGCCTACCTTGTCCAGGATCTCGAAGGGGCCAATATAACGAGGACTAAGCTTCCCCTTCTTACCAAATCGAAGAACTCCACGAGTCGGCGATACTTTCAACAACACATGGTCTCCCGCCTGGAACTCTAACGGTCGACGACGAACGTCGGCATATGACTTTTGTCGACTCTGAGCTGTCAACAACCTTTTCCGAATAATTGCGACCTTTTCCCGAGTATGAACCACCAAGTCCGGTTCTACTCCAAGTAACTCGTACGGTTCGTCCCAACAGATTGGCGATCTACACCGTCTTCCATATAATGCTTCAAACGGAGCCATCCCAATCGAACTATGCCAACTATTATTGTACGCAAATTCAATCAATGGTAAATGAGTCTCCCAATCTTCTTTCCAATCCAATGCGCAAGCCCTCAACATGTCTTCCAACGTTTGGATCGTCCTCTCCGACTGTCCGTCCGTCTGGGGATGATAAGAGGTGCTGAAATTCAATTTGGTACCGAGTGCTCGATGTACTGCTTGCCAGAAATGTGACACAAAACGCCCATCGCGATCAGACACTATACTTTTTGGGGTACCATCGAGTCTCACAATCTCCGCAATGAATAACCGAGCTAACTTCTCCGGTCCCCAAGTATCTCTAATGTCCAGGAAGTGTGCGGATTTGGTTAGCCGATCAACAATTACCCAAATCATATTCACTCCAGTTCGCGTCTTTGGCATTCCCACAATAAAATCCATCGCTATATCTTCCCACTTCCATTCCGGAATTGTTAGTGGTTGCAATTTACCGGCAGGTCTCTGATGTTCCGCTTTAACCTGTTGACAAGTCAAGCATTTCAACACGAACTCTGTTACATCTTTCTTCTTGTTCGGCCACCAAAAGTTTTTCTTCAAGTCCTTATACATTTTACTCATACCCGGATGAATCGAGTATGGAGTAGAATGTGCTTCATTCAAAATCACTTGTTTGAGATCATCCCGATTAGGTACACAAGTTCTGCCTCGAAATCGAAGAACTCTGTCTTCATCGATTAAGAATCCAGGAGCTTTTCCTCTAACACTGTCTTCCCGAAGCTGCACAATTGAGAGATCATCTAACTGCTTGGACTTAATATCTTCCATCACAGAGGACATAATCTCAAGGAAACGCAACTGTCCTTGAGTTCTATGAGGCCAAACTTCAATTTCCAGATTAATCAACTCTCGTCTAAGCTTCGGTTGAATGGTAAGTAGTTCCAACTTCTGCAACACGACTGACTTGCGGCTTAACGCATCGGCAACGACGTTCGCTTTACCTGGATGGTAAAGAATGTCAAGATCATAATCTTTAAGCAGTTCCAACCATCACTGTTGACGCATATTTAGCTCCTTCTGCGTAAATATGTACTTCAAACTCTTATGATCCGTATACACTCGACAAGAAGAACCATACAAGTAATGCCTCCAAATTTTCAACGCAAACACCACAGCGGCTAACTCAAGATCATGAGTAGGATAATTCATCTCGTATGGCTTTAATTTTCGAGACGCATACGCCACTACTCTCTCATTTTGCATCAATACACATCCCAATCCTTGTTTAGAAGCATCACTATAATTAACGAAACCTTCCATTCCTTGTGGTAAGGCTAGGATCGGAGACGTAGTCAACCGCTTTTTCAACTCGTCAAAACCCTTCTGACACTCATCACTCCACTCAAATTTCTGTGTCTTCTGCAATAATAGGGTGAGCGGTCGAGCAACTTTCGAGAATCCTTCAACAAATCGACGATAATAGCCCGCTAATCCTAGAAAACTCCGAACTTCCTTAACACTCCGTGGAGGCTCCCAAGCTAAGACTGCTTCAACCTTTTGAGGGTCTACTCGAATACCATCGGCTGAGATGATGTGTCCCAGAAAAGAAACTTCTCTAATCCAGAAATCGCACTTAGAAAATTTATCATAAAGCTTCTTAGCCCTCAAAATACTCAACGCGATTCTCAAGTGTTCGGCATGCTCCGTCTCACTTTTGGAATAGATTAATATATCGTCGATAAACACCACTACAAATTTATCGAGATATTCGATAAAAGTTTTGTTCATAAGCTGCATAAAGGCCGCCGGAGCATTTGTTAAACTGAATGGCATAACTACGAATTCGTAATGCCCATACCTCGTTCGAAATGCTGATCTGGGGATATCCGAATCTCGAATTCGTAGTTGGTAATACCCTGACCTCAAATCAATCTTGGAGAAAACCGTAGCCCCTTGTAATTGGTCAAATAGATCATCGATTCTTGGCAACGGATACTTGTTCTTAATAGTGAGTTTATTCAACTCACGATAGTCAATACATAGCCGTAAGGACCCATCTTTCTTCCGTACAAACAATACCGGTGCACCCCATGGAGACACACTAGGCCGAATATAACCTTTGTCCAACAATTCACCCAGTTGTTTCTTCAATTCTAGCATTTCCGATGGGGCCATTCTGTACGGTGCCTTGGATATTGGCGCCGCATTGGGCTCTAGTTCGATGATGAACTCCACTTCACGATGTGGTGGCAATCCCGGCAAATCATCCGGAAATATGTCTGGAAATTCATTCACAACTGGAACAGACGATAACTGTACCTTGCCAAGTTTCGACTTCAACGCGTAACACCAATAACCGGTGCAACCTTGTCGCAATAATTTCATCGCCTTCATGGCTCGAATAATCTTCCCAGAAGTACCAGGTTTTTGCCCTTCAAAAACGTGTTCAGTACCATCCGGCGCGACTATCGAAATTATTTTCCGATGATAATCTACTATCGCTCCGTGCCGATTTAACCAATCATCACCGAGGATTAAATCCTCTCCCATCATATCGATCACAATCAAATCGGATGACCAATCTTTACTGACAATGGTTACAGGACAATTGGCGATCTCTTGATCTCCAACTATCCTTTCCCCACTTGGCAACCCAACAATAAAAGGTTCACATGTAGAGAGACCGTCTAGGCCCAAACGATTCACACAAGACAATGATATAAAAGAATGAGTAGCTCCAGAATCAAACAATACATCTACCGGGTGCATCGAAATATAAACAATACCTGACGTAGTGGCAGTCCCTACGTCATCACTCCGCCTCATCTCATACAATCGGGGTGGGACTGATCCAATGCTAGATGCATCCTTATGCTCGGTTTTACCTCTGCCACTGCCACGTCCGACACTCGGAGTTGGTTGACCCGTAACTGTGCCAGCCGGAGTAGGAGACTGTTTAGAGAAGATTCTGCGCACTGACTCACAATATAATGCGCGATGACCCTGCTTCCCACACTTAAAACAATCAATGGGGCGAGAAGTGCAACGAGAACTGACATGTCCCGGATTTCCACAATTAAAACAAACTCTCGGCACTCCTCCACTAGGCTGAGGGGAACCGACAGAAGATTGCATAGAAGATTGAGGCCTACGCGATCTACTGCCTCGGAAACTACCAGAAAATTTCGGTTTCTTCGAGCTCGAAACTGCTGGAACCGGAACTGACACCATTTCGTAAGCAAGTGCTCTATCCTGATATTCTCTCAAAGTAGTACACCCAAGGCCCACCATATACTTTCGGACCTCCGGTTTCATCCTTGCATCGAAATGAAGTATCTTGTCTATCTCATCCTTAACCCGGTCTTGGACATACACTAACTGCTTGTTGTATGTCTTGATTGCCTCAGAAATAGGAACATCTTCGGGTTGAGCTCTGAAGAACTCACTGACTCTTGCTAGGCTGTGCACTGGACAATACTGAGCTTCCATCAATTCTTTAAATTCTTCCCAAGTGACATCACGGTCCTTGGGCTTAACAGCTCGCCACCAGTCTGAAGCGTCATCAACTGTCAGATATTGAGCAATCGGAACTCTCTTGGCTTCAGGACAACCAATACCGTCAAAGATCTTCTCCAGCTCAACTAACCAATGATCCCAGTTGTTCGCATCACAGGAACCATCGAATCTGGGAGGGTTCATCTTCATAACTTCTTGAAGCCATCGATCCTCAACCGTCCTGCCAGTATTAATATTCTGCACCACTTGTGCCAGTTGGTGCACTTGTGTTACAACTTGTTCAAGAACGTTAGGCACTTCGGCCTCCGAGCCTCTATTCGAACCTCCCGAAGGGATCGGGTCCGACCTAGTCGCAGAACGAGATGCCGATTCTGAAACGGACCTCTCGGACTCAGACACTACCACTCTGCCACGGCCTCTACCACGACCGCGTTGACGGATAGCTCTACCTCTCGGCATACTGAAGAGTAAGAATGATTCAACAAGGAAACGATTACAATAATAGATTGCACAATATTAAGGTAATTATTTCCGAAGGAAAGAAACAACCAACATCTGAAGAGTCTTCCAGCACAGGCAACACGAGGTGGTAGCGTGCCAATGATATCATAGATAACAACTGACTCAATTTAATAAACCCAAAACACCGACAGCCTAGGTATCCATAAACCTAGGCTCTGATACCATATTCTGTAACATCCCCGTGATTTACAGGAATATTACAGCACCGTAGATCCTTTTTGGAGAACCTATCATGCTTAGACCCAAATAAAACACATTAAATACAACAAACATAAACGTTCATACAATCAAAACCAACTTCAATTTCAACATGACATACATCACAATACCAAACAACATATCATCCCGTGGGATCATAACCAATACAACCGTTCACAACTGGAATACAACAACATCATTAACCATTAATAATGACATGACATACAACACCGGACAGTACCCGCGCGAGTACAAAACCAAAACACGACTTTGACCATGACCATATGACCACCAACTCAAAATAATGCACGATATCAATGCTGCCCACCAAGCTCGTGTCTGTCCTGTGCTAGACCTCCCACTGGACCTGTACCTGAATACACAAAAGTATATCCACCCCAGAAGGGGTCAGCAAGAAGCCGGTGCAAGTACAATGATTCTAGAATATGTACAACAAGTGAATAATCAACAAAAACCACAGAAATCATAGTGCCATCACAGATATTCCGGCATACCACATCACAGTCATCATCACAAAACAACCTCCCGAGCTATACTAGCCCTGTACCTCTCAAGCAAGATACACACCCCGGAGACACCTCGTCAGGCCCTCCCTGGTGTATAGCCCAACCGAGTGATCCGTAGGGATACGCAGCCTACCGGACCCCAGGGGACCCTCACTGGTTTTACTCGGCTCACACACACTCGATCAACAATTTGGCACAAATTCCATTTTTACATATTCACACGATGTACATTAAACACAATCAAAGTACTTGCCTCAATTTGAACGACACGAGAAACGGCGAACGAATGAATGTACGGTCCGAACTTCCTTCAACGATTCGATCCTAACACATCGAAATACCGAATTAAAACACAACACTACGGAAAAGGAAGGATTCCCTTCAAATTCTACTCTTAGGGACAAACTATCAAACACTACTAAGGCGCGGTTGTTCATACTCCAATCAATAGGTGGGAACTCAAACAAAATCTGTAGACTTCAATAAAAACAAGGGATTATGGTCTCACAATCATAATCCGACCCAATTCAAGGTTTAAAACGGACTAGAAGGACGAGATCTAAACAAAACCCTCAAAATTCCGAAAAACTGGGGATTGAATAATCTTACCTTGATTTGGATGATACACTGGATGAAATCTTGTTAGATTGAGTAGAACACGAAAATGTTGTTGGATGGTTAAAACTGGTCGAAAACCACGTCTAACTACACTCCAAATCGCCCAGCCGCCGAAGGGAAGAGGAAGAGGTGAAAAATGACGTTTCTGGAACCTGCCCGCCATATATATACTGGGAGGCATTAGCGCACGCTATGGATATAGGCTTAGCGTGCGCTAACGAGCTGAGGGCGGTGCACTGCTGAAGAAAAGGCAGTCCAGAAACGTTTCTGTCTTCACTGACCTGACATCCTAGCGCACGCTATCCTACAAGTAACGTGCACTAGTACATCGAAATAGCGTATGCTAGTTCAACCATAGCGTACGCTAGCGCTCCATTCTAGAGTCCAAAAAGTTCACTGTCCAGCGGGCCTAACGCACGCTATTGTACAAGAGTAGCGTGCGCTACTCGAACCTGGTTCGCATGCACTAGACATACAGTCTTAGCGTGCGCTAACTGCTATTTTCCAAAATTAAATTCGCAAGAAGTCCGGCTAAAACGAGCACAATCCGAGAATCACATAACCCAACAATTATCAGCCATGAATATACCAACGTCGATCATCAATATATACGGTCCAAATAACCACAATACTACAAAATACATCCAAAATAACACTCATAAAATACACGGGTATTACAATAACAGCCTCCTTGAACAGATGTTGGGAGCTGATATCCAGGAATGGGTAGATCCCATTCGTCTTCATCGCCCGGATAAGGTAACGCACGTCATTCTCCAGATTGGCTTCAAGAAGTCCTTCGAAATCGACGACCAGTGAAAAGATGATCTGGTCCTTCACCGCCTTGAGGTTCACTCCGTCAAAGTAAGATTCCATTTCTGCACAGTAAAAGATTTCTGAGTGTATGTAGAGTTCGTACGAATTTCTGCTCTGAAGAATGAGGGTTTTGCGAGGTTGAAGAAGGTAAAGTGAAAAGGCTTTTCCTGTCTTTAAAAAGAAAATGAAACGACGTTTGTAATTAAATATTCATTTATTTTAAACGGTGGTCCACCTTTTGAGGCTCTTAAAATTCAAATTAGTAATTAGTGGTCCAGTTTTTGAAAATTTGAAAATGGACGGTTGGATTTTAATTGGTCATAGTGGAGGTCGATTGAACGCGTGGTTGCGATGTGTATTTTAAACATATAGTATTATGCCACTTATGATCCAAATAGTAATATGATATTATACAAATAGCAGATAATAATATAATATTCAGAAGCCGGTCATGTATAGAAAACTTAGCTGGTTGACTGTTTGACTCTTGACTGCTCTGCATCAGGTGAGTTGACTCCTTTGACTTCTCGCCTGTGGTTTGATCAGATAAGTTCTTTCGTCTGTCCTTCGTCTTCTTGTCTGCATCTGGTAGGGGCTGATTCCTATGATCAGCTTATTCCGTCCTTCGTCTGATCTGCTTCAGCTAGCTTTTTCATCTGTACTAGATTCCCAATCTAGTAATCCAAGTTCCCTGCTCAGCTCTAAAAACCTTTCGTCTGGCAAAGGTTTGGTGAAAATGTCAGCAATTTGGTAGTCTGTGCTGACTCTGTCAACTCTGACTCTCTTGTTAAGCACGTGATCTCTTATGAAGTTATGCTTAAGATCAATGTTCTTTGTCCTTGATTGCAATACCGGGTTGTTGGTTATTGCAATAGCACTATTGTTGTCACACCAAATTAGAACTTTATTGGCAATAATGTTGTAGTCCCTTAGCTGTTGTCTGATCCATAAAATCTGGGCACAACAACTACATGCAGTTAGGTATTCTGACTATGTTGTGGAGATAGAGTTAGAAACCTGCTTCTTGCTAAACCAGGATATCAGTCTGGTTCCTAGGAATTGGTACGTTTTTTTTTTTGCTCGTTCCACTAGTGCTCTTCCTATTTATTTTGCATCCTACGAAATCTGCATCTGAATATCCTGATAGCTCGAAGTTATCATTCTTAGGTATTTGACTGTAGACTTAAGGTATTTGATTATTCTCTTAGCTGCATCTTGGTGAGACTGCTTTGGCTTGGATTGAAATCGTGCGCATACTCCTACGGCATAAGATATATCTTGTTTTCTTGCAGTGAGGTATAGCAATGATCCAATGAGTCCTCTGTAGTGGGTTGAGTCCACTGATATGTCTCCCTCATCTGCATCTAGATGAGTGCTTGTGCTCATAGGAATCTCTTGATTAGATCTCAGGTATATTTGGCTTGATTGATGAAAAATCCATTTTCCATCTGCTTGACTTGTAATCCAAGAAAGAAGTTAAGCTTTCCCATCATACTCATCTCAAATTCTCCTTGCATGAGATTTGAGAATTTCTCACACAGCTCTGGGTTGGTTGAGCCAAATATGATGCCATACACATATATCTGAACTAGTAATATGTGGCCTTCGTGTTCCACTCTGAATAGGGTCTTGTCCACTTTCCCTTTGCAGAAACCGTTCTTCTCAAGAAATACATATAGGGTTTCATACCAAGCTCTTGGTGCCTGCTTGAGTCCATATAGAGCTTTCAATAGCTTGTAGACTTTGTCTCCTTTGACAAATCCTGGGGGTTGCTCCACAACGACTTCTTCTGAAGGATTCCATTAAGAAAAGCACTCTTTACATCCATCTGATAGACTTCAAAATCCTTGAATGCAGCATATGCGAGGAATAGTCTGATGGCTTCTAATCTTGCAACAGGTGCATAGGTTTCATCAAAATCTATTCCTTCACACTGTGCATAGCCTTTAGCAACAAGTCTGGCTTTATTCCTAACAACAGCTCCATCTTCATCGCATTTGTTTTTGTACACCCATTTGGTGCCAATAACCTTCTTATGATCTGGTCTGTCTGTTAGTTCCGAAACATTGTTCCTTTCCATCTGATTGAGCTCTTATTGCATTGCATTGATCCAAGAGTAGTCTTCTAGGGCTTGCTCCGTTGTCTTGGGTTCTATCTGAGACATAAAGCATGAAAACATTGCCATTCCTACAGGTAGAGTAGACTGTCTTATCTTCACTCCACCAGTTAGCTTCCCAATAATCTGTTGAATAGGGTGATCTTTGAGCCATTTAGGAATGTCTTCTTCTTCAGGGTCTGTTCCCCCTGTAGATTTACTTTGGTGGATTTCCTCTCTCTCTGCATCAGCTTGGATCTGATCTCCTTGGTCTGCAACTGGATCAGCTACCGTCTTGTCATCTGCAGGTTGGGATCTGGTCTGGTCTACAAATGAGTCTTATTAGCTACAGTTTGGTCTTTATCAGCAGCAATTGGATCAGGTAGGTTTGGTGGTCCTGTCTGATCTGCAGTTAGGTCTTCATCAGCTACAGATGGGTCTTCAGGCTGATCTGCAGGTGAGTCCACCATCCCTGTGTCATGAACAATGACTTCTTCTAGGTTTGCGGATTTGAGATTATCCTCAATTAATTCCACTTGTTTCCTGTACTCAATAGTAGATTCATCAAATACAAGATGAGGTGTTTCTTCCACAACTAAGGTTCTTTTGTTAAAAACTCTATATGCCTTGCTTCTTTGTGAATATCCCATAAAGAGACCGTCATCAGTTTTAGCATCAAAGGCATTTAGTTGGGTTTTACCATTGTTGTGGATGAAACACTTACAACCAAAAATATGAAAATAAGCAACTATAGGTGTTCTGCCATTCCAAACCTCATAGGGAGTTTTCCCATGTCTCCCTACTATCAGACTCCTGTTCTGAGTGTGGCATGATATGTTGACAGCTTCAACCTAGAACCTCTTGGGCAGGTCTGCTTCTGCAAACCCGGCTGCTTCTTTTAAGGTTCTGTTTCTTCTTTTGGCAACACCATTCTGCTGGGGGGTCCTGGCCGCAGAGAGCTCATGCTGGATTCCACTCTGATTGCTGTAATTAGTGATCACCTTGTTGAGAAATTCACCTCCTCTATCTGATCTGATCTTGATGATTGAGAGGGATTTCTCATTTTGAATCCTTCTCAGCAGCTCAGGTAACTTGGTCAAGGTTTCACTCTTCTTATACAGAAAGATAATCCATGTAAACCTTGAGTAGTCATCAACTACTACTAGAGCATGCTTTTTGCCACTTAGAGTCCTTGGCTTTATATGGCCAAATAGATCCATATGTAGTAGATCTAAGATCTTTGATGTGAGAGTTGTAGGCTGGACTGGCTTGAATGATGCTCTGGTCTGCTTTCCTTTCTGACAGGCATCACAGAGAGCTTCCTTCTTGAATGCTTCTTCTGGAAGTCCTCTGACCAGCTTCTTAGAACTAATCATGTTGATGGCTTTGAAATTTAGATGACATAATCTTTTGTGCCACAACCATCCATTCTCAGCTATTGTCTTAGATAGAAACTAGGTATTAGGGGTTTCTGTGTTCCAATCTATCATGTAGACGTCTCTCCTTCTGAATCCTTGTAGCTTCACCTCTCCAGATAGGATATATATCATCATACATTTCCAAATGGTGAAGACCACTAGGTTTTTCTCATCACAGAACTGACTTATGCTTAGGAGATTATACTTGAGCCCTTTGACATAATGAACTTTGGATATAGTGATATTTCCTCGGTGCAGCTCTCCAAAGCCTTTTGTTTGTCCCCTGGAGATATCTCCAAAGGTTACGTCTGGACCTCTTTCTTTGACAATATTTAACAGCACCTTCTTGTTCCCGGTCATGTGCCTTGAGCATCCGGAATCTACAAACCATTCTTCACCTCCAATGTTTGAATTTGTGGAGATGTGGTAGTAGTCCTTCCACCTTTTTTGCAATCAGACAAGCAGAGATTTAGGTACCCAAATCTGTGTGGGTCCTCTGGGGTTAGATGGTTTCCTGGAGAATTGATTTCTCCTTGGATTGTGAAAACTAGATTGATTGCCCCTATAAGGTGTGTAAGGTCTGGGCCTATATCCTCTGTTAGGATTGTGTACCGGATATGTCTCATAAAACTGGTGGTGTGGGACATGCCTAAATCTTGGCTGAGACCATTTGTTAAATCTTTGAGGTCTCCACACTTGTTCGTTTTGAAAATTAGGATAATCTTGAGGTTTCCATTTGCCCCTCCCATTTTGAAATCTATTTTTGGGGAGTCTTTGATAATAGTGGGCATATTGTCTGGGCTGTTGCTTCTTCCTTGGCCATTGCCTAGTATCATGTCTAGGTGGATGCCTTGTATACCTTGGCTGCAGCCTAGACCTGTGACTTGGCTGTTGCCTATTTTGAAATACAGGTTTGTATATTGGCTCAGCAGTCGAGACAATTGTTTATCCCTTGATGAAAGTGGTTTTAGAACTAGAGGGAATGTGTGGGTCATATCCAAGGCCTGGTCTGGAATATAATGGCCTTTTATTTGTACACAATTCGTCCAGGGTTAGAGATGCCTTCAGGGAGGTTATTTCCTTCGCCTAATTTTTACTTAGCTGAGTCAGTTTTGCAAACTCAGCTTTTACATGAGCAAGTGCACTTGATTTTTCACTATTTAAAACAGTTAATCTTTTTATCTCAGCTGTGGTATTATCAGCCTGGTTTGTAGAGTTAGCTGCAGCCTGTTTTTCAAGATCAGCTTTGGTTTTATTAAATTCTAGGCTGAGTTTTTCAATGTCATTTTTCAGCTGCCCATTCTCATCTTGCAGCTGGTTCCTCTCGGCTGATACAGTTTGGTGTGCAGTTTTTAATCTCTCAAAATCTTTGAGAAGCTGATTTACAGACTCGTGTAAGTCCATGTCTTGTGACATGTCTGAGCTGTTATTATTTGAAACTTAGGGTTTAGATGTTACCTCTTCATCAGCTAGGTTGGCCATCAGACAATCATATTCTTCATCATCATCAGAGAAGAATCTGTTGCTTGATTCTACTCGCTCTTGATCTTCTCTAATAAGGGCCTTCCTTCGGTCTTCTTTTCTGCTCACCTCATTCTTGCTCTCGTCCTTCTTTAGATTAGGACAGTCAATTTGAATGTGTCCTGTCTTGTGGCAATTATAATATTCCACCTTCCAGCTTCCAGCTTTTTGATTTCTCCTGGGGTTCTCCTTATAATTCTTTTTGTATTTGGAGTAATTCTTTCTGAAGTTGCTGAACCTTTGCATTATGAACGCCATTTGTTCCTCAAAATGAAGTGGATTTGGAGGTTTTACATCAGGTAGGCTCTTGGCGGGGGACTCGGCTGCAAAGGCTATTCCCTTCTCTACAGGCTCGGTAGATGATGAACTTGGAAGCTCAAACTCATAAGCCTTTAGATCATAGAACAACTCTTGGATCTTTATTTTGTTTTGGATTCTCTCATACTCCATTCAGGATTGAGAGATCTCAAGACCTTCAGCGCCATCTCCCTATTCCCATATGATTTTCCCAGAGAGTTAATCTCATTGATGATTTCAGTGAACCTTGTGTCCACTTGGTCTATGGATTCGCCATTCTTCATTTTGAAGTTGTCAAATTTTTGAGTAGCAATTGACAACTTGTTTTCTTTTATCAGCTCGGTTCCCTCACACATCAAGGCTAATGTGTCCCAGGTTTCTTTGGCGCTTTTGCAGTTCTTGATCTTGACCATTGTTGATTTGTAAAGGGTTTGGTACAGCACGTCTCTGGCCCGGTTGTCAAGGTTGGCCAGCTTTCTTTCTTCAATGGTCACCTCCGTCCTCTTCTTTGGGATCTTCTCTAGCTTCCCGACTCCAATCTCCTCAGGAGTGTTGTCCTTCTCGAAGGTGAAGGGACCGTCCTCTATGATGTGTTGGAATATTTATTCCACACATTATTCAATTTGTGTTTTGATGATTAAAGTTACTAAACAACAAAACAACATCAAGGCGAAGCAAAATGACGAAGCAGATGAAGACACAAAAAGTTGCAATCTGGACTGCATTAGCGCACGCAAGTCATCACACGTTAGCGCACGCTAACGGGAGTTCTCTGCATATCGGCCAAGTTCGAAGTTACCTGAAGTGAGGTAACCTGATAAGGTAGCGCACGCTACACCTTATATCTAGCGCACGCTATCGAGCCATGTTACCGTTGGGAAGATATTCAAACACAGAATGACGTATGCAATGAAGTCAGTATTAGCGCATGCAAGGAATGATATTTAGCGCATGCTAAAATCAGTTTTGAATTCTAGTCAATCAGATCGTTGGGAAAAGCAGGTCAAAGTCCACATATCAAATGGATACTTTGACAAATGAAGGCAACGGATATATTGCTTAGCGCACGCTACATTATATTATTAACGCACGCTAAAGCAAGATGGTAACGTACGTAAGAAAGAAGTCATAACGTACGCTAAGGGAAGAAACGAAGCTACTGGACTGAAACTGGGAACAGTCTAGGGCACGCTACAGGCACGCTAATGATATTAGCGCACGCTAAAGAAGGCTAGCGCACGCTAGCAAGTCAAAACAGCTAGCAACGGCTAGTTTGTGGAAGATGCCTATAAATACCACTCCTATGGTATTGTGTAACACCCCAACCCGACAAGGGTAGAAGTATCACATTATGGTGGCATATTAGAACATACATAAATAAACGCAAGCGGAAGTCTTAATCACAAATAATCAAAAGGAGTTAAGTCGAAGTGACTTAAACCACAACATAAGTTCAACGAAAAGAAATACTCAAAAGGGATGAATAACAAATCGTCCAAGTCTAAACAATGTCCTAACAATAGCAAAATAAATCTAAGATGACTAGGGTAAAGTCTCCACAAGCTCAACTCTCCACCCCAAAGCAACCCCAGCTCCTAGCTTAGATACCTGCCGCAGGAAAAGGAAAATGCGGCTGAGCTTAAAAAGCCCAGTGAACAGACATGTATAAACAAAACCAAAAGATAAGGAACGAACATATAAAGTACGATGCATTGAGAAAAGCATGAAGTATAAACAAATGGATATTAAAAGTAAGGAAAAGTCAGTAATCTACCACGAGCCCGAACATAAATCAAATCAAATATCATAGTAACCATGGAGTAGCTAACTCCCGAACATGTGAAAGACGTGTATTGCACACAAGCGTCAATCACCGAACATATCATATCATAATCATGTCATATACAATCAAATACGAATCGAACCTAGGATGCATCCATACGCCCCCGACCAAATCATATTGGCCATAACAAATGTAAAGTGCACATATCATATCAAAATGGGACGTTGTGGAACATCACTCAACCACACTAGAGTCATGCCATTGGTGCATCAATGACACGGCCATGTTACCTTCATGGCTAGAAAACGAACTTGGCTCGGGTATCAAACTGAAGGGTTCAAATGACATATCATATGAAAGTTCATATCAAAGGTTCATATCAAATGTATCATATCAAAGGTTCAAGAATATCTGTACGAATATCAAAACAAACGAAACAACCGATACAATGGTAGAAAAAAGGGGGTATCAAGAATATCCGTACGTCCAACCTCAAAATGCAAAACACGTCAGAAGATATAAATATTAGAGTTTACTCCTTCTTCAGCGAATCTACACAAATTAGGTTCATTTTATGCTTATTAGTTCATAATGTCATAACAGGTTCTTAATTACTTAACACCATTTATTAATGTGATTAGAGTTTCGTTATTGGAATTAGGTTAACATATGATCGATTGTATCATAATTAATGTTCAAATGCATTTTAGGTTTCAAGTATATTAAATGGTATTAAAATCACAATAATCTTAATCTTCTAACAAAATTCTGGTTTTACTATGTTTTAGCCTTCATTTTATGAACTTTAATACTACACAGATATCAAAGTAAAAATTTACCAAAATTACCACTGAAGCATATATGTCTTAGGAGTCTACTGGAATTTTCTCAGATTTTATTCATTAGTACAAACAGAAAATAAAAATCACTCTTTACACGACTGTCCAGAAAGTAAACTGCTGAAACACCCAGAAATTTTTCATTACAAAGGCATAACAAAACACTTTGGAAAAATCCACAAATATTCTAAAACTTAGAAAACATGTGATATATAACTCCTGTAAATTTGCAAGTCATAACTCCTTATATTTTTCAAATGAAAGATCGTGAAACCAGACTGAATTTAAATTCTTAAAACTCAGGTTTTGACATATGATCTCGTAAAATTCAAAAGCATGACCAATACAACTCCAATTCCCTTAAAACCAATTGGAAAACTTAAATAAGACATTAAACTAAGTTTTAATGGAAAAATACAGAATTAAATCCCTATGAAACTCGAGCTATAATGCACACATAATCAACTTTTCAAAATTGTCTCCTTCAGAAATCCGTTTTAGGCCATCTTTAACATGTTTTACTTACAAAACGCACACGAGACCTATATATATCACAAGACCTGGTTTAATTGATATATTAACACACATGTTTACAGCCTTTGATGATCATACACACGACACACACACATAACACAGAATATACGAGCCAAGAAAACATATGAAATCATACCAAACAAGCCCTAGTTCTCTAATATTAATGCATATGTTTCTCATAAACACTTAGGGTTTCTATATCAGATTTTTAATGTACGTATTAGAGATCATATTAGATCGAATAGATCAGGTTTAGGGTCGAATTAATAAGGAGTCGAATCAGATCAGAAACATAAGTTGATTTGATTTGGTATTTATATATCGAAACATCCAATACCGTTATGGTTTTATGTGATCTTCTATATACGTTTTAACATATAATTCGAATAGAATAGATCAGACCTTTGTTTAGTGTGTATACGGATTATATTTCAAGTTTATATATTCAGATTATACGTGAAATCATGTGTCGAATAGAAAAGAGATACAAGATCGATTAGAGATACCTTATGATGAATCGAATAAAGTAGAGAACAAGAACGAAACCCTCACGAATCAAACCCCAATCACGATCCAAACAACAAGCACCAAGGGTTCACGATTACACGACCTCAGCAACACTTTTTAAAGGCCACGAACAGCAGCAACTTTGATCTTTGATAGAGAAAAATAGTAGCAGCCTTGTATGTGTGTGTTTTGTTCGTAAGATGGAATGGGAGAGGAACAGAAGTCACGTTATTTAGGGTGAAGGAGCGGCTGCATAAAAGGAACGTAGTAATTGGTCATAATTGCGTTTGATTTGGGCATAATGGATCGGTTATGAGGTAATGATTAGAGGGGGTTAATGGAATATGAAGATGCAAAAGCTAGTGGAGGTTACAACATAGAACGTGTTTTAATGCATGCAAATTTAGGAAGGTGCAACAATTATTTATATTAGGTAAACTTTTGTGAGTAAATTTTAATTTAATTATAATACATAACATATAGTTTAGGTAAAGGTTTTAAATTATAGCAAAACTTAGGTTAGGTTTCGAATTAATTAGAAAATATGAAAACTGAATTTTAGGGTTTTACAACTCTTCCCCTCTAAAAGAAAATTTTCGTCCTCGAAAATTGAATTGAAAATGAAATAGATACGTACCAGACTATGAAAAGAAATGTGGATAACTTGTTCGCATCGATTCCTCGGTCTCCCAGGTTGCTTCACGCTCTGGGTGATTCTTCCAAAGAATCTTATCAAATGGAATGACTTTGTTTCTCATGACCCTATCTTGTCGATCCAAAATAGCTTCGCGTTCCTCAGAAAGAGATATATCATGCTGAATTTGATCAAAAGTATAAGACGCCACATGCAACGAATGATAATTGTATCCCCTCAGAAGAGATACATGGAAGACATTATGAACATGTGATAACTGAGGAGGTAGAGCCAAGCGATAAGAAGCTTCCCCAATACGTTCAAGAATTTCAAACGGTCCAATGAATCGAGGACTAAGCTTCCCTTTGATCCCAAAACGTTTCACACCTCTGAACGGCGATACTTTCAGAAATACACGATCCCCAACCTGAAACTCCAAGTCACGTCGGCGCTTATCAGCATAACTCTTCTGTCGAGTGCGAGCCTCTTTCAGCTTCTCTTTAGCTACAACCACTTTCTCATTAGTGATTTGAATAAGTTTCGGCCCCTCGATCACACGTTCACCTACCTCGTCCCAACAAATGGGTGCTCTACATTTCCTCCCATATAAAAGCTCATACGGTGCTGCCTTGATGCTAGCATGCCAACTATTATTATAAGCAAACTCCACCAAGCACAAGTATTCGTCCCAACTTCCCGTCCACTCCAAAGCACATGCCCTCAACATGTCTTCTAAAGTCTGAATGGTCCTCTCTGACTGACCATATGTCTGTGGATGAAAAGCCGTGCTAAACTTAAGATGTGTACCCCAAGCTTTATGTAGGCTTTTCCAAAAACGAGAAGTAAACCGCGGATCTCAGTCTGACACGATAGATGTCGGAGTACCATGGAGTCTAACAATTTCCTGTTGAAAAATTTCCGCCAATCTACTAACACGAAAATCCATACGAATAGGTAAGAAATGGGCAGATTTGGTTAGACGATCGACGACTACCCAAATTGCATCATGTCTTTTCCGAGTAGGAGGTAAACTAGTAACAAAGTCCATAGAAATCTCATCCCACTTCCAAGTAGGGATATCTAACGGTTGCAGCAAACCACTAGCCCTCTGATGTTCGATTTTGACTTGCTGGCAAGTCAAACATCTAGCAACATACAAGGCTACATCCTGTTTCATGCCGTTTCACCAAAAGTGTTGCTTAAGATCCCTGTACATCTTGGTAGAACCAGTATGGATAGTGAATGGGGAACTCTGGGCCTCTGACAACACAGCCTCACGAAAATCAGGATCGTTAGGAACACAAAGTCGATTTTCAAACCATACCACACCAGAGTCATCTACCCTGAACTCCGACTGCTTACCCTCCTGAACATTCTGAACCACAGCCCAAAGCTCACCATCATCCTTTTGAGCTTCCTTAATCCGTAGTATAAGATTGGATTCTATCTTCATACTAGCCCAATATCCGTCATAACCTCGTACACAAAGTTCAACATCCAAAAGTTCTAAATCATGAAGAACCCTTGGTTCAATCTCTAAACTAGCAATCATACCAGACATCCGGCTAAGCGCATCGGCAACAACATTCGCCTTGCCCGGATGGTATTGAATATTCGCATCATAATCCTTAAGGAGTTCCAACCACCTTCTTTGTCTCATGTTAAGTTCCTTCTGGGTGAAGATATACTTGAGACTCTTGTGGTCAGTAAAGATATCACACGATTCGCCATACAAGTAGTGTCTCCAAATCTTCAAAGCAAAAACCACCGCAGCCAACTCTAGATCATGAGTAGGATAATTCTCTTCATAAGGTTTTAATTGCATCGAAGCATAAGAAATCACCTTACCGTGCTGCATAAGGACACATCCTAAACCCTACTTCGACGCGTCACTATAAATCTGATAGCCCCCAGAACCAGATGGAAGAGTCAAAATAGGAGCCGATACCAATCTCTGTTTCAACTCTTCGAAACTCTGCTCACGTTCCTCCGTCCAAACAAACTTCTCACCCTTCCTCATCAGTTGCGTCAAAGGTAACGCCAACCGTGAGAAACCCTCAACAAAACGTCGATAGTAGCCAGCAAGTCCCAGAAGACTCCTAACCTCAGTCACAGTAGTAGGTCTCGGCCACTTGGTGATAGCCTCAACCTTAGACGGATCCATGGTGATGCCATTTACGGATACAATATGACCAAGGAATGCAACTTGCTTTAGCCAAAACTCACACTTCGACAACTTGGCATACAGCTTCTGCTGCCGAAGAGTCTCCAAAACAATCCGGAGATGTTGCTCATGATATCCTTCAGTCTTGGAATAAACAAGAATGTCGTCGATGAAAACAATAATGAACTTGTCGAGATACTCGTGGAATACGCGATTCATAAGATCCATAAATACAGCGGGATCGTTTGTCATACCGAAGGGCATAACCAAAAACTCGTAGTGACCATATCGGGTACGGAACGCGGTCTTAGGAACATCTTGCTCCTTCACACGTAATTGGTGATAACCGGACCTCAAATCGATTTTTGAAAAGAACTTAGCCCCTTGCAATTGATCAAACAAATCATCGATACGCGGAAGAGGATAACGATTATGGATAGTGATACGGTTAAGCTCACGATAGTCGATACACAGTCGCATACTTCCATCCTTCTTCTTAACAAACAAAACAGGTGCTCCCCAAGGAGAGACACTGGGTCGGATGAAACCATTCTCCAAGAGTTCCTGTAACTATTCCTTCAACTCCTTCAACTCTAAGGGCGACATACGGTACGGAGCTTTGAAAATAGGTTCAGCACCTAGGATTAACTCAATGCCAAACTCAACTTCCCTAGCAGGAGGTATACCAGGAAGTTCATCGGGGAAAACGTCGGGAAACTCTCGTACGACAGGAAGACTTTCGATAATAGGACTCTTCAAAGATGTATCTTTAATATAAGCCATAAAACCTTGGCAACCATGGGAAATCAAGGTTCGTGCCTTCATGGCAGAAATAATTTTAACCGATTTAAGAGGTTGAGAACCATGATAAATAAAATCAGGCTGATGCAAGTCGCCGAAAATCACATTTCTGGCATGGCAATCAATGGTAGCTCTATGCGAAGCCAACCAATCCATGCCCAAAATGACATCAAAATCGATCATATCAATAGGGAGCAAATTCGCCAGACGAATGCGGTCATCAAACCGTAAGGGACAATTCACATATTCATGTTCAATGAGTACATGGTTTTTCATTGGTGTTGAGATGGATATACGATTTGTTAGTGGTGTTGGGGTCATATTAAGTTTCTTGTCAAATGCAACAGATATAATGGAGTGTGTGGCACCGGTATCAAATAATGCAAAAACTGTACGATCACCAATGTAAAAAAGCCGGTAATAGTACCTGATAAGTTTGCTGCCTGATCACGCGTCGTAGCATAAACACGACCCATAGTAGGAGCTGGCTTAGCGGAGTTCACTGATGTAATCCGTTTCTCCTGGGGACAATCCCTCACCTTGTGATTAGTGGACCCGCAAGTGAAACATCCTCCAGTAGATTTGTGACAAACGCCCGGGTGAGGCTTCCCGCAAGTAGCACAGAGAGGTGGAGGAGGTAAGGTCTCAGTAGGCCTCCTCTGACCCGAAGAACTTGAAGAACGACCCTGCTGAGAACCTCGAGTCGACTTATCCATGTACTGACTCTGGTTGTTGTTGCCATAACCCTGACGGTCATTCCCATTCCTACCAGTAACCCTCTGGTCCTGACCCCTGTACTCCTGTCGCCTCTGATCAAAACCCCGATCCTGGCGACCCCTGTGCTCAACACCCTGGTCCTGACGACCCCTATGCTCATGACCCTGGTCCTTACGACCCCTGTAGTTAATATGATCACCATCCCTGTCCCTCTTGTTCGAACCCCTATCAATATGAAGTAACTCAATATTGCGGGCGCGTCCGCTACTAGGCAACATCGGTGTAATCAGTATTCACGATCCGGTCTAATATCCACTTCTTCAGCCCCCACTTAAAGTGCCTAACCTACCTATGAGCATCACCCGCAATCGGTCCAACAAAACTTGCTAACCTCAGAAACCTCTGCATATACTCTCTAGACGA
The DNA here is from genome assembly GCA_033398695.1 of Orobanche coerulescens. Classification (NCBI taxonomy): domain Eukaryota; kingdom Viridiplantae; phylum Streptophyta; class Magnoliopsida; order Lamiales; family Orobanchaceae; genus Orobanche; species Orobanche coerulescens. The sequence continues at coordinate 94,898,762 of CM065809.1, forward strand.
TTCCCGATCCAACTGATGAATAGCCCCATATTCACGCTCATACCTTTGCTGCTCGGAGAAAGGAATGTACTGCTTATAGAAGATGTCACGGAAAGTATTCCATGCACAAGTGTCAGCAAAGTTCTCTCCCTTAGCCAGAACATACGCCTTTCACCAATTCAATGCATCACCTTCCAACTTGAAGGTAGCCAAATGCGTCTTGAATTCATCACCACTACCCAAGACTTTGAACAACTTCTCCATATGTGTGATCCAATCTTCTGCCTCTGTGGGTGTGGCAGCAGATCGGAAAGAAAGAGGCTTAAGCTTAGTGAACTTTTCAATCCAACCATGCATCCCGATAGGTGGAGCACCGCCACCCGACGAACCAGCACCATTTCTGATGTCATCGACGATTCTGGTCCTCAATTCAGCAGATAGATTCGGGAGAACATTAGCCAAATCAGCGGCTATCATGGCCTCGAAGTCAGGGATATCATCCCCATTAGGATTTCTACGCGTATACACCATCTGAATGATCATCAAAACGATTTGTAAGGTCAAATAAAGATGAAGTATGAAAGGAAAATACGCAGAAGGAAACCTAATGTCTACCCAAATCCTCACAGGTCATAGCCTAAGCTCTACAGGTCAAACCTATAGCTCCGATACCATAATTGTAACACCCCAACCCGATAGGGGTAGAAGTATCACATTATGGTGGCATATTAGAACATACATAAATAAATGCAAGTGGAAGTCTTAAACATAAATAATCAAAAGTAGTTAAGTCGAAGTGACTTAAACCACAACATAAGTTCAACGAAAAGAAATACTCCAAAGGGATGAATAACAAATCGTCCAAGTCTAAACAATGTCCTAACAATAGTAAAATAAATCTAAGATGACTAGGGTAAAGTCTCCACAAGCTCAACTCTCAACCCCAAAGCAACCCCAACTCCTAGCTTAGATACCTGCCGCAGGAAAAGGAAAATGCGGCTGAGCTTAAAAAGCCCAGTGAACAGACATGTATAAACAAAACCAAAAGATAAGGAACGAACATATAAAGTACGATGCATTGGGAAAAGCATGAAGTATAAACAAATGGATATCAAAAGTAAGGAAAAGTCAGTAATCTACCACGAGCCCGAACATAAATCAAATCAAATATCATAGTAACCATGGAGTAGCTAACTCCCGAACATGTGAAAGACGTGTATTGCACACAAGCGTCAATCACCGAACATATCATATCATAATCATGTCATATCCAATCAAATACGAATCGAACCTAGGATGCATCCATACGCCCCCGAACAAATCATATTGGCCATAACAAATGTAAAGTGCACATATCATATCAAAATGGGATGGTGTGGAACATCACCTCAACCACACTAGAGTCATGCCATTGGTGAATCAATGACACGGCCATGTTACCTTCATGGATAGGAAACAAACTTGGCTCGGGTATCAAACTGAAGGGTTCAAATGACATATCATATGAAAGTTCATATCAAAGGTTCATATCAAATGTATCATATCAAAGGTTCAAGAATATCTGTACGAATATCAAAACAAACGAAACAACCGATACAATAGTAGAAAAAAGGGGGTATCAAGAATATCCGTACCTCCAACCACAAAATGCAAAACACATCAGAAGATATAAAGATTAGAGTTTACTCCTTCTTCAGCGAATCTACACAAATTAGGTTCATTTTATGCTTATTAGTTCATAATATTATAACGGATTCTTAATTACTCAACACCATTTATTAATGTGATTAGAGTTTCATTATTGGAATTAGGTTAACATATGACCGATTGTATCATAATTAATGTTCAAATGCATTTTAGGTTTCAAGTATATTAAATGGTATTAAAATCACAATAATCTTAATCTTCTAACAAAATTCTGGTTTTACTATGTTTTAGCCTTCATTTTATGAACTTTAATACTACACCATATGTCAAATTAAAAATTTACCAAAATTACCACTTAAGCATATATTTCTTAAGAGTCTACTGGAATTTTCTTAGATTTTATTCATTAGTATAAGCACACAATAAAAATCACTCTTTACACAACTGTCCAGAAAGTAAACTGCTGAAACACCCAGAAGTTATTCATTACAAAGGCATATAAAAACACTTTTAAAAAATCCACAAAAATTCTAGAACTTAGAAAACATGTGAAATATAACTCCTGTAAATTTGCAAGTCATAAATCCTTATCGTTTTCAAATGAAAAATCGTGAAACCAGACTGAATTTAAATTCTTAAAACTCAGGTTTTGACATATGATCCCGTAAAATTCAAAAGCATGACCAATACAACTCCAATTCCCTTCAAACCAATTGAAAAACTTAAATAAGACATTAAACTAAGTTTTAATGCAAAAGTACAGAATTAAATCCTTATGAAACTCGAGCTATAATGCACACATAATCAGCTTTTCAAAACTGTCTCCTTCAGAAATCCGTTTTAGGCCATCTTTAACATGTTTTACTTACACAACCGCACACGAGACCTATATATATCACAACACCTGGTTTAATTGATATATTAACACACATGTTTCCAGCCTTTGATGATCATACACACGACACACACACATAACACAGAATATACGAGCCAAGAAAACACATGAAATCATACCAAACAAGCCCTAGTTCTCTAATATTAATGCATATGTTTCTCATAAACACTTAGGGTTTTATATCAGATTTTTAAGGTACGTATTAGAGATCATATTAGGTCGAATAGATCAGGTTTAGGGTCGAATTAATAAGGAGTTGAATCAGATCAGAAACATAAGTTGATTTGATTTGGTATTTTTATATCGAAACATCCAATACCGTATGATTTTATGTGATCTTCTATATACGTTTTAACATATAATTCGAATAGAATAGATCAGACCTTTGTTTAGTGTGTATACGGATTAGATTTCAAGTTTATATATTCAGATTATACGTGAAATCATGTGTCGAATAGAAAAGAGATACAAGATCGATTAGAGATACCTTATGATGAATCGAATAAAGGAGAGAACAAGAATGAAACCCTCACGAATCAAACCCTAATCACGATCCAAACAACAAGCACCAAGGGTTCACGATTACACGACCTCAGCAACACTTTTTAAGGACCACAAACAGCAGCAACTTTGATCTTTGATAGAGAAAAATAGTAGCAGCCTTGTATGTGTGTGTTTTGTTCGTAAGATGGAATGGGAGAGGAACAAAAGTCACGTTATTTAGGGTGAAGCAGCGGCTGCATAAAAGGAAGGTAGTAATTGGTCATAATTGCATTTGATTTGGGCATAATGGATCGGTTATGAGGTAATGATTAGAGGGGGTTAATGGAATATGAAGATGCAAAAGCTACTGGAGGTTACAACATAGAACGTGTTTTAATGCATGCAAATTTAGGAAGGTGCAACAATTATTTATATTAGTTAAACTTTTGTGAGTAAATTTTAATTTAATTATAATACATAACATATAGTTTAGGTAAAGGTTTTAAATTATAGCAAAACTTAGGTTAGGCTTCGAATTAATTAGAAAATATGAAAACCGAATTTTAGGGTTTTACATATTGTTTGATTACAACAACTCCAAGCATTCAAGACATTGATCTTATATTCATATACTTACATTGTTGTTGTAATATTGAGCATATATTGTTAGTTTGAGTGTTTATAAATTCAACATTATACACGAGAGGTAAAAGAAAAGATACGATTAGATTCGGTGTTATTAGGATCAAGTATCTGGCATTGTTAGAATCGCAATCGATATCTAAGTGAGGTTTATCTAGTACCCATAGAAAGCTAGAGTGGTTTATTCCTTATCCAATAGAAAAGGAAAAACGGTTTTACTCGGATCGATAGAAGACGAGCTTGTAACGGTAATCCCTCGACCGATAGAAGAGAGGCGTAGAGGTTTTGATCTTAATCCTAAAGAAAAAGATACATCGAGAGAGGACGTAGGCTTCGTTAATAGCCGAACCTCTATAAATCCTTATGTGATTTATTTTCCGCAATTTATTTACGCTTCCGCACAAACGGCGCAAGTATCCGATTTTAGACCAACAATTGGTATCGGAGCGGTACTCCAATACGCGGCTTAACATCCGAAGAGAAGATCCAAAATGGCGTTTCAAATAGCTCCAGTCGAAGGCCTTGCTCTCAACCGACCACCATTTTTTGATGGATCGAATTTCATGACTTGGGAGAAGAAAATGTCTATTTTCATCTGAGCTTATGATATCGAATTATGGAATGTGATTTGCCTTGGTCCCAAAATTCCGACGAACTCAAACGGAACTCTCAAAACCTTTGAAGAGTATGACGATGCGGATTGGAAAAACGACCATTATAATTGCAAAGCCACGCAATTATTATATTGTGCATTAAATCCGGAAGAACACAACCGGATATCATCGTGTGATAGTGCCAAATAAATTTGGAAAATGCTTGAGGTAACACACGAAGGTACGTCTCAAGTCAAAGAAACGAAGATAAACATGCTTCTTCACGAGTATGAATTATTCCAAATGAAGGACGACAAATCCATCTCGATTATGCTCGACCGGTTTTCGGTCATCACCAATGGATTAGCATGTTACGGAAAACCACTTTCGAGTAGTGAGAAAGTAAAGAAAATTCTCTGATCACTGCCTCGAGAATGGGATGGTACGGTTACGGCAATAATGGAATCTAATGATTTAAATAATCTTAATTTTAGTGCCCCCGTTGGTTCTCTTATCAACTACGAGATTGTTCTAAAATCTCGGAATGCCAAACCGAAACCGAAGGAAAGATCGATAGCCTTCAAGGCTAAGGTGCCGAGAAAGAAAGAAGAAATTCCGGTGGACGAAAGCGACGAAGAATCGGCATATTATGCCAAGAATATTAATAAGTTCCAACACTTATTAAACTGGAGAAAGAAGGACATCCAAGCGGGCGAATCTAAGAAATTCGACAATTCCTATCGATTATGTGGTAAACCAGGCCACTTTGCGAAAAATTGCCGTGTAAAACCCAAGGAGGTTTTAGTTGCAACATGGAGCGACGAAGATCCCGATGAAGATTTTATGAATCAAAATAATCTCGCGCTCATGGCCCGGAGTTCATTCGACGACAGCGATGTCGAAAGCCAAGTAAGTAATTCTTACGACGAACTTTTTGAAGCATTCGAGTTATTACATACCGATTATCAAAATGCTTTTAAAGAAATTAAATCCCTTCAAACTAAATATAAATCTTTGGAAAATGAAAATTCCAAAATTCTAGAAAAGAGAAAATTTGTCAAGATTGATCATTCAAAATGCGTTGAAAATGAGAATATTTTAAAGAATGATCTTGTTAAAGTTCAAACCGAGCTCAAGAATTTGACGAAGAAATTTTCTCTCGGAAACGAGAAATTTGAAAATATGCTCTCGGTTCAAAAATATACCTTAAATAAAGAGGGGTTAGGATTCAAACCTCGTTTCAAAAAAGAATCCATAAATTTCAAAATACCCCGTTGTGAAAAATGTTTGAAAACCAGGCATCATATCTCAAACTGTAGAAGCCCAAGACGAACGATAAAAATTAAAAAGATTTGGGTTCTTAAAGGAACAAACGTTTCAAATATCGTTCACGTCTCGAAACAAAAACCAACTATAGGTTGGATCCCCAAAACTTAATTTTTTTTTTTAAGGGGAGATAATAGTTTCAGGGGGAGTTTACCCATATCATGCGTATTATTTATATTCGATAATTGATATTCTCTACATTATTTTACACTTTTTGATGAAGACAAAAAAGGGGAGAAGGAGATGAATTGATAAAAATGAGAAAAATTGAAGAAGTCGAAAAGAAAAAGCATACAAAAAGGGGGAGATAAAACGAAGGAATTGAAAAATAAGGGAGATGTCGAAAAGAAAAGAGAATTGGAGAAACTAACGAAATGATCAAAGCCGAAAACTTTGATTCGTTTATATATACATATATTTTATTTTTACAAATCTTATCCAATTCAAGAGTTGTCTTATAATCATCAAAAAGGGGGAGATTGTTGGAATATTTATTCCACACATTATTCAATTTGTCTTTTGATGATTAAAGTTACTAAACAACAAAACAACATCAAGGCGAAGCAAAACGACAAAGCAGACGAAGACGCAAAAAGTTGCAATCTGGACTGCATTAGCGCACGCAAGTCATCACACGTTAGCGCACGCTAACGGGAGTTCTCTGCATATCAGCCAAGTTCGAAGTTACCTGAAGTGAGGTTAGCTGATGAGGTAGCGCACGCTACACCTTATATCTAGCGCACGCTATCGAGCCATGTTACCGTTGGGAAGATATTCAAACACAGAATGACGTATGCAATGAAGTCAGTATTAGCGCACGCAAGGAATGATATTTAGTGCTAAATATCAGTTTGAATTCTAGTCAATCAGATCGTTGGGAAAAGCAGGTCAAAGTCCGCATATGAAATGGATACTTTGACAAATGAAGGCAACGGATATATTGCTTAGCGCACGCTACATTATATTATTAACGCACGCTAAAGCAAGATGGTAACGTACGTAAGGAAGAAGTGATAACGTACGCTAAGGGAAGAAACGAAGCTACTGGACTGAAACTGGGAACAGTCTAGCGCACGCTACAGGCACGCTAATGATATTAGCGCACGCTAAAGAATGCTAGCGAACGCTAGCAAGTCAAAACAGCTAGCAACGGCTAGTTTGTGGAAATGCCTATAAATACCATTCCTATGGTATTGTTTGATTACAACAACACCAAGCATTCAAGACATTGATCTTATATTCATATACTTACATTGTTGTTGTAATATTGAGCTTATATTGTTAGTTTGAGTGTTTATACATTCAACATTATATACGAGAGGTAAAAGAAAAGATACAATTGAATTCGGTGTTATTAGAATCAATTATACGACATCGTTAGAATCGCAATCGATATCTAAGTGAGGTTTATCTAGTACCCATAGAAAGCTAGAGTGGTTTATTCCTTATCCAATAGAAAAGGAAAAACGGTTTTACTCAGACCGATAGAAGACGAGCTTGTAACGGTAATCCCTCGACCGATAGAAGAGAGGCGTAGAGGTTTTGATCTTAATCCTAAAGAAAAAGATACATTGAGAGAGTACGTAAGCTTCGTTAATAGCCGAACCTCTATAAATCCCTGTGTGATTTATTTCCGCAATTTATTTACGCTTCCGCACAAACGGCGCAATTATCCGATTTTAGACCAACATGATGCACCACATGTCGTCATGGATTGAAGATAAGTGTGCCTGCATCCTTATCTTTCAAAGATCATACTCGTCAACTGAAAAACAGGTAATCTAGAATGCATGTGTTCCATTTCTAAAATGAGCTTAAAATATATCTTCGATATATGGATCTGGTTCTTGAAATATTGAACAAACCTCTCCGATACCACTTGTAGGTCACAAGTCATCCATGAATAAGTCTAGAGGGGGGGTAAATAGACTTATTGAAACTCTTACACTCTTTTCTTCGAAGAATGAGTTTCTCAGCTGATAGATATGCGGAAATCAGCTGATGACAAAAACAAAACTAAGCAATGGAACAGTAAAGTATGAATGCAACAGTTAAGTGTGATGCTGAAAACAGTAAAACACGCAGGCAATTTATAGTGGTCTAATAGGTGGGGTAGTCCTCTACTAATCCACTTTCTCCAAACCAGTTGGAGATGAATCCACTATAATTCTAAACCAGTGATAAATATTACACTGATTCTTTTACTTAGCTACAACTACTTCCAACCAGTGGAAATCCCGTCGTTGCAACTCCTCTTTGACTGCCTAGCACCACTTGATTCTTCAAATTCTCGGATGCCTATCAGTCTCGCAACTTCAACCAGTGAAGTACCCCAAACTCAGGTTTTAAGACAAGAGTGTTTGTCTTCTCCAACTAAGAGTTTCTTCAAATAAGAACTTCGAGTACTGCTCTTTTCACGATGCTATATGATTGCTTTGATTGCTTTGATAACTTTGATCGCTTGAGAGTTTTGTTCGCATCGTACTGCTCAACTTCAAATCTTCGGATATATATATAAGTGTCGATCCTTGAGCATACTTCATAGCCATTGCATATCTTGTAACAAATTCGTCCGTTGGAGAGAGAGACTTCATTGTTTTTTCTTTCTGAACGTTGCAAGGCTGGATTCCCATATTTTAATCCATCTTTCGACCGTTGTGAAGACTTGCATGTGAGGCGCTGAATCTTTTGAATTTAATAAGATTAAAGTCTTCAGTGGTAGGTCTGGATGAATTATTTAATTCATATCCTTTGCGGGAATCTCTCCAATTTGTCCCTTCACGCTTGCATGTGACTTTCCATAAATATTGACTATTCAACGCATGCTGATGTGGACTTGGAGTACTTGCCTGATCTCTTACAAGTCAAGCTGTCTGATGTCCAGTCAACTTCTCTGCAGTTTGGACTTCTCTGTCGATGACTTCTATGATGTCCTGTTGAGACTTGCCTGATCAGATGACTTGTCTGAAGTCTTCTGTCTTGATGAATTTTGACTTATCTGTTGGTCAGACTTCAGATGTCTTGGTCTGCTGATCACTTGACTGCAGTCTGGTCAACCATCACTGATAAATTTTTGTTTCTCTGATTTAGACTTGACTGTGACTTCGGCTTTACTGCAGTGTTTGGTTTACACTTCTCTGAAGTACTTATCTGTACTTTTGTACTTAGCCGATTTTGAGCCTAACTTAAATGGCCTATGGAAGATACTCATTTGGTTCTTCTTTACATTTTGCCAAGTTTTTTTTAACTTAACATAATTTGGCCTATGGAAGATACTCATCTGGTTCTTCCTTACATTTTTGCCAAGTAATAAACATTTGAATTACAATAATGACATCATCAAAATATAACAAGTATTCCTAACAACAACTTCCTGAACCTATTTGTAGAGCAGCTTCTAATGGTAAAACATCATGCCCTTAAAGTTTCATATATAAATATTTTCGAGGAATGGAAAACTTTGAAATCCATTCCATTTACTCAAGTACAAATGTTTGTTGAAAAAAGTAGCTGGGACTATCCCTAGGCTACGGAGCAAGTGCTCATGGGCTTTTGCCATGAGACAAACACAATTTTAATGCTCCAGGAGAACTGGTTTATGTCCCATTTTAAAACCAACATAGACCAGATGATCCATCTTATTACGAAAGGTGTGTTGGAAGGGATTGATGAAGAAGTTGAAGAAAAGGAAATAAGAATAGAAGAAATTGTAGAGGAAGAAGAGTCTGGAGAGCAAATATTTGTTGATGAAGGAGAAGTTGAAAAAGAAGCAAAAATATTAGTTGAAGAACAAGGAGAAGAAGAGAGGCAGGAGGAAGAAAGAAAAGAAAAAGAAGAAGAAAATAATCAAGTTGAAAAACAATCTAATGGAGAAGAACAAGAAAAAACAGAAGAAATAGAAGAAGAAGAAGATGATGATGAAGGAGAAGAAGTTGAGAAGGAAGAAAAAGATGATGAAGATGATGATGATGATGATGATGAGGAGGAAGAAAAGAAGGATGAAGAAAAGAAAGAAGAAGAAGAAGAAGAAGAAGAAGAGGAGGAAAAGGAGAAGGAAGAAGAAAAAGAAGATGAAGGAGACAGAGAAGATGAGCCTGGAGCACCTAATCAACCCCCAGCTCAGACAAGTCCCAAGACAAGGATGACAGATCGGGGACCCCTGCAAAAACCCCATCTGATCAGCCTTCTACAGATAGGAGTCTGCACACAGGCAGGTCCATCAACCGACCTGCAGCTGCAGAAGGAGTTGGCGACCACTCTCCACAGGCAACACCTATCTCGACTGAGATGGCTGACCTGATCAAGTCTCTAGTCAGAGAAACTGTTGACCAGCTCATCACAACATAAATCACACCTGACCTACACACCATCAATGCCATAATCGATACCCTACTATAGAGGAATGTCCCTCAACCTCCTCCTCCTAAAAATTCCAGAATGCCACTTGGCATGTCTGATTGGATGTCTCGAGTAGAATAGCAGTTAGCCATATTGGTTAATGCTGGCAAAAAGGGGGAAGAGAGAAGCAAGGAAGCAAGATCTCAGGGGGAAGAATATACTGCTGAGTTAGTCAGAAGGGAGATAAGGTCAAAGCAGAGAAGTGACCTCCCTCTCATTGGAGCTGGGTCATCTAATCTGAAAAGGAAAGAATTGGCTGCTCCTGATGATGATGACCAACCTGCAGTCCAGAAGAGGAGAACCAGATTTGGGGAAGAGCCAAGATTTGAATGGGAAGGCAAAGAGCTTTGGTATGTGGAGGAATTCCTACCTGTTGAAGCTGGTCCAATGTGGGGAGATGCGAGGAAGCAATTCATTGATAAATACTATATCTGGGAGTTACTCCAGGATAAAGACTGCTCCCCACAACAGACATTTATCAACTTCATGGAATCAACATGGCCAACTCTCTAGGCCATCTTAGTAAAATATGCAAAAGAATGGGATGTTTTCCCCATGATTCCCCACTTCATATCTGAAGATCCTCCCACTTTATTAAACGATTAATTGGATGAGCTAGCATTATAAAGAGAGATAAGGAAGCTATGTGAAGAGCACAAATTCTCATCCAAAGAAGAACAAGAGTTTGCCTTTCTTGTCGTCAGAAGGAAGTATCAATAAGAGACCAATTGGTGCAAAGCCCATTAGGCCTTCCAAGCAGCCTATCAGAAGAGGCAGAGGCAGAGGTAGATAGATTTTTGTAATTTACTATTTCTGTAACTTACCTGTAAAATTCTTATTTTGTAGAATTTCTCTATATTTGGTTTGATCATTTAAAGCATATGTACTTGTAAGCAAATCAGAGAATTATATAACAGTCATTTGAATGACAACCACTAGTTGTCTCAAAACAAGAATTATTTTAGTTTGTGTCTTGCACTTGATCATGTGCAGACCTGATATTCATTTGCATGATTGCTTGAGTTTTGCCATCATTAAAATAGGGGGAATTTGTTAGGAATACTTGATTAGATTTTGATGATGTCATCATTAAACTTGTTTATTCAAATGTACGTTTATTACTTGGCAAATGTAAGGAAGAACCAAATAAGTATCTTCCATAGGCCAAATTGTGTTAAATAGTTGGCAAAATGTAAAGAAGAACCAAATGAGTATCTTCTATAGGCTAGATAAGTTAGGCTTAAAATCGGCTAAGTACAAAGTACAGATAAGTACACCAGAGGAGTTTCGATCAGACAAGTAACATCAGAGAAGTTTGACCAACAGTCAAATCACAGTCAAGTAAAAATCAGACAAGTTCTGGTCAACAAATTTTATCAGAGAAGTTTGACCAGACTGCAGTCAAGTGATCAGACAAAGCCCAAGCCATCTGAAGTTTGACCATCAGATCAGTCAAGTTCATCAGGTCAAAAGACTTCAGACAAGTCATCAGATCAGAGAAGTCTCGGCAGGACATCAAAGAAGTCACCATCAGAGAAGTCAGACGACAGAGAAGTTTGACTGCATATCAGACAAATTGACTTAAAGAGATCAGATAAGTCATCAGCCAAGTAAACATGTCCACGTCAGCATGCGTTGAATAGCCAATATTTACGGAAAGTCACATGCGAGCAATAAGGGACAGATTGGAGAGATTCCCGGGAGGATATGAATTAAATAATTCATTCAGACCCACCACTGAACACTTTAGACATATTTAAATCAAAAGATTTGGCGCCATCACGTGAAAGTCTTCACAACGGTCGGAAATGGATTAAAATAAGGGAATCCAGCCTTGCAACATTCAGAAAGAAAGACAAAGAAGTCTACTTCTCCAACGGATGGATTTGTTATAGATTTGCAATGGCTATGAAGAAAAGCTCTAAGGATTGACAAGCCATAAATATCTGAAGATTTGAAAGAGCAAAGTATGATGCAAACTATACTCTCAATCAATTAAAGCAATCAAGCGATCAAGAAATCTATAGCATCGTTAAGAGCAGTATTCTCAGTTCATATACGAAGAAAGCTCTTAGTTGGAGAAGACAAAACACTCTTGTCTTAAAACCTGAGTATGGGGTACTTCATTGGTTGAAGTTATGCGACAGATAGGCATCCAAAGATTTGAAGATCGAGTGGTGCTAGGCAGTCAGAAAGGAGTTGCAACGACAGGATTTCCATTAGTTGGAAGTTGTTGCAGCTAAGTTGTAGAATCACTGTAATATTGATCACTGGTTGAAAATTATGGTGGATTCATCTCCAACTGGTTTGGAGAAAATGGATTAGTAGAGGATTACCGCACCTCTGAGACTACTATAAATTGCATGCATACTTTATTGTTTTAGTATCATACTTAACTGCTGCATTCATACTTAGTGTTTCATTGTTTATATTCTGTATTCGTCCTCAGTTGACTTCCGCACTTATATTGTCTACAGACGACTCTAATTAATCTGTACCATCAACTGAGAAACTCCGTAATTCCTACTTGGAAAAAGTGTTTAAATAAGTCTATTCACCCCCCTCTAGACTTATTTCTGACGACTTGTGACCTACAAACACAACTATGCATACACATATGCAAAATCGATATGTCCATCAACATGAACATACAAGTAATCGATAACGAATATCATGACAATTCAACGAAAATGATCTCGTGCTCAACAACATGAATAAACGGTATGCATGACCAAAATCACCAATATTTACAATTTTTAAAATACAATACTTGCCTCAAAAATGGCAATAAGGATTGCTACTACGAATAGGCTTCAACCCGCTCGAAGAATTATCACTTGATCAGCTCACCAAAATCCAAACCTTCATCGAACAATAATACCGGTATAACTAACGGTTCCGGATAATTGTTCTAATTATCAAACGAATCATCAAAAGGCATGTTATACCCTATCATGGCAACTGAACTATTCTGACCCAATTCATTCTGTTGAATCGACACTATGCTATTCGGCCAAGCAATAATCTCATAGAATACTATCCAAGTTCAAACACATCTTTTCGGTCGAATGATACAATATGAAATGAAGTTACATCTTAGAAGGATTCTAATCATATTCTTCCATAACAAGATATCGGAAACACTTTGACGAATCATCATAAGAACTTATTCACTAGGTTCATCTTGATTATCATCTCCTTCTAAGAATTAACCTTAAGCTCAATCCATTAACTTGTCCAACGAAAAGCTTGATCATATAATTCCTAAAACTTAGATAATCTCCGAAAACTTGTTATAAATTGGTTCATAATCTCAGGATGCTATATTCAAGAGTCTAATCACTATAAGGTTCGTTCAACATGTTCAACAACAGAAGAGAACCGAAGCATAACCGAATTTATTCTTCTAAAACCATGATGTACGACTCCTCACAAATATAACTGATTTGGTAACTTAAAACAGGTCCAAAACATCACTAAGAACATGCTAAACCAGTTGTTGAAGGATCACATACCTCAATATAGTGATTAACAATAAAGAACTTGAAGAAACTCAACACCGTAAGCTTAGAACACCAATCCACAAGGGTCTATGATCTTCAAAATCAAGCTAGGACGATGATATGGGAGTTATATAGTGCTGGATGCTCCTCAGATGGCGAAAAACGAAGATGGAGTGGGGAAGAAATGAAATGGGGGTCAAGGGTTATAAATATAATTCTAACCTTTACGTACGTTACCTATTATCCCTTACGTACGTAATGGCCTTAGCGTACGCTATACTCAATCCTTAGCGTATGTTAACGTCTGGCCAAAACTCACTGACTTGATTCTGGCATTCGCTTACGTACGTTACCATAGTTTTACGTACGTAACACTATGCACTTAGCATGCGTTAACAATCCACCGTAACATATGCTAAGACCAGTTGACTTGCGTAGCTGGAAAGCCATCCAGGTTCATGCGGAGTATCTCACATATCTTCTCCCGGTCCCCACACGCCGACCCTTGTCTGATCTTGAATTGACTGAAGCTTACGTACGTTAAGCTTAAGCTATAACGTACGTTATATTACCATCATATCAACTAGCGTACGTTATGACGTGCAGAACCATGCATGCAAGAATGCTGGAAATACAAAAATATAGGGATACGAATACGGGAAACCAATCTATGATTAATAATGCCACTAAGTCGAATGTTACAAGTTCGAATACAAGAAAAATACACAATAATTATCCGGGCATTACACCATGTTTTTTACTCTCGTCTTGAGAGGTTTTCCATGTAAAATATCAGTGTCTCATTTGTGGTTGTTTGTTTTTATTTTGGGGCTGTTTTGATCGATAGATTCATTCTGTTTGGGGGCTAATTTCAATTGTGTTTGGATACCCTATTTGTTTGCATTCTCAAAGGTTCATTCGAGTCGGGAAAGTATTGTTGAACGAAGGTTTATTCCGCCCTTGTTTGTTTACAGTTGTGACGTCTTTCCTATCAGAGTGGTATCAGAGCAATTGGTTTTTTGTTATTGGTTTGACTTGTTTGAACGATGGAAGCTAATACAAGTAGGATGATTAATCTGAATGTCTCAAATTATCATGTTTGGAAAGGAAAAATGGAAGGTATCTTATATGTGAAAGATTATTATCTACCGATGTTTAGCAAGGACAACCGAATGGGAAGTCAGAGTTGGAGTGGACTTTTTTGCATCGTCAAGTTTATGGCTAATTAGATAATGGGTTGATGAAAATGTTTTGAATCATATCAGTAGAGAGACGAACTCCACAGAGATGTGGTACAAGCTCGAGCAATTGTATGCTCGGAAGACGGGTAATAATAAGCTATTCCTCATTAAACAAATGATGAACCTAAGATATCAAGATGGGACTCCTCTGTCGAATCATTTGAATGCATTACAGGGCATCATTAGTCAACTTGTAGGAATGGGAATTAAATTCGAAGAGGAGGTTCAAGCTTTGGGTTGTTGGGCACATTGTCGGATACATGGGAGACGTTTCGTATGTCGTTGTCTAACTCTACCCATGATGGTGTCTTTTCTATGGAACTTGCTAATGGGAACATGATGAACGAGGAGGTCTGAAGAATGTCACAGTGATCTTCGTCACAGTCGGATGTTCTTGTTACCGAACTACGGGGAAGAGGTCAAAACAGAGGTTCGAGTAATAGAGGGCCACAAAGAAGTAATTCTAGTGGGAAGTATGCCAATATTGAATGTTATCGTTTTGGTAAGAAAGGGCATACAAAGAGATTTTGCCGACAACTCAAGAAGGAAAATCGCAAGGGCGGAGAGAACATTCAGAAGAAGGAGAGCGGGAGTAGTGAAAAATCCGAAATAAATACTACTACCGAGGAGTTCTTTTTATGTTGCGATTATGACATGGTGAATCTTTCCAGAGATGAGTCAAGATGGTTGGTCGACAGTGGAGATACGTGTCATGTTACGTCATGTAGGGATTTCTATTAAATTATACTCCAGGTGACTATAGGATAGTCAAGATGGGTAACGATGGGTTATCTAAGATTGTTGGAGTAGGAGACGTACATTTGAGGTTTGACACCGGTGTGGAGCTAGTTTTATGTAATGTGAAACATGTTCCGGATATGAGGCTGAATGTGATTTTGGTGGGCTTACTCGATGATGATGGCTATTGTAACAGTTTTAGCAAGGGAGTGTGGAAACTCACTCGAGGTTCCTTGATTGTCGAAGAGGAGAGAAGGCAGAGAAATTGTACATGACACATCCAAAGGTCACGATTAATGCCGTGAACACAATTGACAATAATGACATGATCGAGATATGGCATAAGAGGCTCGGTCACATGAGCGCGAAAGGGATGGCACTATTGTCAAAGAAGGAGGTGTTATCCGGGGTTCACGATGTACATCTTACAAGGTGCTCTCACTATCTAGCTGGGAAGCAAACGAGAGTCACTTTTAAGAGCCATACCCCTTCACGGAAGGAAAATATTCTTGATCTTATACATTCCAATGTTTGTGGTCATATGAGACTAGGAAGTTTGGAGGTTGCCTATACTTTGTCACATTTATCGACGATGATTCGAGGAAAGTGTGGGCATACACCTTAAAGACCAAAGATCAAGTTTTGTATGTTTTTAAACAGTTTCATGCCTTGGTGGAGAAAAAGACCAGGAATAATATGAAGTGTATTCGGATGGATAATGGTGGAGAATATACCGGGCTTTTTGATGAGTATTGTCAAGAGCAAGGGATCCGACATCAAAATAGGCCACCAAAGACTCCCCAACTTAATGGCTTGGCAGAAAGGATGAATCGGACTTTGGTTGAGAGAGCTTGATGTTTGATCTCACATTCCGGATTACCAAAGTCATTTTGGGGAGAAGCTTTGAACACGGCGGTTCATGTGATTAATTTGACGTCGTATGTTCCTTTGAAGTTTGAAGTCCCGGACAAAGTGTGGAGTGGTAACATTTCATATCGCCACTTACGGGTTGTCGGATATAAAACATTTGTGCATATCCCGAAAGATGAGAGGTTGAAGCTTGATTCGAAGACGAAGCCATGAATTTTTATTGGTTACGGGCTTGATGAGTTTGGGTATAGGTTGTATGACCCGGTGAATAAGAAACTTGTTCGTTCGAGAGATGTTGTTTTTGTACAAGATCAAATTATGAAGGATGTTGACAACTCGGCTCCATAACATGACGATGATCTTATTGATTTGGACCTGGTTCCTCCACAATATATTGAGACACCTAGTGGAGATGACGTCCAAAATGATGAACAACATGGTACCGGTGACAGTGATGAGTTGGAACAAGATGATATCGGTGGAGTTCATATCAAGCTACCCGTAACGAACATGCCTTCATTTGTTCCACTTAGACAGTCGACGAGAGACCGTCATCCCTACAATCGTTATTCAGCCGATGAGTACATTTTACTCACTGACGAGGGAGAGCCCGAATGTTATGCAGAAGTAATGGAATATGAGTGTTTGTCCCAAGAATGATGAAGACTATCCTCACTGTACCAACACGAGTCTTTTCTAGCGCGCTTTGTCCTCACTCACGCGCACCTGAGAAACTTCCCAGGGGATCATCATCCCATAACTACTCCAAGCCAAGCACGCTTAACTTTGGAGTTTCTATGAGATGGCTACCAGAAAAGAAGATGCATCTTGTTTGTATGAGTAGTCCAAATCAATTCATTTAACCACTATCTAGTGCAGAT
Organism: Orobanche coerulescens; assembly: GCA_033398695.1. Taxonomy (NCBI): domain Eukaryota; kingdom Viridiplantae; phylum Streptophyta; class Magnoliopsida; order Lamiales; family Orobanchaceae; genus Orobanche; species Orobanche coerulescens. Next base: position 94,915,958 of record CM065809.1, read on the forward strand.
CTCACAGGTCGAATCGCAAGCCGCGCCTCGCGCATTTTTAAGTTCGTGCAGGCAGGATGCTGGACCGAAGCCCAACAATCCCCCTCCCAATACCTGCCAGCATCTCAGCCCCAAAGTATGGAAACCTCCGCGAACTAGATTTGATCACACAGCCCTCTAGCAGCTGGATTCATTCACACAGTCCTCCAACACTTGACATTAGCATCTGTTCCAGCTCTGTTTACTTCTGCTGCGCCAGTATCTCAGTTCCAGCATACTAGATTTGATCACATAGCCCTCCAGCACCTGACAACCTCCATAGCGCCAACATCTTAGTTCCGGCCAACTAGCAACATTTGCTGCATGCCCGCCTCTTAGTTCCAACACTCTGGCAGCCTCCACTGTAGGATACTTCGAGGGAATTCGCACCCGTGACTTGCTCCGATACCAGTTGTTTGTCCCCATAATGATGAAGACTATCCTCACTGTACCAACACGAGTCTTTTCTAGCGCGCTTTGTCCTCACTCACGCGCACCTGAGAAACTTCCCAGGGGGTCACCCATCCCATAACTACTCCAGGGCAAGCACGCTTAACTTTGGAGTTTCTATGAGATGGCTACCAGAAAATAAGATGCATATTATTTGTATGAGTAGTCCAAATCAATTCATTTAACCACTATCTAGTGCAGATCTCATAGGTCGAATCGCAAGCCGCGCCTCGCGCATTTTTAAGTTCGTGCAGGCAGGATGCTGGACCGAAGCCAAACAATGAGCACAACAAAGAATGGTTTGAGGCCATGCAAGATGAGATGACTTCCTTGCATGAGAATAATACATATGCGTTGGTGAAGTTGCCTAGAGACAAGAAAGCTTTAAGGAACAAGTGGATCTACAAAGTGAAGACAGAAGAGCATACTTCACGACCCATGCACAAAGCAATATTAGTGGTTAAAGGATTTATTCATAGAAAAGGTATTGACTTTGATGAGATTTTCTCTCCGGTTGTGAAGATAGGATCCATCCATGTGGTTCTTGGTTTATCATCTAGCCTTGATCTTGAGATTGAGAAAATGGATGTCAGAACGGCCTTTCTTCATGGAGACCTATATAAAGAGATATATATGAAGCAACCTCAAGGGTTTCAGGTTGAGAGAAAAGAGGATTATGTTTGTATACTCCAGAAAAGTCTATAAGGTTTGAAGCAATCACCACGACAATGGTATAAAAAGTTCGAGTCGGGCATGAGGAGCAAAGCTACTGGAAGACGACCCTGGATCATTGCGTGTTTTTCCAGAAATTTGGAGGTGATGATTTTATCATCCTATTGCTTTATGTGGATGACATGTTGATTGTTGGCAAGAATACCGAAAGGATTGCCAATTTGAAGAGAGAGTTGAATACGTCTTTTGCCATGAAAGACTTGGGGTCCGCTAAGCAGATTCTAGGGATAAGAATCACTCGGGATAGAGCGGCCCGGAAATTGCACATATCACAAGAGCAATACATTGAGAAGGTGCTTAGCCAGTTTAACATGGATAAAGCTAAGTCTGTTAGTTCACCTCTTACTAATAATTTTAAAATGACGAGTACGGATTGCCCTACGACGTAGGAAGAGATTGAAGAGATGGATAGAGTTCCATATGCCTCTACGGTCGGGAGTTTGATGTATGTCATGGTGTGTACGAGGCCCGACATTACTCATACTGTGGGTGTGGTGAGCCGTTTTCTTTCGAATCTGGGAAAGAAGCATTGGGAAGCCGTAAAGTGAATATTTAGATATTTACGGGGTACTTCCAAATTGGGGATCACATTTGGAAATGGGAAAGCTATGCTTGTTGGTTATACAGATTCTGATATGGCAGGAAACGAGGATAATAGAAAATTCACTTCTGGATATTTGATGATCATTACAGGGGGAGCAGTGTCATAGCAATCAAGATTACTAAAGTGTGTTGCCTTCTCCACAACGGAGACATAGTATATAGCAGCAACGGAAGCGTGCAAAGAACTATTGTGGTTGAAAATATTTTCACGGGAGCTTGGTTTCAAGCAACAACGCTACATGGTACTTTGTGATAATCAAAGTGCAACTCATCTTGCTAAGAATTCAACTTTTCACAAAAGAACAAAACATATTGATGTGCGGTATCATTGGATTAGTGATGCTCATGAAAATGGGTTGTTTAAACTTGATAAAGTTCAAACCGATGATAATGGTTCCGAATATGTTGATAAAGGCTTTAGCAAGGGAGAAGTTTAAGGTATGTTGCTCGATTACCGGGATGGCGAACTCTTCCTCATAGTAAAAAAGGGGGAGATTTGTTGGGTTTTATTATTTTTTGACCCATGAGAAAGAGAATAAAGGACCAAATATAAGTTTTTTGATTTTTTTTTTCTATGTTGTATTGTATAAGAGGGGTCAACGCTATACTTAAAACACATCCAAGTCATACAATTGACACAATTCAAAATAGAAACAGAAAAAAATGAAAGAGAGAGAGAAAAAGGGAGAATTTTTCGGATCTTAAGAACCCACAGCAGAATTCAGCCTTTTTCTGGAGATTGAGCGGTCCGATCGTCTTGAAATTTTGAAGGTAGCTTCATAGCATCTGGACTAACACTTTCAACGGTGGAGATAGATTTTTGTGTTCTGGTGGTCAGTTTTTCGTGGGCTGGACAGTAGCAGATTTTGGGTGAAATATTTCTCATTTTTCTTGATTTGATTCCATATACCTTGATGTATCTTTATTCCAAGTATATGATGATTGTTGTATGTCTATAGTATATCTAGAGAAGACTTTGTATTGCTCTCGTATTGGCGATAGTGGATTTAAAAAGCCTAGGTCCTGTGGTTTTTACTCTCGTCAGGGGTTTTCCACGTAAAATACCAGTGTCTCATTTGTGGTTGTTTGTTTCTGTTTTGGGGCTGTTTTGATTGATAATTTCATTTTGTTTGGGGTATGATTTCAGTTGTGTTTGGATACCCTATTTGTTTGCATCCTCAAAGGTTCATTTGAGTCGGGAAAGTGTTGCTGAACGAAGGTTTATTCCGCATTTGTTTGTTTACCATTATGATGTATTTCGCATCAGTTAAGGGTATCATCAGCTCAGTTGGAGTTGATGCTGATGCTCAGGTCAAGAGAAAATATACCACCGAGTTGATTACCATCGGCAAGGAAAATTACCCTCGGTACCTGTAAGAGAGCGTGCAATGGTTGTTGCCGTTCCTGCTCGAGGTACAGGTGCTGGGGCTGCACCTGCTGCTGCGGAAAAGACCAAGAAAGAAGAGAAAGCCGAAGAGAAAGAGGAGTCTCATGATGTCATGGGTTTCAGTCTCTTCGACTAAGAAGTTCATAAGTGGATCGTCTCCATTAGACAATCCTTCCAAGTTTTGTTTGTCAGTTTGCGGGGGAGAATTCGTTTTTGTTTTTATGGTTTTGGTTTCATGTTTAGTTGGATTTATTGACTTTTTTGTTGCTAATGCTTGCACAATTTGGGTGACAAGAAAAATAAAGAAAGCTCATCTAAATACAATTTTTTTCTCAAGTTTAACATCAGCTCTTTTTATTTATCGGATTTTGCCTTTACACAAATGCATTCGAGTCAAATAATATATTTTCGAGTATAAAAAATTTGAGTAATTTTTCCAACATATACAATATAGAATAAGGTCGACATTCGAGTAACATAAGTGGGATATTCGATCAACATGAGTAAGCCAATCGACTAACACGAGTGGTAACTCGATAAGACATTTGAGTAACCCAAATATATTACTCCATAAGATATTCACATAACTCAAACGAGTCACTCAATTGGACATTCGAGTAACACAAATAGGTCATTTGAGTGACTCGAATGAGTGAGTAACACGATAAATAAGAGTCTGCATTCAATAGAGACACTTATTCGGACAAACAACTTTTGAGTGAAACGAGTGATTTTTCGAGTATCTTCAAATCTTTCAAGTAACTGTCTTTCTCGGTGGTGATTTCAACTTCCCCGAATGTGCAACAATTCCTGAATGGCGCCGCCTACTCTGCCTCCAATGCCGCCGCCGAATCCATCGCTGCAGGTGATGGATCTACCAGAAATTAGGTAACACCAATTCGTAACTAATAACATGACTCGAATTGTATTTCTAGTTTTTAATTACAATTTTTCTTGGACTTGAATGTAGCTTACTCAATGGGGTCTATTTCTCGAATGACCATTTTCTACATTACCTGAATAGGTTCAATATGACTAGAATGTAGGTTACTCGAATTATATTAATTTCATAACTCAATTATGTAGGTCACTAGAATTACTCGATTAGGTTATATTTTTCATGTTACTCGAATCTAGGTTCCTAGATTCACCTAGTACTCAAAATATTGAATAGGTTCATGTTACTCGTATCTAGGTTACTCAATTCACCTAGGTTACTCAAATTACAACATAGGTTCGTGTTAATCGGTTACTCATACTCGTGTTACTCGAATCTAGGGGACTTGATTTTCAATTTGACTCGAATATAAGTTACTCAAATTTTATTTTCTCTGTTAGTTACTCGAATTTTAATTTTTTTATTTAGTGTTATTGTTACTCGAATATAGTGTTATTGGTACTCGAATTTTGGTCTTTTTGTGTAGTTACTCGAGTTTTGGTTTATATGTTATTGTTTTTTCATTTTAACCAAAATTATTTTTATATTACTAAAATTAGTTTAATAGAATAACTCCATGGAGATAAACCTAATAAATTTTACCGTTACTCAATTACCTAAATTACTTGTTTCTCGATTACGTATTACTCGAATATACCCCTCCTGAAGCTAAATTAAGATATTTTAATCGCAAGGTTTTCTTGGAAGAGGTCGAACATGCGGCGTTCAAAATGCTCGATAAATGGGTATGCTAGACTAGGTATTGTTAAGACTATCATTACTGAGCTGCGGACGGTAGGTGATCATGTTATTAGGGAGTTTAGAGAGCCGTGTCTTAGGAGTGGAGGGTGGAGGGTTGGCTCGATGCTACTTTTGCGTGTCTTATTCTCAAATGAGGTGGTTAGACCGGATGCACATGCCGATGAGTTTTGGTTTTGGACCGGTCATCATTCGATTAGATTTTCTAGACATTAGTATGCACTATTCGTGAGCTTGTGGTTTGGTGATTCTGAGATGTTCCACCCATGGGGAATGTCAATGATTAGTATCCACTGCTCAGCCATGAGGGGAATATGTTAGACTGTATCCGTGATATATTTGCTGATAAATATTTTAGAGCACAACCGGGTGATATGCATAAGGTCGCTAAGGTACTGTGCGTGCTATCCGATCTTCGGTATGGATGGTAGAAACTGCATTGTTGTCCGATGGTTGAGGACATTGGTTGAGGATCAGACACGGTGTGAGAGCTTTATATGGGGCTTATACTTATACCAGATATTTATCACCTACTTGAGCGATGTCCCCACTGGTCTAGACCCTAGTTATTGTTTTAGGGTAATAGATACGCTATTATGGTACGTCTCCATATTTATTAATTTAATTATATACTGAAATGATGAATTAATATTATTCTTATTATTTCTTGTATTGGGAAAATCAATTATTATTTCCAGATACGAGCTTGCGAGTCTATACCTTCTTTAGGTTCCATATGTGGGAACAAGATCGGAGTTTCTTACATCCAGCGACCTTGTTGTACATGCTGGTAGTTGAAGAAGCTTGGTTACTATAATTTACTATGTTCTTCGCTCAGGATATAATCAATTATAAATTTTCAATATATAAATACTCTTATAGATGTTTAAGGTAACAATTTATAAAAGTTTATCTTTGAATTGCATTATTGACTATTTTGAGGTGTTAGCTTCGACACCTGAGGACAAGGAGTTGTATACGCAGTCCATTGATACTGATGTGAGCGAATGTGTGCAGTATGTGCACAACATGGCCATCTGCAAGAAGGGGAATGAGAAGGGAAAGGGGAGGCCTTATGATGATGATTCTTATGGTGCTCCAAAAGGAAAGGGTATTGCCGGCGACAGACTTCCCATATGGTTATTTTTCAACCTGCAGATCCTACAACTAGATAGGAGCCATCAGGAGGGCCTCATGAGCCTATTACACTTATTCACAACGTCGGGGTTCTCCAGCACCAATTTAGAGGGATACTCACCAGACTGCACCCATTAAAGATCTAGATAATCTCTTCATCCATCTCTGTGCGTATATAGATTCAGTGGGTGATAGGGAGGTCGAGCAGGCACACCAATATATTGATGACCCACTGGGCTCTGATGGTCGCCATGGTACACCACCATCGAATTTTGGAGGTATTGATGAGTTTATACGAGATGACGCTCATCGTATCTCGGCTCTGACTAAGCCGATAGAGAAGTCCCCCGCACTGACCCAACCTCACCTCCTATAGAGCAGATGGATAGCGTTCCCAACACTGTGGAGCTTTGATCCAGACAGAGCCTCGGGATGATGGAGCATCTGTTCCCACCGAGCAGACTGAGTGTTAGGGTTGTATACTACAAAGCATACTTTATGCTTGTATTACCTTATTTCCCTGTAACTACCTATGAGAATAATGATTATATTTTAACATGTTTTGCATATTTACTCACATTATGATTATGCAAATGTATTGTCTATTTATTTTATATTGTAGATAATGTGGTGAGTTGGTGTCACACTGAAGATCACATAACCGGTTCCTTATAAAATCATATAAGAGTTCATAAATTATACAATTACTAGACAAATTATATGAAAGGTTGTAATGTATGCTTGAGATTAGTTGGTCTTGACTATTAGCATGCATTACGTATTTGCATACGCTGAACTGGATCGCAGTGAGATGCTGTCTTCTGTACCGACTGAAAAAAGATGTAAATCTCAGATAATTATTATTTCTTAATTATAATATAATATTTAATTGTGTATTTATAATAATTATTGCTTTAATTTACCAAGGGTGAGGGTCACAGTGATTGGCTCAATATGCTTCGTATCTTGGGCAATAATATTATTTATATAAAATTAATATTATAACTAGAAATCATGTCCCGACTCGTGCGGGTTGATGAAGTTACCTTGAGGAGCTCGATAATTATTAGTATATTAAATCATGTAGGTGGATTTAATTCTGATATAAAAATAAAGTTCAAGTGGTACTACTATTGGATAAGCAATTAACTAATTCAAGTTGTTAGTAGCTTAATTAATTAATAGACATTCAGTATTTTAATCAAAGAAAACAATATATTTAAATAAGAAGCCTGATTTCGTAAAAGGGATTTGAGTAAGAGATGTAATATTAATTCCTTAGTGGACTGAATTAATATTAGTAAACTCAACCATATTAAGAAAGGGCTCAATATGGAAAGTGGGTAATACTAGGAGTCCTAACACTAATTCTCCTTAAGATCCCTAGAGTAGTCCAAAACCTATAAATAGGACATTAAGGTGGAGGGTTCGGCCGATCTAAAATCTTAACACACGGGATTTCAATTTTTTTTCCAAGTGTTTAATTGTAAATTTTGACTTGTGTCTTTGATTACACAATTGAGATAATACTTTAATTCTTGTTATCAATCGGACTTACTTGAAGAAAAAAAAATTGAGAGTTGTGAGAATACGAGTATTGGCAAATTCATCCTCAAATATCAAGTAAGATCCGGTAGCTCATTGCCCACACAACGTATGAATTAAGACGGGAACATACTCTAGAAGGGTCTGAGGAAGAGATCAAAAGTAGCAACCACTTCACTTCAAAATTTAATATCCTATGATCTCTTGACCTAGAGTTGGATATTAAATTTCACCAACAATTTTATTTAATAAATAATAAATTATTTAAATTTCTTATTAATCTTAATAATTAATTAATTAGCATGTCGAAATAGATTATGTGTTCGTGGATGCGTAAAATGCTTTAATCTCTTTGCTTCCGCTGTGTTTTATTTCCAACACTGAGAGCATTCCTGGTGCTGGCGGATCCTCTATCCCAACAGAGCAGACTCGGAGCATTCCTTGTGCTAATGGGGCCTCAGTTCCGACCGTTAGCCCACACCTAATTGTTCGTGCTGAGATGTTGGTGACACCATCGGATTAGTGATTTATGCTTATTTATTTTATAGTGATTATTGTATATAAATACTTCAACGATAAATAATAGCTATTTTTATAAGGATTATTGTATATAAATACTTCATCTAGTGTTCGGTATGATAAACGCACAATGAAAATACTTCAACTCTGAATAAACACAAAATAATAAATATTAAAAATACAAATACTTAGTCTGGTGTTTAGTGTAATAAGCACACAACGAAAATACTTTAACTTTAAATAAATACAAAATAATAAATACTGAAAATGCAACTACTAATTCTGGTGTTTGATATAATAAGCACACAATGGAAATACTTAAATTGTGAATAAATATAACAATATTTATATTGCGAGACTCATTTAGGTTGAAACGATGCTTGGTCGGACATTTTGGAGCAGTGTGGTCATCAAAGTTACATATACTACAGTTTTTTTGCATGTCCCTTTTTAGACGGAGTTGGTTGCATTGTCAAATCCTCAAAGAGTTGGGGAATAACTGCAGTGCAAGTTTTTTTTAGTGTTTCCTGTACCTCCACATCTAAGTCATGTCTGAATTTTACGATTATGAGTCGAGGACTCAACCCCTGATGTATATCTCCTTTCCTTTGGTCGCCCTGCCTGCCTCGGATTGTCTCGTGGCTCACAAACTTTCACCTTGATGTTACCAAGAACAATTCATTCACTAGGGTGAGGTACTAGAATCACAGACCGTCACCATATCTGATGAAGTTTGGACACTTTTATAGGAATCATGTATATACATAGTTTTATCGTGATTGAGGTACGTTATAGCGGCAACGGCATTCTTTCACAAGATCACATCATGATGAAACATCATAACACTGCATTTTTGCTCTCTCAAGTCCACAACATAATGTTTCCAATTAGAGGTCACCTTGAACACCCCATCCCTAAGGAATTGAACATTCATGTTAGATCCAGCTCCAACCGCCTTCATTAATGTCTCGTAAGCATGATTCATTAATTGTACAGGACACTATTTGCATTTTTGTGTTTCTCAGATGTTGATTCTTCTACCACATTTCGAGACACCTCGAGAAGTGAGGATACTGGCAGCCTTCTAGCCCATAGAAGATTGTTGTTCATGCTTTCCACAAGCTTTGAATTCATAACCTCTAATAGCCGGACTGGACACTTCAAATGAGACCATCTATTCTCACCAAGAGCTTCTTTCAGGTGTGTGGATATATCTGAACAGTCTATTCATAAACTTTAGATATGCATATTATAACCCTCAATACGATAGCTGTAAGCTGCAGCATTGAGAACTGCCACCACATGTTGATCATACTTAGCCAAATTCTTCTGAATATGGTAATAACATAATCCGTGATGTGCAACTGGGAATACATCTTCTATAACATTTGCTAAGAATTTGTGCCCGTCTGAAATAATCAAGAGGCTCCTTGGACTATCAAAAGCTTCTTTCAATTTGTACATAAAAAAGCTCCACGACCCATCACACTAGACGTCGCAAATACTAAAGCAAGTGGAGATATCCGATTGTTACCATATTTTGTAACAACAAAGGAGAATACTCCTTGATACCTACCCTTTAGGTGTGTCCCATCAACAACAATGATTGGTCTACCATAAAAAAATACAGATAAGGAAGCCTTCAAAGTATAAAAAATGTATTTGAATTTTCCAGCATTCGCATCAACTACGTAATCAGTTATGGTACTTGGATTCATCACCTCCAACATATGCAAGTACGATGGAATTATTCTGAAAGAATCTTGGTGGTCTCCATATATCACCGAAATAGTATGTTTGTGAATGCTCAATGGTAAGCCATAATGGATTGACAGATAATGCTCCGCCTTAAGTTGATCCATCACTAGTTTCCGAGTCATAATCTTCCCATCCACTAAGTTGTCAAACATGTATTCACTGAGCATCTTAGAAGTCAACTGCTTAGGTGCCTTGCGATTTGAGTCAAAATGGCAAGTATATTCTTTCAAAGAGTGCAGTCTCCAAAATACACCCCTCCATAAGGCGCTCAATACAAAATCACATGTTTTGTTTTTATAACCGGTAGAATAATGGTTCTCATCAGATTTTAGAGTACGATAGACAACTTTGTTCTCCATATGATACCGCCCAACAGTATTTTTCAGTCTATCTTTTGAGAAAAATACAGACCCTCTCTGTAAAGGTATTGCATTTATGGATCAAATGTTTCATCCATATCATCGTCACCTCCATAAGGTGACATATATAGAAGCCTGCTTGGAATTTTCCATCCAAAATCGGAGGGAGGAGCTGAAACACCTTCATCTACTAATTATCAAAATTCCGGTTCTGGTTCTGCCTCTTTTCCAAATCTTTTATTAAACATACTTTTTTTCTCAAAATTTAGCAAAATTTCTGAAATCAATAACTTGACATTTTCAAAATAGATATCATTGATATTTATATATTTATTACCATAGCCACTACGATCATCATCACCACCACTACCACCACCATTACCACCAACATCACATACATTATTTTAAAGAGCGCAACCATGAAATTGTGAACCATCTAATTCCCAACGGATTCGCATAATGGTTGAACTCCAGTCAGTTATATAATCTATACGATATGATTAAAATTGTAAGATGCTCGGAAAGAGCTATATCTGCGTATGTCAAATTGTGGATAAAATGAGGGAAATGTCAAACTGGGAATAATGAAAAGTAGCAGTAGTATTTATTACTTGTTGCAATTCAGTGCAGGCTCTGTGATTTTTGTGATTCTTCATAACACAACTACCAATTATACTACAGTTCTTACATCAGAATTATTCTTTATCTTCATTTTTCTTTTTTTTCCCCATCACAATCAGTTGAGAATAAAACATAAACATATTGTGCTCTATTAGCTTCAACAATTGAGTGAACATTATCTACCAGTGTTGTAGAGCTCACACCACGAGATAGAGGTAATATTTGTTCTTCTTCACTGCGGTAATCTAAATTTTGCTACTTGCCATTAAAACGAATGAATAACCTTTTTTCAGAAAAGTCATAAGTCAAATAAATATAAAATTTTTAAATTGGATTTGAAACCAAAACTTATAACATTTACATAAATTAATTAGTATTTGAAATTTTTTTGCTATTTCAAGTAGAATTGAAGTTAAGCTATAGAAGAGATAAAATTCCATTGGATATGCCTTTTATTTTTTGCATTTCGCATTATCCTTGCTCTTCGAGGAGAGAGAAAGAGAGAGATATCGAGAAAGAGAAAACTCGTGATGTGAGATAATTTTTCAGAAAAAAACTGAAAAAATATTGCTGAGAGACAGGATGTTGAGGGTTTCTCGCGCATATTATTTATCTATCCTTTCAATAATTATGTTACTCGAGTGGTAAACGTAAACTGAAAATCTTGCTCTAATAGCACTTATGGCAACATATGACTCGAATACTACTCCTTTGGTACCCGAAAATTGACTCAAAAGATGACTCGACTGAGGACACGAATGGTGTCTCGAAATTTGATTCGAAAAAGTGAATAGAAAGGTGATTCGAATGTTACTCACTCCAATCGAGTACTCGAATGACCCATTTGAGTTACTCGCATGTCTGCTTGAGTTACTCACTCGAGTTACACGAATGACGCACGAGTTACTCGAATGTCCGACTCAAGTTACTCACTCGAGTTACTTGAATGGGTGCTCGTGTTACTCGGTTTATCCACTCGTGTTACTCGAATGATCCACTCGATATTGTATATTTTGGTAAGATTACACGAATTGTTGTTACTCGAAATTGTATTATTGATTCAAATGTATTTGGAGTAAAAGCCAAATATGATAATTTAAGTATCAAAAAGTTGTTAAACTTAAAACAATTTTTTTTATTATATTTAAAAGGACACGACATGTTTTCAGCCAATTTCTAAATAATAATCAGTATACGACTAGGGAACCCAGAAAAGATGTTTACATTGACTCGTAGCTCAATTCCTTAAGAGTGATATATAGAGACGGACAAAAACTATTTCAAATATCTGTGCACGTGTAATCACCAATCTAGTGAATATAATGGACGTGGGTTCCAATCATATAATCTTAAGTATTTTTCAACTCGTAAGCTTCAGCATATAATTTGATCTCTCTGAGAAATTCAATAATCCTTCAACAGTTGTTGGAAAACAACCCACTCTTGGTAAAAAATCATTGACATAAATCATATATATGAAACCCCTGATACGGTGTTAATCATGTTGTACTCACCATTACGGTAGAAAAGCTATTGATTCCCAGAAAAATAAATATCATTCATTGACTTTATTTTACCATAAGTGAACAATTCAAACCGCATCTTCCATTATGTAACACAACCACAAACTCCGAATCACCATATGCATGTAGACTTTCAAAAGCAACACAAATTCTTAATAGTGTAAGTAAATTACACGAAATACATGATGATTCCCGGTATTTACTAAAACCGGCTAAAACAATAGTCTCATGTAATATCTCTGCTTCATATACGATTACTAAGTGGTAATGAAAAACAATATTCATTATCTTTACATAAAATCACCACGTAAGATTGTACTGGTCTACAGGCAAGTAGTAAACTAGGGCGTGAATGCACTATAAGAATAAACGTCAAAGACTTCGGATAATATCTGAAGTAAAAACGTTATAATTACCGAAGTCTATGTTCGTGTAGTAAAAGGTATACTTTATACTTTGCTTTTTATGCAAAGTTTAATATCCTAATAACCGAAGTCTATCTCGATTTTTTTTCTAATTATGATCCAAATGTGGAGGTAAGTGAAGTAAAAGAATGCCTTTAACTTCGGTTATTTTATAATTGGCATAGTAAAAAAAGAACTTTTTACTTCAGTTATCGTATAATATATATTAGTATTTTCTGCAGTAATATATATTAGTATTTCCCATTTCAATTTAAAATTCATTGCCAAAATCTACATTCATCTATAACTAACCATCAACCACGAGCTCAATAATATAAGAACCAACACTTTCATATCATCCCATCTAAAAAAAATAACATGCGTTCCAACTAATTCAAAACCAGATACATATCGTATTCTATATAGTCTACCAGGTTTTCTAAAATTTCATTTAGAAGTATTTGTATTCCAAGTTTGTTGGTCATTGGAAGACTTCTTCATGCCTTTTTATCAAACTACTATTGTAATTTTGAGTTTTGAATCAATTGTAGTTCAAGTTAAGATTCTCAGTCGGTTCTAAGTAGGATACTTATTTTGGTAGTCTTCAGGTTTTCAAGCAGATATACTATTGAACAAGTCTTCTGATTTTACCGGTAAGTTTTCTTATTTGTTTTTTTTTTTACTTTGAAAAATATGAACACGAGTAATCATAAAAGTAAAGAAAATTGGGATCGGGAGTTGATGTAATCTCCCATTAGTCCACTGTTCCCCTTTAGGATATGATAAAATTCACTATGGTAGTGTTTACACTCTAAGTGATTTTATAGATATTACAATCCATTCACAAGGTTAATCGCTCCTTGTTACTGACTATTATCCAATCACCGGTCTACTAATACCATAGATGAACTTATCATTTGAACACTTAATCGTGACCTAAATAAACGGTCGCTTGATCGTGATTCTAAAACACACCAGATAGTTTTACCACAATCTTGATTCTTAGATCAAAAGCAGGACTTAACCGGACTTTCTTTTAATATGAGTTTTTGTTTTAAAAGTTGTTGGGAGAATTCTCTTTGGATTTTGATAAGTGCGACAAAAAAACGTAATCATCATACCAAGGGCTCATACAACAGCATCCAATAGGAATGAAGCCACAACGTTTGAAGCTTTTTAGTCTACAACAAAAGAGCCTAGTTGGATACAACATATTTGTTATATGCACTTAACTAGGAAAATTAAAGTGTAATTCCAACAGTATGAAACTTGGATATTAAACTGTTGTGGGTAAAGTAATATAATTCTCCTGAAGTATTCGCGATTTTGAGATCATTTTGTAATACTCGAGATCTTCGTTCCGGTTTCGTTGAATTTTCTTCGGTCGAACGGACTGTTGTCGTCCGCAACCTTGGAATCGTGTGCTTGCACTGTGGTACGTTGAGTTTCGTAACCTATTCGTTATTGTTGTGGATCATAGTCGGTGCGTTCGCGTGATCGAGACATCGTATCGTATTGAGTAAAAAAGGATCGGTCTGTTCTCGATAAATGTTGTTTCAAAAGATAACTCGTATGGTTCGTGAATAAATGTGTGTTCGGAATATGTGTATTAGTTTCGTATGTGGGAAGATGTTGTAATTATATCTCATGGAGATAGTAGACCGTGACCACTTGCCGAGGATTGTTTATCGATATGTGTACTTGTTCGGGGAATATGTGACATTGTGTGATATTAGTTTATACTCCTTTGTAAGGAGGTTGTGTTGTTTACTATTGTTTGGTTCTCGTATTTGCTTGTTGTTGTGTGTAATTTTTGAAGTGATGTGCCTCCGGATAAGATTGTTGAATCTCCGGGATCCGTCCTTGCTAGTACGGGTCGGGCATGACCATAGGGTTGTCCAATCGAGTATGTCTTGCGGGGAATCAGAGGTTTGTGGCTTGCGAGCCCGATGCCGGAATAACTTGTGGGGTTATCCAATCCAGGTATGTCTTGCGGGGACTCCGAGGTTCGTGGCTTGTTAGCGCGATGCCGAGATAACTTATGGTTGTAGTTTGGTTGTGTGATGTACGTGTCATGGGTTGTCCAATCGGGTATGTAGCGTGGAGGCTTTGAGGTTCATAGCTTGTTAGTGCGATGTCGGGATAACTATGAACGTATGTATGGTTATGGTTACGTGACTGTTATCAGGGTGACATGTGATTTGGTATGGTTTCCCATTGAGTTATTCACTCGGGTATGTTTTGCGGGAGCATCTGAGGTTCGTGGCTTGGTAGCACAAGACGCGAATAATCCTTGATAATATGTTGTTATGGATGATTGGGTCGTGGACCCCGTGTTTCGTAATTTGGGTCGTGGACCCCGTATTTTTTTATCGGAATTGTATTTCGAAAAATGATCTTTGAGCCGTGTCCCTAAGTGTTTTCGAAAGACTTGAGAATTCTTAAATCACAAATGTTTTCAAAACTCCCGAGATCGTAAATGTTTTGTAAGATGTATAACGGGTTTATTCCCATCCTTCATGATTTTAACGATTTTGATCAAGTGATTTACCTGGGGAAGCATGTTCACGATTATTATGTTCTTGGAGTATGTTGTGTATGGCTTGCCTTTGTATTTATACTTGCACTAGCAAAACAGTGGAGTTTTGCTAACCCCCGAGTATCAGGGAGTGGATGTCTGTATTGCGTCCAGGCACTTGCAGGTTGCTGGGGAGCGAATCACGAGTTCGGTACGAAGGATAATGGAAGATGACGATACTAATCACATGAAGACCAGTCGTTGAGTATTTTTAGAGTTTTGTTGTTTATCTCTCCATTGTGTTATTCTCCTGTTTTATGAGAATGTTGATGTATTCTAACCCCTGTGTGGGTACGAGCTGTGAGAAAGAGTTATGTAAGTTGATGTGTTTGTTGTGGTAAAAGACCAAATCGGTCTAGTGGTTCTTTATTAGCCACGTTGGCATGTACTGATATGTCGTGTTTTCTGTATTTAGCTTGGTAGATCCTCACGGAGAAGGTCTGCGGCGATGTAATATTCTCGAGTAGTTTGGGGGTGTTAATGAATATGGTATCAGAGCTTAGGTTGCGGAAACCTAGGCTGTCGGGTCGAGTTGTGTATTATCGGGTATTGTCTTGTCTTGTCTTGTCAGATTTTGTCTGACTGAGTTGTGTCGCGACGCATCGTCTGGAGGTCGGTCATGATTAGTATCAAGGTGCAGCCATCATCTTCGTGCGATCTGTGGATGTAAGTCTCCCCACTATGTTGTGTCTCGTGTTACCCAAGCTTGTATGATTTTTTGTGTTATGATGTGGAGTTAAATGTGAATTGTGAATTCATAATCCGTGCTTGTTGATTCTCGTGTTGTGCTGGAACGAAGATTAGTGCCGGTGTGTGTGTATATATATATATATATATCTTTGTATAAATCATTTTTACAAGAGTAATCTTTTAGTTTGATTACCCAATGAAAGTTTATCGATGTGATATTTTAAAACTTCAAATGTTTTGGGAAGTCACGTAAATTTTATTTTAAAATATCCTTCCAGAGTGGAAAAGGTTTTGATTTTCGTATGATGATCTCGAGGCCGAAAATATTGAGAATTCAAACTATATATATTTTATTTTCATCTTGAATTGCAAATTTTCAAAATTTGATTTTTAAATACTCAAACGAGGTCTATCAGAAAATTACTTGAGCGTGACTTTTGGTTTCATGAATTTCAGTTAAAAAGGTATGTGGTAATGATATTTTTATTACGACTATAATGCTTAGAGTTGTGATCAAGGTGGTGATGTGAACGCTGAGTCGTTTGGTATACACTCGTTGAGGTAGTTCTCTTGACCGAGAGGTGGAAATCCAGTTTGGAATGTTAATTAACTTTTGATGGTTAAGTATGTGAACTGTTGGCGTTTGGATTTGTACGCTATTTTTTAGTTGTAACCTCCAGTCTAGTACTGCTGGAAGGTGATTATGAATGTGTTACCAAACTTGCGCAGTTAGCCCATGCCATATTTTGTTGTGGAGCGCGTTTTCTAGCTGGGTAAAAGTTTGGGACTGCATTTTTGCCGTCAGGCCTAACTTTTGCAGTCGATCATCTGTGACTGGATTCCATGTGTGCTGTAATAGTTGTTGTGTGTGATTATGGGATTTTCGTTGCGTTAGGTTTTGCTTGTTAATATGCCGAGGGGCAGAGGTCGTGGTCGCAATCGTAGTACGGATGGCCACGAGGATCATACGCGGAATCGAGAGAATATTACGGGGAACGATATTGGTATGGGTGTTGCTACTATATTGCAATAAGTAGCAGCACAGATGACTCAGTTGACTCAGGCGGTTCAACGCAACACTAACGCGACTCAGAATGTCGGTGTAAATCAATGTCTTCGGAAAGTAGTTCGTATGAGTCCCCCTCGATTCTCCGGTGCTGCGGATGCGCTGGGATGGGACGGTTGGCTTTTCCAGTTGGAAAATATATTCGAGGTTGTCGATTGTCCCGAAGAGCGGAAGGTACCTATCGCTCAGTACCTTCTTGGCAAGGATGCTGCTAATTGGTGGGAAGCTGTTAAACCTCATGATCGTGATGTCACGTGGGCGGAGTTCCAGGCATTTATGGAAGCTAAGTTCTATCCGAAACCGATTAGAGAGCAGAGAATTCATGAATTTTATTTGGCAGAACTGCAAGATATATCGGTGTCGCAGGCTATCATCGATTATAGCAAACAACTCAGTTATGTGCGAGATCGGGTGAAGACTAAAGATGAGAGGATCCTTCATTTTTGACAGTCGGATGAAGCCGGAGATTCGCCTGTATATGTCGGGACTCACTTGCACTTCATTTAGAGATTATCCAGATCGAGCCTTAGCCTATGAGCTAGCTTCGTTATTGTCGGAACGTGTGCCCGTGTCGAAGAAACAGAGAAAGTCCGATGACCTTATGGGCGGTACAGGAGTTGGTGTTTCTGGGTTGCAACATCGTAGTTTTTCTGCTATGAAACTTCATCGCTCTATGAGTGGGACTGAGAGTTCCAAGTCATCAGCTTTGACTCCTAGTAAAGCCAGGAGGTGTTTTAAATGTAATGTGTCGGGATATGTTCTTGCACATTGTCCTTCTCCGTAACGTGTTACAAGTGCAGACTCGAGGGACACCGGGTTCAGTTTTGCGAGTTCGTCACTGAGCCTTCTGAGGCACGGACTTGAGCACTGATATCAGGATCGACTATGAGGAGTCCCTGAGAGGCATATTCTATCAGTTGTATGTTATGTATTTCCTTACTTTTTTGTTTCGAATTTCGGAGATAAACTTCTTTTATTAGAAGCGGATCGGATTTTGAACTTCTTTATTTTCAACTCTATCGACTCGTTTGTGTTCGTTGATATTTTCTGAACTTGTTCTATCCTTCACTTTTGTTGTTGGAACGAGTTGTGGTATTGCTTCGGATTAATCGGTTCGTCGTTGTGACTTTTTCGGAATTCGGTTCCCTTTCTGTGAATCTAATGTAAATGGATATCTTATCGTTTTTACCAGATCACCGATCATCTCGGGTCGAGGTGTGAACTTCGGGGTTTTTATCTAGTTTTTGTTGTTTGTCGTGATTCGAACATGATTGTTCGTTGGATCATCCAAGGGCTTGTAGCACATTGGATCGTAGGGATATACAACTAAAGCTTGGGGAATAGCTCAAGAGCAGGAATCCATTTAATCAACGGACTACAAGGGTGAGTTTCTTACATCTCTTGTGTTTTTGTTTTTATATTCGTATATACGTAGCTCGATCGATCCTCGTAGGGATTCAGATCGAATTAATTTGTTTTACCGCTTCCGCTGGGCCTTCGTTTTAGGCACTGAATCCCAACAGTGGTATCAGAGCGTAGGTCTTGCGATCGTATATATGATATTGGCATTTGGAATGCTTGATTAGATGCTGGATGATTTGGAATCATTTATAGTCATAATCGTGGTATATATTTTTCGTTCGTTATAGTTGTATTTCTCGTAAGTTTATGTCTAAATATAAATCTTTAATTTCTAGGAAATGTGATTTATATTGAAGATATGAATGTTGGAAAATATAGATATTGGATATCCGGTCGAAAAACTAGCCCCGAATTGCCGTTGGACGGCCCGGGAGTGGACCGAAAGAACAGGGCCGCGGCCCACGGCTGTTGCAGCCCTTGCGATGTTTCTGGACTGGCGTCGCGGCCCAGGGCTGCTAGGCAGCCCTACTTGCTGCCCGATGTGTTTTCGGGCGCGGTCCAGCCCCTTTCGGACCCGTTTCGGGCTTGTTTTCTTCGTGTGTTCCCAAAAATTGATTTCCCACATTTTAAATTAGATTTAATATGATTAAAATGATATTAGATTATAAGGGAAAATTGATTTATTGGAATACTTGTGATCGACCGAATTATTTTGAACGTTTTCATATTACCGATTGTGTGAATCGATTGGATCGGTTCGCATTGTTGATTGGATCAATGTATCTCTACGCTTTCCATTTATATAGTATTTATTGGATGAATTCTTTTGAATGGGGATGTGGTTCGTGGGCTTAGTTTTGAATCGTTCATTTTATTTGATTAGGTTGTAAAGGCCTTTTAGAGCCTATTTATTTTACTAGAAATATTTGTATCTACGATGCAATTTTCAATATAAAATTTATATGTAATGACGGAGACCGGAGGAAGATCCGTCTCGAGAAGATGAAGATCTAAGACGAAGACTTGTAATTATATTACGGAGTTTTTGTTTTCTAGGAACGGTCCATGAACCACATGTTGGTAGAAACTAGGTTGTGAATGGTTGTTTCATATTGTATGAATACCACAAACGCGCTTAAATGAATTAATGTGCAAAGTGTAACATTAATTGCGAAAAATTCTCCCACAACAAATTATTAAGTTTATAAGGTTTCAAGGTTTTCCTTCCCTCCATCGAGCTTTCAGGAAATTCAAAATCCAAACCGGATGTGCTATGCTTCCGAGTTATTGGGGTAGTCGTTCGGGGAGGACGGATAAATTACCGGGAGCACATTGTATGCCTTCGGTTGGAGCAAATTTTATCCAACCTGATAGGTTGCCGGATAAGATTCACTTGTGAAATTGATTTGCGTCGATGGTATAAACTTAACTTGTTCACGAACCATAGAAACCATATAGGTTGAGGGGAGTGAACAAGGGGAAAAAGAAAATCGAATCATCCATCAGATGGGTTGGTGTTGGACACCACTTTATGAAAATTAATAGACTAGAAACCTGTTCGGTTGCCCTCTATTAAGATTTATAAAGAACTCGATCACCACTATGAAGTAGAGCGACAATACTTCCGGATTTCACATGGGAGTGTGTTATTCCGATAAAAATAGTGGGAGCTGGGTAACAAGAATAGAAAAAACCTTAATTCTATACTCAGAACATAATATAACAAGTCACTAATTAATCTGTCGTACTTAATGCAGACATAACTCTCAATATGACAATGAATCCACTCATAATTCTACTCGAAAAGAACACCCTGATTGGACCTAACTTTGTGGACTGGCTCCGCAATCTGATGATTATCCTCAGTATAGAGGCACTGGGATATGTCTTGGAGATGGACATTCCGGCGACTCCTGTGCATACCGGAGCCAATCAGGAAGAGATCGAAAACCACGAAATGTGGGTTAAGGATGACATAAAAGTCCGTGCATACATGATGGCTTCTATGTCAAATGACCTGCAGAGAGCTCATGAGAAAATGACTTCTGCTAGACAGATTCTATCTCACTTAACCGAACTTTATGGTGAGCACAACAGAACTGCTAGATATGAGATATCCAAGCAACTGTTCAGTGCAAGGATGAAGGAAGGTGAGAAGGTTGGGGAACACGTCCTCAAAATGATATCCATGATCGAGAGATTGTAGACTCTTTATTTTAAAATGGATACTTCTCTCCAAACCGACCTTATCCTACAGTCTCTCCCTGATTCCTTCTCATAGTTTGTTATGAACTTCAACTGCAATGAGATTGCATGTGATTTAGCTGGGCTAATGAACAAACTTGTGACCGCTCAGTCTCAGATAAAGACTCCGCAGATGAAGGAGTCTGCTCTTATGATTTCTTCTGGACCTCGGAGGTCTAAGAATAAGAAGAAAAAGACCAAGAAGCAGACTGGACCACATGTTAAGGACTTCAAGGGCAAGGGCAAGGCCCCAATGGTTCCAAAGAGCAAGAATAAAGACGCTTGTTTGAAGTGCGGTGAGCTAGGCCACTGGGCTAGAGAGAGTCCTATTCATCATGGCACTTCAGGTACAGAACTTTTAGTTTTGGAAACAAATTGTTCTGCTACTGTATTTTCTACTTCCTGGATACTGAATTCTGGTGCTAGTTCTCATATTTGTACCGTGAATCAAGATCTGGAATAAAGTAGGAAGCTTGGAGCTGGAGAAGTTGTGATCACAGTCGGAAGCGGGCATAGTGTCGAGGCAGCCGACATAGGATCACTTCTTTTGGGTTTAGAATCCGGCTTTGTTTTGACTCTAGAAGATGTACTTGTTTTGCCCAAGGGGTATAAAAACATTGTATCCATTCCAGTCAGGGACCGAAAAGGCTTTTCATTTTTCATTGGTGATGGTTCCTGCAAAATTTATTTTAGAAATAAACTAGTGGGTACTGCTACATTGTTAAATGGATTGTATCATCTAAATCTCAGCAACAAAGTAGTTGTGAATACTATGACTAGAAAACGTGTAGGGATGAAACCAATCAAGTTTTGAAATGGCATCTTAGACTTGGTCATGTTGGTTAGACCAAGGTTTACAAAATGGAAAAAGATGGACTTATGGGTCCATTGGGATCAGATCCCTTTCCTACTTGTAAATCTTGCCTTAAAGGCAAAATGACTAAGTCCCCCTTCACAGGGACTTTTGAAAGAGCCGCTGATAAACTGGGATTAATCCATACCGACGTATGTGGTGCTTTGGAAGCAGCACGTGACGGATATCAATATTTCGTTACATTTACAAACGATCATACTAGGTATGGTTATGTATACTAAATGAAACATAAATCTGAGGCCTTTGATAAATTCCAGGAATTCAAGGCCCTAGTCGAGAAACAAACTGGTAATCATATCAAAGCACTTCGGTCGGACCGAGGTGGCAAGTATATGAGTATGGAGTTTGACGAATTCCTTAAGGAATATGGAATAGTCTCACAACTAACACCTCCAGGTGCTCCTCAGTTAAATGGTGTGTCAGAAAGAAGGAATCGGACCTTGTTGAACATGGTCCGTTTCATGATGGGCTATAATGACTTACCGATTTACCTGTGGGGGTATACACTCCTGAATGCTGCTTACATCTTAAGTAGATGTCCTTCCAAATCTGTTCCTAAAACTCCACATGAGATGTGGGAGAGCAGGAAACCAAGTCTTAATCATATTATAATTTGGGGATGTCCCGCCTATGTCAAGAAGACTAAGGTGGAGAAGTTGGAAGCTAGGTCCATGAAGGGACGTTTCATTGGATTACCGTTTGGGACGATGGGATATCTATTCTACATGCCCTAAGATCGAAAGATCATTGTTGCTTTACAAGCACACTTCCTGGAAGATGAGTTCATTCAGGAAGGCGGAGTAGGTAGAAGTATTTCTTTAGAATAATACAATGAAACTTCTCGGGAGGAACCTGTGCAAGAAACTAGAACCGAACCTTCTGAAACACAAGTACAACCACCTCGTAGGTATAGTAGGGTGTCTTATTTACCTGAGAGGTATGGGCTTGTAAACTTGGAGGAGCTGGGTCTCCATGAGGTTCCAAGTGATAGTCAATAGACCGACCCAACGACCTATGACCAAGCGATGGTAGATGTAGACTCTGCGAAATGGCGTGAAGCTATAGAAGCTGAGATAGACTCGATGCATGTCAATCAGGTCTGGACTCTAGTAGACCGCCCCGAGGGCATAGTGCCTATTAGAAACAAGTGGATCTACAAAAGAAAGACTGATGGAGATGGCAAGGTTGACGCCTATAAGGCCAGGCTTGTGGCAAAGGGTTATACCCAGAAAGAAGGGATCGATTACCACGATACCTTCTAGCCCATAGTCATGATCAAGTCTATTCGCATGATGCTTGCTATAGCTGCCTACCACAATTATGAGATATGGCAAATGGACGTAAAGGCGACTTTCCTTAATGGATTCCTTGAGGAAGAAATCTATATGGAGCAGCC
The DNA here is from genome assembly GCA_033398695.1 of Orobanche coerulescens. Classification (NCBI taxonomy): domain Eukaryota; kingdom Viridiplantae; phylum Streptophyta; class Magnoliopsida; order Lamiales; family Orobanchaceae; genus Orobanche; species Orobanche coerulescens. Next base: position 94,938,920 of record CM065809.1, read on the forward strand.
TAAAGGCTTTGTGTCCGAAGTCGATATTTAGAAAACGTGCAAGCTTCAGCGTTCCGTTTATGGACTGAAGCAAGCGTCGCGTAGTTGGAACCTTCGTTTTGACGAGGCGGTCAAAGAGTTTGCAAAATGAAGAGGAACCTTGTGTATACAAGTTTAGTGGGAGCAAGATCGCATTATTAGTACTATATGTAGAGGACATTCTACTAATAGGAAATGGTGTGGGAATGCTCAGTTCTGTGAAAGCTTGGCTTTCAAGTAATTTCTCCATGAAGAATTGGGAGAAGCAACCTATATTCTTGGAATTCGGCTCTAACAGGATAGAGCGAAGATAACAATATGTCTTTCCCAAGCCCTCTATATAGATAAGATCTTAAAGCGGTTTAAGATGGATGATTCTAAAAGAGGGTTCCTTCCGATGCGACATGGAATAAAACTCACCTCGAAGATGTGTCCTCAAAGTGAGGAACAACGGAGGGATATGAGTAATATACCATATGCTTCGACCATGGGTAGCCTCATATATGATATGTTGTGTACGAGACCTGACATTGCGCATGTTGTAAGTGTGGTGAGTAGGTTTCAGGAAAACCCAGGTAGGGAATATTGGACTGCCGTAAAGAATGTTCTCAAGTACTTAAGAAGGACTAGAGACATGATTCTTATGTATGGCGGTGGAGAATTGTATGTGGTGAGATTCATTGATTCGGACTTACAAGGACAGAAGTACGACTCGATGTCTACTTCTGGCTACATATTTACTCTTAATGGAGGAGCAATATCTTGGTGTAGCGCCAAGCAAAGCACGACTGTTGATTCCACCTGTCAGGCTGAGTATCAAGCAGCCTCGGAGGCTTCCAAGGAAGAGTTGTGGATTAAGAAGTTTCTGGGAGAATTTCAAGTGATACCATGTGCTGAGCTGCCTGTTCCGTTGTACTGCGACAACGACGGAGCTGTAGCGCAGGCCAAGGAGCTGAGGTATCACAACAGCACCAAACATATTGAGAGGAAGTATCATCTCGTAAGAGAAATTGTTCGCAAGGGATACATTGTGCTGCACAGAGTAGACTCGGCCGACAACGTCACTGATCTACTGACCAAGCCACTTTCTCAGACTAGCTTGGAGCGTCATCTGAAGAACATGGGTATTAGATACCATAGTGTGTGGCATTGAGTGCAAGTGGGAGATTGTTAGGAGTATGCCCTCGAATGCCACCTAGAGTATGTTGAGTGAGGGCATTGTACTTGTAATTATGTAAATAATTTATATAAGGTAATGAATGTTTCTTTATTTACTGGTAGTTACTGGCATTCCTAATTGGATAACGGGGTAGGCACTGGAAAGGTTTATAGCTCAAATACTTAATCGTTCGCAAGTCGATGAAACTTGACTGGGCGTTAAGTTTATGTGAAGACTTGTATGACGTGTTCTTTGACATGGAGAGTGCCTGTCGAACGCTAATGATTAGTTGGAGCACACATTGTAGGTATGCTAATTGGATTAGTGTACTCATACCGACTCACCCTCTATTCATCACACAAATCTCACTCCAGGACAGTCAATAACGGAATCGGTAGGTTGTGATAGGTATTCATGAACCTTCGACTTGAGGATTTAGTGGGGATGTGCTTGTGACGTCATGATTTTCATTAGAGTAGTTCGACCCTGTAAACCGGAAGGTGGGGGTCAACCTCGACGTGCATTTTGACGGGTAAGTAGCAGGTCCTACTGAATACCAAGATAGAATTCTTTCTCCCGTTAGTGAGCGGGTTATATGTCCTATGCGGTTACTGGCAGATGAGATCATAATTCTTTGGCCAATGCATTGGAGCTAGTTGTATTGGATACACGAGAGCTCGATGATCTCGATTTGCATTAACGCATGCATAACATCAAGTACAGATAGGGTTGACTGACTGTGAACCTACATCTTGATCGGGACATTTGAAAGAAGGGTTTATACGTATACTGGTATTCACGACAGAATGGTTCTTGAATGATCCCATCATTCGTTCTCAGTTGGGATACATTGTAGGCCGCCAGGCTGGCTAGGTGGTGCTACTAATCTTTGGTTCCTCCTATTGCTGACTACAACGGACCTACCGAGTCGCGTAATAGGATCGACGACAGAATGAATCAAGCTTATTATCTCATTATGAATATTAGATATTGGATATCTAATTTAGGACATTGGATGTCTGAATCAATTTATTGGATAAATTAATTTACGGCCAAATGAATTAAATATATTATTGGGTGATTAATTTAATTCATGAATATAATTATTTCTTGGAGAAATTAATTATGTTATTATGTATTTGATATGATTAATTAATTGGATTAATTAATCGATATAATTACATCGGAATGGAATCGGAGTTTATCTGTTTAGACTCTCGGGAGTCTGAAATGGACCAAACTTGTCCGACTCCTTCTAGATGGCCGCCTTAAGTTACCTACTCCCTCCATTGTCTTAGTCTTCACTTGGTGGGGTACTAGCTTTGTGACATATCAAGGGGACAAATATCATTTTGGTGATATTGTCAAAAGGTGGGAGATATGGGGTGATATGATAAGAATATATGTATGAAGACCAAATCTCTTTGAGGGACACTTGAAGCCACGTTTTTGGCAAGAAGAAAAGAGAGAGGAAATAGTTTCCAAAGGCTTCATACTATTCATCATCTTCTTAATTATACAATCATATATTTTCTTGGAGAAAATTAAAGTGAGATATAGATTATACACTTAGAGTGTTATAATTGAAGGGTTTATCATCCTCGCTCTAGCCGTATCCTTGGAGGATACCAAGGTGATCGTCATCCCGTTCTTTTCTCCGGCGCGTGGCAAGTAGAGGCGTTGTATTTTCGACGTTGGATCATCCAAGGGCTTGGAGCATATTGGATCGTAAGATTATACAACTAAAGCTTGGGGAATAGCTCAAGAGAAGGAATCCATTTAATCAACGGACTACAAGGGTGAGTTGCTTACAGCTCTTGTGTTTTTGTTCTTATATTTGTATATACGTAGCTCGATCGATCCTCGTAGGGATTCAGATAGAATTAATTTTTGTTTTACTGCTTCCGCTGGGCCTTCGTTTTAGGAACCAAATCCCAACAGATAGTACACCGTGATTACTTGCCGAGGATTGTTTATCGATATGTGTACTTGTTCGGGGAATATGTGACGTTGTGTGATATTAGTTATTACTCCTTTGTAAGGAGGTTATGGTGTTTAGTGTTGTTTGGTTTTGGTATTTGCTTGTTGTTGTGTGTAATTGTTGAAGTGATGTGTCTCCGGGTAAGATTGTTGAATCTCCGGGATCCGTCCTTGCTAGTATAGGTCGGGCGTAACCATAGGGTTATCCAACCAGGCATCTATTGCGGGGACTCTGAGGTTCGTGGCTTGCTAGCCCTATGCCGGGATACTTGTGGGCTTACCCAATCCGGGTATGTCTTGCGGGGACTCCGAAGTTCGTGGCTTGTTAGCGCTATGCCGGGATAACTTATGATTGTGGTTTGGTTGTGTGATGTATGTGTCATGGGTTGTCCAATCGGGTATATCTCGTGGAGGCTCCGAGGTTCGTAGTTTGTTAGTGCGATGCCAGGATAACAATGAACGTATGTATGGTTATGGTTACGTGACTGTTATCACTTGACATGTGATTTGGTATGGTTTCCTATTGGGTTATTCACTCGGGTATGTTCTGCGGGAGCATCTGAGGTTCATCGCTTGGTAGCACGAGACGCGAATAATCCTTGGGAATATGTTGTTATGGATGATTGGGCCGTGGACCCCGTGTTTCATAATTTAGGTCGTAGACCCCATGTTTTGTTATCGGAATTGTATTTTGGAAAGTGATCTTTGGGCCGCGTCCCTAAGTGTTTTCGAAAGACTTGAGATTTCTTAAATCCCAAATGTTTTCAAAACTCCCAAGATCGTAAAATGTTTTGTAAGATGTATAACGGGTTTATTCCCATCTTTCATGATTTGAACGGTTTTGATCAAGTGATTTATCTCGGGAAGCATGTTCACGATTATTATGTTCTTGGAGTATGTTGTGTATGGCTTGCCTTTGTATTTATACTTGCACCAGCAAAACAGTGGAGTTTTGCTAACCCCGAGTATTGGGGGTGGATGTCTGTATTGCGTCTAGGTACTTGCAGGTTGCTGAGGGGCAAATCACAGGATCGATACGAAGGATGATGGAAGACGACGATACTAATCACATGAAGACCAGTCGTTGAGTATTTTTAGAGTTTTGTTGTTTGTCTCACCATTGTGTTATTCTCCGGTTTTATGAGAATGTTGATGTATTCTAACCCTTGCGTGGATACGAGTTGTGAGAAAGAGTTATGTATGTTGATGTGTTTGTCGTGGTAAAAGACCAAATAGGTCTAGTGGTTAGTTATTAGCCACGTTGCCATGTACTGATATGTCGTGTTTTCTGTATTTAGCCTGGTAGATCCTCACGGAGAGGGTCTGCGGTGATGTAATATTCCCGAGTAGTTTGGGGGTGTTACACATTTAATGCTGATGGAGTTGATATTTACTAAAGCCAAAGATTGAGATGTGCAGAGTATTTACTGAAGGCTAAAAGAATGTCTAAAGCATTTAATGCTGGATAAGATGGATTATTTTAGTTCAAACATTCAACATCCGGTTATCAGCACCGCCCACAACAACCACTTATCAGCACAGTCTACATATCACCAACTAACAACCGCTACATTTATAACTAATACATTCCCAAGGTTATAAATAGCCATTCAGAGGACTTGAAGAAAAACTTTTCGAGTAATATTCCTAACTTAAAGAACGAATCAACTCTGTTCAGCCTATAGTCCCATCCTACAACAAAGAGATAAGACAAGTCATCAACTCGTGAACATCAAAGTAAAACAGAGTAACTCAAAGTTCGATATTATTCTATCCTACTTGAAGATGATATCTTTATCCTGTGTGAATTGATGAAGCAAACACCTTTCCGACCTGTGTGGGATGATGTTGCTTAGATGAACCAAACTTTCAATCCGTGTGAGAAGCAGATGAATTTCAAGACCAGCCTAATCCAACTTATGCGAATGCTCAAAGTTGTGAAACCAAGTGTATTAATTTGTGTGAAAGATACATATCGAGAAACTTTGGTTAAAATCATAACTATTGTGTACTATCTTGATTTTAATAAATAGAACTCCCATGTGAAGAGACGGTGGCGTAGGGGAAGTTTCCTCGAACCATATTAAATCTATGTCATTTATTGCTTTCTTATTTCCATCATACACCTTGTGGTTTTATAATATATTATTACCTTGAAAACCCTATAAGCATAAATCTATAGAATCATATGAAGTTGCTGTAACAACAGTGCCTTTCAAAAGACTTCCACAAGGCATAAATTTTCATAAGAGGATGCAACTTATTCACCCCCACTAAGCTGTCATTTAAGTATATTGTAACCAACAAGTGTTATCGGAGAGATTGGTTTTACCAAGAATCAATAGATTTGATTTTTAACTTGGACCAAATCCACAAGTTACAAGTTTTCTAAAAATGGATTCGTTCTTTTTTCAAATGTCATCTCATAAATACAACATGGATTATTCAATGATAAATAAAGTCATATGTTCTCAATTAATGAGTTTAATGATTGGAGAATCATGATAGAAGTCCATATCGTAGAAATTCACAAAGAGATGATATTTGTCATACAGGAAAATCTATATGGATACTGAAGGTCAATACAGCTCCCAAGATAGAAGGCCAACCATTTGCTAAGATGCTGGAGAAGCCGTGAGACTATTGGATGAATAATGACAAGAAGTGGGATAATTTGGACAACATCACCAAGAATGTGATGTTTATGACTTGCAAAGGCATATTCTCTTAGGTAAGGAGTTGTAATACAGCCAAAGAAACTAGGATAAACTCAAGATGATATGTGGGACCGAATTTCAAAAGAAACTAGAATTTCCAAATTGACCCAAGAGTTTGAGCCTAATCATCTGAAACTCTTGAGGACCTTGATCTCATATTGACTCGCATTCTCGAGGAATCCATGATACTAAAACAATAGGTGTCCGTATTTCAAAGTCCACAAGCTACCGAAGCTGAATAACAAGAAAAGGATGAGAAATAAAAGATCTGTAAGAACAGATGAAGGCACTCTTTGGGGAATTAGAGTCAGTGCCAACAACAAACAAATTAGAAGAACGACTATGGGCTGTAACTGAGAATCATACCTCTTCCGCTGATGAGGAAAAGGCATACATGTGTATGATGACCAATGAGAAAGAATATGACAACAGTGATGATGAGGTAAGCTCAAACTCTTCTAATATAGTCATACCGTAAGCATGTCATTCACCTTTCGTAAAATGATAAATGAGTGTAAAACCATTCCAAAATATCATGAGGATTTAAAATAAGAGAGCCTACAACTCTCATTTTCAAACCTAGAGTTTAAAGATGAAAACGACTTGCTAAAAATTAACTTCCCAAACCCGTTTTTAAATTGTTAAATAGCAAGGTCGAAAGTGAAAACCTAATGGAATCTTCAACTTACTAGAGAAGTGAATGAGATAAAATCTTATGATCGGAGTAAGATAAATAATTATGCTTTACTTGAAACTAAGATATAGCTCCTCGAGAAATGAGAAGGAGATCTAGAGACCATCCTCAAATCACTTGAAAATATTCTAAGAGAATGGAAGGTATCCTAAGTTCAGTCCAACATGTTCATGATAAAGGTGGCCTAGGATACAACTTGTACTCCAACTCGAATGGATAATATTGTGGCACCCCCAAAACCCTTAGGGATAATTACAGTGCCGTAAATCCTGCCTCAGTTTTACAAGGCTAAATTCACAACATACTCTTAACCAAAATGTTAAATACCAAATGATACATAACTCCAGATGAGAAGTTCAACCAAATACAGCCACGTTCACCACAACTGGTTTTGTCAAAGCGACTCAAACAACAAAAGAAAGTAAAATATATTAGTTTCATTTATTACACACCCCAAATACCCAAGTACCAAGTATATAGGTATGACAGACGCTTCAGCATGAAGAACGAGGCTCCCACTTTGCAGACTACTATCATGCTCAACTATCACTGCTTTCGTACAGTCCCTGAGAGGGCTCCCCAATAGTACCTGTATGTGCATGTAAGAGAAACGTACACCCCAATGAGGTTAGATAGGAACAGCTATTGCAAAAGCAAGAATACAAATACTAACCTCAAGTCATAACATACTTCGAAACACAAACATAACACATCTGTGATCTGTTGCCCGCTGCACTCAAGCCTTTATGAAACACTAGGGATATCTACGGGTCCTTCCTAGTTGGATCATAATTCTCAATTTCATATCTCAGTTCTCGAGTCTCTTATCTCATTATTAAATCCATTGTCCGCTGCACTCGGACCTCTACGAACACTAGAGACCTCGAGGGGTCTTCCCTAGTTGGATTTAATTCTCAAACACATTTACAACACAACAATCACCAAAATCTCAATCACAATAATTTACTTGAACGTTCCAACATCACAAATTAAATGCATACATGAATTAAATTATAAGTATTCAAAATACTTGCCTCGACCGACAATGATGATGATCTCAATGATCCTCGTTTCTCCAACCGTCTCATAATAGTATTCAACCTTAATCAAATAAGGTGACATATCTCTTAATTTACAATTTTATGACATTGAGGATAAAACGAACTCCTCATCTCGACTTAATCATTACTACTGTAATAACGTTAATTTGATTAACCATGTTTTACGATTCATAATCTCATCTAAGTCTTTATCCTCTATGTTCAGCAATCTCTTAATACTTCACATTTAAGATTCCCATACAAGTTCTATTATGAATTATCATCCGATAACATCACCTATTCAAGATTAGTTTGTCAAGCTTTCCATCACTAAGGTTTCCAAATTAATATATAATCACCAACAACATGGTTTCTTTAAGTAACAATCCATTTATACAAGTCATAAGATATCCAATTCCATGTTGTTTTACAAGAAATTTGTATCAATTCCCTAATTATGATAATAGCCTCAAGTACCTCTTTTCCTAACATGAATTAGACTGTAAAAACCTTCTAACATTATCATAAAGTTCATTTTCTTCATCACAACATATCTTCCTTATCATATAATCCTCCTAAATGACATATTTAACAATATAGATAATTTCCCATAAAGAACCCCTTGTAATATCAAACTATCATTAGTCTAACTTCAACAAATTCATATATTACTATTGATATGAAAATAAGAACGTCCATAATATCATCATAAGGAGAAAGTATCAGTTGTGTTACCTCAGGGATGGATTCCAGATGAAGAACAATCTTTAGAACTGTCAAATACTCCAGATAATCAGGAACAACCAACTCTTATTCGCCCCCTAGCTCTTAAGAAGATCAATAATATGATCTCCAGACTCCAAGGACAATTTCTAAGTGTTTGGTTGAGAGATGTATCTTGAGAAAATGAAAGACTCAACCTATTTTCATAATCTGGACACTTATTAACATATGCTACTCAGTCTAGGGAAAAATACGATAGTCAATATCATAATAATAAATCAATTACATTATCTCTCAGTAATACATCAGTAAATTCTCAAAATACAGAACCAAAATAAGGATGAAATAAATGGATCTTACATACACCTCATCTACCAAGTTTCATTCCCAAAACTCAAAACATATCGGGTATTTCGTACACATACTCTCTTTTGTTTCCCAAGTTTCTTCTTCATCTCCATGGAGAGACCACTGCAGTTTAACCAATGAAATATCTTTGTTCCTAAATTGCTTAACTCGATGTTCTAGGATCTTCACCGACCTTTCTTCATAGGTTACATCAGTTGAAATCGATATCTCCTTATAATTGATGATGTGACTCGGGTCTGCAATATACTTAATCAGTTTGGATACATGGAACACATCATGAACTTGGCGCAGAGATGGCGGTAGGGCCAAATGATAGGCTAAGTTACAATTCGATCAATAATCTCGAAAGGTCCTATATATCTCGGACTCAACTTCCCCTTATTCCCAAAATGGAAAGTCCCAGGCGTTCGTGAAACTTTTAGAAGGATATGATATCCTACCATGAATTCTAAAGGTCGGGGACAAGCATCAGCATAATATTTCTGAATACTCCGTGCTCCAAATAACCGTTCTCGAATAAGAGAGTCTATTTAGTCTCCTGAATCAAATTGAGATAAATTTAATTTAATTCGGAAGAATCATTCCAACAACAGGCGATTTACACTTCGATCCATATAATCCCTCGAATAGTGCCATCCTGATCAAAGCATGCCAGCTATTTTTATAAAGTGAACTCGACCAATGGTAAATGAGACTCCCAATTTGTTGACCAGTCTAAGGCTTACGCTCTCAGCATGTCCTCGAAGGTCTGGATTATTATCTCCGACTGACCATCTGTCTGCAGATGATAAGTAGTGCTGAATCTCAGCTGGATTACCATGGTGTTTTAGATGGCTGTCCAAAATCGAGACTGAGAACGACCATCTATTCGGATAGGATGCTCTTAGGAACTCCATTCAATCTTATTATTTCTTTGACCAATACTCGAGCTAACTGCTCTGGTCCCCAAATATCCTTAATCCCTAAGAAATGAGCTGACTTAGTTAATCAGCCTACAATGACCCAAATTGTGTACCAGTCTGGCATACCGGCACACAGGTTATGAAGTCCATAGATATATCTTCCTATTTCTATCTAGGAATTGGAAGTGGTTGTTGTTTGGAATATGCCCTCGAATGCCACTCAGAGTATGAGAGAGTGAGAGTATTGTATTGTAATTATGAATACTTACTAAATAAGGCATTTATTAATACTATATTATTGTATATCACTAGCATCGTTATTTGGTATATATAATAATAGTCCTTGCATTCTAGATCAAATATTCCACTCCTTATGGAGATGAGGAAATAGGCACTGGAAGTGTTTAGGGCTCGAATGCTTAGTTGGTTCGCAAGTCGATAAAACTTAACTAGGCAGTAAGTTTAGACAAGGCTTGTATAACGTATACTCTAATATGTAGAGTGCCTGTATTCATTAAGGATTAGTGGGAGCACATGTTATAGGTATGCTAATGGGATTAGTATACTCAAACACGACTCACCTTGATTCGGTCACATGGATATCACTCAGGGATTGTCAACGACTGAATCGAAAGGTTATGATAGGTAGACATGGACATTTGACTTGAGGTTTTAGTAGGATATGTGTTTGTGACATTAAGTTAGTCATTAGAGTAGTTCGATCCAATCACCGGTTGGTGGGGTCAACCTCGAAATGCAGCTTAGTGGGCAAGTAAAAGCCTCTACTGAATACCATGATATGATTCTTTCTCCTGTTAGTGAGCAGGTAAATGTCCTATGCGGTTAATGACAAATGAGATTAGAAGTCTTTGGTTAAAGTAGTTAGAGGTAGTTGTATCTGATATACGAGAGCTCAGTGATATCGGTTTGTATTATCAAATGCATAGAGTCAAGTTACAATAGGGTTTGACTTTACCATTGATGGGTTTATATGTACAATATTCACGACATAATGGTTATGGAATTATCTGATCATTCGTTCTTAGTTGGGTTATGGTACGTGTTAGGAGTATGCCCTCGAATGTGTAACACCCCCGATATATTCAGGAATATTACAGCGCCGTAAATCCTTTACATAAGAATTTACAAGGCTGAAGGAATGAAAAGACAATAACAGATACCAACATATGAAAATAACTGAAATAAAATACAACAGTTCTGGGCAAATACCGAGAATACAAATATCCAAAGGAAGAATTATTAATACATCAGCAAATCCAATCATCACAAACGACGACGTACTCGAGTACTTATTAAAAACAACACAAACAACAGACAATTAAACCCGGCCGGAACATCACTCTATACCCTCGTCGTCATGCAGCTCTAGTGGTTGGTTCCCTGCTCTCCTGGATCCTGAACATAAACAAATATTCATCCCCGAAGGGGTTAGCAGAACGATCCTAGTACAAGTACTACAACATATTATTCAACATCTCATGAAGAATAATAATAACATAAATGACAAAATACCAATGAGTCTCCTCCTACGAGAAACTAATAAATAACATACACAAATGATAATCACAACATTATATCACTACATACACATGGTAATTCCGATGATCCAACGTTCACTGCCTAGAACCCCTAATGATTCCGTCAAACCAACCCGTGGTGGAAAAACCCGTCCGATGATCCAGCGCACGCTAGCATAGATCCCCCGATGATCCCGTCGGACCAACACTACGTGGACATACAACAACGACATATATGCACAACAATATGTATAACATCAATACATAGAACAATTAAAGCACTTGCCTCGATTCGATGACAAGAATAACGCTTCGACGAATATCAAAATGCTCGAAGGTCGCCTCTTCCATTAATCACGTTGCAAAACTCAAACCTTAAACAAAAGAAATAATATAGAATTCATCTCACGTCGAATAACTAACGTACGAACATCTAGCAATCCAAACTACGGCTGAAAGTTCATAAAACGTATCCTGTCTGACATGCATAACGTACGTTACATACCCTTTGTAGCGTACGTTAAACCTACTCGTTAGCGTACGTAAGCTACAAAGTCTAGCGTACGCTAACCATGTATCGACAGTTCCTCTCTGATCAGTCGACTTACTCATTTGATGATATAATGTACATTACGTACACAACATAGCGTACGTTAATTGTTCCCGTTAGCCTACGGAATCTGCAGAGCCTAGCGTACGCTATACATGCATCCGACAGTCTCTTCCCTGATCAGACAACTGACTCGCCACACGAACATCTCAGTGTTAACGTTCGTTAACTCCATGCATGATACACTCATGAGAAATTGAATGATCTAATGGTGTTTAATGTCTTACAACTTCAAGAATAAGCATATCATCATGATCTCATACTCCAATCTTTGATCACAAATTCTCTTACGTAATTCATTTATTCTGAGGTTGATAAACTAGCTACCAATATCATCAACATATTCCAGCTTCATCATGAAGATTAATTTACTAAAACATCTTCAACCTTTGGTGATCCTTCATCTAATTCCGTTAAGCAAAAGTGATACCAATACTAAATCTACGACCATTATGGCAACACAATCTCAGAACATTACTCTCATCATTTGACGACACAGTATTCCAACTATGATGTTCTCAACAATGATCACTTAAGCATAATCATCCAAACTTCTATACATGATGTTTGGTTGAATAAATCACCTATGGAACTTAATATCTTGATAGCATGATCATCATATCCTTAAGAACACGAATCCAAGGTTGGAGATAGCATTAACATACCTTAATATGAAGAAAACAACGAGACAATAGGTAGAATCTAACTCTGGTTGCTTGTGTGTCAATCCAAAATGATTCTCCACTTCACTGATCAAGTATAAGTAATTTCCAATATTCAATGACCAATAATTAAGTGATCTAAAGGTGTTTAAGGCGGCTGGGAACTCTCTGGGGATTAAGTATGCTGAAAACCAAGTGAAAGAAACGAATGAAATGAAATGGGGTGATGTCATGTTTATAACTTTCTGATCTTAACGTACGTTAGCCTTCGAGCATAACATACGTTAGTCACTTAGCGTACGCTACCCAGTATACTTAGTGTACGCTATTGTCACTGATAGTTAAATGTTCTCATTCTGTATTCGATTACGTATGCTACACCATCAGTTTACGTACGTAAGTTACACCCATTAGCGTACGCTAGACACATTCCTTAGCGTACGTTAACACTCGTTGACTTCAAAACTGTCCAGGTTCATCCGCGGGAATCTTATCTGGACCCATCGTCTGGTTGGCGCATGTGCTAGCCACCTAACTCAATTATTGGCCTCTTTACGTACGCTACGCTTCATTCGTAGCGTACGCTATCACGTACTTGCATGAGAAAATTTACATGTTGCTATAATCATGCATAAGGATACAAACACGAGAAATATCATACTTCGATTATTGATATCACAAATCCGAATAATACAGGGCTCAATTACAGATGAAATACTCATAATTAATCCGGATATTACATACTCTCCTTCTAAAAAGGAGTTTCGTCCCGAAACTCAAGACGAAAATAACTCTGGATATCTGGACTTCATGCTATCTTCCGTTTCCCAAGTGGCTTCTTCCACTCCGTGGCGCGGCCACTGAACCTTAACCAAAACGATCGGTTTGTTTCTCAATTGTTTAACTCGACTCTTGAGTATCCTGATCGGTCTATCTTCAAATGTGCCATCCTGAGCGACTTCGATCTCGCCAAAATCAATGACATGACTAGGATCTGGTATATACTTCCGTAACTGGGATACGTGGAATACGTTATGAACATGGCTCAATGACGGTGGTAATGCCAACTTGTATGCCAACTCTCTCTCTCAAGAATCTCGAATGGTCCGATATATCTCGAACTCAACTTTCCTTTCCTCATAAAATGAAAGGTTCCCCGAGTAGGAGAAACTTTTAAAAGCACGTGATCTCCAATACTGAACTCTAATGGATGACGGCGCATGTTTGCGTAAGATTTCTGTCAACTCTGGGCGGTCAACAACCTTTCACGAATCAAGGCTATCTTTTGTCGTGTCTGCCCGATCAATTCCGGTTCCGTCCTGATCAAGTCTGATGAATCATCCCAACATAGGGGCGATCTGCATCTCCTCCCGTATAATGCCAACTATTGTTGCAGGTGAATTCAATCAACGGCAGATGAACTTCCCAATCAGTTGACCAATCTAAGGCACAAGCCCTCAGCATATCTTCCACCTTTTGAATAGTCCTCTCGGATTGTCCGTCTGTCTGCGGATGATAAGCTGTGCTGAAGTTCAATTCGGTTTCCAAGGCTTTATGAACTGCTTTCCAAAAATGAGACACAAAGCGACTGTCTCGGTTAGAAATAATGGTCTTCGGTGTACCATGCAATCGGACTATCTCTTAAATAAATACTCGTGCCAACTTCTCGGGTCCCCAAGTGTCCTTGATGCCTAGAAAATGAGCAGATTTGGTTAGACGGTCCACTATCACCCAAATCATGTTCATTCCTATCTTGGTTCTTGGCATATTAGTGATAAAGTCCATCGATATGTCCTCCCACTTCCATTCAGGAATCCGGAGCGGCTTCAGCATTCCGGCAGGTCGTTAATGCTCGATCTTAACCTGCTGACAAGTCAAACATTTCGAGACATAATCCGCTACATCTTTCTTCATGTTGCCCCACCAGAAATTCTGCTTCAGGTCCTTATACATCTTACTGGTGCCCGGGTGGATAGAATAGGGCGTGCTGTGAGCTTTTTTCATAATTGTCTGCTTCAAAACATCGACATCGGGAACACAAAGTCGGTTATGAAATATGAAGACTCCATCATCATGAATTACAAATCCTGGGGCTTTTCCCTAGATCACTTCATCACATAACCGAATCATCATAGGATCATCTACTTGCTTAGATTTGATTTCTTCGGTTAACGATGAAGTTAATTCCATCACACACAGTTGTCCTTGGACTATTTGCAACCATACTTCAATTCCTTCGCGAACCAATTCCTGTTGAATGCTGGGCTGGGAGGTCAGAGTCTCCAGCATCTGAATAGAAACAGGCTTGCGGCTAAGTGCATCGGCCACTACATTTGCTTTGCCTGGATGATAAAGAATATCCAAGTCATAGTCCTTAATCAGTTGCAGCCATCTCCTTTGCCGCATGTTCAACTCTTTCTAACTGAAGATGTATTTGAGACTCTTGTGATCCGTAAAGATTTGACAGTGAGTCCCGTACAGGTAACGTCTCCAGATTTTCAACGCAAAAACTACCGCTGCCAGCTCCAAATCATGCGTTGGGTAATTTACTTCATAAGGTTTAGCTGTCGTGATGCATAGGTGATCACCTTCTCATTTTGCATCAATGCACACCCGAGACCTTGGTTCGAAGCGTCACTGTAAACTATGAATCCTCCAGTTCCCTGTGGGAGTGCTAAAATCGGTGCCATCATCAATCTCTTCTTCAATTCATCAAAGCTAGTCTGGCACATCTTGTTCCACTCAAACTTTTGAATTTTATGTAATAGTTGAGTAAGTGGGCGGGTAATTTTGGAAAACCCAGCAAGTCCTAAGAAACTCCGGACTTCTTTCACGTTCTTAGGAGACTTCCAATCCATAACTGCTTCGATTTTCTGGGGATCTACTCGAACTCCTTCTGCTGATACCACATGACCGAGGAACATTACTTCCTATAGCCAGAATTTACACTTAGAAATCTTGGCGTACAATTGTTCGTTTCTCATAAGGTCTAAAACGATCCACAGATGTTGTGCATGCTCTTCTGGGCTATTAGAATAAACCAGAATGTCATCACTAGATACGACCAAGAATTTATCCAAATACTCTATGAACACTCGGTTCATCAATTGCATGAATACAGCAGGTGCATTAGTGAGACCAAATGGCATCACTACAAACTCATAGTGTCCGTAGTGAGTTCTGAATGCTGATTTTGGAACATCGGATTCCTTAATCCTCAACTGATGATATCCCGACCTCAGATCGATCTTAGAAAACAATGTTGCTCCAAGTAACTGGTCAAACAAATCATCAATACGTGGCAACGGATACTTTTTCTTGATTGTCATCTTGTTCATCTCTCGATAGTCAATACACAATCGAAGCGACCCATCCTTCTTCCGGACAAAAAGAACTGGTGCACCCCAGGGAAAAACGCTTGGATGGATATAGCCTTTGTCCAGTAACTCTTCCAGTTGCTTCTTCAATTCATACATCTCAGTAGGTTCCATACAATACGGCGCCTTAGAAATTGGTGTAGCTCCTGGTTCCACCTCGATGGTGAATTCTACATCCCGTCGTGGAGGTAGTCCAGGTAATTCATCTGGAAACACATCCGGAAATTCGTTCACAACAGGAATGGATGAGAGTTCTACTTTTCCGTCTTCTTTCTTCATTGTGTAGCACTAGCATCCAGTACAGCCCTGTCTTAACAATTTGACAGCTTTCATCGCCTTGATCATCTTTCCTGAGCTTCCTGGTTTCCATCCTTCAAACAGTATTTCGGAACCATCTTCACCTATCACCGAGATATTCCTCTTTCGGTAGTTTACAATAGTTCCATATCGATTAAGACAATCATCTCCGAGTATCAGGTCGTCTCCTTACATTTATATCACAATCAGATTTGAGGGCCACTCTCAGCCTCCAAATGATACAGGGAAATCTCTAGTTTCTAAGTTTCCCACAATTCTCTCCCCACTCGGTAAACCCACAACATAAGGTTCACAATTATGAAAACCAGAAATATTCAAACAATTTACACAAGACAAGGATATAAATGAATGCGTAGCTCATGTATCGAATAAAACGCTAACTGGATGTGAAAGGATCTGAACAGTACCTGATGCGACAACAGCATCCTGGTCGTCTGCCCTTCTAATCTCGTACAGACGTGGGGGAACGAATCCGGCACTCGATGTCCCCTTTCGGTCCAACTGTCCTCTGCTTCGTCCACGACCAAAATTTTGGGGCAGCTGAACACTCTGCTGCGTCTGCTGAATAATTGCTTCCTTCTGAGCTAGCTGTGACATACGGGCTCTAAAAGGTTTTACAACCTCTTCATAGAATACTGCACGATGTCCCTCTCGACCACAATCAAAACAAGTCTCGGTAGGAAGGGGGCAATTTCGCCGATAGTGTCCCATCTGACTACAGCTAAAGCACTTCCTTGTCACATCTATCGTGGCTGATACTGCTCCGAAGTTCTTTCTGCTCTTGGATGGGTGCGGAGGTTTATTGAACGAATGAAAGTATAACTGGGCCTTGTGGGGCCCGCTACTCTTGTGCTCTGTGTACCTACCGGAGACTTTCGGCTTCTTGGATTCTGCAAACTTTTCCATCGTTGCTTCTTTGATTTCATACGCCAATGCTTTATCCTGATATTGACGGAGAGTCTTACATTCAAAACTGGACATGTACCTCTGAATCTCTGGTTTCATTCTCATATCAAAATGGATCATCATTTCTGCATCTGTTCCGACCAGGTGTCGAACAAATTCCAGCTGCTGGTTAAACGTCATAATCACCTGAGATACTGGCACATCTGAAGGCTGCACGGAGAAAAACTCCCGAACTTTGGCTTCCCTCACCGGACGAGGGCAGTACTGAGATTCCATCATCAATTTAAATTCTCCCCAATCGGCATGATGATCTACAGGCCGGATGGCTTCCCACCACTCAGACGCTTTCCCTATCAGAAAGTACTGAGCAATATAGGCTCTCCGGTCATCTGGGCAATTAATCCCGACAAAGATTTTGTGGAGTTATTTTAACCAATGATACCACGTTGGTGTCTCAGAAAAGCCATCGAATTTGGGTGGTTGCATCTTCGACACCTCTTGCAGCCATCGGTCGCCTCGATTTCCTATGTCTGGGATACCTTGCTGTCTATCTCCCTATTGTAATCCTACTGCCACCTGCATTCGGTCCACGACCTGGGCAAACTGAGTCATCTGGTTAACCACCTGACGAAGGATTTCGGGCACAGCAGGTTCTGGTTCATTGTTAATAGATCTTTGTGGCTTGCCTGAGCTGTGGCTGGCCTGATTAGAAGGCGATGTTAGAGCAAGATCGGAATATGCGCCGTTGTGCGGAAGAGTAAAATAATTTTGTGGAAATTAAACAACACACAGATTTATAGAAGTTCGGCTATAAACGAGCCTACGTCCTCTCTCGGTATCTTTTTCTATAGGTTCAAGATAAAAATCTCTGCACCTCTCTTCTATCGGTCGAGGGATAACCGTTACAATCACATCTTCTATTGGTCCGTGATAAACCACTCGTACTTGTCTTTGTTTCAGTCCAAGTTAAACCGTTTTCCTTTTCTATAGGACAAGGAATCAACCTCTCTAGCTTTCTATGGTACTAGATAAACCTCACGAAGATAGCGATTGCGATTCTAATAATGCCGGATCCTTGATCCTAATAACACCGAATCCAATCGTATCTTTTCTTTTACCTCTCGTGTATGATATTGAATGTATAAATACTCAAACTAACAATATAAGCTCAATATCACAACAACAATAATATCAATATGAATATCTGATCAATGAGATGTTTGCTTGAAGTTGTTGTATGGAATAATACCAAGGATATGGTATTTATAGGCTTCATCACCCAAACTAGCCGTTACCTCTTCAGACTGCATTACGTATGCTATCTTCACTGCATTACGTACGTAAGTTCATTTACGTATGCTAATCCTCCCATGTTACGTATGTTAGCTTCTCCCAGATTCAGTCCAGTAACATTCGTTTCTTGCATTACGTATGTTACCAACACCCCTTTACGTACGTTATATAAGGTCACTATGTCTGTTGCTTGCTGACCTATGCCATGACGTCATCTCCAACGTTCATCTCGTTTTAACTCAGAATCACTTGATTACGTACGTTAATATTCAATCTTTACGTACGTTAAGGCAGTCATATTACGTACGCTACACTCTATTTGTTGTTTTGTATTGAGTAACAACTTAAATCATCAAAACATTATTATAGTATGTATGGAACAAAATGTTCCAACAATCTTACCCTTTTTGATGATTACAAAATAATACTTCGTCAATGGGTTTTACCTGCAAAAATACACATATATGTATATGTGTACAGACCAAAGTTTTCGACTTTGTCCGTTTCGTTAGTTTCTTCTCCCATTTCTTTTTCGACTCCTTCTTTCTCCTTCTTTCCTTTTCTTTTTCTTTTCGAATTTTCAAATTTTCATCATCTTTTCGACGTCTCCTCATTTTTCTTGTCAACTTCATCTTTTCGACTTTTCTTTGATTTTTCTCCCCCTTTCAGGGTTAATCCCATTCTCCTTTCTCCCCCCTTTTTTTTTTCATCAAAAAGTGTGAAAAAAATAAATATAATAATACCAAATATAAAATATGCATGAATAGGGTATAAAAGTCCCCGTGAAAATAATATCTCCCCTTTAAAAAATATTATTCCCCTGAGTATAATACCAATTGTTAAAAATTAATTTTTGGGGATCCAACCGAGAATTGGTTTTTGTTTTGAAATATGGATGATATTAGGAATAACGGTTCCTTTTGGAATCCAAAACTTTTTAATTTTAATCGTTCGGTGTGGGCTTTTACAGTTTGAAATATGGTGCCCGATTTTCAAACATTTTTCACAACGGGGTATCTTTAAATTTAAGGATTTGTTTTTAGAATGAGGTTTGAATCCTAACCCCTCTTTATTTAAAGTATATTTCTAAACCGAGAGCATATTTTCAAATTTCTCGTTTTCACATGAGAATTTCTTAGTTAAATTTTTTAGCTCGGTTTGAACTTTAACAAGATTATCTTTTAAAATATTTTCATTTTCAAGGCATTTAGAATGATCGATTTCAACAAATTTTCCCTTTTCAAGAATTTTGGAATTTTCATTTTCCAAGGATTTATTTTAAATTGAAGGGATTTAATTTTGGATAAATAATTTTGATAATCCGTATGCAATAATGAAAATGCTTCAAAAAGTTCGTCGTAAGAATTACTTACTTGGCTTTCGACGTCACTATCGTCGAATGAACTTCGGGCCATGAGAGCGAGATTATTTTGATTGATAAAATCATCATCTTCGTTGTCATCGCTCCATGTTGCAACGAGAACCTCCTTCTTGGGTTTCGCTCGGTAATTTTTCACAAAGTGGCATGGTTTACCACACAATCGACAAGAATTGTCGAATTTCTTAGATTCGCCCGAGATGTCTTTCTTTCTCCAGTTTAATAAGGTTTGAAACTTATTAATATTTTTGGCATAATATGCCGATTCTTCATCGCTATCATCAACCGGGATTACTTCCTTCTTAGACATCTTAGCCTTCAAGGCTATTGATCTTTCCTTCGGCTTTGGCTTGATACTTCGTGATTTTAACACTATCTGATAATTAAGTAGTGAACCAACGAGGGCGCTAAAATCAAGCGTATTGAGATCTTTAGATTCCATGATCGCGGTCACGGTGCCGTCCCATTCGCTATGTTGTGATCGTAAAATTTTCTTGACTTTCTCACTACTAGATAATGGTTTTCCCAATGAAGCTAGTCCATTTGTGATGACCAAAAATCAGTCGAGCATGTTAGTGATGGACTTGTCACCCTTCATCATGAATAACTCGTAGTCATGGAGAAGCATATTGATCTTCGTCTCCTTGACTTGAGTTGTCCCTTCATATGTGATTTCAAGAATTTTCCATATTTCTTTAGCACTTTCACACGATGAGATTCGATTGACCTCTTCCAGATTTAAGGCACAATATAAGAGTTGAGTAGCCTTACAATTTAGATGGTCGTTCTTCCAATCCTCGTCATTATATTCTTCGAAACTCTTAAGAGATCCGTCGGATTTGATTGGAACTTTCGGGCCAAGACAAATGATCTTCCAAATCTCGATGTAATACGCTCGGATGAATATTGACATCTTTTTCTTCCATGTCATGAAATTTGCGTCATCAAAAAATGGTGGTCAGTTTATAGCAAGGCCTTCGACTGGAGCAAATTGAAATGCCATTTGGATCGACTCCTCGTATGTTAAGCCGTGTATTGTAGGTACTGCTCTGATACCAATTTTTGGAACAAGATCGGAATATGCGCCGTTGTGCAGAAGCGTAATTTAATTGTGCGGAAATTAAACGACACAGATTTATAAAGGTTCGGCTATAAACGAGCCTACGTCCTCTCTCGGTATCTTTTTCTATAGGTTCAAGATAAAAACCTCTGCACCTCTCTTCTATCGGTCGATGGATAACTGTTACAATCACGTATTCTATTAGTCCCTGATAAACCACTCGTACTTGTCTTTGTGTCGGTCCAAGTTAAACCGTTTTCCTTTTCTATAGGACAAGGAATCAACCTTTCTAGCTTTCTATGGGTACTAGATAAACCTCACGAAGATAGCGATTGCGATTCTAATAATGCGTGATCCTTGATCCTAATAACACCGAATCCAATCGTATTTTTCCTTTTACCTATCGTGTATGATGTTGAATATATAAACACTCAAACTAACAATATAAGCTCAATATCGCAACAACAATAATATCAATATGAATATCTGATCAATGAGATGTTTTCTTGAAGTTGTTGTATGGAATAATACCAAGGATATGGTATTTATAGGCTTTATCACCCAAACTAGCCGTTAGTTCTTCAGACTGCATTACGTACGCTATCTTCACTGCATTACGTACGTAAGTTCATTTATGTACGCTAATCCTCCCATGTTACGTACGTTAGATTCTCCCAGATTCAGTCCAGTAATATTCGTTTCTTGCTTTATGTACGTTCCCAACACCCCTTTACGTACGTTATATAAGGTCAATATGTCCATTGCTTGCTGACCTATGCCATGACGTCATCTCCAATGTTCATCTCGTTTGAACTCAGAATCACTTATACTTTACGTTAATATTCAATCTTTACGTACGTTAAGGCAGTCATATCATGTACGCTACACTCTGTTCGTTGCGTACGTTATGTATGATCAGAACACCTTTTTGCAACTTCGTTTTCTTCGATGCTTTGCTTCGTCTCTTTGTTATTTTGTATTGAGTAACAACTTAAGTTATCAAAACATTATTATAGTATGTATGGAACAAAATGTTCCAACCAGCGAAGCTTCTCTTTCAGCATTCCTTCGTCCGCGTCCGCGACCGCAACCACGCCCACGTCCACCTCTCAATGTACTATAAGCATAAATAGTCAATATACAGGAAACAATATCGTTATAATGTTCAAGTATAAAGAGGTATAACATGTAAAGGACGAGATAGAGTTTAGGAACTTACAACCACTGTTTGCACGAAGACGTAGGCAGTATAGTGATGTTATTCACGACCGATTACCTCAAAAGACATATATGACACCTATTTTAACCCAATGGCCAAGATATCTATAATCCTAGCTCCGATACCATATTCTGTAACACCCCGATATATTCAGGAATATTACAGCGCCGTAAATCCTTTACATAAAAATTTACATGGCTGAAAGAATGAAAAGACAATAACAGATACCAATATATGAAAGTAACTGAAATAAAATACAACAGTTCTGGGCTAATACCGAGAATACAAATATCCAAAGGAAGAATTATTAATACATCACCAAATCCAATCACCACAAACAACAGACAATTAAACCCGGCCGGAGCATCACTGTGCACCCTCGTCCTCATGAAGCTCCAGTAGTTGTTTCCCTGCTCTCCTGGATCCTGAACATAAACAAATGTTCACCCCCAAAAGGGTTAGCACAACGATGCTAGTACAAGTACTACAACATATTATTCAACATCTCATAAATAACATACACAAATGATAATCATAATATGATATGACAACATACACATGGTAATTCCGATGATCCACCGTTCACTGCTTAGAACCACCGATGATTCCGTCAAACCAACCCGAGGTGGAAATACCCGTCCGATAATCCAGCGCACGCTAGCATAGATCCCCCGATGATCCCGTCGGACCAACACGAGGTGGACATACAACAATGACATATATGCACAACAATATGTATAACATCAATACATAGAACAATTAAAGTACTTGCCTTGATTCGATGACAAGAATAACACTTCGACGAATATCTAAACGCTCGAAGGTCTCCCCTTCGATTAATCACGTTGCAAAACTCGAACCTTAAACAAAAGAAATAATAAAGAATTCATCTCACGTCGAATAACTAACGTACGAACATCTAGCAATCCAAACTATGGCTGAAAGTTTATAAAACGTATCCTGTCTGAAATGCATAACGTCCGTTACATACCCTTTGTAGCGTACGTTTAACCTACTCGTTAGCATACGTAAGCTACGAAGTCTAGCGTATGCTAACTATGTATCGACAGTTCCTCTCTGATCAGTCAACTGACTCATTTGATGATATAACGTACATTACATACACAACGTAACGTACGTTAATTGTTCCCGTTAGCGTACGTAAGCTTCAGAGCCTAGTGTACACTAAACATGCATCCGACATTCTCTTCCATGATCAGACAACTGACTCGCCGCATGAAAATCTTAGTGTTAACGTTCGTTAACTCCATGCATGATACACTCATGAAAACTTGAATGATCTAATGGTGTTAAATGTCTTACAACTTCAAGGATAAGCATATCATCATGATGTCATACATGCATCCGACAGTCTCTTCCCTGATCAGACAACTGACTCGCCGCACGAAAATCTCAGTGTTAACGTTCGTTAACTCCATGCATGATACACTCATGAAAACTTAAATGATCTAATGGTGTTCAATGTCTTACAACTTCAAAGATAAGCATATCATCATGATGTCATACTCCAATCTTTGATCACAAATTCTCTTACATAATTCAGTTATTCTGAGGTTGATAAACTAGCTACCAATATCATCAACATATTCCAGCTTCATCATGAAGATTAATTTACTAAATCAACTTCAACCTTTGGTGATCCTTCATCTAATTCCGTTAAGAAAAAGTGATACCAATACTAAATCAATGACCATTATGGAAACACTATTTAATACGGATAATCAATCTCATAACATTACTCTCATCATTTGACGACACAGGATTCCAACTATGATGTTCTCAACAATGATATCTTAAGCATAATCATCCCAACTTCTAAACATGATGTTTGGTTGAATAAATCATCCATGGAACTTAATATCTTGATAGCATGATCATCATATCCTTAAGAACACGAATCCAAGGTTGGAGATAGCATTAACATATCTTAAGATGAAGAAAACACCGAGACAATAGGTAGAATCCAACTCCGGTTGCTTGTGTGGCAATCCAAAATGATTCTCCACTTCAATAATCAAGTATAAGTAATCTCCAATCTTCAATGACCAAGAATTAAGTGATCTAAAGGTGTTTAAGGTGGCTGGGAACTCTCTGGGGATGAAGTATGTTGAAAACCAAGTGAAAGAAATGAATGAAATGAAATGGGGTGATGTCTTATTTATAACTTTCTGACCTTAACGTACGTTAGCCTTCATGCATAACGTACGTTAGTCGCTTAGCGTACGCTACCCAGTATACTTAGCGTACGCTATCGTCACCGATAATTAACTGTTGTCATTCTGTACTCGATTAGGTACGCTACACCATCAGGTTACGTACGTTACACCCATTAGCATACGCTAGACACATTCCTTAGCGTACGTTAACACTCGTTGACTTCAAAACTGTCCAAGTTCATCCGCGGGAATCTTATCCAGACCCATCGTCCGGCTGGCGCATGTGCTAGCCGCCCAGCTCAATTATTGGCCTTTTTACGTACGCTATCTTTGGCAGATAACGTACATTAAGCGTCCTTCTTAGCGTACGTTATCACGTACTTGCATGAGAAAATTTACACGTTGCTTAATATCTTGATAGCATGATCATCATATCCTTAAGAACACGAATCCAAGGTTGGAGATAGCATGAATATACCTTAAGATGAAGAAAACACCGAGACAATAGGTAGAATCCAACTCTGGTTGCTTGTGTGTCAATCCAAAATGATTCTCCACTTCACTGATCAAGTATAAGTAATTTCCAATATTCAATGACCAAGAATTAAGTGATCCAAAGGTGTTTAAGGTGGCTGGGAACTTTCTGGGGATGAAGTATGCTGAAAACCAAGTGAAAGAAACGAATGAAATGAAATGGGGTGATGTCATGTTTATAACTTTCTGACCTTAACGTATGTTAGCCTTCGAGCATAACATACGTTAGTCACTTAGCGTACGCTACCCAGTATACTTAGCATACGCTATCGTCACTGATAGTTAAATGTTCTAATTCTGTATTCGATTACGTATGCTACACCATCAGTTTACGTACGTAAGTTACACCCATTAGCATACGCTAGACACATTCCTTAGCGTACGTTAACACTCGTTGACTTCAAAACTATCCAGCCACGGGAATCTTATCTGGACCCATTGTCTGGTTGGCGCATGTGCTAGCCACCTAACTCAATTATTGGCCTCTTTACGTACGCTACGCTTCATTCGTAGCGTACGCTATCACGTACTTGCATGAGAAAATTTACATGTTGCTATAATCATGCATAAGGATACAAACACGAGAAATATCATACTTCGATTATTGATATCACAAATCCGAATAATACAGGGCTCAATTACAGATGAAATACTCATAATTAATCCGGATATTACCGAATGCCACTCGGAGGATGTAATAGTGAAGGCATTGTACTCGTTATTATGTAAATCATTATCAGAAGGCAATTGAATGTTTGTTTATTTACTGGTAGTCACTGGCATTTCTGACTCGTAATTATATATAGAAACTAGTCCGTGTATTTGAGAGCAAAACATTCCACTCCTTATTGGATAAGGGGATTGGCATTGGAAAGGTTTATGGCTCAAATACTTAATCGTCTGGAAGTCGATGAAACTTGACTGTGCGTTAAGTTTATGTGAAGACTTGTATGATGTGTTCTTTGACTTGGAGAGTGCCTGTCGATCACTATTGGTTAGTGGGAGAACACATTATAGGTATGCTAATGAGATTAGTATACTCGAACCGATTCATTCTTGATTCGTCAAACGGATTTCACTCCGGGACAGTCAATGATGGAATCGATAGGTTGCCATAGGTATTCCTGAACCTTCGACTTGAGGATTTAGTAGGGATGTGCTTGTGATGTTAAGATTTTCATTAGAGTAGTTCGACCCAGAAAACCGAAAGGTATTGGTCAACCTCGACGTGCATCTTGACGGGCAAGTAGCAGGTTCTACTAAATGCCAAGATATGATTCTCTCTCCTGTTAGTGAACGGGTATATGTCCTATGCGGTTAATGGCAAATGAGATCATAAATCTTTGGCCAAAGCATTGGAGCTGGTTGTATTGGATACACGAGAGCTCAGTGATCTTGATTTACATTATCTCATGCAAAGCGTCAAGTACAAATAGGGTTTGACTGACCGTGACCCTATAACTTGATCAGGACATTTGAAAGAAGGGTTTATACGTATACTGGTATTCATGACAGAAAGGTTTTGTAATGATCCCCATCATTCGTTCTCAGTTAGGTTACAGTATAGGCCGCCAGGCTGGCTAGGTGGTGCTATTACTCTTTGGTTCCTCCCATTTCTAACTGAGACGGACCTACCGAGTTGCGCAATAGGATTGGAAACAGAATGAATCGAGCTTAGTCTATCTTAATGAATATTAGATATTGGATGTCTACATAATTTCGGGACATTGGATGTCTAAATTAATTTGTTGGATAGATTAATTTACGGCGTAATGAATTAAATAAATTACTGGGAAATTAATTTGATTCACATATATAAGTATTTCTTGGAGAAATCAATTATATTATTTTGTATTTGATATAATTAATTAATTGGATTAATTGATTGATATAAATACATCGAGACGGAATGGAGTTTATCGGATTAGACTCGCGGGAGTCCGAAACGAACCGAACTCCATAAACTCTTCCACATGGCCGCCCAACCCCACCATGATACAAGTCTTGATTCTTTTCTTTTGTTTAAGTTTAAGACCAAGACTTGTGATCAATAATGGATTTAATAAACATGAGATGCTTATTATTAAGGGGACTAAACCTTGTCATATGAAGTGAATGATTGTGAAGACATGTTAAAAGGTCTCCTCCTCCTTCTTGGTTGAGACTTACGGTTCATTTTTTATTGAACAAGTGAGAGAGAGACTTTGAGTTGTCTTCTACATTCATTTTCATCTCCTTCATAACCTTTTTCATTTTTCTTAGAGAAAAATTGAGAGAAAAATAGACAGAATATATTTATATATATATATATATATATATATATATATATATACACTTAGAGTGTAATAGACAATATTAGCAAGCTCCTATAACCTTGTTCTAGACGTATCTGTTGGGATAACAATCCCTGTATTGAAATTGTCCGGATAAACAATCCTTGTATCGAAAGATCATGACAGAATGTTTTGACAATGTGCCAATCCAGCATACAACAATCAACTGTATCGAAATGCTCATCAAAGGTGTCATCCTGTATCGAAGACTTCTCGTAGTTCCAGCATAAAGTGACTCTATCATACAGTAAAGGAGTCTCATAAGACTAAGTATGGAAGCTGTCTTGAAACGACAATACAACTATCATTCAATACAGTATCCAAACAGGACAAGAAGGAATCTTTGTTATTCGCTAAAGTCAAAGTCCCGTTTAAGAAGATATATTTAAATACTAAAGGATAAAGTATTTAAATATGAATCCGTCAGAGATCTTCAATCTAGTGCAAAATCCGGATCGTGTTTTATTCAAACACATCATCCCATTGGAACGGACTTCTACTCAACGGATCTATCTCAACGGATATATCTCAGAAGGCTATATATATCCCCAGTCTTTGAAGATCAACATACTGACAAAATTATCTACAACGAAGTTATCAACATATACATCTGAGCAAACATATCTTGCAAAGCATACTTCTATTCTTAAAGAAGAGATATACAAGTGCTCAAACTGTGAACAACACATCTTCAGCTAAAAGCTCAGAAAGTCAAAGCTGTTGTTCAATCATTGTTCTACCCTTGAACAAAACCCATCAGCCCTGCGTGGACTGAGAAACCTTGTATTCATGAACTGTGTGTGACGGACTTGCATTGAAGAGACGAAGCTTCGGAACTGTGTGTGAAGAAGACAGTTAAGTGAAAGCTTAAACCAATCTGTGTGAACGGTTGAAGGCTAAGATCATTATATCAATCTGTGTGAACGATATATTGATTAGGTTTGATTATAAATACGTAGTTGTGTACGTAGTATTTATAATAAACATTTTCACTCCTGTGTGGAGGACCAGTGGACGTAGAGGGGTTTACCTCGAACCACTTTAATTACTGTGCCAGTTACCTTCTGCATTTACTGTTTTAATATCTGTGATTAATTTTTAAATATACATTTCATATCTAGTTGCTGCATTTACAGCAACTTACTTTAACAAGACTTCCGCTACGCACTCAGATTTAAAAACCGTACAGCTTGTTGTTTAAAACACTTTCCAAGCTGTATTCTATATACTTAGTGGCTAACAAGTGGTATCAGAGCGGTTGATTCTAAAAAGAATCAGTCGTATTTTTGATTGAATCGGATCCTTAAATCACTTATTTTTGTAAAACAATCTTTTTCTTCCCTATACTCTCATATGGATTCATCATTTATCAATAAAGTTCCTATGTTTTCTATTAACGGATTTGATGATTGGAGAATTAGAATGGAGGCTCATCTTACAGCAATGAACAAAGAGATGATTTTTGTCATACAGGATGGCCCCATAAAGATTATGAAGGTAAATCCGGCCCCAATGATTGAAGGCCAAGATCATGCAGAGATGCTCGAGAAAGAGCGCGAACAATGGGCTACTGACAAAAGAAATCGCACCAACCTTGACAATGTCGTGAAGAATGCGCTATTTGTCACTCTTGACAAAGGCACAATCTCTAAGGTAAAGAGCTGTAAATCAGCCAAGGATATCTGGGATAAACTCAAGTTAATTTGTGAGGGAACTGAGCTCTCAAAAGAAAAAAAGATTTCAAAATTAACTCAGCAATTTGAATCTTTTGAAATGAAACCAACTGAAACACTTGAGGAACTTGACCTCAGATTCACTGGCATTGTTGGTGAACTTGAAGCATTAGGCAAGATTTATACCCAAAGGGAGAAAAACCTAAAAATTTTCAGATCACTCCCTGCCCGATGGGACATTAAGACCACAGCTATGCTTGTGTCGTGCAATCTTAGTGAAATATCTACTTTTGATCTCTTTTCTGACCTCAAAGCATTTGAGTACGATATAGACAGGAGAGAGAAAGCTGAAGAATATCCCGCCAGGACTACAGCCTTAGCCGCTGTATCCAACCAAAGACACAGCATGCCGAGCTCATCAAAGCCCATTCATAAGAATTCTGACAGCGACAACGACATCCTGTCACAAGACGAAATGGCGCTCCTCATGCATAAGTTCAAGAAGTTTATCAAGCTGTCGGGAAAGACTCCATATAGGCCCAAGCCTGTACACAAGGTAAGTACTGACACTTCCTCTGGTGATGCAAACCTGTGTTATAATTGCAGGAAACCAGGGCATTATGCAAATAAATGTCCTCATCCCAAAGTTCAAAGGTTGCCGGAAGCTGAGCAACAAGAAAAGGATGAAAGAAGACGTGCTTGGAAAAACAAGCTCAAGGACCTGATTGGTGAATCAGAAGCCTCCCCCGTACCATCAAAATCCAAAGAATGTCTTGGTAGTCATCGATGATGATTCATCTGATGATGATTTCGAAGATAAAGCCTATATGTGCTTTATGGCCAAGGACATTCCGGAAGATGAAGATAGCGATGATGAGGTAAGCTTAACTTTAGCTATTCGCTCCAATGCATCTCATACTTATGCAAACATGATGAATGAGTTTAAGACCATTCAAATGGCCCATGAGACTTTGAAAAATGAAAATATACAGCTCCAACTTTTTAACTTAGAGCTGAAAGAAGAAAACGACTTGCTGAAAGTAAATTACGAAAATATGTCAATTGATTGTGAAAACAGCAAAGTCTAGTATGAAAAACTCATGGAGAGCAATCATCAACATGCTCATGAACTAAGTGAAACTAAATCTCATAGTGAAAACAATACAAATGATTTTGTTCTGCTTCAAGCCAAAGTAAAAACTCTCGAAAAACGAGAAGGAGAACTTGAGACCATTCTGAAATCTTTCGAGAAATCATCCAAAAGAATGGAAGAAATTCTAAGCACTGGGCAACATGCTCATGATAAAAGTGGCTTAGGATAAAGCTCATTTTCCAATAAAGGGAAAACTAGTACTATGTTCGTGAGGGGTGTGGAACCCATTCCTGTATCGGAATAAGTTCCGAGTCATGTAAAGGAACTCGTTGTACCGCGAACAGAAAAAGCTACCATTCCGCCACATCAGTCCTATTCCAGACAGCGGAATCACCAGCCATTCAGACCCGTAAGGCGCACCCAATAGGATGCTTTCCGATCATTTCAACAGCGCCAACAGCCGTTCAGAAAGAAGGTTGTATCCAAATATCAAAGGCCCGCACGTCAGTACTTTCCGTACAGCATGCCTAGGTATTGGATACAAGAGCCTCGTCATTTCTCGCGACAGCAAGTTTCTGCACAGTATCAACAACAGCGTTGGAAATCCAACTGGAGACCCAGAAGGAAAGCTGTTAGGCCTAAGAAAATGGCTCCACCTCCAAGACGGCATTCGTACTGGACTTATAATAACCCTGAATTTTACATGCATAATAATTATCACGGTTATATCAACTACGTACATGCCCGACGTAGAAATCGCAATTACGGACCTAAACCATCCTACAGTAAACCTATTGCTGTCAGGAAAATCTGGGTACCTAAAGGTACTAACATCCATGGACCCAACAATCAAAGGGGACCAAAATCTACTTAATTTATTTGCTACAGGACATTTTGGAGAAGGACATCTGGTACTTCGACAGCGGATGTTCCCGGCACATGACAGGAGATAAAAGCAAGCTGTCAGATTACGTAGAAGGACGCGGTCTAAAAGTGCGCTTCGGTGATAAATGTAAAGGAAGAACAAGAGGGAAGGGAACCCTACTTGTAGGAAAATTCAAAGTCACCGATGTAGCTTATGTTGAAGGCTTACATTACAATCTACTTTGTATTAGCCAGTTCTGTGACAAACAGTTCTCGGTGAAGTTCTATATAGATCACTGTAGAGTCAAGAACATCCTAACCAAAGAAGTTGTGCTCACAGGAAGCAGATCAGGTAATATGTATATTGCTGACTGGATGCCTAGGAGCTCTACAATTCCTTGCTTTGTTGCCAAAGGCACTGCAGATCTAAGCTGGCTATGGCACAAGAGGATGTCACACGTCAACTTCAAGACGATTAACAAACTCTCCAGACAGGGAATGGTTAGAGGATTGCCAAATGTTTCATTCCAAAAAGACAACGTATGTGGACGATGTCAGAAAGGCAAGCAGAAAGCTTCAAAATGAAAAAGGGTCGAGTATCATGTCCATTCGTTCCGACAGAGGTACATTATTTACTAACCGATTTATTGAGCAGTACTGTTCGGAAAATGGGATACAACACGAATACTCAGCTGCCCGTACACCTCAACAAAATGGTGTTTCCGAGCGAAAGAACAGGATGCTGAAGGAAGCAACAAGGACAATGATTGCCGAAAGCAAGTTGCCACAGCGTTTCTGGGCCGAAGCCACCAAAACAGCGCTTCTTTGATGATTATTCCAGGTATGCTTGGACAATTTTCCTAGGCAAGAAGAAGGAAACAACATTAAAGCTGCCCGAGCACCTGAGAAAGCTTCAAAATGAAAAAGGGTCGAGTATCATGTCCATTCGTTCCGACAGAGGTACATTATTTACTAACCGATTTATTGAGCAGTACTGTTCGGAAAATGGGATACAACACGAATACTCAGCTGCCCGTACACCTCAACAAAATGGTGTTTCCGAGCGAAAGAACAGGATACTGAAGGAAGCAACAAGGACAATGATTGCCGCAAGCAAGTTGCCACAGCGTTTCTGGGCCGAAGCCACCAAAACAGCGTGCTACACACAAAACCGTTGTATCATCAACAAGCATCACAACAAAACAGCTTATGAGGTATGGAACAACAAAACTCCATTAGTTTCGCGCTTTCACATTTTTGGATGCAGATGTTACGTTTTGAACAACGGTAAGGATCAACTTAGAACCTTCGATGAGAAATCAGATGAAGGGATATTTGTAGGATATTCCTCTGTTAGCAAAGCTTACAGGATCTTCAATAAAAGAAAGCTAAAAATTGAGGAATCAGTTCATGTAGTGTTCGATGAACTTCACTATGATCCTACAGGAGTAGAAGACCTTTCTCAGAACATCCAACAACTTTCCATCATAGATCGACCAACTCCTATCGAACCTATCGTTGACCTAGAAATCAACCCTGCAGCTGTAATAACTGACGTAGATGAAGCCGATGCTGTACAAGCTGAAGCCGAAACTACAGCAACTCAAGATATAGTACGGGACCCCGAATTAGAACCCGACAGAAGATGGTTGAGAGATCACCCGCAAGAGATGATCATTGGAAACATTGATGCTGGTGTTTCTACCCATAGGAGAATACAGAGTACACAAGTAAATGTACTATGTGCGCAAGAAGACCCCGAGTCAGAGATATCTCCATTTCGTGAATAGAAATATCTATCCGAGCTTAGAAGACTTAATATGTGCACTATTGCTGTATTCTTAGCCCAATCCGAACCTGTTTCTACCAAAGAAGCTCTCAACAACTCTCATCGGATCACATCTATGGAAGAAGAGCTTAACGGTTTCGAAAGAAACAACGTATGGTATCTTGTACCCAGACCTACGCATCAATCAGTAATTGGAACCAAATGGGTATTCAGAAACAAGAAGGATAGAAATGGACTCATTATCAGGAATAAATCCCAACTAGTCGCTCAAGGCTATAGACAGGAAGAAGGCATAGACTACGATGAGACATTTTCCCCTGTAGCCAGACTATAAGCCATTAGGATATTTTTAGCATTTGCCGCCCATAAGAGCTTCATTGTATACCAAATGGAAGTCAAAAGTGCTTTCCTGAATGGAGACCTTGCTGAAGAAGTATATGTTGAACAACCACCATGGTTTGTCAATCCAGAAGGCGAAGGCCTAGTATACAGGCTAAGGAAAGTACTGTATGGACTTAAGCAAGCCCCGATAGCATGGTATGAGACCCTGTCCCAGTATCTAACCGATAATGGATTCGAGAAAGGTGCTGTGGACAAGACCTTATTCAAAATACAGGAAGGTGATGACCTTCTAATGGTTCAAATATATGTAGACGATATAATATTTAGTTTAACTAACCTTGCTTTATGTCAAAGGTTCTCTCATCTCATGCAAAGTAAATTTGAAATGAGTATGATGGGAGAACTTAGTTATTTCCTAGGTTTGCAGGTAAAGCAGTTGCCTACAGGGATTTTCATCAACCAGGAAAAAATACAGCAAGGAGCTTCTCAACAAATTTGGAATGAATACTTACAAATCATCGTCAACCCCCATGAGCACTTCCGTACAAATTAGTGCTGATGAAGCTGGAAAGCCGGTTGATCAATCACTCTACAGGAAGCTTATTGGATCAATCCTGTACCTAATGGCTAGCAGGCCCGATATCCAGTTTGCTGTGGGAGTATGTGCGCGATATCAAGTATCACCTAAAGAATCACACTTCGCAACAGCTAAACGAATCATGAAATATGTCAAAGGAACAGTCGATGTAGGACTGTGGTATCTTAAAAAAGGCGGATTCAATTTAGTTGGCCACAACAACTCGGATCTCGGAGGTTGCAAGCTAGATAGGAAGAGTACAAGCGGTACTTGTCACTTTCTTGGACCTAGACTTGTGTCTTGGTTTCGCAAGAAACAATTGGCAAACTCGCTTTCAATAGCTGAATCAGAATACTATGCTGCTGGTAGTTGCTGTATGCAGATCATTTGGATGCAACAACAGCTGTCAGACTATGGAATTGAAGCCAAAGAAATGCCTATTATGTGCAATAGCACGAGTGCAATTTCTATCACTCACAACCCTGTATTGCACTCGAGCACCAAGCATATTCACATGAAGCATCATTTCATTCAGAATCATGTTGAGAACAAGGATGTTCGGCTGGAAAAAGTTCATACAGATATCCAGTTAGCCGACATCTTCACCAAACCTCTCGACATAGCAAGATTCTGCATGCTTTGACATGAATTGGGATTGCTACATCCTAACTCACTGTAAGTTTTTAATGCTTTTACTCATCAAATTGAGGAGGAATGCTGTAAGACCCAAGAATACAGTATCCACCGTTAGTTAACTGTACACTCAGTCTATCAGAACAGCATTGTAGGAACAAAGAGACATGAATTATCCTACAACTGACGTGTGCAATAATTAAGGGGGAATACAGTACGACCCAAGAATACAGCATTCATCCGAAAGCTGCTGTATCCGAATTGAAACTCGTATGTACCTTTTAAGGGGGAACGCTGTATTTTCACGGATACTGCACCTACAATGGGAAATTAGTTAACATGTTATTTATTTTTAAACAATATTTTATGTCCACGTACCCTGTTATTATTACAAGTCGTTTGCATTAAATGCTTTACACGACATCTGGACATTGGTATCTTCAAAGCCACGATGTTTCAAATTTTTTATTAATTGTACACCGCCGTTTCGAGCAATAAGGGTAATTTGATAAGTCAGAAGTGGGACCCGCTCTTATTTTAAATTGGATAGATAAGTTGTACCGGTTACACTCAGTCCATCGTGGTCGTTTATTTCAAACAACGTTTCCCATCCCTTAAATCTGGCCGTTCAGTCTCTGAAAATCCTTCTTCGCTGCCCATTATAAATGGACTGTAAATGCCATTTGAGACTCTTTACGCTTTCTGCATATTGTAAGAGTTCTTGTGCATACAGCCTACAAACCTTTTTGTGTTTACTGCATTTTCTTTGAAACCTTTATAACTTTTCTTCGAGAATCATCAATGGCATCTTCTCAGACCTCTTCCATCTCGCTCAAGAAATCTTCCAACATCATCGACGAATGGATCTTTTCTAGATCTGTCGTGCTTGAACGTGTTCGTTCCGAAGTGGATGACGTCGAATCGATGGAGTACGTCATCACTAGGATTCGTCAGCAAGGCCTTTATCGCCTTAGAAGCCACACTGCTGAACGATTTGATGTTCATCTGGTTGAGGAGTTCTAC
The DNA here is from genome assembly GCA_033398695.1 of Orobanche coerulescens. NCBI lineage: Eukaryota > Viridiplantae > Streptophyta > Magnoliopsida > Lamiales > Orobanchaceae > Orobanche > Orobanche coerulescens. The sequence goes on from CM065809.1 coordinate 94,973,921, forward strand.
CTCAATGCTGCTGTTCGTTTCCTTTTGCTGGCTCAGGGAGGACATGTTGCTCTCATCACAGCTGTCGTTCGCGGAATCGAAATCCGTGTTGACCAAGAGCTTCTCCAGAATATCTACAGGCTTCCTGCTGATGGCCTGACAATGGAAGATCTTGAGACCGTTGGGTCCCAAGAACTGTTGACCGCTTAATATGGGTTGTTCACCGGTTAAGCATTGTTGGGAAAACAAGAACCCTGTATCGAAACAGCAGGGATATTCAATTCCTGTATCGATTTGTATTGATAAGAGGTTTTGACATATATGCCAATCCTCAATACAGTAAAGGAAACTGTATCGAAGAGTTGAAGTGTCAACTTGTATCGACGAACTGTCTCGAATCTAGCAAATAGTGAAACCCTTCAGTACAGCAAAGGTGTCGTATAAAGACCAAGTATGGAAACTGTCTCGAATCACCAAAACAGTTATCTTCCATACAGCTCTCAACAGGACAAAGAAGGAATCTTCATAAGTCAAGTACCGTTGATAAAGAAGTATTTAAATACTCAAGGATAAAGTATTTAAATACTGTCAGTCAACAGATCTTCATATCCCACTAAAACCGGATCGTGTCTTTAATCCCGTTGGAACGGAATCTTGCTCAACGGATACATATCAACGGATATATATTTCACAGACTATATATATCTCATCTTGGCATTGAAGATTGACTACCAAAAACCCTAAGCTATCGAAATTATCAAGCTATCAAAGTTATCATCAGAGCAAAACATATCTCCAAAGCTTACTGCAATTAAGATCTAAAGAGATATACAGTGCTCATCATCTTGAACAACACTTCATTAGCTGAGAGCTCTTAAAGTCAAAGTTGTTGTTCATCCTCTATTCTATACTTTGAACAAACCAAGATCAGCCCTGTGTGGACTGAGTAATCTGTGCTTCTCCTGAACTGTGTGTGAAGGATTTGCATCGAAGAAGACGAAGCTTCAGAACTGTGTGTGAAGAAGCAAGTCAAAGCATTAGCTCAAAACCAATCTGTGTGAACGGTTGAAGCTAAGATCTTTATATCAATCTGTGTGAACGATATATTGATTGTGTGTTGTTATAATTACGTAGTTGTGTACGTAGTAATTATAATAAACTTTTTACTCCTGTGTGGAGGACCAGTAGACGTAGAGGGGTTTACCTCGAACCACTTTAATTACTGTGTTATTTACCTTCAGTTTTTACTGTGTTAAGTACAGTGATTATTTAAGTATACTTTGCATATCATGTTGCTGTATCCACAGCAACTTACTGTATCTAAGACTTCTGCTACGCACTCAGATTTAAAATCAGTACAGCTTGTTGTTTAAAACCTTTCCAAGCTGTATCCAGTATACTTAGTGGCCAACAATATAACAAAGATCATCTCTTCGTGCATTGCTGCAAGATGAGCCTCCATCCTAATTCTCCAATCATCAAATTCGTTAATAGAGAACATAAGCACTTTGTTTATCATAGAAGTATCCATGTGAAAATAAAGAAATGAAAGAGACTTTTTAAAAGAGTAAGTGATTTTGGATCTGAATCGGTTTAAAAATACGACTGATTCTTTTTAGAATCAACCGCTCCGATACCACTTGTTGGAAGATTCAAAGTCACTGATGTTGCATATGTTGAAGGCTTACAGTACAATCTACTTAGTATCAGCCAGTTCTGTGATAAACAATTCTCGGTGAAATTCTATATAGATCGCTGTAGAGTCAAGAACATCAAAACCAAGTAAGTTATGCTTACAGGAAGCAGATCAGGTAACATGTATATCGCTGACTGGAAGCTTATGAGCTCCTCAATTCCATGCTTTGTTGCCAAAGGCACTGCAGATCTTAGCTGGTTATGGCACAAGAGGATGTCTCACGTCAACTTCAAGACGATCAACAAGCTCTCAAGACAGGGAATGATTAGAGGTTTGCCAAATGTATCATTTAAGAAGGACAACGTCTGCGCACCGTGTCAGAAAGGCAAGCAAATCAAGTCAACCCTGAAGAGAAAATCCTACCTTTCAACCCAAAGAGTGTTGGAAATGCTACACATGGATCTCTACGGTCCTGTAGACCCAATAAGTTTGGGAGGTAAGAAATACTGCATGGTTGTTGTTGATGATTATTCCAGGTATGCTTGGACGATCTTCCTTAGCAAGAAGAAGGAAACAACATCAAAGCTACCCGAGCTCCTGAGAAATTTGAAAAATGAAAAGGCATTGAGTATCGTGTGCATTCGTTCTGACAGTGGTACAGAATTTACCAACCGCTTTATAGAGCAATACTGTTCGGAGAATGGAATACAGCACGAATACTCAGCTGCCCGTACACCTCAACAAAATGGTGTTGCCGAGCGAAAGAATAGGACGTTGAAAGAAGCAACAAGGACAATGATTGCCGCAAGCAAGTTGCCACAGCGTTTCTGGGGTGAAGCAACCAATAAAGCATGCTACACTCAAAACCGCTGTATCGTCAACAAGCACCACAACAAAACAGCATATGAGGTATGGAACAACAAAACTCCGTTAGTTTCGTATTTCCACATTTTTGGATGCAGATGTTATGTATTGAATAATGGGAAGGACCAACTTAGAACCTTTGATGAGAAATCAGATGAAGGAATATTCGTAGGATAATCCTCCGTCAGCAAAGCTTTCAGAATCTTTAATAAAAGGAAGCTGACGATCGAGGAATCAGTTCATGTAGTGTTCGACGAACCTCACCATGACCCTACAGGAGTAGAAGATGTTACCCAGAACATTCAACATCTATCTATCTTGGATCCTCCAACTCCCATAGAACCTGTCGTTGATTTAGAAATCAACCCCGTAGCTGTAAGAATCGAAGTGGATGAAGCTGACGCTGTACAAGCTGAAGCTATATCCACAGAGTCTCTCGATACAGTACGGGATCCTGAATTAGAACCCGACCGAAGATGGTTGAGAGATCACCCACAAGAGCTGATCATTGGAAACATAAATGCTGGTGTTTCTACTCATAGGAGAATACAAAGTACACAAGGAAATGTACTTTGTGCACAAGAAGAACTTAATACTGAGATATCACATTTTCCTAAATGGAAATCTCAATCCGAGCTTAGAAGACTCAATATGTGCATTATCGCTGTATTCTTAGCCCAGTCCGAACCTGTTTCGACCATAGATGCTCTTAATTATTCTCACTGGATAACATCTATGGAAGAATAGCTTAACGGTTTCGAAAGAAACAATGTATGGTATTTTGTACCCAGACCTACACATCAATCGGTTATAGGAACCAAATGGGTATTTCGAAACAAAAAGGATCGAAATGGACTTATTATAAGGAACAAGTCTAGACTAGTCGCACAAGGCTATAGTCATGAAAAAGGCATAGACTATGATGAAACCTTCTCCCCTGTAGCGAGACTAGAAGCCATTAGGATATTTTTAGCCTTTACCGCCCATAAGAGCTTTATTGTATACCAAATGGACGTCAAGAGTGCATTCCTCAATGGAGACCTTGCCGAAGAAGTTTATGTTGAACAACCACCAGGGTTTGCCAACACAGACGGTATCGACTTAGTATACAGGCTAAGGAAAGCGCTGTATAGACTTAAACAAGCCCCTAGAGCCTGATACAAAACCTTGTCCCAGTATGTAACCAACAACGGATTTGAGAAAGGTGCTGTGGACAAGACCTTGTTCAAAATACAGGAAGGTGATGACCTTCTTATGGTACAAATCTATGTGGATAACATAATTTTTGGTTCAACTAACCTTGCTTTGTGTCAAAGGTTCTCTCATCTCATGCAAAGCAAATTTGAAATGAGTATGATGGGGGAACTTAGTTATTCCCTAGGTTTGCAGGTAAAGCAGTTGCCTACAGGTATTTTTATCAACCAAGAAAAATACAGCATGAAGCTTCTCAACAAATTTGGAATGAACACTTCCAAACCATCGTCAACCCCCATGAGCCCTTCCATGCAAATTAGTGCTGATGAAGCCGGAAAGCCGTTTGACCAATTACTCTACAGGAAGCTCATTGGTTCCCTCCTGTACCTAACGGCTAGCAGGCCCGATATCCAGTTTGCTGTTGGAGTGTGTGCGAGGTACCAAGTAGCACCAAAGGAATCACACTTCAATATAGCTAAACAAATCCTGAAGTATATTAAAGGAACAGTCGATGTAGGACTATGGTATCCTATAGAAGGCGGATTCGATTTAGTTGGATACAGCGACTCAAATCTCGGAGGCTGCAAGCTAGATAGGAAGAGTACAAGTGGAACTTGTCACTTCCTTGGACCTAGACTCGTTTCTTGGTTCAGTAAGAAGCAATTGGCTAACTCTCTTTCCACGGCTGAATCAGAGTACTATGCTGCTGGTAGCTGCTGTATGCAGATTCTTTGGATGCAGCAACAATTGTCAGATTATGGAATCGATGCCAGAAAGACTCCAATCATGTGTGATATCACGAGTGCAATTGCAATAACGCACAATCCTGTCCTGCACTCGCGCACTAAGCATATCAACATGAAGCATCATTTTATAAGGAATCACGTCGAAAACAAAGATGTTCGCCTTGAAAAAGTTCATACAGACATTCAGTTGGCCGACATCTTCACCAAGCCTCTTGACACAGCAAGATTCAACATGCTCAGACAAGAATTGGGAATGATACAACCAGACTCCCTGTAAGTAATTTACTGTTTTTACTCAACAATTGAGGGGGAATGCTGTAAGACCCAAGAATACAGTATCCACCGTTAATTATCTGTACACTGTAACTGGCCAATACAAAGATTGTAGTGAACAAAGAAATATGAATCCTACAGCTGACGTGTGCAATAATTAAGGGGGAATACAGTAGGACCCATGAATACAGCATTAATCCAAAAATTTCTATATGGAATTTAAAACCTATAAGTACCTTTTTAAGGGGGAATGCTGTATCGACGCGGATACAACACATACTATAGGATTTCGATTCAGTATATATATATATATATTAGATTATATTGTTTCTTTTTAAAATGATTTTTGTCCACGTGCCCTGTTTTTATGTCAAACGTCATGTACATTAAATGCCTTACACGACATCTGGACAACTGAATCTCAAAAGCCGCGATGTTTTAAATTGTTAATGTCTTAAAACTGTCGTTTCAAGCATTTAGGGTGACACAAATGTCAGAAGTGGGACCCGGCTATATTTTAAACATTTTAATGGATTAGTGTACCAGTTACACTTAGTTCATCCTGATCGTTAATTTCAAAAACCGGTTCCCATCCCTTAAAATCTGACCATTCGTACACTGCAAAACCCTATTTCGCCGCCCAACTATTAAAGGACTGATACTGCCATTAGAGACTCTTTACGCTTTTTGCCAACTTAAGAGTTCTCAAGCAAAAACAGCCTACATACTTTTCTGCATTTTACTGCAAATTTTCGGTTATTCTCTTTCACTTTTCTTGAAAAATTATCAAATGGCTGGACAAACATCTTCGCCCGCACTGAAGAAAACCGCTAACATCATCGATGGACGGATCTTTTCAAGATCTGTTGTCATCGAACGTATTCTGTCTGAAACCAACGACGCAGAACCCATGGAGTACATCCTCACTCGTCTTCGTCAACAAGGCCTCTATCGCCTTGGAAGTCAAACTGCTGACAAGTACGATGCTCATATGGTTGAGGAATTTTACCTCAACGCCGCCGTACGCTTTTTGTCGTTGGCCCAAGGAGGTCACGTTGCTGACATTACCGCTACAATCCAAGGAGTTGAGATCTGTGTTGATAGCGATCTGCTCCAGAATATCTACAGGCTACCCGCTGATGGCCTGACAATGGATCAACTTGAGACATTTGGGTTTCAAGATCTAATAACTAAATTTTAGGGATTGTCCACAGGCTCAAAAGTTGTTGACATGGTTCAAACCACCTGTTACAAAAAGAATTTTTGTCTGCCTTATGTATATTTGCATGATTTCTGCTGCAGGATAATTGAGAATCGAACTGGTGCGTTCGAAATGTGTATCAATCTGAGGTTCAGGATGATGGTGGCTATTCTGACCTGTGAAAAGGTTAACTGGTGCCAGATAATCCTGAAGCGCCTGCAAGAGGAGGTGTGCAAGCCTGCCACCCAGAAGAAATCTTTTGGTTTGATGTTAAACCATATCCTGACGAAATGCAGACTCTCGCAATCCGCTGATGCGAATAAGAATAGCTCCAGGATATACCTAGGAGGCGTCAAGCCTACTGCGTATAATCAAACCACTATGGTCTGCAACCACCCGAAAACCGGAAGTATGCCCGTTTCCGCAAAATCCAAGAGATGAGTCTCTGAAGTTCCAGGACGTAGAATCTTCAAAGAAGAGAAAAAGATCTCACAGCAAGAAACCCATTGCTGGTGAGAAGCCCAAGAAGAAACTAAGGAGGATTTCTAAAGTCAAATCCACCAAACCCTCCGAAGAAGTTTCCCCCGTGGCTCAACCCACTGAAGAACAACCCCAGGGCTCAACCCCTGTGGAAGAGGTGTCCACTATTGTATCGACAGTAGATCCTGAGCCTTTGGTGGCTAGGACGGATGATGAGACATCTGCCAACGAGAAAGACTCTAGCGAGTCTGCTGCCCATTTGGAGCCAAAAGCTACTTCTCCTATGCGGGATTCCACACCCGTACAGGATCCATCTTCCTTAGGGGCACCATCCCCTGTATGGAATCCCACTTCCATACAGGATCCCACACCTGTAGAGGAATCCCTCGATACAGCGGACCCAGACGTTGTACGTAGTCCCTCCCCTGACATAATTATCCACAAAACTCTTCTCTCCGTGCAGATTGACCATGCATATGAAAGATTCCTACAATGGAAAGGCTACAGGCTAGCTCCGTATGAAACATTGTACAACTGGAGCAATTGGAGCCAAGAGGAAAGATTTGTATGAGAAGTGACGGACTCAACGGAAATTGAGGCCCTGATCCGATGGGACAATCTCTCCTGCAAAGAGCTGATTCAAAGCCATCTTTTGCAGAAATCTGACACAAGAAGGAAAGGAAAGGATAAGTCAGAGGACTCTCCCCCAAATCCAAAAGACGACGACGACAATGACTCAGACGACGATGACGATGCTTTTCAAGCTAGTCTGAGGATGAGTCGTGAAGAGGCTCAAGCTAGAGACGCCTCTCCACCAAAAGGTGACGAAGGGCCGTCGACTCGAAGCAATCCCCCTTCGCCACAGCAAGAGATAATTCCCGACGAAGAGGAATCAGTCCCTCAAGTCGAGGAAGTTGAAGCAGTTTTGGAACAGGCACCTGAGCCTGCTGCCACTGAAGAAGAAGTTGCCCGCGCCGTCCAGCAAGCGGAATCAGTCCCTATGCCGGAACAGGCGGAAGCTGAGAGACAAAAGGAGGAATCAGTCCCTCCTGTATCCACGTCTACAGACGTAACTTCGCAACAGGAGGACACTCAACCCCCTGCCGCCGAACCAGAACAAGCTGCTCCCGCCCCTTCAACCGTGGAATCCGAGGACGGTATCGTACCTGAGGATGTCCAACTTAGTTCACGCCAAACCGTGAACCTAAGGAGGTTGAACTGCTCTGAGGACTTTGCCCAACCAGATTCTCCGATTTCTTCCGCTAGGAAATAGCGCTTGCGTGCACTTGGTCTTCAAACTGTATTCATCCAGGATGCAGTGAATGCTCTGTGTTCTGTTGAGAAAGCATTGAATTGGATTCATACTTCTGCCGTGGAGGAGATGACCACTCTACAACATGAAGTATCTCGTGTTGTTGAAGCATTCGTTATTCTGCCAGAAGTGTTCAAACAAGCTCTGAAAATCATGGAAGACAAGCAGGAGCAACTCCTGAAGGAAGAAGCAACCAAAACGCGAATAGCTGAAGCCAAAACCGCATGTGCTATGATTGAAAACAGCTCTCAATTGCGCGCCCATGACAAATGTATCAAGGACATGTCGCAGACACTTTCCGCCCTTGTAGAAAGAATGACTAACATCGAGACGAAACAAGATGCTGCATTAGAGGTCCTAGAACGTCTTGATGAAGCCAAAAGGGGGAAGAGGCAAGAGAAGCTTCTAGGAGAATCAGGATACAGCAAGAAAGGGAATTTGAGGCCGCTCAAAACAGCATCACTGCTGAGTTAAACAATCTAGCCCCTACCTCTCAAAGTTTTAAGATTTCAGGCTCCCGACCTGAATTTCATGATCCAAATGTCCCGTGGCAAAACCTAATCCAAAGACCTTCTGAGATTCGTCTGCCGACCAACCGCCATCCTACTGCCGATGAGGTGAAGCAATGGAGGAAGAACGAACTGATGAGATACTTTGTTAAACTCATCAGGGAATCTGCCATCTTCAAGAGCTATAAAACATTAGCGGAGGCCGCAGACAAATTCTCGAAGATGCTAGAAGACGGAAAACTCCCTCCCCAGCTAGATATGAAGAGCAAGCACAGAAGAGGATACCGGATCACCCATCCAGAAGACTGGATTCTTGCCTTTGATAGATCCTATGAAGGAAGAGCTATATACCAGGATCGAGGCAATGATTCCCTTCACAACTGGTGGCGTGGAACCGAGAATGATCCAGGGAAAAGCCATGGAGACATGCGGACTATAGATAGGAGCTGAAATCCTTGTATATTATTTTTGTTTTGTAATTTCTCTTCGAAACAGCAAACCATGTACTAAATTTGTTTTGAATATCAATAAAAGTGTTTGTTTGTCTTGAAAGATTACAACTCGTAATCTACTGTGTTGATGTATGATTACTTAATTTGTTTCATAACTATCTCAAGTATAGAAACTTGATTGAAAATAAAGCTGTACGAACTTGTCTACGAACAGTTCATGATTTCAGTTGTAAAGCTTAGAATACATTGTAAGATTGTGCCCGCGCGCCAATCATAAGCTTAAGTTGTAAATACTCTTAGCTGTATCGAACTCGCCTGTGAGCAGTTCATTAATTAGACTAAGTTGCTGAAAGACATACCCTTTGACGAAAGACCAAGAAATCTGCTAGAAGTCATCAAAGAAGATCACTTCATGAAGAAGGTTTTGGCATCATCAAGAAGACTTGAATGTAAGAAAGTTAAAATCTTGGCAAATTGTCAAAAAGAGGGTAATTGTTGGGAAAACAAGAACCCTGTATCGAAATAGCCGGGATATTCAATTCCTGTATCGATTTGTATTGATAAGAGGTTTTGACATATATGCCAATCCTCAATATAGTAAAGGAAACTGTATCGAAGAGTTGAAGTGTCAACCTGTATCGACGAACTGTCTCGAATCCAGCAAATAGTGAAACCCTTCAGTACAGCAAAGGTGTCGTATAAAGACCAAGTATGGAAACTGTCTAGAATCACCAAAACAGTTATCTTCCATACAGCTCTCAACAGGACAAAGAAGGAATCTTCAGAAGTCAAGTCCCGTTGATAAAGAAGTATTTAAATACTCAAGGATAAAGTATTTAAATACTGTCAGTCAACAGATCTTCATATCCCGCTAAAACCGGATCGTGTCTTTAATCCCGTTGGAACGGAATCTTACTCAACGGATACATCTCAACGGATATATATTTCAGAGACTAAATATATCTCATCTTGGCATTGAAGATTGACTACCAAAAACCCTAAACTATCGAAATTATCAAGCTATCAAAGTTATCATCAGAGCAAAACATATCTCCAAAGCTTCCTGCAATTAAGATCTAAAGAGATATACAGTGCTCATCATCTTGAACAACACTTCATCAGCTGAGAGCTCTTAAAGTCAAAGTTGTTGTTCATCCTCTGTTCTATACTTTGAACAAACCAAGATCAGCCCTGTGTGGACTGAGTACTCTGTGCTTCTCCTGAACTGTGTGTGAAGGATTTGCATCAAATAAGACGAAGCTTTAGAACTGTGTGTGAAGAAGCAAGTCAAAGCATTAGCTCAAAACCAATCTGTGTGAACTGTTGAAGCTAAGATCTTTATATCAATCTGTGTGAACGATATATTGATGTGTGTTGTTATAATTATGTAGTTGTGTACGTAGTAATTATAATAAACTTTTTACTCCTGTGTGGAGGACCAGTGAACGTAGAGGGGTTTACCTCGAACCACTTTAATTACTGTGTTATTTACCTTCAGTTTTTACTGTGTTAAGTACTGTGATTATTTAAGTATACTTTGCATATCAAGTTGCTGTATCCACAGCAACTTACTGTATCTAAGACTTCCGCTACGCACTCAGATTTAAAATCAGTATAGCTTGTTGTTTAAAACCTTTCCAAGCTGTATCCAGTATACTTAGTGGCCAACAAGCATTGGTTGAAACGGTTCACACCTCGTGTCAAAAGAAAAACTTTTGTTTACCTTTTGTCTATTTACACGATTTTTGTTGTCGTGTTATTGAGAACAGAATAGGTGCGTTCGAGATGTGCACTAATCTTAGGTTCAGGATGATGGTTGCAATTATGACCTGTGAGAAGGTCAAGTGGTGTCAAATCATCCTCAAACGGTTGCAGGTAGAAGTTTCTAATCCTGCCTCGCAGAAGAAATCCTTTGGTTTGCTTTTGAATTATATTCTGACCAAATGCGGTGTTCCGCAAGATGAAAAAGCAAAGAAGATCACTTCTCGCATTTATATGGGAAGCATCAGACCCACCGTCTTCAAGAAAGGACCCCTTATTGCAAACAGGACTTACGTTCGAAAATTGCCCTTTTCTGCCGGCCCAAAGGACATATCTTCGAAGTCTCAGAGCGAGGAGACTTCAAGGAAGAGAAAAAGATCTCACAACAAAACTCCTTTTGCTGTTGATAAGCCCAAAAGGAAGCTAAGGAGGCTTTCAAAAGTTAAGGCTACATACACCTCCAAGGATGCTCCTTCCTTGGCTCAACCCACTGAACAAATCCCCCAGGGCCCAACCCCTGTGGAAGAGATGCCTACTACTATCGATACAGTAGATCCCGAGCCTTTGGCGGCTATGACGGATGCTCAGACATCTGCCAACATACAAGACTCTGGCGAGTCGGCTGCCACTTTGGAGCCAAAAGCTACTTCTCCTATTCGGGATTCCACACCCATTAAGGATCCATCTCCCATCAGGGTACCAACCCCTGAAAGGGATCCCTCTCTGATACAGGATTCCACACCTGTAGAGGAACCCATGCCTACAGTGGACTCAGGTGTTGTACGCAGCCCCTCCCCGAACATAATTATCACGAAAACCCTACTTTCTGTGCAAATCGAACAGGCTTATGAACGGTTTGTCCAATGGAAGAATTACAAACTTGCTTTGTATGACAACTTGTACAACTGGAGTGAATGGAGCAACGAATAATGAATTGTTTTGGAAGTGCGGACGCTCAAGATATAGCTGTCCTGATCCAATTGGACAACCTATGTGTTAAAGATCTTATTGAGAGCCATCTCGTTGACAAATCCAAAGCACGAAAGAAAGGAAAAGCTAAGTCCGTGGAATCTCCATTAAGTCCAAAATCAGATCCCGACTCGGACGATGATGACAACACCCTTCAGGCTGGTCTAAGAATGAGTCACGAAGAATCTGAATCTCAGATGGGCACAGGAACTTCTAGTCAACACCAATATCCTCCCCATCAACAAGACACTGTTACCGACAATGAGGATTCAGTCCCTCCTATCGCAGAGGAACAACCGGCTACCCAACAGCCACCCGAGCCTGTCGCCGCCCAAGCCGAAGAAGAATCCAGCGCCACCCCATGCGAAAAATCATTCCCTCTGCCGGAGCAGGCGGAAGCTGAGAGACAGCAGGAGGAATCAGTCCCTCATGTATCCATGTCTTTAGAAACCACTTCAGCACAGGAGGATGCAGCACCCCCTGTCGCCGAGCCCGAATATGATACTCCTGCACCCTCAACTGCCTTGGAATCCGACGACGGTATACAACCTGAGGATGTCCAACTCAATTCACATCCCAATGTGAACTTGAGACGGTTGAATGGAGTTGAAGATTTCCCCCAGCCAGATTCTCCTAGGACTGCCACAAGGAAAGAGCGATTACATGCTCTTGGCCTCCAAACAATTTTCATCCAGGACGCCGACAATGCTCTATATTCTGTGGAAAAAGCTCTTGATTGGATACACACGTCTGCGGTTGAAGAAATGATAAGTCTAAGGCATGAAGTCTCCCGAGTGGAAGAAGCCTTCACTATCTTGCCACACGTCTTCAAGCAGGCCCTGAGCCAATTGCAAGAAAAACAGGAGCAGATCCTGAGAGAAGAACAATCTAAGATACGCGTGTCCGAGGCCAAGACAGCATCAGCTATGATTGAAACCGGTTCCCAGCTTCGAGCCCATGGCAAGAAAATTTAAGATATGTCGCTGGTGCTCTCCTCCCTTGTTGATAAAATGACAAATTTTGAGACGAAACAGGATGCTGCTTTGCAAATCCTGGAACGCCTTGATGAGAAGGTGTCATACCTTGATGACGCCAAAAAGGGGGAAGAATCTAGGGAAGTTGCTAGGAGAACAAGGCTGGAGCAAGAGAAAGAAATGTTAGCTCCTTTTGAAGACTCCATCACTGCTGATATAGCCCGTATTTCATCTCCAAACTTTAGAATACAGGGAGATCGACCAGAATTACAGGATCCTAAGTATCCTTGGAAGAGCTTAGTTCAAAATCCGCAAGCTATGAACCTCCCGGCCGACCGACAGCCTACTGCAACAGAGATCAAGAACTGGAGGAGAAATGAACTGCTAAGATATTTTGTTGTTCTTATTAGGGAATCCTCATTATTCAACAGATGCAAGATGGTACAGGAAGCTGCAGAGGAGTTCAAGAAAAAGTTGGAACAAGGAACGCTCCCGCTACAACAGCAGATGAAGTCTAAACATAGACAAGGTGACTTGGTTACCCATCCAGAAGATTGGATCCTAGTCTTCGATAAGTCGTCTGAAAGACGAGCCTTATATCTGAATCGAGACAGGGACGCTCATCAAAAATTGTGGAAGGGTACCAAGAATGACCCTAAAAGGCCATGGAGACACTCAGATTACAGGAGTTGAATCTCGTGTTGTATTAATTATGTAATTTTATTTTCAAAACAGCAAAATATTGTACTCTTTGTTCCAATATCAATAAAATATTTGCCTGTCTTGAAAGATCACAACTCGTAATCTACTGTGTTCTTGTATGTTTACAAACACTTAATTTATCCTTAATGTATTCAAATATGAAACTTATTTTAATACATAAACTGTAAGAACTTGTCTGCGAACATTTCATAGTTTAAGTTGTATGTATCTAGAAAACAATGTAAGATTGTGCCTGCACGCCAATCATAAGTTTACAGATGTAATACTCTTTTGATAAAAGCTGAACTTGCCTGCGAGCAGTTCTTAGTATTAGTCTAATTGCTGAAGGCGAGAACATTCGAACAGAAGACCAAGAAGTCTGCCCTCCTTCAAGATGCTAAGTGTCAAAGTTTTGGCATCATCAAGGATGTTTGGATAACATCATAAGGTTTTATAAGGAAGACTTGGAAGGACTTGGCAAATTATCAAAAAGGGGGAAATTGTTGGGATAACAATCCCTGTATTGAAATTGTCGGGATAAACAATCCCTATATCGAAAGATCATGACAGAATTTTTTGAGAATGTTCCAATCCAGCATACAACAATCAACTGTATCGAAATGCTGATCAAAGGTGTCATCTTGTATCGAAGACTTCTCGTAGTCCCAGCATACAATGAATCTATCATACAACAAAGGAGTCTCATAAGACTAAGTATGGAAGCTGTCTCGAAATGACAATACAGCTATCATTCCATACAGTATCCAAACAGGACAAGAAGGAATATTTGTTATTCGCTAAAGTCAAAGTACCGTTTAAGAAGATATATTTAAATATTAAAGGATAAAGTATTTAAATATGAAGCCGTCAGAGATCTTCAATCTAGCGCAAAATCCGGATCATGTTTTATTCAAACACATCATCCCATTGGAATGGACTTCTGCTCAACGGATCTATCTCAACGGATATATCTCAGTGTTAGGAGTATGCCCTCGAATGCTACTCAGAGTATGTTGAGTGAGGGCATTGTACTTGTAATTATGGAAATCATTAATATAAGGCAATGGATGTTTCTTTATTTACTGGTAGTTACTGGCATTCCTAACTCGTAAATATACATATAGAAACTACTCCGTGTATTTGAGAGCAAAACGTTCCACTCTTTATTGGATAAGGGGGTCGGCACTGGAAAGGTTTATAGCTTAAATACTTAATCGTTCGCAAGTCGATGAAACTTGACTGGGCGTTAAGTTTATGTGAAAACTTGTATGACGTGTTCTTTGACATGGAGAGTGCCTGTCGAACACTACTGGTTAGTGGGAGCACACGTTATAGGTATGCTAATTGGATTAGTATACTCGAACTAACTCACCCTCGATTCGTCACACGGATTTCACTCCGGGACAGTCAATGACGGAATCAAAAGTTTGTGATAGGTATTCGTGAACCTTTGACTTGAGGATTTAGTAGGGATGTGCTTGTGACGTCAAGATTTTCATTAGAGTAGTTCGACCCTATAAACCGGGAGGTGGGGTCAACCTCGACGTGCATCTTGACGGGCAAGTAGCAGGTCCTACTGAATACCAAGATAGAATTCTTTCTCCCGTTAGTGAGCGGGTTATATGTCCTATGCGGTTATTGGCAGATGAGATCATAAGTCTTTGGCCAAAGCATTGGAGCTAGTTGTATTAGATACACGAGAGCTCGATGATCTCAATTTTCATTAACGCATGCATAGCATCAAGTACAGATAGGGTTTGACTGACCGTGACCCTATATCTTGATTGGGACATTTGAAAGAAGGGTTTATACGTATACTGGTATTCACGACAAAATGGTTCTTGAATGATCCCAATCATTCGTTCTCAGTTGGTTCCTTCCATTGCTGACTGAGACGGACCTACCGAGTCTCACAATAGGATTGACGACGGAATGAATCGAGCTTATTCTCTCATTATGAATATTAGATATTGGATATCTAATTTATTGGACATTTGATGTATAATTAAATTTGGGACACTGGATGTCTAAATTATCCAAAAGAATGGAAGAAATTCTAAGCACTGGGAAACATGCTCATGATAAAAGTGGCTTAGGATATAGCTCATTTTCCAATAAAGGGTAAACTAGTACTGTGTTCGTCAGGGGTGTGGAACCCATTCCTGTATCGGAAGAAGTTCCGAGTCATGAGAAGGAACTCGTTGCACCGCGAACAGAAAAAGCTACCATTCCGCCACCTCAATCCTATTCCAGACAGCGGAATCACCAGCCATTCAGACCCGTAAAGCGCACCCAATAGGATGCTTCCCGAGCATTTCAACAGCGCCAACAGCCATTTAGAAAGAAGGTTGTATCCAAATATCAAAGGCCCGCACGTCAGTACTTTCCGTACAGCACGCCTAGGTATTGGATACAAGAGCCTCGTCATTTCTCGCGACATCAAGTTTCTGCACAGTATCAACAACAGCATTTGGAAACCAACTGGAGACCCAGAAGGCAAGCTGTTAGGCCGAAGAAAATGGCTCCACCTCCAAGACGGCATTCGTACTGGACTTATAATAACCCTGAATTTTACATGCATAATAATTATCACGGTTATAGCAACTACGTACATGCCCCACGTAGAAATCGCAATTACGGACCTAAACCATCCTACAGTAAACCTATTGCTGTCAGGAAAATCTGGGTACCTAAAGGCACTAACATCCATGGACCCAACAATCAAAGGGGACCTAAATCTACCTAATTTGTTTGCTACAAGACATTTTGGAGAAGGACATCTGGTACTTCGACAGCGGATGTTCCCGGCACATGACAGGAGATAAAAGCAAGATGTCAGATTATGTAGAAGGTCGCGGTCCAAAAGTGCGCTTTGGTTATAAATGTAAAGGAAGAACAAGAGGGAAGGGAACCCTACTTGTAGGAAAATTCAAAGTCACCGATGTAGCTTATGTTGAAGGCTTACAGTACAATCTACTTAGTATTAGCCAGTTCTGTGACAAACAGTTCTCGGTGAAGTTCTATATAGATCACTGTAGAGTCAAGAACATCCTAACCAAAGAAGTTGTGCTCACAGGAAGCAGATCAGGTAATATGTATATTGCTGACTGGATGCCTAGGAGCTCCACAATTCCTTGCTTTGTTGCCAAAGGCACTGCAGATCTAAGCTGGCTATGGCACAAGAGGATGTCACACGTCAACTTCAAGACGATCAACAAACTCTCCAGACAGGGAATGGTTAGAGGATTGCCAAACGTTTCATTCCAAAAAGACAGCGTATGTGGACACTGTCAGAAAGGCAAGCAAATCAAGACCACCCTAAAATCCAAATCCCACCTTTCCACCCACAGAGTTTTGGAAATGCTGTATATGGATCTCTATGGTCCTGTAGACCCGGTAAGTTTGGGAGGTAAGAAATACTGTCTCGTTATTGTTGATGATTATTCCAGGTATGCTTGGACAATTTTCCTAGGCAAGAAGAAGGAAATAACATAAAAGCTGCCCGAGCACCTGAGAAAGCTTCAAAATGAAAAAGGGTCGAGTATCATGTCCATTAGTTCCGACAGAGGTACAGTATTTACTAACCGATTTATTGAGTAGTACTGTTTGGAAAATGGGATACAACACGAATACTCAGCTGCCCGTACACCTCAACAAAATGGTGTTGCCGAGCGAAAGGACAGGATGCTGTAGGAAGCAACAAGGACAATGATTTCCGCAAGCAAGTTGCCACAGTGTTTCTGGGGCGAAGCCACCAAAACAGCGTGCTACACACAAAACCGCTGTATCATCAACAAGCATCACAACAAAACAGCTTATGAGGTATGGAACAACAAAACTCCGTTAGTTTCGCGCTTTCACATTTTTGGATGCAGATGTTACGTTTTGAACAACGGTAAGGATCAACTTAGAACCTTCGATGAGAAAACGGATGAAGGGATATTTGTAGGATATTCCTCTGTTAGCAAAGCTTACAGTATCTTCAATAAAAGGAAGCTAAAAATTTAGGAATCAGTTCATGTAGTGTTCGATGAACTTCACTATGATCCTACAGGAGTAGAAGACCTTTCTCAGAACATCCAACAACTTTCCATCATAGATCGACCAACTCCTATCGAACCTATCGTTGACCTAGAAATCAACCCTGCAGCTGTAAGAACTGGCGTAGATGAAGCCGATGTTGTACAAGCTGAAGCCGAAACTACAGCAACTCAAGATACAGTACGGGACCCCGAATTAGAACCCGACAGAAGATGGTTGAGAGATCACCCGCAAGAGATGATCATTGGAAACATTGATGCTGGTGTTTCTACCCGTAGGAGAATACAGAGTACACAAGTAAATGTACTATGTGCGCAAGAAGACCCCGAGTCAGAGATATCTCCATTTCGTGAATGGAAATCTCTATTCGAGTTTAGAAGACTTAATATGTGCACTATTGTTGTATTCTTAGCCCAATCCGAACCTGTTTCTACCAAAGAAGCTCTCAACAACTCTCATTGGATCACATCTATGGAAGAAGAGCTTAACAGTTTCGAAAGAAACAACATATGGTATCTTGTACTTAGACCTACGCATCAATCAGTAATTGGAACCAAATGGGTATTCAGAAACAAGAAGGATAGAAATAGACTCATTATCAGGAATAAATCCCGACTAGTCTCTCAAGGCTATAGACAGGAAGAAGGCATAGACTACGATGAGACATTTTCCCCTATAGCTAGACTAGAAGCCATTAGGATATTTTTAGCATTTGCCGCCCATAAGAGCTTCATTGTATACCAAATGGATGTCAAAAGTGCTTTCCTGAATGGAGACCTTGCTGAAGAAGTATATGTTGAACAACCACCAGGGTTTGTCAATCCAGAAGGCGAAGACCTAGTATACAGGCTAAGGAAAGCACTGTATGGACTTAAGCAATCCCCGATAGCATGTTATGAGACCCTGTCCCAGTATATAACTGATAATGGATTCGAGAAAGGTGCTGTGGACAAGACCTTATTCAAAATACATGAAGGTGATGACCTTCTAATGGTTCAAATATATGTAGACGATATAATATTTAGTTCAACTAACCTTGCTTTATGTCAAAGGTTCTCTCATCTCATGCAAAGTAAATTTGAAATGAGTATGATGGGAGAACTTAGTTATTTCCTAGGTTTGCAGGTAAAGCAGTTGCCTACATGGATTTTCATTAACCAGGAAAAATACAGCAAGGAGCTTCTCAACAAATTTGGAATGAATACTTCCAAATCATCGTCAACCCCCATGAGCACATCCGTACAAATTAGTGCTGATGAAGCTGGAAAGACGGTTGATCAATCCCTCTACATGAAGCTTATTGGCTCAATCCTGTACCTAACGGCTAGCAGGCCCGATATCCAGTTTGCTGTGGGAGTGTGTGCGCGATATCAAGTATCACCTAAAGAATCACACTTCGCAACAGCTAAACGAATCCTGAAATATGTCAAAGGAACAGTCGATGTAGGACTGTGGTATCCTAAAAAAGGCGGATTCGATTTAGTTGGCCACAGTGTCTCGGATCTCGTAGGTTGCAAGCTAGATAGGAAGAGTACAAGCGATACTTGTCACTTTCTTGGACCTAGACTTGTGTCTTGGTTTCGCAAGAAACAATTGGCAAACTCGCTTTCAATAGCTGAATCAGAATACTATGCTGCTGGTAGCTGCTGTATGGAGATCATTTGGATGCAACAACAGCTGTCAGACTATGGAATTGAACCCAAATAAACGCCGATTATGTGCAATAGCACGAGTGCAATTGCTATCACTCACAACCCTGTATTGCACTCGAGCACCAAGCATATTCACATGAAGCATCATTTCATTCAGAATCATGTTGAGAACAAGGATGTTCGGCTGGAAAAAGTTCATACAGATATCCAGTTAGCCGACATCTTCACCAAACCTCTCGACATAGCAAGATTCTGCATGCTTCGACATGAACTGGGATTGCTACATCCTAACTCACTGTAAGGTTTTAATGCTTTTACTCAGCAAATTGAGGAGGAATGCTGTAAGACCCAAGAATACAGTATCCACCGTTAGTTAACTGTACACTCAGTCTATCAGAACAGCACTGTAGGAACAAAGATACATGAATTATCCTACAACTGACGTGTGTAATAATTAAGGGGGAATACAGTACGACCCAAGAATACAGCATTCATCCAAAAGCTGCTGTATCCGAATTGAAACTCGTATGTACCTTTTAAGGGGGAACGCTGTATTTTCGCGGATACTGCACCTACAATGGAAAATCAGTTAACATGTTATTTATTTTTAAACAATATTTTATGTCCACGTACCCTGTTATTATTACAAGTCGTTTGCATTAAATGCTTTACACGACATCTAGACATTGGTATCTTCAAAGCCACGATGTTTCAAAATTTTTATTAATTGTACACCGCTGTTTCGGGCAATAAGGGTAATTTGATAAGTCATAAGTGGGACCCACTCTTATTTTAAATTGGATAGATAAGTTGTACTGGTTACACTCAGCCCATCGTGGTCGTTTATTTCAAATAACGTTTCCCATCTCTTAAATCTGACCGTTCAGTCTCTGAAAACCCTTCTTCGCTGCCCACTATAAAAGGACTGTAAATGCCATTTGAGACTCTTTACGCTTTCTGCATATTGTAAGAGTTCTTGTGCATAAAG
This sequence comes from Orobanche coerulescens, assembly GCA_033398695.1. NCBI lineage: Eukaryota > Viridiplantae > Streptophyta > Magnoliopsida > Lamiales > Orobanchaceae > Orobanche > Orobanche coerulescens. The sequence continues at coordinate 94,993,654 of CM065809.1, forward strand.
CCTACAAACTTTTTTGTGTTTACTGCATTCTCTTTGAAACCTTTTTAACTTTTGTTCGAGAATCATCAATGGCATCTTCTCAGACCTCTTCCATCTCTCTCAAGAAATCCTCCAACATCATCGACGAACGGATCTTTTCTAGATATGTCGTGCTTGAACGTGTTCGTTCCGAAGTGGATGACGTCGAATCGATGGAGTACGTCATCACTAGGATTCGTCAACAAGGCCTTTATCGCCTTAGCAGCCACACTGATGAACGATTTGATGTTCATCTGGTTGAGGAGTTCTACCTCAATGCTGCAGTTCGTTTCCTTTTGCTGGCTCAGGGGGGACATGTTGCTGACATCACAGCTGTCGTTCGCGGAATCGAAATCCGTGTTGACCAAGAGCTTCTCCAGAATATCTACAGGCTTCCTGCTGATGGCCTGACAATGGAAGATCTTGAGACCGTTGGGTCCCAAGAACTGTTGACCGCTTACTATGGGTTGTTCACCGGTTAAGCATTGGTTGAAACGGTTCACACCTCGTGTCATAAGAAAAACTTGTTTACCTTTTGTCTATTTACACGATTTCTGTTGCCGTGTTATTGAGAATAGAATAGGTGCGCTCGAGATGTGCACTAATCTTAGGTTCAGGATGATGGTTGCAATTATGACCTGTGACAAGGTCAACTGGTGTCAAATCATCCTCAAACGGTTGCAGGTAGAGGTTTCTAAGCCTGCCTCGCAGAAGAAATCCTTTGGTTTGCTTTTGAATTATATTCTAACCAAATGCGGTGTTCCGCAAGATGAAAAAGCAAAGAATATCACTTCTCGCATTTATATGGGAAGCATCAGACCCACCGTCTTTAAGAAAGGACCCCTTATTGCAAACAGGCCTTACGTTCGAAAATTGCCCCTTTCTGCCAGCCCAAGGGACGTATCTTCAAAGTCTCAGAGCAAGGAGACTTCAAGGAAGAGAAAAAGATCTCACAACAAAACTCCTGTTGCTGTTGAGAAGCCAAAAAGGAAGCTAAGGAGGCTTTCAAAAGTTAAGGCTACATAAACCTCCAAGGATGCTCCTTCCGTGGCTCAACCCACTGAACAAATCCCCAGGGCCCAACCCCTGTGGAAGAGATGCCTACTACTGTCGATACAGTAGATCCTGAGCCTTTGGCGGCTATGACGGATGCTCAGACATCTGCCAACATACAAGACTCTGGCGAGTCGGCTGCCACTTTGGAGCCAAAAGCTACTTCTCCTATTCGGGATTCCACACCCGTTAAGGATCCATCTCCCATCAGGGTACCAACCCCTGTAAGGGATCCCTCTATGATACAGGATTCCACACCTATAGAGGAACCCATGCCTACAGCGGACTCAGGTGTTGTACGCAGCCCCTCCCCGGACATAATTATCACGAAAACCCTACTTTCTGTGCAAATCGAACAGGCTTATGAACGGCTTGTCCGATGGAATAATTACAGACTTGCTTCGTACGACAACTTGTACAACTGGAGTGAATGGAGCAACGAATAAAGATTTGTTTTGGAAGTGCGGACGCTCAAGATATAGCTGTCGTGATCCAATTGGACAACCTATGTGTTAAAGAGCTTATTGAGAGCCATTTCGTTGACAAAGCCGAAGCACGAAAGAAAGGAAAAGCTAAGTCCATGGAATCTCCCATAAGTCCAAAATCAGATCCCGACTCGGACGATGATGACAACACCCTTCAGGCTGGTCTAAGAATGAGTCACGAAGAATCTGAATCTCAGATGGGCGCAGGAACTTCTAGTCAACACCAATCTCCTCCCCATCAACAAGACACTGTTTCCGACAACGAGGATTCAGTCCGTCCTGTCGCATAGAAACAACCGGCTACCCAACAGGCACCCGAGCCTGTCGCCGCCCAAGCCGAAGAAGAATAGCGCCATCCCACGCGAGGAATCATTCCCTCTATCGGAGCCGACGGAAGCTGAGAGACATCAGGAGGAATCAGTCACTCCTGTATCCATGTCTTTAGAAACCACTTCAGCACAGGAGGATGCAGCACCCCCTGTCGCCGAGCCCGAATATGATACTCCCGCACCCTTAACCGCCTTGGAATCCGACGACGGTATAAAACCTGAGGATGTCCAACTCAATTCACATCCCAATGTGAACTTGAGACGGTTGAATGGAGTTGAAGTTTTCGCCCAGCCAGATTCTCCTAGGACTGCCACAAGGAAAGAGCGATTACATGCTCTTGGCCTCCAAACAATTTTCATCCAGGATGCCGTCAATGCTCTATATTCTGTGGAAAAAGCTCTTGATTGGCTACACATATCTGCCATTGAAGAAATGACAGGTCTATGGCACGAAGTCTCCCGAGTGGAAAAAGCCTTCATTATCTTGCCACACGTCTTCAAGCAGGCCCTGAGCCAATTGCAAGAAAAACAAGAGCAGATCCTGAGAGAAGAACAATCTAAGATACGCGTGTCCGAGGCCAACACAGCATCATCTATGATTGAAACCGGTTCCCAGCTTCGAGCCCATGACAAGAAAATTTAAGATATGTCGCAGGTGCTCTCCTCCCTTGTTGAGAAAATGACAAATTTTGAGACGAAACAGGATGCTGCTTTGCAAATCCTGGAACGCCTTGATGAGAAGGTGTCATACCTTGATGACGCCAAAAAGGGGGAAGAATCGAGGGAAGTTGCTAGGAGAACAAGGCTGGAGCAAGAGAAAGAAATGTTAGCTCCTTTTGAAGACTCCATCACTGCTGATATAGCCCGTATTTCATCTCCAAACGTTAGAATACAGGGAGATCGACCAGAATTACAGGATCCTAAGTATCCTTGGAAGAGCTTAGTTCAAAATCCGCAAGCTATGAACCTCCCGGCCGACCGACAGCCTACTGCAACAGAGATCAAGAACTGGAGGAGAAATGAACTGCTAAGATATTTTGTTGTTCTTATCAGGGAATCCTCGTTATTAAACAGATGCAAGATGGTACAGGAAGCCGCAGAGGAGTTCAAGAAAAATTTGGAACAAGGAACGCTCCCGCTACAACAGCAGATGAAGTCTAAACATCGACAAGGTGACTTGGTTACCCATCCATAAGATTGGATCCTAGTCTTCGATAAGTCGTCTGAAAGACGAGCCTTATATCTGAATCGAGACAGGTACGCTCATCAAAAATGGTGGAAGGGTACCAAGAATGACCCTAAAAGGCCATGGAGACACTCAGATTACAGGAGTTGAATCTCGTGTTGTATTAATTATGTAATTTTATTTTCAAAACAGCAAAATATTGTACTCTTTGTTCCAATATCAATAAATTATTTGCCTGTCTTGAAAGATTACAACTCGTAATCTACTGTGTTCTTGTATATTTACAAACACTTAATTTATCCTTGCTGTATTCAAATATGAAACTTATTTTAATACATAAACTGTAAGAACTTGTCTGTGAATAGTTCATAGTTTAAGTTGTATGTATCTAGAAAACAATGTAAGATTGTGCCTGCATGCCAATCATAAGTTCATAGATGTAATACTCTTTTGATAAAAGCTGAACTTGCCTGCGAGCAGTTCTTAGTATTAGGCTAGTTGCTGAAGGCAAGAACATTCGAACAGAAGACCAAGAAGTCTGCCCTCCTTCAAGATGCTAAGTGTTAAAGTTTTGGCATCATCAAGGATGTTTGGATAACATCATAAGGTTTTATAAGGAAGACTTGGAAGGACTTGGCAAATTATCAAAAAGGGGAAAATTGTTGGGATAACAATCCCTGTATCGAAATTGTCGGGATAAACAATCCCTGTATCGAAAGATCATGACAGAATTTTTTGACAATGTTCCAATCCAGCATATAGCAATCAACTGTATCGAAATGCTGATCAAAGGTGTCATCTTGTATCGAAGACTTCTCGTAGTCCCAGCATACAATGAATCTATCATACAACAAAGGAGTCTCATAAGACTAAGTATGGAAGCTGTCTCGAAATGACAATACAGCTATCATTCCATACAGTATCCAAATAGGACAAGAAGGAATATTTGTTATTCGCTAAAGTCAAAGTCCCGTTTAAGAAGATATATTTAAATAATAAAGGATAAAGTATTTAAATATGAAGCCGTCAGAGATCTTCAATCTAGCGCAAAATCCGGATCATGTTTTATTCAAACACATCATCCCGTTGGAATGGACTTCTGCTCAACGGATCTATCTCAAAGGATATATCTCAGTGTTAGGAGTATGCCCTAGAATGCCACTCAGAGTATGTTGAGTGAGGGCATTGTACTTGTAATTATGGAAATCATTAATATAAGGCAATGGATGTTTCTTTATTTACTGGTAGTTACTGGCATTCCTAACTCGTAAATATACATATAGAAACTAGTCTGTGTATTTGAGAGCAAAACGTTCCACTCCTTATTGGATAAGGGGGTCGGCACTGGAAAGGTTTATAGCTCAAATACTTAATCGTTCGCAAGTCGATGAAACTTGACTGGGCGTTAAGTTTATGTGAAAACTTGTATGACGTGTTCTTTGACATGGAGAGTGCCTGTCGAACACTAATGGGTAGTGGGAGCACACGTTATAGGTATGCTAATTGGATTAGTATACTCGAACTGACTCACCCTCGATTCGTCACACGGATTTCACTCCGGGATAGTCAATGACGGAATCAAAAGGTTGTGATAGGTATTCGTGAACCTTCGACTTGAGGATTTAGTAGGGATGTGCTTGTGACGTCAAGATTTTCATTAGAGTAGTTCGACCCTATAAACCGGGAGGTGGGGGTCAACCTCGATGTGCATCTTGACGGGCAAGTAGCAGGTCCTACTGAATACCAAGATAGAATTCTTTCTCCCGTTAGTGAGCGGGTTATATGTCCTATGCGGTTATTGGCATATGAGATCATAAGTCTTTGGCCAAAGCATTGGAGCTAGTTGTATTGGATACACGAGAGCTCGATGATCTCGATTTGCATTAACGCATGCATAGCATCAAGTACAGATAGGGTTTGACTGACCGTGACCCTAGATCTTGATCGGGACATTTGAAAGAAGGGTTTATACATATACTGGTATTCACGACAAAATGGTTCTTGAATGATCCCAATCATTCGTTCTCAGTTGGGGTACAGTGTAGGCTGCCAGGCTGGCTAGGTGGTGCTACTACTCTTTGGTTCCTCCCATTGCTGACTGAGACGGACCTACCGAGTCGTGCAATAGGATTGACGACGGAATGAATCGAGCTTATTCTCTCATTATGAATATTAGATATTGGATATCTAATTTATTGGACATTTGATGTATAATTAAATTTGGGACATTGGATGTCTAAATTAATTTATTGGATAAATTAATTTACGGCCTAATGAATTAAATAAATTACTGGGTGATTAATTTAATTCATGAATATAATTATTTCTTGGAGAAATTAATTATGTCATTATGTATTTGATACAATTAATTAATTAGATTAATTAATCAATATAAATACATCGGAACGGAATCGGAGTTTATCTGTTTGGACTCTCGGGAGTCCGAAACGAACCAAACTCGTCCGATTCCTTCTAGAGGTCGGCCCCACCTTTGATTCCTTACCGTGGTCATAGTCTTGATTTTGTTGGTGGAAGACTTTTGACTTGTGAGATATCATATCTCTTAAAATAAGGAATAAAGGGATTTTATGGGATTTGTAAGATGAATATATGTGTGAAGACTTCACTTTCCACCCAACACTTACAATCCATACTTGAAGTTTCAAGAGGAGAGAGAGAGAGGAGTCTTATTCACCATCTTGTTCTTTATTCATCTTCTTCATAATTTCTTAGATAAATTTTGTGAGGAAATATTGAGAAAGATAGATATTCATACACTTAGAGTGATATTAATATCTATAACAAGCTTACTCACCTTGATCTAGCCGCATCCTTGGAGGATAACAAGGTGAGTATTGTTCCGATCGTTTTTACGGCGCGTGGCAAGTAGAGACGCGGTGCTTTCGGCGTTGGATCGTTCAAGTGCTTGGAGTGCTTCGGATCGTAGAGTATACAACTAAAGCTTGGGGAATAACTCAAGAGAAGGAAACCATTTAATCAACGAACTACAAGGGTGAGTTTCTATATCTCTTGTGTTTTCGTTTGCATATTCGTATATACGTAGCTCGATCGATCCTCGTAGGGATTCAGATCGAATTAATTTTCGTTTTACCGCTTCCACTGGGCCTTCGTTTTAGGCACCAAATCCCAACAGTGGTATCGGAGCGTAGGTCTTGCGATCGTATATACGATATTTAGCATTTGGAATGCTTGATTGGATGGTTTATGATTTGGAACCATAATCGCATTAATCGTTGATTTTCAATTGTTCATCTAAAAATTAATTTTTCATGATTTTATGTTACAATATAAATCTATTTTTCTTTTGAAAAACTGATTTAATTGTGTAATATAAAAATTAAAAAAAATATTGTTTTTGGATTCGGGACGAAAAGACGAGCGAAAAATTGGACGGACTCGGCGCTCAGAAATTTCTTAGGGCCGCCGGATCGCCATTTCTTGGCAGGATGGCTGGGCGCTCAGTGAGGCTGGGCTCTTAATTGGTCTTTGGGCAGCCCCCTGCCGGGCCGGGGGCTTGGTCCGGGCCTTGTGTTTTTGACTCCATTTTTTATATTTCGTTCGGTAATTAATTTCCCACAAATTAAATTAGATTTAATTTGACCAAGATATAATTATGGTAATTTTATTCTTAGGGGAATTAATTTAATGAAATATTTTATCGTCCGGAACAAGCTAAAATTAACGGTTGTTTGAATTATTTGGATCAATTCGTTTGGATGGATTATTTTATATTGATTGGATCAATATTTAGATTAATTATGAATGCCATTTATTTTAATATGTTTGATGCATTATTTTGAATGGTGATGTGGTTCATGAACTTAGTTTTGAATCGTTCGATTTTATTCGATTGGGTTTTAAAGGCCGTTTTGAGCCTATTTATTTTACTAGAAATATTTGTATCTAGAATGCAATTTTCAATGTAAAATTTATAGGTAATGACGAAGACCGGAGGAAGATCCGTTTCGAGAAGACGAAGATTCAAGACGAAGACTTGTAATTAGATTACGGAGTTTTTGTTTCTAGGAACGGTCCATGAACTACATGTTGGTAGCAACTAGGTTGTGAATGGTTGTTCATATTGTATGAATGCTACAAACGCGCTTAAATGAATTAATGTGCAAAGTGTAACATTAATCGCGAAAATTCTCCCACGACAAATTATTATGTTTATAAGGTTTCAAGGTTTCCTTCCCTCCATCGAGTTTTCGGGAAATTGAAATCCAAACCGGATGTGCTATGCTTCCGAGTTATTGGGGTAGTCATTCGGGGAGGACGGATAAACCGGGAGCTCATTGGATGCCTTCGGTTGGAGCAAGTTTTATCCCTAGAAACCTGATAGGTTGCCGGATAAGATTCAATTGTGAAACTGATTTGTGTCGATGGTATAAACTTAACTTGTTCACGAACCATAGAAACCGTATACGTTGAGGGGAGTGAACAAGGGAAAAAAGAAGATCGAATCATCTATTAGATGGGTTGGTGTTGGACACCACTTTATGAAAATTAATAGACTAGAAACCTGTTCGGTTGCCCTCTATTAAGATTTATAAATAACTCGATCACCACTATGAAGTAGAGCGACGATACTTCCGGATTTCACATGGGAGTGTTTTATTCCGATAAAAATAGTGGGAGCTGGGTAACAAGAATAGAAAAAACCTTAATTCTATACTCAGAACATAATATAACAAGTCACTAATTAATCTGTTATACTTAATGCAAACATAACTCTCAATATGACAATGAATCCACTCACAATTCTACTCGAAAAGAACACCCTGATTGGACCTAACTTTGTGGACTGGCTCCGCAATCTGATGATTGTCCTCAGTATAGAGGCACTGGGATACGTCTTGGAGACGGACATTCCGACGCCTCCTGTGGGGACCAGAGCCAATCAGGAAGAGATTGAAAACCACGAAAAGTGGGTTAAGGATGACATAAAAGTCCGTGCATACATGATGGCTTCTATGTCTAATGAGCTTGAGAGAGCTCATGAGAAAATGACTTCTTCTAGGCAGATTCTATCTCACTTAACCGAACTTTATGGTGAGCACAGCAGAACTGCTAGATATGAGATATCCAAGCAACTGTTCGGTGCAAGGATGAATGAAGGTGAGAAGGTTGGGGAACACGTCCTCAAAATGATATCCATGATCGAGATATTGGAGGCTCTTGATTTTAAAATGGATACTTCTCTCCAAACCGACCTTATCCTACAGTCTCTCCTTGATTCCTTCTCACAGTTTGTTATGAACTTCAACTGCAATGAGATTGCATGTAATTTAGATGGGATAATGAACAAACTTGTGACCGCTCAATCTGAGATGAAGCCTCCGCGGATGAAGGAGTCTGCTCTTGTAATTTCTTCTGGACCTCGGAGGTCTAAGAATAAGAAGAAAAAGACCAAGAAGCAATCTGGACCACAAGTTAAGGACCTTAAGGGAAAGGGCAAGGCCCTGATGGTTATGAAGAACAACAAGAAGAAGGATGCTTGTCTCAAGTGCGGTGAGCTGGGCCACTGGGCTAGAGACTGTCCGATTCTTCATGGCACTTCAGGTACAGAACTTTTAGTTTTGGAAACAAATTGTTCTGCTATTGTATTTTCTACTTCCTGGATACTGGATTTTGGTGCTAGTTCTCATATTTGTACCGTTAATCAGGATCTGGAACAAAGTAGGAAGCTTGGAGCTGGAGAAGTTATGATCACAGTCGGAAGCGGGCATAGTGTCGAGGTGACCGACATAGGATCACTTCTTTTGGGTTTAGAATCCGGCATTGTTTTGACTTTAGAAGATGTACTTGTTTTGCCCAAGGGGCATAAAAATATTGTATCCATTCCGGTCATGGACCGAAAAGGCTTTTCATTTTTCATTGGTGATGGTTCCTGCAAAATTTATTTCAGAAATAAACTAGTGGGTACTGTGTTGTTGCCGAAAATATTTATCCGAAGATTAAATACTGCTAGAAGACGGACAACAAACAACAATTTGCGGGAGCACTTCCGAGAGAAAATGAATAAACACAAGATTTGCCGGGTTTGTTAGGCCTGGGCTTGAATGCTCTCGCGAGATGTTATTAATACAAATATTCGTGGATACAAGTATTAATGTGAGAAATCTAAATACAATGAGTGTAAAAAGACTCTGTTAATCCGGCTCTTGAGCGAAGCTCGGTGTTCTTCGTCCCTGCCGATCGTCTGCTTGATGAGAGAGGCCGAGAGAAGTAAGTACCGAAAGATAGCTGTTGCCAAGAGTTGGAGAAAGCCAAGTGCTGTGTGAAATCTCGTGGGAATGCAGAGAGTGCTTGTTCAATGAGCAAGAATCCGAGAGTTGGACTTCAGTGAGTAGAAATTCCGTGGTAAAAGTTCCCCCCTGTGACAAGTGCAACCTACCTTGTATTTATAGAGGCTGAGGAGCCTTGTTTCCTAGCGGGCGACCGTCTTCCGGCCATTATAATAATGGGGCGATCGTCCTAAAGGTCACATGGGCAGTCTGCCGAAAGTCCGAGGCAGCTGCTAGCAGCCAGCTGTGCGGTCCAATGAGGAGGCAGCACGCGTCCAGAGTCACTGTCACATTCGGTCCTTCTGACAACTTTCGGCGGGCTTGTCGACTGGTGGACGGATGCTGACAGGCTGTGGTCAACGATCCGTGAAATGCGGATCTTGTCTAGGCGCTGCACGTGGGCTCTGTCCTGAGGCTTCGGCCTTTGCCGACTAGATGACCATCGGCTTTGAGCGGCATGAGGCGTTCGGCATTAGTCGGTCACCAACGGTCGGTCGACATGTGCCGAGAGATGATCGTCTGGGAGTCGGTCGCCAGGAGTCGATCGCCAAGTACCGAGAGACGATCGTCTTAGACGTCGATCGCTCGGCACCGGGACTTGTCCTGGGACCTTCGGTCAGCCGATACATCTTGTCTGCGGGGCTAAGACTAGGTCGCCCGATCTCTGGTCGGCAGCTCTGCCTCGGCTGCTCGGCAATGGCTAGGTCGCCCGATCTCCGAGGCGATCGCCAGTCGGAGAGTATAATTCTCGACACAACATACTGCTACATTGTTAAATGAATTGTATCATCTAAATCTCAGCAACAGAGTAGTTGTGAATACTATGACTAAAAAACGTGGTAGGGATGAAACCAATCAAGTTTTGAAATGGCATCTTAGACTTGGTCATGTTGGTCAGACCAAGGTTTACAAGATGGAAAAAGATGGACTTATGGGTTCATTGGGATCGAATCCCTTTCCTACTTGTGAATCTTGCCTTAAAGGCAAAATGACTAAGTCCCCTTCACAGGGACTTTTGAAAGAGCCGCTGATAAACTGGGATTAATCAATACCGACGTATGTGGTGCTTTGGAAGCAGCACGTGACGGATATCAATATTTCATTACGTTTACGGATGATCATACAAGGTATGGTTATGTATACTTAATGAAACATAAATCCGAGGCCTTTGAGAAATTCCAGGTATTCAAGGCCCTAGTCGAGAAACAAATTGGTAATCATATCAAAACACTTCGGTCGGACCGAGGTGGAAAGTATATGAGTACGAAGTTTGACGAGTTACTTAGGGAACATGGAATAGTTTCACAACTAACACATCCAGGTACTCCTTACTTAAATAGTGTGTCAGAAAGAAAGAACCGGACCTTGTTGAACATGGCCCGTTCCATGTTGGGCTATACTGACTTACCGATTTACCTGTGGGGGTATGCACTCCTGATTGCCGCTTACATCTTGAACAGATGTCCTTCCAAATCCGTTCCTAAAACTCCACAGAGATGTGGGAGGGCAGGAAACCAAGTCTTAACCATATTAGGATTTGGGGATGTCCCGCCTATGTCAAGAAGACTAAGATGGAGAAGTTGGAAGCTAGGTCCGCGAAGGGACGTTTCATTAGATTCTCGTCTGGGACGATGGGATATCTATTCTACATGCCCGAAGATCGAAAGATCGTTGTTGCTTCACAAGCACACTTCCTGGAAGATGAGTTCATTCAGGAAGGCGGAGCAGGTAGAAGTATTTCTTTAGAAGAATACAGTGAAACTCCTCGGGAGACACCTGTGTAAGAAACTTGAACTGAACCTTCTGAAACACAAGTACAACCACCTCGTAGGTCTAGTACGGTGTCTCATTTACCTTAGAGGTATGGGCTTGTGCACTTGGAGGAACTAGGTCTCCATGAGGTTCCAAGTGATAGCCAGGAGACCGACCCAACGACCTATGATCAAGCGATGGTGGATGTAGAATCCGCAAAATAGCGTGAAGCTATGTAAACTGAGATAGGCTCGATGTATGTCAATCAGGTCTGGACTCTAGTAGTTCGCCCCAAGGGCATAGTGCCTATTGGGAACAAGTGAATCTACAAGAGAAAGACTGATGGTGATGGCAAGGTTAACGCCTATAAGGCCAGGCTTGTGGCAAAGGGTTATACCCAGAAAGAAGGGATCGACTACCAAGATACCTTCTCGGCCGTAGCTATGATCAAGTCTATTCGCATGATGCTTGCTATAGCTGCCTACCACGATCATGAGATATGGCAAATGGACGTAAAGACGGCTTTCCTTAATGGATTCCTCGAGGAGGAAATCTATATGGAGCAGCCTAAAGGCTTTGTGTCCGAAGTCGATATTCATAAAGTGTGCAAGCTTCAGCGTTCCATTTATGGATTGAAGCAAGCGTCCCGTAGCTGGAACCTTCGTTTTGACAAGGCGGTCAAAGAGTTTGACTTCGTGCAAAACGAGGATGAACCTTGTGTATACAAGAGGGTTAGTGGGAGCAAGATCGCATTCTTAGTACTATATGTGGATGACATTATACTAATAGGAAATGATGTAGGAATGCTCAGTTCTGTGAAAGCTTGGCTTCCGAGTAATTTCACCATGAAAGACTTGGGAGAAGCAACCTATATTCTTGGAATTCGACTATACCGGGATAGAGCGAAGAGAACAATAGGTCTTCCCAAGCCCTCTATATAGATAAAATCTTAAAGCGATTTAAGATGGATGATTCTAAAAGAGGGTTCCTACCGATGCGACATGGAATAAAACTCACCTTGAAGATGTGTCCTCAAAGTGAGGATCAACGAAAGGAAATGAGTAATATACCATATGCTTCGGCCGTGGGTAGCCTTATGTATGCTATGTTGTGTACGAGACCTGACATTGCGCATGCTGTAAGCGTGGTGAGTAGGTTTCAGGCAAACCCAGGTAGATAACATTGGACTAATAGTTGGCATGCTTCTATTAAGATGGCACCATTTGAAGATTTGTACGGGAGAAGATGCCGATCACCCCTGTGCTGTGATGATCCTTCGGACTTGATCGGGATGGAACCAGAATTGATAATTTAGACTCAAGAGAAAATAGCTTTGATTCGGGAAAGACTGTTGACTGCCCAGAGTCGACAGAAGTCTTATGCTGATGTGCGTCGTCGCCCGCTAGAGTTCGAGAGTGGGAACCACGTACTATTGAAGGTGTCTCCTACACGAGGTATTTTTCGTTTTGGGAGGAAAGGTAAGCTAAGTCCGAGATATATCGGACCCTTTGAGATCCTCGAGAGAGTTGGGGATTTAGCATACAGGTTGGCCTTACCGCCATCGCTGAGTCACGTTCACAATGTGTTTCACGTATCCCAATTGCGGAAGTATGTACCGGATCCCAGTCACATCATTGAGTTCGACGAGATTGAAATAGCTAATGACGGCACCTTCGAAGAGAGACCAATCAAGATACTTGAAAGTCGGATCAAACAATTGAGGAATAAACCAATACACTTGGTTAAAGTACAATGGTCCCGACACGGAGTTGAAGAGGCCACTTGGGAAACGGAGGACAGTATGAAGACTAGATATCCAGAGTTTTTTTCATCTTAAGTTTCGGGACAAAACTTCTTTTTAGGGAGGAAGGATGTAATACCCGAGATTTTTGATATGTATTTGAACCTTGTGATACTGTATTTGTTGCATTTTGATCTGAGTATTATTCTCCGTATTTCATGATCCGGTGTTGTTAAGCATATGATTTCATGAATGTATTCAAAATTGTGATTTTTGCATGCGTAGCGCACGCTATCGGCTAAGCGTAGCGTACGCTAATTTGAGTATCGTAGCGCACGCTATGTATGAACCTTAGCGCGCGCTACACGTAATCAGCATGATTGTGACAGGGTGGTAGGTGAGATCGGCTGCGGATCTCGGTCGGATTATGTTGGGATGAACCTGGACGGCTTTCGGGAAAAAGCCAAGTCAACGCCTTAGCGCATGCTACTGATATGAGGATAGCGCATGCTAAGTGCTGAGTACGGTGAAGTCAGTAAGCCGTTAGCGCACGCTATGAAAATGGACTAGTGCACGCTAATAACCACTTTCTATAAATAGGACAGCATCCTTTTTCGTATTTTCAGTCTTTTCACCTCCCACATCCGAATTCTTGGACTTAGAGAGTCATTCTCTTCATCCTAAACCCTTCATAACATCATCCTAGCCGAGTTGAAGATTGTAGGTCATTGGAGATTGGTGTTCAAGCTCTCGGTGTCGGATTTCTTCAAAGTTCCTTCGTGTTCTTCGCTACTTTGAGGTAGGTGATTCTTCACCAATATTAGTAGTATTCTGAAGGATGTTTTAATCATGATTTGGATTATCTAGTCAGTTAAATTCGTAAGTAGTCGAACATCATGTGTTAGAAGGATATTTTCGACGTTTCGGTACTTATTCATCGTATAATCCTTTGAACCTTTTAGTGTTGGACTCCTAAGCATATTCATGTATCTTCAAAACTGATTATGACCAGTATGGGGAGAATATCAAGTTCTTATGTTTTTACATAATAGAATCATACGTTTGGGACATGAAATGGATTGGACTTAGGATATTTCTTGAAGATCAAAGATGAATTATGGTGTTGTGATGATTACATGTATCCTTGTATCTCATAGTCATTTAATACGTAAAGATCTTTCACAAACCGTATGAGCATGATATGCACAGAGATGGCATGTATTAACACTGAAGACTTCATGAGTTTCATCACCTTTAGCTCAAGTTTTCTGCCCAGTAGTAAACTGCCATGCATAGTTAGCGCACGCTAAGATAGGCATATTAACGTGCGCTATCGGGAATGAATAACGTGCGCTACGTTTGGTACGTAACGTACGTTATGTCATCAGCAGACAATCGATCGATAGATCACAAGATACAGCTAGCGTACGCTAGACTTGATTATTTGCGTACGTTAACGGGCAGGCTTAGCGCACGTTACGTAGAGTACGTAGCGCACGCTAAGTAGTCCAGGCAGAATTCATTTTTAGAGCTTGCGGCCGTAAACCGGATTGTTAGACATTCGTACGACTTGAGAGGAATTCTTTATTATTTCTTAGGTCCGAGCCTTGCATAGGGGATGATCGAGGGGCGGTGGCATACGGACGCGTGTCATTTGTTGGAGTATTTCATTCTTGCCATTTTCAAGGCAAGTATCATATGATGAGTTTGATTTATATTATGCATATGTTTTTGTTCATGTTGTCGAATATGAGATTTATTTCTTTAATTTCTCGTGGTATTCGTTGTTAATTGTTCGTATTGATGAACATATTGAAATGCATATATGTATGCATAATTGATTGGTTTATGGTATAAATGATCCGAGGGGGTCATGAGGATCTATGCTGAGGGCGCTGGATCGAATGTCCACCATGCGTTGGTCCGACGGGATCATCATGGGGATCTATGCTGAGGGCGCTGGATCGCTGGATGGGTTTTCCACCATGCGTTGGTCCGACGGGATCATCATGGGGATCTATACCAAGGGCGCGGGATCGCTGGATTACCCTGTATTGTGTTGATGGAATCGTGAGGATTCATATCGTTGGATTCCGGTGACGGAAGTCCGTTTTGCATGTTTTATGATGCACTGATGATTTATGTATTATGATACTTGTACTAGCATTGTTTTGCTAACCCCTTCGAGGGTGGACATTGTTTTGGTGTTCAGGTAGCCGAGGAGCAGGGAGGCAACCACAGTACTGACATGACGATGAAATGGCTCAGTGATGTGGTTGATGTTATTGTTATTGTGATTTGCCTTCTTGGTTAGTACTCGAGTACGCGTGTTTTTAATGTCATTTTTCGATATGGTTGTATAAGTTAAATTGTTGGATCAGTTGAACCGGTTCTGTATTTTGAACTTCAGTGGTACTGTTGAATTATATTTACATTTCCTTTAATTAGCCTTGTAAATCCTTACTTAAAGGGTTTACGGCGCTGTAATTATTCCGAATATCGCGGGGTGTTACATTTTCAAACTGTTGAGTTTTGGCATTTCGGGCCTTATCCTTTCAAATAAGATATTACGACGGTTTTGTCAAATAGGTTTTGTAAAGTCTTTGGGAATTTTTAAAAGATAGTACCGCCGTTAGCCTCTTGGGTATTTGTAAATGTTTGCGAAAATTTCCTTTAGCCTTGTGGGTTCCATCTCAAGGTCCACAGCGCTGTAATATTCCTGGATGGCTCTGGGGGGTTACGGAATATGGTATCAGAGCTTAGGTTGAGAAAACCTAGGCAGTCGGGTCGAGTCGAGTCGTGTTTTTATCACATCATTCGAGTTGTCGATTGACGAATATCAGAGCCCTGGGTTTTGTTGTTCACTCGGGCTTGTGCGTTATGTGATTTACCAGTGTGGTACTGGGGTTGTTGTAAATTTTTCCAAATGGTATTAACGTGTTTCTTTGGATAGAGATGTGTTGTGTTCTCGAGTTGAACTGAGTTTGCAAAATATGTGTTTTGAAAATATTTATGTCAAGTATTTTCTAGAGCTGAGACATGTGCCAGTATCACGGGGAATCGTCGGCTTCACGATCTGTAAGTATTTGGATTCTTGAATTGCATTGAGATTTATTGTCGTTCTAAGTTGATTTGCTTTGAGATTCAGCAGAATATTATGCGTTACAGTATAAGGTAATAGAATCGGGATAAGATTGATGATCTTGAGAGGTTATGATTTTGGAAATCAATATGTCGGTTAAATTTTAGAAATCGAGTTGTGTATTCGGGAGAAGGACTGTGGATCGTTGAGAAGAACATGTAGTCATGTTAGTTCATTTCGAGATATATGAAACTGTTTTTTGAGCATTTGAAAAGGATACTTTTCAAAATGAATATTTTACGGATGTTTTACGGAAAATGATTTTGGGCCGAGACCCAATAGATTTTTGAAATAGTTTTATAACTCAGGACTTGGGGTCCGAAAAGGGTTTTCTACTTTTTAAACTTCTTGTAATGCGGAACGAGATACGAGCTGAGACCCTAATATTTCAAAAGGCTTTTCTATTTTCTAAAACTCCCGAGATTTGTAAAACACTTTACTAATCATTTATCTATTTTATTTCCGCCTTTCGAGGTTTTGGTTTACTTTTTCAAATGAAACTTCTCGGGAAGTCTTTCATTATTTTTGATTTGTTTATTATTCAATGTTTTGTCATAGCATAGCTGAGGTGATCCAGGATGGGTTAATGGTCGACGTTGCGAGTCATATGTGGAAAAGGAGTTTTTGTCGGATTCTATACATTAAGATTTTGGAACTCTATCGTGTGGTTTTCCGATGGAATGTCATTGGAATTGGTGACGAACCGAATTGGTATACAGGAGTATGGATGTGGTCAATCATTTACATAGTTTTCATTTTAGAACTTCAAAATCGTGTGGATTCGAAGGAAACTATTATCGAATACTTGGCATTAGCGAGCTAGTTTAATTTTTCAAAAATTGATTTCGTGGTCTTACGAAAATTTATGTTTTAGGTTTAGAAAGTTTTGAAAGAACTTTTGAAAATTTGTCTTCTTGACGAGACTATATGATTTCAAACTGGTTTTGAAAATGTGATTGATATACATACGCATTTAGTGCATAGTGCATATCATGGTAAAGTTATGAGTGTGACTCACAAACTAGATAAGACATCAGTATAGGCCGATGAAAAGAGATTCGAAATTCAGTATGGTAGTCTGGTTATCCAAGGATGACCGGTTGGTTGAGCCGATAAGAAAAATATGCCACGTGATGTAGATTCGGTACAGAATATGATTTTGGAACTTTGAGAGTTGTGAAACTTGGGCATATGTGCTATGTGGCTTTATTGGTATGGTAGCGTGAATTTGCTATAGCGATTTTTAACTTTTGAGCCATATTGATTGGAGTATGATTGGATATGTTCGACGGGTTGTGACTTGTTGTTCATACGTCCAAGGGGTATGTTCAGCAGTCGGTTGTGTTTTGTTGAGATCCACTATATGAGATTTGTTTAACGTTTAAAGAATATTATTCTTTTGTATATCTGTTCTGTGGTTCTGTGTTGGTCGTGTTGGGGCTACCGTGTGAGGGTATTCTCGGTTATTGTTGATCGTTCGTTGGTAATATTGAGTTTATCATATGGATGATATTCTCGATTGTGTTTTGACCTCTGATTGGTCATATTGGAGTTTATCATGTTGATGATATTCTCGATTGTGTTTTGACCTCTGATTGATCGTATTGGAGTTTATCATGTCGATGATATTCTCGGTTAATTTGTTGGTTGATCATTGTTAATGATCGTATGAGCGTTCGAATTTTGTGCCGATGTTTTGGGATTTGTGTCATTGTTTTGGGCAGTTGTTTCATAGATGTATCGTGCATTATTGGTTTTTAGCAGATTGGGACTTGATTGTGTAATCAGGAAGACAGGATTTGACACAGATAGATTATTTCATCCGAAGATGATATATTTTTGTTGAGACTCATGGAATTGTGATTGTAAGCGTATATAAGCTTTACAGTTAAGTCACTCGCTAGTATCTCAGGAGATCGTCGACTTTGCGCATTTGTAAGTATACTATTTTAGTTATTCATTAATGATGATGATTGATCGTTGTCGTGATGGTTTCGGAATATTTTTGGTTGAACAGTTTGTTTGTTTTGTCTATGACGGATTACAAGTTTCGAGGATGAAACTTATTTTAAGTGATATAGTATGTAATATCTGGAATTTCTACTACTATTGTTTAATGTTATTTTATCCGAGTTATGTTGTACAGTGTGGAATCTGTACAGTATAGATAAAACAATTGAAGGACTGAGACATCTGTATTGCTATAATTGTCGTACTTGGTCGACAATTGCATTTGAGGATAGTGTGTACCATATAAGAATATTATTGGAAAGAGTATGTGTATTCAGTATGTCGTGTATATGTATCTAGTATGTTGAGACGTTGGACAAGGATAGCTGAAAATGGCTAAGTATAGCCTTATTAGCGCATGCTAATTTTCAAGCATAGCGCACGCTAAAGGCAAAGGATAGCGCACGCTAGTGCAGAACAGATCAGAGGGAATCTATGTATGGACCCGACTACTTTTGCGCATGTTCCGATAAGGTCAACGGATGTTTGTTATGAAGGATTAGCGCACGCTAATGGATATCGTCAGCGCACGCTAATATCAGATCGGTCCAAAGGGAATCTTATCCTTGTCAGATGCTTTCGGCATGTGGACGCGTCTTCGGAGCATACAGACAAACGAGTCAACTATAAGTAGCACACACTATGGTCGGACACTTGCGTACGCTAAATAGAGGCATTTACGTATGCTATTGCATGGGCATTGCGTACATAAATCATTGTACGAAGCAAGACAGTAGCCTCTGGACTGCGATAGCGCACGCTATTTTGTGAAGGTCGCACGCTAATAACAGTCAGTATATATATGATTGTAGATGTGAATTATGTTCATTCGGCCATTCATTCCCTTATTTCGATAGAGAGAGTTCTTAGAGAGAAGTTTGAGGTTCAAAACACTGAGAGATGATCGTTCTTAACAATATTAAGATGGGGAGCATGGATTAAAGCCTTGTTCTTGAAGATTATTGATGATTCTTGGAATGGAGTTCGATTGTTCTTCTTCATGGTTCGTCTACAAGGCAATTTTCGTATCCCTTTGTTAGTATTCGTTTTTAAAGGATGATTACCTGGGAGGGAGTATGTTGGATTATCATGTGAGGATGTTATATGAGGTTTAATGGATATATATGACTTGGATTATGAATCGGATGATTATTAACATGTTAAAGGATATCGGATTATGTTGTTTTGATGACTATGAACATGGTTTCGAATCACTCTGTGTTCTTGAAGAACTTATTGATGAATATACCATAACAAGAGGACTGTATGTTGAATTATCGGTGTTTTAGATGCGAAGATGAAAGGTTCATATCTAAGATTAAGTCATGTTGATTGATGATTGATTAATGGTATATATCATGTGAGTATGATAACGAGATTGAATTTGGAGAGATTGTGATTGATCTTGGAGTATGATTTCGTTTACATTCGTATTCGTAATCGCCATATGTTGATCGCCATATTGTCATTAGCACACGCTAGTGTTACTGGCTAGCGTGCGCTAACTGATACGACTTAGCGAACGCCATGTTAAGTGATTAACATGCGCTATGTCAACAGGCAGTGTAGTATATCGTGTTGTGGTTATGAATTCGTGCGGGTTTGAGTTGGATTGTTCAGACTATGTTTAACCGAGATATTATAGAACCGTTGAGTTTGATTGATTGGTTATATCGGGAATTGATTATTATCGAATGTGTATTAATATGATCATCGGTCTGATTGAAATGATTTTTCACGAGCATTATTAATGAATTCTTTATCTTGCCCGTGATCTTGTTATTGGTCCCACAGGAATGTATAGTTCTTCTTCTGACTGACTGACTGCTTCTTGATTCACATCATTCCCCCCGTCCTCAAAAGGACTCGTCCTCGAATCTGAAAATTCAAAAGGGCTTAAGTCAGCAACATTGAAGGTAGCAGAAACATTATATTTACCAGGTAGATCTACTTTGTAGGCATTATCATTGACGCGTTCTAAAATTTGAAATGGTCTGTCTCCCCTAGGCATCAACTTCGACTTCCTTTATGCGGGAAACCTCTCTTTCCTCAAGTGAATCCAAACCCAGTCACCTGGTTCAAAGAATACATGATTCCGTCCCTTATTCTTTATTCAGACATTATGTTCGTTGCGGTTTTTAATTTGTTCTGGAACCTTTGCATGCAGTTGTTTGATCATTTCAGCCTTTTTTCTTGCCATCGATACTGCCCATGTCATCTATAGGAATAGGCAGCAAGTTTAAAGAAGTTATTGGATTAAAACCATATACAATTTCAAATGGGGAAAATGTAGTGGTAGAATGAACGGTTCTGTTGTAAGAAAATTCAATGAATGGTAAAGATGTTTCCCAATTTTTCAAGTTCTTGTTAACAACAGTTCATAACAATTGACCAAGTGTTCGGTTAACTACCTCAGTTTGGCCATCAGTTTGGGGATGACAAGTTGTCGAATAAATCAATTTTGTTCCCAGTTTCACCCACAAAACTTTCCAAGATGGCTAAGAAATTTAGTATCCTGATCGGACACTATACTTTTTGGCATTCCTTGTAAACGGACAATTTCTTTGAAAAATAGATTTGCAATATGAGTGGCATCGTCAGTTTTGTGACATGCAATGAAATGTGCCATTTTGCTAAATCTATCAACAACGACAAATATCGAATCACACCCAGATTTTACCTTTGGTAACCCCAACACAAAGTCCATAGAAAGAGCAACCAAATGCTCGTTAGGAACTGGAAGTGGCATGTAGAAACCATGTGGTAAAACTCGTGATTTTGCCCTTCGACAAATAATGCATGAATTGACAATTTTATAAACATCATGTTCCATTTTAGGCCAAAAGAAGTGTTCATGCAATATTTCAAAAGTTTTGGCAATTCCGAAATGTCCCATTAATCCTCCACTGTGTGCTTTCCTTACTAACAACTCCCGTGTCGAACAAAAAGGAATGCACATCATCCCGATAAAATTTATCCACACTTTTTGTTTCGCAAGCAACATATGTTTCGCCAAAATCTTTATCTCCCACGTAAGATCCTTTCAAGAGCTCAATCCCAACAATTTACAAGAAAGCGTATTAAGTAATACATACCTTCTTCACAATGCATCGGCAACGAAGTTCTCCTTACCTTGTTTATACTTGATGATGTAAGGAAATGATTCGATCTCCTCTAACCATTTGGCATGTCTTTTACTCAACTTATTTTGTCCCTTGAGATGCTTCAATGATTCATGATCCGTGTGAATCATGAACTCCTTAGGCCATAAGTAGTATTGCCACGTATGTAAAGCTGTAACCAAAGCATACAATTATTTATCATATGTAGGATAGTTCGACATCGCTCCTCGAAGTTACTCGCTAAAGTAAGCAATCGGCCTCTTTCCTTGCATTAATACCGCTCCAATTCCTACTCCTGAAGCATCACACTCAACTTCAAATGTGTTAGAAAAATCTGGTAATGCTAAAACAGGTGCGATGCATAATTTTTCCTTTAATGTGTTAAAGGCATTTTCTTGATCATCACCCCAATGAAATTTAGCATGTTTCTTTACAAGTTCATTTAACGGGGCTGCAATCGTGCTAAAATCTTTAACAAAGCATCGATAAAAACCTACTAAACCGTGAAAGCTTCTTACCTCAGTTGCATTACTCGGTATAGGCCATTCTCGTATGGCCCTTATCTTCTCTTCATCAACTTTTATGCCGTCAATACTAACGACATACCCAAGGAATATAACCTGACTCATGCAAAAAGTACATTTCTTTAGACTAGCATATAATTGTTCCTTTCTCAAGGTAATTAAAACAAATCTTAAATGTTCAACGTGTTCATCTATACTCTTGCTATAAATGAGAATATCATCAAAGTATACGACAACATATTTTCCAATATAAGCATGCAAAACATGATTCATTAGCCGCATAAAATTGCTCGGTGCATTTGTAAGACCAAAAGGCATTACCAACTATTCATATAATCCATATTTAGTTTTAAAGGCCGTTTTCCATTCATCCCCTTATTTCATACGAATTTGGTGATAACCTTTCATTAAATCAATTTTACTAAACACACGTGAACCATGTAATTCGTCCAACATATCATCTGACCTTGGAATTGGATGTCGATATTTTATCGTGATATTGTTCACCGCTCGGCAGTCGGTGCACATTCTCCAAATCCCATCTTTCTTTGGTACGACAATTATCGGAACGGCACAAGGACTCAAACTTTCTTGGATATACGCAATACTTAATAACTCCTCGACCTGCCGCTGAATCTCCTTAGTTTCTTCAGGATTATTTCGGTATGTCGGTCGGTTTGGAATGACGGCTCCTGGCACAAAGTCGATTTGGTGCTCGATCCCTCTTTTTGGTGGCAAACCGGGTGGTAGCTTATACGGAAAAACATTATTTAAGTCCTGCAATAGAATTTTATAGTACTCGGAACATTCCAGTTTTTATCATCGTTAAGAGTGCAAATTCATTTGGTAAGAAGTAAATATGCATGTTACCTCTCCTCAACTTCTTTAACGACTTCCTTTGCACTTATAAATAAGCATTTTTTTTATTTTTCATTTTTTTCTTTTTCTTTCTTTTCTATTTCTTTTTTTTTATTTTTCTTTTTCTTTTTCGTTTTCTTTCGCTTTTTCTTTTTCTTTTTCCTTTTCTTTTTCTTTTTCTTTAACTCTTTTTGGAATCAAATTTGATCTTCACGGACTTGTATTTTCGTCATGGGAACTAATGTGATTTTCCTCCCATCTTTCTCAAATGAGTAACGATTCTTCTTCCCACTAAGTTGGGCATCTCGATCGTAATGCCATGGTCTACCCAACAAAATATGGCAATCGTGCATTAGTACAACATCACAAAGGATATCATCATGGTATTTTCCAATTGTGATGGTTATGAGTACCTGTTTATTCACCCGAACCTCTCCGCAATCATTTAGACAATGAAGTCTATAAGGCTTAGGATGTCACCTCGTTGGTAATTCTAACCCCTCGACGAGCATCACACTAGCCACATTGGTGCAACATTCGTTATCAATGATCACACTACAATTTTTATTTTTCACAATACATCTAGTGTGAAAAAGATTTTATCGTTGTTCGTTATCGTTGCTCTCTTCCTCCTTTGCCTTCACATTCAACACCCTCCTAATGACAAGTGCGGGTGCGAATTCTAGCTCCCCTTCATCACTTTTTTCTTTCCCTTCTTCCTCATCTTCATCATCTGTTTCATATTCTCCATCCTCTCCAAGTATCATTGCTCGTTTATTAGTGCATTGGGATGCAATGTGTCCTCGCCCGTGGCATCAAAAACACTTGATGTCCCTGTTTCTGGTGTTTGTATTTTCTACGGATGTAGATTTGACTTCGGGTTTTGTTCGACTAGCACTCCCCACCTCAAACTTCCCCATCATGGTGATTTTATCAAAACTACCCTTGGATATGTCGAGATTTCCTGTTTGAAGCTTCCAAGGAGTTGTGTACCTCGTGGAGTAAGTATTGTTGCCTCCCCTTCGCAAGTTCATTTCAATTTTGATCGCTGCATATACCATGTCCTCGAACTCAACATAATGTTGTTTATCAACTTATTTAGAGATCTCCGCCCTCATGCCATGTAGAAATCTCTCCATTGTGGCCTCCCTCGACTCCCTCACATCGGCCCGGATCATTAACATCTCCATTTCCTTTCGAAAATCTTCGATGCTCCTTGGACCTTATTTTAAGGATTGAAGGCGAGAAAATAGTGCCTTATGATAATATTTAGGAACAAATCTTCTACACATTACAATCTTTAATTCCTCCCAACTATTAATTGGCCTCTCTCCATTCCTCCTTCTATCCGTCACAAGTTGGTCCCACCAAATGCTGGAATATTCAGAAAATTCGGTTACTGCTAACCTCATTTTCTTAGTACTAGCATAGTTGTGGCAGTCATATATAGTTTCCAACTTCCTCTCCCAGTCAAGGTATGTGTCGGGATCACTCCGCCCTTCGAAGTGTAACACCCCCAGAGCCATCCAGGAATATTACAGCACCGTGGGCCCCGAGATGGAACCCACAAGGCTGAAGAAAATTTTCGCAAATATTTACAACTGCCCAAGAGGCTAACGACGGTACTATCTTTTAAAAATTCCCAAAGACTTCACAAAACTCGTTTGACAAAACCGTCATAAAATCTCATTTGAAAGGATAAGGCCCGAAATGCCAAAACTCAATAGTTTGAAAACATACGTTAAGCTATCGCTTACACGTACCGACAGAATAGTATATAAAATTATTGCCAAAGTAACCTAAGATACCAGATACCAAAAGGCCACTTAAAAATACTCACGCAGTGGAAAAGACAACAATTAAAAATACTCTAGCAGCGGAATACAACAACTGATCAGGAAACTCAATATACAAATGCCCTAGCCAGTATCCTCCGGGAAGCTCATCTCTTCATGACCGCTACAAGCTCAAAACCCAAGAACCTAAAAAGAAAGCTCACGACTGGGTCAGCCATAATACCCAACAATGATAACGATCACATCACATCAATAATTACATACCAATGAAAATACTAAGTAAGAATAAGACCAATGTAATCTTACCGCCATAACTTTACCAACTCGTGATAATACTTACCAAAGTTCACATCTCGTATCCTTTCAACAACAAAATAAGCTCATACCAAAATATCTGTATTGTATCTCAGCAATACCCAAGGTTCTCAAAACATTATCATAACTCACTGTTACGAAATCTACTAACTCTGTCCAACCCAATCCATTGGGTAACCTCATCACATCTCAACACGATAATCGATTGTCCATCAAAAGACAACTACCAAAGAAAATACGGAACATACCTCAAGATATGAAATGCCACGACGAAATCATATCAGTCTAATCTGAGATCAGATCAATACATCACACGGAAACAGTCCTAACACAAGACCTACAAATGCATACTCATATGACAATTTCAATATGCTCACATCAATAACAACCATGCATACTTATGGCAAACCCATAATATACATATGCACAACAACAACACATGGTAATCCAACGATCCAGCGCACACAGCTATAGATTCCCATGATGATCCCGTCGGACCAACGCATGGTGGAAATACCTATCCAACGATCCAGCGCACACAACTATAGACATATGATAACAATGCACAACTGCACAAAACAACAGTACACAATGCACAAATGCATGACAACAACGATACATGAATGTATCACGACATGATCGACACAAATGATAAAAATGATTAGAGTACTTGCCCAGAGTCCTTCGAGAGCGATCTCAATGTCTAAACCATCACCAACTATTATCCTCAATACTCGACGGTCCAAAATATCACAGACTGCGGATAATTCATATCTTCGTCTTTATCACAATGTATCCTCAATACTCAAGTATACCAATAATAAAAGTAAATCATATACATTATGATTTAACTCCCAAAAATTGGAAAACCACATCAAATCCAAATCTCCACAGTTCACAATTATAATCATCGCTATAGGAATTATAAACGAATGAAACTGAAACCATTCATTAAATATTATAAATTGTGCAAGTAATAACTTGCCTCAATACAGATGAATCCGTTACTAATTCCATTGCCTTCATCTATGAACTCCTTGACTCCGACCAAAGCAATTCATGAACCTCCTCGAACTCGACCGCAACACACGGTTCTTATCAATGATCAATTATCATAACCTATTGCAATAATCTATAAATATAATAACATCTTTATTTGTGTTATTGAAGCCGTCACATGTTAGATCAAAAGTTTTGATGTCATCATTCCAAGCAATAAGCCTAACTGAAGCAGCTTTCGTAATTCAGATGTATCTCCTACATACAGTGCCCAATTAAGCTCGTATTTATACCATCGGAAAGCTAATAGAAAGTCCTAAAATTTTTGTGTTCATCATGACATCAAAATCAGATATTTCAGTGGTGAAAATGCGATACAATTGAAAGCAGGCGTTGGAAATTTTAGATACGATACACCTTCGTGTTTTTGCCACAACTTTCATGTCAGATATCCGATTGAGACGATTCAGGTGGATTTGGAAAGCTATGAGGCAGTATTACAATCATATAGAAGATATCAAGATCAAAATCCGGTGTTTAGGATCTGTTATACTACTAAGACGACAACAACATATTTTTCTTTAACTTTGATTTCTTATTTTCAAAACATAAGTCTTGGTCCTTGATTTTTGTCCCCTAAAAATGTGTTGACTCCTTAACTTATGGGTGGATTAGTCATTGATCATATTTAGGAGCTTTGAATGTTGAATTTTAATTTCTTAGTCTTTATTTTATATTTTTCTATTGTAAAAGTTGTAGGAATTTTGGCTATAAATAGCCTTCATTTTCATTTGTAAGGACACCTTGAAATTTATCAAAATTGTGAGTATTTGTGTTAACAAACTTTCTTCTGATTTTGTTGAGTGTGTCTCGAAAATATAAATCGTGATTTCAATTTACTTATCGATGTGTTAGAAACCTCGTGGCATGTTTGAATCGCACCTTCTGGTTTGCTACGGCGCGTCACGTAGTGGGCTTGAAGTAAAACAATCATTTGCTTAATATTGGAACGATCTTGGAAACTAAAATCATACTAATAATAGCGGTTACCACGGAACGTCGTGTGGGGGTCGCATCAACTTCTCCCTACTTGTTCAACATAACGAGGCTCGGACTATAATGCTCTTAACAATGGTAAACCTAAGCATAATCATATCAACTTCCTTAAACATGGTGTTCGGTCAAGTAAGTCATCCATGGAATCTAATAATCTTAGTAGCATGTTCATAACATTCTTAAGAACACGAATTCAAGGTTGGAGATAGCAATAACATACCTTAATATGAAGAAAACATCAAGGCAATCGGTAGAATCCAACACCGGATGTTTGAGCACCAATCCAAGATGTCTTACTTCTTCAACAACCAAGTAGAGAGGCCAATATACTAGTTTTGTAGGGTTGGAAGATCTGGGGAGAGGTAAGGTTCGGATAAAACGAGTGAAAGAGTGAAATGGGGTAATGTCCTATTTATAAAACTCAGATCATTACGTACGTTAGTCTCATGAAATTATGTACGTTATGCCCTTAACGTGCGCTATCTGGAATATTTAGCGTGCGCTATCGTCCGATAGTATCTACTGTCTCATTTCTAACCTTTTTAACGTACGTTAACCCTTACCTGTTAAGTACGTAATGAGCTATGAGTAGCATATGCTATCTCGATCCTTTAGCATACGTTAATCCCTGTTGACCTGCTTTTTCAAAAAGCTGTCCGGGCCACGCGGGGAATCTTATCCTTGTCCGCGTCACGAGGTGGCCCATGTGCCGACCAACCTTATCTATCTGAGTATACGTTAATACGCTATGCTTCGTTCATAGCATACGCTATCCTCAGTCCATAAAGTACGTTAAGCTCATCAGCTAGCGTACGTTATGACGTAGCTGCATGCATGAATTTCCAACTTCTTCCTAATATGATCATGACTGATTGGAATGCGAATATGGGAGAAATCACACTTCGATTATAGATACCACAAAGTCTAATAATACAAGGTTCAATTACATATAAAAATACTCAATAATTATCCGGATATTGCATACTCTCCCTCTAAAAAGGAGTTCCGTCCCGAAACTTAAGACGAAAATAACTCTGGGTATCTAGATTTCATACTGTTCTGTGTCTTCCAAGTGGCTTCTTCAACTCCATGTCGCGACCATTGGACTTTAACCAAAGTGATTGGATTATTCCTAAATTATTTGACTCGGCTCTTGAGTATCTTGACTGATTTCTCTTTGAACGTGCCATCCTTAGCGACTTTGATCTCACTGAAATCAATTACATAACTGGGATCTGTGATGTATTTCCGTAATTGAGACACGTGGAACACATTATGAACATGACTCAGTGCCGGCGGTAAGGCCAACCTGTACGCCAACTCCCCAACTCTCTCAGGAATCTCGAATGGTCCGGTATATCTCGGACTCACCTTTCCTTTCCTCCCGAAACGAAAGATTCCCCGAGTAGGAGAAACCTTTAAACGTACGTGGTCCCCAATTCCAAATTCCAACACGTATGCATAAGATTTCTGCTGACTCTAGGCAGTCAACAGCCTTTCACGAATCAAGGCTACCTTCTCTCAAGTCTGTACTATCAACTCCAGTTCCGTCTAGATCAAGTCTGATGAATCATCCCAACACAGGGGTGATCTACATCTCCTCCCATATAACGCTTCAAAAGGTGCCATATTAATGGAAGCATGCCAACTATTGTTGTAAGTGAATTCAATCAACGGTAGACGAACTTCCCACTCAATCGACCAATCTAGGGCACAAGTTCTCAGCATGTCTTCCACTGTTTGAATAGTCCTCTCGGACTGTCCGTCTGTCTGTGGATGATAAGCTGTGCTAAAGTTTAGCTCGGTTCCTAAGGCTCTATGAACCGCTTTCCAAAACTGTGACACGAATCGACCATCTTGGTCAGAAATAATTGTCTTCGTCGTACCATGCAATCGAACTATCTTCGCAATAAACACTCGTGCTAACCTCTCTGGTCCCCAAGTATCCTTAATGCCCAGAAAATGAGCCGACTTGGTTAGGCATCAACCATCACCCAAATCATGTTCATCCCTGTTCTGGTCTTCGACATATTAGCGATAAAGTCCATCGATATATCTTCCCACTTCCATTCAGGAATTGGAAGTGGATTCAACATTCCTGTGGGTCGTTGATGTTCGATCTTAACTTGCTAACAAGTGTAACACCCCAAAATGCGGCTATTACAGTGCCGTGGACCCCACAATGGGACCCACCAGGCGATATCCAAAATAAGTTAAATTAACATTATCTTTGTGATACCGAACCACAATAATTAGTCACTACTACGACTAGGAGTTTATTTAATTGTATGGCCAACGGCCTTATGATACACAGGATCCGAAAACACAAGTATAAACCATATGGAGATGGAAAATACTTAAACATTAATCCAACCAGACAAGAATTTAAATAAGGCAAAATTAAAGTAATATTACACGGTTTAAAACATAACCGGACAACAATAGACTTGGGCCCCCCGAACTAGTATCCCTCGAACCCTTCACCGTCAACATACCCTTCCCGTGCCTTGCCTTTGCCTCGACCTAAAATACAACACAAGTATTTCGCCCATAACACAGGGTCAGATATACATGATAATTAATTCTTCTGACATTATATAATTCACATATATAGATCTCAAGGAAACATCCCGACTATTAATCATGCCCTTCGGGCGTATGAACAATCAGTCACAAACCGTCGAACACATCCAATCATACATGGACTATGAACGATTAACAATATGGCTCAAGATGGACATCACAGTACGCCCGATCCGGAAATGTGTCCGTGTACATGTCCACCCCGTATACGGAATCCAAAATATACGTGTGACAATGTACCTAATTAGCCTCACGAACTACGTCTCGTGTGCACAGTACAATACCGAAACATCCACGTATGACTATATAAGTGCTCGGCTAAAAATCCTACACAATATCCAATCGGCATGCAGATATGATTCCAGAAATGTCACGATACAACATGACAACGAATTTCAACGAAATACATATCCGATTAAGGATCAAGAAAAACTCACCAAAGTGATAATAAGGACCATCAAGATCAACGATTCAAAGTGACGGACTTGGGAATGCAAATCCCATGAAGAACGATGGAACAACGTCAAAGACAATATCAAATTTATATAACATTTCATACACATGAAATGTATAAACATCACAAGAATCTAATCATCATTATAACCAAGCAAGATAACTTGCCTCGATACGGAGACGAGAAAATCCTCCCTTGTCGAATCAAACGAACGGTCCTTCGACTAATATTGTTTACTCGAACAATCAACCTTAAACGAAATACATTTTACTCAATAACATATCCGTATATTTAACGATATAGAATGAGTGATACGACACCCTACAATTCTTTTAACTCAATTCATCCTTAAAATCGGTTCGCAGGACAATTACCGAATGTTCGCATGATTCTTTATAACCAAGGATTTATCAAGAACATGTTAAACAACCACTTATGTTGTCCATAACATCTTATGTAGATTAAATTTTCTAAGAACATTACAATGTTAAAAGGTAAAAATCTGCACCACTATGTTCATCATCTCATCTAAATTGAATAGTAAGCTTATAAGAAGGTTATATTAGTTATGAGATTACACCATATTTATGAAGATTATCAAATCATCCTTACAAAACTGAAAGATCCATTAATATCATTATGAATTCACTATCTTAAGAACACTACTTGATGATCAAACACATTCTTAGGTTATTAACACATCCGGTTAATAAGAAGTTATTATTGTTCTCACAACTACACGTATCTTTTCTCAAGGTCCTGCTGGGCTGAAACATAATGAGGTTATAACTCCTAAGAATTTGAACAAGAGAACATCATCCTACTTCTAACATTGCCAAGTTCTTCCCAAGGTAAGTGAATATCAAACATGGTGTTTATACACTTTATGGTAACAATTCCATTGATTAAGTCTAACTATGATGAAGCTAACTGGTTTATCAAGGTCCTACTGAGATGAATTCATCCAGTAAGGTGAGCATGATGATTATAAACATGGTTACTATCATTATAACATTAGGAACTCATCTATTTCAAACCCTCATTTATCATATTCATCAAGAAGTGTGAAGAAGTTTAATTAAAACCATGTTTTACTTGATTAATATAACTCTAGGTGAAGTATACTTCATTACTAACATCAACATATGAAAACAATACAGAGAAGAAAGTACACCTACCTCCAGAAACGAAGAACAACCTTCAACACCAAAAGAAAACACACTTCAAGCTCAAGAACGCCTTCTAACTTCGAATCAATGAGTTCCAAACCAAGTTACAAGACTCGAAACCAATTAGAGAAGGTAACTATAGGTCTTAGGAGGTAGGAGAGGGAATAAACGAAGAGAAAATCGGGTTGAGGCTGAAGAGAAATGAAAAACAGACTGGGTCTATAAATAGACTGCACAGCCTTAACGTACGATATTTAACAATTTTAGCGTACGTTAACACTACTACGTACGCTAATCTGTAAGAGTTACATATGTAATCGGCTTACAGTGTCTACTGACTTGAATCCACAGGCCATTAGCACACGCTAATTAAAAGGGTGTTATGCACGCTAGTAAAAGTTGACTCTGGCCGACACGACAGCTCAGACATCATACACATGCATGCCAACGGATAACAAGTTCACGTGCGGAAGTCAACTGATGTCAGATTCCTTCTTAATGTACGCAACAGGCAACATATTATGTACGTTAAATCACGAGTTTAGCGTACGTTAGTTAAGCTACGTAGCGTACGCTACACTAACAGAAAAAGTTCAAAAATGCAACTCTCCAATTAACATCGAATCATCAAGTATGAAATGAAATAACAACGATATGAAGCTCAAATCTATAACACCTCAACATAATACTAAATGCAACAATCCACGATAATCAAATTATCCGAATATACAACGACAGATAAAAATGAAAAATTACAGTCGGATATTACATACTCCCCCCCTTAAAAAGGAGTTTCATCCTCGAAACTAAGGGGTAAATAACTCGGGGTATCTCACTCGCATACTATACTCGGTTTCCCACGTAGCCTCCTCGACTCCATGTCGTGACCACTGAACCTTTAGCAGGGGAATCGTCTTGTTTCTCAACTGTTTGGTCCTCCTCTCGAGTATCTGTACAGGATGCTCCTCGTACGAATGATCCTCCGCTAATTTGATCTCATCGAACTGAAGTATATGACTCGGATCAGCAACGTACTTCCTCAACTGGGAGACATGAAACACGTTGTGAATCCGACTTAAAGCCGGTGGCAAAGCCAGTCGATAAGCCAGATCACCTACACGCTCCAACACCTCAAATGGCCCAATGTACCTCGGGCTCAACTTTCCCTTCTTCCCAAAACGAAAAACACCTCGGGTAGGAGACACTTTCATCAACACATGATCACCAACCTCGAACTCAAGCGGTCGTCGATGGTGGTCAGCGTAGGAATTCTGTCGACTTTGAGCCGTTAAAAAACAACTCCTAATCAGGGCAATCTTCTCACGGGCTGCTAACAACATATCGGGTTCCGTACCCAAAGATTTTGACAGTTTGTCCCAAAACAAAGGGGACCTACAACGACGGCCATACAATGCCTCATACGGTGCCATCTGAATCGAAGCGTGCGAACTATTATTATAAGTGAATTCTACCAAAGGTAGCTGGGCTTCCCAATCGTCCTTCCAATCGATAGCACTTGCTCTCAACATGTCCTCTAGAGTTTGGATGGTTCTCTCCGACTGACCATCGGTCTGCGGATGAAAAGCCGAACTGAAATTCAATTGCGCGCCCATCGCACGATGAAATGCCTTCCAGAAGTGTGACACAAATCGCTCGTCACGGTCCGATACAATACTCTTGGGGGTACCATGTAACCTTACAATCTCTTTAATAAATAGCTGGGCTAATCTCTCGGGACCCCACATGTCTTTAATCTCCAAAAAGTAGGCTGATTTGGTCAGCCGATCCACAATCACCCAAATCGTGTTCATTCCTCGACGACTCATCAGCAAGCTAGTGATAAAATCCATCGATATGTCCTCCCATTTCCACTCAGGAATCGGGAGCGGTTTCAGCATTCCTGCGGGTCGCTGGTGCTCAATCTTAACCTGCTGACAAGTTAAACATCTCGAAATGAATTCGGCGACCTCACGTTTCATATTTCCCCACCAATAATGTTGTTTCAAATCCATATACATCTTACTAGACCCCGGGTGAATCGAGTACGGGGTAGCATGGGCTTCCCACATGATAGAGTTCCACAACTCTTCGTCTGCTGGTACACACGCTCGATTCCTCAAGCGTATCAATCCGTCTTCCTGGATCACAAATCCAGGGGCATTCCCTTGAGTGACTTCATCCCGAACTCGAGATAGGAATGGATCCGTAATCTGCTTCGATCTGATTATATCATCAAGAGACGAAGAAATATCAAGTGCGCAAAGCTGTCCCTGAATACGGTGTAACCAAACTTCAATCTCTGGCCTCATAAGGTCCAACTGCAATTCCCTCTGAGCTGTCAAGCGGCTAAGCATCTGCTCCTGCACTGTCTTACGGCTCAAGGCATCGACAACCACATTTGCCTTGCCTGGATGATAAAGGATCTCGATATCATAATCTTTGATTAATTCTAGCCACCTTCTCTGCCTCATGTTCAACTCCTTATGAGTAAAAATGTACTTCAGGCTCGTGTGATCCGTAAAGATCTGACAGGTAACTCCATACAGATAGTGATGCCAGATTTTTAAAGCAAACACCACAGCTGCTAGCTCCAAGTCATGGATCGGATAGTTAACTTCATAGGGTCGTAATTGCCTCGATGCATAGGAAATCACTTTTCCTTCTTGCATTAGTACACATCCAAGGCCCTGTCTCGACGCGTCACTATACACCACAAATCCTTCTGTTCCCTTTGGTAGAACCAAAATAGGTGCTGAAATCAATCGACTCTTGAGCTCGTCAAAACTTTGCTGACATGACTCTGACCACAAGTACTTCTTATCCTTCCTCAGTAGGTTAGTCATCGGTTGCGCAATTTTGTAAAATCCTTCCACGAACCGTCGGTAGTAACCCGCTAGGCCGAGGAAACTACGAACTTCCTTCACGTTCTTCGGAGGTAGCCAATCTCGAACGGCTTCTGTCTTATGTGGGTCCACTCTCACTCCTTCGGATGATATCACATGCCCAAGAAAGATAACTTCAGGCATACAGAATTCACATTTAGAAAACTTCCCATAAAGCTGTTCCCGCCTCAACATATCGAGAACTTGGTGGAGATGATGTTCATGCTCTTCGTGGTCACGAGAGTAAATCAGAATGTCGTTAATAAAAATGACTACAAAGCGATCCAGATAGTTAATAAAAACTCGATTCATCAACTCCATGAATACCGCCGGTGCATTAGTCAATCCAAATGGCATCACCACGAACTCATAATGCCCATAGCGAGTACGAAAGGCTGTCTTCGAGATGTCAGACTCTCGAATCCTCAACTGATGATAACCAGATCTCAAGTCGATCTTAGAAAACACAGCAGCTCCCTGAAGTTGATCCAATAAATCATCAATACGAGGCAAAGGATATTTATTCTTGATGGTTACCCTGTTCAGCTCACGGTAATCAATACATAAACGCAGAAATCCGTCATTCTTTCGTACAAATAACACTGGTGCTCCCCAAGGGGACGCACTAGGTCGAATATAGCCCTTTTCAGTCAACTCCTCAAGCTGGTTCTTCAACTCCTGCATCTCAGTCGGAGCCATACGATACGGTGCTTTTGAAATTGGGGACGTACCTGGCTCTAACTCAATAATAAACTCCACGTCACGATGGGGAGGTAAGCCTGGCAACTCGTCTATAAATACGTTTGGGTAGTCTCGGACTAACGAAATGTCGGCCAATTCGACTAGGCGATCTGTTGTTTTGGTCATGTAGCACCAATAACCAATATACCCTTGATTAAGCAGTTTCACTGCCTTCATAGCGCTGATGACTCTCCCGGAACGGCTGGGATTATAACCTCGAAAAGTACACTCGAAACCATCATCACAAGTGACGGTTACCATCCGCTTACGGACACTAAGTATGGAATCATGACGATACATCCAATCGATACCCAAGATTACATCATCCTTAGGTAAATCGACTACAATCAGATTTGACAACCACTCACGGTCGTTCATGCGAATCGGACAGTCCTGGACTTCACGATTTCTAATAATTCTTCTACCATCGGGTAGACCAATCACATAGGGCTCACAATTGATAACATGGTCTAGAGGCAAACAACTTAAACAAGAAGCAGATATAAAAGAGTGTCAAGCACCGGTATCAAAAAGAACACACACCGGCTGAGAGTGGATCTCAAGTATACCTGCAATCATGCTGGCCTCGGGATCGTCAGCTTTCTTCATTTCGTAGATCCTGGGTTTTGCGGCTCCTGCACCATGTGTACCACTTTGATTCCCACGACCCGTTCCCTTATTTGCCACGGTAGTCTGATAAGAAGCGGACGGAGGCACACGGTATTGGACAACAAACTGATTTAGAGTATGAGACGCTACTGGTTCACGTCCGGGCCCATTTCTGCAAAAACGAGCACGATGCCCATTCTTCCCACAAGTATGGCATGCGACGGCCGGCTTCGGGCATTTGGAGCTGACATTACCCTGGTCTCCACAGTTATAGCACACAAAAGATAAGGGGACTGCTCGAGAGTGCGATTCGGCTGGCTTCGACGCCATGGGTGGTCGATCAGAAGGGTTTGGAAATGACTGGGGCTTCCTGAATGTCCCCCGGTTACTCTCAGTCTGGTTCTGGTTCCGAGATCTTTTGTTGTTGGGCTGTGGTTGCTTCTTATAAATCTCCTTCGCGGTGAGCTCGTATTCCAGAGCTTTCTCAATGAACTCCGACAGGATCGTATAGTGGTGATTCAACAGCTGCATTCTCATTCGGGTTTTAAGCCTCTTGAGAAAATACTTGATTTTAGCAGCCTCCGTTCGGACAATCGACGAGGCAAAAGGAAGAAGTGCCTGAAATTTCTCAGCGACAGATAGTACATCATCCTCGGACGGGTCCGAGTTTAGCAATTCCGACAGTTTGGCCTCACGGAGTGGCCCTGGATAGTAACGGTCAAGCACGAGGTTTTTAAATTCCTCCCAAGTGTAAGCACCATCAACTGGCCTTACTGAAAGCCACCAAGTGTGAGCGCCCTTGCTAAGATAGTAAGCTGCTACGGAGACGCGATTCTCTTCCGGACAGTCCACCATCTAGAATAGTTTCTCAAAATGCTCGACCCAATGCACAATGTCAGCAGGCTCAGAGGAGCCTTCAAAGGTCGTAGGTCGCTGGCGAGAGATGTCGCTGATGATCCGACTCACGGGTCCGCCAATCACAGGAGGTGGAGGATGAGGCCCCTGTTGCTGGACAGTAGTGGCCCTCTGCATAGCTTCCATTAATTGACCCATTTGGGTCATCTGAGTCATCATGCCCTGCATCACCACGTAAGGATCGACACGCGCATCCTCACGCCCAATGTGGTGCGATTGGTTCCTAGAAGGTGAACCAATGTCTACGGAACTATGATCCACATTCGCGCGTCTGTCGGCTCGAGGTATCGGGATTCGGCCCCTTCCGCGGCCTCGTCCCCCTCTGCCAGGACCTCTCAGATTCCTTTCCATACTGAAAGAATCAGTCACAATGATAATCATAAGTACAGTTCAAGATACTATTCAAAATTCATGCTAAGTTAATAGCAACAAGGAATCATATATTCAAGGAAATGGTTCATAGTTAACTATCGACACCGCGAATGTCACACTGAATATTACATCGACGTCAAGTCGAACAATTTCAATCATATAATCCATCCAGCATTTACCTCGAATTATTAATCAGATAAATCCTGCCACAGATCCTCGAAATAACAAGATCAACAAAGTGATCCATTCCGATATCAATATTATGCCAGTAATTAAATCATGGCTCGAAGAGTACATACCGTATTTGGCTCGTAGGGTCAGGAGCTTGCACAGGTCACACGTGACACGAAGGTCTTTGGATACTAGTTCATTATACAATGACTCTTAAAGGGAAACAAAACAACACGCTCCGATACCATCTTCTGTAACAACCCAAAATGCGGCTATTACAGTATCGTGGACCCCACACTGGGATCCACCAGGCGATATCTAAAACAGGTTAAATAAGCATTATCTTTGTGATACCGAACCACAATAATTAGTCACTACTCCGACTAGGAGTTTATTTAATAGTATGGCCAACGACCTTATGATACACGGGATCCGAAAACACAAGTATAAACCATATGGAGATGGAAAATACTTAAACATTAATCCAACCAGACAAAAATTTAAATAAGGCAGAATTAAAGTAATATTACACGGTTTAAAACATAACCGGAAAAAAATAGACTTGGGGCCCCCGAACTAGTATCCCTCTAACCCTTCGCCGTCAACATGTTCTTCCCGTGCCTTTCCTTTGCCTCGACCTAAAATACAACACAAGTATTTCGCCCATAACACAGGGTCAGATATACATGATAATTAATTCTTCTGACATTATACAATTCACATATATAGATCTTAAGGAAACATCCCGACTATTAATCATACCCTTCGGGCGTATGAACAATCAGTCACAAACCGTCGAACACATCTAATACATAGACAATGAACGAATAAAAATATGGCTCAACATGGACATCACAGTACGCCCGATCCGGAAATGTGTCCGTGTACATGTCCACCCCATATACGGAATCCAGAATATACTTGTGACAATGTACCTAATTAGCCTCACGAACTACGTCTCATGTGCACAGTCCAATACGGAAACATCCACGTATGACTATATAAGTGCCCGGCTAAAAATCATACACAATATCTAATCGGCACGCAGATATGATTCCAAAAATGTCATGATACAACATTACAACGAATTTCAACGAAATACATATCCGATTAAGGATCAAGAAAAACTCACCAAAGTGATAATAAGGACCATCAAGATCAACGATTCAAAGTGACGGACTTGGGAATGCAAATCCCATGATGAACGATGGAACAACGTCAAAGACAATATCAAATTTATATAACATTTAACAAACATTTCATACACATAAAATGTATAAACATCACAAGAATCTAATCATCATTATAACCAAGCAAGATAACTTGCCTCAATGCGGAGACGAGAAAATCCTCCCTTGTCGAATCGAACGAATGGTCCTTCGACTAATATTTTTTACTCGAACAATCAACCTTAAACGAAATACATTTTACTCAATAACATATCCGTATATTTAACGATATAAAATTAGTGATACGACACCCTACAATTCTTTTAACTCAATTCATCCTTAAAATCGGTTCGCAAGACAATTACCGAATGTTCGCATAATTCTTTATAACCAAGGATTTATCAAGAACATGTTAAACAACCACTTATGTTGTCCATAACATCTTATGTAGATTAAAATTTCTAAAAACATTACAATGTTAAAAGGTAAAAATCTGCACCACTATGTTCATCATCTCATCTAAATTGAATAGTAAGCTTATAAGAAGGTTATATTAGTTATGAGATTACACCATATTTATGAAGATTATCAAATCATAGTTACAAAACTGAAAGATCCATTAATATCATTATGATTTCACTATCTTAAGAACACTATTTGATGATCAAACACATTCTTAGGTTATTAACACATCCGGTTAATAAGAAGTTATTGTTGTTCTCACAACTACACTTATCTTTTCTCAAGGTCCTGCTGGGCTGAAACATAATGAGGTTATAACTCCTAAGAATTTGAGCAAGAGAACATCATCCTACTTCTAACATTGCCAAGTTCTTCCCAAGGTAAGTGAATATCAAACATGGTGTTTATACACTTTATGGTAACAATTCCATTGATTAAGTCTAACTATGATGAAGCTAACTGGTTTATCAAAGTCCTACTGAGATGAATTCGTCCAGTAAGGTGAGAATGATGATTATAAACATGGTTACTATCATTATAACATTAAGAACTCATCTATTTCAAACCCTCATTTATCATGTTCATCAAGAAGTGTGAAGAAGTTTAATTAAAACCATGTTTTACTTGATTAATCTAACTCTACGTGAAGTATACTTCATTACTAACATCAACATATGAAAACAATACAGAGAAGAAAGTACACCTACCTCCAGAAATGAAGAACAACCTTCAACACCACAAGAAAACACACTTCAAGCTCAAGAACGCCTTCTAACTTCTAATCAATGAGTTCCAAACCAAGTTACAAGACTCGAAACCAATTTGGAGAAGGTAAACTATAGGTCTTAGGAGGTAAGAGAGGGAATAAACGAAGAGAAAATTAGGTTGAGGCTGAAGAGAAATGAAAAATAGGTTGGGTCTATAAATAGACTGCACAGCCTTAACATACGCAATTTAACAATTTTAGCGTATGTTAACGCTACTACGTACGCTAATCTGTAAGAGTTACGTACGTAATCGGCTTACAGTGGCTACGGACTTGAATCCGCAGGCCATTAGTGCACGCTAATTAAAAGGGTTTTACACACACTAATAAAAGTTGACTCTGGCCGACACGACAGCTCAGACATCATACACATGCATGCCAACGGATTGTAATATCCGTGTTCTCTATTTTTGGTAATTTCTGTTTTTAGTGTATGTTCGTTTCGGACAACTCGCTTGACACTGTTTTGGAATTCTGAATCTATTTTATTCTTGGAGTTTCTCTGTTTGGACGAGTTTCGATGATGTTTTTACGTATTTTGATCTTGAGTTATATTTTATCGCATGTGTATTCGATTCTCGTAAAACTCGTTCGATTTCGTCATTTTCCTATTTCCATGAGTTCGTATGGTTGAGTGGAGCATGTTGTGAGTTTCGTATTGTTAATCCGACGTTGTATCGTGATGTTCGGACGTTTGGGCCGTTTCGTAATTTCCTATAAGTTTAGGGAATTTATTTCTTGTTCGATTATGGTTGTGTACCTCGGACCATTTCGGGTTATTGGATATTGTTTCTCGTTGCATGTAATTTTCCCGGACCATTGGGTCGGCATATCGTGTTTTGGTTTATCGTCTTTTTCCGTTTTGGTAGCGTCGTCTGGTGTCAGGAGGCTGTCTGGCCTGACCTGTGCAAAATGGCGCAAGACCCGCGGCATTCTGCGCCGGGTCTGTGCACCGTGTTGCCCAGTGGTGCCCGCTGCCTTGCGAAACGGCGCAAGATCCACGACATTTTGCGCCGTGTCTGTGAGCCGTGTCGCACAGGGGTCGCCCGCTGACCCGCAATACGGCGCTGAACACGGTGCCATTTGGGCCGTTTGTTGCGCCGTGTTTTGTCCAGTATATATAGGACAGACATGGGTTTTAACCCCATTTTTCACTATTCCTCTCGGCTCTCCACTCCTTCATCACGATATTGGGCGATTTCATCCAGATATTGCATTCTAGCATCTTATAACTCGGAATTGGACCGTCTAGCACGAATCAATCATCTTCCTTCCGCCATTCCATCATTGAATTGAGGTAATTGGACATTATACCTGATTTTAGGGTTCTTGCCTATAATTCGTTTTTCCTTTCGTTTTTCCTTAGATTGATGATGAATTATAGTTGGGAAATCGTGGTGTTATGTTTTCCTAGAAATTTAGCGGATCAATTCCAAGTTTTTCCCTTCGTTGATCGAATTTGAACCTTATGCCTCCGTAGTGTTCGGCGTATTGTTCCTTAGGGTAGAACGCCGATTAATTCATCATTTCTCAGTGGAATTGTAGTTGATTGAGTCTCTATTGTTGTTAGGATCGTAATTGTGAAGATTGTTCGGATCGAACCCTTTTCCTTCCACCATTTTCTTCGCCTCGTGTTATCCAAGGCAAGTACATGTATTACATTTCATTGTGTGTGTACGGTTTTGATGCGAATGATG
The DNA here is from genome assembly GCA_033398695.1 of Orobanche coerulescens. Lineage (NCBI taxonomy): Eukaryota > Viridiplantae > Streptophyta > Magnoliopsida > Lamiales > Orobanchaceae > Orobanche > Orobanche coerulescens. Next base: position 95,034,338 of record CM065809.1, read on the forward strand.
TAAATTGTATTATTGAATGATTTATGATTGTTGCTCTTCCACCCGGGGATGGCATATGTGGCCTCTGGGGGCCGATACTAAGGGGTACGGCCACGGAAGTGGTTTTGGGTGCATGTGTTGATGTTCTTCCACTTGTGGACGGTCCGACGGGACCTCTGGGGGCCGATACTAAGGGCTACGGCTACGGAAGTGGTTTCTCACCCGCGGACGGTTCGACGGGACCTCTGGGGGCCGATACTAAGGGGTACGGTCGCGAGTTACCAAGCGTGGATGGTTATGATGTGGAAAACTTGAGGATACACTGTGTTAGATGTAAATGTGATATTCCAGAATATTGATTTCAAATGTTTTTCCTAAATGGATTGTTTGCGTTGAATTGCGTATGTATATAATGTTGTGTAATTGTGTACTTGCACTAGCTATTCGAATGCTAACCCCTTAAATAGGGGAAATGCATCTTATGCATTTCAGGTACTGGTCGAGCTGAGGAGCTGGCACGGGATGCGCACGCAAAGGATGGACTGGCATGATGATGAGGCTCGAGTCCATTTTATTTTTCTTTATTAGTTAAAGTCCCCTGCGTGGGCAATGGATTTACTGTAGTTACATTTTTCGTTACTGGATTAAAATGTTTTGGCCGAGGCCACGACCCTATTTTTACTTGATGATTGTGTTTTATGGGATTTCATATTCGGTTGGTGTGTTATGTGTGAGCTTGGTAGACCTCATGAAGGTTCTACGGCGTGTAATGTCCCATTTGTGATTTGGGGTGTTACATTTATGGTATCAGAGCTTAGGTTTTGAATACCTAGGCTGTCGGTAAATTTTGGGTCTGTCAGTTGCGTCGTTAGAGTCAGTCGTTGAGCTTAATATCATCATGCTATCGTATTTTCGTGCGACTCGTGGCTGTAAGTCTCCTCGAACTCTTATACTTCTATAATTCCTTTTCTTGCGTTTTTCAGACTTGAGAATTGTGATACCAACTTTGTTTGTGAATCTTTCTGATCTTGTTCCTTTCATATTTTCTTCAGTATGTTGAGAGGTCGTGGTAGACCAGCTAGGGGACGCGTCCGAGGCCGTGGTCGGGGTGCTGATAATGAAGAGGGCTCACTTTCTTAGTCCTCTGCGGACTCAGCCTCTAACTCAGTGCCGTCGGGTAATAATGCCGACGCCGGGGCTACTGCCGTACTTCAGCAGTTAGTAGCCCAACTTGCTCAGATAGCTCAGGGTGGACGCCAGAATCCGCCCCCGACACCTAAAGAGGAAGCTAGTAAGTGGCTTCATAGGGTGACTAAGATGCACCCTCCTCGTTTCTCCGGATCTTCTGACTCCCTCGGTTGGGAGAATTGGCTTTTTCAGTTCTCCAGGACTTTTGATGCCATAGCTTGTCCCGAATACAGGAGGGTACATATTGCCCAGTACCTCCTGGATAAGGAAGCTGTGGAATGGTGGGAGTCCGTTGCGCCCAGAGACCGTCGAGCCACTTGGGAGAAGTTCAGGGTTGCTATGGAAGCAGAATATTGTCCGCCGCCAGTCAAAGATGCAGAATTGTGGAGTTCTTCACTGCCACACCCCAGGATGTGCCGATTTCTCAGGACATTATCTCTTATAATCAGCAGTTGGCTTTCGTGAAAGATCAGGTGAAAACGGAGGCTGATAATGTGTGCCACTTTGAAAGAATACCAGGATCGCGCTCTAGCGATCGAGATGGCCGTCCCGGAATCAGAGTCGGTTTCGGAAGCTAAGAAGCAGAAGACTACCGACGGATTCTCGACCGGTAAGGGTGGTCAGTTTTCGAGGTCTCGTTCTGCTCCTACACCTGGAAAGAGGCCGTTTCATCAGGCCGGTGGATCTCAGGGTAATCGTTCGATCCAGTCTGTTGCACCTGGCGGGAGAGTTTGTTTTAATTGCAGTCAGTCCGAGCACTTGATGAAGGATTGCCCATTTCCGTTAGTTACTTGCTTTACTTGCGGACAGACCGGGCATCGGGCAGCTCATTGTGGGAGGGCCACCAGGGTCGCCAGAGCTCTGACTACCACCGCCGATCAGAAGGAACATAACACTCCAGCTACTTTTATTTCTCAGAGTTCGTGTCGTGGTAGGAGTCGGGGTCAGTCGGATCGTCGTACAGTGTCGAGTTCGGGTTCAGTTCACCCCCGATTGTATCAGATGAGGCACACAGAGGAGGCAGACGTTCCAGTGGCGTCAGGTACCACTCAGATCCTTACTCATCCAGTTTCAGTGCTTTTTGATTCGGGTGCTACCCATTCCTTTATTTCTTCGGATTGTGTGAGTCGTATTGGTTTTGACTGCTTGTTTGAGTGTGAACCGTTTGTAGTGGGTACGCCTAGCGGGGATCGTATGGTTGGGGACCGGGATGTTAGGGATTGCCCAGTGAGGATCAGGAGCCGGGATTGGACCTCGAATCTCATTGTTATAGACCTTAAGGGTGAGGATTTGATCCTCGGGGACGATTGGTTGGATCGTCACGGTGCTATCATGAACTATCGGACTCGTACCATCTCGATAGTGGCAGAGGATGGCACCGAGCATACTCTCGTCGGTCGTAAGCCGGGGAGATCGGGGAGTGTGATTAGTGCCTTGAAGGCGATGAGACTTCTGAACCAGGGTTGTGCCGGCTATTGGTGTTACGCTCTGCAGGCGGAGGATGGCGGGGTTGACATGTCGTCGATTCCAATTGTTAGCGAGTATCCCGACGTATTTCCGGATGACTTGCCGGGATTACCACCACAGCGAGAGGTAGAGTTTCCTATTGATCTTGAGCCGAATGCGGCCCCTATTTCTCGAGCGCCGTACCGTATGGCACCGTCGGAGATGTTATAATTGAAGAAACAGTTGGGAGAGTTGTTAGATAAAGGGTATATTCGACCGAGCGCGTCGCCTTGGGGTGCGCCTGTACTTTTTGTTAAGAAGAAGGATGGATCGCTTCGTTTATGCATCGACTATCGAGAATTAAACAAGCTAACTATCAAAAATAAATACCCTTTGCCCCAGATTGACGACTTGTTTGATCAGATTCAGGGGCGACAGTCTTTTCGAAGATTGATTTGCGATCGGGATACTATCAGTTGAGGATTCGGGACAGCGATATACCGAAAGCTGCCTTTCGGACGAGATATGGCCATTACGAGTTTGTGGTTATGCCTTTAGGGCTAACCAATGCCCCAGCAGTATTCATGCAGTTGATGAACAAAGTTTTTATTGAGTATCTGGACAAATTCATAGTCGTCTTTATCGATGACTTTCTTATCTATTCACAGAGTCGGGAGGAGCATGCCTTACATCTCCGGATTTTATTAGACATTTTGAGAGCTGAGCAGTTATATACAAAGTTCTCTAAGTGTGAGTTTTGGCTCGAGGAAGTGATGTTCCTAGGGCATGTGATTTCAGCAGAGGGAGTTCGGGTAAACCCGCAGAAGATAGAGGCAGTGATGGCTTGGGAGCCGCCTAAGAATATGAAGGAAGTGAGGAGTTTTCTGGGTCTTGCCGGCTATTACCGTAGATTTGTTGAGGGATTTTCTAAGATTTCTAGACCACTCACTCAGTTGCTCCAGAAGACTCAGAAATTCGAGTGGACCGCAGACAGACAGTGTAGTTTTGACGAGTTGAAGAGACGACTAACTACCGCACCCGTGTTGGCATTGCCTCACGGGAATGAAGATTTCGTGGTATATAGTGATGCTTCGGGCCTCGGGCTCGGATGTGTTTTGATGCAGAGAGATAGGGTTATTGCTTATGCGTCCCGCCAGTTGAAACCTTATAAGGTGAATTACCCCAAGCACGATTTGGAGTTAGCTGCGGTCATTTTTGCCTTAAAGATCTGGAGACATTATCTCTACGGCTCATCGTGTAAGATATTTACGGACCACAAGAGTTTGAAGTATATCTTCAGTCAGAAAGAGTTGAATATGAGACAGCGTAGGTGGTTGGAGCTAATTAAAGATTACGACCTCGAGATACTTTATCATCCGGGTAAGGCTAATGTCGTGGCTGATGCGTTGAGCCGAAAGCCGATGGCGTTACAGATGTTAGAGGTACTTACACCACAGAGTAGGATCCAGCGAGATTTTATTTGTCAGAATATCGAGGTTTGGGTTCAGAGAGTTCAGTGTCAGTTATGTGCGTTGGAGATCACTTCGTCCTTGACTGATGATATCAAGGCGAAATGGTATGATGATCCGTTTTTGGTCCAGTTGAGGGAGGATGTGAGGAAGGGGAAAGCCCCTAGATTTGTGGTTCAGGATGATGGAGTTTTGAGATTTCGCGGCAGACTATGTGTACCGAGTGTTATTGAGCTGAGACAGAAGATCTTGAGTGAAGCTCATACCACACCTTACTCCATACATCCTGGTACGAGCAAAATGTACAAGGATGTGAGGAGTAACTACTGGTGGAGTAATTTGAAGACAGACGTTAGCGAGTTTTTGTCGAGGTGTTTGACCTGTCAGCAGGTTAAGATCGAGCATCAGCGACCCGCGGGGCTTTTGCGACCACTTCCTATCCCGGAGTGGAACTGGGAGGATATTTCTATGGATTTCATTACCAGTATGCCTAAGACTCGGACTGGAATGAACATGATTTGGGTCGTTATCGATCGAGTAACTAAATCAGCTCATTTTCTGGGTATTACGGACACTTGGGGGCCAGAGAGACTAGCGCGAGTGTTTATTGCAGAGATAGTGAGGTTTCATGGGACCCCTAAGAGTATTGTTTCGGATCGTGATGGCCGATTTATATCACATTTTTGGCAGGCTGTTCATAGAGCTTTGGGGACCGAGTTGAGACTCAGTACATCCTACCACCCTCAGAAAGACGGACAGTCTGAGCGTACGATACAGACGCTGGAGGATATGTTGCGAGCCTGTGCTTTAGATTGGAAGGATGATTGGAGTCGCACTTGCCATTGATCGAATTCACGTACAACAATAGTTGTCACACCTCGATCAAAATGGCACCATTTGAGGCACTGTATGGTAGGAAGTGCAGATCGCCGTTGTGTTGGGATGATACATCTGAGCTAATTGGCACCGAGCCTAATATGGTAGTTGAGACGAGAGAGAAGATTGCTTTGATTCGCGATAGGATGTTGACGGCTCAGAGTCGACAGAAGTCTTATGCCGATACACGTCGCCGGCCATTGGAGTTTGAGGTGGGAGACCATGTGTTGCTTAAGGTATCGCCGACACGGGGAGTTTACCACTTCGGTCGGAAGGGTAAACTTAGTCCGAGATTTATTGGGCCATTCGAGGTTCTAGAGAGAGTTAGAGAGCTTTCATATCGGTTAGGCTTGCCGCCGTCCCTGAGCCACGTGCATAACGTATTTCATATTTCCCAGCTTAGGAAGTACGTACCGGACCCTAGCCATATTATTGATTTTGGAGAGATCGAGTTGGGTCCCGACATTACCTTCGAGGAGAAGCCGATTCAGTTCTTAGAGCGTCGGGTGAAGCAACTTAGGCACAAAACCATTCCTTTGGTTAAAGTGCAATGGTCGAGGCATGGATCTGAGGAAGCCACGTGGGAGACGGAAGAGAGTATGAGGTCGAGATACCCCGATTTATTCGCGTTGTAAGTTTCGGGACGAAACTTATTTTTAGGGGGAGAAAATGTAATATCCGTGTTCTCTATTTTTGGTAATTTCTATTTTTGGTGTATGTTCGTTTCGGACAACTCGCTTGACACTGTTTTGGAATTCTTAATCTATTTTGTTCTGGGAGTTTCTCCGTTTGGATGAGTTTCGATGATGTTTTTGCGTATTTTCATCTTGAGTTATATTTTATCGCATGTGTATTCAATTCTCGTAAAACTCGTTCTATTTCGTCATTTTCCTATTTCCATGAGTTCGTATGGTTGAGTGGAGCATGTTGTGAGTTTCAGATTGTTAATCCGACGTTGTATCGTGATGTTCGGACGTTTCGGCCGTTTCGTAATTTCCTATAAGTTTAGGGAATTTATTTCTTGTTCGATTATGGTTGTGTACCTCGTACCGTTTTGGGTTATTGGATATTGTTTCTCGTTGCATGTAATTTTCCCGGGCCGTTGGGTCGGCATATCGTCTTTTGATTTATCGTCTTTTTCCATTTTGGTAGCGTAAATGCAGTGTCGAGGTCGTTCGCTCGACTGCAAAACGGCGCAAGACCCGCGGCATTGTGCGCCGGGTCTGTGCGCCGTGTTGCCTAGTGGTGCCCGCTGCCTTGCGAAACGGCGCAAGACCCGCGGCATTTTGCGTCGTGTCTGTGCGCCGTGTCGCACAGGGGTCGCCCGCTGACCCACAATACGGCGTTGAACACGGCGCCATTTGGGCCGTTTGTTGCGCCGTGTTCAGTCCAGTATATATAGGAGAGACACGGGTTTTAACCCCATTTTTCACCATTCCTCTCGGCTCTCCACTCCTTCATCACGATTTTGGGCGATTTCATCCAGATATTGCATTCTAGCATATTATAGGTCGGAATTGGACCATCTAGCACGAATCAATCATCTTCCTTCCGCCATTCCATCATTGAATTGAGGTAATTGGACATTATACCTAATTTTAGGGTTCTTGCCTATAATTCGTTTTTCCTTTCGTTTTTGCTTAGATTGATGATGAATTATAGTTGGGAAATCGTGGTGTTATGTTTTCCTAGAAATTTAGCGTATCAATTCCAAGGTTTTCCCTTCGTTGATCGAATTTGAACCTTATGCCTCCGTAGTGTTCGACGTATTGTCCCTTAGGGTAGAATGCCGATTAATTCATCATTTCTCAGTGGAATTGTAGTTGATTGAGTCTCTATTGTTGTTAGGATCGGAATTGTGAAGATTGTTCGGACCGAACCCTTTTCCTTCCACCGTTTTCTTCGCCTCGTGTTATCCAAGGCAAGTACATGTATTACATTTCGATATGTGTGTACGGTTTTGATGCGAATGATGTAAATTGTATTCTTGAATGATTTATGATTGTTGCTCTTCCATCCGGGGATGGCATATGTGGCCTCTGGCGGCCGATACTAAGGGGTACGGCCACGGAAGTGGACTTGGGTGCGTGTGTTGATGTTCTTCCACCTGGGGATGGTCCAACGGGACCTCTGGGGGCCGATACTAAGGGGTACGGCCGCGGAAGTGGTTTCTCACCCGGGGACGGTTCGACGGGACCTCTGGGGGCCGATACTAAGGGGTACGGTCGCGAGTTACCAAGCGTGGATGGTTATGATGTGGAAAACTTGAGGATACATTGTGTTAGATGTAAATGTGATATTCCGGAATATTGATTTCAAATGTTTTTCCTAAATGGCTTGTTTGCGTTGAATTTCGTATGTATATAATGTTGTGTAATTGTGTACTTGCACTAGCTATTCGAATGCTAACCCCTTAAATTGGGGAAATGCGTCTTATGCATTTCAGGTACTGGTCGAGCTGAGGAGCTGGCACGGGATGCGCATGCAAAGGATGGACTGGCATGATGATGAGGCTCGAGTCCATTTTATTTTTCTTTATTGGTTAAAGTCCCCTGCGTGGGCAATGGATTTACTGTAGTTACATTTTTTGTTACTGGATTAAAATGTTTTAGCCGAGACCACGGACCTATTTTTACTTGATGATTGTGTCTTATGGGATTTCATATTCGGTTGGTGTGTTATGTGTGAGCCTGGTAGACCTCATGATGGTTCTACGGCATGTAATGTCCCATTTGTGATTTGGGGTGTTACATGGATAACAAGTTCACGTGCGGAAGTCAACTGATGTCAGATTCCTTCTTAACGTACGCAACAGACAACGTATTACGTACGTTAAATAACGAGTTTAGCGTATGTTAGTTAAGCTACGTAGCGTACGCTACACTAACAGAAAAAGTTCAAAAATGCAACTCTCCAATTAACATCGAATCATCAAGTATGAAATGAAATAACAACGATATTAAGCTCAAATCTATAATACCTCAACATAATACTAAATGCAACGATCCACAATAATCAAATTATCGGAATATACAATGACAGATAAAAATGAGAAATTACAGTCGGATATTACAACAAGTTAAACACTTCGAGACATATTACGCCACATCTTTCTTCATATTGCCCCACCAAAAGTTCTGCTTCAAATCCGTATACATCTTACTGGTGCTCGGGTGAATAGAATAGGGCGTACTGTGAGCTTCCTTCATGATTGTCTGCTTCAAAACATCAACATCAGGAACACAAAGTTGACTCTGGAATCTCAAAACTCCATCATCATAAATCACAAATCATGGGGCCTTACCCTTGCTCACTTCATCACGTAACCAAATCATCAGAGGGTCATCTAATTGCTTAGATTTGATTTCTTCAGTTAACAACGAAGTTAATTCCATCCCACACAGTTGCCCTTGGACTTCTTGCAACCACACTTCAATTCCCTCACGAATCAACTCTCGTTGAATGCTAGACTGGGAGGTGAGAGTCTCCAACATCCGAATAGAAACGGGTTTGCGGCTTAGTGCATCGGCCACTATGTTCGCTTTGCCTGGGTGATAAAGAATCTCCAAATCATAATTTTTAATCAATTCTAACCATCTCCTCTGTCGCATGTTTAACTCTTTCTGACTAAAGATGTATTTGAGACTCTTATGATCTGTGAATATCTGATAGTGAGTCCCGTACAAATAATGTCTCCATATCTTCAAGGCGAAAACAACAGCTGCCATCTCTAAATCATGAGTTGGATAATTTACTTTATATGGTTTCAACTGTTGTGAAGCGTAGGCGATCACCTTCTCATTGTGCATCAATACACATCTGAGACCTTGGTTTTAAGCGTCACTGTAAACTATGAACCCTTCAGTTCCTTTAGGTAGTGCTAAAATTGGTGTCGTCGTCAATCTCTTCTTCAATTCATCAAAACTGGCCTGACACACATCGTTCCATTCAAACTTTTGGGTTTTCTGCAGCAATCGAGTAAGTGGGTGGGTAATTTTGGAAAACCCTTCCACGAACCGACGATAATATCCAGCAAGTCCTAAGAAACTCCTGACTTCCTTCACGTTCTTAGGAGACTTCCAATCCAAACTTGACTCGACTTTCTGGGGATCTACTCGGACTCCTTCCGCTGATACCACATTACCGAGGAACATCACTTCTTTTAGCCAGAATTAACATTAGAAAGTTTGGCATATAATTTCTCGCTTCTCAAGAGGTCCAAAACGATCCGTAAGTGCTGCGCATGCTCTTCCGGACTCTTGGAATAAACCAGAATATCATCGATAAACATAACTATGAATTGGTCCAAATACTCTATGAACACTCGATTCATTAAATGCATAAACACAGCAAGTGCATTAGTGAGACCAAACGGCATTACCACAAATTCATAATGTTCGTAACGCGTTCTAAATGTTGACTTCAGAACATCAGATTCCGTAATCCTCAACTAATGATATCCCGATCTCAAATTGATCTTGGAAAATACTATCGTTCCTTCTTGAATCATCATCTTGTTCGACTCCCGATATTCAATACATAATCGAAGTGATCCATCTTTCTTTCGGACAAAAAGAACTGGTGCAGTCCAGGGTGAAACGCTTTGCTGAATATAGCCTTTGTCCAGTAACTCTTCCAATTGCTTCTTCAACTCATACATTTCGGTAGGTGCCATACGATACGGCGCCTTAGAAATCGATGTAACTCCTTGTTCTTGCTCGATGGTAAACTCTACATCTCGTCATGGAGGTAGTCCAGGTAATTCGTCGGGGAATGCATCCATAAATTCACTCACAACATGAATGGATGAAAGCTCTACTTTCCCGTCTTCTTTCTTCATTGTGTAACACCACTATCCAGCACAGCCCTGTTTTAGAACTTTGACGGCTTTAATAGCTTTGATCACTTTCCCTGAGCTTCCTGGTCTCCATCCCTCGAATAATAATTCGGAACCATCTTCGGCTATCATCGAGATATTCCTTTTTCGGTAGTTCACAATAGCTCCATATCGATTAAGCCAATCGTCTCCGAGAATCATATCGTCTCCTTGCATCTCTATCACAATCATATTCGAGGGCCACTCCTTGTCTCCAATTGATACAGGAAAATCTCTAGTTTTTAAGTTCCTCACAATTCTCTCTCCACTCAGTAAACCCACAACATAAGGCTCACATTTATGAAAATAAGAAATGTTCAATCGATTAACACAAGACAATGATATAAACGAATGTGTAGCCCCTGTATCGAACAAAACACTAACTGGTTGTGAAAGGATCTAAACGGTACCTGATGCAACAGCAGCATCCTGCTCATCTGCCCTCCTCATCTCATAAAGGCGTGGGGGAACGGATGTTAGGAGTATGCCATCAAATGCCACTCAGAGGATATTGAGTGAGGGCATTGTACTTGTAATTATGTAAATCATTTATATAAGGCAATGAATGTTTCTTTATTTACTTGTAGTTACTTGCATTCCTAACTCGTAAATAAACATATAGAAACTAGTCCGTGTATTTGAGAGCAAAATGTTCCACTCCTTATTGGATAAGGGGGTCGGCACTGGAAAGGTTTATAGCTAAAATACTTAATCGTTCGCAAGTCGATGAAACTTGACTGGGCGTTAAGTTTATGTTAAGACTTGTATAACGTGTTCTTTGACATGGAGAGTGCCTGCCGAACGCTAATGGTTAGTGGGACCACACGTTATAGGTATGCTAATTGCATTAGTATACTCGAACCGACTCACCCTCGATTCGTCGCACGGATTTCACTTCGGGACAGTCAATAACGAAATCAAAAGGTTGTGATAGGTATTCGTGAACCTTCGAGTTGAGGATTTAGTAGGTATGTGCTTGTGACGTCAATATTTTCATTAGAGTAGTTCGACCCGGTTAACCGGGAGACGGGGGTCAACCTCGACATACATCTTGACGGGCAAGTAGCAGGTCCTACTGAATACCAAGATAGAATTCTTTCTCCCATTAGTGAGCGGGTTATATGTCCTATGCAGTTATTGGCAGATGAGATCAAAAGTCTTTGGCCAAAGCATTGGATCTAGTTGTATTGGATACACGAGAGCTCGATGATCTCGATTTGCATTAACGCATGCATAGCGTCAAGTACAGATAGGGTTTGACTGACCGTGACCCTATAACTTGATCAGGACATTTGAAAGAAGGGTTTATACGTATACTGGTATTCACGACAGAATGGTTCTTGAATGATCCCAATCATTCGTTCTCAGTTGGGGTATAGTGTAGGCCGCCAGACTGGGTAGTGGTGCTACTACTCTTTGGTTCCTCCCATTGCTGATTGAGACGAACCTATCGAGTCTCGCAATAGGATTGATGACAGAATGAATCGAGCTTATTCTCTCATTATGAATATTAGATATTGGATATCTAATTAATTGGGACATTGGATGTCTAAATTGATTTATTGGATATATTAATTTACGGCCTAATGAATTAAATAAATTACTGGGTGATTAATTTAATTCATGAACATAATTATTTCTTGGAGAAATTAATTGTATTATTATGTATTTGATATGATTAATTAATTGGATTAATTAATTGATATAAATACATCAGAATGGAATCGGAGTTTATCTGTTTGGACTCGCGGGAGTCCGAAACGGACCGAACTCCACCAACCCTTCTATATGGCCGCCCCCCCTTTGTCTTCCACCTAATGTGGTGGAAGACTTCATGATTTAATATCATGAAGTGTTTTGTCTTAGGGGACATGGAATCTCCCTTTTATATTGTAAAGGTGATTTCATGTGATTGATTAAAGAATAAAAAGAAGACTAACTCTCACTTACCAACCAAGGCATCACACGTGAGTTTTGGAGAGAGAGCAGAAAGAGCTTTCTTGGTCTTCAAAGTATTCTTCATCTTCATTATATTTTCTTTGAAAATATTGTGAGGAATAATTGAGAGAAATAAATTATACACTTAGAGTGCTATAATCAAATGCTTCATCATCAAGCTCTAGCCGTATCCTTTGAGGATAGCATGGCTATAGTCATCCCGTTCGTTTCTACGGCGCGTGGCAAGTAGAGACGCGGTATTTTCGGTGTTGGATCATATAAGGGCTTGGAGCACTTTGGATCGTAGCTTGGGGAATAGCTAAAGAGAAGAACACCATATAATCAACGGACTACGAGGGTATGATTTTGAATCTTCCTTTGTTTATTTTATATTCGTATATGCATAGCTCGATCGATCCTCGTAGGTATTCGGATCGAATTAATTTTCATTTTACCACTTCCGTTGGGCCTTCGTTTTAGGCACCGAACCCCAACAGTGGTATCGGAGCGAGGTCTTGCTATCGTATATACGATATTTAGCATTTGGAATGCTTGTTTTGTGATTTAGAATCACTTTGATAATCGTAGATATTTTATTGTTCGTCGTAGTGTCGTTTTTCCGTGATTTTATGTTATGGTATAAATCAGGTTTTTCTTGGAAATATGATTTATATTAATAATATATAGATCAGGAATAACAGGATTTTAGAAATCTGCCCAAAAACGAGCTATATGCAATCATTGGACGATATACCATACAGCTACCTGACAGTGGCCGAGTGCGTTGCTGTATCCGGCCGAGCGTTGTTGTAGGATGTCGAGTCAGTGCCGAGCGGGTCCTGTAGGTGGCCGAGCGCGTTGCTGTATCCGGCCGAGCATTGCTGTAGGCTGCCGAGTCAGTGCTGAGCGGGTCCTCTAGGCGGCCGAGCGCGTTGCTGTATCCGACCGAGTGCTTGCTGTATTCTGCCGGGCGTGTCCTGACAGCGGCCAAGTGCTTGCTGTATCCGGCCGAGTACGTGCTATATTCTGCCGGGCGTGTCCTGTAGGCTGCCGAGCAGGGTGCCTGGTGCTTCTTGGCAGTTTCCAGGCTGTCGGGCACTGGGTCTCGTTTTTCAGTATATTTTCAATAATTGATTTTCCCAGTATTAAAATCATTAATTTTGAATTTTTGATGAGGGAAAATTCAAAGAAAATATTTTAAGGGTTCACTACGGACGAAAATTAAATTGTCGATTATTTTTGAATTGATTGGATCAATTCTATTTATTGTTGATTATATATTGATTAGACCAATATAATCTTCTCGCTTTCCATTTATATAGTATTTATTGGATGAATGCTTTTGAATGGGAATGTGGTTCGTGGACTTAGTTTTTGAATCGTTCGTTTTTTTTCGATTGGGTTGTAAAGGCCGTTTTGAGCCTATTTATTTTACTAGAAATATTTGTATCTAGGATGCAATTCTCAATGTAAAATTTATATGTAATGACGAAGACCGGAGGAAGATCCATTTCGAGAAGACGAAGATTCAAGGCGAAGACTTGTAATTAGATTACGGAGTTTTTGTTTTCTAGGAACGGTCCATGAACCACATGTTGGTAGCAACTAGGTTGTGAATGGTTGTTTCATATTGTATGAATGCCACAAACGCGCTTAAATGAATTAATGTGCAAATTGTAACATTAATCGCGAAAAATTCTCCCACGACAAATTATTAAGTTTATAAGGTTTCAAGGTTTTCCTTCCCTCCATCGAGTTTTCGGGAAATTGAAATCCAAACCGGATGTGCTATGCTTCCGAGTTATCGGGGTAGTCGTTCGGGGAGGACGGATAAATTACCAGGAGCGCATTGGATGCCTTCGGTTGGAGCAAATTTTATCCCTAGAAACCTGATAGATTGCCGGATAAGATTAAATTGTGAAACTGATTTGCGTCGATGGTATAAACTTAATTTGTTCACGAACCATAGAAACCGTATAGGTTGAGAGAAGTGAACAAGGGGAAAAAGAAGATCGAATCATCCATTAGATGGGTTGGTGTTGGACACCACTTTATGAAAATTAATAGACTAGAAACCTGTTCGGTTGCCCTCTATTAAGATTTATAAAGAACTCGATCACCACCATGAAGTAGAGTGACGATACTTCCGGATTTCACATGGGAGTGTGTTATTCCGATAAAAATAGTGGGAGCTGGGTAATAAGAATAGAAAAGACCTTAATTCTATACTCAGATCATAATATAACAAGTCATTAATTAATCTGTAATACTTAATGCATACATAACTCTCAATATGACAATGAATCCACTCGCAATTCTACTCGAGAAGAACACCCTGATTGGACCTAACTTTGTGGACTGGCTCTGCAATCTGATGATTGTCCTCAGTATATAGGCACTGGGATACGTCATGGAGACGGACAATCCGGCGCCTCCTGTGCGGACCAGAGCCAATCAGGAAGAGATCGAAAACCACAAAATGTGGGTTAAGGATGACGTAAAAGTCCGTGCATACATGATGGCTTCTATGTCTAATGAGCTTCAGAGAGCTCATGAGAAAATGACTTCTGTTAGGCAGATTCTATCTCACTTAACCGAGCTTTATGGTGAGCACAGCAGAACTGCTAGATATGAGATATCCAAGCAACTGTTCGGTGCAAGAATGAAGGAAGGTGAGAAGGTTGGGAAACACGTCCTCAAAATGATATCCATGATCGAGAGATTGGAGGCTCTTGATTTTAAAATGGATACTTCTCTCCAAACCAACCATATGCTTCAGTCTCTCCCTGATTCCTTCTTATAGTTTGTTATGAACTTCAACTGCAATGAGATTGCATGTAACTTAGCTGGGCTAATGAACAAACTAGTGACTGCTCAGTCTCAGATGAAGACTCCGCGTATGAAGGTGTCTGCCCTTGTGATTTCCTCTGGACCTCGGAGGTCTAAGAACAAGAAGAAAAAAACCAAGAAGCAGACTGGACCACATGTCAAGGACTTCAAGGGCAAGGGCAAGGCCCCAACGGTTCCGAAGAACAAGAAGAAGAAGGATGCTTGTCTCAAGTGCGGTGAGCTGGGGCACTGGGCTAGAGACTATCCGATTCTTCATGGCACTCCAGGTACAGAACTTTTAGTTTTGGAACTAAATTGTTCTGCTACTGTATTTTCTACTTACTGGATAATGGATTCTGGTGCTAGTTCTCATATTTGTACCGTGAATCAGGATCTGGAACAAAGTAGGAAGCTTGGATCTAGAGAAGTTATGATCACATTCGGAAGCAGGCATAGTGTCGAGGTGGCCGACATAGGATCACTTCTTTTGGGTTTAGAATCCGGCTTTGTCTTGACTTTAGAAGATGTACTTGTTTTTCCCAAGGGGCACAAAAACATTGTATCCATTCCGGTCATGGACCGAAAAGGCTTTTCATTTTTCGTTGGTGATGGTTCCTGCAAAATTTATTTCAGAAATAAACTAGTGGGTACTGCTACATTGTTAAATGGATTGTATCATCTAAATCTCAGCAACAAAGTAGTTGTGAATACTATGACTAGAAAACGTGGTAGGGATGAAACCAATCAAGTTTTGAAATGGCATCTTAGACTTGGTCATGTTGGTCAAACCAAGGTTTACAAGATGGAAAAAGATGGACTTATGGGTCCATTGGGATTGGATCCCTTTCCTACTTGTGAATCTTGTCTTAAAGGCAAAATGACTAAGTCCCCCTTCAAAGGGACTTTTGAAAGAGCCGCTGATAAAGTGTGATTAATCCATACCGATGTATGTGGTGCTTTGGAAGCAGCACGTGATGGATATCAATATTTCATTACGTTTACATATGATCATACTAGGTATGGTTATCTATACTTAATGAAACATCAATGCGAGGCCTTTGAGAAATTCCAGGAATTCAAATCCCTAGTAGAGAAACAAACTGGTAATTATATCAAAGCACTTCTGTCGGACCGAGGTGGCTGTTAGGAGTATGCCCTCGAATGCCACTCAGAGGATGTTGAGTGAGGGCATTGTTCTTATAATTATATAATTTATTATCATAAGGCAAATGGATGTTTCTTTATTTACTGGCAGTTACTGGCATTCCTAACTCGTAAATATACATATAGAAACTAGTCTGTGTATTTGAGAGCAAAACGTTCCACTCCTTATTTGATAAGGGGGTCGGCACTAGAAAGGTTTATAGCTCAAATACTTAATCGTTCGCAAGTCGATGAAACTTGAATGGGCGTTAAGTTTATGTGAAGACTTGTATGACGTGTTCTTTGATATGTAGAGTGCCTGTTGAACACTAATGGTTAGTGGGAGCACACGTTATAGGTATGCTAAATTGGATTAGTATACTCGAACTGACTCACCCTCGATTCGTCACAAGGATTTTACTCCGGGACAGTCAATGACGGAATCGAAAGGTTGTGATAGGTATTCGTGAACCTTCGACTTGAGGATTTAGTAGGGATGTGCTTGTTACTTTAAGATTTTCATTAGAGTAGTTCGACCCTATAAACCGGGAGGTGGGGGTCAACCTCGACGTGCATCTTAACGAGCAAGTAGCAGGTCCTACTGAATACCAAGATAGAATTCTTTCTCCCGTTAGTGAGCGGGTTATATGTCCTATGCGGTTATTGGCAGATGAGATCATAAGTCTTTGGCCAAAGCATTGGAGCTAGTTGTATTGGATACACGACAGCTCGATGATCTCGATTTGCATTAACGCATGCATAGCGTCAAATACAGATAGGGTTTGACTGGCCGTGACCCTAGAACTTGATCGGGACATTTGAAAGAAGGGTTTATACGTATACTGGTATTCACGACAGAATGGTTCTTGAATAATCCCAATCATTCGTTCTCAGTTGGGGTACAGTGTAAGCCGCCAGCTGGCTAGGTGGTGCTACTACTCTTTGGTTCCTCCCATTGCTGACTGAGACGAACCTACCGAGTCGCGCAATAAGATTGACGACGGAATGAATCGAGCTTATTCTCTCATTATTAATATTAGATATTGGATATCTAATTTATTGGACATTGGATTGTTGTGTCAAGAATTATACACCTCAACAGGCGATCGGCACAGGCGACAGGAGACCGAGTTAGAGTCGAATAGAACAAGGCAGACTGGCCGATCGAAGACCCCACATCAAGCCCAAGTACCAAGCGATCGACATCTAAGGCGATCGTCTCTTGGCACCTGGCGACCGACTCTGGTGCCCGGGCAATGACGACCGCCTCGTACCATGCGACTCCAGCATCTGTCTAGTCGGCGAAGGCCGAAGCTCGGGACAAAGACCCATATGCAGATCCGGAAAAGGCGCCGCAGAACATGGATCGTTGACCACAGCCTGTCAGCATCTACTCACCTACCGACAGACCCGCCGAAAGGTGCAAAGTGGGACCGCCCGGGACAGCGACTCAGGATGCGTGCAGACTTCTCATTGGTCCGCACAGCTGGCAGCCATCCCATGTCGTGGACTTTAAGGCGACCAACCCACGTGCTGCAAGATGATCGCCACCTTATTATAATACAGGAAAGGCGATCGCCCAACTAAGGCCAGTCCTATAAATAGGAAGCCTCTAGCAGCGGAAAGAGCGTTCTCCACTCGTTTCAGAAGCTCAGCTCATAACTTGGCTTTCTCTCTTGGCAATGCTATACACTTCGGATATCTGTTCATATCTCACTCTCGGAACCTCTTAATCCTAAGACGGTCGGCAGAAACGAGAACAAGAACACACAGAGCTTCGCTCAAGAGCTAGATAACTAGGATCTTTTACACTCATTATAATTGCATTCTTACATTAATATTTGTACTCAAATGTATTCTTATTAATAACATCTCGCGAGAGCATTCAAGCCCGGGCTTAACAAACCCGGTGTAACACCCCCAAATCCTATTGGGTTATTACAGTGTCGTGGACCCCACGCCAGGAGATCCACCAGGCGAACATGACTAAAATACATTAAAATTAACCAACAAGGGAGATCACAGTCCCTACTATGATATCCGACACAATATCTCGATAAGGAACTTCAACGACAACGATGGGCCTACATGGCCAAAAATAAAAATACAACAACATCCACGAGCATCTGCTCGGGTAATACATAAAGACAATGAATGACAAACTGGAGAACACTCCAACTGACTGACAAACATGAACAACTCGGACTAGTATCGCTCGAATGCCTCGTCGCCATCATCATGCCCCTGTGTCTCAACTCTCTCCTCACAAGCACCTAAAAGATGAAAACATGTTCCGCCCCCACGGGATCAGTCATCCAGATAATGAACATCAAATACATGTATAACATGATATGCATCCAAATGCAGAATGAAGCGGTACAATGATAATAATAATACGAGATGCTCACAAACCAATGTAAGAACCGAGCATTCGTGAAACACTATGCCCACGGCATATTATTAATACATGTTCGACATGTTAGAACATAAGTGCCCAACGGCGAATCATAATCACAGAGTACCACAATGAATTACACGATATGAACCAAACCAGAACTGAATTAAATATGAATCACAATGAATTACATGAGGATGACCCAAACCAGAACTGAATTAAATATGAATCACAATGCCCGAAGGCTCCAATGAAATTATCAAGACATCATAAAGACCTGAAAGTCTCTCAGCCGAAGCTATCAATCAACATAAACACTGAAACCGGAATAGCCCAAAGCTGTAGTTAATGAGGGCTAATAAGATCATAACCACAACCGTGACCTACTAAGCTGTAGGTGTTGGGAGGCCAACCGCGAAGGTTCAAGCCCCAAGCTTACCCATAAGATCATAAACACGACCGTGACCTACTGAGTTGTAGGTGTTGGGAAGCCAACCGCGAAGGTTCAAGCCCCAAACTTACCCATAAGATCATAAACACGACCGTGACCTACTGAGTTGTAGGTGTTGGGAAGCCAACCGCGAAGGTTCAAGCCCCAAGCTTACCCATAAGATCATAAACACGACCGTGACCTACTGAGTTGTAGGTGTTGGGAAGCCAACCGCGAAGGCTCAAGCCCCAAACTTACCCATAAGCACTATCCGAGACTAGCCTCCAAAATATATTTAATCACAAACGACAACGATCCGTAGATTACCGAATTCACGAGAATGATAGTGTGCTACCTTGAATCGGCTAACACGATAATGATGACTCACGGATGGTTATCGTACTCGACAATACCTCGATCACCTTAGAATGGCCAACCGATAACAACGATGCAGCGGATGATTCAATATCTCGATTGCCTTATAACGGTCAATCGATAACAATGATACAACGAATGATTGAGCACCTCGATTGTCTTAGAACGGCTAATCGATGACAATGATACAATGAATGACTAAGCACCTCGATTGCCTTAGAACGGCTTTACAATGAGACAATGAATGATTGAGCACCTCGATTGCCTTAGAACGGCGAATCGATGAAAATGATACAATGAATGATTGAGCACCTCGATTGCCTTAGAACGGCTAATCGATGACAATGAGACAATGAATGATTGAGCACCTCGATTGCCTTAGAACGGCTAATCGATAACAATGAGACCATGAATGATTGAGCACCTCGATTGCCTTAGAACGGCTAATCGATAACAATGATACAATGAATGCCTCGGCACCTCTAATCGGCTACCTACGATGAAGATGAGAATGAATACGACATTTCCTTCAATCGGCCAATAGAACATGAATGACAGGACGCCAACATTAATAACAATGATTACAACAACGTCTTAGATCGACATCAATATTAACAACAACAACCGATACATCGATACCGCGAACCGGTGATCGATAATAACATTAACAATGAATATCTCAATGCCTTACTGGCCATTAATGAATGATAATAAACATCTGGCATAATTTCCAAAGAGTATCGTATCGAACGATCCCCTAATATCAATGAATTTATGAAGAGACTAAGTCTCGGAATGATACAACACATTCATACACATATATGATAACATTAATCTCATTGACTAGTACAAGTATAAAACTTGCCTCAACCGCAGGCGATGAAACCCTTCCACGAACAACGAACGGCGTCCTCCGATAAACACAAGTACTCGAACAACCTTGAATGAAATACTATTCATTCAATAACACAATATCAATCGAAATCAACATAACGACAGAAAGAAACTCTTTGAGGCATTTAATCGAACACTAAATGTTCAAAGTTCCTCAAGAGACGAAGAATCATCAATAGGGTTGAACGAATCGAATATGGATATGCAATCCTAGAACACGTTTAGTAATGTTTACTAACATCAATCGATTCATCAAAATCGGACTAGAATCGAAATCAAGAACAAATTCCCCAAAAAGTCAACTTGGAGGAAAATCAAGAAATATACCTTGATTCGACGAAGAACACGGATTGGATGATGATATAATCAACAAGAATCTTACAAAACGTCTTGGAATTGATTATAATCGGCCAAGAACTCGATTTCCCGAGCCTCGCGTCGCCAGCCGCCGAAAAAAGAAGAAAAACGAGTGAAAAGTGAAGTCTGGCCGAGCCTAGGCTATATATAGCCGGCAGGGTTACGGCCGTAACCGGTAGTGCCTTACGGCCGTAACTCGGCCCTTACGGCTGTACTCGGCAGGCCTTACGGTCAGAATCGCATTCGTCAAAAATCGCCCGGACTGTCGGACACTTACGGCCATAACTGGCACACATTACGGCCGTAACCGGCCTTCGTCCGGAAGATGCCCAGCGCCCGTACGGCCGTAACTCTCGGCCCTTAAGGTCATGGCGGCATTAAATCGAGGCCATGCCAGCGCATGTCTGGCCGTGCTCGGCACCTTACGGCCGTAACTCGGCCAGGCCAGGCCCGGCTCCGGCCGTGGCCACTCTGACGGTCCGGCGACCCCGAAACCCGAACCTGAATACGAATCGATGATACGGTTATGAAGTAATCGCAAAGACGAATCCAAGCGCTAAGAGAACACACAATTCCGACCACCCGAAGGCTCGAAATTCGACAACGGAAAGTAATTACCCTAAACTTTGGAAAATTACGAAAATGGCCCAAAACGTTCGAAATACACGATACACGATCGAAACACCAATCCAAAGCTCAAAACATGAGTAATAACATTAAATGAACTTACGAGAAACTCGAAACAACAGTTTCGGACGAGATTCGCAAGAATCGAACTCAAGTGCGGAAAAGCCGCTAAAGAACACGGATCTCAACAAAATGATACCGAAACAAACTCGGATGACAAAAAGTGCATAATTAATCATTCTCAGAATGACGATACGGTTAAGAGCGAGTCATAAAACGGACTTCTGTCGAAAAAAATAAAATTACCGGAAAATCGAAATTGCGGATATTACATACTACCCCCCTTAATAGAAGTTTCATCCCGAAACTTAAAACAAGTAGGGAGAAGCAATATCCCTCCAGGAAAAATCAACGAGGTACACACGAACAAGAATGATTACGAGAAATGATAATGAATCGAAATCCAACAAGGATCAAGAATGACTCACCGGAGTGAAATGATAACGTAACGAGTGATAGCTTAAATGAAATGATTGGAACCAATGTTCCCCGTGAAGTGAATGATTAGTTTGATAATTATAAGTCTCAACGTGATTGATATATGATGAATGGATTATACGAATGAATGAACGACGATGAAATGAATGATTATCCTATTACCGAGCAAGAATTAACTTGCTCAAAACCAGTGATGAATGTCCTATTGTATCACAATTAAAGCAAACAACAGTCGAACTCGTCGTCTGAGATGAAGATGCTCTCCCAGCACGAAGACGACTAGAAAACAATCTCTTGGACGTCGGAGTCCGATG
Organism: Orobanche coerulescens; assembly: GCA_033398695.1. Classification (NCBI taxonomy): domain Eukaryota; kingdom Viridiplantae; phylum Streptophyta; class Magnoliopsida; order Lamiales; family Orobanchaceae; genus Orobanche; species Orobanche coerulescens. The sequence continues at coordinate 95,055,972 of CM065809.1, forward strand.
TACCTCTGACAGCTCTTTCCATACCGAGGCAGGAAAGTCACGTGATAATTACAGATCTCGCATGAAGAGTGCCTTATGATTACGAGACGGAACGATAACAATGAGCATACATGCTCTAACAAAATGAATGCATTAATAATGCAATAAAATGATCATCTACATGACGCCGGAATATGACAAGATCGCATGAAATATCAAGTGAGGTAACATGATTATCTGATGAAATTCCTGAAATGATTACCTTGAACAAGTTAACAAGGTTGAAAATTCGATCCATAAGATCAACAACTGAACCGTGAGATAGACTGGATAATTAATGAATTAACTGAACAATGAGATTGACTGAGTGATGAATGAATTAACTGAGCGATGAGATTGACTGAGTGATGAATGAATTAACTGAACAATGAGATTAACTGAGTGATGAATGAATTAACTGAACGATGAGATTGACTGAGTGATGAATGGATTAACTGAACAATGAGATTAACTGAGTGATGAATGAATTAATTGAACGATGAGATTGACTGAGTGATGAATGAACTAACTGAACGATGAGATTGACTGAGTGACGAATGAACTAACTGAACAATGAGATTGACTGGGTGATGAATGAACTAACTGAACAATGAGATTGACTGAGTGATGAATGAATTAACTGAGTAATGAGATTGATTGAGTGATGAATGAATTAATATGATCGACAAGATCCACAATGATGATTGAGGATTATTAACTGATGAATGAGTTGATCCTTAACGCTTACATAAGTCACACGTGCTCCAAACCAATTAGTCATGAATCAATCATAACGCTAATATCACATTCAGGTTTCAACAAAGCATGAATAATTAATGACATGATGAATGTATGAACAAAAAGAGAATCGAGTCCTTACACAGGTCATACGAAGCTTCGAGGTCTCACGATACTAGTCTTCACTGACGGCGACTCGATGAATGAATGACTCGTGCAGTCGTACTAATATTACGACTCACAAAACCCGACTGTCCAGATTGTCATAACCTGGCAGTCCCACTACTACCGCATCGGTAGAGCCACATAACTCACATATTTGTAACACCCCCAAATCCCATTGGGTTATTACAGTGCCGTGGACCCCACACCCGGAGATCCACCAGGCGAACATGACTAAAATACATTAAAATTAAACAACAAGGGAAAATCATAGTACCTACCATGATATCCGACACAATATTCCGATAAGGAATTTCAACGACAACGATGGGCCTACATGGCCAAAAATAAAATACAACAACATCCACGAGCATCTGCTCGGGTAGTACATAATGACAATGACTGACAGACTGAAGAACACTCCAATTGACTGACCAACAAGAACAACTCGGACTAGTATCGCTCGAATGCCTCGTCGCCATCATCATGCCCCTGTGTCTCAACTCTCTCCTCACAAGCACCTAAAACATGAAAACATGTTCCGCCCCTATGGGGTCAGTCATCCAGATAATGAATATCAAATATATGTATAACATGATATGCATCCAAAGGTAGAATGAAACGGTAATAATAATACGAGATGCTCACAAACCAAGGTAAGAACCGAGCATTCGTGAAACATTATGCCCACGGCATACTATTAATACATGTTCGACAGGTTAGAACATAAGTGCCCAACGGCGAATCATAATTATAGAGTACCACAATGGATTACACGACATGAACCAAACCAGAACTGAATTAAATATGAATCACAATGAATTACATGAAGATGAACCAAACCAGAACTGAATTAATTATGAATCACAATGGCCGAAGGCTCCAATGAAATTACCAAGACAATCACACAGTCCTGAAAGCCACTCAGCCGAAGCTTTCAGATATCACAATCACATGAAACCGGAACAAACCTGTAGTTAATGAGGGCAAATAAGGTCATAACCACGACCGTGACCTACTAAGCTGTAGGTGTTGGGAAGCCAACCGCGAAGGTTCAAGCCCCAAGCTTACCCATAAGATCATAAACACGACCGTGACCTACTGAGTTGTAGGTGTTGGGAAGCCAACCGCGAAGGTTCAAGCCCCAAACTTACCCATAAGATCATAAACACGACCGTGACCTACTGAGTTGTAGGTGTTGGGAATCCAACCGCGAAGGTTCAAGCTCCAAACTTACCCATAAGATCATAAACACGACCGTGACCTACTGAGTTGTAGGTGTTGGGAAGCCAACCGCGAAGGCTCAAGCCCCAAACTTACCCATAAGCACTATCCGAGACTAGCCTACAAAATATATTTAATCACAAACGACAACGATTCATAGATTACCGAATTCATGAGAATGATAGTGTGTTACCCTGAATCGGCCAACACGATAATGATGACTCACGGATGGTTATCGTACTCGACAGTCCCAATTCAATACCTCGATCACCTTAGAATGGCCAACCGATAACAATGATGCAGCGGATGATTCAATATCTCGATTGCCTTATAACGGTCAATCGATAACAATGATACAATGAATGATTGAGCACCTCGATTGTCTTAGAACGGCTAATCGATGACAATGATACAATGAATGACTGAGCACCTCGATTGCCTTAGAACGGCTAATCGATGACAATGAGACAATGAATGATTGAGCACCTCGATTGCCTTAGAACGGCGAATCGATGACAATGATACAATGAATGATTGAGCACCTCGATTGCCTTAGAACGGCTAATCGATGACAATGAGACAATGAATGATTGAGCACCTCGATTGCCTTAGAACGGCTAATCGATAACAATGAGACAATGAATGATTGAGCACCTCGATTGCCTTAGAACGGATAATCGATAACAATGATACAATGAATGCCTCGGCACCTCTAATCGGCTACCTACGACGAAGATGAGAATGAATACAACAATGCCTTCAATCGGCCAATACAACATGAATGACAGGACGCCAACATTAATAACAATGATTACAACAACGTCTTAGATCGACATCAATATTAACATCAACAACCGATACATCGATACCGAGAACCGGTGATCGATAATAACATTAACAATGAATATGTCAATGCCTTACTAGCCATTAATGAATGATAATAAACATCTGGCATAATTTCCGAAGAGTATCGTATCGAATGATCCCCTAATATCAATGAACTTATTAAGAGACTAAGTCTCGGAATGATACAACACATTCATACACATATATGATAACATTAATATCATTGACTAGTACAAGTATAAAACTTGCCTCAACCGCAGGCGATGAAACCCTTCCACGAACAACGAACGGCGTCCTCCGATAAACACAAGTACTCGAACAACCTTGAATGAAATACAATTCATTCAATAACACAATATCAATCGAAATCAACATAACGACCGAAAGAAACTCTTTGAGGCATTTAATCGAACACTAAATGTTAAAAGTTCCTCAAGAGCCGAAGAATCATCAATAGGGTTGAACGAATCGAAAATATGGATATACAATCCATAGAACACGATTAATAATGTTTACTAACATCAATCGATTCATCAGAATCGAAATCAAGAACAAATTCCCCAAAAAGTCAACTTGGAGGAAAATCAAGAAATATACCTTGATTCGACGAAGAACACGAATTGGATGATGATATAATCAACAAGAATCTTCCAAAACACCTTCGAATTGATTAGAATCGGCCAAGAACTCGATTTCCCGAGCCTCCCGTCGCCAGCCGCCGAAAAAAGAAGAAAAACGAGTGAAAAGTCAAGTCTGGCCGAGCCTAGGCTATATATAGCTGGCAGGATTACGGCCGCAACCGGAAGTGCCTTACGGCCGTAACTCGGCCCTTACGGCTGTACTCGGCAGGCCTTACGGCCGTAACCGGCATTCGTCAAAAAATCTGCCCAGCACCTGTCGGACACTTACGGCCGTAACTGGCACACATTACGGCCGTAACCAGCCTTCGTCCGGAAGATGCCCAGCGCCCATACGGCCGTAACTCTCGGCCCTTACGGCCGTAACTGGCATTCGTCAGGCCATGCCTACCGCGCATGTACGGCCGTAACCGGCACCTTACGGCCGTAACTCGGCCAGGCCAGGCCCGGCTCCGGCCGTGGCTACTCTGACGGTCCGACGATCCCGAAACCCGAACCTGAATACGAATCGATGATACGGTTATGAAGTATCACGATTCCGACCACCCGAAGGCTCGAAATTCGACAACGGAAAGTAATTACCCCAAACTTTGGGAAATTACGAAAATGGCCCAAAACGTTCGAAATACACGATACACGATCGAAACACCAAGCCAAAGCTCACAACATGAGTAATAACATTAAATGAACTTACGAGAAACTCGAAACAACAGTTTCGGACGAGATTCGCAAGAATCGAACTCAAGTGCGGAAAAGCCGCTAAAGAACACGGATCTCAACAAAACGATACCGAAACGAACTCGGATGACAAAAAGTGCAGAATTAATCATTCTCAGAATGACGATACGGTTAAGAGCGAGTCATTAAAACGGACTTCCGTCGAAAAAAGAAAATTACCGGAAAATCGAAATTGCGGATATTACATACTGACCCCCTTAAAAGAAGTTTCGTCCCGAAACTTAAAACAAGTAGGGAGAAGCAATATCCCTCCTGGAAAAATCAACGAGATACACACGAACAAGAATGATTACGATAAATGATAATGAATCGAAATCCAACAAGGATCAAGAATGACTCACCGGAGTGAAATGATAACGTAACGAGTGATAGCTCAAATGAAATGATTGGAACCAATGTTCCCCGTGAAGTGAATGATTAGTTTGATAATTATAAGTCTCAACGTGATTGATATATGATGAATGGATTATACGAATGAATGAACGACGATGAAATGAATGATTATCCTATTACCGAGCAAGAATTAACTTGCTCAAAACCGGTGATGAATGTCCTATTGTATCACAATTAAAGCAAACAACAGTAGAACTCATCGTCTGAGATGAAGATGCTCTCCCAGCACGAAGACGACTAGAAAACGATCTCTTGGACATCGGAGTCCGATGTACCTCTGACAGCTCTTTCCATACCGAGGCAGGAAAGTCACGTGATAATTACAGATCTCGCATGAAGATTGCCTTATGATTACGAGACAGAACGATAACAATGAGCATACACGCTCTAACAAAATGAATGCATTAATAATGCAATAAAATGATCATCGGCATGACGCCGGAATATGATAAGATCGCATGAAAGATCAAGTGAGGTAACATGATTATCTGATGAAATTCCTGAAATGATTACCTTGAACAAGTTAATAAGGTTGAAAATTCGATTCATAAGATCAACAACTGAACCGTGAGATAGACTGGATAATTAATGAATTAATTGAACAATGAGATTGACTGAGTGATGAATGGATTAACTAAGCGATGAGATTGACTGAATGATGAATGAATTAACTGAACAATGAGATTAACCGAGTGATGAATGAATTAACTGAACGATGAGATTGACTGAGTGATGAATGGATTAACTGAACAATGAGATTAACTGAGTGATGAATGAATTAATTGAACGATGAGATTGATTGAGTGATGAATGAACTAACTGAACGATGAGATTAACTGGGTGACGAATGAACTAACTGAACAATGAGATTGACTGGGTGATGAATTAACTAACTGAACAATGAGATTGACTGAGTGATGAATGAATTAACTGAGTAATGAGATTGACTGAGTAATCAATTAATTAATATGATCGACAAGATCAAAAATGATGATTGAGGATTATTAACTGATGAATGAGTTGATCCTTAACGCTTACACAAGTCACACGTGCTCCAAACTAATTAGTCGTGAATCAATCATAACACTAATATCACATTCAGGTTTCAACAAAGCATGAATAATTAATGACATGATGAATGTATGAACATAAAGAGAATCAAGTCCTTACACAGGTCATACGAAGCTTCGAGGTCTCACGATACTAGTCTTCACTGACGACGACTCGATGAATGAATGACTCGTGCAGTCGTACTAATATTACAACTCACAAAACCCGACTGTCTGCATTGTCATAACCTGGCGGTCCCACTACTACCGCATCGGTAGAGCCACATAACTCACATATCTGTAACACCCCCAAATCCCATTGGGTTATTACAGTGCCGTGGACCCTACACCCGGAGATCCACCAGGCGAACATGACTAAAATACATCAAAATTAAACAACAAGGGAAAATCATAGTCCCTACCATGATATCCGACACAATATTCCGATAAGGAATTTCAACGACAACGATGGGCCTACATGGCCAAAAATAAAATACAACAACATCCACGAGCATCTGTCTCGGGTAGTACATAATGACAATGACTGACAAACTGAAGAACACTCCAACTGACTGACCAACATGAACAACTCGGACTAGTATCGCTCGAATGCCTAGTCGCCATCATCATGCCCCTGTGTCTCAACTCTCTCCTCACAAGCACCTAAAACATGAAAACATGTTCCGCCCCTACGGGGTCAGTCATCCAGATAATGAATATCAAATACATGTATAACATGATATGCATCCAAAGGTAGAATGAAACGGTAATAATAATACGAGATGCTCACAAACCAAGGTAAGAACCGAGCATTCGTGAAATATTATGCCCACGACATACTATTAATACCTGTTCGACAGGTTAGAACATAAGTGCCCAACGGCGAATCATAATTATAGAGTACCATGAACCAAACCAGAACTGAATTAAATATGAATCACAATGAATTACATGAAGATGAACCAAACCGGAGCTGAATTAATTATGAATCACAATGCCCGAAGGCTCCAATGAAATTACCAAGACAATCACACAGGCCTGAAAGCCACTCAGCCGAAGCTTTCAGATATCACAATCACATGAAACCCGAACAACCCTGTAGTTAATGAGGGCTAATAAGGTCATAACCACGACCGTGACCTACTAAGTTGTAGGTGTTGGGAAGCCAACCGCGAAGGTTCAAGCCCCAAGCTTACCCATAAGATCATAAACACGACCGTGACCTACTGAGTTGTAGGTGTTGGGAAGCCAACCGAGAAGGTTCAAGCCCCAAACTTACCCATAAGATCATAAACACGATCGTGACCTACTGAGTTGTAGGTGTTGGGAAGCCAACCGCGAAGGTTCAAGCCCCAAACTTACCCATAAGATCATAAACACGACCGTGACCTACTGAGTTGTAGGTGTTGGGAAGCCAACCACGAAGGCTCAAGCCCCAAACTTACCCATAAGCACTATCCGAGACTAGCCTCCAAAATATATTTAATCACAAACGACAACGATTCATAGATTACCGAATTCACGAGAATGATAGTCTTCTACCTTGAATCGGCCAACACGATAATGATGACTCACGGATGGTTATCGTACTCGACAGTCCCAATTCAATACCTCGATCACCTTAGAATGGCCAACCGATAACAATGATGCAGCGGATGATTCAATATCTCGATTGCCTTATAACGGTGAATCGATAACAATGATACAACGAATGATTGAGCACCTCGATTGTCTTAGAACGGCTAATCGATGACAATGATACAATGAATGACTGAGCACCTCGATTGCCTTAGAACGGCTAATCGATGACAATGAGACAATGAATGATTGAGCACCTCGATTGCCTTAGAACGGCGAATCGATGACAATGATACAATGAATGATTGAGCACCTCGATTGCCTTAGAACGGCTAATCGATGACAATGAGACAATGAATGATTGAGCACCTCGATTGCCTTAGAACGGCTAATCGATAACAATGAGACAATGAATGATTGAGCACCTCGATTGCCTTAGAACGGCTAATCGATAACAATGATACAATGAATGCCTCGGCACCTCTAATCGGCTACCTACGACGAAGATGAGAATGAATACAACAATGCCTTCAATCGGCCAATACAACATGAATGACAGGACGCCAACATTAATAACAATGATTACAACAACGTCTTAGATCGACATCAATATTAACAACAACAACCGATACATCGATACCGAGAACCGGTGATCGATAATAACATTAACAATGAATATGTCAATGCCTTACTGGCCATTAATGAATGATAATAAACATCTGGCATAATTTCCGAAGAGTATCGTATCGAATGATCCCCTAATATCAATGAACTTATGAAGAGACTAAGTCTCGGAATGATACAACACATTCATACACATATATGATAACATTAATCTCATTGACTAGTACAAGTATAAAACTTGCCTCAACCGCAGGCGATGAAACCCTTCCACGAACAACGAACGGCGTCCTCTGATAAACACAAGTACTCGAACAACCTTGAATGAAATACAATTCATTCAATAACACAATATCAATCGAAATCAACATAACGACCGAAAGAAACTCTTTGAGGCATTTAATCGATCACTAAATGTTCAAAGTTCCTCAAGAGCCGAAGAATCATCAATAGGGTTGAACGAATCGAAAATATGGATATACAATCCATAGAACACGATTAATAATGTTTACTAACATCAATCGATTCATCAAAATCGGACTAGAATCGAAATCAAGAACAAATTCCCCAAAAAGTCAACTTGGAGGAAAATAAAGAAATATACCTTGATTCGACGAAGAACACGGATTGGATGATGATATAATCAACAAGAATCTTCCAAAACGTCTTGGAATTGATTATAATCGGCCAAGAACTCGATTTCCCGAGCCTCGCGTCGCCAGCCGCCGAAAAAAGAAGAAAAACGAGTGAAAAGTGAAGTCTGGCCGAGCCTAGGCTATATATAGCCGGCAGGGTTACGGCCGAAACCGGCAGTGCCTTACGGCCGTAACTCGGCCCTTACGGCTGTACTCGGCAGGCCTTACGGCCGTAACCGGCATTCGTCAAAAATCGCCAAAGACTGCCGACACTTACGGCCGTAATCGCACACACATTACGGTCAGAATCGGCCTTCGTCCGAAGATGCCCAGCGCCATACGGCCAGAACTCTCGGCCCTTACGGCCGAATCGCATTCGCTGTGCCATGCTCGCCGCGCATGTACGGCCTTAACTGCACCTTACGGCCGTAACTCGCCAAAGCCCGGCAGCTCCGGCCGTGGCCACTCTGACGGTCCGACGACTCCGAAACCCGAACCTGAATACGAATCGATGATACGGTTATGAAGTATCACGATTCTGACCACCCGAAGGCTCGAAATTCGACAACGGAAAGTAATTACCCCAAACTTTGGGAAATTACGAAAATGGCCCAAAACGTTCGAAATACACGATACACGATAGAAACACCAAGCCAAAGCTCACAACATGAGTAATAACATTAAATGAACTTACGAGAAACTCGAAACAACAGTTTCGGACGAGATTCGCAAGAATCGAACTCAAGTGCGGAAAAGCCGCTAAAGAACACGGATCTCAACAAAACGGTACCGAAACAAACTCGGATGACAAAAAGTGCAGAATTAATCATTCTCATAATGACGATACGGTTAATAGAGAGACATTAAAATGGACTTCCGTCGAAAAAAGAAAATTACCGGAAAATCAAAATTGCGGATATTACATACTCCCCCCCTTAAAAGAAGTTTCTTCCCGAAACATAAAACAAGTAGGGAGAAGCAATATCCCTCCAGAAAAATCAATGAGATACACGAACAAGAATGATTACGATGAATGATAATGAATCGAAATCCAACAAGGATCAAGAATGACTCAGGAGTGAAATGATAACGCATGTAGCGTGATAGCTCAAATGAAATGATTGGAACCAATGTTCCCGTGAAGTGAATGATTAGTTTGATAATTATAAGTCTCAACGTGATTGATATATGATGAATGGATTATACGAATGAATGAACGACGATGAAATGAATGATTATCCTATTACCGAGCAAGAATTAACTTGCTCAAAACCGGTGATGAATGTCCTATTGTATCACAATTAAAGCAAACAACGGTAGAACCCATCGTGCGAGATGAAGATGCTCTCCAAAGACGAAGACGACTAGAAAACGATCTCTTGGACGTCGGAGTCCGATGTACCTCTGACAGCTCTTTCCATACCGAGGCAGGAAAGTCACGTGATAATTACAGATCTCGCATGAAGATTGCCTTATGATTACGAGACAGAACGATAACAATGAGCATACACGCTCTAACAAAATGAATGCATTAATAATGCAATAAAATGATCATCGACATGACGCCGGAATATGATAAGATCGCATGAAAGATCAAGTGAGGTAACATGATTATCTGATGAAATTCCTGAAATGATTACCTTGAACAAGTTAACAAGGTTGAAAATTCGATCCATAAGATCAACAACTGAACCGTGAGATAGACTGGATAATTAATGAATTAATTGAACAATGAGATTGACTGAGTGATGAATGGATTAACTAAGCGATGAGATTGACTGAATGATGAATGAATTAACTGAACAATGAGATTAACCGAGTGATGAATGAATTAACTGAACGATGAGATTGACTGAGTGATGAATGGATTAACTGAACAATGAGATTAACTGAGTGATGAATGAATTAATTGAACGATGAGATTGATTGAGTGATGAATGAACTAACTGAACGATGAGATTAACTGAGTGACGAATGAACTAACTGAACAATGAGATTGACTGGGTGATGAATTAACTAACTGAACAATGAGATTGACTGAGTGATGAATGAATTAACTGAGTAATGAGATTGACTGAGTAATGAATGAATTAATATGATCGACAAGATCAAAAATGATGATTGCGGATTATTAACTGATGAATGAGTTGATCCTTAACGCTTACACAAGTCACACGTGCTCCAAACTAATTAGTCGTGAATCAATCATAACACTAATATCACATTCAGGTTTCAACAAAGCATGAATAATTAATGACATGATGAATGTATGAACATAAAGAGAATCAAGTCCTTACACAGGTCATACGAAGCTTCGAGGTCTCACGATACTAGTCTTCACTGACGACGACTCGATGAATGAATGACTCGTGCAGTCGTACTAATATTACAACTCACAAAACCCGACTGTCCAGATTGTCATAACCTGGCAGTCCCACTACTACCGCATCGGTAGAGCCACATAACTCACATATCTGTAACACCCCCAAATCCCATTGGGTTATTACAGTGCCGTGGACCCTACACCCGGAGATCCACCAGGCGAACATGACTAAAATACATCAAAATTAAACAACAAGGGAAAATCATAGTCCCTACCATGATATCCGACACAATATTCCGATAAGGAATTTCAACGACAACGATGGGCCTACATGGCCAAAAATAAAATACAACAACATCCACGAGCATCTGTCTCGGGTAGTACATAATGACAATGACTGACAGACTGAAGAACACTCCAACTGACTGACCAACATGAACAACTCGGACTAGTATCGCTCGAATGCCTAGTCGCCATCATCATGCCCCTGTGTCTCAACTCTCTCCTCACAAGCACCTAAAACATGAAAACATGTTCCGCCCCTACGGGGTCAGTCATCCAGATAATGAATATCAAATACATGTATAACATGATATGCATCCAAAGGTAGAATGAAACGGTAATAATAATACGAGATGCTCACAAACCAAGGTAAGAACCGAGCATTCGTGAAATATTATGCCCACGACATACTATTAATACACATTGACGAGTTAGAACATAAGTGCCCAACGGCGAATCATAATTATAGAGTACCATGAACCAAACCAGAACTGAATTAAATATGAATCACAATGAATTACATGAAGATGAACCAAACCGGAGCTGAATTAATTATGAATCACAATGCCCGAAGGCTCCAATGAAATTACCAAGACAATCACACAGGCCTGAAAGCCACTCAGCCGAAGCTTTCAGATATCACAATCACATGAAACCCGAACAACCCTGTAGTTAATGAGGGCTAATAAGGTCATAACCACGACCGTGACCTACTAAGTTGTAGGTGTTGGGAAGCCAACCGCGAAGGTTCAAGCCCCAAGCTTACCCATAAGATCATAAACACGACCGTGACCTACTGAGTTGTAGGTGTTGGGAAGCCAACCGAGAAGGTTCAAGCCCCAAACTTACCCATAAGATCATAAACACGATCGTGACCTACTGAGTTGTAGGTGTTGGGAAGCCAACCGCGAAGGTTCAAGCCCCAAACTTACCCATAAGATCATAAACACGACCGTGACCTACTGAGTTGTAGGTGTTGGGAAGCCAACCACGAAGGCTCAAGCCCCAAACTTACCCATAAGCACTATCCGAGACTAGCCTCCAAAATATATTTAATCACAAACGACAACGATTCATAGATTACCGAATTCACGAGAATGATAGTGTTCTACCTTGAATCGGCCAACACGATAATGATGACTCACGGATGGTTATCGTACTCGACAGTCCCAATTCAATACCTCGATCACCTTAGAATGGCCAACCGATAAAAATGATGCAGCGGATGATTCAATATCTCGATTGCCTTATAACGGTGAATCGATAACAATGATACAACGAATGATTGAGCACCTCGATTGTCTTAGAACGGCTAATCGATGACAATGATACAATGAATGACTGAGCACCTCGATTGCCTTAGAACGGCTAATCGATGACAATGAGACAATGAATGATTGAGCACCTCGATTGCCTTAGAACGGCGAATCGATGACAATGATACAATGAATGATTGAGCACCTCGATTGCCTTAGAACGGCTAATCTATGACAATGAGACAATGAATGATTGAGCACCTCGATTGCCTTAGAACGGCTAATCGATAACAATGAGACAATGAATGATTGAGCACCTCGATTGCCTTAGAACGGCTAATCGATAACAATGATACAATGAATGCCTCGGCACCTCTAATCGGCTACCTACGACGAAGATGAGAATGAATACAACAATGCCTTCAATCGGCCAATACAACATGAATGACAGGACGCCAACATTAATAACAATGATTACAACAACGTCTTAGATCGACATCAATATTAACAACAACAACCGATACATCGATACCGAGAACCGGTGATCGATAATAACATTAACAATGAATATGTCAATGCCTTACTGGCCATTAATGAATGATAATAAACATCTGGCATAATTTCCGAAGAGTATCGTATCGAATGATCCCCTAATATCAATGAACTTATGAAGAGACTAAGTCTCGGAATGATACAACACATTCATACACATATATGATAACATTAATCTCATTGACTAGTACAAGTATAAAACTTGCCTCAACCACAGGCGATGAAACCCTTCCACGAACAACGAACGGCGTCCTCTGATAAACACAAGTACTCGAACAACCTTGAATGAAATACAATTCATTCAATAACACAATATCAATCGAAATCAACATAACGACCGAAAGAAACTCTTTGAGGCATTTAATCGATCACTAAATGTTCAAAGTTCCTCAAGAGCCGAAGAATCATCAATAGGGTTGAACGAATCGAAAATATGGATATACAATCCATAGAACACGATTACTAATGTTTACTAACATCAATCGATTCATCAAAATCGGACTAGAATCGAAATCAAGAACAAATTCCCCAAAAAGTCAACTTGCAGGAAAATAAAGAAATATACCTTGATTCGACGAAGAACACGGATTGGATGATGATATAATCAACAAGAATCTTCCAAAACATCTTGGAATTGATTAGAATCGGCCAAGAACTCGATTTCCCGAGCCTCCCGTCGCCAGCCGCCGAAAAAAGAAGAAAAACGAGTGAAAAGTGAAGTCTGGCCGAGCCTAGGCTATATATAGCCGGCAGGGTTACGGCCGAAACCGGCAGTGCCTTACGGCCGTAACTCGGCCCTTACGGCTGTACTCGGCAGGCCTTACGGCCGTAACCGGCATTCGTCAAAAAATCTGCCCAGCACCTGTCAGACACTTACGGCCGTAACTGGCACACATTACGGCCGTAACCGGCCTTCGTCCGGAAGATGCCCAGCGCCCATACGGCCGTAACTCTCGGCCCTTACGGCCGTAACTGGCATTCGTCAGGCCATGCCTGCCGCGCATGTACGGCCTTAACCGGCACCTTACGGCCGTAACTCGGCCAGGCCAGGCCCGGCTCCGGCCGTGGCCACTCTGACGGTCCGACGACCCCGAAACCCGAACCTGAATACGAATCGATGATACGGTTATGAAGTATCACGATTCTGACCACCCGAAGGCTCGAAATTCGACAACGGAAAGTAATTACCCCAAACTTTGGGAAATTACGAAAATGGCCCAAAACGTTCGAAATACACGATACACGATCGAAACACCAAGCCAAAGCTCACAACATGAGTAATAACATTAAATGAACTTACGAGAAACTCGAAACAACAGTTTCGGACGAGATTCGCAAGAATCGAACTCAAGTGCGGAAAAGCCGCTAAAGAACACGGATCTCAACAAAACGGTACCGAAACAAACTCGGATGACAAAAAGTGCAGAATTAATCATTCTCATAATGACGATACGGTTAATAGAGAGTCATTAAAATGGACTTCCGTCGAAAAAAGAAAATTACCGGAAAATCAAAATTGCGGATATTACATACTCCCCCCCTTAAAAGAAGTTTCTTCCCGAAACATAAAACAAGTAGGGAGAAGCAATATCCCTCCAGGAAAAATCAATGAGATACACACGAACAAGAATGATTACGATGAATGATAATGAATCGAAATCCAACAAGGATCAAGAATGACTCACCGGAGTGAAATGATAACGTAACGCGTGATAGCTCAAATGAAATGATTGGAACCAATGTTCCCCGTGAAGTGAATGATTAGTTTGATAATTATAAGTCTCAACGTGATTGATATATGATGAATGGATTATACGAATGAATGAACGACGATGAAATGAATGATTATCCTATTACCGAGCAAGAATTAACTTGCTCAAAACCGGTGATGAATGTCCTATTGTATCACAATTAAAGCAAACAACAGTAGAACCCATCGTCTGAGATGAAGATGCTCTCCCAGCACGAAGACGACTAGAAAACGATCTCTTGGACGTCGGAGTCCGATGTACCTCTGACAGCTCTTTCCATACCGAGGCAGGAAAGTCACGTGATAATTACAGATCTCGCATGAAGATTGCCTTATGATTACGAGACAGAACGATAACAATGAGCATACACGCTCTAACAAAATGAATGCATTAATAATGCAATAAAATGATCATCGACATGACGCCGGAATATGATAAGATCGCATGAAAGATCAAGTGAGGTAACATGATTATCTGATGAAATTCCTGAAATGATTACCTTGAACAAGTTAACAAGGTTGAAAATTCGATCCATAAGATCAACAACTGAACCGTGAGATAGACTGGATAATTAATGAATTAATTGAACAATGAGATTGACTGAGTGATGAATGGATTAACTGAGCGATGAGATTGACTGAATGATGAATGAATTAACTGAACAATGAGATTAACCGAGTGATGAATGAATTAACTGAACGATGAGATTGACTGAGTGATGAATGGATTAACTGAACAATGAGATTAACTGAGTGATGAATGAATTAATTGAACGATGAGATTGACTGAGTGATGAATGAACTAACTGAACGATGAGATTAACTGAGTGACGAATGAACTAACTGAACTAGGGGTGGGCACAAAAAATCAAAATCCCGATCCCGTCCCGGTCCCGTCCCGAAATTATCCGGGACGGGACGGGATGCAAAATAAAAAATACTAGTCCCGTCCCGTCCCATCCCATCTGAGTAACTACGGGACGGGACACGGGACTAAAAATCTGAGGCCCGTAAGTCCCGTCCCGTCCCGCTAAATTTTTAACCATTTTTTAAATATATATTTATATTATTTATAACTCTTTTTTAATTAATTTTTAACAATAAACTATTTTTATTTTTATCATATTTAGATTATAATTATACACAGATGAGAGATGACAAAGTCAAAACTAATGGACTGAATCCCGATCGACTGAATTCTATTCTACCCATTTTCGTTCGTCCATTCTAATCTCCACTCTCCATTCTCTAGAAACAAAAAGAAACCTAATCAACTCCCGATCTCCCTCTGCCTTCGATTCTCACTCTCCCAAAAATCAACAGCATCAAACCAGAAGAAACCCTAACCAAGCAAATCGAGCCTCTTTCCCAAGTTTCCACTCTCGAGCGAGACTCTACTCACGATGGCTAGAGGAAGAAAACAACCATTGCGGCCAAATCGATCTGCTTCTGGCCTTCAAGATTCATCAAAAACGCTGGCACTTCCAATTATAGTAACATCCACCCGAAGTTCAAGTCAGCCCTTTGAAGAAGCTGGTACATCTGTGGTTGAAGGTTGTGAGGTTGCTATTGACATTGTTGCAACTGGGAGTGAAGGTCAAGATGCTCAATCAGGTACAAAACGTAATAGTCTTGTTTGGGAGCATTTTAGAGAGTATGAGAAGGTTGAGCGAGTTAAAGATGTAGAGGGAAATATTATTGAGATTGTTCATAAAAGGGCTCATTGCATCCACTGTCCTCACGGTAAGATTGGAGACTTTTCTGCTGAAAGTAGGGCTGGCACCTCAGGTTTACTTAGACACATCAACCACACATGTAGGTATATTCCCCGCCAAAGTTGATAAATCACGAAAAATATTGTTGGTGATAGGTCTAAGTTAAATAAATTAGGGACAATAGCTTATAATCAACAAGATTATTTGGAAGCTTGTGTGGAGATGATTGTCATTGATGAGCCTTTTAGTTTTGTAGAGAAGAAAGGGTTTGGCACATTCGTAGGAAAGTGTGTCCTTTATTTGATGTACCAAGTAGAAGGAAATTGTGTAGAACTTTTCTAGCAATGTATGATGCCCGAAAAGAGAGTTGAAGAGGTTGTTAAGAAAGTATAGGTTGAGTCTAACCACCGATACTTGGACAAGTGTTCAAAATATCAATTACATGGTACTTACGGCCCATTTTGTCGATGATGATTGGATAATGCACAAGAGGATCATCAACTTTTGTGTGATTCAAAATCACCGGGGCCAACAATAGGGAAACTTGTTGAGACTTGCTTGGTACGGTGGGAATTGAGAAAGTTTTGTGTATTCGTTGATAATGCCGCAGCAAACAAGTGTGCCTTAGAGTGGCTTGTTGCTAAGATGAATAATTCAGCATCATACCAACAGATTTTGAAGGGAAAGTATATGCATGTGAGATGCACAGACACATCACTAACTTGATTGTGGGGCATGGTTTGAAGAGGTTGCGTAAATCGGTTTAGCAATTAGAAATCGTGTGAAGTTTGTGAGATCTTCCCAAAACAGATTAGAGACTTTTAAGAAGGTTGTAGAGAGAAAAGCTTGGATGTAAGGGACTTGTGTGTATGGATGTCCCAACAAGATGGAACTCCACATTTTTGATGCTTGAAGCAGCTTTGAGATTCAAGAAAGCATTTACAGTTATGGCTGAAGATGATGAATCCAATTTTGGAAACTACTTTAAGGAAGCAGAAGAGGAATTTGATGAAGATGGTGTTCTTTTACCAAGCAACAACAAGAGATCTAGGGTGGGACCTCCAACAGAAGAAGATTGGATGAAGGCTGATGTGTTTGTTGAATTCTTGAGGGTTTTCTATGAAGTCACTATGAGAAATAGTGCATCTTTGCATCCCACTGTGCATACTGCTTTTGCTGATGTTATTGACATGGAAAACAACATAAATAGCTTATTTGTTGCTCCAGAGATGGCAACTGGATCTGAAACTGAGAAGGTCTTGCAAGATATGGCTGCTAATATGCGACACAGATGGATGAAGTATTTTGGATCTTTTGGGGACCTCAACAACCTGCTGATCATTGGACTTGTTTTGGATGCAAGATTTAAGTTGAAGAATGTAACTCACATATATGCAGAAGAGGAACTTGATGTTGATGAGGTGGATAGGAGAACAAATGCCATCAAAGTCCTGCTTATGGCTCTCTATGATGAGGTACTTCTCATTTTTCAACTTTTCATGTAAAATATATTTTATTGGTTGTTACTTGTAAACATATGCAACCACATAAGTTATTGGTTTGTGAGTGCAATAATTTTGCATCAAGTATACTCGGAGTATTTGTCCACTGGTTAGCATATTTGTTACCATAATTGAGTTGTCTACTTGATTCTAAGAGTTATGATTATATAAAAACACGTATAAAAAGCACAAAGACACCATGAAAGATGAATTGTACAGTGAACATCTAAAATCATTTTTCTTGGACGAGTTTTATGGCTATTATTTATTTGAGTTGGGAGTGTTGACAACTTTCATGAAACTGAGCATTGTTTATGTTATTTGTGTTTAAGCTGTTAAGATTGAATTAATATAATGTTTTTGTTTTCTTTTATTTTCCATTTTCTTAAATAGTTAAATATATATATCAAGAACTTGTTGTCCAGTATTTTTCATTCGGTGTTCGTATTATGCATGCCAATTTGATTTTATATTTTTTTCTAATGCCGCCACATCATTTTTTTGTATGCGTAGCATACTCGATTGGGCTCGTTGTATCCTTTTATTTTTGCTTCCTTTGGGCTGTTAGGCATGGTCGATTTTGGGAAGGGTGCATGAAATATTTTCTTGTATTTCTATGCGTAGAATGAAAAAGATCAAGAGTCATCATTTGTTTAGTAGTAAGTTTGGTAATGTTTTGCAATGTTCAAGAATGTAATATTTCGAATGTTCAAGAATGTAATATTTTGTTCAAGAATGTTCAAAGAATGTAATATTTTGTTCAAGAATGTTCAAGAATGTAATAAATACTACTTATCCCATAATTTCGAATGTTCAAGAATGTAATATTTTGTTTAATCGGTAAGTTTGGTAATGTTTAGCAATCATTATGGGATATTTTGTTCTTGAGAATGTCACACGCGCGTTTTTATTTTTTCGTTATGAGGACTCGAATTTACGAATGTCGGTCGTTATCGACAAACAATATATATGAAATTAATACAATATAACTAATTTACGCATTTTTTTGTTAGTATGTGGTTCATGTAGATGGAGGTATACACATGCAGAGGCCGCACTCACCAATCTCTTCATCTAGTACTATCACAAGTACAACCAAGACTAGCAAGGGCCATAGGGGCCAAAGACCGAGCAACTGGAAAAAGGTTGTGCAAGAGATCGAAGAGGCGGTTGCGGCTCATGAAGTTGATCAATACTTGGATGCTGCCTTAGATCCAACAGATGAAGATGATCACTTTGACATCCTTTGTTGGTGGAAGATAAATGGCTGCAAGTTTCCAGTCTTGGCAGCAATTGCAAGAGATGTTCTTGCCATTCAAACTTCAACAGTAGCCTCAGAGTCGTGTTTTTCAACTGGGGGTAGAGTTATTGATTGTTTTAGGAGCTCACTGACTCCTAAATCAGTGGAGGGACTTATTTGCATGCAAAATTGGATGTTAGGTGATGATATTGCACATGTTGAAGCCATTGATGAACCAACAATTGAAAACACAGAGTTTTATTACGATGTTGAGCTAGGTATAAGTTTTGATGTATTTCAATAAATTATTGTTTATGTTTTTTTTTTGTCTATTTAAAATTGTGTATGTGTCTAACTCTCTTTAATTTTGCAGAATATGAAAGCAGTGCTTCGAGCAAGAATAATCGGCCCACCTCCTCTTCCAAAGGCAAACATAAAAGGGAAAGGGAAGTCATTAGCAGTATGGGGAAAGTTTTGTCATCGGTGATATCTTTGGAGGAAGGTGGGGATAGGCTCAATTAGTAGGTGCGGCTCTCTCTTTAGCTTGTTGATGAGAGGGTCCGTAAGGAGCCGCAAGAGGAGATTTAGAATTTATAATTGTTATGTTTGTATTTCATTGCTTGGTTTTGCTAGTTATTTTGAGTTGCTATTTTGAGTTATGTTTGTATTTACATTGTTTGTATTTCTATCTTGAACTTATCATTGTTTGGATGTTAGGTGATGATATTGCACATGTTTGGCAAAAGCTGTACCTTTGGACATTGGATTTTTTTTTTTTTGGAGTTGAGTTACTGTTGTGCTTGCCTTTTGTGTTAAGGGAAGAGATTTTTTTTTTTCTGCTCTCTGCTTGCCTTTTGTGTAGAAATAATTTTAGGGAAGAGATTTTTTCTGCTCTCTGCTGCCTTTTTTGGAGTTGCAATCTGCAGAGTTTTTACTTTTTTTTTAATTTATATTTTGAATTTTTTTATGCGGGACTAAACCCGTCCCGTCCCGTTCCGTCCCGTCCCAACCGGGATAAGGCCCGCGCGGGATGAAATTTTAAAATCACCAATCCCGTCCCGTCCCGTCCCGCTTGTTATAACACGGGACGGGACGTGGGATGACCCCAGGCCCGTCCCATCCCGTCCCATGCCCACCCCTAAACTGAACAATGAGATTGACTCGGTGATGAATTAACTAACTGAACAATGAGATTGACTGAGTGATGAATGAATTAACTGAGTAATGAGATTGACTGAGTGATGAATGAATTAATATGATCGACAAGATCAAAAATGATGATTGAGGATTATTAACTGATGAATGAGTTGATCCTTAACGCTTACACAAGTCACACGTGCTCCAAACCAATTAGTCATGAATCAATCATAACACTAATATCACATTCAGGTTTCAACAAAGCATGAATAATTAATGACATGATGAATGTATGAACATAAAGAGAATCGAGTCCTTACACAGGTGATACGAAGCTTCGAGGTCTCACGATACTAGTCTTCACTGACGACGACTCGATGAATGAATGACTCGTGCAGTCGTACTAATATTACGACTCACAAAACCCGACTGTCCAGATTGTCATAACCTGGCAGTCCCACTACTACCGCATCGGTAGAGCCACATAACTCACATATCTGTAACACCCCCTAATCCCATTGGGTTATTACAGTGCCGTGGACCCCACACCCGGAGATCCACCAGGCGAACATGACTAAAATACATTAAAATTAAACAACAAGGGAAAATCATAGTCCCTACCATGATATCCGACACAATATTCTGATAAGGAATTTCAACGACAACGATGGGCCTACATGGCCAAAAATAAAATACAACAACATCCACGAGCATCTGCTCGGGTAGTACATAATGACAATGACTGACAGACTGAAGAACACTCCAACTGACTGACCAACATGAACAACTCGGACTAGTATCGCTCGAATGCCTCTTCGCCATCATCATGCCCCTGTGTCTCAACTCTCTCCTCACAAGCACCTAAAACATGAAAACATGTTCCGCCCCTACGGGGTCAGTCATCCAGATAATGAATATCAAATACATATATAACATGATATGCATCCAAAGGTAGAATGAAACGGTAATAATAATACGAGATGCACACAAACCAAGGTAAGAACTGAGCATTCGTGAAATATTATGCCCACGGCATACTATTAATACCTTGTCGATAGGTTAGAACATAAGTGCCTAACGGCGAATCATAATTATAGAGTACCACAATGGATTACACGACATGAACCAAACCAGAACTAAATTAAATATGAATCACAATGAATTACATGAAGATGAACCAAACTGGAACTGAATTAATTATGAATCACAATGCCCGAAGGCTCCAATGAAATTACCAAGACAATCACACAGGCCTGAAAGCCACTCAGCCGAAGCTTTCAGATATCACAATCACATGAAACCGGAACAACCCTGTAGTTAATGAGGGCTAATAAGGTCATAACCACGACCGTGACCTACTAAGCTGTAGGTGTTGGGAAGCCAACCGCGAAGGTTCAAGCCCCAAGCTTACCCATAAGATCATAAACATGACCGTGACCTACTGAGTTGTAGGTGTTGGGAAGCCAACCGCGAAGGTTCAAGCCCCAAACTTACCCATAAGATCATAAACACGACCGTGACCTACTGAGTTGTAGGTGTTGGGAAGCCAACCGCGAAGGTTCAAGCCCCAAACTTAACTATAAGATCATAAACACGACCGTGACCTACTGAGTTGTAGGTGTTGGGAAGCCAACCGCGAAGGCTCAAGCCCCAAACTTACCTATAAGCACTATCCGAGACTAGCCTCTAAAATATATTTAATCACAAACGACAACGATTCATGGATTACCGAATTCACGACAATGATAGTGTGATACCTTGAATCGGCCAACACGATAATGATGACTCACGGATGGTTATCGTACTCGACAGTCCCAATTCAATACCTCGATCACCTTAGAATGGCCAACCGATAACAATGATGCAGCGGATGATTCAATTTCTCGATTGCCTTATAACGGTCAATCGATAACAATGATACAACGAATGATTGAGCACCTCGATTCTCTTAGAACGGCTACTCGATGACAATGATACAATGAATGACTGAGCACCTCGATTGCCTTAGAACGTCTAATCGATGACAATGAGACAATGAATGATTGAGCACCTCGATTGCCTTAGAATGGCTAATCGATGACAATGAGACAATGAATGATTGAGCACCTCGATTGCCTTAGAACGGCTAATCGATAACAATGAGACAATGAATGATTGAGCACCTCGATTACCTTAGAACGGCTAATCGATAACAATGATACAATGAATGCCTTGGCACCTCTAATCGGCTACCTACGACGAAGATGAGAATGAATACAACAATGCCTTCAATCGGCCAATACAACATGAATGACAGGACGCCAACATTAATAACAATGATTACAACAACGTCTTAGATCGACATCAATATTAACAACAACAACCGATACATCGATACCGAGAACCGGTGATCGATAATAACATTAACAATGAATATGTCAATGCCTTACTGGCCATTAATGAATGATAATAAACATCTGGCATAATTTCCGAAGAGTATCGTATCGAATGATCCCCTAATATCAATGAACTTATGAAGAGACTAAGTCTCGGAATGATACAACACATTCATACACATATATGATAACATTAATCTCATTGACTAGTACAAGTATAAAACTTGCCTCAACCGCAGGCGATGAAACCCTTCCAAGAACAACGAACGGCGTCCTCCGATAAACACAAGTACTCGAACAACCTTGAATGAAATACAATTCATTCAATAACACAATATCAATCGAAATCAACATAACGACCGAAAGAAACTCTTTGAGGCATTTAGTCGAACACTAAATATTCAAAGTTCCTCAAGAGCCGAAGAATCATCAATAGGGTTGAACAAATCGAAAATATGGATATACAATCCATAGAACATGATTAATAATGTTTACTAACATCAATCGATTCATCAAAATCGGACTAGAATCGAAATCAAGAACAAGATCCCCAAAAAGTCAACTTGGAGGAAAATCAAGAAATATACCTTGATTCGACGAAGAACATGGATTGGATGATGATATAATCAACAAGAATCTTCCAAAACGTCTTGGAATTGATTAGAATCGGCCAAGAACTCGATTTCCCGAGCCTCCCGTCGCCAGCCGCCGAAAAAAGAAGAAAAACGAGTGAAAAGTGAAGTCTGGCCGAGCCTAGGCTATATATAGCCGGCAGGGTTACGACCGTAACCGGCAGTGCCTTACGGCCGTAAATCGGCCCTTACGGCCAGATTTCGCGAGCCTTACGGCCGTAATGCATTCGTCAAAAATCGCCAAAGACTGTCGGACACTTACGGCCGTAACTGGCACACATTACGGCCGTAACCGGCCTTCGTCCGGAAGATGCCCAGCGCCCGTACGACCGTAACTCTCGGCCCTTACGGCCGTAACTGGCATTCGTTAGGCCATGCCTGCCACGCATGTATGGCCGTAACCGGCACCTTACGGCCGTAACTCGGCCAGGCCAGGCCCGGCTCCGGCCGTGGCCACTCTGACGGTCCGACGACCCCGAAACCCGAACCTGAATACGAATCGATGATACGGTTATGAAGTAATCGCAAAGACGAATCCAAGAGCTAAGAGAACACACGATTCCGACCACCCGAAGGCTTGAAATTCGACAACGTAAAGTAATTACCCCAAACTTTGGGAAATTACGAAAATGGCCCAAAACGTTCGAAATACACGATACACGATCGAAACACCAAGCCAAAGCTCACAACATGAGTAATAACATTAAATGAACTTACGAGAAACTCGAAACAACAATTTTGGACGAGATTCGCAAGAATCGAACTCAAGTGCGGAAAAGCCGCTAAAGAACACGGATCTCAACAAAACGATACCCAAACGAACTCGGATGACAAAAAGTGCAGAATTAATCATTCTCAGAATGACGATACGGTTAAGAGCGAGTCATTGAAACGGACTTCCGCCGAAAAAAATAAAATTACTGGAAAATCGAAATTGCGGATATTACATACTACCCCCCTTAAAAGAAGTTTCGTCCCGAAACTTAAAACAAGTTGGAAGAAGCAATATCCCTCCAGGAAAAATCAACGAGATACACACGAACAAGAATGATTACGGTGAATGATAATGAATCGAAATCCAATAAGGATCAAGAATGACTCACCGGAGTGAAATGATAACGTAACGAGTGATAGCTCAAATGAAATGATTGGAACCAATGTTCCCCGTGAATTGAATGATTAGTTTGATAATTATAAGTCTCAATGTGATTGATATATGATGAATGGATTATACGAATGAATGAACGACGATGAAATGAATGATTATCTTATTACCGAGCAAGAATTAACTTGCTCAAAACCGGTGATGAATGTCCTATTGTATCACAATTAAAGCAAACAACAGTCGAACTCGTCGTCTGAGATGAAGATGCTCTCCCAGCACGAAGACGACTAGAAAACGATCTCTTGGACGTCGGAGTCCAATGTACCTCTGACAGCTCTTTCCATACCGAGGCACGAAAGTCACGTGATAATTATAGATCTCGCATGAAGATTGCCTTATGATTACGAGACGTAACGATAACAATGAGCATACATGCTATAACAAAATGAATGCATTAATAATGCAATAAAATGATCGTCGAAATGACGCCGGAATATGATAAGATCGCATGAAAGATCAAGTGAGGTAACATGATTATCTGATGAAATTCCTGAAATGATTACCTTGAACAAGTTAACAAGGTTGAAAATTCGATCCATAAGATCAACAACTGAACCGTGAGATAGACTGGATAATTAATGAATTAACTGAACAATGAGATTGACTGAGTGATGAATGAATTAACTGAGCGATGAGATTGACTGAGTGATGAATGAATTAACTGAACAATGAGATTAACCGAGTGATGAATGAATTAACTGAACGATGAGATTGACTGAGTGATGAATGGATTAACTGAACAATGAGATTAACTGAGTGATGAATGAATTAATTGAACGATCAAACTGAATGAGTGATGAATGAAGTAACTGAACGATGAGATTGACTGAGTGACGAATGAACTAACCGAACAATGAGATTGACTGGGTGATGAATGAACTAACTGAACAATGAGATTGACTGAGTGATGAATGAATTAACTGAGTAATGAGATTGACTGAGTGATGAATGAATTAATATGATCGACAAGATCAAAAATGATGATTGAGGATTATTAACTGATGAATGAGTTGATCCTTAACGCTTACACAAGACACACGTGCTCCAAACCAATTAGTCATGAATCAATCATAACACTAATATCACATTCAGGTTTCAACAAAGCATGAATTATTAATTACATGATGAATGTATGAACATAAAGAGAATCGAGTCCTTACACAGGTCATACGAAGTTTCGAGTGTAATATCCGCATTTTTCTTTCCCTTGTATTGTTATTTTCGGTGTATTTCTCGATTGTAGCGACCCTCGTGTATCCTTCAGTGTAACTTTTCCGTCATCTATTGATCTGATTCTCGTAATTGTTGTGCGGAACCGCCGTTTCGGGGTTGCCGTGGATCCATTCCATGTTTCGATGCATCTTGAGATGTTCTGTTTAACGTTTCGTTCATATTACGGTATTTTGGGCCGTTTATATTCAGTATCTAGCACACGCTAAATTTCCTGTATAGCGCACGCTAGAGATCCCTTAGTAGCGCACGCTACGTTTACTTCGTAGCGCGCGCTAACGAGTTAGCCCTGGGAGTGGCAGTGTTGTTTTCCAACCCTCTGGACTAGTGGATTAGCATACGCTACATAGTCTAGCGCACGCTAATGTTGGGGGCTAGCGCACGCTGAGGCTTCCAGGTAACGTGCGCTAGCGTGAGTGTTCAGTACTGGACAGTTTACTACTGAACCCGGTCAGGTGCCAGTTAGCACACGCTACGCTTGTATGGTAGCGCACGCTAATGGGTCAGGTGAGTTTTGGGCAGTTGGCTACTGGACTCGGCTGATGTCCAGGTAGCGCACGCTATTGGTCGATAGCGCGCGCTACCAAGAGGTTATTAGCGCACGCTACGTTTCGAGTAGCGCACGCTAACGGCGTAATCGCTCCGGATGGGGCGCAAATTGTTTGGTACGTATTTTCATCCGTTAGCGCATGCTAACCTTGAGGATTAGCGCGCACTAACACTCCCTGGCTATATAAACCAGGGAGTTGACCGAGATAAACATAAATCCTCATTTCTTCCTCTCTCCGCGGCGAAGGCGATTCCGGGGCGATCTCCTTGGCGATTTCTTCCTCCAATCATCTCATCCAACATCCTTCCTGAGTTCTTGGAGTATTATATCAACATCAACACGAATCTTTCGTCCTAATCCACGGTAAATCTCTTAGAACCCTACTTTTGGATAATTTGGGGGTTTTGGGATTTTCTTCCGATTCGTTCCGTTTTGTCGGTGGATTCATGATGATTATGATTAATCTTGTTGATATCATTAGTTTTCCTACGAATTCATGGTATATTTCCATAGCTTTGTGAAATCGAGAGGGTTTGGTTGTGGTCCGCCCTCGTTGTTATTTTTGTACGAATATACATGAATCGTAGGCGGGTTTCCGGGTGTATTCCATTTCCATAATCGTTTAGAAGTGGTAGGAAATCAAGTCTTAATCACATTAGGATTTGGGGGTGCCCTGCTTATGTCAAGAAGACTAAAGTAGAGAAATTAGAAGCTAGGTATGTGAAAGGTCGTTTCATAGGTTATCCAGGGGATTCCATGGGATATCTATTCTACATGTACGAAGATCATAGGATCATCGTTGCTTCACAAGCACAATTCCCCAAAAATGAGTTCATTCAGGAAGGAGGCGCAGGGTAGAAATATTTCTCTGGAAGAAATAAAGAAACACCAAATGGGACACCTGTGCAAGATATTAGAACCAAACCTTCTGAAATACAAACACAACCTCGCAAGTCTAGTAGAATTGCTCAATTACCTGAGAGGTATGGCTATCTGCATCAAGAGGAACTAGTTGTTCATGAGATGATAGAAAGTAGTCATGAGAATGATCCTTCTACCTATGACCAAGCGATGGTAGATGTTGACTCCGCCAAGTGGCAATAAGCTATGGAAGCTGAGATAGACTCAATGCATGCTAATCAGATCTGGACTTTAGTATATCGTCCTAAAGACATGGTGCCAATTGAAAACAAATGGATCTATAAAAGAAAGACTGATGGAGATGGCAAGGTTGATACCTATAAGGCCAGACTTGTGGCAAAGGGTTATTCCCAAAGAAAATAAGTCGATTATTTCAAGACCTTCTCGTCTGTAGCTATGATTAAGTATATTCGCATGATGCTTGCCATAGCAGCCCACTTAGATTATGAAATATGTCAAATGGATGTGAAAATGACATTCCTAAATGGATTCCTCGAGGACGAGGTTTATATGGAACAGCCTAAAAGATTCATATCTGAAACCAATATTCATAAAGTATGCATTTCCAGCGTACCATTTATGGACTGAAGCAAGCTTCACGAAGTTGGAATCTTCATTTTAACGAGATAGTCAAAGAGTTTGATTTTGTCCAAAACGAAGAGGAGCCCTGTATTTAGAAGAAGGTTATTGGGAGCAAAATTGCGTTCTTAATACTATATATAGATGATACTCTACTTATAGAAAACGATTTAGGAATCCTCAATTATGTGAAAGCTTGGCTTTCTAAAGAGTTCTCAATGAAGATTTGGGAGAAGCTACCTGTATTCTGGGAATTCGCCTCTACCGGGATAGAGAGAAAAGAATGTTAGGTCTTTCTCAAGCCCTCTATATAAAAAAGATCCTGAAGCAATTTAGGATGGAAAATTCTAAAATAGGGTTCCTACCTATGCAACATGGTGCAAAACTTTCCTTAGAGATGTGTCCACAAAATGAGGAAGACAAAAAGGAAATGAGCAAGGTACCCTATGCTTCGGCAGTTGGTAGCCTCATGTATGTTATGATTTGCACTAGACCAGATATTGCCTATGCTGTAAGCATAGTAATTCGGTTTCAGTCAAATCCAGGGCAGGAACATTGGACTGCTGTGAAGAACATTCTTAAGTACCTGAAGAGGACTAAAGATTTGATTCTTACATATGACGGTGGAGAACTTAGAGTGATGGGTTATACAGACTCAGATTTTTTGGGGGGCATGGATGCTCAGATGTCCACATCAGGGTATATCGTTACTCTGAATGGTGGGGCAGTCTCTTGGAGAAGTGCCAAGCAAAGCTCGACTGCAATCTCTACATGTCAAGCTGAATATCAGGCAGCCACAGAGGTTGTTAAAGAAGCTTTTTGGGTTAAGAAGTTCATTGAGGAACTTCAAGTGGTTCCTAACATTCCGTGACGCTGTTTTGTGACAACGACGGAGCTGTTGCATAGGCTAAGGAGCCTAGGGCTCACCACAACACCAAACATATTGCGATAAAATATCATTTTGTTAGAGAAATGGTTCAGGAAGGGAATGTTGTACTGTAGATAGTAGACACAACAAATAACGTTGCTGATCCGCTTACCAAGCCACTATCTCAGAAGGTCTTGGAGAGACATCTGGAGAGTATGGGTATTAGATACCATAGCTTATGGCATTGAGTGCAAGTGGGAGATTGATAGGAATATACCCTCGAATGCCACTCAGAAGATGAGAGAGTGAGAGCATTGTATTGTTATTATGAATATTATAAGGCATTTATTATTTCTATATTACTATATATCACAGGCATTGTGATTTCGTATATAAAATAATAGTCCTTACATTTGAGAGCAAACATTCCACTTCTTATGGAGATAAGAAGATAGGCACTGGAAGTGTTTAGGACTCGAATGCTTAACTGGTTCGCAAGTCGATAAAGCTTAACTAGGTAGTAAGTTAAGACAAGACTTGTGTGTACTTTGACATGCAGAGTGCCCGTCTTCACTAAGGGTTAGTGGGAGCACATGTTATAGGTATGCTAATGGATTAGTATACTCGAAAATGACTCAACTCGATTCGGTCACATGGATATCACTCAGGGATTCTCAATGACTGAATCGAAAGGTTGTGATAGGTATACGTGGCCCTTTGACTTGAGGTTTCAGTAGGAGATGTGCTTGTGACATTAA
Source organism: Orobanche coerulescens (assembly GCA_033398695.1). Classification (NCBI taxonomy): domain Eukaryota; kingdom Viridiplantae; phylum Streptophyta; class Magnoliopsida; order Lamiales; family Orobanchaceae; genus Orobanche; species Orobanche coerulescens. Next base: position 95,085,447 of record CM065809.1, read on the forward strand.
GTTATCCGTTAGAGTAGTTCAATCTAATTGCCGGTTGGTGGGGTCAACCTCGAAATACAACTTAGTGGGCAAGTAGAAGTCTCTACTGAATATCAAGATAGGATTCTTGCTCCTGTTAGTGAGCAGGTAAATGTCCATGTGATTAATGGCAAATGAGATCATAAGTCTTTGGCCAAAGTAGCTAGAGCTAGTTGTATTTGATACACGAGAGCTCCGTGATCTCAGTTTGTATTAACAAATGTATAGAGTCAAGATACAATAGGGTTTGACTTTACCGTGACCCTAATACTTGACCAGGATATATGATTGAAGGGTTTATACGTATACGGTATTCACGACATAATGGTTTTGGAATGATCCAACCATTCGTTCTCAATTAGGTTACGGTGTGGTCCACGAGACTGGCTAACTGGTGCTAACACTCATTGGATCCTCCCAATGCTAACTAAGACGAACCTACAGAGTCGCGGCATAGGAATTGACGACGGATTATATTTAGCTTATTCTCTCTTTGTTAATATTGGACATTGGATGTCTAATTTAATTTATTGGATAAATTAAATCGGTCTCGTGAATAAAATAAATTAATAGGTACTTAATTTATTCATATTATTTCCTAAAGAATTTATTTTTAATATAACTAATTAATTGGATTGATTAATTGTATTAATATTGAAACATACCAAGTTTTATCTATCAGATTAGATACACGATGTAACACCCCCAAAACTATATGGGAATATTACACGCCGTAGACCCCTTTCCACAAGGATCTACCAGGCTAAACATCCATAAACAACCAAATGCTTGCCCGACCAGGGTCAAACACTAAAATAATACAGACCGTTATGGTCACTTACACGTGAATACATAGACCGATGAGGTCACACAACCCAATCAACAAAACTGACTTAAACGACATTACCCACACAGGGGTCGAAATACAATCTGACGGAAGACTGAAATCAACTCTGACAACACAACAAAAATCAAACAACTCTCGACTCATGATTAGTATCGCAGCTCGTCATCGTCTTGTGCCAATCCTGTGACTGCTCCCCTAAATCTGCATGTACCTGAACGCAAAACAGACATCCACCCCCCGATTACTCGGGGGTTAGTAAAACTCCACTGTTTTACTAGTGCAAGTATCAAATCATACGAAATATAACAAGCAAGTAATAATCGTGAATCAAATATAACAATCAAATATCAAAATATCCCCGGGAGGTTTTTACAAGGGAAGATAAGCTATGAAGCATTCGAAAATAAGATTATCATCTCGGGAATTTTTAGAATTTCAAAACCTTTTGAAAATCTTAGGGTCTTAACCCAAATCTCAAATTGTATTTCAACAATTTACAGTACGAACCCTTGTAGTCCGTTGATTAGATGGATAACCTTCTATTGAGCTATTCCCCAAGCTCTTGAACGATCCAACGCCGAAAGCACCGCGTACCTACTTGCCACGCGCCGGAGAAACGACCGGAACTAAAATCACCTTGATATCCTCCGAGGATACGGATAGAGCTAAGTGATGAATCTTTTATTACTACACTCTAAGTGTATAATATATCTCTCAATAATTTCTCTCAATTTTTCTCCAAGAAAAATGAAGAAGATGAAGATGAGTTGGAGAAAAAAAACTTTTTCTCTCTCTTTTCTCTCTATGTCTCACGTATGATGCCAAGAATTGTTATGAGGATGAGAGATCAAAGTCATCTTTATATTCTTATTCAACCCACAAAAATCAATCCATATTACATGTGAGATTCCCCCATATAATGCATATGATGCTTGTCCCCTCAACACATGAGATTCCAAAACCATGATGGGGACAAGTCAATACACACACATGGTTATAAGTGGGGGGCGGCCCATGCTAGAAAACGGACGAGTTCGGTTCATTTCGGACTCCCGAGAGTCCAAACAGATAAACTCCTATTTCGTTCCGATGTATTTGTGTCGTTTAATTAATCCAATTAATTAAACATATCAAATACAAAATAACATAATTAATTTCTCCAAGAAATAATTATATTCATGAATTAAATTAATCACCCAGTAATATATTTAATTCATTAGGCCGTAAATTAATTTATCCAATAAATCAATTTAGAAATCCAATGTCCCAAATTAGATATCCAATATCTAATATTCATAATGAGAGAATTAGCTTTATTCATTCCGTCGTCAATCCTATTGCGCGACTCGGTAGGTCCGTCTCAGTCAGCAATGGGAGGAACCAAAGAGTAGTAGCACCACCTAGCCAGCCTGGTGGCCTACACTGTACTCGATCGAGAACGAATGATTGGGATCATTCAAGAACCATTCTGTCGTGAATACCAGTATACGTATAAACCCTTCTTTCAAATGTCCCGATCAAGTTATAGGGTCACGGTCAGTCAAACCCTATCTGTACTTGATGCTATGCATGCGTTAATGCAAATCGAGATCATCGAGCTATCGTGTATCTAATACAACTAGCTCCAATGCTTTGGCCAAAGACTTATGATCTCATCTTCCAATAACCGCATAGTACATATAACCCGCTCACTAACGGGAGAAAGAATTCTATCTTGGTATTGATAGGAGACTGCTACTTTCCGTCAAGATGCACGTCGAGGTTGACCCCGCCTTAGGTTTACAGGGTCGAACTACTCTAATGAAAATCTTGACGTCACAAGCACATCCCTACTAAATCCTCAAGTCGAAGGTTCACGAATACCTATCACAACCTTTCGATTCCGTCATTGACTGTCCCAGAGTGAAATCTGTGTGACGAATTGAGGGTGAGTCGATTCGAGTATACTAATCCAATTAGCATACCTATAACGTCTGCTCCCACTAACCATTAGTGTTCGACAGACACTCTCCATGTCAAAGAACACGTCATACCAGTCTTCACATAAACTTAACGCCCAGTCAAGTTTCATCGACTTGCGAACGATTAAGTATTTGAGCTATAACCTTTCGGTGCGACCCCTTATCCAATAAGGAGTGGAACGTTTTGCTCTCAAATACACGGACTAGTTTCTATATGTTTATTTACGAGTTAGGAATGCCAGTAACTACCAGTAAATAAAGAAACATTCATTTGCCTTATATAAATGGTTTACATAATTACAAGTAAAATGCCCTCACTCAACAACCTCTGAGTGGCATTCGAGGGCATACTCCTAACAATCTCCCACTTGCACTCCATTCCACACACTATGGTATCTAATACCCATGTTCTCCAGATGACGCTCCAAGCTAGTCTGAGAAAGTGGCTTGGTCAGTGGATCGGCGACGTTGTCGGCCGAGTCTACTCTGTGCAGCACAATGTATCCCTTGCGAACAAATTCTCTTACGAGATGATACTTCCTCTCAATATGTTTGGTGCTGTTGTGAAACCTCGACTCCTTGGCCTGCGCTACAACTCCGTCGTTGTCGCAGTACAGTGGAACAGGCAGCTCAGCACATGGTATCACTTGAAGTTCTCCCAGAAACTTCTTAATCCAGAACCCTTCCTTGGAAGCCTCCGAGGCTGCTTGATACTCAGCCTCACAGGTGGAATCAGCAGTCGCGCTTTGCTTGGCGCTACGCTAAGATACTGCTCCTCCATTAAGAGTAAATATGTAGCCATAAGTAGACATTGAGTCATCCTTCAGTCCTTGGAAATCCGAATCAGTGAACCCACCACATCCAAATCTCCACCGCCATACATCAGAACCATATCTTTAGTCCTTCTCAAGTACTTGAGAACGTTCTTTACGGCAGTCCAATGTTCCCTACCTGGGTTTGCCTGAAACCTACTCACCACGCTTACAGCATGCGCAATGTCAGGTCTCGTAGACAACATATCATACATAAGGCTACCCACGGCCGAAGCATATGGTATATTACTCATTTCCTTTCGTTGTTCCTCACTTTGAGGACACATCTTCAAGGAGAGTTTTATTCCATGTTGCATCGGTAGGAACCCGCTTTTAGAATCATCCATCTTAAATCGCTTTAAGATCTTATCTATATAGAGGGCTTGGGAAAGGCCTATTGTTCTCTTCGCTCTATCCCGGTAGAGCCGAATACCAAGAATATAGGTTGCTTCTCCCAAGTCTTTCATGGAAAAATTACTCGAAAGCCAAGCTTTCACAGAACTGAGCATTCCCACATCATTTCCTATTAGTAGAATGTCATCTACATATAGTACTAAGAATGCAATCTTGCTCCCACTAACCCTCTTGTATACACAAGGTTCCTCTTCATTTTGCACGAAATCAAACTCTTTGATTGCCTCGTCAAAACGAAGGTTCCAACTACGCGATGCTTGCTTCAGTCCATAAATGGAACGCTGAAGCTTGCACACTTTCTGAATATCGACTTCGGACACAAAGCCTTTAGGCTGCTCTATATAGATTTCCTCCTCGAGGAATCCATTAAGGAAAGCCGTCTTTACATCCATTTGCCATATCTCATAATCGTGGTAGGCAGATATAGCATGCATCATGCGAATAGACTTAATCATGGCTACGAGCGAGAAGGTATCGTGGTAATCGATCCCTTCCTTCTGGGTATAACCCTTTGCCACAAGCCTGGACTTATAGGCGTCAACCTTGCCATCACCATCAGTCTTTCTCTTGTATATCCACTTGTTCCCAATAGGCACTATGCCCTTGGGGCGGTCTACTAGAGTCCAGACCTGATTGACATGCATCGAGTCTATCTCTGCTTCCATAGCTTCACGCCATTTCGCGGAGTCTACATCCACCATCGCTTGGTCATAGGTCGTCGGGTCGGTCTCTTGGCTATCACTTGGAACCTCATAGAGACCCAGCTCCTCCAAGTGCACAAGCCCATACCTCTCAGGTAAATGAGACACCCTACTAGACCTACGAGGTGGTTGTACTTGTGTTTCAGAAAGTTCGGTTCCAGTTTCTTGCACAGGTGTCTCTCGAGGAGTTTCATTGTATTCTTCTAAAGAAATACTTCTACCTGCTCCGCCTTCCTGAATGAACTCATCTTCCAGGAAGTGTGCTTGTAAAGAAACAACAATCCTTCGATCTTCGGGCATGTAGAATAGATATCCCATCGTCCCAGACGGGAATCCAATGAAACGTCCCTTCGCAGACCTAGCTTCCAACTTTTCCACCTTAGTCTTCTTGACATAGGCGGGACATCCCCTAATCCTAATATGATTAAGACTTGGTTTCCTTCCCTCCCACATCTCATGTGGAGTTTTAGGAACGGATTTGGAAGGACATCTGTTCAAGATATACGCGGCAGTCAGGAGTGCATACCCCCATAGGTAAATCGGCAAGTCAGTATAGCCCAGCATGGAACGGACCATGTTCAACAGGGTTCGGTTCCTTCATTCTGACACACCATTTAACTGAGGAGTACCTGGAGGTGTTAGTTGTGAAACTATTCCATGTTCCTTAAGGAACTCGTCAAACTCCGTACACATATACTCGCCACCTCAGTCCGACCGAAGCACTTTGATATGATTACCAGTTTGTTTCTCGACTAGGGCCTTGAATTCCTGGAATTTCTCAAAGGCCTCGGATTTATGTTTCATTAAGTATACATAACCATACCTAGTATGATCATCTGTAAACGTAATGAAATATTGATATCCGTCACGTGCTGCTTCCAAAGCACCACAAACGTCAGTATAGATTAATCCCAGTTTATCAGCGGCTCTTTCAAAAGTCCCTGTGAAGGGGGACTTAGTCATTTTGCCTTTTAGGCAAGATTCACAAGTAGGAAATGGATCCGATCCCAATGGACCCATAAGTCCATCTTTTTCCATCTTGTAAACCTTGGTCTGACCAACATGACCAAGTCTTAGATGCCATTTCAAAACTTGATTGGTTTCATCCCTACCATGTTTTCTAGTCATAGTATTCACAACTACTTTGTTGCTGAGATTTAGATGATACAATCCATTTAACAATGTAGCAGTACCCACTAGTTTATTTCTAAAATAAATTTTGCAGGAACCATCGCCAATGAAAAATGAAAAACCTTTTCGGTCCATGACCGGAATGGATACAATGTTTTTATGCCCCTTGGGCAAAACAAGTACATCTTCTAAAGTCAAAACAAAGCCGGATTCTAAACCCAAAAGAAGTGATCCTATGTTGGTCGCCTCGACACTATGCCCGCTTCCGACTGTGATCATAACTTCTCCAGCTCCAAGCTTCCTACTTTGTTCCAGATCCTGATTCACGGTACAAATATGAGAACTAGCACCAGAATCTAGTATCCAGGAAGTAGAAAATACAGTAGCAGAACAATTTGTTTCCAAAACTAAAAGTTCTGTACCTGAAGTGCAATGAAGAATCGGATAGTCTCTAGCCCAGTGGCCCAGCTCACCGCACTTGAGACAAGCATCCTTCTTCTTCTTGTTCTTTGGAACCATTGGGGCCTTGCCCTTACCCTTAAGGTCCTTAACTTGTGGTCCAGTTTACTTCTTGGTCTTTTTCTTCTTGTTCTTTGACCTCCGAGGTCCAGAAGAAATTACAAGAGCAGACTCCTTCATCCGCGGAGGCTTCATCTCAGATTGAGCGGTCACAAGTTTGTTCATTATCCCATCTAAATTACATGCAATCTCATTGCAGTTGAAGTTCATAACAAACTGTGAGAAGGAATCAGGGAGAGACTGTAGGATAAGGTCGGTTTGGAGAGAAGTATCCATTTTAAAATCAAGAGCCTCCAATCTCTCGATCATGGATATCATTTTGAGGACATGTTCCCCAACCTTCTCACATTCCTTCATCCTTGCACCGAACAGTTGCTTGGATATCTCATATCTAGCAGTTCTGCTGTGCTCACCATAAAGCTCGGTTAAGTGAGATAGAATCTACCTAGCAGAAGTCATTTTCTCATGAGCTCTCTGAAGCTCATTAGACATAGAGGCCATCATATATGCACGGACTTTTACGTCATCCTTAACCCACTTTTCGTGGTTTTCGATCTCTTCCTGATTGGCTCGGGTCCGCACAGGAGGCGCCGGAATGTCCGTCTCCAAGACGTATCCCAGTGCCTCTATACTGAGGACAATCATCAGATTGCGGAGCCAATTCACAAAGTTAGGTCCCATTAAGGTGTTATTTTTTAGTAGAATTGCGAGTGGATTCATTGTCATATTGAGATTTGTCTGCATTAAGTATAACAGATTAATTAGTGACTTGTTATATTATGATTTGAGTATAGAATTAAGGTCTTTTCTATTCTTGTTACCCAGCTCCCACTATTTTTATCGGAATAACACACTCCCATGTGATATCTAGAAGTATCGTCGCTCTACTTCATAGTGGTGATCGAGTTCTTTATAAATCTTAATAGAGGGCAACCGAATAGGTTTCTAGTCTATTAATTTTCTTAAAGTGGTGTCCAACACCAACCCATCTAATGGATGATTCGATCTTCTTTTTCCCTTTGTTCACTCCCCTCAACCTATACGGTTTCTATGGTTCGTGAACAAGTTAAGTTTATACCATCGACGCAAATCAGTTTCACAATTGAATCTTATCCGGCAACCTATCAGGTTTCTAGGGATAAAATTTGCTCCAACCGAAGGCATCCAATGCGCTCCCGGTAATTTATCCGTCCTCCCCGAACGACTACCTCGATAACTCGGAAGCATAGCACATCCGGTTTAGATTTCAATTTCCCGAAAGCTCGATGGAGGGAAGGAAAACCTTGAAACCTTATAAACTTAATCATCAGGACACGGTTGCTACTTGCAATTGATCAAACAAATCGTCAATCCTCAGGAGCGGATACTTGTTTTTGATGGTCACCTTGTTCAACTCTCGATAGTCGATACATAGATGAAGTGAGCCATCCTTTTTATTCACAAACAAGACCAGTGCGCCCCAAGGCGAAGAGCTCGGTCGAATATAACCCATGTTTAGAAACTCTTCCAACTGTTTCTTCAACTCAAGCATATCGGCAGGCGCCATGCAGTACGGCGTCTTCAAAATCGGAGCCACACCCAGCTCTAAATCAACAGTAAACTCAACCTCATGGTCTGGTGGCAAACCCAGCAACTCGTCTGGAAAGACGTCAGGATACTCACTCACTATCGAAATAGACGAGAGATCGACTCCCCCTTCTTCCGATCTCAAAGCATAACACCAGTAACCAGTGCAACCTCCTCGAAGAAGTCTCACCGCTTTCATAGTGCTGATCAGAAATCTCTGACTAGTCCGCTTACGTCCCACAAAGGAATGCTCGGTACCGTCAGAGGCTAACATCGAAATGGTTCTCGTTCTATAATTCATGATCGCTCCATGTAGATCTAGCCAATCATCACCAAGAATCAGATCCTCATCCTTAATATCTACCGCAATTAGATTAGAAGACCAATCCCTCTCGCGATACTCACCGAAAATCTCTAATCTCACGATCCCCCATAATGCTATCTCCACTGGAAGTTTAACAATAAACGGTTAACATGCAACTAGACAATCAACATGCATACGACGAACACAATCCAAGGATATGAAGAATGCGTAGCACCAGAATCGAATATCACGGAAACAGGATGATCAAGAATGTGAACGGTACCTGTAGCCACCATCGCGTCAGGGTCTCCCGCTTGTCTCATCTCATATACACGAGGCGGAACTGTATGTCACAAGTCGTCAGGAATAAGTCTAGAGAGGGGTGAATAGACTTATTGAAATTATTTTTCCATGAAGGGTTAGGAGTTTCTCAGCTGTGATAAGTGCAGATGACTTGAAGTCGTCTGTAGACAGGATATGCGGAAGACATAGCTGATGACGAAAGCAAATAACTAAATAATGGAACAGTAAATATGTATGCAGCAGGTAAGTATGATGACTAAAACAGTAAAAAATACACAGGCAATTATAGTGGTCTCAGAGGTGGGGTAATCCTCTACTAATCCACTTTTCTCCAAACCAGTTGGAGATGAATTCACTATAATTCTCAACCAGTGATAAATATTACAGTGATTCTTCCTAGCTACAACAACTTCCAGCCAGTGGAAATCCCGTCGTTGCAACTCCTTTGACTGCCTAGCACCTCTTGATCTAAAATACTCAGATGCCTATCAGTCTCTCAAACTTCAACCAGTGAAGTACCCCGAACTCAGGTTTAAAGACACGAGTGGTTTGTCTTCTCCAACTAAGAGCTTCTTCAAATAAGAACTTTGAACTCTTGCTCTTCGCGATGCTACTGTTCCCTTTGTTTGCTTTGATTGCTTTGTTTGCTTGTAAGTGTTGTTCGCATCGTACTTTGATCAATTCAAATCTTCAGGTATATATAGATGTCAATCCTTGAGCTTCCTGCATAGTCGTTGCATTTCTTGTAACAAATACGTCCGTTGGAGAAATAGACTTCTTTGTTTTTCTTTCCGAACGTTGCAAGGCTGGATTCCCTTATTTTAATTCATTTACGACCGTTGTGAAAAATTTCACGTTGTAGCGCCGAATCTTTAGATTATAATATGCTTAAAGTCTTCATAGGTGGGTCTCGATGAATATTTAATTCTTTGCTTTCCATGAATCTCTCCAGTCTGTCTCTCTACAGCTGCATGTGGCTTTCCGTGATTATTGACTTTTCAACGCATGCTGACAAGGACTGGATTCCTTGGCTAATCCCTTATCTGATCTCGTACAGTCATCCTTATCTGATCTCGGACTTCTCTGATGTAACTTCTCTGAGATGAAGTTCTCTGTACCGACGAATCTTTTCTGATCTGAAGTCTTCTGACCTGATGAACTTATCTGATCTGATGGTCAAACTTCAGTTGACTTGGACTCCGTCTGATCTCTTGACTGCAATTTGGTCAAACTTCTCTGATAATTATTTTGACCAGGACTTCTCTGATAAATCTCTTTCTGCATAATGTTGTCTGGTGATAAGTCGTATATGGTCAACCTTCTCTGAACAATTGAGTTAACCAAGACTTCTCTGATTTGAACTGCCTGTGATTTATACTTAGCCGATTTTTAGCCTAACTTACATGGGCTACAGAAGATACTCATTTGGTTCTTCTTTACATTTTGCCAAGTATTTAAAACATACATTTGAATAATCAAATACAGGGATGACATCATCAAAATCTAATAAGTATTCCTAACAAATTCCACCTATTTTGATGATGGCAAAAACTTAAACAAAATATTGACATGTAGAAAAAGTCTGCCCATGATCAAGTGCAAGACAAATCGAACTCAGTCTTTTTTGAGACAACTAGTGGTTGTCATTCAAATGACTGTTATAAAAACTTTCAGAGATGTTTACAAGTACAGTGCTTTTTTAATGAACAAAATACAAAAAAAAATTACAAGTAATGCAAAATTTACAAGTAAATTCCAAAACAGTAAAATACAAGTAAACTACAAACTTCTATCTACCTCTTCCTATGCCTCTTCTGACAGGCTACTTGGGAGGCCTAAACAGTTTTGCACCAATAGGTCTCTTGTTGACAGGTGCTAGGCCATACTTCCTCTTAATGACTAGAGAGGCAAACTCTTGCTCCTCTGTAGATGAGAAGTTGTGTTCTACACATAGCTTCCTAATCTCATTCTACAGGGCCAGCTCATCCAACTCATTGTTCATCAATATAGAAGGTTCTTCAGGTTTGAACAAGGGGATCACGGGGTAAGCATCCCATTCCTTTGCATATTTTCTTTGTATAGCCCAGAGCGTTGGCCATGTTTAGTCCATGTAGTTGATGTACGTCTACTGTGGGGAGCAGTCTTTATCCTGGAGTAACTCCCAGAGATAATACTTTTCAATGAACTGCTTCTTTGCCTCTCCCCAAATTGGAAAATATTCAGCAGGTAAAAACTCCTCAACGTGCCAAAGTACTTTGCCTTCCCATTCATATCTCTGCTCATCCCCTACTCTGGTTTTCCTCCTCTTAGCTGTTGGTTGGTCATCAGCAGGAGCAGGAGCAGCCAACTCTTTTTTTTCAGATTGTACGTTCCAGCTTGAATCAGAGGGAGGTCATTCCTTGCTTTGGTCCTTAGCTCCTTTTTGACTTCTTCAGCAGCATATTCTTCTTGCCTGATGGGTTGGATTTGTTCTTGCAGCTTCTCTTCCCCCTGACCTCTTACTTTCCCCTTTCCTCTCTTTTCCCCCTTTTTTACAGCATCAACCAGAATGGTTAACTACTGTTTCACTCTAGACATCCAATCAGACATGCCTAGAGGCATTCTGGAATTGGTAAGAGGAGGTGGAGGGACACTCTTCCGTAGTAATGTGTCCATTTTTGCATTAAGGGATTGGAGGTCTGGTTTGATCTCAGTGGCTATGAGGTTGCCAATTGTCTCTTCAACTATGCGCTTGATCAGGTCAGCCATCTCAGATGAGATAGGTGTTGCCTGAGGGGAGTGATTTCCAGAGCCTTCCATATCTGCAGGTCGTTTGGCGGTTGACATGTCTGTCTGCAGACTCCTATCTGCAGGAGGCTGATCAGATGGGGTTTTATCAGGTGTTCCCGATCTGTAATCCTCTTCTTCTGACTGATCTGAGCTGGGGGCTTGATCAGGTGCCCCAGGCTCATCTGCATCATCTTCATCTTCGGCATCCTCCTTTTTCTCTTCCTCTTTTTCTTCTTCATCATCATCATCTTTCTCTTTCTTTTCTTCTTCCTCCTCATATGCTTTTTCTTCCTCCTATTCTTTTTCTTTTTCTTCCTCTTCTTAAACCTCTTCTCCTTCGTCATCTTCTTCTAACTCTTCTGTCTTTTCAACTTTAATTTCTTCAGACTGTTTTTCAACTATTATTTTTTCTTCTGCTTCTTCTACCCTTTTTTCCTCCACAACTTCTTCTATTCGTATCCCTTTGTCTTTTTCCTCCTCTTCTTCATCTTCATCTACCTTCCCAGCTAATACACCCTCCATTACAAAAAGGATGAATTGGTCCATGTTAGTTTTGAAATTTGACAGGAACCAGTTCTCCTGGAGCATTAAAAGCACGTTTGTCTCATGGCAAAAACACATGAGCACTTGCTCTGTAGCTTGGAAAAATTCCCATCTACTCTTCTCAACAAATGATTGTAATTGATTAAATGAAAGAGATTTTAAGTTCTTCCTGTAATACCCGATTGTAAATTTATTCATTATCATTCAGTTAATTTTCATTCAGTAATATTTCACTCAGTAATAATCATTCATCATTCATGTTCGTTCATCGTGTTCACTGTTTGACGTACTTGGAATCCTAGATCAGTTATCATTCGTATTTTTTCCATGTTTGAGATTTGAGCCGAGTTTATCTTCATCGTCATCTTTGTGGTGGATTGTGCGTGAGGAGTAGCGCATGCTACGTACTCGTTTTAGCGCACACTAATTGAGTACAGGTAGCGCACGCTAACCTCTTAGTATTAGCGCACACTAATGCATATGGACAGACAGTCCAGAAGGCACTGGACTGGATTACTGAGGTTCGTAACGCACATTACAATTGGAGTATAACGTACATAAAATAATGTGTGTAGCGCACTCTATCGGGATCCATCAGCGCGCGCTAGCGTATTGGAATAGATAGTCCAGTGGGTACTGGACTGAGTTGAATTAATTCGTAGCGTACGCTACGAGTGTGCATAGCGTACGCAACGATTTATCGGTAGCGCACGCTAATAATAGGGTAACGCGTGCTAAGGCTCAATCAGGCCAGGGGACAGTAGGTTCTGGACTCCAGTTACTGGGCATCAACTTTCACGTAGCACACGCTAACACAAGGTTAACGTACGCTAAGGAGGAGGTGTTAGCGCACGCTACCAAGTACGTAGCGTACGCTAACGATGAAGGCAGTGGGTACTGGACTAACCAGTGTGCCTGCTAGAGCACTCTAATCATCAGGGGTTAGCGTGCGCTAAACTGGGTTTGCTATAAATAGGACAGTCAGCCCAGAAGTCGTCATTTCTCACATCTCATTCGTTTTTCAGCGATTTTGGACGTTTTGGAGTGATTTTTTTCGAGCTGCACTCACCTATCATCACCTTCAATCTCCTAAGTCGGATTAATCAGCACCTAATCCTCTCCAACACATCAAATCAAGGTAATCATTCTTGAATCTAGAATTTCAGAGTTTGAGTGTTTTTCTTCCGATCTCTTCGTGTAAGCTTGATATGAGGTTGTAAGATTTTATATATGGATTATATACCTTGAATACATGTAATCCTATGGATTTATTGGTGTATATTGCGGATTTGATGAATATTTGGGAAATTATTCAAGAACCCTTGGGGTTTGACTTTGGATATTTTGGGGGTTTCCGATTGATGTTGTCGTAACCTTGATTTGTAGTTTCCTATTAGATCATTGATGTCATTAATGAAGTTTTGTTGAATTGAATTACTTTTGGAGGTTAGTTTTCGATATATTTTTGGGGAATAGTTGTAATCAATGGAAGAATGTTCACAACGTATTCATTAGAATGCCCCAATGAATTTGATTGTTGTTGTATCGACGTTTGAGCTGGTTATAATCGTGATTGATATGTATATTGAGCGTTTATTGGTAATTATGTTATTCATTGTTGTTCGAGCAACCGGTACTCTCCATTATAGACGTTTGTTCGTGAGAAGACATTTCATCACTGGTGTTGTGTAAGTTAATTCTTACTCGGTTAAAGGGATATTCATTCCTTATGTTGTTGTTCATTCATATATGTAATTCAATCATAATATATCATTCATGTCGAGACTTATAATTATCAATTAATCATCCAATTCACTAGAAACGACGGTTCCAATCATTTCAATGAGCTACCATTCATTTCATTGTTATTTCATCTCGGTGAGTCATTCTTGGCCCTTGTCGGATTATTATTCACTAATGTTCATTGATCAATTTTGTTCTTGTAGCCTTCTGGGTTCATATTACATGGCCGGGTGGGGATGTGTGGAATTTTTAGTCGGGCACTGGATATTCATGTGATCGGGTTCACCGACACAATGGACTGTGCACACGGTAACATACCTCCGTGAGACTAATTAGGTACAAGGGCGGGTGTGTCCGGACACTCGTCTTGTGCACTTGCACATACCATTACGGGCATACTATGATGCCCCTCTTTAGCTGGATTTCATAATTAAGATATGTGATTGTTGTATATTGTTCAACTCTTGAGGTTTGTTTTTCTGTGTAATTGGCCCTGTTGGGGATATTGTTTTTAGGTCATGGCAAGGAAAAAGCACGGGATGAGAACGTTGACGGCGAGGAGTCCCAATGATACTAGTGAGGGGGCCCCAGTCTCTTCATTTCATTCATGTTCCCTTGTTCTGTATTTTCCGCTGCACTTCCTTTTGGATTGTCATTTTGTTCAGTGTTGTATATTTTATCTTCATATAAAATATACATGTATTCAGTGTTCCCTGGGTGTGTTGTATTTGAAACTCCTCATAGGAGTAATTGACGATGTAATGTGGTTCGGTACTACATTTTTATTGTGTAATTCATTAATTTTCATTCGCCTGGTGGGTCTCAGTCGGGTATTCATGACACTGTAATATCCGCCTACTTTGGGGTGTTACAGAGTTGGTATCGGAGCGTGGTTTTGAATACTACCTTCCGAGTCATGTCTCATTTGAAATCATCGTCATCAGACTAGTATCATTGGACTTTCGCGTCACGTGTGACCTGTGCAAATTCCAAGCCACTCAGACCAAAAGAACTGTAAGATTTATAACGCCATGGTATAATTTCTGGCAATAAGAATCACTCATTCATCATTCATCAGTCAACAATCCTAAATCATCATTTTTGTTTGATCATCTTGATCATGTTAACTCATTAATCATTCAGTTCAGTTCATCACTCATTTGTTGATCTTGTAGATCGTTTCATTAATCTTGTCAACTTGTTCAACATAATCATTTCAAAATTTCTTCAGATAATCATGTTACCTCAGTTGATCCTTCATGCGATCATTGTGATAGAGCGTGTATGCTCATTGTTATCATTTCATAACTTCATTATAATGTGATATTCATGCGGGATCTATAATTATCATGTGTTCCCTACCTTCAGTATGGATCGAGCTGGTAGAGGACGCAGTAGAAGAGGCCGCGGTGCGGGCCGAAACCCGGGAGCTCGAATGAATACTCGTGCGAACGCGAGGAATAATGCTAACTCATTGAGCAGCGATGCTGCCACACATTCATCTGGAAATAATCCTTCACTATCAGGGATTCGTACCCGAGACACGGCTCAATCAGAAGGTGTCCGAGTTGAACCTCTCGCTTTTATGCAGGGCATGATGGCCCAAATGACTCAGATGGCACGTCTGATGGAGACGATGCAGAACTCAATGGCTCAGAATCAGCAGGCTCTTCCGCCGCCGCCTCAAAGACAAGAGAGGAATATGAGCAGCATCATCAATGACATTTCTCGCCAGAGGCCACCTACCTTCGAGGGCTCATCTGAGCCCGCGGACATCATTCACTAGCTGGAGCATTTCGAGAAATTATTTGCTATGATGGAGTGTCCCGAAGGACACAAAGTTTCAGTCGCGGCTTACTATCTAGGTAAGAGCGCTCACTCATGGTGGCTATCTCTGAAGCCCACCGACGGAGCTTATACGTGGGACCAATTCAAAACTCTCATGATGGAAAGATATTATCCGGCCCCACTCAGGGAGGCAAAGCTGTCGGAGTTACTCAGTCCCGACCCCTCAACGGAAGAAGATGTTCTAGCCATTGTCGAGAAATTTCAAGAGCTACTGCCTTTCGCCTCATCTATTATCCACTCGGAGGCGGATAAAATCAAGTATTTCAGTAAGAGGTTGAAACCTTGTATGAGGCTTCAATTGCTTAATCATCGTTGCACCACTTTGGCGGAATTCATCGAGAAAGCTCTTGCTTATGAGCTTACTGCTAAGGAAATTTCTAAGAATCAGACTTCATCTTTCGGCAAAAATCGAGGAATCGTACTCAGTCCGAAGGCGGCCAGGCAACCTTCAAGAAGCCTCGTGCGGGCTCTAGCTTTTCTGATCGACCCCTTACGGTGCCTAAACCCGCCGAATCCCAGTCCCGAGCGGCCAGTTCGGTCATCACCTACTACAACTGTGGAGAACATGGTCATTTCAGTACTAAGTGTCCGAAGCCGAGCCTCACGTGTAATAATTGTGGGATTGCAGGGCATAAGGTCCGTTTCTACCGAAGAGACTCCAAATCCACTCCAGCGACATCTCAGGCCCCGAAGCAGTCAATGATTCAGAATCAGGCCACTCAATCCGTGTCGTTTAAGATGATGGGATCTAACAAAGGCGTAGCCCATAGCTATCAGACATGAGCATTCGGGTCCGGAGGTGGCAAGCCCCGAATTTATGAAATGAAGAGAGTTGACGATCCAGAGGCCCGAATGATCTCAGGTACACTCGAAATTCTATCTCAACCTGTGTGTATCCTTTTTGATACTGTTGCATCACATTCATTCATTTCCGAGTCATGCTTGAGTAGACTTCATCTGGATAGTGCTACTAATTGTGAGCCTTATATCATTGGACTACCTGACGGTAGGAGAATTATCGGAGATCGTGAGATTAAGAATTGTCCGATTCAGTTTCATGGCCATGATTGGTTGGCAGACCTGATCGTGGTGGATTTACCCAAAAACGATGTTATTTTGGGTATTGATTGGATGGATCGCCATGATTCCGTCCTTAGTGTCCATAAGAGTATGGTCACTATTGTTTCAGACGATGGAGTTGAGTATGTATTTCAGGGGAGTAACCCCAGCTGTTCCGGAAAGGTTATCAATGTAATGAAAGCAGTTAGATTACTCAATCAAGTGTGTGTTGGTTATTGGTGCCATATGACCAAGACCGAGAAATAATCAGTGTCATTGGCGGACATTCCGGTAGTGAGGGAATTCACGATTGAGTTGGAGCCTGGTACATCTCCAATATCAAAGGCACCATATCGTATGGCCCCGACTGAAATGGAGGAACTGAAGAATCAGCTGGAGGAACTAACTGAGAAGGGTTATATCCGGCCGAGTGCGTCCTCGTGGGGAGCACAGTGTTATTTGTCAAGAAGAAAGATGGCTATTTTCGCTTGTGTATTGATTATCGAGAGCTGAACAGGGTGACGATCAAGAATAAATATCCCCTACCCCGCATCGATGATCTTTTGGATCAACTTCAGGGAGCTTCAGTATTTTCCAAGATTGATTTAAGATCTGGGTATCATCAGTTGCGAATTCGAGAGTCGGATATCACATGGACGGCGTTTCGAACACGCTATGGGCACTAGGAGTTTGTAGTGATGCCGTTTGGGTTAACTAATGCACCTGCGGTATTCATGGAATTAATGAATCGAGACTATTTTGATCAGCTTGTGGTTGTATTCATAGATGACATTTTGATTTATTCTCGTGACCGAGAGGAGCACGAATTTCACCTTCATCAGGTTCTCGACATGTTGAGACGAGAGAAACTCTATGGAAAGTTTTCCAAGTGTGAGTTCTGGATGTCCGAGGTGACGTTTTTCGGACATGTAATTTCGTCAGACGGTGTACGTGTCGACCCTCAGAAGACGGAGGCGATCCGAGATTGGAAACCTCCGAAGAATGTTAAGGAAATCCAAAGCTTTCTCGGGTTAGCAGGCTATTACCGGCGATTTGTGGAAGGATTTTCTAAAATCGCTCAACCAATGACGAACCTTTTGCGAAAAGATAAGAAATACACGTGGTGCGACGCATGTCAACAGAGTTTTGAGGAACTCAAGAGCCGTTTAATTTCAGCGCCTGTCCTTTCCTTACCGCAAGGGACGGAGGGATTCGTAGTTTATAGTGACACGTCCGGGCAGGGTCTCGGATGTGTACTAATGCAGAATGGGAAGGTGATTGCTTATGCCTCGCGGAAACTGAGGCCTTATGAGGTCAACTATACGACCCACGACCTGGAACTAGCGGCCATGGTATTCGCGTTGAAGATTTGGCGTCATTATCTTTATGGCGTCACCTGTCAGATTTTCACTGATCATAAGAGTTTGAAGTATATATTTACTCAGAAGGAGTTAACTATCCGTCAGAGACGGTGGTTAGAACTGATTAAGGACTATGATATCGAGATACAGTATCACCCGGGTAAGGAGAATGTTGTCTCTGATGCCTTGAGCCATAAGTCCGTTCAGAAGCAAATGCTTGCTCGTTTAACTATTCAGAAGGAACTTCAGCAGGAATTCCTTAAGCATGAGATCGAGGTTTGGTTACAGCATGTACAAGGACAGCTTTGCATGCTGGAGATTTCATCGCCACTTGAGGAGGCGATCAGACTAAAACAGGGTTCAGACCCATTTTTGTTGTGCATTCGAGATGATGTGACTCAGGGGAAAGCCCCTGGATTTGTGGTCCACGGGGATGGATTTTTGCGATTCAAGAACCGGTTATGTGTTCCGGCGGATGACAAGTTGAAAAACTCGATTTTGAGAGAGGCCCATGCTACCCCTTATTCTATTCATCCGGGGTCTAGCAAGATGTACAAACACTTGAAACAAAATTACTGGTGCAGTAACATGAAGCGAGAAATCGCAGAGTTTGTTTCGAGATGTCTCACGTGCCAACATGTCAAGATAGAACATCAGCGACCGGCGGGCATGCTGAAACCGCTTCCTATCCCAGGATGGAAGTGGGAGGATATTTCAATGGATTTCATCACGAGTTTGCCGACGAGTCGGTGGGGCATGAATACAATTTGGGTGATTATGGACCGTTTAACTAAGCCCGATATGCTTATAGCCGCCCGCGAGAAGGTAGCTTTGATCAAGAGTCGTTTGTTGACCACTCAGAGTCGAAAAAAATCATATGCCGATAACCGTCGTCGACCCTTGGAGTTCGAGACAGGTGATCACATTTTGGTCAAGGTATCCCCGAGTCGTGGTATTTTCCGTTTCAGGAAGCGGGGGAAGTTGAGTCCGGGATTCATTGGACCGTTTGAGATTTTGGATCAAGTGGGTGATTTGTCTTATCAATTGGCTCTACCTCCAGCCTTGAGCCGAATTCATAATGTATTTCATGTCTCTCAGTTGTAGAAATAAGTTGCCGACCCTAATCACATACTTTAGTTTGATGAAATTGAGATCGCGGATGATCATACGTACGAGGAGCGTCCTGTACGAATCTTAGAGCGGCGAACCAAGCAGTTGAGGAACAAGACAATTCCTTTGGTTAAGATTCAGTAGTCTAGACACGAAGTCGAAGAGGCTACTTGGGAAACCGAGGATAGTATGTGGGAGAGTTATCCCGATTTGTTTGACCCTTAGTTTCGAGGACGAAACTATTTTTAAGGGGGGGAGTATGTAATACCCGATTGTAAATTCATTCATTATCATTCAGTTAATTTTCATTCAGTAATATTTCACTCAGTAATCATCATTCATCATTCATGTTCGTTCATCGTGTTCATTGTTTGATGTACTTGGAATCCTGGATCAGTTATCATTCGTCTTTTTTCCTTATTTGAGATTTGAGCCGAGTTTATCTTCATCGTCATCTTGATGGTGGATTGTGCGTGAGGAGTAGTGCACGCTACGTATTCGTTTTAGCGTGCGCTAATTGAGTACAGGTAGCGCATGCTAACCTCTTAGTATTAGCGCACGCTAATGCATATGGATAGACAGTCCAGAATGCACTGGACTGGATTAGTGAGGTTTGTAACGCACGTTACAATTGGAGTATAACGTACGTAAAATGATGTATGTAGCGCACGCTATCAGGATCCATCAGCGCGCGTTAGCGTATTGGAACAGACAGTCAAGTGGGTACTGGACTGAGTTGAATTAATTCATAGCGTACGCTAAGAGTATGCATAGCGTACGCAAGGATTTGTTGGTAACGCACACTAATAATAGGGTAACGCGCGCTAAGGCTCAATCAGGCCATAGGACAGTAGGTTTTGGACTCCAGTTACTGGGCATCAACTTTCAGGTAGCGCACGCTAACACAAGGTTAACGTGCGCTAAGGAGGAGGTGTTAGCGCACGCTACCAAGTACGTAACGTATGCTAACGATGAAGGCAGTGGGTACTGGACTAACCGGTGTGCCTGCTAGCGCACGCTAAGCATCAGGGGTAAGCGTGCGCTAAACTGGGTTTGCTATAAATAGGACAGTCAGCCCAGAAGTCGTCATTTCTCACATCTCATTTGTTTTCGGTGTTCTTGGGCGATTTTGGACGTTTTGGAGAGATCTTTTCGAGCTGCACTCACCTATCATCACCTTCAATCTCCTAAGTCGAATTAATCAGCACATAATCCTCTCCAACACATCAAATCAAGGTAATCATTCTTGAATCTAGAATTTCGGAGTTCGAGTGTTTTTCTTCCGATCTCTTCGTGTAAGCTTGATATGAGGTTGTAAGATGTTAGATATGGATTATCTACCTTGAATACATGTAATCCTACAGATTTATTGGTGTATATTGCGGATTTGATGAATATTTGGGGAATTATTCAAGAACCCTTGGGGTTTGACTTTGGATATTTTTGGGGTTTCCGATTGATGTTGTCGTAACATTGAGTTGTGGTTTCCTATTGGATCATTGATGTCATTAATGAAGTTTTGTTGGATTGAATTACTTTTGGAGGTTGGTTTTCGATATATTTTTGGGGAATAGTTGTAATCAACGAAGAATGTTCACAACGTATTCGTTAGAATGCCCCAATGAGTTTGATTGTTGTTGTATCGATGTTTGAGCTAGTTATAATCGTGATTGATATGTATATTGAGCGTTTATTGGTAATTATGTTATTCAAGGTTGTTCGAGCGACCGGTACTCACCATTAGAGACGTTTGTTCGTGAGAAGACATTTCATCACCGGTGTTGTGTAAGTTAATTCTTACTCGGTTAAAGGGATATTCACCCATTATGTTGTTGTTCATTCATACATGTAATTCACTCATAATATATCATTCATGTCGAGACTTGTAATTATCAATTATTTATCCAATTTACGAGGAACGATGGTTCCAATCATTTCAATGAGCTACCATTCATTTCATTGTTATTTCATCTCGGTGAGTCATTCTTGGCCCTTGTCGGATTATTATTCATTAATGTTCATTGATCACTTTTGTTCTTGTGGCCTTCTGGGTTCATATTGCGTGTCCGGGTGGGGATGTGTGGAATTTTTAGTCGGGCACTGGATAGTCATTTGATCGGGTTCACCGACACAATGGACTGTGCACACGGTAACGTACCTCCGTGAGACTAATTAGGTACAAGGGCGGGTGTGTCCGGACACTCATCATATGCACGTGCACATACCATTACGGGCGTACTATGATGCCCCTCTTCAGCTGGATTTCATAGCTAAGATATGTGATTGTTGTATCTGTTCAACTCTTGAGGATTGTTGTTCTGTGTAACTGACCCCGTTGGGGATATTGTTTTTAGGTCATGGCAAGGAAAAAGCACGGGAAGAGAACGTTGATGGTGAGGAGTCCCAGTGATACTAGTGAGGGGGGCCCAGTCTCTTCATTTCATTCATGTTCCCTTGTTCTGTATTTTCCGCTGCACTTCCTTTTGGATTGTCATTTTGTTCAGTGTTGTATATTTTATCTTCATATAAAATATACATGTATTCAGTGTTCCCTGGGTGTGTTGTATTTGAAACTCCTCATCGGAGTAATTGATGATGTAATGTGGTTCGGTACTACATTTGTATTGTGTAACTCATTAATTTTCATTCGCCTGGTGGGTCTCAGTCGGGGATTCACGGCACTGTAATATCCACCTAGTTTGGTGTGCTACACTTCCATTCTTCAAAAACATTGACAAAAGAAACTTTGAGAGAATGGTGTTTTACCAGGTGTACTTGATCTATTGATAGCTCCAAAGGGTTGTTCTCTAGAAGATTTAGGGAGTAACCTGCTTCAGGAATGTTGATAATCAGGTCTGCCTCTTCCTATTCTGTCGTACTTGGAAGAGTCAGTAGAGGGATGATGTCATCCATCAGGTTTGGGTGATCAGGTTGATCCTTTCATCAGGGATAGGAGTAGGTGCAGGTTAGTGAGGTGTCTGCTCTGCATCTTTAAAATCAAGGTGTCTAGGCCTTTTTGGTGTATGATCAGGTGATGACGTGACATGAACTACCTCCTCTGCAATTGGCGCTTTTCTCTTGAATCTCAGAGCTAGAGGAGTATTATCTGAGTCTGAGTCTGACTGGTCTGCAGATGGCTCTTTATCTGCAGGTGACTTCTGTCCTGCAGGTAAGTCGGCCGCATCAGAGTGGTCTTCGTCTGAATCCGTAGGCCCTCTGTAGGGGGAGGTCCACTTGACATATCCTTCAGCAATTGGGCAGCCTTTCTCTCGACTCCCAGTTTCTTCAATGTTTCTTGGTACAGATGACCAAGTCCCTTGTTGACGTGAAAGGGGTCTGCATTACCTTTCGCCTTCCCAAGGAATTCCAAGATCCAGCTGATTTGCGTTCCAAAAGCCAGCTTGGTCTTGAATTTCTTCTCATCTTCTATCCACTGAACCTTGTTGACTTCACGGACCAATTATCTGTGTATGTAGTCAGCCCAGTCAATCCTCTCACTCTCGAGAATGGCTCCTAGCACCATGAATTTGGCAGGAAACAGCTGGTCATAGCTGCCTGCCATCCCCATCACGATTTTATTTGTGATGTCCAACACATATCGGTACTCTTTCTTCAAGTCGCCTCTCTTTGCCGTCAGTTTCAGCTTGGACGGCTTTTCTGGTAATTTGATTCCATACCAAGTCTCTACGGTGCTTTTCTTGAGGGCTTCAACAGCTATGCACCTTGATTTCATCCCGAACGCCTCCGCGACTGTCTGGGAAGAAATCGTCACCTCCTCTCCAAAAATCGATCTCTTGATTCCCGATTCCGTGACTTCTGCTTCCTTGAAAAAAGTCGACCACCAGACTGAAAATAATCTGGTCCTTCACAAGCTTGAGGTTGACTCCTTCGAAATAAGATTCCATTTCTGCAAATAAAATTTCTCGCTGAGTGTATTGAAGATTCAAAGGATTTTCTGCTTTTTGAAAATTAGGGTTTTGAAAGCTTGAAGACGATAAAGTTTCTGCGAAATGATTTCGCCAACTTAAATAGCCATTTGAAAAGACATTTGATTAAATAAGAGATTAAATTAAGCGGCGGTCCAACTTTTGAGAATTTGAAAAAAAAAAATGATGGTTGAATTTTTAAATGGACACTATGGCAGTCGTGTGAACGTGTATTTGCCACGTGCAAATAAATAGTAATAAAATATTCAAGAGTCGGTCATGGATAAGGAAACTTAGTTGGTTGACCGTTTGACTGCTCTGCATCAGGTAGCTTGTGTCGTCTGTGGGTCAACTAACTTTTCCTTATCTGATCTGCATCAGGTGGGATATGTTGCCTGAGGTCAGCTTCGTCTGTCCTTCGTCTCCTCATCTGATTTGCTCAGGTAGATCCTCCTTGACTGCTTCAGGTAGATTTTCCTCGTCTGTACTAGATTCCCAATCTAGTAATCCAAGTTCCCTGCTCAGCTCCAAAAAACTTTCTTCTGGGAAAGGTTTGGTGAATATGTCAGCAATCTGGTATCCCATGCTAACTCTTTCTACTCTGACTCTTTTATTAAGCACATGATCTCTGATGAAATGATGTTTAACATCAATGTGCTTTGTCCTTGAGTGCAATACTGGATTATTGGTTAATGCGATTCCACTATTGTTACCACACCATATTGGGACTTCGTTTGTAATGATGTTGTAGTCCCTTAGCTGTTTTCTGATCCAAAGAATCTGTGCACAATAGCTGCATGCAGCTAAGTATTCTGACTCTGTGGTTGATGTTGAGTTAGATACCTGCTTCTTGCTAAACCAGGATATCAATATGGTTCCTAGGAATTGGCACGTCCCACTAGTGCTTTTCCTATTAATCTTGCATCCTGCAAAGTCTGCATCTGAGTATCCTGATAGATCAATGTTGTCATCTTTAGGATACCATAGTCCAACATTGACTGTAGATTTAAGGTATCTGATAATCCTTTTAGCTGCTTCCTGGTGACACTCTTTAGCTTGGATTAAAATCTTGCACATACACCCACTGCATATGAAATATCAGGTCTGCTTGCAGTGAGATATAGCAATGATCCAATAAGTCCTCTGTAGTGGGTTGAATCCACTGATATGCCTCCTTCATCTGCATCTAGGTGTAGGCTTGTGCTCATTGGTATTCTTGCTGGTTTGGCTGATTCCATTCCAAATCTATTGATTAAGTCTCTTGTGTATTTGGCTTGATTGATGAAAATTCCATTGTTCATCTGCTTGACTTGCAAACCTAGAAAAAAATTCAGCTTGCCCATCATACTCATCTCAAATTCTCCTTGCATGAGATTTGAGAACTTCTCACATAGCTCCGGGTTGGTTGAGCCAAATATGATGTCATCCACATATATTTATACTAATAATATGTGGCCTTCATGCTCTACTCTGAATAGGGTCTTGTCTACCTTGCCTTTGTTGAATCCGTTCTTCTCTAGAAACACAAATAGTGTTGCATACCATGCTCTTGGTGCCTGCTTGAGTCCATATAGAGCTTTTAGAAGCTTGTAGACTTTGTCTCCTTTGACAAATTGCTCCACAGAGACTTCTTCTTCTAGAATTCCATTGAGAAAGGCACTTTTCACGTCCATTTGGTAGACTTCAAAATCCTCGAATGCTGCATATGCAAGGAATAGTCCGATGGCTTCCAATCTTGCAACAGGTGCATAAGTTTCATCAACATCTATTCCTTCACATTGTGCATAGCCTTTAGCAACAAGTATGGCTTTATTCCTAACAACGGCTCCATCTTCATCACACTTGTTCTTGTACACCCATTTGGTACCAATAACTTTCTTGTGATCTGGCTTGTCTGTTAGTTCCCAGACATTGTTTCTCTCCATCTGATTGAGATCTTCTTGCATTGCATTGATCCATGAGTAGTCCTCCAGTGCTTGCTCTGTTGTCTTAGGTTCCATTTGAGACATGAAACATGAGAACATTGCCATTCCTGCTGGTACTGTGGATTATCTGGTTCTGACTCCATCAGTTAGGTTTCCAATGATCTGTTGAATGAGATGGTCTCTAAGCCATTTGGGGATTTCTTCTTCAGGGTTAGTTCCCCCTATAGAGTTGCTTTGGTGGACTTCTTCTCTCTCTGCTTCAGCTTGGTTCTGACATCCTTGGTCTTCATCAGCTGCATCTGGACCAGGTAGGTTTTGAGGTCCTATCTGATCTACAGTTGGGTCTTCAGGCTGATATGCAGGTGAGTCCATCATTTCTATATCATGAATTATGACTTGTGGTGAGAGTGGTAGGCTGAACTGGTTTAAATGATGCTCTGGTTTGCTTCCCTTTATGACATGCATCACAGAGATCTTCCTTTCTGAATACTTCTTCTCGAAGTCCTATGACCAGTTTTTTAGAGCTAATCTTGTTGATGGCTTTGAAGTTCAGGTGACATAGTCTTTTGTGCCACAGCCATCCATTTTCAGCTATTGTCTTGGATAGAAAACAGGTGTTGGGAGTTCCTGTGTTCCAATCTATCATGTATACATCTCTCCTTCTGAATCATTGTAGCTTCACTTCTCCAGATAGGATATCTATCACCATGCATTTCCAAATGGTGAAGACTACTAGGTTCTTCTCATCACAGAACTAACTTATGCTCAAAAGGTTGTATTTGAGCCATTTGACATAATGGACTTTGGATATTGTTATGTTTCCTCTATGCAGCTCTCCAAAACCTTTTGTTTGTCCTCCAGAGCTATCTCCAAAGGTTACATCTGGGCCTCTTTCCTTGGTATAATTTGACAGCACCTTCTTGTTCCCAGTCATGTGCCTTGAGCATCCAGAATCTACAAACCATTCTTCACCTCCTATATTTGAATTTATGGAATTGTGGTAGTAGTCCTTCCACCTTTTCTGTAATCAAACAAGCAGAGATTTAGGTACCCAAATCTGTGTGGGTCCTTAGGGGTTAGTTAGTTTCCTGGAGAATTGATTTCTCCTTGGATTATGGAAGTTATGGTGATTGCCCCTAAAAGGTGTGTATGGTCTGGGCCTATATCCTCGGTTAGGATTGTGTACTGGATATTCCTCATAAAATTGGTGGTGTGGGCCATTTCTAAATCTTGGCTAAGACCATTTATAAAATCTTTGGAGTCTCCACACCTGTTGATTTTGAAAACTTGGATAACCTTGAGGTTTCCATTTGCCCCTCCCATTTTGAAATCTATTTTTGGGGAGTCTTTGATAATAGTGGGCATGTTGTCTAGGCTGTTGCTTTTGCCTTGGCCATTGCCTAGTCTCTTGTCTAGTTGGCTGCCTTGTATACCTTGGCTGCTGCCTAAACTTTTAACTTGGCTGCTGCCTATTTTGAAATACAGGTTTGTAAGTTGGCTCAGCAGACGGGACAAGTGTTTCTCCCTTTATAAAAGTAGTTTTTGAACTAGAGGGAGTGTTGGGATCATATCCAAGGCCTGATCTGGAATAAAGTGGCCTTTTATTCATACACAATTCATCCAAGGTTATAGATGCCTTGAGAGATGTTATTTCCTTAGCTTGTATATTACTTAGCTGTGTCAGTTTAGCAAATTCAGATTTAACATGAGCAAGTGCATCTGATTTCTCGCTATTTAAAACAGTTAGTCTTTTGATATCAACTGTAGTATTATCAGCCTGGGCTTTCAACTGGTCTTCAGCCTATTTTACAAATTCAGATTTGGTTTTATTTAACTCTAGGCTGAGTTTTTCAAAGTTATTTTTCAGCTGCCTATTCTCATCTTGCAGTTGGGTCTTCTCGGCTGATACAGTTAAGTGTGTAGATTTTAATTTCTCAAAATGTTTGAGGAGCTGATTGACAGATTCATGTAAGTCCATATCCTGAGACATGTCTTAGCTGTTATTATTTGAAATTGAGGGTTTGGATGTTACCTCTTCATCATCTAAGTTGGCCATCAGACAATTGTACTCCTCATCATCATCAGAGAAGAATCCACTGCTAGATTCTACTCTCTCTTGGTCTTCTCCAATGAAAGTTTTTCTCTTGTCTTCTTTTCTGCCCACTTCTTTCTTGTCTTCATCCTTCTTAAGATCAGGATAGTCAATTTGTATATGTCCTGTCTTATGACAATTGTAGCATTCAACCTTCCAGCTTCCAGCCTTTTGATTCCTCCTTGGATTTTCTTTATAATTCTTCTTATACTTGGAGTAGTTCTTCCGGAAGTTGCTGAATATTTGCATTATGAATGCCATCTCTTCATCAAAATCTAGGGGATTTGGAGGCTTGACTTCAGATAGGCTCTTGGCAGGGGACTCAGCTGCAAATGCTATTCCCTTCTCTGCAGGCTCGGTTGTTGATGAACATGGAAGCTCAAACTCATAAGCCTTTATATCAGAGAACAGCCCCTGGATCTTTATCTTGTTGAGATCCTTGGACTCTCTCATGGCCACTGCCTTCATACTCCATTCTGGGTTGAGAGATCTTAGAACTTTCAGGGCCATCTCCCTGTTGCCATATGTTTTTCCTAGAGAATTGATTTCATTTATTATCTCTGTGAATCTTGTGTCCACTTGGTCGATAGATTCACCATTCTTCATTTTGAAGTTGTCAAACTTTTGAGTAGTGATTGACAACTTATTCTCTTTTATCAGCTCAGTTCCTTCACACATCACAACCAATGTGTCCCAAATATCTTTGGCATTCTTACAGTTCTTGATCTTGACCATGGTTGATTTGTCAAGAGTCTGGTACAGCACATTTATGGCCTGGTTGTCAAGATTGGCCAGCTTCCTTTCTTCAAGGGTCAGCTCCGTCCTCTTCTTGTGGATCTTCTCTGGCTCCCCGACTGCAATTTCTTCAGGGGAGTTGTCCTTCTCAAAGATGAAAGGACCATCTTCAATTATTCACCACATGTCGTCATGTATGGATAAAAATGTGCCTGCATTCTTATCTTCCAAAGATCATACTCGTCAACTGAAAGAACAGGTAACCTAGAGTGCATGTGTTGCATGTGTTTCATTCTAAATGAGAGATTAAAATATATATCCTCGATATATAGATCTGGTTCTAAAAAGTTGAACCAACCTCTCTGATACCACTTATAGGTCACAAGTCGTCAGGAATAAGTCTAGATGGGGGTGAATAGACTTATTGAAACTCTTTTTCCACGAAGGGTTAGGAGTTTCTCAGCTATGATAAGTGCAGATGACTTGAAGTCGTCTGTAGACAAGATATGCGGAAGACACAGCTGATTACGAAAGCAAATAACTAAACAATGAAACAGTAAATATGTATGCAGCAGGTAAGTATGATGATTAAAACAGTAAAAATACGCAGGCAATTATAGTGGTCTCAGAGGTGGGGTAATCCTCTACTAATACACTTTTCTCCAAACCAGTTGGAGATGAATTCACTATAATTCTCAACCAGTGATAAATATTACAGTGATTCTTCCTAGCTACAACAACTTCCAGTCAGTAGAAATCTTGTCGTTGCAACTCCTTTGACTGCCTAGTGATCTAAAATCCTCGGATGCCTATCAGTCGCGCAAACTTCAACCAGTGAAGTACCCCGAAATCAGGTTTAAAGACACGAGTGGCTTGCCTTCTCCAACTAAGAGCTTCTTCAAATAAGAACTTTGAACTCTTGCTCCTGCTATTGTTCGCTTTGTTTGCTTTGATTGCTTTGTTCGCTTGTAAGTGTTGTTTGCATCGTACTTTGCTCAATTCAAATCTTCAGGTATATATAGATGTCGATCCTTGAGCTTCCTTCATAACCGTTGCATTTCCTGTAACAAATCCGTCCATTGGAGAAATAGACTTCTTTGTTTTTCTTTCCGAACGTTGCAAGGCTGGATTCCCTATTTTAATCCATTTCCGACCGTTGTTAAGACTTTCACATTGTGGCGCCGAATCTTTAGATTATAATATGCTTAAATTCTTTAGAGGTGGGTCTCGATGAATATTTAATTCTTTGCTTTCCGAGAATCTCTCCAGTCTGTCTCTCTACGCTTGCATGTGACTTTCCGTGATTATTGACTTTTCAATGCATACTGACGTGGACTGGATTACTTGGCTGATCACTTATCTGATCTCATACAGTCATCCTTATCTAATGTCGGACTTCTCTGATGTAGCTTCTCTGAGATGAAGTTCTCTGTCCCGATGAATCTTTTCTGATTTGAAGTCTTATGACCTGATGAACTTATCTGATTTGATGGTCAAACTTCAGTTGACTTGGACGCCGTATGATCTCTTGAATGCAGTTTGGTCAAACTTATCTGATAATTATTTTGACCAGGACTTCTCAGATAAATCTCTTTCTGCAGAACATTGTGTGATGATAAGTCGTCTGTGGTCAACCTTCTCTGAATAGTTGAGTTGACCAAGACTTCTGTGATTTGAACTTGCTTGTGATTTATACTTAGCCGATTTTTAGCCTAACTTACATGGCCTACAGAAGATACTCATTTGGTTCTTCTTTACATTTTGCTAAGTATTTAAAACATACATTTGAATAATCAAATACAGGGATGACATCATCAAAATCTAATAAGTATTCCTATCATGAACAGACCCCGCACTAGAAGCTCCCCCTCTAGAAGGCTCCGCACGTCCTCAACCTCTGTCAAAGCTCTGCTGAGGCTGACTAGCTGTCGGCGCCTGATTCACCCTCGGTTCTCTCGTAGCTGGGGCTGACACCTGAGTAACTGGTGCCCGACTCGCATCTCCATAATACTTAGCACGAAGCCTCATCCGACCACAAGTAAGACAGTGTATCGAAGGCCATTCACACTCACTCATCATGTGTCTGGGACGACCACAGTTAAAACAGGTAGGACCACGAACAGAAACCGCCGGAGCAGACTTGGAACCATTTCCTCGCCTTAATGACGGGTAATGATTCCCGAAGATTCACGAACCAGACTGAGCCTTCTGAAACTCGCCAGACTTACCTCCTGAAAACTTACCGGAGGTCTTCTGTTTCTTACCTGCGATTGCCGCCTCTGTCGCAGAAAACGACATCTCATAAGCTATCGCTTTGTTCTAGTAATCCTTCAAAGTTGTACACCCGAGACCAGACATGTAGTGATGAACCCTCGGCTTCATCCGCATGTCGAAGTGGCGGATCTTATCTAGCTCATCTCGGACCTGATTTCTCACATAATGAAGCTGCTGATTGTAGTCTTTGATCGCCTGTGAAATAGGAACATCCTAGGGTTTTGCCTCAAAGAAGGCTCTAATCCTCCCCTCTTTTACCGGCCACAGACAATGTTCGTCCTCCATCAGCTCTCGGAACTCGTTCCACGTGGCTTCCCGGTCACGCAGTTTCACCGTTTGCCACCACGTCGCTGCCTCTATGGCGAGGAAGTACTGAGTGATTGGCACCTTCCTCTACTCGGAGCAGATAGCCGCCTCAAACACCTTCTCCATCTCGAACAACCAACTCTCCCAACGAAAAGGGTCGAAAGTACCATCGAACTGAGGAGGACGCATACGGATCACGTCCGGAAGTAGCTTGTCGGTGCCGGAACTAGTAGGCGGAACCAGGTTAGCATTATCTTGGTTGACCAGAACAGCCTAAGTCAGTAGTTCATCTGATTCGCCACTTGCTGGAGAATGTTCGCTAATCCAACGTTATCATGAGCATTGTCGAAACTAGCAGACTGATCCTACTGGCCCTCGGCGCTAAGCGGGACACTGTTCGACAAAGAAGGAGTTGTCAACCAACTCCTGAGCTATCAGACATGGACGCCCCACTAGCTGCGCTACGTCCCCTACCGCGTCCGCGTCCTCTACCAACAGGCATTCTGAAGAGGTAACGGGTGAGTATAATTCAAACGCAAAACACATCACGACAATAATAAAGGAACATAACAGAATAACGTAATGAGTCGAGTTAGGAAAACTTACCAGCACCGGAGTAATGAGATGATGGCGTAGTAGTGATACTGTTCAAAAACGACACCCAACTAGACCCAAATAACCAACAGCCTAGGTATACATAGCCCTAAGCTCCGATACCATATTCTGTAACACCCCCAAGACGTGCAGGGCATATTACAGTGCCGTGGACCCACTCCTTGGAATCCACCAGGCTAACACACGAGTTCGATATGACAACAGTGATAGACATCATCCACATACAAACAATTTCTCAACTCAAGACATACAAAAAGTAAACCGGACTTAAAAGTGCAATACAACATCATCCAAAACCCAAATCAGGTACGCAACATTCACATTGTTCCAAAAGAAAGAAGTACTCGAATATCGAAGTAAAAGACATGATTAATAAAATTTAAAAGACATGACATTAACAAACGACCATTGAACAGATTCACTCTTGCCCATCATCCTTGTACTGCCCGCATGCTCGTTCGCCTCCATGACCTATACCTGAAATACAAAAGTATTTCCCCCATTAAAGGGGTTAGCGACAACTACTAGTGCAAGTACAATCCATTTGAACTACCATTCTAATCATATGAAATATGCGCCAAAATCATTTTAGAAAACATTTATATTCCGGAATATTACAGTGCAAGAGCACAAAACACATTTCTCCAACTAAACATTTCAAAGGTTAACCGTTGGTACGAGACTCACGGCCACCGCACCCCGCAGAGTCCCCGTCGGACCATCCCTGGGTGGTTAACCCCAGTTCGTGATATGCACACACAAACGGCACTACATATCCCCTGAGGCCCCATCGGACCGTCCCTGGTTGAACATACACATACACATCCACAACACACACGGAAGCCATAATCCAAATACTGGAATATGCAAACAAACGTAAAGTACTTGCCTTTGAGACATCTTCGACGAAACGGGAATGAACAACGACTAGGAATGACTCGGAGTGAACACGACCGTTCCTAAATTAAGGATTAACTCAACTCAGTCCTAAACGATAACAATAATCGATAGGAATACGCCTACAACCCCGACTAATACTCATAAACATACACGGACGACGAATACGGGCGAGAATTTTCACAAAACCTCCCCGAATCAACAATCCATGGATTAAACACGATAGAAACGGATTGGCAATCACCCAACAACAATAATTGACAAGAAATATCACAAACGATTCGAGTTAATCTAGTTAAATCCCGAAAAACCCCCAAAATGTATAAAGGTAGGGTTCTAAGCCAAATACCTTGGATTAAAGTGGAAAAGATGGATTAAGATGATGATGTAGTATGTTTGGAGCATAATAATCGGCCTAGCACAGAACTCCACGGATTACGCTCCACAAATTGCTCCAAAATCGCCAGAATCACCCAAAGGATGAGAAGGGGAAGAAAAATGACGAAAAAGAGGGCGGTTGTCCTATTTATAATAGGCATAATTAGCATGCGCTAATCTTTAAAGATAGCACGCATTAACGGGGGTCACGAGAGGTCCAGTATGTACTGCCCGGTGTTGCTAGCGTGCGCTATACAAGTTTAGCGCGCGTTACCTGATACTCGATAGCGTGCGCTACGAAGGCTTAGCGTGCGCTACCTGATAGTCAGAACCCAGGATTCCGAGTCCAGAATCCCACTGCCCAAAAACGCTGAAGAGGTTAACGCGTGGTATAACAATGAGTTTAGCATACGTTAACTGCACACCGATAGCGTACGTAAGAAACCATAAATAGCGTAAGCTATTTATGCAGCAGTCTAGTACTGCTGAGTGCAGTTCACTGCTGAGGAAGGTACGAATTCGAAACGCAACGCAAGGTCAGAGTCCAAATACATGAATACGAGGATTCGTGACGACGAAGCTAAGTGCTGAAAGAAAATACAATTCCGACTACCGGGGAATCCGAAATACGACAATAGAAGATAAAATTCCCTAAACTTGTAGGAAATTACAAAATGGCCCAAACATCTGAAAATCGCGATACAACGTCGGATTAACAAAACAAAACTCACAACATGAACAACTCAACCATACGAACTCGTGTAAGCAAAGAAACAACGAAACCGAACGAGTTTTACGAGAATCAAACATACATGCGACAAAACATATCATAAAGTGAAATTACGTAAAAAAACTTCGAAACTCGTCCAAATGGAAAAAAACTCCAAGAACAAAATAGATTCAAAACATCAAAATGGTTACAAGCGAGTCGATAAAAATAGACATGCGACAAAAATGGAAAGTGCTAAAAATGGAAAGGTACGGATATTACAATTAAGTGATATAAAAGGAATTAGTCCTTCAAAGTGTATGCATAAAATTATCCTAGAAGAAAAAGTAAAACCAACCAGAGAAGCATAAAGACGTCTGAATCCTAACATGATGGACGTGGTAAAGAAAGAAATTTTAAAACCTATCCTCGAGGATATAATCTATCCTATTGCATATAGCGAATGGGTGCGTCCAGTACACAGTGTACCAAAAAAGAGTGGAATTACTGTAGTTGAAAATGACAAAGGATAAATTATCCCTACTAGAGTTACTATGAGAAAACTGCAGCTAAGAAAACCACAGCTGAAATCCCAACTGCAGGTGATAAAATCACAGCTGAGATTCCACCTGTCCCAACTATAGGTGAAGAAACTACATCTAGAATTCCATCAAAAAAGTTAGTTGCAGATGAAGGCACCTCTCCTGCTCCTGCACCTTCTCCTGCAACCGCACCTGCAACTGCACCTGAAGATAGTGCAGATAGTGACAACATCCCCATCTCCAAGCTTTTAAAAAGAATGAAGTCACCTGAGAAAGAAGAAATTGTTCACACCATATCATCTTCAGAATCATCCCCCAAGACACAGAAGGTACTGGTGGATTACTCATCTGGGTCCTCGGAGGAGATGCAGGAAGTCACCACCACCCTAGATGCACCTCCACTTGTAACACCCGCAGCTCAACTAGCTCAATCTACCGAGCTGGTACCACAAGAAGATCAAGCTAAAAATCCTCTTCCTGCATTTCCACTTCTGACACTCCCAAGTGTCCCTGAAGAAGAAGAAGCTGAAGAACTCCTTGAGTAACACAGTGTCAGATATTCTTTCAATCTCAGGGAGAACAATACACCGAATCTTACCAAGGTGCAATTGCAAATGGTAAGAAAAAAAAGCACATAAGTTTTCCTTTCTAAATATATACAAAGAGGCGTGATGAGAATGCATCCACGTCGATTTGCAGTTTTCTCTGATTCGTTAGGTTGGGAGAACCGGCTCTTCTTGTTGGGAAGAACATTTGATGTTGTAGCTTATCTGGATGAGTGGAGGGTATCCATTGCTCAGTACCTCCTCGACAAGAAAGCTACAGACTAGTGGGAGGCCATAGCGCCTAGTGATCGTACGGCTACTTGGGCCGACTTCAAGACTGACATAGAGGTAGAGTATTGTCTGTTGCCTGTTCGAGAGCACAAGATTGTTGAGTTTTTTTCAGCTACGTCCCAGGATGTGTCGATATCCCAAGCGATAGTCGATTATAATCAACAGCTGAGTTATGTTCGTGAGCAATTGAGAAGTTAAGCAGACAAGATTCGTTACTTTGGCATGCGGATGAAATCCCGTATATGACAAAGAAATGCTCCTCTCATGTGTACTACTTTAAAAGAATATCAGGATCTACCTTTAGCCATTGAGATGGCCATTTGTGTGACAGAGGCGGGTCCAGAAAGTAAGAAATAGAAGATTAGGGGTAGCTTCTCAAGGGGTCAGAAAAGTGAGTTCCATGAGCCTGTTGTTTCGTATCATTCTTCTGGGAGGACTCCTCATTCATTTGATCTTTCTAACAATCTTACACCTGTAGTGAGTAAGGTGAGCGGTGTGAAAATATGTTTCAACAGCAGTCATGTGGCCCATGTATGGTAGAATTTTCGCTCGCCACAGGTGAACTATTTCAAGTGTGGTCAAGCGGGACACCAAGCGGTGCATTGCAAGACCGTCGCTAAGATGTTTGGGGACCGGAGTTCTGCTCCTACTCCTATAGGGCCCAGTGGTGCCCAATAATGATAGTTATGTGTTATATTTTGGATTGTATCTCGTGTGGAGATTTGATATTTGTTGCTTGAACGCTTATGTTTCATTATGTAGCGCCTTTATGTTTCTTGTTTTAAGTTTCGGGATGAAACTTATTTTTAGTGGGTAGAATATAATACCCATTTTTATTTATGATTATTGTAAATTGATTGCCATTTTATGCCGAATATTTTTATATTGCCGAGTGGTTATAATTATTTTCTCTTCGACTGGCATGTGTTGATATCATACAATCGTGTTTGTAAAGTGATAGTATGCTGGAAATGCCAAGAGTATTGCAGATAGACATTATTTAGAAAACATGGTGCATTTGGGTTGACTTTGTAAGATCACCACCAGCACTTATAAAGTATAAAATTTTTGATAATGTACAATGTCATAAAGAGTTGAGTTAGTTTTACAATGGTTCAAACGGTGAGTCAATCGGAGTCTGGACGAATGAGTTATTATCGAAATAGCAAAGACTATATTGTCAACATATACTCTGGGCTGGTTGTGTGCATACTTCTCCATGGCAACTTGGTCCAGGTGACCAAGTCTCTTGCTGCTGTGAAAGTTCTCAGCCTTTCCTCTGGCCTTTCCCAGAAACTCCAGAATCCAACTTTTTTGAGTTCCAAAAGCCAGTCTCTAACCAAATTTCTTGTTTTCAGCATCCCAACTGACTTTTTTACCTCTCTGACTAATTGCCTGTAGATGTAATCAGTCCAATTAATCCTTTGATTTTGAATCATGGTGCCCATGACAATATATCTTGAAGAGGACAACTAGTCAAAGCTTCATGCCATGCCCATCACAATTTTGTTGGTGATGTCCAACATGTATCTGGATTCCTTCTGGAGATCTGACTTCCTGGCAGTAAACTTCATCTTCATCGGCTGATCAGGTAGCTTTATCCACTGCCAAATGTCAACAGGGTTCTGCTTTAGAGCTTCGACTGCTATGCCACGATTCTCCATGTTGAAGGCATTTGCGATAGTCTGTTGAGTTATAAAGATAGGTTCTCTAAAAATCGAACTTTTAATGACTCTCTCTGTAACTTGTGCTTCCTTGTAGAAGTAGATGACAGCCTCTTTGAACAGCTGTGAAGGGTTGATGTCCAGAAAGTGAGATTCCATTCTTCTTCATCCCTCAGATCAGTTTTGCCATTAACACGGAGTTATTTGACTCCAGTAGTCCGAGAAAATCCACGACTATGCTGAATATTTTTTGCTCTTTCACCATCCTCATGATGTTATCCTTGAAGTAAGTTACTGGATCCATTTCTGCAATAATTTTGAAGATATTTAGTGCAGTGAAATTCTTGTTTTTTCTTTTCGGAAAAATTAGGGTTGTTACTTTAAGGTTGAAGACGATAGGGTTCTTGATGAATTTCAGTTATCTTAAATAATTACTCTGGGAGTCGGTTTTTAAAAATTAATAATTAAATAAAGAAGTGGCGGTTCATGTGACATGATTGGACAACGTGATATAGACGTGGAGTTACTGTGATCGTGTATTTTAACCACGTGTAATAATAAAAAATTGAAAAGGGAATTAAAAACTTAACTGGTTGACTGTTTGGCTTCTGATCAGCTGCAATTCCAATTCCTTGCTTCCTTTGTATAATCTTAGTTGTGATTCTGATTAGCTAGCTTTTCTCGTCTGTGCTTCTGATCAGGTGGCTTCCCTCGTCTGTGGTTCGGATCAGGTGGCTTTCCTCGTCTATGGTTCTGATCAGGTGGCTTTCATTGTATGTGGTTCTGATCAGGTGACTTTCCTTGTCTGCTTCAGATCAGGTGGCTTTCTTTGTCTGTTCTTCGTATCAGGTTACATTCTTCATCTTCAGATTTTCATATAGGCACTAGATTCTCGGTATAGAAATCCAAGATCCCTGCTTAGTTTGAGAAACCTTTCCTCTGGTAATGGTTTTGTGAATATGTCAGCAATCTGGTACTCTGTGCTGACTTTTTCCATCCTTACTCTTTTGTTGAGCACATGATCTCTGATAAAATGATGCTTGGTATTCTGACTCAGTTGTGGATATTGAGGTGGACACCTGCTTCTTACTGAACCAATATATTAGTCTGGTTCCAAGGAATTAACATGTTTAACTAGTGCTTTTCCTATTGATTTTGCATCCTGCAAAGTCAGCGTTAGTGTATCCTAATAGTTCAAAGTTGTCATCTTTTGGATACCAAAATCCAACATTGATTGTAGATTTTAGGTATCTGATTATCCTTTTTGCTGCTTCCTGATGAGACTGCTTTGTCTTGGATTGAAATCTTGCACACACTCCTAATGCATATGAAATATCAGTTCTACTTGCAGTGAGGTATAGTAATGATCCAATTAGTCCTCTGTAGTGTGTTGGACCCACTGGAATGCCTCCATCATATGCATCAATGTGTAAAGATGTGCTCATTGGTACTCTCAGAGGTTTGGCTGACTCCATGCCAAATATTTTAATCAGTTCCCTTGTGTACTTTGCTTGGTTGATTAATATTCCAGTGTCAACTTGTTTGACTTGTAAGCCAAGAAAGAAAGTTCAGCTTACCCATCATGCTCATTTCAAATTCTCCTTGCATGAGAGTTGAGAATTTTTCACGTAGCTCAGGGTTTGTTGAGCCAAATATTATATCATCCATATATACTTGAACTAGTAGTATGTGGCCTTCATGTTCAATTCTGAATAGAGTCTTATCTACTTTTCCCTTGCAGAATCCATTCTTCTCAAGAAATATGGATTGAGTCTCATATCAGGCTCTTGGTGCCTGTTTGAGTCCATATAGAGCTTTTAATAGCTTGCATACCTTGTCTCCTTTGACAAATCCACGGAGTTGCTCAACATAGACATTTTCTTCCAGTAATCCATTGCGAAATGCACTTTTCACGTCTATTTGGTAAACTTCAAAATCTTTGAAGGCTGTATATGCAAGGAATAGCTTGATTGCTTCTAGCCTTGCTACTGGTGCATATGTTTTATCAAAATCTATTCCTTCACATTGAGCATATCCTTTTGCAACCAATCTGGCCTTATTCCTAACAACAGCTCCATCTTCATCACACTTGTTTTTGTAAACCCATTTGGTGCCAATGACCTTCTTGTGATTTGATCTCTCTATTAGTTTCCATACATTGTTCCTCTCCATTTGGTTTAGTTTTTCTTGCATTGCAATCACCCGTGTGTAGTCATCCAGGGCTTGTTCTGTTGTTTTGGGCTCCATTTGGGACACGAAGCAAGAGAACATTGCCATTCCTGTTGGTTCTCTTGATTTCCTGGTTTTGACTACATCGGTTAGGTTCCCAATGATTTGTTGAATGGGATGGTCCTTCAGCCATTTGGGAGTATCATCTTCATTTTCTCCTTTTGATTGAAGGTCTTCATTGTTCATTCCCCCTGTTGAGTGGCTTTGAGGGACTGCGACTGTCTCTGCATCAGCTTGGTTTTGACAATCAATAGCTGCATCTGGTTCAGCTATGATTTGGTCAGCTGCAGTTGGATCAGCTATGGTTGGATCAGCTACGTTTCGAGATCCTAGCTGATCTGCAGTTGGGTCTTCATCAGTTGTGTCCATCATTCTTGTGTCATTGATGATAACTTCTTTCAGGGAGGTGGCTTTGAGCTTTTTCTCAATTTGTTCCACCGGTTTTCTGTACTTAACAGTAGATTCATCAATGATAACATGAGGTGTTTCCTCCACAACTAATATTATTTTATTAAAGACTATATATGTCTTGCTTATCTGTGGGTATCCCATAAAGAGACCATCATCTGAATCAAAGGCATTTAGTTGGGTTTTGCCATTGTTGTGGATGAAACACTTACAACCAAAGATATAAAAATATGAAACAGTTGGAATTCTGCCATTCCAAACCTCATAGGGAGTTATACTGTGTCTCCCTACTATCATACTTATGTTCAGAGTATGACATGCTGTGTTGACAGCTTCAGCCCGGAACCTTTTTGGAAGATTAGTCTCAGCAATCATTGTCCTGGCTGCTTCCTTGAGGGTTCTGTTCCTTATTTCAGCTACACCATTTTGCTAAGGTGTTCTTACAGATGATACTTCGTGCTGAATCCCATTTTGATCACAATACTCAGTTGTAGCTTTGTTGAGAAATTCTCCTCCTTTGTCTGATCTGATCTTTATGATTGATAAGGATTTGTCATTCTGAATTTTACTTAGCAGCTCAGGTTATATATGCTCTTAAGGATGTTATTTCTTTAGCCTGTGGATTACTCAGCTGTGTCAGTTTAGAAAACTCAATTTTGATATTAGCAAGTGCAGTTGATTTTTCTCTGTTTAAAGTAGCCATCCTCTTAATCTCAGATGTGGTAATTTCAGTTGAGTCTTTCAAATTATTATCAGTCTGTTTTTCAAACTCAGATATGATATTAGCTGACTCTAGGATGAGTTTGTCCAAATCATTTTTTAGCTGCCTAGTCTCATCTTAGAGCTGTGTATTCTCTACTGTCACAGTCAGGTGTGCAGTTTTTAATGTTTCAAAATCTTTTAAAAGTTGATTTACAGATTTATGAAGATCAGTCTCTTCTGACATGTCTGAGCTGGCATATCCTGAAGTTTGAGGTTTAGATGTTACCTCATCATCAGCTAGGTTGGCCATCAAGCAGTTGTAGTTGTCATCATCATCTGAAAAGAATCCACTGCTTGATTCTACTCTCTCTTAGATTTGATCTTCACCAATAAAAGCTATTCTCCTGTCTTCCTTTCTGCCCATGTCCTTCTTATCTTCATCTTTATTGAGATTAGGGCAATCAAACTGGATATGTCCTGTCTTGTGACACTTGTAGCATTCTACTTTCCAGTTTCCATCTTTTTGGTTCCTCCTTGGGTTCTCCTTGTAATTCTTTTTATATTTTGAGCAATTCTTCCTGAAGTTGCTGAACCTTGCATGATGAATGCCATTTCTTCCTCAAAGTTTAGACAACTTGGAGGATTAACTTTAGCTTGGCTTTTTGCAGGTGATTCTGCTGCAAAGGTTATTCCTTTTTCAGCTGGCTCACTAGATGATGAGCAGGGCAGCTCGAGCTTAAATGCCTTGAGGTCTGAGAATACTTCTTGGCTCTTTATTTTTTTTATATCAACTGTCCACGTTAGGAAACGGTGAAAAGTCAAC
Source organism: Orobanche coerulescens (assembly GCA_033398695.1). Taxonomy (NCBI): domain Eukaryota; kingdom Viridiplantae; phylum Streptophyta; class Magnoliopsida; order Lamiales; family Orobanchaceae; genus Orobanche; species Orobanche coerulescens. The sequence continues at coordinate 95,125,517 of CM065809.1, forward strand.
AATAACAGCAAAGACTCATGCAGACGCAAAAGCCAAAGGGACAAAGTGATTGATTCCCGGAAGTTAAGGAATATTCTATTCCTAGAGAGCGCCCTCAAGACTTTCTAGTTATAGTAATCAAGAAAAGAGGCGCAACAGGAAGATACATCTTCAAACAGTCAGACTTGAAGAAAGAGACAAAGCCTTGCAAAAGATGAATAGATAAACAATGAAGTCCACTCTCCAACAGACATAATTGTTACAAGATGCAATGGCTATGAAGAAGCTCAAGGATCGTACTATAAATATCTGAAGAAATATTGAGAATAAGTACGATGCGAACAATACTTACAAGCAAATAAAGCAATCAAAAAAAAAAAAAAAAAAAAAAAAAAAAAAAAAAAACAATCAAAGAAAACCTATAGCATCGTGAAGAGCTAGTTTCTAAGGTCATATATAGAGAAGCTCTTAAGTTGGAGAAGATAACACTCTTGTCTTAAAGATCGAGTAATGTGTACTTTCTTGAACGAGGTTCTTGAAAGTTAGAGGTTGTGAAACATCCAAGGGTTCTCAATTGGAAGGTGATAGGCAGTTTGCGAGTTGTTGAGGCATCTATGGGTTTTCGATCAAGAGGTGTTAATCAACCAAGGGAATGAGTTGCAAAGGCCACGGGTTTCCACTGGTTGGAAGCTGTTGCAACAAGATTCATGTAACATTAATTTCACTGATTGAAAGTTATAGTGAAATTATCACCAACTGGTTTGGAGAGAAGTGGACTAGTAGAGGATTACTCCACCTCTGAAATGTAATGCCCAGATAATTATTGTGTATTTTACCTGTATTCGAACTTGTAACATTTGATAATGTGGTATTATTAATCGAAGTGTGGTTTCCCGTATTCGTATTCCTACGTTTTTGAGTTTCCAACACATTCGTACATGCATGCATCTGCATGTCATAATGTACGCTAGACGTTGAGAATAACGTACGCTAAGTGGTGAATATAATGTACGTTATAGTTGTAGTGTAGCGTACGTAAGCTTCAGTCATAGGCAGATCAGATAAGGTCGGCGTGTGGGGGCCAGAGGGAGATTCATCGAAATTGCCCAGTGTGAACCTGGGCGACTTTTCAATAAAGCAGGTAAACGAGGCTTAATGTATGTTAGGTATGGGTGATAGCGTGGCTATGTACATGGTTTTACGTACATAAAGGCTTTGGATAACATACGTAAATTGAGGCAGTGAGCTATTGCCGGATGCTAACGTATGCTAAGTTTTGAGGATAGCATACGATAAGGTGGTAACATATGTAAGGCGTTGCCGATAATGTACGTAATGTTTAGATTTCTATTTATAGACCCCAACCTCCTTTTCATTTTCTCCTCACTCCTTGGTCAATTTTCTTGCAACCTGAGAAGTCCCCAGCACCATAAATATCTCATATAATCATCCCAGCTCGATTTAGGAGATCGTAGACCCTTGTGGATTGGTGTTCAAGCTTCCGGTGTTAAGTTTCACCAAGTATTTCGTTGTTCTTCTACATATTGAGGTATTTTAATCCTTCACCATCTAGATTACATGTTCCTGATGATGTTTTGAACCTGTTTTGAGATTACCCAGTTCGTTATCATCGTGATGAGTCGTACACCATGTTTTAAGAGGAATAGATTCGGTTATACTTCGGTTCTCCTTCGTTGTTAAAAGTATTAATCGAACCTTGTTGAATAGAACCCTAGGATGTAGTATCCTGAGTTTGTTATGGATTATGAGCATGATTCTAGTGAGTTTTCTGATATTACTAATATATTTCACCGAGGATAATTTGTGTTTTGATAGAGGTGTTTGATTTAACAATCTTCTTCATATTCATGGTTTAAATGAATCGGCTATGTTGATATAATCAAACCCGGAACACCGTTGTATCGTTCCCTTTCGAAGTACGCTTGGTATGCTTGGTTATTGAATCACATCTTTGACATGAATTGTAAGATTAGCCGAACCATATATATTGGAAATCGAAATCTAGATTGGAGTTTATATTATGGTAACTTGTATATCCATGAATCCGTATACGTCGACATTTCACCTACGATATGGTCATTTGATTCATATGAAGTATGTCATTATTTTCATCTTAGCTTTCATAGAGTAGATTAACTGTGAACCGGCCTTACGTTAATGTTACCTCGGATATAACTTAAGACGCTAGGTGTTCGTACGTTAACTTTGTGAAGTAAGTTGAACCCTTCGTTATTTCTTTTGAACAAGGTCCGAGCCTTGCAAGGTGATTGTTCGAGGGGGGGCGACCTTCGGGCGTATTGACAGTTGTTAGAGTATTTAATTCTTACCATATTTAAGGCAAGTATCGTAATTTGACTATTGGTTTAATGTTGATGATTTGATCATACATATTGTTATTCATGTTGTTGAACATGAAATCATCCAAGTTTAATTGTCATAATGTCGTTCAGGATTATTGATTCATATGTTGTTCATGTTGATGGACATATCGATTTGCATATGTTTATGCATAGTTGTATTGTATATGTTGTATTGATCCCAAGGGATCGTGTGATCTATGCTGAGGGCGTTGGATCAGTTGTCCACCTCGTGTTGGTCCTACGGGATCATCTTGGGATCTATGCTGAGGGCGCTAGATCATTGGATGGGTTTTCCACCTCGTGTTGGTCCGATGGGATCATCTTGGGATCTATGCTGAGGGCGCTGGATCATTGGATTACCCAGTGTTGTGTTGATGGAATCGTGTGGATTCGCATCGTTGGATTCCGGTGGAGGAAGTCCGGTTTTGTATTTTGCTATGCATCATTGTTGAATATCTGATTTTGTATAGTATGATACTTGTACTAGCATCGTTTTGCTAACCCCTGTGGGGTGGACATTTGTTTTGATGTTCAGGTAGCCGAGGAGCGGGGAAGCAACCACAGTACCGGCGTGATGAAGAAGGGGCACAGTGATGTTATCCGTTGTATTGTTTTGGTATTCTGGTTTGGTATTTAGTATTCGAGTACGTGTGTTCTTTCGGTGATTTGAGAAGTTTGTAATAAGTGGATTGTTTTGGGATGATTTAAACCAGTTATTAATTTACTCAAATTTTGGTGGTACTTTCGTATTGTTCAGTATTTCTTTTTAATTAGCCTTGTAGATCCTTATATAAAGGGTTTACGGCGCTGTAATTATTCCGAATATCTTGGGGCGTTACAGAATATGGTATTGGAGCTAAGATTCATGGATATCTTGGCAGTTGGGTTTAGTTGGGTCTGTTTATGTCGTTCGATTTATTGGTCGCATATAACATCACTGTACACCCTGCGTCGTCATGTGGACCGTGGTTGTAAGTTTACTAATCTCATATACTACCATTTTTATTATTGCGTGTTTTGTGGATATTGACGAATATTAGAAGATTTTGCTCTGGGTATTGAGTATTTGTGTTTACAGTATGTTGAGAGGAGGTCGTGGATGCGGACGCGGTCGTGGACGCGGACGTGGTAATGCGAGACAGGAAGATTCGTCGTCTACCCCGGATTTGTCGGCTAATCGAGCTGATTCCAGTTCTGGCGGACAACAGGAATCAATTAATAATGAACGAGCACGAACTATGAAGGAAGATGCAAATCCTAACATGTCGGGAGTGCTTCAACAAGTGGTCACTCAGATGACCCAATTTGCTCAGGTGGTGGACCGCATGCAAGCGACGATGGGCCAACAGCGTAACGAAGACAATCGGGGAGACAAGTGGATTTCAGAAGTGGTCAAACTACACCCACCGAAATTTTACGGTTCTTCAGAGATGCCTTCATGGGACCACTGGCTGAAAGAACTGGAGAAGATATTTGCGGGAATTAATTGTCCCGATGACCGAAAAGTTCCAATCGCTCAGTATTTTCTGACTGAGGAAGCTTTTGTAGGTCACAAGTCGTCCAGGAATAAGTCTAGAGGGGGGTGAATAGACTTATTGAAACTCTTAAACTCTTTTTCTCAAAGAGTAAGTTTCTTCAGCTGATAGATAAGCAAATGACTTGGAGTCGTTTGTTCTTAATACGTGCAGAAGTCAGCTGATGACGAATACAAAACAACTAATGAAACACTTAATAATGAATGCAGCAGTTAAAGTATGATGCTATAAAACAGTAAAATACTCAGGCAATTATAGTGGTCTCAGAGGTGGGGTAATACTCTACTAATCCACTTTTCTCCAAACCAGTTGGAGATGAATTCACTATAATTTTCAACTAGTGATAAATATTTTAGTGATTCAACCAAACTACAACAGCTTCCAACCAGTGGAAATCCATGCCGTTGTAACACACTTGACTGCCTTGCACCTCTTGATCCTCGATCCTTGGATGCCTTTACAGTCTCGAACTTCAACCAGTGAAGTACCCCGAACTCAGGATTTAAGACACGAGTTTTTGTCTTCTCCAACTAAGAGCTTCTTCAAGTATGAACTTTTGAGAACCGCTCTTTTCACGATGCTATAGTTTGCTTTAGTTTGCTTGAATGCTTTGATTGCTTGAGGATATTTTCGCACCGGGTTTTGCTCAACTTCAAATCTTCGGATATATATATAGGTCACGATCCTTGAGCATTTCCTCATATCCGTTGCAAATCTTTTCAACAAATTCGTCCGTTGGAGAGGTAGACTTCATTGTTTTCTTTCTGAACGTTGCAAGGCTGGATTCCCATATTTTAATCCATCAATCGACCGTTGTGAAGACTTTGCATGTGAGGCGCCGAATCTTTTGAATATAGTAAGATTAAAGTCTTAAAGGTAGGTCTGGATGAATTATTTAATTCATATCTTTTGCGGGAATCTCTCCAATTTGTCTCTTCACGTTGCATGTGACTTTCCGTAATATTTGACTTTTCAGCGCATGCTGACGTGGACTTGGAGTACTTGGCTGATCTCGAGTAGGCTGATGTACAGATAACTTCTCTGCAGTCTGGACCTCTCTGATGGTGACTGTTTGGGACTCTCCTGATTAGATGACCTGTCTGAGGTTGCTTGACTGCAGTCTGGTCAAACATCTCTGATAATTTTTGTTGACCAGATCTTCTCTGATATGACTCGGCTGTACCTCTCTGATGAACTTAGCTGTTCTTTTGTACTTAGCCAATTTTTAGCCTAACTTATTTTGGCCTATAGAAGATACTCATTTGGTTCTTCTTTACATTTTGCCAAGTTTTATACTTAACATAATTTGGCCTATGGAAGATACTCATTTGTTTCTTCCTTACATTTTTGCCAAGTAATAAGTATTTGAATTGACATCATCAAAATCTAACAAGTATTCCTAACAAATTCCCCCTATTTTGATGATGGCAAAACTTAAGGAAATATTCAAATAAGCAAGTATGCACTTGAGTGCAAGACACAAACTAAAATCAGTCTAGTATTGAGACAACTGGAAATTGTCATTCAAGAGACTGTTATAAAATTTTCTGAATTGATTACAAATACATGTCTTAAATTTACAAGAAAATTTTACAAATACAGAAATAAATAAAAGTCATCTGCCTCTGCCTCTGCCTCTTCGGATAGGCTGCTTGGCAGGCCTGAAAGGTTTAGCTCCGATTGGTCTTGTCTTGACAGGGGCAAGACCATACTTTCTCTTTACAACAAGAGCTGCAAAATCTTGCTCTTCTTGAGATGAAAACTTATTCTCAACACACAGCTTCTTGGTTTTTCTCTGGATTGCAAGTGGTCTATTCACTATAAGTCTATTCACCCCCCCCCTAGACTTATTCCTGGACGACTTGTGACCTACAAATGGTCTCAGAGGTGGGGTAATCCTCTACTAATCCACTTTTCTCCAAACTAGTTGGAGATGAATTCACTATAATTTTCAACCAGTGATAAATATTACAGTGATTCAGCCAAACTACAACAGCTTCCAACCAGTGGAAATCCGTGCCGTTGTAACACACTTGACTGCCTTGCATCTCTTGATCCTCGATCCTTGGATGCCTTTACAGTCTCGAACTTCAACCAGTGAAGTACCCCGAACTCAGGATTTAAGACACGAGTTTTTATCTTCTCCAACTAAGAGCTTCTTCAAGTATGAACTTTTGAGAACCGCTCTTTTCACGATGCTATAGTTTGCTTTAGTTTGCTTGAATGCTTTGATTGCTTGAGGATATTTTCGCATCGGGTTTTGCTCAACTTCAAATCTTCGGATATATATAGGTCACGATCCTTGAGCATTTCCTCATAGCCGTTGCAAATCTTTTCAACAAATCCGTCCGTTGGAGAGGTAGACTTCATTGTTTTCTTTCTGAACGTTGCAAGGCTGGATTCCCATATTTTAATCCATCAATCGACCGTTGTGAAGACTTTGCATGTGAGGCGCCGAATCTTTTGAATATAGTAAGATTAAAGTCTTCAAGGTGGGTCTGGATGAATTATTTAATTCATATTCTTTGCGGGAATCTCTCCAATTTGTCTTTTCACGTTGCATGTGACTTTCCGTAATATTTGACTTTTCAACGCATGCTGACGTGGACTTGGAGTACTTGGCTGATCTCGAGTAGGCTGATGTACAGATAACTTCTCTGCAGTCTGGACCTCTCTGATGGTGACTGTTTGGGACTCGCCTGACTTGACTGCAGTCTGGTCAAACATCTCTAATAATTTTTGTTGACCAGATCTTCTCTGATATGACTCGGTTGTACCTCCCTGATGAACTTAGCTGTTCTTTTGTACTTAGCCAATTTTTAGCCCAACTTATTTTGGCCTATAGAAGATACTCATTTGGTTCTTCTTTAAATTTTGCCAAGTTTTATACTTAACATAATTTGGCCTATGGAAGATACTCATTTGTTTCTTCCTTACATTTTTGCCAAGTAATAAGTATTTGAATTGACATCATCAAAATCTAACAAGTATTCCTAACAAATTCCCCCTATTTTGATGATGGCAAAACTTAAGGAAATATTCAAATAAGCAAGTATGCACTTGAGTTCAAGACACAAACTAAAATCAGTCTAGTATTGAGACAACTGGAAATTGTCATTCAAGAGACTGTTATAAAATTTTCTGAATTGATTACAAATACATGTCTTAAATTTACAAGAAAATTTTACAAATACAGAAATAAATAAAAGTCATTAGCCTCTGCCTCTGCCTCTTCGGATAGGTCATGTGCCCGAAAGGTTTAGCTCCGATTGGTCTTGTCTTGACAGGGCAAGACCATACTTTCTCTTTACAACAAGAGCTGCAAAATCTTGCTCTTCTTGAGATGAAAACTTATTCTCAACACACGCCTTCTTGGTTTTTCTCTGGAGTGCAAGTGGTCTATTCACTATAAGTCTATTCACCCCCCCCCCTAGACTTATTCCTGGACGACTTGTGACCTACAAGTGGTCTCAGAGGTGGGGTAATCCTCTACTAATCCACTTTTCTCCAAACTAGTTGGAGATGAATTCACTATAATTTTCAACCAGTGATAAATATTACAGTGATTCAGCCAAACTACAACAGCTTCCAACCAGTGGAAATCCGTGCCGTTGTAACACACTTGACTGCCTTGCATCTCTTGATCCTCGATCCTTGGATGCCTTTACAGTCTCGAACTTCAACCAGTGAAGTACCCCGAACTCAGGATTTAAGACACGAGTTTTTGTCTTCTCCAACTAAGAGCTTCTTCAAGTATGAACTTTTGAGAACCGCTCTTTTCACGATGCTATAGTTTGCTTTAGTTTGCTTGAATGCTTTGATTGCTTGAGGATATTTTCGCACCGGGTTTTGCTCAACTTCAAATCTTCGGATATATATAGGTCACGATCCTTGAGCATTTCCTCATATCCGTTGCAAATCTTTTCAACAAATTCGTCCGTTGGAGAGGTAGACTTCATTGTTTTCTTTCTGAACGTTGCAAGGCTGGATTCCCATATTTTAATCCATCAATCGACCGTTGTGAAGACTTTGCATGTGAGGCGCCGAATCTTTTGAATATAGTAAGATTAAAGTCTTAAAGGTAGGTCTGGATGAATTATTTAATTCATATCTTTTGCGGGAATCTCTCCAATTTGTCTCTTCACGTTGCATGTGACTTTCCGTAATATTTGACTTTTCAGCGCATGCTGACGTGGACTTGGAGTACTTGGCTGATCTCGAGTAGGCTGATGTACAGATAACTTCTCTGCAGTCTGGACCTCTCTGATGGTGACTGTTTGGGACTCTCCTGATTAGATGACCTGTCTGAGGTTGCTTGACTGCAGTCTGGTCAAACATCTCTGATAATTTTTGTTGACCAGATCTTCTCTGATATGACTCCTACTGTACCTCTCGATGAACTTAGCTGTTCTTTTGTACTTAGCCAATTTTTAGCCTAACTTATTTTGGCCTATAGAAGATACTCATTTGGTTCTTCTTTACATTTTGCCAAGTTTTATACTTAACATAATTTGGCCTATGGAAGATACTCATTTGTTTCTTCCTTACATTTTTGCCAAGTAATAAGTATTTGAATTGACATCATCAAAATCTAACAAGTATTCCTAACAAATTCCCCCTATTTTGATGATGGCAAAACTTAAGGAAATATTCAAATAAGCAAGTATGCACTTGAGTTCAAGACACAAACTAAAATCAGTCTAGTATTGAGACAACTGGAAATTGTCATTCAAGAGACTGTTATAAAATTTTCTGAATTGATTACAAATACATGTCTTAAATTTACAAGAAAATTTTACAAATACAGAAATAAATAAAAGTCATCTGCCTCTGCCTCTGCCTCTTCGGATAGGCTGCTTGGCAGGCCTGAAAGGTTTAGCTCCGATTGGTCTTGTCTTGACAGGGGCAAGACCATACTTTCTCTTTACAACAAGAGCTGCAAAATCTTGCTCTTCTTGAGATGAAAACTTATTCTCAACACACAGCTTCTTGGTTTTTCTCTGGAGTGCAAGTGGTCTATTCACTATAAGTCTATTCACCCCCCCCCCTAGACTTATTCCTGGACGACTTGTGACCTACAAGTGGTCTCAGAGGTGGGGTAATCCTCTACTAATCCACTTTTCTCCAAACTAGTTGGAGATGAATTCACTATAATTTTCAACCAGTGATAAATATTACAGTGATTCAGCCAAACTACAACAGCTTCCAACCAGTGGAAATCCGTGCCGTTGTAACACACTTGACTGCCTTGCATCTCTTGATCCTCGATCCTTGGATGCCTTTACAGTCTCGAACTTCAACCAGTGAAGTACCCCGAACTCAGGATTTAAGACACGAGTTTTTATCTTCTCCAACTAAGAGCTTCTTCAAGTATGAACTTTTGAGAACCGCTCTTTTCACGATGCTATAGTTTGCTTTAGTTTGCTTGAATGCTTTGATTGCTTGAGGATATTTTCGCATCGGGTTTTGCTCAACTTCAAATCTTCGGATATATATAGGTCACGATCCTTGAGCATTTCCTCATAGCCGTTGCAAATCTTTTCAACAAATCCGTCCGTTGGAGAGGTAGACTTCATTGTTTTCTTTCTGAACGTTGCAAGGCTGGATTCCCATATTTTAATCCATCAATCGACCGTTGTGAAGACTTTGCATGTGAGGCGCCGAATCTTTTGAATATAGTAAGATTAAAGTCTTCAAGGTGGGTCTGGATGAATTATTTAATTCATATTCTTTGCGGGAATCTCTCCAATTTGTCTTTTCACGTTGCATGTGACTTTCCGTAATATTTGACTTTTCAACGCATGCTGACGTGGACTTGGAGTACTTGGCTGATCTCGAGTAGGCTGATGTACAGATAACTTCTCTGCAGTCTGGACCTCTCTGATGGTGACTGTTTGGGACTCTCCTGATTAGATGACCTGTCTGAGGTTGCTTGACTGCAGTCTGGTCAAACATCTCTGATAATTTTTGTTGACCAGATCTTCTCTGATATGACTCGGCTGTACCTCTCTGATGAACTTAGCTGTTCTTTTGTACTTAGCCAATTTTTAGCCTAACTTATTTTGGCCTATAGAAGATACTCATTTGGTTCTTCTTTACATTTTGCCAAGTTTTATACTTAACATAATTTGGCCTATGGAAGATACTCATTTGTTTCTTCCTTACATTTTTGCCAAGTAATAAGTATTTGAATTGACATCATCAAAATCTAACAAGTATTCCTAACAAATTCCCCCTATTTTGATGATGGCAAAACTTAAGGAAATATTCAAATAAGCAAGTATGCACTTGAGTTCAAGACACAAACTAAAATCAGTCTAGTATTGAGACAACTGGAAATTGTCATTCAAGAGACTGTTATAAAATTTTCTGAATTGATTACAAATACATGTCTTAAATTTACAAGAAAATTTTACAAATACAGAAATAAATAAAAGTCATCTGCCTCTGCCTCGCCTCTTCGGATAGGCCGCTAAGTGTGCCCGAAAGGTTTAGCTCCGATTGGTCTTGTCTTGACAGGCAAGACCATACTTTCTCTTTACAACAAGAGCTGCAAAATCTTGCTCTTCTTGAGATGAAAACTTATTCTCAACACACAGCTTCTTGGTTTTTCTCTGGAGTGCAAGTGGTCTATTCACTATAAGTCTATTCACCCCCCCCCCTAGACTTATTCCTGGACGACTTGTGACCTACAAGTGGTCTCATAGGTGGGGTAATCCTCTACTAATCCACTTTTCTCCAAACTAGTTGGAGATGAATTCACTATAATTTTCAACCAGTGATAAATATTACAGTGATTCAGCCAAACTACAACAGCTTCCAACCAGTGGAAATCCGTGCCGTTGTAACACACTTGACTGCCTTGCATCTCTTGATCCTCGATCCTTGGATGCCTTTACAGTCTCGAACTTCAACCAGTGAAGTACCCCGAACTCAGGATTTAAGACACGAGTTTTTATCTTCTCCAACTAAGAGCTTCTTCAAGTATGAACTTTTGAGAACCGCTCTTTTCACGATGCTATAGTTTGCTTTAGTTTCCTTGAATGCTTTGATTGCTTGAGGATATTTTCGCATCGGGTTTTGCTCAACTTCAAATCTTCGGATATATATAGGTCACGATCCTTGAGCATTTCCTCATAGCCGTTGCAAATCTTTTCAACAAATCCGTCCGTTGGAGAGGTAGACTTCATTGTTTTCTTTCTGAACGTTGCAAGGCTGGATTCCCATATTTTAATCCATCAATCGACCGTTGTGAAGACTTTTCATGTGAGGCGCCGAATCTTTTGAATATAGTAAGATTAAAGTCTTCAAGGTGGGTCTGGATGAATTATTTAATTCATATTCTTTGCGGGAATCTCTCCAATTTGTCTTTTCACGTTGCATGTGACTTTCCGTAATATTTGACTTTTCAACGCATGCTGACGTGGACTTGGAGTACTTGGCTGATCTCGAGTAGGCTGATGTACAGATAACTTCTCTGCAGTCTGGACCTCTCTGATGGTGACTGTTGGGACTCTCCTGATTAGATGACCTGTCTGAGGTTGCTTGACTGCAGTCTGGTCAAACATCTCTGATAATTTTTGTTGACGGATCTTCTCGATATGACTCCTGTACCTCTACGATGAACTTAGCTGTTCTTTTGTACTTAGCCAATTTTTAGCCTAACTTATTTTGGCCTATAGAAGATACTCATTTGGTTCTTCTTTACATTTTGCCAAGTTTTATACTTAACATAATTTGGCCTATGGAAGATACTCATTTGTTTCTTCCTTACATTTTTGCCAAGTAATAAGTATTTGAATTGACATCATCAAAATCTAACAAGTATTCCTAACAAATTCCCCCTATTTTGATGATGGCAAAACTTAAGGAAATATTCAAATAAGCAAGTATGCACTTGAGTTCAAGACACAAACTAAAATCAGTCTAGTATTGAGACAACTGGAAATTGTCATTCAAGAGACTGTTATAAAATTTTCTGAATTGATTACAAATACATGTCTTAAATTTACAAGAAAATTTTACAAATACAGAAATAAATAAAAGTCATCTGCCTCTGCCTCTGCCTCTTCGGATAGGCTGCTTGGCAGGCCTGAAAGGTTTAGCTCCGATTGGTCTTGTCTTGACAGGGGCAAGACCATACTTTCTCTTTACAACAAGAGCTGCAAAATCTTGCTCTTCTTGAGATGAAAACTTATTCTCAACACACAGCTTCTTGGTTTTTCTCTGGAGTGCAAGTGGTCTATTCACTATAAGTCTATTCACCCCCCCCCCTAGACTTATTCCTGGACGACTTGTGACCTACAAGTGGTCTCAGAGGTGGGGTAATCCTCTACTAATCCACTTTTCTCCAAACTAGTTGGAGATGAATTCACTATAATTTTCAACCAGTGATAAATATTACAGTGATTCAGCCAAACTACAACAGCTTCCAACCAGTGGAAATCCGTGCCGTTGTAACACACTTGATCGCCTTGCATCTCTTGATCCTCGATCCTTGGATGCCTTCTGATCTCGAACTTCAACCATGAAGTACCCGAACTCAGGATTTAAGACACGAGTTTTTGTCTTCTCCAACTAAGAGCTTCTTCAAGTATGAACTTTTGAGAACCGCTCTTTTCACGATGCTATAGTTTGCTTTAGTTTGCTTGAATGCTTTGATTGCTTGAGGATATTTTCGCATCGGGTTTTGCTCAACTTCAAATCTTCGGATATATATAGGTCACGATCCTTGAGCATTTCCTCATAGCCGTTGCAAATCTTTTCAACAAATCCGTCCGTTGGAGAGGTAGACTTCATTGTTTTCTTTCTGAACGTTGCAAGGCTGGATTCCCATATTTTAATCCATCAATCGACCGTTGTGAAGACTTTGCATGTGAGGCGCCGAATCTTTTGAATATAGTAAGATTAAAGTCTTCAAGGTGGGTCTGGATGAATTATTTAATTCATATTCTTTGCGGGAATCTCTCCAATTTGTCTTTTCACGTTGCATGTGACTTTCCGTAATATTTGACTTTTCAACGCATGCTGACGTGGACTTGGAGTACTTGGCTGATCTCGAGTAGGCTGATGTACAGATAACTTCTCTGCAGTCTGGACCTCTCTGATGGTGACTGTTTGGGACTACTTTGACTTGGCGATCACCGTCAAACATCTCTAATAATTTTTGTTGACCAGATCTTCTCTGATATGACTCGGTTGTACCTCCCTGATGAACTTAGCTGTTCTTTTGTACTTAGCCAATTTTTAGCCCAACTTATTTTGGCCTATAGAAGATACTCATTTGGTTCTTCTTTAAATTTTGCCAAGTTTTATACTTAACATAATTTGGCCTATGGAAGATACTCATTTGGTTCTTCCTTACATTTTTTCCAAGTAATAAGTATTTGAATTGACATCATCAAAATCTAACAAGTATTCCTAACAACTTTCGACTAGTAGGAAGCCATTCGACCTGAGGATCATAATGCTGACTGAACAGAATTCAAATTAATGATGGAAGCACAATACTGTCCTTGTCCAGTTAGAGAGGCTAGAGTCCGAGAGTTTTTTTCACCGCAAAATCTGGAGGGATCTGTGACGGATATGATTAAGACTTTTAATTACCAGCTGATCTTTGTACGGCATCTAGGCAGAACCGAGGCGGAAAAGATTTTTCACTTTAACATGTGGATGAAGCCGGAGATCCAACAATATATGTCGGGATTTGAATGTACTACTCTCCGATAGTATCAGGACAAAGCCCTGGCTTACGAAATGAAAAAGACAGCAGTGGAGAAATTTGCGGAAGCAAAGAAGCATAAAGTGTCTGGCAACTTCATCGAGAGCAAGAGTAGTGGGCCTCGCAAGGCCCAGTCCTCATTCCATTCATTCAAGAGGCCTCCGTATCCTTCTCGAGGCGGAAAGAAGTTCAGAACGACATCAACGGTTACCGATGCAGCGAAGAAGTGTTATAACTGTGGACGCCCAGGGCATGTTCGATGTGATTGCTACGGTCCTTCTGTGACCTGTTTTGAATGTGGTCAAGAGGGGCATCGAGAGACTTTTTGCGGAAATATGACTAGATTGTTTGGAGCTCGCACTTCAGCACAAGTTTCGAAAGAGACAAGTGTGAACCTCACGCAGCAGAGTGGTCTTCAACAGCAGAATTTTGGAAAAAGAGAAGCATCCAGTGCTGGGTCCATGCCTCCACGCCTTTATGAGATGAGGAGGTCAGATGATCAAAACACTGCTGTTGCATCATGTACGATTCAGATTCTTTTGCAACCAGTTAGTGTCTTATTCGATTCAGGAGCTACGCATTCTTTCATATCATTGAACTGTGTTAATCGTTTGAAAATCTCGTGTTTGCATGATTGTGAACTTTATGTTGTGAGCCTGCCGAGTGGAGAGAGAATTGTGGGAAATCTAGAAGTTAGGAATTTTCTTGTGTCGATAGGAGGGAGGAATTGGCCATCAAATCTTATTGTGGTTGACATCCATGGTGACGATTTAATTCTTGGAGAAGATTGGCTCGATCGTTATGGGGCTATTTTGATTACCGGAAGAGAGTTATCTCGATTATTGCTGATAACGGATCTGAACACTTATTCGAAGGATGGAGACCAGGAAGCTCAGGGAAAGTGATCAAAGCCATGAAAGCGATTAAATTGCTGAAACAGGGTTGTACCAGGTTGTGGTGTTATGCCATGAAGAAGGAAGAAGGAATAAAGCTCTCATTTATTCCAGTTGTGAACGAATTCTCCGACGTATTCCCTGATGAACTACCTGGATTACCTCCACGTAGAGTTGTAGAGTTTAATATCGAATTAGAACCAGGAGCCGCACCTATTTCTAGAGCACCATACCGTATGGCGCCAACTGAGATGTATGAGTTAAAGAAACAGCTTGAGGAATTGTTGTAGAAGTGTTACATTCAACCTAGTGTTTCTCCTTGGGGTGCGCCCGTTCTTTTTGTTCGAAAGAAAGACGGTTCCCTCCGATTGTGTATTGATTACAGAGAGCTAAACAAGATGATGATCAAGAATAAATACCCATTGCCAAGGAGTCTGATATACGGAAATCTGCTTTCAGGTCCCGGTATGGGCACTATGAGTTTGTGGTCATGCCATTTGGACTTACTAATGCTCCTGATGTGTTTATGCAATTGATGAATCGGGTATTTTTAGAATACTTGGATAAATTAGTGGTCGTTTTCATTGACATATTGATTTATTCGAAGGGTCCAAAATATTAAGCAGAACATTTGCGTATTATTTTGAATACTTTGAGGAATGAACAGCTCTATGCAAAACTTTCCAAATGCGAGTTCTGGATTAATGAAGTAATGTTCCTTGGGCATGTGTTATCAACCGTCAGAGTCCAAGTAGACCCGTAGAAAGTTGAGGCGATTTAGAGTGGGAATCTCCTAAGAACGTAAAGGAAGTCCGAAGTTTCTTAGGACTTGCTGGATATTATCATCTTTTTGTGGAAGGATTTTCCAAAATTGCTCATCCACTTACTCAGTTGTTATAGAAGGCTTAGAAATTCGTGTGGAATGAGAAATATCAGACTAGTTTTGATGAACTTAAGAGAAGACTGACAACGGCGCCAATATTAGCACTAACAGACGGAACTGATGGGTTAGTGGTTTTCAGCGATGCTTCAAATCAGGGTCTAGGTTACGTGTTGATGCAGAAGGATAGAGTGATTGCCTATGCCTCTCGACAGTTGAAACTGTATGAGGTTAACTACCCGACAGATGATTTAGAGTTAGCAGCCATTGTCTTTGCCCTGAAGATTTGGCGATATTATTTGTACGGCACCTATTGTCAGATCTTCACATATTACAAGAGTCTCAAGTATATTTTCAGTCAGAAGGAATTAAACATGAGACAGAGGAGATGGCTGGAATTGATCAAAGATTACGACCTGGAAATTCTTTATCATCCAGGCAAAGCGAACATGGTAGCTGATGCACTGAGCCGCAAACCTGTTTCTATTCGAATGTTGGAAATGCTTACGTCCCGGTCTAGGATTCAACGAGAATTGATTCGAGAAGGAATTGAAGTATGGTCGCAATGAGTCTAAGGGCAACTGTGTGTGATGGAATTAACTTCGTCATTAATCGAAGAAATCAAATTTAAGCAGTTGGATGATTCTCTGATTATTCGGTTACGTGGACAAAGGGAAGGCCCCAGGATTTGTAATATATGATGATGGAATTATGAGATTCCAGAGTCAACTTTGCGTCCCCGATGACGATGTTTTGAAACAGACGATCATGAAGAAAGCTCACAGTGCACCCTATTCTATTCATCAGGGCACCAGTAAGATGTATAAGGATCTAAAGCAGAATTTCTGGTGGGGAAATATGAAGAAGAACATAGCAGAATACGTCTCGAAGTGTTTAACTTGTCAACAGGTTAAGATTGAACATCAGCGACCTGCCGGGATGTTGAAGCCACTTCCGATTCCTGAATGGAAGTGGGAGGATATATCGATGGACTTTATCACCAATATGCCAAGGACCAGAACGGGGATGAATATGATTTGGGTGATAGTTGATCGTCTAACCAAGTCGGCTCATTTTCTGGGTATTAAGGATACTTGGGGACCAGAGAAGTTGGCACGAGTGTTTATTGCGGAGATAGTCCGATTGCATGGTACACCGAAGATCATTATTTCAGATCGGGATGGTCGCTTTGTGTCACACTTTTGGAAGGCAGTTCATAAAGCCTTGGGAACCGAGCTTAACTTTAGCACAGCTTATCATCCTCATACGGACGTACAGTCCAAAAGGACTATTCAGACAGTAGAAGATATGCTAAGAGCTTGTGCCTTAGACTGGTCGACTGATTGGGAGGTTCATTTGCCATTAATTGAATTCACCTATAAGAATAGTTGGCATGCTTCCATTAAGATGGCACCGATTTAAGCATTGTACGGGATAAGATGCAGATCACCCCTGTGTTGGGATGATTCGTATGACTTGATCGGGACGGAACTAGAGTTGATAGTACAGACTCAAGAGAAGGTAGCTCTAATTCGTGAAAGGATGTTGACTGCTCAAAGTCGATAGAAGTCTGATGCAGACGTGCGCCGTCGCCCGTTAGAGTTTGAAATTGGGGACCACGTGCTCTTAAAGGTTTCTTCTACTCGGGGAATTTTTCGTTTTGGGAGGAAGGGAAAGCTGAGTCTGAGATATATTGGACCATTCGAGATCCTTGAAAGAGTTGGGGAGTTGGCTTACAGGTTGGCCTTACCGCCATCGCTAAGTCACATTCATAATGTGTTCCACGTATCCCAATTACGGAAATATGTACCGGATCCCAGTCATATCATCAATTTTGGCGAGATTGAGGTGGCTAATGATGGCACGTTCGAAGAAAAGCCAATCAAGATACTCGAGGGATGAGTCAAACAATTGAGGAATAAACCAATCTCCTTAGCTAAAGTTCAGTGGTCTCGACATGGAGTCGAAGAAGCAACTTGGGAGACTGAGGATAGTATGAAGTCGACATACCTGGAATTGTTTTCATCTTAAGTTTTGGGACGAAACTTCTTTTTAGAGGGGTAGTATGTAATGCCCAGATAATTATTGTGTATTTTACATGTATTCGAACTTGTAACATTTGATTATGTGGTATTATTAATAGAAGTGTGGTTTCCCGTATTCGTATTCCTACTGTTTTGAGTTTTCAACACATTCATGCATGCATGCATCTCCACGTCATAACATACACTAGACATTGAGAATAACGTACGTTAAGTGTTGAATATAACGTACTTTATAGTTATATTGTAGCGTACGTAAGCTTCAGTCATAGGCAGATCAGATAAGGTCGGCGTGTGGGGGCCAGAGGGAGATTCGTCGAAATTGCCCCGCGTGAACCTGGATGGATTTTCAATAAAGAAGGTCAACGAGGCTAAATGTACGTTAGGTATGGGTGATAGCGTGCGCTATGTACATGGTTTTACGTACGTAAAGGCTTTGGATAACGTACGTAAGAGAAGCCAAAATTGAGGCAGTGAGCTATTGTCGGATGCTTACGTACGCTAAGGTTTGAGGATAGCATACGCTAAGGCGGTAACGTACGTAAGGCATTGCCGATAACATACGTAATGTTTAAAGTTCTATTTATAGACCCCAACCTCCTTTTCATTTCCTCCTCACTCCTTGGCCGATTTTTTTGCAACCTGAGAACTCCCCAGCACCATAAATCTCTCATATCATCATCCCAGCTCGATTTAGAAGATCGTAGACCCTTGTGGATTGGTGCTCAAGCTTCCGGTGTTGAGTTTCACCAAGTATTTCGTTGTTCTTCTTCATATTGAGGTATGTTGATCCTTCACCATCTAGATTACATGTTCCTGATGATGTGTTGAACCTTTTTTTGAGATTACCCAACTTGTTATCATCATGATGAGTCGTACACCATGTTTTAAGAGGAATGGATTCGGTTCTCCTTCGTTGTTAAAAGTATTAATCGAACCTTGTTGAATAGAACCCTGAGATGTAGTGTCCTGAGTTTGTTATGGATTATGAGCATGATTCTAGTGAGTTTTCTGAGATTACTAAGATATTTCACCGAGGATAATTCGTGTTTTGATAGAGGTGCTTGATTTAATAATCTTCTTCATATTCATGGTTTAAATGAACCGGATATGTTGATAGAATCAAAACCGGAACACCATTGTATCGTTCCTTTTTGAAGTACGCTTGGTATGCTTGTTTCTTGAATCACATATTTGACATGAATTGTAAGATTAGCCGAACCATATATATAGGAAGTCGAAATCTAGATTGGAGTTTATATTGTGGTAACTTGTATATCCATGAATCCGTAGACGTCGACATTTCACCTCCGATATGGTCATTCAATTCATATGAAGTATGTCATTATTTCCGGCTTAGCTTTTATCGAGTAGATTAACCGTGAACCGGCCTTACGTTAATGTTACCTCGGATATAACTTAAGACGCTAGGTGTTCGTATGTTAACTTTGTGAAGTAAGTTGAACCCTTCGTTATTTTTTTTTTAACATGGTCTGAGCCTTGCAATGTGATTGTTCGAGGGAGGTGACCTTCATGCGTATTGACAGTCATTGGAGTATTTAATTCTTGCCATCTTTAAGGCAAGTATCGTAATTTGACTATTGGTTTAATGTTGATGATTTTGATCATACATATTGTTATTCATGTTGTTGAACATGAGATCATCCAAGTTGAATTGTCATAATGTCGTTCAGGATTATTGATGCGTATGTTGTTCATGTTGATGGAAATATCGATTTGCATATGTGTATGCATAGTTGTATTGTATATGTTGTCTTGATCCTAAGGGATCGTGTGATCTATGCTGAGGGTGCTGGATCAGTTGTCCACCTCATGTTGGTCTGACGGGATCATCTTGGGATCTATGCTGAGGGCGCTGGATCATTGGACAGGTTTTCCACCTCGTGTTGGTCCGATGGGATCATCATAGGATCTATGCTGAGGGCGCTGGATCATTGGATTACCCAGTGTTTTGTTGGTGGAATCGTGTGGATTCGCATTGTTGGATTCCGGTAGAGGAAGTCTGGTTTTGTATTTTGCTATGCATCATTGTTGCATATCTGATTTTGTATATTATGATACTTGTACTAGCATTGTTTTGCTAACCCCTGCGGGGGTGGACATTTGTTTTGATGTTCAGGTAGCCGAGGAGAGGGGAAGCAACCACAGTACCGGCATGATGACGAAGGGCCACAATGATGTTATCCGTTGTATTGCTTTGGTATTCTGGTTTGGTATTTAGTATTTGAGTACGTGTGTTCTTTCGGTGATTTGAGAAGTTTGTAATAAGTGGATTATTTTGGGATGATTTAAACCGGTTATTAATTTACTCAACTTTTGGTGGTACTTTCGTATTGTTCAATACTTCTTTTTAATTAGTCTCGTAGATCCTTATATAAAGGGTTTACGGCGCTGTAATTATTCCGAATATCTCGGGGTGT
Source organism: Orobanche coerulescens (assembly GCA_033398695.1). Taxonomy (NCBI): domain Eukaryota; kingdom Viridiplantae; phylum Streptophyta; class Magnoliopsida; order Lamiales; family Orobanchaceae; genus Orobanche; species Orobanche coerulescens. Next base: position 95,145,389 of record CM065809.1, read on the forward strand.
TACATGAAACCACTATAAAAGTGCTGTGTGGTTTACTGCTTTCATCATCATACTTAACTATTGCATCCATATTAACTGTCGCATTCAAAGTCAATTGTGCAAAACCATTTTACAGCTGACAAAGGTTACCTGCATTATTATCAGATGAGTAACCTAAGTTGCATTCACTTCAGCCGTGTTTTTCAGAACAATTATTTAAGCAAAAGATTTCATAAGTCTATTCATCCCCCCCCCCCCAGACTTATACCTGACGCCTTGTGACCCACAAGTGGTGTCAGAGAGGTTGGTTCAATTTTATAGAACCAGATCCATATATTTGAGTATATACTTTCAAATCTCTCATTAACATGGAACACATGCAACACATGCACTCTAGATTACCTGTGTTCCCTGTTGATGAATATGACTTATGAAAAATAAGAATGTCGGCACATCTGTCATCCATACATGATGATATGTGGTGTATAATCGAGGATGGACCCTTCACCTTCCAGAAGGACAATACAGTTGAGGAGATTGCAGCTGGGAAAATCAGAGCAGATTCCCAAAAGAAGAACAGAGATGACCTCATAAGAAAGAAAGATGTCCAACCTTGACAATCGCGCCATAGATATCTTATACCATACTCTTTACAAAGCCACCATGGTGAAGATAAAGAATTGCAAAAATGCCAAAGAAATTTGGCACACATTAGCTGTAATGTGTGAGGGAACAAAGCTTATCAAGGAAAACAAATTGTCAATAGCTACCCAGAAGTTTTACAACTTCAAGATAAAGAATGGAGAAACAATTGATAAAGTCGATACCAGATTCACTGAGATCATCATTGAGATAAACTCTCTTGGTAAACCTATGGCAACCGAGAGATGGCTCTGAAAGTACTAAGGTATCTTACACCAGAATGGAGCATGAAGGTTGTTGCCATGGAGGAATCCAATGATCTTAACAAGATAAAGATCCAAGAAATATTCTCAGACCTCAAGGCATTTGAGTTCGAGCTGCCCTGCTCATCATCTACTGAGCCAGCTGAAAAAGAATAGCTTTTGCAGCAGAATCACCTACAAAAAGCAATACTAAAGTTAATCCTCCAAGTTCTCTAAACATTGAGGAAGAAATGGCATTCATTATGTAAAGATTCAGCAACTTCGGGAACAACTACTCAAAATATAAGGAGAACTACAAAGAGACCCAAGGAGGTACCAAAAAGCTGGAAACTGGAAGGTAGAATGCTACAACTGTCATAAGACAGGACATATCAAGTTCGACTGCCCTGATCTCAAGAGAGATGAAGATAAGAAGGATATGGGCAAGAAGTAAGACAAGAGGAAAGCTCTCATTGGAGAAGATCATATCCAAGAGAGAGCAGAATCAAGCAGTAGATTCTTTTCAGATGATGATGACAACTACAACTGCTTGATGGCCAATCTAGCTGATGAAGAGGTAACATCTAAACCTCCAACTTCAGGATATGTCAACTCAGACATGTCTGAAGATATTGATCTTCATAAATCTGTAACTCAGCTGTTTAAAGATTTTGAAACACTTAAAACTGCACACCTGACTGTGATAGTTGGGAACACACAGCTGCAAGATGAGAATAGGCAGCTGAAAAATAATTTGGATAAACTCAGCTTTGAGTCGGCTAACATCAGATCTGAGCTTAAAAAACAGACTGATAAAAATTTGAAAAACTCAGTTGAAATTACCACAGCTGAGATTAAGAGGCTGACAATTTTAAACAGTGAAAAATCAGCTGCACTTGCTCATATCAAATCTGAGTTTTCTAAACTGACATAGCTGACTAATGCACAGGCTAAAGGAATAACATCTTTAAAAGCATCTATAACCTTGGATGGTTTGTGTATAAACCAGAGGTCACTCTATTTAAAATCAGGCCTTGGATATGACCCAAATACTCCCTCAAGTTCTAAAACCACTTTCATAAAGGGAGAAACAATTGTCCAAACTACTGATCCTACAAACAAACATGTATTTAAAAATAGGCAGCAGCCCAGTCAACAGTATAGGCAGCAGCCAAAGTTTACAAGGCATCCACCTAGACGAAAGTCTATGCAATGGCCAAAACAACATCAACAGTCAAAACATTATTCTACTTATTACCAAAGACTCCCACAAAATAGATTTCACAATGGGAGAGGTAAATAAAAACCTCAAGGTAATCCAAATTTTCAAAATTACTAGGTGTGGAGACCCTAAAACTTTAATAACCGGTCTCAGCCAAGATTTAGGAATAGCCCACTCCAAAACAATTATCAGTCATATCCTATATACAACCCAACTCAAGGATATAGACCAAGACCATATACACCTTACAGAAATAACCAATACCATGTTTCAAACTCCAGGAGAAATCAATTCTCCAGACAATCTACTAACCCCAAAGGACCCGCTCAAATTTGGGTACCTAAATCTCTGCTTGTCTGATTGCAGAAAAGGTGGAAGGACTACTATCATGTCACCTCAAATTCAAGAGTATGAGGAGAAGAATGGTTTGTGGACTCATGATGCTCAAGGCACATGACATGAAATAAGAAAGTTCTGTCAAATTACATCAAAGAACACTACAGGAAAAACGCAGTCAAAAACACTAATCAGACAACAGTCGACCGAAAAAGTGTTGGCTGAAATTAACAGATAACTATTTATTTTTATCCTCGAAAAAGTATTGTGTAATCCGAATACATTACAACGGTTTAAAAACCATTGTCTAGAAAAACCAATCAGGAAACGCTTTTTGTCGGTGGTGTCAACAATCCGTTGATTTGTCATAAAACTAATCCGTGTCATAAAACAGGTTTGTCTATAAACCGTTGTCTTCAACACTTTCATACAAGCTTTTGTAAATTTAAACTATTGTCATAAACTTATTTATACAAGGGTTTTACAAATAAACTGTTGTCTGCTGTGACAGCACGTGATTGGTAGAAAAGCTTTCACCTCGATTGTTGAGGTGGCGAAATAAGAGCCATTGATTGAAATCTAGAAGTTTCTGATTTTTACTCTACTAAGATCAAATTAATTTTTTATTGTTTGAAAATTTGCTAACATCACTCAATTACATATATCTTGACATCCGTACGATTGGATCATCGATAAATATTTTAAAAAAAATAGAAACAATAATATGTGAAAAGCACTAGTTAATGTACTAGTCAATTTAGTAGTGGTTTGCTAAGTTCTCAAACGAAATTAATTTTTTATTTTTTGAAAATTTGGGAATATCACTCAATTAGATATATCTTGACATCTGTACGGTTGGATCGTCGATAAATATTTTACAAGAATAGAAATAAAAATCTGTGGAAAACACTAGTTAGTAGTACTAGTCAATTTAGTAGTGGTTTGCTAAGACCTCAAATCAAATTAATTTTTTATTTTTTAAAAATTTGGAAACATCACTCAATTAGATATATGTAGACATCCGTACGGTTGGATCGTCGATAAATATTTTTACAAAAATAGAAACAATAATCCGTGAAAAGAACTAGTTACTAGCACTAGTCAATTTACTAGTTGTTTGCTAAGATCTCAAATCAATTTAATTTTTTATTTTTTGAAAATTTGGGAACATCACTGGTGCGTACTGCTTCCTTCTTTAGCATTTCCTTTCCTTGTGAGAAAGAAAGTCAGACTTTTGCTGGCTTAGTTAGCTCCCCCTAGCTGCACTACTTTCTTATAGAAGAGTATGGCAAATTGATCCCGTAAGCGATGCAAGAGTGTACTTTGTTACCTAATAAGGAAGGGGATTAGCCAATTAGATATATGTTTGACATTCGTACAGTTGGACCATCGATAAATATTAAATAGAAACAATAATTCGTGAAAACCACTAGTTAATGTACTAGTCAATTTAGTAGTAGTTGTTAAGATCTCAAACCAAATTAATTTTTTATTATTTGAAAATTTGGGAACATCACTCAATTAGATATATATTGACATTCGTACGGTTGGATCGTCAATAAATATTTTACAAAAATAGAAATTAAAATCTGTGGAAAGCCCCAGTTACTAGTACTAGTCAATTTAATAGTAGTTTGCTAAGATCACAAACTAAATTAATTATTTATTTTTTGAAAATTTGGGAACAGCACTCAATTAGATATATGTTGACATCCGTACAGTTGGATCATCGATAAATATTTTTACAAAAATAGAAACAATAATCCGTGAAAAGCACTAGTTACTTGCACTAGTCAATTTACTAGTTGTTTTGCTAAGATCCCAAACCAAATTAATTTTTTATTTTTTGAAAATTTTGGAACATCTCAATTAGATATATATTGACATCCGTACGGTTGGATCATCAATAAATATTTTAAACAAATAGAAACAATAATCCGTGAAAATCGCTAGTTAATGTACTAGTCAATTTAGTAGTGGTTTGCTAAAATCGCAAACCAAATTAATTTTTTATTTTTTGAAAATTTGGGAACATCACTCAATTAGATATATGTTGACATCCGTACGGTTGGATCGTCGATAAATATTTTTAAAAAAAATAGAAACAATAATCTGTGTCACTAGTTAATGTACTAGTCAATTTAGTAGTGGTTTGCTAAGATCTCAAACCAAATTAATTTTTTATTTTTTGAAAATTTAGCATCATTCAATTAGATATATCTTGACATTCGTACGGTTCGATCGTCGATAAATATTTTTAAAAAAATAGAAACAATAATGCTTGAAAAGCACTAGTTAATGTACTAGTCAATTTAGTAGTGGTTTGCTAAGATCTCAAACGAAATTAATTTTTTATCTTTTGAAAATTTGGGAACATCACTCAATTAGATATATCTTGACATCCTATGGTTGGATCGTCGATAAATATTTTACAAATATAGAAATAAAAACCGGTGGAAAACACTAGTTACTAGTACTAGTCAATTTAGTAGTGGTTTGCTAAGATCTCAAACCAAATTAGTTTTTTATTTTTTGAAAATTTGGGAACATAACTCAATTAGATATATCTTGACATCCGTAGAATTGGATCGTCGATACATATTTTTAAAAAAATAGAAACAATAATCCACGAAAAGCACTAGTTAATGTACTAGTCAATTTAGTAGTGGTTTGCTAAGATCTCAAACGAAATTAATTTTTTATTTTTTAAAAATTTGGGAACATAACTCAATTAGATATATCTTGACATCCTATGGTTGGATCTTCGATAAATATTTTTCAAAAATAGAAATAAAAACATGTGGAAAACACTAGTTACTAGTACTAGTCAATTCAGTAGTGGTTTGCTAAGATCTCAAATCAAATTAATTTTTTATTTTTTGAAAATTTGGGAACATAACTCAATTATATATATCTTGACATCCTACGGTTGGATTGTCGATAAATATTTTACAAAATAGAAATAAAAACCTATGGAAAACACTAGTTACTAGTACTAGTCAATTTAGTAGTGGTTTGCTAAGATAACCAAATTAATTTTTTATTTTTCGAAAATTTGGGAACATAACTCAATTAGATATATATTGACATCCGTACGGTTGGATCGTCGATAAATATTTTACAAAAATGGAAATAAAAATCTGTGGAAAGCACTAGTTACTAGTATTAGTCAATTTAGTAGTGGTTTGCTAAGATCTCAAACCAAATTAATTTTTCATTTTTTGAAACTTTGCGAACATCACTCAATTAGATATATATTGACATCCGTATAGTTGGATCGTCGATAAATATTTTTACACAAATAGAAACAATAATCCGTAAAAAGCACTAGTTACTAGCACTAGTCAATTTACTAGTTGTTTGCTAAGATCTCAAACCAAATTAACTTTTTATTTTTTGAAAATTTGGGAACATTACTCAATTAGATATATGTTGACATCCGTACGGTTGGATCGTCGATAAATATTTTTAAAAAAATAGAAACAATAATCGGTGAAAATAACTAGTTAATGTACTAGTCAATTTAGTAGTAGTTTGCTAAGATCTCAAATCAAATTAATTTTGTATTTTTTAAAAATTTGGGAACATCACTCAATTAGATATATCTTGACATCTGTACCGTTGGATCGTCGATAAAAATTTTTAGTAAAATAGAAACAATAATCCGTGAAAAGCACTAGTTAATGTACTAGTCAATTTAGTAGTGGTTTGCTAAGATCTCAAACGCAATTAATTATTTATTTTTTGAAAATTTGGGAATATCACTCAATTATATATATCTTGACATCCGTACGGTTGGATCATCGATAACTAGTTTACAAAAATAGAAATAAAAATCCGTGGAAAGCACTAGTTACTAGTACTAGTCAATTTAGTAGTGGTTTGCTAAGATCTCAAACAAAATTAATTTTTTATTTTTTGAAAATTTGGGAACATCACTCAATTAGATATATCTTGACATTCGTACGGTTGGATCGTCGATAAATATTTTTACGAAAATAAAAACAATAATCCGTGAAAAGCACTAGTTAATGTACTAGTCAATTTAGTAGTAGTTTGCCAAGAACTCAAACGAAATTAGTTTTTTATCTTTTGAAAATTTGGGAATATCACTCAATTAGATATATCTTGACATCCTACGGTTGGATCGTCAATAAATATTTTACAAAAATAGAAATAAAACCTATGGTAAACACTAGTTACTAGTACTAGTCAATTTAGTAGTGGTTTGCTAAGATCTCAAACCAAATGAATTTTTTATTTTTTGAGAATTTGGAAACATAACTCAATTAGATATATCTTAACATCCGTATGGTTGGATCGACGATAAATATTTTACAAAAATGAAAATAAAAATATGTGGAAAGCACTAGTTACTAGTATAAGTCAATTTAGTAGTGGTTTGCTAAGATCTCAAACCAAATTAATTTTTTATTTTTTGAAAATTTGGGAACATCACTCAATTAGATATATATTGACATCTGTACAGTTGGATCGTCGATAAATATTTTAACACAAATAGAAATAATAATCCGTGGAAAGCACTAGTTACTAGCACTAGTCAATTTACTAGTTGTTTGTTAAGATCTCAAACCAAATTAATTTTTTATTTTTTGAAAATTTTGGAATATCACTCATTATATATATGTTGAAATCCGTACGGTTGGATCGTCGATAAATATTTAAAAAAAATAGAAACACTAATCCGTGAAAATAACTAGTTAATGTACTAGTCAATTTAGTAGTGGTTTGCTAAGATTTCAAACCAAATTAATTTTTTATTTTTTGAAAATTTTGGAACATCACTCAATTACATATGTCTTGACATCCGTACAGTTGGATCATCGATACATATTTTTAAAAAAATAGAAACGATAATCCGTGAAAAGCACTAGTTAATGTACTAGTCAATTTAGTAGTAGTTTGCTAAGATATCAAACGAAATTAATTAATTATATTTTAAAAATTTGGGAACATCACTCAATTACATATATCTTGACATCCGTACGTTTGGATAATCGATAAATATTTTTTAAAAAATAGAAAACAATAATCCGTGAAAAGCAGTAGTTAATGTACTAGTCAATTTAGTAGTTGTTTGCTAAGATCTCAAACGAAATTAATTATTTATTTTTTGAAAATTTGGGAATATCACTCAATTATATATATCTTGACATCCGTACGGTTGGATCATCGATAAATATTTTACAAAAATAGAAATAAAAATTCGTGGAAAACACTAGTTACTAGTACTAGTCAATTTTGTAGTGGTTTGCTAAGATCTCAAACCAAATTAATTTTTTATTTTTTGAAAATTTGGGAACATCACTCAATTACATATATCTTAACATCCGTACGGTTGTATCATCGATACATATTTTTAAAAAAATAGAAACAATAATCCGTGAAAAGCAGTAGTTAATGTACTAGTCAATTTAGTAGTTGTTTGCTAAGATCTCAAACGAAATTAATTATTTATTGTTTGAAAATTTGGGAATATCACTCAATTATATATATCTTGACATCCGTACGGTTGGATCATCGATAAATATTTTACAAAAATAGAAATAAAAATCCGTGGAAAACACTAGTTACTAGTACTAGTCAATTTTGTAGTGGTTTGCTAAGATCTCAAACCAAATTAATTTTTTATTTTTTGAAAATTTGGGAACATAACTCAATTAGATATATCTTGACATCCGTACGGTTAGATTGTCGATAAATATTTTGCAAAAATGGAAATAAAAATCTGTGGAAAGCACTAGTTACTAGTATAAGTCAATTTAGTAGTGGTTTGCTAAAATCTCAAACCAAATTAATTTTTTATTTTTTGAAAATTTTGGAACATCACTCAATAAGATATATATTGATATCCGTACAGTTGGATCGTTGATAAATATTTTTACACAAATAGAAACAATAATCCGTGAAAAGCACTAGTTACTAGCACTAGTTAATTTACTAGTTGTTTGCTAAGATCTCAAACCAAATTAACTTTTTATTTTTTGAAAATTTCGAAAAATTACTCAATTAGATATATGTTGACATCCGTACGGTTGGATCGTCGATAAATATTTATAAAAAAATAGAAACAATAATCCGTGAAAATCACTAGTTAATGTACTAGTCAATTTAGTAGTGGTTTGTTAAAATCTCAGACCAAATTAATTTTTTATTTTTGAAAATTTGGGAACATCACTGAATTACATATATCTTGACATCCGTACGGTTGAATCATCAATAAATATTTTTACAAAAATAGAAACAATAATCCCTGAAAAGCACTAGTTAATGTACTAGTCAATTTAATAGTGGTTTGCTAATATCTCAAACGAAATTAATTATTTATTTTGAAAATTTAGAAATATTACTCAATTAGATATATGTTGACATCCGTACGGTTGGATCGTCGACAAATATTTTTAAAAAAAATAGAAACAATAATCCGTGAAAATAACTAGTTAATGTACTATTCAATTTAGTAGTGGTTTGCTAAGATCTCAAATCAAATTAATTATCTATTTTTTAAAAATTTGGGAACATCACTCAATTACATATATCTTGACATCCGTACAGTTGGATCATCGATAAATATTTTTTAAAAAAATAGAAACAATAATCCGTGAAAAGACTAGTTAATGTACTAGTCAATTAAGTAGTGGTTTGCTAAGATCTCAAACTGAATTAATTATTTGTTTTTTAAAAATTTGGGAACATCACTCAATTAGATATATGTTGACATCTATACGGTTGGATCGTTGATGAATATTTTTACAAAAATAGAAACAAAGATCCGTGAAAAACACTAGTTACTAGTACTAGTCAATTTACTAGTTGTTTGCTAAGATCTCAAACCAAATTAATTTTTTATTTTTTTAAAATTTGGGAACATCACTCAATTAGATATATATTGACATCCGTACGGTTGGATCGTCGATAAATATTTTATAAAATAGAAACAATAGTCCGTGAAAATCACTAGTTAATGTACTAGTCAATTTAGTAGTGGTTTGCTAAGATCGCAAACCAAATTAATTTTTTATTTTTTGAAAATTTGGTAACATCACTCAATTAGATAAATCTTGACATTCGTACGGTTGGATCGTCGATAAATATTTTTAAAAAATAGAAACAATAATCCGTTAAAAGCACTAGTTAATGTACTAGTCAATTTAGTAGTGGTTTGCTAAGATCTCAAACGTATTAATTTTTTATTTTTTAAAAATTTGGGAACATCACTCAATTAGATATATCTTGACATCCTACGGTTGGATCGTCGATAAATATTATACAAAATAGAAATAAAAATCTGTGGAAAACACTAGTTACTAGTACTAGTCAATTTAGTAGTGGTTTGCTAAGATCTCAAACCAAATTAATTTTTTATTTTTTGAAAATTTGGGAACATCACTCGATTAGATATACGTTGACATCCTACGGTTGGATCGTCGTTAAATATTTTACAAAATAGAAATAAAAACCTATGGAAAACACTAGTTACTAGTACTAGTCAATTTAGTAGTGGTTTGTAAGATCTCAAACCAAATTTGTAACACCCCCAATCCGCTCAGGGATATTACACGCCGTAGAACCTTTCCTCAAGGTTCTACCAGGCTGGTAACAAAACCGAACAACTCAACAACGCCTTTAAGGCTAAAATGACTCAGTAGACCAATTTGGTCTTTCAATAAATACATAAAACTCAATTACAATACATGCCCACGCAGGGGTCGAATACAACACACTCCCGTACAACGGGGAAAGAATACTGCAGCGGAAATAAAATACAACTAAATCATATGGATCCTCGTGTGATTAGTATCGTTCATCTTTCATCATCCTTCGTGCCGACCCTCTGTTATGCTCCCAAACCTGAATGCAAAAACAGACATCCACCCCCCGAATACTCGGGGGTTAGCAAAACTCCACGGTTTTGCTAGTGCAAGAACAAAGTGCAAATACGAGCCATACAATACACATTCTACGAATAACAATAACCAGGAATACTCAAAGATCCAAACGTAACGAAAGGCACTTCCCGAGGCATGAGTTTGGTAAAACATTCCAAAACCGAAAGATCACAAATCACGGGAAACAATTTATAAAACAGTTTAAAATTCCATCGAGAGTTTTAATAGAAAACAATTTAGGATTATCAAATCCTTCTCTTTCCAAAAATCAATAGGGTCACAGCCCAAAGGTTTTGTTTTCACAAATAGAAAACCGACAACAATTCACAGGGCCAGAGCCCAACATCACGTGTCCTCGACGGACATAAAAATCAACAAAACATAATCGCGCACGCGCATCGCCTAGGACCGGGACGAATCCAAAAATCCCACTCGAGGCCTCGAAGGACCCTCCCGAGCTGGCTAGCGAAACAAATCATACACATGCATCGCCTCGGGAACAGGGTAATACTATTGATCCCGCCCGAGGCCTCGAAGGACCCTCCCGAGCTGGCTAGCTAAGCAAATCACAACATCTTTGGCGCTCACGGTTGGATCAATCACTTGTTGCATCCTGACCACATGATCACATGCCATGTGTCACCGTAGTTTTTCTTAGGCTCTCACGGTTGGATCAATCGCTTGTTGCATCCTGGCCACATGATCACATGCCACGTGCCACCGTAGACCCCGCCCACATCCACACAATCACACACATAGCACAATGCAACAAAGATATCCAAACAATTCACTCAGAGGCATCAAACACTTAGCAAAACACCACGTCAATCCACAACGCACCGAAAGGAAATAATATAAGTCCACACGCAATACCAAGTGCAACATCAACACCAAGCATATCCATAGAATTCACATAGTTATTCACAAACCACACCATTCACAAAACACACGCGTTTTGAAAGCAAGCCTTTAACAAGGCTAAACCGAATCTTTTGAAAACTCATTTCAAACAATCAAACAAACACATAAAGACAATCACCAATTATCATATTCACAAAACAAGAATAGTATGAACAAGGTACTTGCCTCGATATCACGAGCAATGGAAAAATGAACGGATACGGCCGGGTAGCCCTCAAATTCCCGAACACTATCTAGAACATGATAGCACCGAAATTACGACGGAATAACACCACACGAATCATCAAACACCAACGAGATTCAACTCGGAAATCCTCGAGCACCTATAATCCTCCGGAAGGAACAATAAAACATGATTACAACGAGAATCGAGGCCAAAAACAACGGAAATCCCAACAACTATCGAAGGGAAACTCATTGGGACATTTAATCAAACACTCAACGTTCGATAACTCCCAAGAACACTCGAATCACTAATCGAGTTGAACAAACTAGAAATATGGATATACAACCCATAGAACACGATTAATAACATCATATTACACCAACCGATGTATCAAAATCGGACTAGAATCGAAATCAAGAACAATTTCTCCGAAAAGTCAACTTGAAGGAAAATCAAGAAATATACCTTGATTCGACGAAATACACGGATTGGATGATTATATAATCAACAAGAATCTTCCAAAACATATTGGAATTGATTAGAATCGGCCAAGAACTCGATTTCCCGTCGCACCCGTCCGATAGCCGCAAGAAAAGTGAAGAAATGAACAAAAATGGGCTGCCAGGCCTTATATAGCCGGTCACTGCCGGACACTTACGGCCGTAACCGGCAGTGCCTTACGGCCGTAACTCGGCCCATACGACCGTACTCGGCAAGCCTTACGGCCGTAACCGGCATTCGTCAAAAATCTGCCCAGCACCTGTCGGACACTTACGGCCGTAACTGGCACACATTACGGCCGTAACCGGCCTTCGTCAGGAAGTTGCCAGGCGCCATACGGACGTAACTCTCGGCCCCTTACGGCTGTAACTCGGCCAGGCCAGGCCCTGCTCCGGCCGTGACTCGGCCGTGGCCACTCCGATGGCCCGGACGACCCCGAAACCCGAACCTGAGTAAAAACCGAAGATACGGTTACTAAGTACTCGCAAAGACGAATCTAAGAGCTAAGAGAACACACGATTCCGACCACCCGAAGTGTCGGAATTCGACAACGGAAAGTAATTACCCCAAACTTTGAGAAATTACGAAAATGGCCCAAAACGTCCGAAATACACGATACGTGATCGAAACACCAAACCAAAACTCGCAACATGAATAATAGCATTAAATGAACTTACGAGAAACTCGAAACAACAGTCTCGAACGAGATTCGCAAGAATCGAACTCAAGTGCGGAAAAGCCGCTAAAAAGCACGGAACTCAACAAAACGACACCGAAACAAACTCGGACGTCGAAAAGTGCAGAATTAACTATTCTCAGCATGACGAAACGGTCATGAGCGAGTCGTCAAAACGGACTTTCACCAAAAAAAAAATTACCGGAAATCGAAATTACGGGTATTACAAAATTAATTTTTTATTTTTTGAAAATTTGGTAACATCACTCAATTAGATAAAATCTTGACATTCGTACGGTTGGATCGTCGATAAATATTTTTAAAAAAATAGAAACAATAATCCGTTAAAAGCACTAGTTAATGTACTAGTCAATTTAGTAGTGGTTTGCTAAGATCTCAAACGAATTAATTTTTTATTTTTTGAAAATTTGGGAACATCACTCAATTAGATATATATTGACATCCTACGGTTGGATCGTCGATAAATATTTTACAAAATAGAAATAAAAATCTGTGGAAAACACTAGTAACTAGTACTAATCAATTTAGTAGTGGTTTGCGAAGATCTCAAACCAAATTAATTTTTTATTTTTTGAAAATTTGGGAACATCACTCGATTAGATATACGTTGACATCCTACGGTTGGATCTTCGTTAAATATTTTACAAAATTGAAATAAAAACCTATGGAAAACACTAGTTACTAGTACTAGTCAATTTAGTAGTGGTTTGTAAGATCTTAAACCAAATTAATTTTTTATTTTTTGAAAATTTGGTAATATCACTCAATTAGATATATCTTGACATTCGTATGGTTGGATCGTCGATAAATATTTTTAAAAAAATAGAAACAATAATCCGTGAAAAGCACTAGTTAATGTACTAGTCAATTTAGTAGTAGTTTGCTAAGATCTCAAACGAAATCAATTTTTTATCTTTTGAAAATTTGGGAACATCACTGAATTAGATATATATTGACATCCTACGGTTGGATCGTCGATAAATATTTTACAAAAATAGAAATAAAAACATGTGGAAAACACTAGTTACTAGTACTAGTCAATTTAGCAGTGGTATGCTAAGATCTCAAACCAAATTATTTTTTTATTTTTTGAATATTTGGGAACATAACTCAATTAGATATATCTTGACATCCGTACGGTTGGATCATCGATACATATTTTTAAAAAAATAGAAACATTAATCCATGAAAAGCACTAGTTAATGTACTAGTCAATTTAGTAGTGGTTTGCTAAGATCTCAAACGAAATTAATTATTTATTTTTTGAAAATTTGGGAATATCACTCAATTAGTTATATATTGACATCCGTACAGTTGGATCGTCGATAAATATATTTATACAAATAGACACAATAATCCGTGAAAAGCACTAGTTACTAGCACTAGTCAATTTACTAGTTGTTTGCTAAGATCTCAAACTAAATTAATTTTTTATTTTTGGAAAATTTTAGAATATCACTCAATTAGATATATGTTGACATCCATACGGTTGGATCGTCGATAAATATTTTAAAAAAAAATAGAAACAATAATCCGTGAAAATAACTTGTTAATGGACTAGTCAATTAAGTAGTGGTTTGCTAAGATCTCAAACTAAATTAATTTTTTATTTTTTGAAAATTTTGGAACATCACTAAATTATATATATCTTGACATCCGTACGGTTGGATCATCGATACATATTTTTAAAAAAATAGAAACAATAATCCGTGAAAAACACTAGTTAATGTACTAGTCAATTTAGTAGTGGTTTGCTAAGATCTCAAATGAAATTAATTATTAATTTTTCAAAAATTTGGGAATATCACTCAATTATATATGTCTTGACATCCGTACAATTGGATCGTCGATAAATATTTTACAAAAATAGAAATAAAAGTTCGTGGGAAACACTAGTTACTAGTACTAGTCAATTTAGTAGTGGTTTGCTAAGATCTCAAACCAAATTAATTTTTAGTTTTTGAAAATTTTGGAACATAACTCAATATATATATATATATATATTATATATATATATATATATTGACATACGTATGGTTGGATCGTCGATAAATATATTACAACAATGGAAATAAAAATCTGTGGAAAGCACTAGTTACTAGTATTAGTCAACTTAGTAGTTGTTTGCTAAGATCTCAAACCAAATTAATTTTTTATTTTTTGAAAATTTGGGAACATCACTCAATTAGATATATATTGACATCCGTACAGTTGAATCGTCGATAAATATTTTTACACAAATAGAAACAATAATCCGTGAAAAGCACTAGTTACTAGCACTAATCAATTTACTAATTGTTTGCTAAGATCTCAAACCAAATTAACTTTTCATTTTCGAAAAATTTAGGAAAATCACTCAATTAGATATATGTTGACATCCGTACGGTTGGATCGTCGACAAATATTTTAAAAAAATAGAAACAATAATCTGTGAAAATAACTAGTTAGTGTACTAGTCAATTTAGTAGTGGTTTGCTAAGATCTAAAATCAAATTAATTTTTTATTTTTTGAAAATTTGGGAACATCACTCAATTACATATATCTTGACATCCGTACGGTTGGATCATCGATAAAAATATTTAATAAAATAGAAACAATAATCCATGAAAAGCACTAGTTAATGTACTTGTCAATTTAGTAGTGGTTTACTAAGATCTCAAACGCAATTAATTATATATTTTTTTGAAAATTTGGGAATATTACTCAATTATACATATATTGACATCCGTATGATTGGATCATCGATAAATATTTTACAAAAATAGAAATAAAAATCCGAGGAAAGCACTAGTTACTAGTACTAGTCAATTTAGTAGTGGTTTGCTAAGATCTCAAACCAAATTAATTTTTTATTTTTTGAAAATTTGGGAACATCACTCAACTAGATATATCTTGACATGCGTACGGTTGGATCGTCGATAAATATTTTTAAAAAAATAGAAACAATAATCCGTGAAAAGGAATAGTTAATGTACTAGTCAATTTAGTAGTAGCTTGCTAAGATTTCAAACGAAATTAATTTTTTATATTTTGAAAATTTGGGAACATCACTCAATTAGATATATCTTGACATCCTACGGTTGGATCGTCGATAAATATTTTACAAAGTAGAAATAAAAATCTATGGAAAACACTAGTTACTAGTACTAGTCAATTTAGTTGTGGTTTGCTAAGATCTCAAACCAAATTAATTTTTTATTTTTTGAAAATTTGGGAACATCACTCAATTAGATATATCTTGACATTCGTACGGTTGGACCATCGATAAATATTTTTAAAAAAATAGAAACAATAATCCGTGAAAAGCACTAGTTAATGTACTAGTCAATTTAGTAGTAGTTTGTAAACGAAATTAATTTTGTATCTTTTGAAAATTTGGGAACATCACTCAATTTGATATATCTTGACATCCTACGGTTGGATCGTCGATAAATATTTTACAAAAATGGAAATAAAAACATGTGGAAAACACTAGTTACTTGTAGCAACCACTTTTCTAAAATAATAATTCTTCTAATTTAAGGAAGAATAAATAAAAATTTTGCAGCGGAAATACATTTCAAAAGACGAACTTAAAAATCGCAAGTAATATTCCCGAGTCATCGTTAAAACCAAACATACTTTGACGTGAAAATAAAACAAATTGAACAATGGTTTATAAAGCGTCGTTTGAGAGAAATAACATTAAATAAATAAACGTCTAATCATAAGCTTGATCATCCTACACTCAAGCGCATGCCACATCGAACTCCTCAACCTGAAAGGGGGTAAATAGTGGGGTGAGCTTCCAACTCGCTCAGTGTGGAGAGTACGCAATATGTCTATGTTAATTACTAAATATATTAGCAAGTATATACAACATGACTGATAAATTATGAAGCCCGTCGGCTAGCCCGAAGGCTTTATGCACAATTAAGTGCTTCTGACTGATTTGCACATTTAAGTGCTTCTGACTGGTTGCACATTTAAGTGCTTCCGACTGATTTGCACATTTAAGTACTTCTGACTAATTTCACGTGCACATACGAGACAATATATAAAGCAATTAAAATAAACAAAAGCATAATAAATCCCCACACCTGGATAAAATGCAGTTCTTGAACTTGAATGTGATGAAGATGCTTGACTCGACAATTCCAGGCCCGTAATTTCTTGTTATTATCTACAATTAATAATAATGATAATCACTATTATTATAATTTATAAATATATAATAACTGAGAATAATATGCGAGGCATAGATTAAAATTGAATTATTAATATTTATGAATACAATCAATATTTTAAATGGCTTGGATTTATAATTATTGAAAAGCTGATTGAAGTAAAATGGAAGGGAATAAATATTTAAGGACTGAAATCGAAGGAGTTATAAAGCTAACTGGGGTTAATTCGTAAGAATTAACTATCTGGGGACTGAAAATGAAGAAATTATAAATCTGATTGGGGCTAACTGAAAATAATTAAAAATCAGACTGGGGCTAGATTGAGTATTCTAAAACCTGGGGGTTTAATTGTATTACCCTAAAAACTTGGGTATAAAAACCCTTCTAACACCATCAGCCGAAATCATTCTCGCTATGTCTTCTTCTTCCTCGGTTCCTCTCTCTATCTCTACTATCAAAAAAAAACACGCACATAAATACACACACACAGAGACATATCTCCTACAAACCACCGTCAACATGAATCGACTTCCCAAGGCAGCCACGCGCGGAAGGGCTTCTGTCCTCCAGTAACCGGCGGCGCACGGCAGGAAAGGGCTGGGTTCGTACGGGCCTGGTTTTGGTTTTTCTGAGGTGGGGGTTCGCCCGACTCGTCGGGAACTATGAGGCGGTGGCGCGATTTGGAAGGGAGGAAAGTGGGCGGCGGTACAAATCGGGTGACGCGGCGAGTTAGGGAGAAACAAATGGTGCATGGCCGAAAAAATTCAAATCCAGATTTGAAAATTTGACAGGCTGTTTTGAGTACTCTCCGTGCATGTGTATATACAGCCTCAATATTTGATCGGAATGGAGATGAGGATATCGGGTAGAAACAGAAGCCCGGGCAGATGACCGATTTGATGTCTCACTTAGTTTTGTTTTGAAGAAGTTTGGGTTGGTTTGGGATTGAGTTTGGGGCTGGATTAGATTTCTTCTTGACTTTGATTACGATTAACAAATAAATTGGGTTCATGGTTTGTTTGGATCTGTGCAACTCTAGATGTTTAGGGTAAATCGTGAAGGTGAAGAAAAGTACATGTAGAGATATAAAAAGATAGATTCCTGTAGAGGAGAGAAATGGCGCACGATTGCTGGAAGGAGAAAAGAAAAAAAATGTATTTGTGTATTGTGTGTATTCTAGGGTTGCTGCAGGTAGAATACAGTATTTATACTATATTAGGAATTAGGTATAGTATATAATTATGGGTTTTGAGATATCATTGGGCTAGTAAAAAGGCTTGGGCCAACTCATTAATTGGACTAATAAAAGAATTTGGGCCACAAAATTAATATGGCCCTACAATGAAAATAAATAATAATTGGGCTAAATCAAATAATAATAATATTAATAATAGTAATAGTAATAATAATAATAAATACTATTATTATTTAGCTTGTAAAATCTTTTGGGTAACGGTTAATATTGTTTAAAAATTTGGCTCGGGCCTAGAAATGACGAGATGAGACACAATGAATAAAATAAGAAATGCAACGAACGAATCACATGACTTGACATGAATTTTTTTATGACGTAAATGGATTTGTATGATCATGAAAATGAGATGAATTAAATGATAAAATTATTCGGGCATTGATTTAATAAAATTGAACATGTTTTCTATAATTCACAATAAATGTATATGCAAAATCGGGGCGTTACAACGTACCCCCCTTTAATAAATTTTCGTCCTCGGAAATTAAGTTACGTACCTTGAAAAATGAATGCTGGAGACTTAGAACGGATCTCCTCTTCACGTTCCCAAGTTGCCTCATTTGGTCCATGACGACTCCATTGAACTTTTACCAATTTAACCTATTTGTTTCGTAACTCATGTACCTTACGCTCCAAAACAGCTGTAGATACCTCCGCATAAGTCAAGTTCTTGGCTACATGCAATTCTTTGAAATTGCATACGTGACCAGGATCATGTACGTACTTTCTCAGCATGGAGACGTGAAAGACATTGTGCAATCCCGATAATTCCAACGGCAATGCCAAACTGTAAGCAAGATCACCAACACGACCCAAAATCTCAAAAGGTCCGATATAACGAGGCTGTAGCTTTCCCTTTTTACCGAATCGTATCACTCCCTTCATCGGAGCTACCTTCAAGAACACCTTCTCTCCAATCTCAAATTGGATATCTTTCCTTCGCTTATCAGCATAAGACTTCTGCCGATCCTTGGCAGTCTTAATTCTGCTTCTGATCTCAGCTATCTTCTCTACAGTCTGCTCGATCAATTCTGAACCCAAAATCTTTTCTTCTCCAACCTCACTCCAATAAAGGGACGATCGACATTTACTTCCCTACAGATCCTCATACGGGGCCATTTGTTTTGTCGCTTGGTAACTATTGTTATAAGCAAACTCTACTAACGGCAAAATATTCTCCTAATTCTCACCAGTATCAAGAACACACACCCTCAACAAATCTTCAAGTGTCTTGATAGTCCGTTCAGATTGACCATCGGTTTGTGGATGATATGCAGTACTGAAATTCAACTTAGTGCCCAATGCACTCTGAAGACTCTTCCAAAATTTTGACGTAAATCGTGGATCTCTATCCGATACGATCGACACTGGAACACCATGTAGCCTCAAAATCTCCCGAATATAAATCCATGCATATTGTTCCATACTATAAGTCATCCTCATAGGTAGAAAGTGAGACGACTTCGTCAAGCGATCTACTATCACCCAGATAGCATTGTTTTTCCTCACTGTTCGTGGCAGACCAACCATGAAATCCATTGTGATATGCTCCCATTTCCATTCTGGGATTTCCAGCGGTTGGAGTAAACCTCCTGGCCATTGGTGTTCTGCCTTCACCTGCTGACATATCATACACCTCTCCACAAATACACCAATGTCCCATTTCATTCCTCTCCACCAAAAGAACTTCTTCAGGTCGTGGTACATCTTTGTACCTCCCGGGTGAGCGGAGTATGGTGCATTGTAAGCTTCTTCAAGAATATGATTCCTAAGGGATGGATCCTTAGGAACACATAACCTCCTATTATAAGTCAAAACATCATCTGTGACAACGATAAATTTCTCAATACTCCCAGCTTGTGCCCGATCTTTCATCTTGCACAAGAACTTATCACGTGGTTGAGCCTCCTTAATCTTATCCCTCAAGTTTAGTTGCAAGACCAAAGATGATAGGATTTCTTTCGAACTTTTTGAAGACTCAACTACCTCAATCCTCAACTTGGAGAACTCCTTTATCAAACTCTCCTGATCGGTCAAGCAAGCTAACTCGCCTCTAGTCTTCCGGCTCAAGGCATCAGCTACCACATTAGCCTTACCCGGATGGTAATGGATGGTAAAATCATAGTCCTTCACCAGTTCTAACCATCACCTTTGACTCATGTTAAGATCCTTCTATGTGAAAAGATATTTCAAACTTTTATGGTCCGTGTATATCTCACACTTCCCTCCGTAGAGATAGTGGCGCCAAATCTTCAGCGCATGTACTACAGCAGCCAACTCCAGATCATGCGTTAGATAGTTCAACTCATGTGGTTTAAGCTGTCTCGATGCATAGGCTACTACTTTACCATGTTGCATCAAAACACAACCCAAACCCTGCTTTGAGGCATCACTATAAATAACAAAGTCTTCCGTCGGATCAGGAATCGTTAATACTGGTGTCGAGGTTAGTCTCCTTTTCAACTCTTGAAAACTTTCCTCGCACCTCTCACTCCATTCAAACCTCACGCCCTTCCTTGTTAATTGGGTCATAGGAGTGGCGATTTTAGAAAATCCTTCGATAAATCTTCTATAATAGCCAGCTAGGCCCAGAAAGCTACGAACTTCGCTCGCATTCTTGGATACTCCCCAACTACTCACTGCTAAAACCTTATCGGGATCTACCTCAATTCCTTTTGAGGTTACCACATGTCCAAGGAATCCAACTCTGTTTAACCAAAACTCACATTTCTTGAACTTGGCATACAACTTCTCTTTACGAAGTGTCTCCAATGTAACCCTCAAATGCTCTTGGTGTTGTCCATTGTCCTTAGAACACACCAAGATGTCATCTATGAAGACGATCACGAACTTATCCAAGTAAGGTTGGAACACCATGTTCATCAAATCCATAAAGACTGCCGGTGCATTACTCAGACCAAATGGCATCACTACAAATTGGTGGTACCCCGACCGCAAATCGATCTTCGAAAATGTTCCGGCTCCTCTCAACTGATTGAATAGATCCTCGATTCTCGGCAGTAGGTATTTATTCTTCACCGTAAGTCGATTCAACTCTCGGTAATCTATACACACCCGAAGTGACCCATCATTCTTTCATACAAACAGCACTGGTGCACCCCATGGTGACACACTAGGACGAACAAATCCGAGCTCCAGCAGCTCTTGAATTTGGACCTTCAATTCTTGAAGTTCCCTCGGAGCCATTCTATATGGCGCTTTAGATGTTGGGGCCGCCCTAGGGACCAAATCAATACTAAACTCCACTTGCCGATCGGGTGGGACTCCCGGCAAATCTTCTGGAAACACATCCAAAAACTCCCGTACTATAGGTACGTCTGTAGGGGACACGTCATTAGTATGAGTGTCGAGCAAACTCACCAAGTAACCCTGACATTGCTCTTTCCTTAGACTTCTTAGTGCTTTCATGGCAGTGATTACTCTAGGTACTGTCCTACTCTTAGTACCATAAAAGGTGATCGACTCGCCTTCGGAACACCTCAATGTCACCTTCTTCTCACGGCATCTTATATCGGCATCATGTATATCGAGCCAGTCCATACCAAGGATCACATCAAAATCCATCGAGTTAATTGAATACAGGTTAGCGTCAAATTCTCTACCTCCTATCTCAATATTCTTGTCAATCATTCTATTAGTGAGTATCGTATTTCCTGACGGTAAGCTAACCTCAAGAGACTCAATAGTTCTAATGTTTCTATGACCAATGCCATGATAAAACTTTGCAGACATAAAAGTATGTATGGCACCAGTGTCAAATAAAGCGAACGCAGGCACATTAGAGATCATAAGCATACCTGACACCGTACCGGGATTTTCATTTGCGTCCTTTTGGGTCAAAGAATAAATACGAGCTTTTCCTCCAGAACCTTGACCTTTGGACCTTTGGAGATGACAGTTCGAAATGCATGCCCTGGCTCCTTGCATCTGTAGCAGACACCTTTACCGTACAGGCACTCTCCTCCATGATTCTTGCCACACTTCGAGCACTTTGGCTTACTGGTTTGAGGCTTAGGTCCCGACCTTTGATCAACCTTTGCTTTATTATTAGAAACCACAGGCTTATTTTGGTTCTCATTCCAATGCCTCTTACCGGTATTAGGCTTAGTAGACTGTTGCTGATCCAGATTATGGCTAGCCTCAACCTCTTGAGCTCGAAACACTGTCTTGGTATATGGTAGCACCCCATGACCAGCCACGATGTGACGAATACTCGGGCGTAAACCACTCCGAAACTTAAGGGCCCTATTCTGGTCTGTATCCACCATGTGCTCCACAAAGAAGCTGATTTGGTTGAATTTCCTCTCATATTCTTCAACCGTCATCCCTCCTTGTTCGAGATTCCAAAACTCTCTCTCCATATTCTCTCGGTAATGCTGTGGGTAGTACTATTCCATCACTATTTCCTTGAATCGATCCCAAGTCAATGCAGCACGCTCGGCTGTCGGCCTCAAACGACAGTAGCTTATCCACCAGCGTCCAGCATCCTCCACCATTTGGTATTGGCCGCAAAGAATTCTTTGCGCATCAGTGCACCCAATGAGCTCAAAGGTGCGCTCGAGCGACATCAACCATTCGTCAACAAAAGCGGGTCCTTCTCGACCGTTGAATGTTGGTGGGGTGATACACCGGAACTGTTGCACAACTTGTGCCTGAGTAGGAGATGGTACGTTATTGTTGTGGTTATCCTGACCTCCATTACACCTCCACCAGCACCAAGGTTGGGATTATGACCACCGAGATTATCTGCACCTCGGTTAGCTGGGCGTCCACATCCACGAGTTGCCATTATCCTAAGGTATACCACACGCAATGATCCTTCAGTACTTACCCAACGAGAAGGAGAAATAAAATGGGGAGTTACATTTCATCTATGGGTTGAGAACCAAAGATTTCTAGCAATGATGATTTACGCATGTCACACATATACTTATGAATTTATAAGAAAACAAATTTCATGCCCAAATACATTATCATAAAATTCTTATGTACAAAATAGACTAAAAATGCATCTGTAATACATGAATCATGGTTGATCGGGCAAACTGCATTTATCACATAATGAATAATCATAACTTAATGTACCTTGGAGTCGACGTGGAGCGGCAGAGGTGGATGATCATAATTGCTAAAAATATTTGACTACTTGCGAAAATGAAATTTCAGTTTATAAAAAGAAACTATCTTAACGAGTCTACAGAACCATAGACCGGCTCTGATACCACTTATGTATCGACCACTTTTCTAAAATAATAATTCTTCTAATTTAAGGAGAATAAATAAAAATTTTGCAGCGGAAATACATTTCAAAAGACGAACTTAAAAATCGCAAGTAATATTCTCGAGTCATCGTTAAAACCAAACATACTTTGACGTGAAAATAAAACAAATTGAACAATGGTTCATAAAGCGTAGTTTGAGAGAAATAACATTAAATAAATAAAGGTCTAATCATAAGCTTGATCATCCCACACTCAAGCGCATGCCACATCGAGCTCCTCAACCTGAAAGGGGGTAAATAGTGGGGTGAGCTTCCAACTCGCTCAGTGTGGAGAGTACGCAATATGTCTACGTTAATTACTAAATATATTAGCAAGTATAAACATGACTGATAAATTTTGAAGCCCATCCGCTAGACCGAAGGCTTTATGCACAATTAAGTGCTTCTGACTGATTTGCACATTTAAGTGCTTCTGACTAGTTGCACGTTTAAGTGCTTCTGACTGATTTGCACATTTAAGTGCTTCTGACTGATTTCACATGCACATACGAGACAATATATAAAGCCATTAAAATAAACAAAAGCGTAATAAATCCCCACACTGGATAAAATGCAGTTCTTGAACTTGAATGTGATGAAGATGCTTGACTCGGCAATTCTAGACCCGTAATTTCTTGTTATTATCTACAATTAATAATAATGATAATCACTATTATTATAATTTATAAATATATAATAACTGAGAATAATATGCGAGGTATAGATTAAAATTGAATTATTAATATTTATGAATACAATCAATATTTTAAATGGCTTGGATTTATTGTTGGCCACTAAGTATACAGGATACAGCTTGGAAAGTGTTTGAAACAACAATCTGTACGGTTTTTAAATCTGAGTGCGTAGAAGTCTTTAATACAGTAAGTTGCTGGGGATACAACAACTATGTGTGCAGTGTATACTTAAATAATCACAATTAATAAAACAATAAAGGCAGAAGGTAAATAACACAATATTTAAAGTGGTTCGAGGTAAACCCCTCTACGTCCACTGGTCCTCCATACAGAAGTAAAAAGTTTATTATAATTACTGCGTACACAACTACGTAATTATAACCATACCTAATCAATATATCGTTCACACAGGTTGATATAAAGATCTTAGCTTTCAACCGTTAACACATATTGGTTTGAGCTAACACGTGACTGGCTTCTTCACACACAGTTCTGAAGCTTCGTCTTATTCAATGCACGTCCGTCACACACAGTTCGGGAATAGCAAGGTTTCTCAGTCCACACAGGGCTGATGGGTTTGTTCAAGGGTTAGAACAATATTTGAACAACAGCTTGACTTTCTGAGCTTATAGCTGATGATGTGTTGTTCATGGTTTGAGCACTGTATATCTCTTCTATCAGAATAGCAGAAAGCTTTGGGAGATATGTTTTGCTCTGAATATTCGTGCAAGCACTTGTTGGTTTGTAAGTCGTGTGTATGTATGTATCTGTATCAGTATCAGTATATGTGGATGATCTTCAAACTTTGGAGATATATATAGCCTCTGAAATATATCCGTTGAAATAGATCCGTTGAGCAAAATTCTGTGACAACTTGATATTTGACTTGAATAGACTGAGATCCGGATATTGCGGGATTTGAAGATCTTCTGATGACTTACAGTATTTAAATATTTTATCCTTTAGTATTTAAATACTTCTTTATCAAACGGGACTTGACTTCTAGCGAATACTGAAGATTCCTTCTTGTCCTGTTTGAGGGTTGTATGGAAGGATTGCTGTATTGATATTTGGATACAGCTTCCATACTTAGCTTTGCGGGACTCTTTGCTGTATGATAGATTTACTGTATGGTTTGGGACTGCAAGAAGTCTTCGATACAGGTTGATATTTGATCAGCTTTTCGATATAGCTATTAGCGGTATGCAGGATTTGGCATATTGTCAAAACATTCCGACAACACGATCGATACAGAGATTGTTTATCCCAACAGCATCGATACAGGGTTTTTGTTATCCCAACAATTTCCCCCTTTTTGATAATTTGCCAAGTCCTTCCGAGTCTTCCTTTTAAAACCTTATGATGTTATCCGAACATCCTTGATGATGCCAAAACTTTGACACTTAGCGGTTTGAAGTAGGGCAGACTTCTTGGTCTTCTTTCGAATGATCTGGTCTTCAGCATTTGGCTTAACACCAAGAACTGCTCGCAGGCAAGTTCAGCTTTTATCAAAAGAAAGTTACATTTGAAAACATGTGATTGGCGCACAGGCACAATCTTACATTGTTTTCTAGATGCATACAACTTAAACTATGAACTGTTCGCAGACAAGTTCTTACAGTTTGTGTATTGAGATAAGTTTCATAATATGAATACAGCAAGAATAAATAAAGTGACTGTAAACATATAAGAACATGGTAGATTACGAGTTGTACACTTTCAAGACAGGCAAAAATTTTATTGATATTGAAATGAAGAGTACAAAATTTTGCTGTTCTGATAATAAGATTACAAAATTATAATACAGGGAAATTTAACTCCTGTAGTCTGAATGCCTCCATGGCCTTTTAGGGTCATTCTTGGTGTTTTTCCACCATTATTGATGTGCTTCCCTGTCTCGATTCTGATAAATGGCTCGACCTTCATATGATTTATCGAAGACAAGGATCCAATCCTCTGGGTGGGTAACCAAGTCACCATTTTTGTGCTTTGATTTTATCTGTAGTTGTAGCAGGAGCGTTCCATCTTCTAGCTTCGTCTTGAATTCCTCTGCGGCTTCCTGCACCGTTCTGCATCTATTGAATAGTGGGGAATGTAATATCCGGAAATTCTACTACTGTTGTTTGATATTATTTTATCCGAGTTATATTGTACAACGTGGAATCTGTACAGTAGAGATAAAATAAATAAAGGACTGAGACATCTGTATTGGTATAATTGTCATATTTGGTTGATAATTACATTTAAGAAGTATATGTATTCAGTATGCCGTATGTTCGTATTCTGTATGTTGAGACGTTGGACGAGAAGAGTTGGAAATGGCTAAGTATAGCCTGACTAGCGCGCGCTAATGGTCAAGTGTAGCGCACGCTATCGTTCATGGTTAGCGCACGCTAGAGGCAGAATGTAGCGCACGCTAATGCAGTCAGATCAGAAGGAATCTACGCGTGGACCAGGCCACTTTCGGCGCACGTTCTGATAAGTCAACGGATGTTGTAATGTAGTGTTAGCGCACGCTAATGCATGTTGATTAGCGTACGCTAACTATATATCGGTCAACAGGGAATCTTGGCTTTATTGGTCGATTTCGGCTTGTAGGGTCGCGAGCATCTTCGTGGTAGGTGTAGACTGTAGCAAGTCAACTGGTATTAACGCACGCTAAGGTAAATGACTTGCGTACGCTAAGCAGGATGATTTACGTACGTTAATGCATAGGCATTACGTACGTAAGTTAGTTTACGAAGCAAGACAGTAGCCTCTGGGCCTCGATAGCGCACGCTAACAAAGTCAGTTAGCGCACGCTAAGGCAGTAGCGCACGCTAAACATGAGATGTTAGCGCACGCTAATAATGAATATTATAAAAAGGGACAAAAGGGTGTTATTAAACATTTCGTCATTCTTCCTTCTTTCAACCGAGAGAGAGAGTTTTTAGAAAGAGGTTTGAGGTCTCAAACACTGAGAGATGGTGATCTTTAACAAGATTAAGATGGAGAGCATGGATTCAAGCCTTGTTCTTCAAGTTATTCATGATTCTTGGAATGGAGTTCTAGTGTTCTTCTTTTTGGTTCGTCTAAACCAGGTAATCTTCGTATTCCTTTGTTAATGGTTCGTTTTTCTTGGATGGTTGCATGTAAGGAGCATGTTGGATAATCATATGATGATGTTATATGAGATTCAATGGAATTTTGATAAGAGTTTCGGATGTTAGTTAAGATTCTTCATACCATAAGGATGTTGATTCATTTAACCCGATCTAAGAAGGATTTCTGAATCTTGGTAATTATATTGGTCGATTTAGATGAGATGAATCATGATACTAGGCTGAATTCCAGATTGAATATGATACGATCCTTGTTATCGAGTCGGTTTGATTGTTGATGTTGTTATTGATATATGGACATTGACATGATCATGGTGATAATTATGGGGTCGTTTATCTTCAAGAGATATGGAGATTTATGTCTTCCTTCATTCGGTTTCGTAGTCGCAAGATGTGAGTCGATGTTTGGAATGCATGCCACTGAACGGCATTAGCGCACGCTAAGCTTACTGGCTAGCGCACGCTAACGGGACAACTTAGCGCACGCTACGTTATGCGTTTAACGTGCGCTAAGTAGGCAGACAGTGCAGTATTTTTGTGTTTTGATTATGAATTCGTGATGGTTTGATTTGGTTTGTTCTGACTACGTTTATTCGAGGTTGTGTTGAACCGTTGAGTTCGATTGGTTAGTTTTGTCGGGTGTTGATTGTTTTCGGATGTATGTTATTTGATTACTTCGATAGGTTGAGATTATTGATCGGCGATTATAACCGGATGTTGCGGTCGTGTTCGAGCATGTTCGTGAATTGCATGGTCAGGGCCGAGGAGCTCGTAGGCGAAGGCATTGTGACTGGTAGCGGCTTCATCATCATCGTATCAGTATCGAGGCAAGTTATTACTTGCTCAGTTATAATATTTAATGAATGGTTTCAGTTTCATTTCGTTTATAATGCATATAGCGATGATTATTATTGTGAACTCTGGGTATTCGGATCGCATATCGTCCTTTCGATTCTGGGAGGTAAACCATAATGTATATGCTTTATCTCAGTTATTGGTATGTTCGAATATCTAGGTTACATTATGGTAAAGACGAGGATATGAGTATCTATAGTTCATAAATACGTTTGGATCGCGAGCATTGAGGATAATCGTCGGTGATGATTGGACATCGAGGTTGCTCAGAAGGACTCGGGGCAAGTATTCCATATTGATTATGGTTTAATGTTATTTATTTTGGTCTCGTACACTTTCTTTCATGTTGTTGAACATGAAGTCGTCTAGTAAATTGTCATGTTATCGTGCATGTTATGTTGTTCATGTTGATGAACATATTGAGTTGCATATGTGTATGCATAATTGTATTGTTTATGTTGTGTTGATCTGTGAGATCATGTGAATTATACGTTGTGTTGATCTGTGAGATCATGAGATCCATCTTGAGGGCGCTGGATCGGATGTCCACCATGCGTTGGTTCGACGGGATCATCATGGGGATCTATCTTGAGGCTGGATCGTTGGACAGGGTTTTCCACCATGCGTTGGTTCGACGGGATCATCATGGGGATCTATCTTGAGGGCTGGATCGTTGGATTACAGTATTGTGTTTAAGGAATCTTGTGAATACCCATCATTGATTGTATCATATGTTTTTGTTCATATGAGTATTGTTAGTTATCCACCTTATGTTGATCGATAGGATCAACAAAGGGATCTATCTTTGAGAAGCTTTGGATCGTCGGATTTCCATTGAGTATAGATGATTGATATTGTTGTGATGATTTTGAAGTGGTCTTTTGTGTATGCATTTGTAGGTCTGTGTTAGGACCGTGTCCGTGTGCATTGATCGATCTCGGATTAGATCGATATAATTGTCGTGGCACTTCATATCTCGAGGTATGTTACGTATTTCCTTGGTAGGTGTCTTTGATGGAAACTCGGTGATCGTGTTGGGATTTGATGATGTTATTCGATGGATCGTATTGGTCGGTAATGGTATATTTCCGTATCGTGAGTTAGTGATGACAGTTTGAGAATCTTGAATATTGTTTGAGGTACAATACAGATATTATGTTCGAGTTTATTGGTTAATAGAGTACATGATGTAAAATGTGATAAGGGTTATTCTGATGAGAATTACTTGAGTAAGTAAAGTTATGACGGTAAGATTACATTGGTCGTATTCTTATTCTGTATTCTCATTGGTATGTATTATTGATGTGATGTGATTGATATCATTGTTGGATATTATGGCTGACCCCGTCGTGGGATTTCTTTTTAGGTTCTCGGAGTATCGAGCTGGTAGCGGTCGTGAAGAGATGAGCTTCCCGGAGGATACTGGCTAGGACATGTTGTGTGCATCGAATTTCTTGATCGGTTCTTGTATTCCGCTGCTAGAGTATCTTTATGGTTGGCCTTTTTCCGCTGCGTGAGTATTTTGAAATGCTCTTTTGGTATCTAGTAACTGATGTTACTTTGGAAATCGTTTTCTAAACTTTTGGGTGTCGGCTGTTTGGCCTTGCGATTTCAAATGAGTTTTTATGACGGTTTTTGATAAATGAATTTTATAAGTCTTTGTGAATTTTTTTTAAAGATAGTACCGTCGTTGGCCTCTTGGGCATTTGTAAATGTTTGCGAAAATTTCTTTTAGCCTTGTGGGTTCCATCTCGGGGCCCACGGCGCTGTAATATTTTCGGTTAAATCTGGGGTGTTACAGAATATGGTATCGGAGCCTAGGTTGAGAAAACCTAGGCATTTGGGTCGAGTTGGGTCGTGTTTTTGTTGCGTCATTCGAGTTGTCGATTGACAAATATTAGAGCCGTGAGTCTTTGTTGTTCACTCAGGCTTGTGCGTTATCGGATTTGCCAGTATCGTACTGGGCTTGTTATAACTTTTCCAAACGGTGTTTACGTGATATATTGTGTTCTCGAGTTGCACTGAGTTTGCAAAACGTGTGTTTTGAAAATATCTGTGTCGAGTATTTTATAGATTCGAGACATGTGCCAGTATCACGGGGAATCGTCGGCTTCACGATCTGTAAGTATTTGGATTTTTGAATTTCATTGAGATTTATTGCCGTTCTAAGTTGATATGTTTTGAGATTCAGCAGATATCATGCGTTACAGCATGAGATGCCAGAGTGGGACGGGATTGATGATCTTGAGAAACTATGATTTTGGAAATCAGTATGTTGGTTAGATTTTGGAACGGAATTGTGCATTTGGGGAGAAATATTGTGCATGGTTGAGAAGAACATGTAGCATGTTAATTCATTTTGAGATATATGAACTGCTTTTGATCATTTGAAAATGATACCTTTCAAAATGAATGTTTTACGGATGTTTTACGGAAAATGATTTTTGGGCCGAGACCCAATCGATTTTGAAATAGTTTTGTAACTCAGGACTTGGAGTCCGAAAAGAGTTTTCTATTTTTTTTTAAACTTCTTGTAATGCGGAACAAGATACGGGCTGAGACCCTAATGTTCAAAAGAAAGCTTTCCTGTTTTCTAAAACTCCCGAGATTTGTAAAACTCTTTATCAATCGTTTATCTATTTTGTTCCTACCTTTTGAGGTTTTTGGTTTACTTGTTCAAATGGAACTTCTCGGGAAGTCTTTCGCTGTGTTTGATTTATTGATTTGTTTCAATGTTTTGTCATATTATATTTGAGGTCATCCAGGATGGATTAAGAAGACGTTGCGAGTAGTATGTGGAGAGGACTTTTTATCAGGGTCTATATATTTGAGATTTTGGAATTCTATCGTGTGGTTTTCCGATGGAATATCAGTGGATATTAGTGACGAGCCGATTAAATTTTAAAATTGATTTCGTGGTCTTACGAAAATTTATGTTTTGAGTTTTCAAACTCTTGAAAGAACTTTCGAAAATTGTCTTCGTGACAAGAATATATGATTTCAAACCGGTTTTGAAAATGTGATTAATAACCATACGCATATAGTGTATATTACATATCATGGTGAAGTTGTGAGTGTGACTCACGAACTGGGTAATATATCAATGTGGAACGAGGAATATGGATCCGAACTTTGGTATGGTCGTTTGGTTATGCAAGGATGATCGATTGATTTATCGGATAAGAGAAATATGTCGTGTATTGTAGATTCATGCACATGATGTAATTTTGGAACTTTGGATTTTGCGAAATCGGGGCATATGTGCTATGTAATTCCATTGGTATGGTAGTAGCGCGATTTTTACCATAGTGATTTTGAATGATTTCTTTTGTGGATTTGGGGTTGTTGACCTCATCTTTGGTTGTTTTGAGTATCGATTGGTCGTTCCCACTCCCTGTATGATTGGATATGTTCGTCGGTTTGTGATTGGTGTGTCGTTTTGAGAACTTTATTCGTTCGTATATCGGTTTCTGTGGTTCTGTGTTGATCGTGTTGGAGCTTACCGTTTGAAGGTATTCTCGATTATCGTTGACCGCTCGTTGGTCATATTGGAGTTTATCATGTTGATGATATTCTCGATTGTGTTTTGACCTCTGGTTGGTCAGATTGGAATTTATCATGTCGATGATAAATTCGGTTGACTTATTGGTTGATCATCGTTGGTGATCATCTGAGCGTTCGGATTTTGTGTCGGTGTCTCGGGATTCGTGTCGTTTGGGGCAGTTGTTTCACAGATATATCGGATATTATTCGGGTGGAACTTGATTATGTAATCAGGCAGACAGGATTTGATTCGGGCAGATTGTTTGATCCGAGGATGATATATTTTGTTGAGACTCAGGGAATTGTGATCGTAAGCGTATTGAGACTGTACAGTGAGATCGCTGGCTAGTATCTCCGGAGATCGTCGACCTGCGTATTTGTAAGTATGCAGTTTTGGCTATTCAGAATAATGATGATTGATCAGTGTCGTGATGGTTTTGGGATATTTTGGGTTAAACGGTATGTTTGTTTGTTTATGATGGATTGCAAGTTTCGAGGACGAAACTTATTTTAAGGGGTGTAGAATGTAATATCCGGAAATTCTACTCATTTGTTTGATATTATTTTATCAGTTATATTGTACAACGTGGAATGCATGCAGTAGAGATAAAATAAATAAAGGACTGAGACATCGTATTGGTATAATTGTCATATTTGGTTGATAATTATATTTAAGAAGTATATGTATTCGGTATATGCCGTATGTTCGTATTACGTATGTTGAGGCGTTGGACGAGAAGAGTTGGAAATGGCTAAGTATAGCGACTAGCGCGCGCTAATGGTCAAGTGTAGCGACGCTATCGTTCATGGTTAGCGCACGCTAGAGGCGTAATGTAGCGCACGCTAATGCGGTCGGATCGAAGGAATCTACGCGTGGACCGAGGCCACTTTGGCGCACGTTACGATAAGTCAACGGATGTTGTAATGTAGTGTTAGCGCACGCTAATGCATGTTGATTAGCGACGCTAACTATATATCGGTCAACAGGAATCTTGGCTTTATTGGTCGATTTCGGCTTGTGGGGTCGCGAGCATCTTCGTGGTAGGTGTAGATCGTAGCAAGTCAATGGTATTAACGCACGCTAAGGTAAATGACTTGCGTCGCTAAGCAGATGATTTACGACGTTAATGCATAGGCATTACGTCGTAAGTTAGTTTCTGAAGCAAGGCGGTAGCCTCACGGGCCTCGATAGCGCACGCTAACAAAGTCAGTTAGCGCACGCTAAGGCGGTAGCGCACGCTAAACATGAGATGTTAGCGCACGCTAATAATGAATATTATAAAAGGGACAGAAGGGTGTTATTAAACATTTCGTCATTCTTCCTTCTTTCAACCGAGACAGAGAGTTTTTAGAAAGAGGTTTGAGGTCTCAAACACTGAGAGATGGTGATCTTTAACAAGATTAAGATGGAGAGCATGGATTCAAGCCTTGTTCTTCAAGTTATTCATGATTCTTGGAATGGAGTTCTAGTGTTCTTCTTTTTGGTTCATCTAAACCAGGTAATCTTCGTATTCCTTTGTTAATGGTTCGTTTTTCTTGGATGGTTGCATGTAAGGAGCATGTTGGATAATCATATGATGATGTTATATGAGATTCAATGGAATTTTGATAAGAGTTTCGGATGTTAGTTAAGATTCTTCATACCATAAGGATGTTGATTCATTTAACCCGATCTAAGAAGGATTTCGAATCTTGGTAATTATATTAGTCGATTTAGATGAGATGAATCATGATACTAGGCTGAATTCAGTTGAATATGATACGATCCTTGTTATCGAGTCGGTTTGATTGTTGATGTTGTTATTGATATATGGACATTGACATGATCATGGTGATAATTATGGGGTCGTTTATCTTCAAGAGATATGGAGATTTATGTCTTCCTTCATTCGGTTTCGTAGTCGCAAGATGTGAGTCGATGTTTGGAATGCATGCCATCGAGCGGCATTAGCGCACGCTAAGCTTATCGCTAGCGCACGCTAACGGGACAACTTAGCGCACGCCACGTTATGCGTTTAACGTGCGCTAAGTAGGCGACGGTGCGATATTTTTGTGTTTTGATTATGAATTCGTGATGGTTTGATTTGGTTTGTTCTGACTACGTTTATTCGAGGTTGTGTTGAACCGTTGAGTTCGATTGGTTAGTTTTGTCGGGTGTTGATTGTTATCGGATGTATGTTATTTGATTACTTCGATAGGTTGAGATTATTGATCGCGATTATAACCGGATGTTGCGGTCGTGTTCGGCGTGTTCGTGAATTGCATGGTCGGGGCCGAGGCTCGTAGACGAAGGCATTGTGGTAGTAGCGGCTTCATCATCATCGTATCGGTATCGAGGCAAGTTATTACTTGCTCAGTTATAATATTTAATGAATGGTTTCAGTTTCATTTCGTTTATAATTCATATAGCGATGATTATTATTGTGAACTCTGGGTATTCGGATCGCATATCGTCCTTTCGATTCTGGGAGGTAAACCATAATGTATATGCTTTATCTCAGTTATTGGTATGTTTGAATATCTAGGTTACATTATGGTAAAGACGAGGATATGAGTATCTATAGTTCATCGTACGTTTGGATCGCCGAGCATTGAGGATAATCGTCGGTGATGATTGGACATCGAGGTTGCTCCCGAAGGACTCGGGGAAAGTATTCCATATTGATTATGGTTTAATGTTATTTATTTGGTCTCGTACACTTTCTTTCATGTTGTTGAACATGAAGTCGTCCTAGTAAATTGTCATGTTATCGTGCATGTTATGTTGTTCATGTTGATGAACATATTGAGTTGCATATGTGTATGCATAATTGTATTGTTTATGTTGTGTTGATCCTGTGAGATCATGTGAATTATACGTTGTGTTGATCATGTGAGATCATGAGATCTATGCTGAGGGCGCTGGATCGGATGTCCACCATGCGTTGGTTCGACGGGATCATCATGGGGATCTATCTTGAGGCGGATCGTTGGACGGGGTTTTCCACCATGCGTTGGTTCGACGGGATCATCATGGGGATCTATCTTGAGAAGCTGGATCGTTGGATTACCGGTATTGTGTTGATGGAATCTTGAGAATTCGCATCTTTGATTTTATGATTTGTTGTTGTTAATAGGTTTATTGTTAGTTATCCACCTTATGTTGATCTGATAGGATCAACAAAGGGATCTATGCTGAGGGCGCTGGATCGTCGGATTTCCATTGAGTATACATGATTGATATTGTTGTGATCATATTGACGTGGTCATATGAGTATGTATTTGTAGGTCCTGTGTTAGGACCGTGTCCGTATTGCATTGATCTGATCTCGGATTAGACTGATATAATTGTCGTGGCACTTCATATCTCGAGGTATGTTCTGTATTTCCTTGGTAATTGTCTTTGATGGAAAATCGGTTATCGTCTTGGGATTTGATGATGTTATTCGATGGATCGTATTGGTCGGTAATGGTATATTTCCGTATCGTGAGTTGGTGATGACAGTTTGAGAATCTTGAATATTGTTTGAGGTACAATACAGATATTATGTTCGAGTTTATTGGTTAATCGAGTACAGGATGTAATATGTGATAAGGGTTATTCTGATGAGAACTACTTGAGTAAGTAAAGTTATGACGGTAAGATTACATTGGTCGTATTCTTATTCTGTATTCTCATTGGTATGTATTATTGATGTGATGTGATTGATATCATTGTTGGATATTATGGCTGACCCCGTCGTGGGATTTCTTTTTAGGTTCTCGGAGTATCGAGCTGGTAGCGGTCGTGAAGAGATGAGCTTCCCGGAGGATACTGGCTAGGACATGTTGTGTGCATCGAGTTTCTTGATCGGTTCTTGTATTCCGCTGCTAGAGTATCTTTATGGTTGGCCTTTTTCCGCTGCGTGAGTATTTTGAAATGCTCTTTTGGTATCTAGTAACTGAGGTTACTTTGGAAATCGTTTTCTAAACTTTTGGGTGTCGGCTGTTTGGCCTTGCGATTTCAAATGAGTTTTTACGACGGTTTTTGATAAATGAATTTTATAAGTCTTTGTGAATTTTTTTAAAGATAGTACCGTCGTTGGCCTCTTGGGCATTTGTAAATGTTTGCGAAAATTTCTTTTAGCCTTGTGGGTTCCATCTCGGGGCCCACGGCACTGTAATATTTTCGGTTAAATCTGGGGGTGTTACAGGGAATCCCTGATAAGTACAATAAAGTATCTTAACAGTTCATTTCTCCTCCAGTTCTTGATCTCTGCAGCGGTAGGCTATCGGTCTGCCGGGAGGTTCATAGATTGCGGCTTTCGGACTAGGTTTTTCCAAGGATACTTAGGATCCTGGAATTCTGATCGGTCTCCCTGTATCCTAACGTTCGGTGTTGAGATATGGGCTATGTCTGCAATGATGGAGTCTTCAAATGGAGCTAACAACTCTTTCTCTTGCTCCAACCTCATTCTCCTAGCGGCTTCAAGGTATGACACCTTTTCATCAAGACGTTCCAGGATTTGCAAAGCGGCATCCTGCTTCGTCTCAATATTAGACATTCTCTCAACAAGGGAGGAGAGCACCTGCGACATATCTTTAATGTTTTTGTCATGGGCTCGCAGTTGGGAACCGGATTTGATCAGAGCAGATGCTGTCTTGGCCTCAGACACTCGTAACTTTGATTGCTCTTCTCTCAGGATCTGCTCCTGCTTTTCTTGCAGTTGGCTCAGAGCCTGCTTGAAGACGTGTGTCAAGACAGTGAAGGCTTCTACCACTCGGGAGACTTCATGCTTCAGTTCGGTCATTTCTTCAACAGCAGATGTGTGTAGTCAATCAAGAGCTTTTTCTACATAGTGTAGAGCATTGACTGCGTCCTGAATAAAGATAGTTTGGAGGCTAAGAGCACGTAATCGCTCTTTTCTTGTTGCAGTGCCGGGAGAGTATGGCTGGGCAAAGTCCTCGACTCCATTTAACCTTCTCAAATTCACATTAGGGCGTGAAATGAGTTGGACATCCTCAGGTAGAACACCATCGTCGGATTCCAAGGCGGTTGATGGGGCGGGAGTAACTGTTTCTGGTTCAGAGACATGGGGTGCTGCATCCTCCTGTGTCGAAGTGGTTTCTGTAGACATGGATACAGGAGGGACCAATTCCTCCTGCTGTCTCTCAGCATCCGCCTGCTCTGGCAGAGGGACTGATTCCTCTTGCTGGATGGCGCTAGATCTTTCTTCGGCGGGGGCGACTACAGGCTCGGGTGCCTGTTGCGAAACATGTTGTTCCTATGCGACATGAGGGACTGAATCCTCATTGTTGGGAACAGTGTCTTGCTATGGCGAAGGGGGCGACTGATGAGTAGATGTCCCTTCATCTCTCTTTGCTTGGGCTTTCTCATGACTCATCCGCAGACCATCCTGGAGTGCGTCGTCATCGTCGTCAGAATCAGGATCGGACTTTGGACTATCGGGAGATTCCATGGATGAAGCTTTCCCTTTCCTTCGAGCTTCGGCCTTTTCAAACAGATGGCTCTCAATAAGCTCCTTAACGAATAGGTTGTCCCATTGGATCAGGACAGCAATTTCTTAAGTGTCCGTCACTTCCAAAACAAATTTTTCTTCGTTACTCCACTCGCTCCAATTGTATAGAGTTTTGTACGGAGCAAGTCTGTAGCTCTTCCATTGGAGAAACCGCTCGAAAGCTTGTTCGATTTGCATGGAAAGCAGGGTCTTAGAAATAATTGTGTTCGGGGAGGGGCTCCGTACAACGCCTGGGTTCGCTGTAGGAATGGGTTCCTCTACAGGTGTGGAATCCTGTATCGGAGAGGGATTCCTTACAGGGGATGGTACCCTGAAAGAAGATGGATCCTAAACGGGTGTGGAATCCCGTATAGGAGAGGTAGCTTTTGGCTCCAAAAAGGCAGCCGACTCGCCAGAGTCTTTTGAGTTGGCAGATTCCCTAGCATCCATCGTAGCCGCCAAGGGCTCGGGATCTACTGTATCGACAGTAGCGGGCATCTCTTCCACAGGGGTTGGGCCCTGGGGGAGTTGATCAGTGGGTTGAGCCACGAGAGGAGCATCCTTGGAGGGTTCTATAGCTTTAACTTTTGTAAGCCTCCTTAGCTTCCTTTTCGGCTTCTCAACAGCAACTGGAGTTTTGCTGTGAAATCTTTTTCTCTTCTTCGATGATTCAACACTTTGGGACTTAGAAGAAACGTCCCTCGGATCGTAAGATAGCGGCAAATTTCGGATAAAAGGTCTGTTGGCAATCAGGATGCTCTGGTTGAAGGCAGTAGGCCTGACGCCTCCTAAGAATATCCGTGAACTAATCTTCTTTGCTTCTGCGGTTTGCGGAAGTCCGCACTTTGTCAAAATATGGTTCAAAAACAAACCAAACGATTTCTTCTGTGAAGCAGGTTCAGCTAACACGTGACTGGCTTCTTCACACACAGTTATGAAGCTTCGTCTTCTTCAATGCACGTCCGTCACACACAGTTCGGGAATAGCAAGGTTTCCCAGTCCACACAGGGCTGATGGGTTTGTTCAAGGGTTAGAACAATATTTGAACAACAGCTTGACTTTCTGAGCTTATATCTGATGATGTGTTGTTCACGGTTTGAGCACTGTATATCTCTTCTATCAGAATAGCAGAAAGCTTTGGGAGATATGTTTTGCTCTGAATATTCGTGTAAGCACTTGTTGGTTTGTAAGTCGTGTGTATGTATGTATATGTATCAGTATCAGTAGATGTGGATGATCTTCAAACTTTGGAGATATATATAGCCTCTGAAATATATCCGTTGAGCAAAATTCTGTGACAACTTGATATTTGACTTGAATAGACTGAGATCCGGATATTGCGGGATTTGAAGATCTTCTGATGACTTACAGTATTTAAATATTTTATCCTTTAGTATTTAAATACTTCTTTATCAAATGGGACTTGACTTCTAGCGAATACTGAAGATTCCTTCTTGTCATGTTTGAGGGCTGTATGGAAGGATTGCTGTATTGATATATCGAGACAGCTTCCATACTTAGCTTTGCGGGACTCTTTGCTGTATGATGGATTTACTGTATGGTTTGGGACTGCAAGAAGTCTTCGATACATGTTGATATTTGATCAGCTTTTCGATATAGCTATTAGCGGTATGCAGGATTTGGAATATTGTCAAAACATTCCGATAACACGATCGATACAGGGATTGTTTATCCCAACAGCATCGATACAGGGTTTTGTTATCCCAACATTTATAATTATTGAAAAGCTGATTGAAGTAAAATTGAAGGGAATAAATATTTAAGGACTGAAATCGAAGGAGTTATAAATCTAACTGGGGTTAATTCGTAAGAATTAACTATCTGGGGACTGAAATTGAAGAAATTATAAATCTGATTGGGGCTAACTGAAAATAATTATAAATCAGACTGGGGCTAGATTGAGTATTCTAAAACCTAGGGGTTTAATTGTATTACCCTAAAAAACTGGGTATAAAACCCTTCTAACACCATCGGCCGAAATCATTCTCGCTACGTCTTCTTCTTCCTCGGTTCCTCTCTCTCTCTCTCTCTCTCTCTCTCTCTCTCTCTACTATCAAAAGAAAAACACACACACACGCACATATACACACACACACATATCTCCTACAAACCACCGTCAACATGAATCGACTTCCCAGGGCAGCCACGCGCGGAAGGGCTTCTGTCCTCCAGTAACCGGCGACGGCGAAGGCAAGGGCGGCGCACGGCAGAATAGGGCTGGGTTCGTATGGGCCTGGTTTTGGTTTTTCTGAGGTGGGGGTTCGCCCGACTCGTCGGGAACTATGAGGCGGCGGTGCGATTTGGAAGGGAGGAAATTGGGCGGCGGTACAAATCGGGTGACCCGGCGAGTTAGGGAGAAACAAATGGTGCAGGGCCGAAAAAATTCGAATCCTGATTTGAAAAATTGACAGGCTGTTTTGAGTACTCTCCGTGCATGTGTATATACAGCCTCAATATTTGATCGGAATAGAGATCTGGATATCGGGTAGAAATAGAAGCCCGGGCAGATGACCGATTTGATGTCTCACTTAGTTTTGTTTTGAAGAAGTTTGGGTTGGTTTGGGATTTAGTTTGGGGCTGGATTAGATTTCTTCCTGACTTTGATTACGATTAACAAATAAATTGGGTTCATGATTTGTTTGGATCTGTGCAACTCTAGATGTTTAGGGTAAATCGTGAAGGTGAATAAAAGTACATGTAGAGATAGAAGAAGATAGATTCTTGTAGAGGAGAGAAGTGGCGCACGATTGCTGAAAGGAGAAAAGAAAAAAAAACGTATCTGTGTATTGTGTGTATTCTAGGGTTGCTGCAGGTAGAATACAGTATTTATACTGTATTAGGAATTAGGTATAGTATATAATTATGGGTTTTGAGATATCATTGGGCTAGTAAAAAGACTTGGGCCAACTCATTAATTGGACTAATAAAAGAATTTGGGCCACAAAATTAATATGGCCCTACAATGAAAATAAATAATAATTGGGCTAAATCAAATAATAATAATATTAATAATAATAGTAATAATAATAATAATAAATACTATTATTATTTAGCTTGTAAAATCTTTTGGGTAACGATTAATAGTGTTTAAAAATTTGGCCCGGGCCTAGAAATGAAGAGATGAGACACAATGAATAAATAAAGAAATGCAACGAATGAATCACATGACTTGACATGAATTTTTTAATGATGTAAATGGATTTGCATGATCATGAAAATGAGATGAATTAAATGATAAAATTATTCGTGCATTGATTTAATAAAATTGAACATGTTTTCTATAATTCACAATAAATGTATATGCGAAATCGGGGTGTTACATTACTAGTACTAGTCAATTTAGTAGTGGTTTGCTAAGATCTCAAACCAAATTAATTTTTTATTTTTTGAAAATTTGGGAACATAACTCAATTAGATATATCTTGACATCCGTACCGTTGGATCGTCGATAAATATTTTACAAAAATGGAAATAAAAATCTGTGGAAAGCACTAGTTACTAGTATTAGTCAATTTAGTAGTGGTTTGCTAAGATCTCAAACCAAATTAATTTTTTATTTCTTAAAAATTTGGGAACATCACTCAATTAGATATATATTGACATATGTACAGTTGGATCGTCAATAAATATTTTTACACAAATAGAAACAATAATCCGTGAAAAGCACTAGTTACTTGCACTAGTCAATTTACTAATTGTTTGCTAAGATCTCAAACCAAATTAATTTTTTATTTTTTGAAAATTTTGGAACATCACTCAATTAGATATATGTTGACATCCGTACGGTTGGATCGTCGATAAATATTTTTTAAAAAATAGAAACAATAATCCGTGAAAATAACTAGTTAATGTACAAGTCAATTTGCTAAGATCTCAAACCAAATTAATTTTTTATTTTTTGAAAATTTGGGAACGTCACTCAATTACCTATATCTTAACATCCGTACGGTTGGATCATCGATACATATTTATAAAAAAATAGAAACAATAATCCGTGAAAAGCACTAGTTAATGTACTAGTCAATTTAGTAGTGGTTTCCTAAGATCTCAAATGAAATTAGTTATTTATTTTTTTGAAAATTTGGGAATATCACTCAATTATATATATCTTGACATCCGTACGGTTGGATCGTTAATAAATATTTTACAAAAATAGAAATAAAAATCCGTGGAAAGCACTAGTTACTAGTACTAGTCAATTTAGTAGTGGTTTGCTAAGATCTCAAACCAAATTAATTTTTTATTTTTTGAAAATTTGGAAACATCACTCAATTAGATATATCTTGACATTCGTACGGTTGGATCGTAAATAAATATTTTTAAAAAAATAGAAACAATAATCCGTGAAAATCACTAATTAATGTACTTGTCAATTTAGTAGTAGTTTGCTAAGATCTCAAACGAAATTAATTTTTTATCTTTTGAAAATTTGGGAACATCACTCAATTATATATATCTTGACATCCTACGGTTGGATCGTCGATAAATATTTCACCAAAATAGAAATAAAAATCTGTGGAAAACACTAGTTACTAGTACTAGTCAATTTAGTAGTGGTTTGCTAAGATCTCAAACCAAATTATTTTTTATTTTTTGAAAATTTGGAAACATAACTCAATTAGATATATCTTGACATCCGTACGGTTGGATCGTCGATAAATATTTTACAAAAATGGAAATAAAAATTTGTGGAAAGCACTAGTTATTAGTATTAGTCAATTTAGTAGTGGTTTGCTAAGATCTCAAACCAAATTAATTTTTTATTTTTCGAAAATTTCGGAAATCACTCAATTAGATATATATTGACATCCGTACAGTTGGATCGTCGATAAATATTTTTATACAAATAGAAACAATAATCCGTGAAAAGCACTAGTTACTAGCACTAGTCAATTTACTAGTTGTTTGCTAAGATCTCAAACCAAATTAACTTTTTATTTTTTGAAACTTTGGGAATATCACTAAATTAGATATATGTTGACATCCGTATGGTTAGATCGTCGAAAAATATTTTTAAAAAAATAGAAACAATAATCCGTGAAAATCACTAATTAATGTACTTGTCAATTTAGTAGTAGTTTGCTAAGATCTCAAACGAAATTAATTTTTTATTTTTTAAAAATTTGGTAACATCACTCAATTACATATATATTGACATCCGTACGGTTGGTTCATCGATAAATATTTTTAAAAAAATAGAAACAATAATCCGTGAAAAGTACTAGTTGATGTACTAGTCAATTTAGTAGTGGTTTGCTAAGATCTCAAACCAAATTAATTTTTTATTTCTTGAAAATTTGGGAACATCACTCAATTAGATATATCATGCAATCTTTACGGTTGGATCATCGATAAATATTTAATAGAAATAGAAATAAAAATCCGTGGAAAGCACTAGTTACTAGAACTAGTCAATTTAGTAGTGGTTTGCTAAGATCTCAAACCAAAATAATTTTTTATTTTTTGAAATTTTTGGAACATCACTCAATTAGATATATCTTGACATTCGTACGGTTGGATCGTCAATAAATATTTTAAAAAAATTAGAAACAATAATCCGTGAAAATCACTAGTTAATTTACTTGTCAATTTAGTAGTAGTTTGCTAAGATCTCAAACGAAATTGATTTTTTATCTTTTGAAAATTTGGGAGCATCACTCAATTAGATATATGTTGACATCCGTACGGTTGGATCGTCGATAAATATTTTTAAAAAAATAGAAACAATAATCCGTGAAAAGCACTAAGTAATGTACTAGTCAATTTAGTAGTGGTTTGCTAAGATCGCAAACCAATTAATTTTTTATTTTTTGAAAATTTGGAAACATCACTAAATTAGATATATGTTGACATCCGTACGGTTGGATCATCGATAAATATTTTTAAAAAAATAGAAACAATAATCCGTGAAAAGTACTAGTTGATGCACTAGTCAATTTAGTAGTGGTTTGCTAAGATCTCAAACCAAATTAATTTTTTATTTCTTGAAAATTTGGGAACATCACTCAATTAGATATATCATGCAATCTTTACGGTTGGATCATCGATAAATATTTAATAGAAATAGAAATAAAAATCCGTGGAAAGCACTAGTTACTAGTACTAGTCAATTTAGTAGTGGTTTGCTAAGATCTCAAACCAAAATAATTTTTTATTTTTTGAAATTTTGGGAACATCACTAAATTAGATATATGTTGACATCCGTATGGTTGGATCGTCGATAAATATTTTTAAAAAAATAGAAACAATAATCCGTGAAAATCACTAATTAATGTACTTGTCAATTTAGTAGTAGTTTGCTAAGATCTAAAATGAAATTAAGTTTTTATTTTTTGAAAATTTGGTAACATCACACAATTACATATATATTGACATCCGTACGGTTGGATCATTAATAAATATTTTTAAAAAAATAGAAACAATAATCCGTGAAAAGTACTAGTTGATGTACTAGTCAATTTAGTAGTGGTTTATTAAGATCTCAAATCAAATTAATTTTTTATTTCTTAAAAATTTGGGAACATCACTCAATTAGATATATCATGCAATCTTTACGGTTGGATCATCGATAAATATTTAATAGAAATAGAAATAAAAATCCGTGGAAAGCACTAGTTACTAGTACTAGTCAATATAGTAGTGGTTTGCTAAGATCTCAAACTAAAATAATTTTTTATTTTTTGAAATTTTGGGAACATCACTCAATTAGATATATCTTGACATTCGTACGGTTGGATCGTCAATAAATATTTTTAAAAAATTAGAAACAATAATCCGTGAAAATCACTAGTTAATTTACTTGTCAATTTAGTAGTAGTTTGCTAACATCTCAAACGAAATTGATTTTTTATCTTTTGAAAATTTGGGAGCATCACTCAATTAGATATATGTTGACATCCGTACGGTTGGATCGTCGATAAATATTTTTAAAAAAATAGAAACAATAATCCGTGAAAAGCACTAATTAATGTACTTGTCAATTTACTAGTAGTTTGCTAAGATCTCAAACGAAATTAATTTTTTATTTTTTGAAAATTTAGTAACATCACTCAATTACATATATATTGACATCCGTACGGTTGGATCATCGATAAATATTTTTAAAAAAATAGAAACAATAATCCGTGAAAAGTACTAGTTGATGTACTAGTCAATTTAGTAGTGGTTTGCTAAGATCTCAATCCAAATTAATTTTTTATTTCTTGAAAATTTGGGAACATCACTCAATTAGATATATCATGCAATCTTTACGGTTGGATCATCGATAAATATTTAATAGAAATAGAAATAAAAATCCGTGGAAAGCACTAGTTACTAGAACTAGTCAATTTAGTAGTGGTTTGCTAAGATCTCAAACCAAAATAATTTTTTATTTTTTGAAATTTTGGGAACATCACTCAATTAGATATATCTTGACATTCGTACGGTTGGATCGTCAATAAATATTTTTAAAAAATTAGAAACAATAATCCGTGAAAATCACTAGTTAATTTACTTGTCAATTTAGTAGT
The DNA here is from genome assembly GCA_033398695.1 of Orobanche coerulescens. Classification (NCBI taxonomy): domain Eukaryota; kingdom Viridiplantae; phylum Streptophyta; class Magnoliopsida; order Lamiales; family Orobanchaceae; genus Orobanche; species Orobanche coerulescens. Next base: position 95,189,908 of record CM065809.1, read on the forward strand.
AGTTTGCTAAGATCTCAAACGAAATTGATTTTTTATCTTTTGAAAATTTGGGAGCATCACTCAATTAGATATATGTTGACATCCGTACGGTTGGATCGTCGATAAATATATTTAAAAAAGTAGAAACAATAATCCGTGAAAAGCACTAAGTAATGTACTAGTCAATTTAGTAGTGGTTTGCTAAGATCGCAAACAAATTAATTTTTTATTTTTGAAAATTTGAAAACATCACTAAATTAGATATATGTTGACATCCGTACGGATGGATCGTCGATAAATATTTTTAAAAAATAGAAACAATAATCCGTGAAAATTACTAGTTAATGTATTAGTCAATTTAGTAGTGGTTTGCTAAGATCTCAAACCAAATTAATTTTTTATTTTTTGAAAATTTGGGAACATCACTCAATTAGATATATCTTGACATTCGTACGGTTGGATCGTCGACAAATATTTTTAAAAAAATAGAAACAATAATCTGTGAAAAGCACTAGTTAATGTTCTAGTCAATTAGTAGTGGTTTGCTAAGATCTCAAACGAACTAATTTTTTATTTTTTGAAAATTAGGGAACATCACTCAATTAGATATATCTTGATATCCGTACGATTGGATCGTCGATAAATATTTTACAAAAATAGAAATAAAAATCTATGGAAAGCACTAATTACTAGTACTAGTCAATTTAGTAGTGGTTTGTTAAGATTTCAAACCAAATTAATTTTTTATTTTTTGAAAATATGGGAACATCACTCGATTAGATATATGTTGACATCCATACGGTTGGATCGTCGAAAAATATTTTTACAAAAATTGAAACAATAATCCGTGAAAAGCACTAGTTACTAGCACTAGTCAATTTACTAGTTGTTTGCTAAGATCTCAAACCGAATTAATTTTTTATTTTTTGAAAATTTGGGAACATCACTCAATTAGAGATATCTTGACATTCGTACAGTTGGATCGTCGAGAAATATGTTTAAAAAAATAGAAACAATAATCCGTGAAAGCACTAGTTAATGTTGCTAAGATCTCAAAAGAAATTAATATTTTTATCTTTTTAAAATTTGGAAACATCACTCAATTAGATATATCTTGACATTCTACAGTTGGATCGTCGATAAATATTTTGCTAAAATAGAAATAAAAACCGGTGGAAAATACTAGTTACTAGTACTAGTCAATTTAGTAGTGGCTTGCTAAGATCTCAAACCAAATTAATTTTTTATTTTTTAAAAATTTGGGAACATCACTCAATTAAATATATATTGACATATGTACAGTTGGATCGTTGATAAATATTTTTACACAAATAGAAACAATAATCCGTGAAAAGCACTAGTTACTAGCACTAGTCAATTTACTAGTTGTTTGCTAAAATCTCAAACCAAATTAATTTTTGTTTTGAAAATTTAGGAACATCACTTAATTAAATATATGTTGACATCCGTACGGTTGGATCGTCGATAAATATTTTTAAAAAATAGAAACAATAATCCGTGAAAATCACTAGTTAATATATTAGTCAATTTAGTAGTGGTTTGCTAAGATCGCAAACCAAATTTAATTTTTTTTTTTTTTGAAAAATTGAAAATATTACTCAATTAGATATATGTTGACATCCGTACGGTTGGATCTTCGATAAATATTTTTAAAAAATAGAAACAATAATCCGTGAAAATCACTAGTTAATGTACTAGTCAATTTAGTAGTGGTTTGCTAAGATCTCAAACAAAATTAATATTTTATTTTTTGAAAATTTGAGAACATCACTCAATTAGATATATCTTGACATCCGTACGGTTGGATCGTCGATAAATATTTTACAGAAATAGAAATAAAAATCCGTGGAAAGCACTAGTTAGTAGTACTAGTCAATTTAGTAGTGGTTTGCTAAGATCTCAAACCAAATTAATTTTTTATTTTTTGAAAATTTGGGAACATCACTCAATTAAATATATGTTGACATCCTTATGGTTGGATCGTCGATAAATATTTTTACAAAAATAGAGACAATAATCCGTGAAAAGTACTAGTTACTAGTACTAGTCAATTTACTAGTTGTTTGCTAAGATCGCAAACCAAATTAATTTTTTATTTTTTGAAAATTTGGGAACATCACTCAATTAAATATATATCTTGACATCCTACAGTTGGATCATCGATAAATATTTTATTAAAATAGAAATAAAAACCTGTGGAAAACACTACTTACTAGTACTAGTCAATTTAATAGTGGTTTGCTAAGATCTCAAACCAAATTAATATTTTATTTTTTTGAAAATTTGGGAACATAACTCAATTAGATATATCTTGACATCCGTACGGTTTGATTGTCGATAAATATTTTACAAAAATGGAAATAAAAATCTGTGGAAAGCACTAGTTATTAATATTAGTCAATTTAGTAGTGGTTTGCTAAGATTTCAAACCAAATTAATTTTTTATTTTTTGAAAATTTGGGAAATCACTCAATTAGATATATATTGACATCCGTACAGTTGGATCGTCGATAAATATTTTTATACAAATGGAAACAATAATCCGTGAAAAGCACTAGTTACTAACACTAGTCAATTTACTAGTTGTTTGCTAAGATCTCAAACCAAATTAACTTTTTATTTTTTGAAAATTTGGGAACATCACTAAATTAGATATATGTTGACATCCGTACGGTTGGATCATCGATAAATATTTTTAAAAAATAGAAACAATAATCCGTGAAAAGTACTAGTTGATGTACTAGTCAATTTAGTAGTGGTTTGCTAAGATCTCAAACCAAATTAATTTTTTATTTTTTGAAAATTTGGGAACATCACTCAATTAGATATATCATGCAATCGTTACGGTTGGATCATCGATAAATATTTAATAGAAATAGAAATAAAAATCCGTGGAATGCACTAGTTACTAGTACTAGTCAATTTAGTAGTGGTTTGCTAAGATCTCAAACCAAACTAATTTTTTATTTTTTGACATTTTGGGAACATCACTCAATTAGATATATCTTGACATTCGTACAGTTGGATCGTCAATAAATATTTTTAAAAAATTAGAAATAATAATCCGTGAAAATCACTAGTTAACTTACTTGTCAATTTAGTAGTAGTTTGCTAAGATCTCAAACGAAATTAATTTTTTATAATTTGAAAATTTGGGAGCATCACTCAATTAGATATATGTTGACATCCGTACGATTGGATCATCGATAAATATTTTTAAAAAAAATAGAAACAATAATCCGTGAAAAGCACTAAGTAATGTACTAGTCAATTTAGTAGTGGTTTCCTAAGATCGCAAACCAATTAATTTTTTATTTTTTGAAAATTTGGAAACATCACTAAATTAGATATATGTTGACATCCGTATGGTTGGATCGTCGATAAATATTTTTAAAAAATAGAAACAATAATCCGTGAAAATTACTAGTTAATGTATTAGTCAATTTAGTAGTGGTTTGCTAAGATCTCAAACCAAATTAATTTTTTATTTTTTGAAAATTTGGGAACATCACTCAATTAGATATATCTTGACATCCGTACGGTTGGATCGTCGATAAATATTTTACAAAAATAGAAATAAAAATCTATGGAAAGCACTAATTACTAGTACTAGTCAATTTAGTAGTGGTTTGTTAAGATTTCAAACCAAATTAATTTTTTATTTTTTGAAAATTTGGGAACATCACTCGATTAGATATATGTTGACATCCATACGGTTGGATCGTCGAAAAATATTTTTACAAAAATTGAAATAATAATCTGTGAAAAGCACTAGTTACTAGCACTAGTCAATTTACTAGTTGTTTGCTAAGATCTCAAACCAAATTATTTTTTATTTTTGGAAAATTTGGGAACATCACTCAATTAGATATATCTTGACATTCGTATGGTTGGATCGTCGAGAAATATGTTTAAAAAAATAGAAACAATAATCCGTGAAAGCACTAGTTAATGTTGCTAAAATCTCAAAAGAAATTAATTTTTTATCTTTTGAAAATTTGGAAACATCACTCAATTAGATATATCTTGACATCCTACAGTTGGATCGTCGATAAATATTTTGCTAAAATAGAAATAAAAACCTGTGGAAAATACTAGTTACTAGTACTAGTCAATTTAGTAGTGGCTTGCTAAGGTATCAAATCAAATTAATATTTTATTTTTTGAAAATTTGGGAACACACAATTAGATATATCTTGACATCCGTACGGTTGGATTGTCAATAAATATTTTACTGAAATAGAAATAAAAATCCGTGGAAAGTACTAGTTACTAGTACTAGTCAATATAGTAGTGGTTTGCTAAGATCTCAAACCAAAATAATTTTTTATTTTTTGAAAATTTGGGAACATCACTCAATTAGATATATCTTGACATTCGTACAGTTAGATCGTTGATAAATAATTTTACACAAATAGAAAAAATAATACGCGAAAAGCACTAGTTACTAGCACTAGTCAATTTACTAGTTGTTTGCTAAGATCTCAAATCAAAATAATTTTTTATTTTTGAAAATTTGGGAACATCACTTAATTAAATATATGTTGACATCCGTACGGTTGGATCGTCGATAAATATTTTTAAAAAATAGAAATAATAATCCGTGAAAATCACTAGTTAATGTACTAGTCAATTTAGCAGTGGTTTGCTAAGATCGCAAACCAAATTTAATTTTTTTTTTTGAAAATTTGAAAACATCACTCAATTAGATATATGTTGACATCCGTACGGTTGGATATGCGATAAATATTTTTAGAAAATAGAAACAATAATCCGTGAAAATCACTAGTTAATGTACTAGTCAATTTAGTAGTGGTTTGCTAAGATCTCAAACCAAATTAGTATTTTATTTTTTGAAAATTTGGGAACATCACTCAATTAGATATATCTTGACATCCGTACGGTTGGATTGTCGATAAGTATTTTACAGAAATAGAAATAAAAATCCGTGGAAAGCACTAGTTAGTAGTACTAGTCAATTTAGTAGTGGTTTGCTAAGATCTCAAACCAAATTAATTTTTTATTTTTTGAAAATTTAAGAACATCAATCAATTAGATATATGTTGACATCCTTATGGTTGGATCGTCAATAAATATTTTTACAAAAATAGAGACAATAATCCGTGAAAAGCACTAGTTACTAGTACTAGTCAATTTACTAGTTGTTTGCTAAGATCTCAAACCAAATTAATTTTTTATTTTTTGAAAATTTGGAAATATCACTTAATTAAATATATGTTGATATCTGTACGGTTGGATCGTCGATAAATATTTTTAAAAAATAGAGACCATAATCCGTGAAAATCACAAGTTAATATACTAGTCAATTTAGTAGTGGTTTGTTAAGATCGCAAACCAAATTAATTTTTTATTTTTTGAAAATTTGGAAACATCACTCAATTAGATATATGTTGACATCCGTACGGTTGTATCTTCGATAAATATTTTCAGAAAATAGAAACAATAATCCGTGAAAATCACTAGTTAATGTACTAGTCAATTTAGTAGTGGTTTGCTAAGATCGCAAACCAAATTAATTTTTTATTTTTTGAAAATTTGAAAACATCTCATAATTAGATATATATTAACCTTCGTTGTAATATCCGCAATTTTCGATTTTCGGTAAATTTCTTTTTCCGGACGGAGTCCGTTTTGACGACTCGCTCATGATCGTTTCGTCATTCTGAGAATGATTAATTCTACACTTTTTGACATCCGAGTTCGTTTCGGTATCGTTTTGTTGAGTTCCGTGCTTTTTAGCGACTTTTCCGCGCTTGAGTTCGATTCTTGCGAATCTCGTCCGAAACTGCTGTTTCGAGTTTCCCGCAAGTCCGTTTAACTTTGTTAGACGTGTTGTGAACTTCGGTTTTGTTATTTGATCACGTATCGTGATTTCCGGGCGTTTTGGGCCATTTTGTAATTTCTTGAAAGTTACGGGTATCCGTATCTGTAATTGTTGCCTCGACCCGTTTCTTGGTCGCATATGACTAATTATGGTATTATGTTTTCATTTCGGGCCGTTGATGTTGTCCGCGAACTTTTCGTCGTGTTCGCCTGCGTGCGCTTAAATCGGTCGCCGAGCCTGCGGTTGCGGATCGCCGACGGTTGCGGACTGGCCGGACGATTGGGCACCGCCGGACAGATGCGGGCAGAACCGTAGCGCACGCTATCGCCGGAAGGTCGCTGCGCGCTAACCGGCAGTGTAGCGCACGCTAGCTGGTCGACCAACGACGCCATCGGGCCGGACAAAGGGGGTTTCGAGGTTCTCGACTCGGCCAGATCGGCAGTAGCGACGCCGCCGCTTGGTCGTAGCGCACGCTAACCGGCAGGGTAGCGCACGCCGCCGGCCGACTAGCGACGTTACAGGGTAAGTTTGTTAGTCCAAAGGGCTACCGGACAAAGCCGCTAGCGCGCAAGAAGCTTCCGACCGTAGCGCACGCTAGCGGGAGTCGGGTGGACGAGTCATGGTCGGAAGAATTGGTCGGTGGTGCCGGGTCATGCGGGCCATGGCCGAGAGTGCTCGGCCGATACTGGCCGATAGCGCACGCTAGGCCGGGAAGGCTAGCGCACGCTAGTTCCGGCCCAGTATATATATGACAGACCCGTGATTTTCTCCGACATTTTTCATTTCATTTCTCTTCGGTCCGCGACTGGGGTTTCGGAGGAGACGAAGCCATGTTGTTTAACAACAAATCCATGAAGTTCTTGAGTTCATAATATCAATCAATCGTCCGTTATCATCCTTTGATCCAGCGAATCAAGGTAATCTTCCTTAGAACCTAATTCCGTGAATTTGGGGGTTTTTGCATTTTTGTCCGATTCGTTCCGCGTTGTTGATTAATTCATGATGGGTATGATTAATCTTGGTAGTATTCTCGTGTTTAACATCATTTAATCCATTGTTCTTCGTCGAATCGAAGTATTTTTCTTGATTTCCTTCGAATTGACTTTTCGGGGGATTTGTCCCCGATCTCGTTTTTCATCCGTTTTCGATGGATCGATTATGGTTAAATGATGTTGTTAAACATATTCTATGGATTGTATATCCATATTTCAACTTGGAATTCCATTTTCGGGTTTTGACGGGACGAATCGTGTTCTTGGCCGTTTTGGGGGAAATCCTTGAACCTTCGTCATTTGTTCTTTGAATTCAACGGCTTTGAGTCGTGTTATGAAATTCATTTAATTGTTGTTATTGTAACACCCCCAAAACCATAAGGGAATATTACACGCCGTAGACCCTTTCCACAAGGATCTACCAGGCTAAACATCCATAAACAACTAAATGCTTGCCCAGCCAGGGTCAAACAATAAAATGATACAGACCGATATGGTCACTTACACGTGAATACACAGACCGATGAGGTCACACAACCCAATCGACAAAACTGACTTAAATAACATTACCCATACAGGGGTCGAAATACAATACAGCGGAAGACTGAAATCAACTCTGACAACACAACAAAAATCAAAACAACTCTCGACTCATGATTAGTATCGAAGCTCGTCATCCTCTTGTGCCAATCCTGTGACTGCTCCCCTGAATCTGCATGTACCTGGACGCAAAACAGACATCCACCCCCCGAATACTCGGGGGTTAGTAAAACTCCACTGTTTTACTAGTGCAAGTATCAAACCATACGAAATGTAACAAGCAAGTAGCAACTACGAATTTAATACGGAAATCAATTATCAAAATGTTCCCGAGAAGTTTTAGAATTTCGAACTCAAGTAAGAGATATTTGAAAAGGAACACATCATCTCGGGGATTTTTAAAGCAGAAATTCTTTTGGACCTCGAGTCCCAATTTACAAAACCTTTTCGTAAACATTAGGGCCTTAGCCCGATTCTCGTTTCAAAGCATACTAAATAATATATCAGTATGAGCCCGAGATCCATATTTAAAATGTTACCCGAACAATCACTGCTACACGATCATTGTTCGTACACATCATGTACCGAACTCCGGAGGCCTCGACGGACCTTACCCGACCACACACACCGCTTCGTACACATCATGTACCGAACTCCGAGGCCTCGGGCCGACCCTACCCGGCCACACACACTGGTCGTACACATAATGTACCGACCTCCGGTGGCCTCAACGGACCCTACCCGGCCACAACATCGTTCGTACACATCATGTACCGAACTCCGAGGCCTCGTCAGACCCTACCGGATCACACACTTTGTCCGTACACGTCATGTACCGGACTCCAGAGGCCTCGCCGACCCTACGGATCACACACTTTGTTCGTACACATCATGTACCGAACTCCAGAGGCCTCGTCGACCCTACCGGAACACACACACATCGACACGACACAATTCATAATCATTAAATGTCAAGCCATTCCACATTACACCGAAATGTACAATCAAGTATGTAAACCAAAACAACACAAATATCATGATCATCACAACGACTCTTAACTAACATAACACACATTCGGTACACAATACATTGAACAACCACGTGTACAACCATCTCATATGTACATTGCAATCCTGCACAAATGGCACAACGCCTAACACGTATACCAATATATCACTATTATCACAAAACCTTCAAATTTCGGAAAAAACAACCAACTCAAACGGAACATATTTACGGAGGCAAGCAAAATCGTCATACATATCATACGTAATTACTAGTCACAAGATACAAGTCGTATAATAAGATACTTGCCTTAATAACCGCTACCAAACGCTCCGAAGAACACGGTTCGACCGGGAAGCTCGGACCCCAAAGAAGACAACGAACGGAAGGGTTCCGACTCGAATTCATTGCGAGAAATCTGACCCTAACATCATACCATCAATAAATTAACGAACGAATGAGGAAGAATAATCGTAGAACGCTCGAATTCCCTTTGTGACATTTTATCGAACACTTTCAAGGCGTCGATAAAATACTCAATAAAACGACAAATCCGTGGCAATCCAACCGTGGAATAACAAGGATTTAGATATAATATAGCTTAACAATCATCAATCCATCAATATTCTGAGTTAAAACGGATTAAACGGACAAATCGAACAAAATCCCCAAAACTATATTTTAAGAAAACTTGCCTTGATTCGGTCGATCGGAGCAAGTTATGGAAGGATTAGTCTATGTTATTGTTATGTCAAGAATTAACACCTTCCGACCGGCGATCGCCTAGGAGGTCGGGCGACCAAGTCACTGCCAAGCGTCCAAGGAAGAATCACGGCCACTGATCAGCGACCTAGCCTTAGCCCTACAGACAAGCATGAATCGCCACCAAGGTCCCAGACAAGTCCCGCATCGAGCGATCGACATCCAATACGATCATCTCTCGGCGCCTGGCGACCGACTTCTGGCGACCGACTTATGGACGATCATCACTCAGCGCTTTGCCGATCGACCCTTGGTGACCGACCAATGCCGACCTTCATTGACTGGCCGAGAACGATCCTCGATGTCCAGCTAGAGACGACCGCATCCTAACGATCTGGGCCGATGGCCATCCAGTCGGCCAAGGCCGAGCCACAGGACATCACCCACGTGCAGATCCACAAAAGGCGCTGACAAACCTGTCACTTACCTCACCTACCAACAGGGCCGCAGACCTGCGAAAGGAGTTGGCGGACAAGACATGTGACTACAGCCTGGCGCCTACTGCACCTACTGACAAAGTCCGCCGAAAGTAACAAAGTGGGACCTCCTGTGACAGTACTTCCGGACGCGTGCTGGATCCTCATTGGACCGCACAGCTGGCCACCAGCTGTAGCCTTAGACTTTTGGCAGGCAGCCCATGTGACCTTTAGGACGATCGCCCCATTACATTAAATGCCGAAAGGCGATCGCCCACTAGGAGGAAGGGCACCTCAACCCCTATATAAAGAAGGCAGCCTGCACTTGGATTTCCTCTCGGCATTCTCGCATTTCACACCATACAGAAGCAAATACTTACACTTGGTTAACATCCAACTCTTGGCAACGGCTATCTTTTGGTCTTACTTCTCCCGGCCTATCTCATCCAGCAGATTATCGGCGGGGACGAAGAACACCAAGCTTCGCTCAAGAGCCGGATTAACAGAGTCTTTTTACACTCATTGTATTTAGATTTCTCTCATTAATACTTGTATCCAAGAATATTTGTATTAATAACATCTCGCGAGAGCATTCAAGCCCGGGCCTAACAAACCCGGCAAATCTTGTATTATTTATCTTCTCTCGGAAGTGCTCCCGCAATTGTTGTTTGTTGTCCGTCTTCCAGCAGTATTTAATCTTCGGATAGATATTTTGGGCAACAACAATTGGCGCTAGAAGAAGGGGATCCAACCCTCGATTTTTTATACCTACCGTCCCGAAGAACACTCACTGTTCTCGGGCGTATACTTGAAGTGACACTTACCGCACTTCAAAGAAATCCTTCAAATCATGTCTTCCGCCTCGTCCGAAGAAAGCCGTGACCCGGCCAAACCCCTGTTCCGTCCCGGGCCCGAGCCACGGCCCGATGGTGGAAGGTAGCCGCCGTGATCGAGACGCTCGATCCGCCCACGGACGGCGGCCTGCCTCTCGCTCGATCGGTTCGAACCAAGGAACAGATCGAAGGGGCCCTCGGCCGTCCTACAGAGCGACGGAGTGCTCTCGACGCGCCCCGCTATCGCCTCGGCCGTCCGCCGGAAGTCCAAGCGAAGCTCAAGGCATCAGCCGAGCGACGCTGTGAGGCTCCGTCCGCAAGAAGAGGCGCTCGCCCGGGCACCTCTCGTCTTCGATCGCCCGGGCGGTGACCCGACTGCTACCGGGCGATCCGGCCCCATCTACGAGACGACGGAGTTTGAGTCCGTCACCGTGAGCTCGGCCTACCCGACTCCCGAAGGCGCCCTAGCCGCTCGCTCCTCGCCGACTGCCGAGAGGCCGGCGGCAGCTGAGCCCGAAGATCGGTACACGATCGCCTGCCTCGCTCCCAAAGCCGATCTCGCAAGCGACCAAGCCACGGCAATGGCCGCGATGCAACGTCAACTCAACGACATGAAGGCGCTCCGAATCCAGGGCGGCGCCAAGAAGACGATCGCCGCCAAGCGAGCCGCTCGCGATCGACATCGAGCTCGCCCCGTGCAAAGACAAGATCGCTCCCGCAAACACCCGTGTACGAGGGGCGATCGACCCCAAGTGCACCCGAGGAAGTTCAACATCTACATGACCGGTGCGGGCATCGACGCGACCGGATGCCGAATGTTCCTCCGACGCCTGGACGACCTCGCCCACCGGTGGTACACTTCATTGCCGCCTCGGTCCGTTGGCTCCTTTAACGAGCCGGGCGCACGTCTTCACGGAGTACTTCGCCACCCGGGTCGTCCGGCCAGAAGGTCCCCTTCGCATGATGCAAATCAAGCAGGGAGAAGAAGAGTCCGACTCGGACTACATCGACCGGGTAGACGTAATCATCCTCAATGGCGAGCCCATAAGCGATGAGACCGCCCTCTACGCGGTCCTGGGAGGATTTCAGGGTTTTTCGCCTATGTTCAGGCATCTCACGAAGACCCAACCTACAACCTACGCAGCCTTCCGGGCTAGAGCCGCAGATTTTCTGGCCAGGCAAAGGTTCCTTCTTAGCCTGTGAGCAGCGCGATCGGCGCCCTGACGACGATCTCCCGCCCGATCGTCAACGTCGACCTACGAATAAAGCGATCGGCAGCCGAGCGACGATCGCCAGCCTTCCAGCCCGATCGCCGATCATCACGCTACATCATCAGCAACCCGGTGGACACGATCGCCATCTACAGTCCAGCATATAACATGACGGACTAAGGCATAAGATCGCCTCCACCGCACATCATAAAGCCATGGTCCTGGCAGTCGATGGAACCGGCTGCTTCGGCCATGCAAGGTCCCTTTCGGCCGAGATCGCCCGCCCTTCGTTTAAATACGAGGCCGGCGTAGTCTGAGGGCTCTCCAACATTAATCAGTGGACACATGCCACTACCCCGTCTCAACGTACACCGTCGAGGTCGGCCATCTCCATGGCTGGCCGAGGTGGAAGCAGAGCTAACAAGCCGCGGGCGTGGAGTTGATTCATCCGACGCTGCCCCGCGCAAGGACTCCTCTAGACCAAGACCGCACGCCCTTCGTTTAAATACGAGGCGAGGCGCAGCCTAACAGAGGACCCTCATAATAAAGTGAGTCACGAGACACTCATTGTCTTCGCGCACCAAGACACGGTCATGGGGTCGGTCCATCGATCTCCGCGACTGTGCACGATTCCTCAAACAAAGCGAAACCACCGAGTTTCCGTGGGGGATCGGCCAATGTTGTTTTTGCACGTACAAGACCGAAAGATAGCTAAGCCAATCGACCATGATAGCCCAAGTCCGAAATCATAAGTCAGCTCAGCAAGATCGCTCGTCCTCATCCTTACACGATCGCCAGCAAGAACCACCTCGCCCCATGTCTTCATCATAGGAGCAAGCTGGGGGGCAATTGTTATGTCAAGAATTAACACCTTCCGACCGGCGATCGCCTAGGAGGTCGGGCGACCAAGTCACTGCTGAGCGTCCAAGGAAGAACTGCCGACCGGCGACCAGGCGACCTAGCCTTAGCCCGGCAGACAAGCATGAATCGCCCAGCCGAAGGTCCCAGGACAAGTCCCGGTACCGAGCGATCGACATCCAATACGATCATCTCTCGGCGCCTGGCGACCGACTTCTGGCGACCGACTTATGGACGATCATCACTCAGCGCTTTGCCGATCGACCCTTGGCGACCGACCAATGCCGACCTTCATTGACTGGCCGAGAACGATCCTCGGTGTCCAGCTAGAGACGACCGCATCCTAACGATCTGGGCCGATGGCCATCCAGTCGGCCAAGGCCGAGCCACAGGACAGCACCCACGTGCAGATCCACAAAAGGCGCTGACAAACCTGTCACTTACCTCACCTACCAACAGGGCCGCAGACCTGCGAAAGGAGTTGGCGGACAAGACATGTGACTACAGCCTGGCGCCTACTGCACCTACTGACAAAGTCCGCCGAAAGTAACAAAGTGGGACCTCCTGTGACAGTACTTCCGGACGCGTGCTGGATCCTCATTGGACCGCACAGCTGGCCACCAGCTGTAGCCTTAGACTTTTGGCAGGCAGCCCATGTGACCTTTAGGACGATCGCCCCATTACATTAAATGCCGAAAGGCGATCGCCCACTAGGAGGCAGGGCACCTCAACCCCTATATAAAGAAGGCAGCCTGCACTTGGATTTCCTCTCGGCATTCTCGCATTTCACACCATACAGAAGCAAATACTTACACTTGGTTAACATCCAACTCTTGGCAACGGCTATCTTTTGGTCTTACTTCTCCTACCTATCTCATCCACAGATTATCGGGGACGAAGAACACCAAGCTTCGCTCAAGAGCCGGATTAACAGAGTCTTTTTACACTCATTGTATTTAGATTTCTCTCATTAATACTTGTATCCACGAATATTTGTATTAATAACATCTCGCGAGAGCATTCAAGCCCGGGCCTAACAAACCCGGCAAATCTTGTATTATTTATCTTCTCTCGGAAGTGCTCCCGCAATTGTTGTTTGTTGTCCGTCTTCCAGCAGTATTTAATCTTCGGATAGATATTTTGGGCAACAACATGGCGCACTGCGAGCTAGCGCGAGGTGCGCGAGTGAAGAGCCTGTCCATCTGGGGATGGTGCCGTATGTGTTTGGCCACGATCGTTTTGTGTGCGTGAGGCAATACAGTGTGCGGAAAGAAATATTCTTCCCCAGCACGAGGACATGCTGTGATTTGGGTGGGGGAGGATGTCACGACCCGATATGTCGTGTCCGTGTTGACCGTCCAAATGAGGCGTGCCTTCTGGTTAGCTTGCCACAAGTGGGGTAAAGGGGGCGACATTGGCGTTAAGACGTTGTTTGCCCGGATGCATCGGTCTGGCCGAGTCAGGCATGCCGACCCGGTTTAGTCCGTAGAGCTTGTCGCTAGTCGAGGACTTGACTATGAAGGGGATCGTTGCTGGTAGGGCACAACTGGTCGGGACTAATGCCGTCTCCCTGATGAGCCCATGGCAGGGCGAAACCAGTTGGCCTGCTATGAGGGATAGGCTGGTCCCGGGGTGTGAGGGCCCCTAGGACGCCGCACGGGCTTCGGAACTCCCGTCCCGTGACACGCGGTCGGCTACGTACGTAAGGACCCGCCGGTTACGTACGTAACTGGACGGCAGGTCTCGGCCTATATAAGGCCTGGACCGAGTCATCTGCTCATTTCTTCATTTTTCTTTGTTCCTTCCGCGATTTCTTCAGCAAAGATGATGGTTTTGAGTATAATCAACTTATAACAGCATGTTTTGGAAGTTGGAATCATGGATTAACATCATCCTCCACCCGGATCGAAGGTAAGAACACATGAACTTTTGGTTTATGGATGTTCTTGAGGTTTCTTGGTGTTTTGGCCGATTTGCTTTGTTTTGATTCAGATTATTGATAGAACTTGATTGTATACTCGTAATCATTCATTACTCTTGAAGTTTTGTGGAATGAATTTGAGTATTTCTTTGAATAATCGATTGAATTGGACTATACCTTCAAAGTGTTTGATGAAATGTCTCAATGAGTAGAACTTGGAAAATTCTACACGTTTTCGTATGAATGATGGTTGAATTGATATTGTTGTGATGATTCTTGGTATTTACGAGAATTTTGTTAAGGGAAGATAATGAATTGGTGATCAAATGATTCGATTATGTTGTTATGATTATGGAATCATAGTATTCTCGATGTTCTTGGTAGATTGTTGCGATTCATGATGTTATGAGAAGTATACATGCTGAAGACATTGTTAGGACCATTGAACACCGAATTTCGGCTTGTGTTCGTATTGTTAAGAGTTGATACGGTTGGTTTCGTATGATCGAGATATCTTGAACCATCGAGTTTGATTAGTTGGTCATTTCGGTTGTTGATTGTTATTGAACGTATCGTTAATTGATTATTGCATTAGGTTGCGTTTAGTGATCGTTGAAGTTAACCGTTGTGCTGCGGAGCTTGTAGACGAAGACGGAGGGATTGATAGCGGCTTCGTCGAATTGGTATCAAGGCATGTTATGCTTGCTAAGTTCATAATGTTAATAAATGGTTTCGTTTTCATTTCATTTATGATTCATATAGCAATGCTATTATGGAATATATGAATTGTCGGAATGGTGGTATGTATGGTATATTTGGACTAAGATAAATCATAATGTATATGATTTTAAGGATGTCTAGTGGGAATGGGGAACGTGAATTATAATTTGGTCTATTGCATGAGAAGTTGTATATCAAGGATTGTTGTCGTGTCGATGTTGAACTCGGGATGGTGGTTGGGTATTAGTTATGGACTGTACATCATTTTGGATTGTCGGATAAATCATGTATTCGTTTAGGGCGGTTGGTCGTGGAAAGGTTAGCGTCTCCAGCTTGAGGTAAATTAATATTGTTAGATTATGATAATCATCATGTTGCATTATTGCATGTGTATGTTGATATTTCATGCGGTGAATGTGCACCATTGTTTGTTACGTTTTGTAATGTGCTCTTCCTTTGAGCTGTGATCTGTTGGGCCGATGTGTTAGGGGATAAGACCTATATGGCACCTATGTTCCGGGGTATTCCTGTGTGGATACTTTCGTGACCCTTGGTTGCGACCTTGGGGTATTTTGTGATTACATGAACTGTGTTAAGGGATAAGACCTATATGGCACCTATGTTCCGGGGCATTCCTGTGAGATGCTTCCGTGACCCTTGGCTGCTGCCTTGGAGTTTATGTGTTAATATTATATGCATTGTGGAGCATGATGTGGACTGTTGTCTGGTGGAAATACGACATTGTGGTCGTGTCGGTCTTTCATGATCGAGTTACTATTGCTCTTTTGGGAAGTCTTCTGATCCTTGATGGATATGCGATTCTTTGAGATTTGTTGTCATGTTGTATCGTGGCATATCTGGAGTCAGATACGTTCTGACCGTTCATGTGTAGGATTTTCGGGACGGGCACGTGTAGCATGTGTTGGTTTCGACCTCATATTAAACCGTGCACACGATACGTACTTCGTGAGGCTGATTAGGTACGAGACCAGACGTGTATTGATCAATACCGTGGTTGGATTATACACGGACACATGTCCGGATCGAGCGTATCGTGACGTCCATCTTGAGTCTTATTGATTGGTCGTTCACAGTCCATGTATAATTGGATTTGTTCGATATTCGGGTTGTCTTTGAAATCCCGTATATATGATTTGTATATAGTTGACGATTTTATTCTCTCGTGTATCTGTCACCGTTGAACCTTTAATAATCTCGTTCGGAGTTACCATATCGATGGTCAACTCATTTGCTATCGATTCTTTATTAATCTCGTTTGGGCTTCACCCTGTCATTGGTAATCTCGTTCGTTATTGATCCTTATTGATTCCGTTTGGGAGTTGTCTCACCGTTGGTATTCGTGGTTATTAGTCCTTGATTGATGTTATTGGAGTTTACCGTGTCGCCGGTATTATCGGTTGTCGATTCCTTATTGCTCTTGTTGGAGTTTACCATATCGTTGGTATTCTCGGTTGTTGGTCCTTATTGATCTTGCTAGAGTTTACTGTGTCGTCAGTATTCTTAGTTGTTGACCCTTTATTGATCTTATTGGAGTTTATCGTACCGTTGGTATTTCTGCTTGTCGACTCTTTTGATCTTGTTATTGATTCTTCATTAATCCTTACCGTGTCATCGGTATTCTCGGTTATTGATTCTTCGTTGATCCTTACCGTGTCATCGGTATTCTCGGTTGTCGAACTTTTATTGATCTTGTTGGGATTTGCCGTATTATCGGTATTCTCGGTTATTGATTCTTCCTTGATCTTGTTGGAGTTACCATATCATGGCATTCTCGTTCGTGGTTGATCCTTTGTCGATCTTGTGTGGAAATATCATGTCATTGATATTTCCGTTGTGATGCATTAATTGTTTATCATTATTGACTATGTCAACATTCGTGTTTTGCATTGATATTCGGGACTTGCTATTGTCTCGGAACAGTTGGATTACAGGTGTGCCATGTGATATCGGTTTTATCAGGATTGGGATCCGATTGTGCGACCCAGCCGACAGAGTTAGTCTTGGCCAGATCATTCTATAATTGAGATATGATAAGTTTGGGAATTTTGGTATCGTTTTGGTTACAGTACAGGTGGTTACTTTTGAGTTCGTTCATTACTTAAGGACACGAGGCGTGTGATAAGGTAAGAATTGATTGTTATGGTTGTGACAGGTTGGTAAGGTTATTTCGGTA
Organism: Orobanche coerulescens; assembly: GCA_033398695.1. NCBI lineage: Eukaryota > Viridiplantae > Streptophyta > Magnoliopsida > Lamiales > Orobanchaceae > Orobanche > Orobanche coerulescens. The sequence goes on from CM065809.1 coordinate 95,207,206, forward strand.
AGATTACATGGGGAATGTTCTTACTCTGTAGACTACATTGATATGTAATTGTTTTTGTGATGTGATCGTTATCATTGTTGAGTATTATGGCTGACCCCGTCGTGGGCTTTATCTTTTAGGTACTCGGAGTTCGAGCTAGTAGCGGTCGTGAAGGGATGAGCTTTCCGGTGATACTGGCTATGGCGTGGTTGTTGGGATTCGAGTGTTCTTTCTGGTTTTTGTAATTCCACTACAAATATATTTAATTATGTTTTTATCCGCTGCGTGGTATATTTTAAAATGGCTTTCGGTATTCTTTGAACTGTGTTGTATCCGCTGCGTGTGTGTGTTCTTTCAAAGGGCCTTTTGGCATTTTTAATGTTTGCGAAAATGATTTTAGCCTTGTGGGTTCCAATATGGGCCCCACGGCGCTGTAATATTCGCGGTCGGTTTTGGGGGTGTTACAAAACTGCATGTACCTGGACGCAAAACAGACATCCACCCCCCGATTACTCGGGGGTTAGTAAAACTCCACTGTTTTACTAGTGCAAGTATCAAATCATATGAAAAGTAACGAGCAAACATTAATCAAGAATCAAACACGGTATTTAAGTATCAAATTATTCCCGGGGGGTTTAATACGTAAATTTAAGCTATGAAGCATTTCAAAAAATAAGTTCATCACCTCGGGAATTTTGGAATTCCAAAACCTTTAAAACTCTAAGTCCTGGTTCACCAAACCTTTCAAAAGAAGGGTTGAGGGCTTTAATCGAAATCTTGTTTCATAAATCAATAGTTCACAATACGGAAAACATTTACTCAAGCTTAGGACTCGGTCCAACATTCATTTTCATGAAAATTTTCCTTTCAAAACTTTGATTTGAAAATAAACATGTTCATGACATCGTGATCGAGTGTCACGTGTCTCCGTAGGTTCAACAACCCGCACGGACTACACCACGCACAAATAGCCAATCATAACCAATTCCGACACCGTGATCCACTGTCACATGTCTCCGTAGGTTCAACAACCAACACTGACTATATCAATCACAATAATCACACACACAGTTCCAACACCGTAGTCCACTTCCACGTGTCACCGTAAGCCCCGTCGAGCTCACGCGGTTGGACGCACTGTGCCCGAAACTCATGGTCCACTGCCATGTGTTATCGTAGGCCTCGTCAGACCATCACGATTGGACCTCAGTACCTCACTAAGTTCTGACCCCGTAGTCCACTGCCAAGAGTCCTCGTAGATCCCGTCGAACCATCACGAGTGAACATAGCGGTCACACACATATTTGTAATATCCGCATTTTTCTTTCCCTTGTATTTTTATTTTCGGTGTATTTCTCGATTGTAGCGACCCTCGTGTATCCTTCAGTGTAACTTTTCCATCATCTATTGATCTGATTCTCGTAATTGTTGTGCGGAACCGCCGTTTCGGGGTTGCCGTGGATCCATTCTATGCTATGATGCGTTTTGAGGTGTTCCGTTTGATGTTTCGTTCGTATTCTGGTGTTGTGGACCGTTTATGTTCCGTACCTAGCGCACGCTAATTTTTCTGCATAGCGCACGCTAGAAGTCCCTTTGTAGCGCACGCTACGTTTACTTCGTAGCGCGCGCTAGCGAGTTAGCCCTGGGAGTGGCAGTTCAGCTCCCAGCCCTCTGGACTATCGGATTAGCGCACGCTACCTTGTCTAGCGCACGCTAATGTCGGGAGACTAGCGCACGTTAAGTTGTTCAGTAGCGCGCGCTAGCGTGACTGTCCAGTACTGGACAGTTTACTACTGAACTCGATCAGGTGCTAGTTAGTGCACGCTACGCTTGTATGGTAGCGCACGCTAACGGATCAGGTGGGTTCTGGACAGTTTGTCACTGGACTCGACTGATGTCCAGGTAGCGCACGCTATTGGTCGATAGCGCGCGCTACCGAGAGGTTATTAGCGCACGCTACGTTTCGAGTAGCGCACGCTAACGGCCAAAAATCTGGCTACTGGACTGGGACGCTAACGGTAGGGTTTGGAATTTTATCCCGTTAGCGCACGCTAACCTTGAGGTTTTAGCGTGCGCTAACACTCCCTGGCTATATAAACCAGGGAGTTGACCGAGATAAACATAAATCCTCACTTCTTCCTCTCTCCGCGGCGAAGGCGATTCCGGGGCGATCTTCTTGGCGATTTCTTCTTCCAATCATCTCATCCAACATCTTTCTTGAGTTCTTGGAGTATTATAACAACATCAACACGAATCTTTCATCCTAATCCACGGTAAATCTCTTAGAACCCTACTTTTGGATAATTTGGGGGTTTTGGGATTTTCTTCCGATTCGTTCCGTTTTGTTGGTGGATTCATGATGAATATGATTAATCTTGTTGATATCATTAGTTTTCCTACGGATTCATGGTATATTTTCATAGCTTTCCGAAATCGAGAGGGTTTGGTTGTGGTCCGCCCTCGTTGTTATTTTTATTCGATTATACATGAATCGTAGGCGGGTTTCCGGGTGTATTCCATTTCCATAATCGTTTAGAAGTGGTTGTGATTGTGCTATTCGAATCGTTAGGTTCATTTTCGTCGGTTCCTCGCGGTCATGCTTGATTCTTCCGTTCCGTTCGTGTCACCGTCTATTTAATCGAGGCAAGTATCCTTATGAACTTACAATCTTGACATAGTAGTATTGTATGATAAATGGTGTGTGTGTGTATGCTCACTACGGGTTAGATCCGACGGGGTCTCGGTAGGGGTCCACAGAGACGTGGATCGACGAGCTTGCTTTTAACCACTACGGGTTAGATCCGACGGGGTCTCGGTAGGGGTCCACAGAGAAGTAGATCGACGGTTAATTGTGGTGCATTTTACAAATGTGATTTGATATTGGTATTTCCGGAAATGAGTGCTTTGGAACTATGCTTTTCTTTATTGCATGCATTTACTATATGTGTAAGATGTAAGTTGTTCATCTGGTTACTTGTATTAGCGTAATGGCTAACCCCTCTGGGGACCCGTTTTGGGGAAATTCGTTTTATGAATTTCAGGTCAGGTTCATCGAGACGAGCGGGCGCTGGACCAGTACACGGATGATGACCGTGCGTGATGATTGTGCACGAGTGACGTCTTAGTGTCTTTTATCTTTTCATCTTTTGTGGTCTTTGAACTAATAGTAGTACTCGATTACTTAAGAGTTCTTGTTCGCCCGGATTGTATTGTTGCCTATTATGTTTGTGTTGGTTGATGATGTTATGTTTGACCGGTTGAACCGGGTGGATTATTCTGTTTTGCGTCTTTATGACGTGGTGTTATTTTGTCGTTTCTGTGAGTTGATGAGTATGATGCTATTCAGCCTGGTGGGTCCCACATAGGGATTCACGGCGCTGTAATGTACCTCGAATATCTTGAGGGTGTTAGAGAAAATGGTATCAGAGCCCTAGGTTTATGGATACCTAGGCTTGTCGGTTTATTGGGTCTTGTGGTGTTTTGTTTTGCACATCATCGTCACGCTGTCATGATTCTAGATTTACCAAAGGTCCGTAAGTTTTCCTTCCTCTGTTCATTAATTCCTTGTATCGCACTTTGATTCTCGACTTGTGATTGTTCTTTTCTTGTAATCGACCCTCGTATGGCTTTTGCTACTTATTTAACTCCAGTATGGATGCCGGAAGAGGTCGTGGTCGCGGTCGTGGTCGTGGACGCGCCGGGACGTGGGGCGCCGGTGGCGGCCACGCCGCAGCTTTCTTCGAGCCGGCAGATCGCGGCCGTCATAGCCATGCTTCTTCTCAGAGCGTGCCGACTTCGTATTGCGGCCGTTAGGCAAAAATGGTGAACCAAATGGCGGCGATAGCTCAGCGGTTCGTAACCCGGATCGTGCCCACGCCAATCGGGCGAGCGGATCGTTGGCTCCAAGATGTTATCAAGATGCATCCTCCTCGGTGGGAGCTTCGACCCGATTGGCCGGGAAGGGTGGATCAAGGAGATATCTAAGGTCTTCGTTGCCACTAATCGTCCCGAGGACCGTAAGGTCCCTATTGCTCAATACTTTCTCACAGGGACGCTACGATCGGTGGGAGGCCGTTGGGCCCAAATATCATGCTTCGTGGGCTGAGTTTCAAGAATTGATGGAGATGAATATTGCCGTTGCCGGTCCGATGTGCTCGGGTACATGCTCTTTATGATGCTCAACCGCGGATATCCCCGTATCTCAAGCTATTGCTGATTTTAACAAGGAGTTGGGTTATGTGAAGACCCAAGTTGTCGAGGAGAGCGACAAAATTTTCCATTTTTCCAGATCGATGAAGTTGTCGATTCGGGACTATATGTCGGGCTCGTATGCACCACCTTGAAAGATTACCAGAAAGGTGGCCCTTGCTTACGATATGTCCGTGACGGCGAGTGAGGCGGCCCGCGAGAGTAAGAAACATAAGTCCGCTGGAACTTTTCGGGCCACAAGGGTGGGGGTCACAGAGATCCCAATCTGCTAACTTCCGCGGCGGTGGTCCGGCCTGCTCACTGGGGTCCTCGTGGAACTACCAAGTGCTCCTTTCCGTGATGTGAAGTGTTTCAATTGTGGTCGTACAGCCACGTCGGTCGTACTTGTTTGAGCCCTTTATCGACGTGTAATCGCAGTGGCCACCGGGCCACAAGGTCGCTCATGTCCGAGAGGGAGAGAATTCTTGGTGCCCGGGCTTCCATTCCAGCGCCTAGGGAACCAAGTGTGAATCGAGGATCGTTTGCTCCTCAATCTCCGCCGAGTGCTAGTCGGGGAAGAGGTCGGGTCAGCCCTCTAAGGGGAGCTTCCGGTGTCGGCTCGGCCCACTGCGTGTCTATGAGATGCGGAGAGCCGATGACCCAAAGCTACCGTGGCGATGTGTACCGTTTATATTCTTTCTCATCCTCGTTGTGCTTTTCGATTCGGTGCTACGCATTCGTTCATATCTTTGGATTGTGTGCGCCGTTTGAGTCTCGACTGTTTGATGCCTTGTGAACCCTTCATCGTTAAGCTTCCTAGCGGTGATAGGATCGTTGGTGATCGGGAGGTTCGAGACTGCTCGACTTATTTGTGAGAGGACTTGGCCCTCTAATCTTATTGTTGTGAGTATCGAGGGTGAGGATTTGATTCTTGGGGATGATTGGCTCGAGCGGCATGGTGCGATCATGAACTACCGCACGAGAATCATCACTATGTTAGCCGAGGACGGATCGAGCACTCTTTCGCGGGGCGAAAGAGGGGAAACCAAATTGCTATTAACGCCTTGAAGGCGATGAGACTCCGCGAAAGGGGTGTGCGGCTATTGGTGCTACGCCTTGCAGGCAGAGAGTGGTGGAGTCGAGCTTTCGTCGATTCCAATCGTTAGCGAGTTTCCTGATGTATTTCCTGACGAGTTACCGGGATTGCCACCGGATCGTGAGGTCGAGTTTGCTATAGAGTTAGAGCCAGGCGCGGCTCCTATTTAGAAGGCGCCCTATCGCATGGCACCATCAGAGATGTCCGAGTTGAAGAAGCAGTTGAGTGAGCTTCTTGAGTCGGGGTATGTTCGACCGAGCGCCTCGCCATGGGGCGCACCGGTCCTGTTTGTGCGGAAGAAGGATGGTTCACTACGTTTGCGTATCGACTATCGCGAACTAAACAAGGTGACCATCAAGAACAAGTATCCTTTGCCGAGAATTGATGACTTGTTCGATCAGTTGCAGGGAGCTGCGGTGTTCTCGAAAATTGATTTGAAATCGGGGTACTATCAGCTCCAGGTGAGAGAATCCTATGTGCCGAAAACAGCTTTTCGAACGAGATACGGACATTATGAGTTCGTAGTTATGCCTTTCGGGTTAACTAATGCGCCGGCGGTGTTCATGCAGTTGATGAACAAAGTCTTTATCAAGTATTTGGATAAGTGTGTCGTCGTCTTTATTGACGATATTCTTATTTATTCGAGGAGTGAGGAAGAGCATGCCCATCATTTGCGGGTAGTATTAGACATTTTGAGGACCGAGCAATTCTATGCAAAGTTCTCGAAATGTGAGTTCTGGCTGAAGGAAGTGATGTTTTTAGGTCACGTGATTTCAGCCGAGGGGGTTCGTGTGGATCCTCAGAAGATTGAGGCAGTGTTGGATTGGGCACCGCCCAAGAATGTGAAGGAGCTCCGTAGTTTCTTGGGTTTAGCTGGCTACTATCATAGGTTCGTCGAGGGTTTCTCGAAACTGGATCGGCCACTTACGCAGTTGCTCCAGAAATCCGAGAAGTTCGTCTGGAATGACGAGAGGCAGTCGAGTTTTGAGGTACTGAAGAAGCGCTTGACTTCAGCCCCGGTTTCGGCGTTGCCATGTGGCAACGAGGGTTTCGCCATTTATAGCGATGCTTCGGGTCAGGGTCTTGGGTGCGTATTGATGCAGCACGGCAAGACCATTGCCTATGCGTCGAGACAGTTGAGGCCGTATGAGCTGAACTACCCTACTCATGATTTGGAGTTAGCGGCAGTCGTTTTTGCGCTAAAGATTTGGCGTCACTATCTTTTTGGATCTACATGTCAGATTTTTACCGATCATAAAAGTCTGAAATACATATTTACTCAGCGAGAGTTGAATATGAGGCAGAGGAGGTGGTTAGAGTTGATTAAGGATTATGACCTCGAAATCCTTTATCATCCAGGCAAGGCGAACGTCGTGGCCGACGCCTTGAGTCGGAAACCGGTTGCGTCATCTTTGATCGATGAAATTAAGCTGAAGCAAACAGAGGATCCGATGATTACTCAAATCCGAGAGAACGTTCCTAAAGGAAAGTCTCCTGGGTTTGTGATTTACGAGGATGGTGTTTTGAGATTCCAGAGTCAGCTTTTTGTGCCGAACGACTCAGAGTTGAGGCAGAGTATTTTACGGGAGGCCCATGCTACACCTTATTCCATTCATCCTAGTTCGAGTAAGATGTACAAGGACCTGAGAAGAAATTTCTGGTGGAATTATATGAAGGAGGAGGTCGCACAGTTTGTAGCGAGATGTTTGACTTGTCAGCAGGTCAAAATTGAGCATCAGCGACCGGCTGGGTTATTGTAGTCACTTCCCGTTCCGGAATGGAAATGGGAAGATATATCGATGGATTTCGTTACAAGTTTGCTGAGATCGAGGTCGGGCATGAATATGGTATGGGTGATTGTTGATCGTCTGACCAAGTCGGCACATTTTCTGGGCATCAAGGACACTTGGGGCCCGGAGAAGTTGGCTCGTGTGTTTATCGTGCAGATTGTCAGACTTCACGGTACTCCAAAGTCTATTGTTTCGGATCGTGATGGCCTTTTTGTATCGCACTTTTGGCAGGCAGTGCATAAGGCGTTGGGTACCCGTTTGCATTTGAGTACCTCTTTTCATCCCCAGTCAGATGGACAGTCGGAACGCACTATATAGACATTCGAGGATATATTGCGTGCTTGTGCCCTCGATTGGAGTAGCGATTGGGAGGAACATTTGCCATTGATCGAATTCACGTACAACAACAGTTGGCACGCGTCGATTCGGATGGCACCGTATGAGGCACTTTATGGGCGGCGATGTCGATCACCAATTTGTTGGAATGAGACGTCCGATTTAGTCGGGACCGAGCCGGGCGTCATTTTAGAGACGAGGCGGAAGATAGAAGTAATTCGAGAACAGATGTTGACTGCCGAGAGTCGACAGAAGTCGTATGCCGACGTCCGTCGCCGACCTTTGGAATTCGAGGTGGGAGACCACGTTTTGCTAAAGGTGTCGCCGACGAAGGGAGTTTTTCGTTTCGGGAAGAAGGGGAAGTTGAGTCCGAGATTTATTGGACCCTTTGAGATTCTCGAGCGAGTCGGCAAGTTGGCATACCGTTTGGCGTTACCTCCAGCCTTGAGTCATGTTCATAGCGTTTTTCATGTTTCCCAGCTGAGGAAATATGTCCCGGATCCTAGTCACGTCATCGATTCTGGTGAGATTGATGTCGCCGAGGATGTTACTTTTGAAGAGCGTCCTTTGAAGATTTTGGAGCATCGTGAGAAACGATTGAGGTATAAGACCATACCTTTGGTCAAGGTGCAGTGGTCGAGACGCGGTGTCGAGGAGGCAACTTGGGAAACCGAGGATATCATGCGTGCTAGGTACCCCGAGTTGTTTGTTTCTTAAGTTTCGGGACGAAACTTATTTTTAGAGGGGTAGAATGTAATATCCGCATTTTTCTTTCCCTTGTATTTTTATTTTCGGTGTATTTCTCGATTGTAGCGACCCTCGTGTATCCTTCAGTGTAACTTTTCCGTCATCTATTGATCTGATTCTCGTAATTGTTGTGCGGAACCGCCGTTTCGGGGTTGCCGTGGATCCATTCTATGCTATGATGCGTTTTGAGGTGTTCCGTTTGATGTTTCGTTCGTATTCTGGTGTTGTGGACCGTTTATGTTCCGTACCTAGCGCACGCTAATTTTTCTGCATAGCGCACGCTAGATGTCTCTTTGTAGCGCACGCTACGTTTACTTCGTAGCGCGCGCTAGCGAGTTAGCCCTGGGAGTGGCAGTTCAGCTCCCAGCCCTCTGGACTATCGGATTAGCGCACGCTACCTTGTCTAGCGCACGCTAATGTCGGGAGACTAGCTCACGTTAAGTTGTTCAGTAGCGCGCGCTAGCGTGACTATCCAGTACTGGACAGTTTACTACTGAACTCGATCAGGTGCTAGTTAGCGCACGCTACGCTGTATGGTAGCGCACGCTAACGGATCAGGTGGGTTCTGGACAGTTTGTCACTGGACTCGACTGATGTCCAGGTAGCGCACGCTATTGGTTGATAGCGCACGCTACCGAGAGGTTATTAGCACACGCTACGTTTCGAGTAGCGCACGCTAACGGCCAAAAATCTGGCTACTGGACTGGGACGCTAACGGTAGGGTTTGGAATTTTATCCCGTTAGCGCACGCTAACCTTGAGGTTTTAGCGTGCGCTAACACTCCCTGGCTATATAAACCAGGGAGTTGACCGAGATAAACATAAATCCTCACTTCTTCCTCTCTCCGCGGCGAAGGCGATTCCGGGGCGATCTTCTTGGCGATTTCTTCTTCCAATCATCTCATCCAACATCTTTCTTGAGTTCTTGGAGTATTATAACAACATCAACACGAATCTTTCATCCTAATCCACGGTAAATCTCTTAGAACCCTACTTTTGGATAATTTGGGGGTTTTGGGATTTTCTTCCGATTCGTTCCGTTTTGTTGGTGGATTCATGATGAATATGATTAATCTTGTTGATATCATTAGTTTTCCTACGGATTCATGGTATATTTTCATAGCTTTGCGAAATCGAGAGGGTTTGGTTGTGGTCCGCCCTCATTGTTATTTTTATTCGATTATACATGAATCGTAGGCGGGTTTCCGGGTGTATTCCATTTCCATAATCGTTTAGAAGTGGTTGTGATTGTGCTATCTGAATCGTTAGGTTCATTTTCTTCGGTTCCTCGCGGTCGTGCTTGATTCTTCCGTTCCGTTCGTGTCACCGTCTATTTAATCGAGGCAAGTATCCTTATGAACTTACAATCTTGACATAGTAGTATTGTATGAGAAATGGTGTGTGTGTGTATGCTCACTACGGGTTAGATCCGACGGGGTCTCGGTAGGGGTCCACAGAGACGTGGATCGACGAGCTTGCTTTTAACCACTACGGGTTAGATCCGACGGGGTCTCGGTAGGGGTCCACAGAGACGTGGATCGACGGTTAATTGTGGTGCATTTTACAAATGTGATTTGATATTGGCATTTCCGGAAATGAGTGCTTTGGAACTATGCTTTTCTTTATTGCATGCATTTACTATATGTGTAAGATGTAAGTTGTTCATCTGGTTACTTGTACTAGCGTAATGGCTAACCCCTCTGGGGACCCGTTTTGGGGAAATTCGTTTTATGAATTTCAGGTCAGGTTCATCGAGTCGAGCGGGCGCTGGACCAGTACACGGATGATGGCCGTGCGTGATGATTGTGCACGAGTGACATCTTAGTGTCTTTTATCTTTTCATCTTTTGTGGTCTTTGAACTAATAGTAGTACTCGAGTACTTAAGAGTTCTTGTTCGCCCGGATTGTATTGTTGCCTATTATGTTTGTGTTGGTTGATGATGTTATGTTTGACCGGTTGAACCGGGTGGATTATTCGCTTTGCGTCTTTATGACGTGGTGTTATTTTGTCGCTTCGTGAGTCGATGAGTATGATGTCGTTTCACTCGGTGGGTCCCATATAGGGATTCACGGCGCTGTAATGTACCTCGAATATCTTGAGGGTGTTACAATATTCACATTCCCATTCACATTTCATACAACAATGAACACAGTTAATCAATCACGTTGATCACCACAAAATCGTACATCGCACGCACATAACACACTCTCAACACTCTCAACAACTGTCATCAATCAACGCCACACAACCAACATAACATAAGATCGGTATGCAATACATTGCACGAACAAGTGTACAACCATCCCATATGTACGTCGCAAACCTACACAAATGGCACAACACCTAACACGTATACCAATATAACACTATTATCACAAAGCCTTCAAATTTCGGAATACACAACTAATTTAAATGGAACATATTTACGAAGGCAAACAAAATCATCATAAGTTTCATACGTGATTACTAGTCGCAAGATACAAGCCGTATAATAAGATACTTGCCTTAATAACCGCTACCGAATGCTCCGAAGAACACGGTTCAACCGGGAAGCTCGGACCCCAAAGAAGGCAACGAACAAAAGGGTTCCGACTCGAGTTCTTCACAAGAATTTCGACCCTAACATCATATAATTAATAAATCAACGATCATATGAGGAAGAATAATCATAGAACGTCCGAAAACCCCTCTATGACATTCTATCGGACACCTTCAAGACGTCGATCAAGAACTCAACCAAAACAACGAATCGTTACGATCCAACCATGGAATAATAAGGGAAATGATATAATACATCTAAATAATCATCAATCCATCACAATCCTACGTTAAATCGGATTAAACGGATGAAAAAAACCAAAATACCCAAATTCCCCAAGACTAGGTTTCTAGATAATCTGACCTGATTCGCTCGATCAAAGGATGTTATAGGATGGATAAATGATGATATGAACTCCAAGAATTCATGGATTTAACACCTGACAACATCCATCCATGATCATCAAAGCTCCAGCCGCAGAAGAGGATGAAACAAGTGAGAAAAATGATGAAAAACCTGTCTGCTGGGTCTTAAATACACAGCCTGCCGGACGCCTTACGTACGTAATCGGCCATGGCTTACGGCCGTAACCGGCCATGGCTGAGCCTACTGCCCAAAAATGCCGGCAGCATTACGTACGCAACCAGCCAAGGCTTACGTACATAACCGGCCTTACGTACGTAACTGCTGGGCCCTTCCGGCCATAACTCGACCAGGGCTGGCCTGGCCCCAACATGCCCGGCCATGACTCGGCCGGGGCTAACTCCGATGGCCTGGACGACCCCGAAACCCGAACCTGAATACGAATCGAAGATACAGTTACGAAGTACTCGAAAAGACAAATTCGTGCACTAAGAGAACACACGATTCCGACCACCCGAAGGCTCGAGATTCGAAAACGGAAAGTAATTACCCCAAACTTTGGGAAATTACGAAAATGGCCCAAAACATACGAAATACACGATACACGATCGAAGAACCAAACCAAGGCTCGCAACATGAATAATAACATTAAATGAACTTACGAGGAACTTGAAACAAATTTTGGGATGAGATTCGCAAAAATCGAACTCAAGTACGGAAAAGCCGCTTAAGAACACGAAACTCAACAAAACGATACCGAAACGAACTCGAACGTCAAAAAGTGCAGAATTAAATATTCTCAAAATGACGAAATGGTCACAAGCGAGTCGTCAAAAAGGACTCCCGCCGAAAAAACAAAAATTACCAGAAATCGAAATTGCGGATATTACAGTTAGTGACGACACCAAATCTGAGAGGACGAATAGTGAATGCGCAGAGGAGAGATGAAGCATTCGAGAAACTACGTATGAGAATCAGATTAGATAACCCAGGAAGTTACCGCGAAGCGGCTGATAACGCAATTATATTCAAAGAGAGAATATGTGTCCCACATGATGAGGAATTAAGGAATGAGATTATGAGTGAGGCTCATGATACTCCCTATACCGCTCACCCCGGAAGTACCAAGATGTACCAAGACCTGAAGAGAAATTTCTGGTGGGACGGTATGAAATGGGATGTAGCTTCTTTTGTCGAGGGGTGTTTGGCTTGTCAGCAAGTGACAGCACTACACCAACGACCTTACAGGAAGTCCGAGTTGTCCAAGTGACAGCACTATAGAGTTAGAGCCGGGCGCGGCTCCTATTTCGAAGGCGCCCTATCGCATGGCACCATCAGAGATGTCCGAGTTGAAGAAGCAGTTGAGTGAGCTTCTTGAGTCGTGGTATGTTCGACAGAGCGCCTCGCCATGGGGCGCACCGGTCCTGTTTGTGCAGAAGAAGGATGGTTCACTATGTTTGCGTATCGACTATCACGAACTAAACAAGGTGACCATCAAGAACAAGTATCCTTTGCCGAGAATTGATGACTTGTTCGATCAGTTGCAGGGAGCTGCGGTGTTCTCGAAAATTGATTTGAAATCGGGGTACTATCAGCTCCGGGTGAGAGAATCCGATGTGCCGAAAACAGCTTTTCGAACGAGATACGGACATTATGAGTTCGTAGTTATGCCTTTCGGGTTAACTAATGCGCTGGCGGTGTTCATGCAGTTGATGAACAAAGTCTTTATCAAGTGTTTGGATAAGTGTGTCGTTGTCTTTATTGACGATATTCTTATTTATTCGAGGAGTGAGGAAGAGCATGCCCATCATTTGCGGGTAGTATTAGACATTTTGAGGACCGAGCAACTCTATGCAAAGTTCTCTAAATGTGAGTTCTGGCTGAAGGAAGTGATGTTTTTAGGTCACGTGATTTCAGCCGATGGGGTTCGTGTGGATCCGCAGAAGATTGAGGCAGTGTTGGATTGGGCACCGCCCAACAATGTGAAGGAGCTCCGTAGTTTCTTGGGTTTAGCTGGCTACTATCGTAGGTTCGTCGAGGGTTTCTCGAAACTGGATTGGCCACTTACGCAGTTGCTCCAGAAATCCGAGAAGTTCGTCTGGAATGATGAGAGGCAGTCGAGTTTTGAGGTACTGAAGAAGCGCTTGACTTCAGCCCCGGTTTTGGCGTTGCCATGTGGCAACGAGGGTTTCGCCATTTATAGTGATGCTTCGGGTCAGGGTCTTGGGTGCGTATTGATGCAGCACGGCAAGACCATTGCCTATGCGTCGAGACAGTTGAGGCCGTATGAGCTGAACTACCCTACTCATGATTTGGAGTTAGCGGCAGTCGTTTTTGCACTAAAGATTTGGCGTCACTATCTTTTCGGCTCTACATGTCAGATTCTTACGGATCATAAAAGTCTGAAATATATATTTACTCAGCGAGAGTTGAATATGAGGCAGATGAGGTGGTTAGAGTTGATTAAGGATTATGACCTCGAAATCCTTTATCATCCAGGCAAGGCGAACGTCGTGGCCGACGCCTTGAGTCGGAAACCGGTTGCGTTGCGAACGCTTGAGATCCTTACATCTCAGTCTGAGCTTCGGAGGGCTTTGATCGAGTTAGATGTTGAGGTCTTGTTGCCTGGAGCTGTCGGGCAACTTTGTGCTTTAGAGATTTCGTCATCTTTGATCGATGAAATTAAGCTGAAGCAATCAGAGGATCCGATGATTACTCAAATCCGAGAGAACGTTCCTAAAGGAAAGTCTCACGGGTTTGTGATTCACGAGGATGGTGTTTTGAGATTCAGTCGGCTTTGTGTGCCGAACGACTCGAGTTGAGGCAGAGTATTTACTGGAGGCCCATGCTACACCTTATTCCGTCATCCTAGTTCGAGTAAGATGTACAAGGACACGAGAAGAAATTTCGTGGAATGATATGAAGGAGGAGGTCGCACGCTTGTAGCGAGATGTTTGACTTGTCGCAGGTCAAAATCGAGCATCGGCCGACCGTCAAGTTATTGTAGTCACTTCGCTCCGAATGGAAATGGGAAGATATATCGATGGATTTCGTTACGAGTTTGCTGAGATCGAGGTCGGGCATGAATATGGTATGGGTGATTGTTGATCGTCTGACCAAGTCGGCACATTTTCTGGGCATCAAGGACACTTGGGGCCCGGAGAAGTTGGCTCGTGGGTTTATCGCGCAGATTGTGAGACTCCACGGTACTCCGAAGTCTATTGTTTCGGATCGTGATGGCCGTTTTGTATCGCACTTTTGGCAGGCAGTGCATAAGGCGTTGGGTACCCGTTTGCATTTGAGTACCTCTTTTCATCCCAAGTCAGATGGACAGTCGGAACGCACTATACAGACATTCGAGGATATATTGCGTGCTTGTGCCCTCGATTGGAGTAGCGATTGGGAGGAACATTTGCCATTGATCGAATTCACGTACAACAACAGTTGGCACGCGTCGATTCGGATGGCATCGTATGAGGCACTTTATGGGCGGCGATGTCGATCACCAATTTGTTGGAATGAGACGTCCGATTTAGTCGGGACCTAGCCAGACGTCGTTTTAGAGACGAGGCGGAAGATAGAAGTAATTCGAGAACGGATGTTGATTGCCCAGAGTCGACAGAAGTCGTATGCCGACGTCCGTCGCCGACCTTTGGAATTCGAGGTGGGAGACCACATTTTGCTAAAGGTGTCGCCGACGAAGGGAGTTTTTCGTTTCGGGAAAAAGGGGAAGTTGAGTCCGAGATTTATTGGACCCTTTGAGATTCTCGAGCGAGTCGGCGAGTTGGCATACCGTTTGGCGTTACCTCCAGCCTTGAGTCATGTTCATAGCGTTTTTCATGTTTTCCAGCTGAGGAAATATTTCCCGGATCCTAGTCACGTCATCGATTATAGTGAGATTGATGTCGCCGAGGATGTTACTTTTGAAGAGCGTCCTTTGATGATTTTGGAGCATCGTGAGAAACGATTGAGGCATAAGACCATACCGTTGGTCAAGGTGCAGTGGTCGAGACACGGTGTCGAGGAGGCAACTTGGGAAACTGAGGATAGCATGCGTGCTAGGTACCCCGAGTTGTTTGTTTCTTAAGTTTCGGGCCGAAACTTATTTTTAGAGGGGTAGAATGTAATATCCGCATTTTTCTTTCCCTTGTATTTTTATTTTCGGTGTATTTCTCGATTGTAGCGACCCTCGTGTATCCTTCAGTGTAACTTTTCCGTCATCTATTGATCTGATTCTCGTAATTGTTGTGCGGAACCGCCGTTTCGGGGTTGCCGTGGATCCATTCTATGCTATGATGCGTTTTGAGGTGTTCCGTTTGATGTTTCGTTCGTATTCTGGTGTTGTGGACCGTTTATGTTCCGTACCTAGCGCACGCTAATTTTTCTGCATAGCGCACGCTAGAAGTCCCTTTGTAGCGCACGCTACGTTTACTTCGTAGCGCGCGCTAGCGAGTTAGCCCTGGGAGTGGCAGTTCAGCTCCCCTCTGGACTATCGGATTAGCGCACGCTACCTTGTCTAGCGCACGCTAATGTCGGGAGACTAGCTCACGTTAAGTAGTTCAGTAGCGCGCGCTAGCGTGACTATCCAGTACTGGACAATTTACTACTGAACTCGATCAGGTGCTAGTTAGCGCACGCTACGCTTGTATGGTAGCGCACGCTACGGATCAGGTGGGTTCTGGGCAGTTTGTCACTGGACTCGACTGATGTCCAGGTAGCGCACGCTATTGGTCGATAGCGCGCGCTACCGAGAGGTTATTAGCGCACGCTACGTTTCGAGTAGCGCACGCTAACGGCCAAAATCGCTCTTCGGATCGGGACGCTAACGGTAGGGTTTGGAATTTTATCCGTTAGCGCACGCTAACCTTGAGGTTTTAGCGTGCTAACACTCCGGCTATATAAACCAGGAGTTGACCGAGATAAACATAAATCCTCACTTCTTTCTCTCTCCGCGCGAAGGCGATTCCGGCGATCTTCTTGGCGATTTCTTCTTCCAATCATCTCATCCAACATCTTTTTGAGTTCTTGAGTATTATAACAACATCAACACGAATCTTTCATCCTAATCCACGGTAAATCTCTTAGAACCCTACTTTTGGATAATTTGGGGGTTTTGGGATTTTCTTCCGATTCGTTCCGTTTTGTTGGTGGATTCATGATGAATATGATTAATCTTGTTGATATCATTAGTTTTCCTACGGATTCATGGTATATTTTCATAGCTTTGCGGAATCGAGAGGGTTTGGTTGTGGTCCGCCCTCGTTGTTATTTTTATTCGATTATACATGAATCGTAGGCGGGTTTCCGGGTGTATTCCATTTCCATAATCGTTTAGAAGTGGTTGTGATTGTGCTATTTGAATCGTTAGGTTCATTTTCGTCGGTTCCTCGCGGTCGTGCTTGATTCTTCCGTTCCGTTCGTGTCACCGTCTATTTAATCGAGGCAAGTATCCTTATGAACTTACAATCTTGACATAGTAGTATTGTATGAGAAATGGTGTGTGTGTATGCTCACTACGGGTTAGATCCGACGGGGTCTCGGTAGGGGTCCACAGAGACGTGGATCGACGAGCTTGCTTTTAACCACTACGGGTTAGATCCGACGGGGTCTCGGTAAGGGTCCACAGAGACGTGGATCGACGGTTAATTGTGGTGCATTTTACAAATGTGATTTGATATTGGCATTTCCGGAAATGAGTGCTTTGGAACTATGCTTTTCTTTATTGCATGCATTTACTATATGTGTAAGATGAAAGTTGTTCATCTGGTTACTTGTACTAGCGTAATGGCTAACCCCTCTGGGGACCCGTTTTGGGGAAATTCGTTTTATGAATTTCAGGTCAGGTTCATCGAGACGAGCGGGCGCTGGACCAGTACACGGATGATGGCCGTGCGTGATGATTGTGCACGAGTGACATCTTAGTGTCTTTTATCTTTTCATCTTTTGTGGTCTTTGAACTAATAGTAGTACTCGAGTACTTAAGAGTTCTTGTTCGCCCGGATTGTATTGTTGCCTATTATGTTTGTGTTGGTTGATGATGTTAGCTTTGACCGGTTGAACCGGGTGGATTATTCTGTTTTGCGTCTTTATGACGTGGTGTTATTTTGTCGTTTCTGTGAGTCGATGAGTATGATGTTGTTCAGCCTGGTGGGTCCCACATAGGGATTCACGGCGCTGTAATGTATCTCGAATATCTTGAGGGTGTTACAATATTCACATTCCCATTCACATTTCATACAACAATGAACACAGTTAATCAATCACGTTGATCACCACAAAATCGTACATCGCACGCACATAACACACTCTCAACACTCTCAACAACTGTCATCAATCAACGCCACACAACCAACATAACATAAGATCGGTATGCAATACATTGCACGAACAAGTGTACAAACATCCCATATGTACGTCGCAAACCTGCACAAATGGCACAACACCTAACACGTATACCAATATAACACTATTATCACAAAGCCTTCAAATTTCGGAATACACAACTAATTTAAATGGAACATATTTACGAAGGCAAACAAAATCATCATAAGTTTCATACGTGATTACTAGTCGCAAGATACAAGCCGTATAATAAGATACTTGCCTTAATAACCGCTACCGAATGCTCCGAAGAACACGGTTCAACCGGGAAGCTCGGACCCCAAAGAAGGCAACGAACGAAAGGGTTCCGACTCGAGTTCTTCACAAGAATTTCGACCCTAACATCATATAATTAATAAATCAACGATCATATGAGGAAGAATAATCATAGAACGTCCGAAAACCCCTCTATGACATTCTATCGGACACCTTCAAGACGTCGATCAAGAACTCAACCAAAACAACGAATCGTTACGATCCAACCATGGAATAATAAGGGAAATGATATAATACATCTAAATAATCATCAATCCATCACAATCCTACGTTAAATCGGATAAAACGGATGAAAAAAACCAAAATACCCAAATTCCCCAAGACTAGGTTTCTAGATAATCTGACCTGATTCGCTCGATCAAAGGATGTTATAGGATGGATAAATGATGATATGAACTCCAAGACTTCATGGATTTAACACCTGACAACATCCATCCATGATCATCAAAGCTCCAGCCGCAGAAGAGGATGAAACAAGTGAGAAAAATGATGAAAAACCTGTCTGCTGGGTCTTAAATACACAGCCTGCCGGACGCCTTACGTACGTAATCGGCCATGGCTTACGGCCGTAACCGGCCATGGCTGAGCCTCGCCCAAAAATGCCGGCGGCATTACGTACGCAACCAGCCAAGGCTTACGTACATAACCGGCCTTACGACGAATCGCTGGGCCCTTCCGGCCATAACTCGACCAGGGCTGGCCTGGCCCCAACATGCCTGGCCATGACTCGGCCGGGGCTAACTCCGATGGCCCGGACGACCCCGAAACCAGAACCTGAATACGAATCGAAGATACAGTTACGAAGTACTCGAAAAGACAAATTCGTGCACTAAGAGAACACACGATTCCGACCACCCGAAGGCTCGAGATTCGACAACGGAAAGTAATTACCCCAAACTTTGGGAAATTACGAAAATGGCCCAAAACATCCGAAATACACGATACACGATCGAAGAACCAAACCAAGGCTCGCAACATGAATAATAACATTAAATGAACTTACGAGGAACTTGAAACAAATTTTGGGACGAGATTCGCAAAAATCGAACTCAAGTACGGAAAAGCCGCTTAAGAACACGAAACTCAACAAAACGATACCGAAACGAACTCGAACGTCAAAAAGTGCAGAATTAAATATTCTCAAAATGACGAAATGGTCACAAGCGAGTCGTCAAAAAGGACTCCCGCCGAAAAAACGAAAATTACCAGAAATCGAAATTGCGGATATTACAGTTAGTGACGACACCAAATCTGAGAGGACGAATAGTGAATGCGCAGAGGAGAGATGAAGCATTCGAGAAACTACGTATGAGAATCAGATTAGATAACCCAGGAAGTTACCGCGAAGCGGCTGATAACGCAATTATATTCAAAGAGAGAATATGTGTCCCACATGATGAGGAATTAAGGAATGAGATTATGAGTGAGGCTCATGATACTCCCTATACCGCTCATCCCGGAAGTACCAAGATGTACCAAGACCTGAAGAGAAATTTCTGGTGGGACGGTATGAAATGGGATGTAGCTTCTTTTGTCGAGGGGTGTTTGGCTTGTCAGCAAGTGACAGCACTACACCAACGACCTTAGAGGAAGTCCGAGTTGTCCAAGTGACAGCACTATAGAGTTAGAGCCGGGCGCGGCTCCTATTTCGAAGGCGCCCTATCGCATGGCACCATCAGAGATGTCCGAGTTGAAGAAGCAGTTGAGTGAGGTTCTTGAGTCGTGGTATGTTCGACAGAGCGCCTCGCCATGGGGCGCACCGGTCCTGTTTGTGCAGAAGAAGGATGGTTCACTATGTTTGCGTATCGACTATCGCGAACTAAACAAGGTGACCATCAAGAACAAGTATCCTTTGCCGAGAATTGATGACTTGTTCGATCAGTTGCAGGGAGCTGCGGTGTTCTCGAAAATTGATTTGAAATCGGGGTACTATCAGCTCCGGGTGAGAGAATTCGATGTGCCGAAAACAGCTTTTCAAACGAGATACGGACATTACGAGTTCGCAGTTATGCCTTTCGGGTTAACTAATGCGCCGGCGGTGTTCATGCAGTTGATGAACAAAGTCTTTATCAAGTATTTGGATAAGTGTGTCATTGTCTTTATTGACGATATTCTTATTTATTCGAGGAGTGAGGAAGAGCATGCCCATCATTTGCGGGTAGTATTAGACATTTTGAGGACCGAGCAACTCTATGCAAAGTTCTCTAAATGTGAGTTCTGGCTGAAGGAAGTGATGTTTTTAGGTCACGTGATTTCAGCCGACGGGGTTCGTGTGGATCCGCAGAAGATTGAGGCAGTGTTGGATTGGGCACCGCCCAACAATGTGAAGGAGCTCCGTAGTTTCTTGGGTTTAGCTGGCTACTATCGTAGGTTCGTCGAGGGTTTCTCGAAACTGGATCGGCCACTTACGCAGTTGCTCCAGAAATCCGAGAAGTTCGTCTGGAATGACGAGAGGCAGTCGAGTTTTGAGGTACTGAAGAAGCACTTGACTTCAGCCCTGGTTTTGGCGTTGCCATGTGGCAACGAGGGTTTCGCCATTTATAGCGATGCTTCGGGTCAGGGTCTTGGGTGCGTATTGATGCAGCACGGCAAGACCATTGCCTATGCGTCGAGACAGTTGAGGCCGTATGAGCTGAACTACCCTACTCATGATTTGGAGTTAGCGGCAGTCGTTTTTGCACTAAAGATTTGGCGTCACTATCTTTTCGGCTCTACATGTCAGATTCTTACGGATCATAAAAGTCTGAAATACATATTTACTCAGCGAGAGTTGAATATGAGGCAGATGAGGTGGTTAGAGTTGATTAAGGATTATGACCTCGAAATCCTTTATCATCCAGGCAAGGCGAACGTCGTGGCCGACGCCTTGAGTCGGAAACCGGTTGCGTTGCGAACGCTTGAGATGCTTACATCTCAGTCTGAGCTTCGGAGGGCTTTGATCGAGTTAGATGTTGAGGTCTTGTTGCCTGGAGCTATCGGGCAACTTTGTGCTTTAGAGATTTCGTCATCTTTGATCGATGAAATTAAGCTGAAGCAATCAGAGGATCCGATGATTACTCAAATCCGAGAGAACGTTCCTAAAGGAAAGTCTCCTGGGTTTGTGATTCACGAGGATGGTGTTTTGAGATTCCAGAGTCGGCTTTGTGTGCCGAACGACTCAGAGTTGAGGCAGAGTATTTTACGGGAGGCCCATGCTACACCTTATTCCGTTCATCCTAGTTCGAGTAAGATGTACAAGGACCTGAGAAGAAATTTCTGGTGGAATGATATGAAGGAGGAGGTCGCACAGTTTGTAGCGAGATGTTTGACTTGTCACAGGTCAAAATCGAGCATCGAGTCAGTGAGTTATTGTAGTCACTTCCCGTTCCGGAATGGAAATAGGAAGATATATCGATGGATTTCGTTACGAGTTTGCTGAGATCGAGGTCGGGCATGAATATGGTATGGGTGATTGTTGATCGTCTGACCAAGTCGGCACATTTTCTGGGCATCAAGGACACTTGGGGCCCGGAGAAGTTGGCTCGTGTGTTTATCGCGCAGATTGTGAGACTTCACGGTACTCCGAAGTCTATTGTTTCGGATCGTGATGGCCGTTTCGTATCGCACTTTTGGCAGGCAGTGCATAAGGCGTTGGGTACCCGTTTGCATTTGAGTACCTCTTTTCATCCCAAGTCAGATGGACAGTCGGAACGCACTATACAGACATTCGAGGATATATTGCGTGCTTGTGCCCTCGATTGGAGTAGCGATTGGGAGGAACATTTGCCATTGATCGAATTCACGTACAACAACAGTTGGCACGCGTCGATTCGGATGGCATCGTATGAGGCACTTTATGGGCGGCGATGTCGATCACCAATTTGTTGGAATGAGACGTCCGATTTAGTCGGGACCGATCCGGACGTCGTTTTAGAGACGAGGCGGAAGATAGAAGTAATTCGAGAACGGATGTTGATTGCCCAGAGTCGACAGAAGTCGTATGCCGACGTCCGTCGCCGACCTTTGGAATTCGAGGTGGGAGACCACGTTTTGCTAAAGGTGTCGCCGACGAAGGGAGTTTTTCGTTTCGGGAAGAAGGGGAAGTTGAGTCCGAGATTTATTGGACCCTTTGAGATTCTCGAGCGAGTCGGCGAGTTGGCATACCGTTTGGCGTTACCTCCAGCCTTGAGTCATGTTCATAGCGTTTTTCATGTTTTCCAGCTGAGGAAATATTTCCCGGATCCTAGTCACGTCATCGATTATAGTGAGATTGATGTCGCCGAGGATGTTACTTTTGAAGAGCGTCCTTTGAAGATTTTGGAGCATCGTGAGAAACGATTGAGGCATAAGACCATACCGTTGGTCAAGGTGCAGTGGTCGAGACACGGTGTCGAGGAGGCAACTTGGGAAACTGAGGATAGCATGCGTGCTAGGTACCCCGAGTTGTTTGTTTCTTAAGTTTCGGGCCGAAACTTATTTTTAGAGGGGTAGAATGTAATATCCGCATTTTTCTTTCCCTTGTATTTTTATTTTCGGTGTATTTCTCGATTGTAGCGACCCTCGTGTATCCTTCAGTGTAACTTTTCCGTCATCTATTGATCTGATTCTCGTAATTGTTGTGCGGAACCGCCGTTTTGGGGTTGCCGTGGATCCATTCTATGCTATGATGCGTTTTGAGGTGTTCCGTTTGATGTTTCGTTCGTATTCTGGTGTTGTGGACCGTTTATGTTCCGTACCTAGCGCACGCTAATTTTTCTGCATAGCGCACGCTAGAAGTCCCTTTGTAGCGCACGCTACGTTTACTTCGTAGCGCGCGCTAGCGAGTTAGCCCTGGGAGTGGCAGTTCAGCTCCCAGCCCTCTGGACTATCGGATTAGCGCACGCTACCTTGTATAGCGCACGCTAATGTCGGGAGACTAGCTCACGTTAAGTTGTTCAGTAGCGCGCGCTAGCGTGACTATCCAGTACTGGACAATTTACTACTGAACTCGATCAGGTGCTAGTTAGCGCACGCTACGCTTGTATGGTAGCGCACGCTAACGGATCAGGTGGGTTCTGGACAGTTTGTCACTGGACTCGACTGATGTCCAGGTAGCGCACGCTATTGGTCGATAGCGCGCGCTACCGAGAGGTTATTAGCGCACGCTACGTTTCGAGTAGCGCACGCTAACGGCCAAAAATCTGGCTACTGGACTGGGACGCTAACGGTAGGGTTTGGAATTTTATCCCGTTAGCGCACGCTAACCTTGAGGTTTTAGCGTGCGCTAACACTCCCTGGCTATATAAACCAAGGAGTTGACCGAGATAAACATAAATCCTCACTTCTTCCTCTCTCCGCGGCGAAGGCGATTCCGGGGCGATCTTCTTGGCGATTTCTTCTTCCAATCATCTCATCCAACATCTTTCTTGAGTTCTTGGAGTATTATAACAACATCAACACGAATCTTTCATCCTAATCCACGGTAAATCTCTTAGAACCATACTTTTGGATAATTTGGGGGTTTTTGTATTTTCTTCCGATTCGTTCCGTTTTATTGGTGGATTCATGATGAATATGATTAATCTTGTTGATATCATTAGTTTTCCTACGGATTCATGGTATATTTTTATAGCTTTGCGAAATCGAGAGGGTTTGGTTGTGGTCCGCCCTCGTTGTTATTTTTATTCGATTATACATGAATCGTAGGCGGGTTTCCGGGTGTATTCCATTTCCATAATCGTTTAGAAGTGGTTGTGATTGTGCTATTTGAATCGTTAGGTTCATTTTCGTCGGTTCCTCGCGGTCGTGCTTGATTCTTCCGTTCCGTTCGTGTCACCGTCTATTTAATCGAGGCAAGTATCCTTATGAACTTACAATCTTGACATAGTAGTATTGTATGAGAAATGGTGTGTGTGTGTATGCTCACTACGGGTTAGATCCGACGGGGTCTCGGTAGGGGTCCACAGAGACGTGGATCGACGAGCTTGCTTTTAACCACTACGGGTTAGATCCGACGGGGTCTCGGTAGGGGTCCACAGAGACGTGGATCGACGGTTAATTGTGGTGCATTTTACAAATGTGATTTGATATTGGCATTTCCGGAAATGAGTGCTTTGGAACTATGCTTTTCTTTATTGCATGCATTTACTATATGTGTAAGATGTAAGTTGTTCATCTGGTTACTTGTACTAGCGTAATGGCTAACCCCTCTGGGGACCTGTTTTGGGGAAATTCGTTTTATGAATTTCAGGTCAGGTTCATCGAGACGAGCGGGCGCTGGACCAGTACACGGATGATGGCCGTGCGTGATGATTGTGCACGAGTGACATCTTAGTGTCTTTTATCTTTTCATCTTTTGTGGTCTTTGAACTAATAGTAGTACTCGAGTACTTAAGAGTTCTTGTTCGCCCGGATTGTATTGTTGCCTATTATGTTTGTGTTGGTTGATGATGTTAGGTTTGACCGGTTGAACCGGGTGGATTATTCTGTTTTGCGTCTTTATGACGTGGTGTTATTTTGTCGTTTCTGTGAGTCGATGAGTATGATGCTGTTCAGCCTGGTGGGTCCCACATAGGGATTCACGGCGCTGTAATGTATCTCGAATATCTTGAGGGTGTTACAATATTCACATTCCCATTCACATTTCATACAACAATGAACACAGTTAATCAATCACGTTGATCACCACAAAATCGTACATCGCACGCACATAACACACTCTCAACACTCTCAACAACTGTCATCAATCAACGCCACACAACCAACATAACATAAGATCGATATGCAATACATTGCACGAACAAGTGTACAACCATCCCATATGTACGTCGCAAACCTGCACAAATGGCACAACACCTAACACGTATACCAATATAACACTATTATCACAAAGCCTTCAAATTTCGGAATACACAACTAATTTTAATGGAACATATTTACGAAGGCAAACAAAATCATCATAAGTTTCATACGTGATTACTAGTCGCAAGATACAAGCCGTATAATAAGATACTTGCCTTAATAACCGCTACCGAATGCTCCGAAGAACACGGTTCAACCGGGAAGCTCGGACCCCAAAGAAGGCAACGAACGAAAGGGTTCCGACTCGAGTTCTTCACAAGAATTTCGACCCTAACATCATATAATTAATAAATCAACGATCATATGCGGAAGAATAATCATAGAACGTCCGAAAACCCCTCTATGACATTCTATCGGACACCTTCAAGACGTCGATCAAGAACTCAACCAAAACAACGAATCGTTACGATCCAACCATGGAATAATAAGGGAAATGATATAATACATCTAAATAATCATCAATCCATCACAATCCTACGTTAAATCGGATTAAACGGATGAAAAAAACCAAAATACCCAAATTCCCCAAGACTAGGTTTCTAGATAATCTGACCTAATTCGCTCGATCAAAGGATGTTATAGGATGGATAAATGATGATATGAACTCCAAGACTTCATGGATTTAACACCTGACAACATCCATCCATGATCATCAAAGCTCCAGCCGCAGAAGATGATGAAACAAGTGAGAAAAATGATGAAAAACCCGTCTGCTGGGTCTTAAATACACAGCCTGCCGGACGCCTTACGTACGTAATCGGCCATGGCTTATGGCCGTAACCGGCCATGGCTGAGCCTACTGCCCAAAAATGCTGGCAGCATTACGTACGCAACCAGCCAAGGCTTACGTACATAACCGGCCTTACGTACGTAACTGCTGGGCCCTTCCGGCCATAACTCGACCAGGGCTGGCCTGGCCCCAACATGCCCGGCCATGACTCGGCCGGGGCTAACTCCGATGGCCCGGACGACCCCGAAACCCGAACCTGAATACGAATCGAAGATACAGTTATGAAGTACTCAAAAAGACAAATTCGTGCACTAAGAGAACACACGATTCCGACCACCCGAAGGCTCGAGATTCGACAACGGAAAGTAATTACCCCAAACTTTGGGAAATTATGAAAATGGCCCAAAACGTCCGAAATACACGATACACGATCGAAGCACCAAACCAAGGCTCGCAACATGAATAATAACATTAAATGAACTTACGAGGAACTTGAAACAATAGTTTCGGACGAGATTCGCAAAAATCGAACTCAAGTACGGAAAAGCCGCTTAAGAACACGAAACTCAACAAAACGATACCGAAACGAACTCGAACGTCAAAAAGTGCAGAATTAAATATTCTCACAATGACAAAATGGTCACAAGCGAGTCGTCAAAAAGGACTCCCGTCGAAAAAACAAAAATTACCAGAAATCGAAATTGCGGATATTACAGTTAGTGACGACACCAAATCTGAGAGGACGAATAGTGAATGCGCAGAGGAGAGATGAAGCATTCGAGAAACTACGTATGAGAATCAGATTAGATAACCCAGGCAGTTACCGCGAAGCGGTTGATAACGCAATTATATTCAAAGAGAGAATATGTGTCCCACATGATGAGGAATTAAGGAATGAGATTATGAGTGAGGCTCATGATACTCCCTATACCGCTCACCCCGGAAGTACCAAGATGTACCAAGACCTGAAGAGAAATTTCTGGTGGGTCGGTATGAAATGGGATGTAGCTTCTTTTGTCGAGCGGTGTTTGGCTTGTCATCAAGTGACAGCACTACACCAACGACCTTACAGGAAGTCCGAGTTGTCCGAGTGACAGCACTATAGAGTTAGAGACGGGCGCGGCTCCTATTTCGAAGGCGCCCTATCGCATGGCACCATCAGAGATGTCCGAGTTGAAGAAGCAGTTGAGTGAGCTTCTTGAGTCGGGGTATGTTCGACAGAGCGCCTCGCCATGGGGCGCACCGGTCCTGTTTGTGCGGAAGAAGGATGGTTCACTATGTTTGCGTATCGACTATCGCAAACTAAACAAGGTGACCATCAAGAACAAGTATCCTTTGCCGAGAATTGATGACTTGTTCGATCAGTTGCAGGGAGCTGCGGTGTTCTCGAAAATTGATTTGAAATCGGGGTACTATCAGCTCCGGGTGAGAGAATCCGATGTGCCGAAAACAGCTTTACGAACGAGATACGGACATTATGAGTTCGTAGTTATGCCTTTCGGGTTAACTAATGCGCCGGCGGTGTTCATGCAGTTGATGAACAAAGTCTTTATCAAGTATTTGGATAAGTGTGTCGTTGTCTTTATTGACGATATTCTTATTTATTCGAGGAGTGAGGAAGAGCATGCCGATCATTTGCGGGTAGTATTAGACATTTTGAGGACCGAGCAACTCTATGCAAAGTTCTCTAAATGTGAGTTCTGGCTGAAGGAAGTGATGTTTTTAGGTCACGTGATTTCAGCCGAGGGGGTTCGTGTGGATCTGCAGAAGATTGAGGCAGTGTTGGATTGGGCACCGCCCAAGAATGTGAAGGAGCTCCGTAGTTTCTTGGGTTTAGCTGGCTACTATCGTAGGTTCGTCGAGGGTTTCTCGAAACTGGATCGGCCACTTATGCAGTTGCTCCAGAAATCCGAGAAGTTCGTCTGGAATGATGAGAGGCAGTCGAGTTTTGAGGTACTGAAGAAGCGCTTGACTTCAGCCCCGGTTTTGGCGTTGCCATGTGGCAACGAGGGTTTCGCCGTTTATAGCGATGCTTCTGGTTAGGGTCTTGGGTGCGTATTGATGCAGCACGGCAAGACCATTGCCTATGCGTCGAGACAGTTGAGGCCGTATGAGCTGAACTACCCTACTCATGATTTGGAGTTAGCGGCAGTCGTTTTTGCGCTAAAGATTTGGCGTCACTATCTTTTCGGCTCTACATGTCAGATTCTTACCGATCATAAAAGTCTGAAATACATATTTACTCAGCGAGAGTTGAATATGAGGCAGATGAGGTGGTTAGAGTTGATTAAGGATTATGACCTCGAAATCTTTTATCATCCAGGCAAGGCGAACGTCGTGGCCGACGCCTTGAGTCGGAAACCGGTTGCGTTGCGAACGCTTGAGATCCTTACATCTCAGTCTGAGCTTCGGAGGGCTTTGATCGAGTTAGATGTTGAGGTCTTGTTGCCTGGAGCTGTCGGGCAACTTTGTGCTTTAGAGATTTCGTCATCTTTGATCGATGAAATTAAGCTGAAGCAATCAGAGGATCCGATGATTACTCAAATCCGAGAGAACGTTCCTAAAGGAAAGTCTCCTGGGTTTGTGATTCACGAGGATGGTGTTTTGAGATTCCAGAGTCGGCTTTGTGTGCCGAACGACTCAGAGTTGAGGCAGAGTATTTTACGGGAGGCCCATGCTACACCTTATTCCGTTCATCCTAGTTCGAGTAAGATGTACAAGGACCTGAGAAGAAATTTCTGGTGGAATGATATGAAGGAGGAGGTCGCACAGTTTGTAGCGAGATGTTTGACTTGTCAGCAGGTCAAAATCGAGCATCAGCGACCGGCTGGGTTATTGTAGTCACTTCCCGTTCCGGAATGGAAATGGGAAGATATATCGATGGATTTCGTTACGAGTTTGCTGAGATCGAGGTCGGGCATGAATATGGTATGGGTGATTGTTGATCGTCTGACCAAGTCGGCACATTTTCTGGGCATCAAGGACACTTGGGGCCCGGAGAAGTTGGCTCGTGTGTTTATCGCGCAGATTGTGAGACTTCACGGTACTCCGAAGTCTATTGTTTCGGATTGTGATGGCCGTTTCGTATCGCACTTTTGGCAGGCAGTGCATAAGGCGTTGGGTACCCGTTTGCATTTGAGTACCTCTTTTCATCCCCAGTCAGATGGACAGTCGGAACGCACTATACAGACATTCGAGGATATATTGCGTGCTTGTGCCCTCGATTGGAGTAGCGATTGGGAGGAACATTTGCCATTGATCGAATTCACGTACAACAACAGTTGGCACGCGTCGATTCGGATGGCATCGTATGAGGCACTTTATGGGCGGCGATGTCGATCACCAATTTGTTGGAATGAGATGTCCGATTTAGTTGGGACCGAGCTGGACGTCGTTTTAGAGACGAGGCGGAAGATAGAAGTAATTCGAGAACGGATGTTGACTGCCCAGAGTCGACAGAAGTCGTATGCCGACGTCCGTCGCCGACCTTTGGAATTCGAGGTGGGAGACCACGTTTTGCTAAAGGTGTCGCCGACGAAGGGAGTTTTTCGTTTCGGGAAGAAGGGGAAGTTGAGTCCGAGATTTATCGGACCCTTTGAGATTCTCGAGCGAGTCGGCGAGTTGGCATACCGTTTGGCGTTACCTCCAGCCTTGAGTCATGTTCATAGCCTTTTTCATGTTTCCCAGCTGAGGAAATATGTCCCGGATCCTAGTCACGTCATCGATTATGGTGAGATTGATGTCGCCGAGGATGTTACTTTTGAAGAGCGTCCTTTGAAGATTTTGGAGCATCGTGAGAAACGATTGAGGCATAAGACCATACCGTTGGTCAAGGTGCAGTGGTCGAGACACGGTGTCGAGGAGGCAACTTGGGAAACCGAGGATAGCATGCGTGCTAGGTACCCCGAGTTGTTTGTTTCTTAAGTTTCGGGACGAAACTTATTTTTAGAGGGGTAGAATGTAATATCCGCATTTTTCTTTCCCTTGTATTTTTATTTTCGGTGTATTTCTCGATTGTAGCGACCCTCGTGTATCCTTCAGTGTAACTTTTCCGTCATCTATTGATCTGATTCTCGTAATTGTTGTGCGGAACCGCCGTTTCGGGGTTGCCGTGGATCCATTCTATGCTATGATGCGTTTTGAGGTGTTCCGTTTGATGTTTCGTTCGTATTCTGGTGTTGTGGACCGTTTATGTTCCGTACCTAGCGCACGCTAATTTTTCTGCATAGCGCACGCTATAAGTCCTTTTGTAGCGCACGCTACGTTTACTTCGTAGCGCGCGCTAGCGAGTTAGCCCTGGGAGTGGCAGTTCAGCTCCCAGCCCTCTGGACTATCGGATTAGCGCACGCTACCTTGTCTAGCGCACGCTAATGTCGGGAGACTAGCTCACGTTAAGTTGTTCAGTAGCGCGCGCTAGCGTGACTATCCAGTACTGGACAATTTACTACTGAACTCGATCAGGTGCTAGTTAGCGCACGCTACGCTTGTATGGTAGCGCACGCTAACGGATCAGGTGGGTTCTGGGCAGTTTGTCACTGGACTCGACTGATGTCCAGGTAGCGCACGCTATTGGTCGATAGCGCGCGCTACCGAGAGGTTATTAGCGCACGCTACGTTTCGAGTAGCGCACGCTAATGGCCAAAAATCTGGCTACTGGACTGGGACGCTAACGGTAGGGTTTGGAATTTTATCCCGTTAGCGCACGCTAACCTTGAAGTTTTAGCGTGCGCTAACACTCCCTGGCTATATAAACCAGGGAGTTGACCGAGATAAACATAAATCCTCACTTCTTCCTCTCTCCGCGGCGAAGGCGATTCCGGGGCGATCTTATTGGCGATTTCTGCTTCCAATCATCTCATCCAACATCTTTCTTGAGTTCTTGGAGTATTATAACAACATCAACACGAATCTTTCATCCTAATCCACGGTAAATCTCTTAGAACCCTACTTTTGGATAATTTGGGGGGTTTTGGGATTTTCTTCCGATTCGTTCCGTTTTGTTGGTGGATTCATGATGAATATGATTAATCTTGTTGATATCATTAGTTTTCCTATGGATTCATGGTATATTTTCATAGCTTTGCGAAATCGAGAGGGTTTGGTTGTGGTTCGCCCTCGTTGTTATTTTTATTCGATTATACATGAATCGTAGGCGGGTTTCCGGGTGTATTCCATTTCCATAATCGTTTAGAAGTGGTTGTGATTGTGCTATTTGAATCGTTAGGTTCATTTTCGTCGGTTCCTCGCGGTCGTGCTTGATTCTTCCGTTCCGTTCGTGTCACCGTCTATTTAATCGAGGCAAGTATCCTTATGAACTTACAATCTTGACATAGTAGTATTGTATGAGAAATGGTGTGAGTGTGTATGCTCACTACGGGTTAGATCCGACGGGGTCTCGGTAGGGGTCTACAGAGACGTGGATCGACGAGCTTACTTTTAACCACTACGGGTTAGATCCGACGGGGTCTCGGTAGGGGTCCACAGAGACGTGGATCGACGGTTAATTGTGGTGCATTTTACAAATGTGATTTGATATTGGCATTTCCGGAAATGAGTGCTTTAGAACTATGCTTTTCTTTATTGCATGCATTTACTATATGTGTAAGATGTAAGTTGTTCATCTGGTTACTTGTACTAGCGTAATGGCTAACCCCTCTGGGGACCCGTTTTGGGGAAATTCGTTTTATGAATTTCAGGTCAGGTTCATCGAGACGAGCGGGCGCTGGACCAGTACACGGATGATGGCCGTGCGTGATGATTGTGCACGAGTGACATCTTAGTGTCTTTTATCTTTTCATCTTTTGTGGTCTTTGAACTAATAGTAGTACTCGAGTACTTAAGAGTTCTTGTTCGCCCGGATTGTATTGTTGCCTATTATGTTTGTGTTGGTTGATGATGTTATGTTTGACCGGTTGAACCGGGTGGATTATTCTGTTTTGCGTCTTTATGACGTGGTGTTATTTTGTCGTTTCTGTGAGTCGATGAGTATGATGCTGTTCAGCCTGGTGGGTCCCATATAGGGATTCACGGCGCTGTAATGTACCTCGAATATCTTGAGGGTGTTACAATATTCACATTCCCATTCACATTTCATACAACAATGAACACAGTTAATCAATCACGTTGATCACCACAAAATCGTACATCGCACGCACATAACACACTCTCAACACTCTCAACAACTGTCATCAATCAACGCCACACAACCAACATAACATAAGATCGGTATGCAATACATTGCACGAACAAGTGTACAACCATCCCATATGTACGTCGCAAACCTGCACAAATGGCACAACACCTAACACTTATACCAATATAACACTATTATCACAAAGCCTTCAAATTTCGGAATACACAACTAATTTAAATGGAACATATTTACGAAGGCAAACAAAATCATCATAAGTTTCATACGTGATTACTAGTCGCAAGATACAAGCCGTATAATAAGATACTTGCCTTAATAACTGCTACCGAATGCTCCGAAGAACACGGTTCAACCGGGAAGCTCGGACCCCAAAGAAGGCAACGAACGAAAGGGTTCCGACTCGAGTTCTTCACAAGAATTTCGACCCTAACATCATATAGTTAATAAATCAACGATCATATGAGGAAGAATAATCATAGAACGTCCGAAAACCCCTCTATGACATTCTATCGGACACCTTCAAGACGTCGATCAAGAACTCAACCAAAACAACGAATCGTTACGATCCAACCATGGAATAATAAGGGAAATGATATAATACATCTAAATAATCATCAATCCATCACAATCCTACGTTAAATCGGATTAAACGGATGAAAAAAACCAAAATACCCAAATTCCCCAAGACTAGGTTTCTAGATAATCTGAACTGATTCGCTCGATCAAAGGATGTTATAGGATGGATAAATGATGATATGAACTCCAAGTCTTCATGGATTTAACACCTGACAACATCCATCCATGATCATCAAAGCTCCAGCCGCAGAAGAGGATGAAACAAGTGAGAAAAATGATGAAAAACCCGTCTGCTGGGTCTTAAATACACAGCCTGCCGGACGCCTTACGTACGTAATCGGCCATGGCTTACGGCCGTAACCGGCCATGGCTGAGCCTACTGCCCAAAAATGCCGGCAGCATTACGTACGCAACCAGCCAAGGCTTACGTACATAACCGGCCTTACGTACGTAACTGCTGGGCCCTTCCGGCCATAACTCGACCAGGGCTGGCCTGGCCCCAACATGCCCGGCCATGACTCGGTCGGGGCTAACTCCGATGGCCAGGACGACCCCAAAACCCGAACCTGAATACGAATCGAAGATACAGTTACGAAGTACTCGAAAAGACAAATTCGTGCACTAAGAGAACACACGATTCCGACCACCCGGAGGCTCGAGATTCGACAACGGAAAGTAATTACCCCAAACTTTGGGAAATTACAAAAATGGCCCAAAACATCCGAAATACACGATACACGATCGAAGAACCAAACCAAGGCTCGCAACATGAATAATAACATTAAATGAACTTACGAGGAACTTGAAACAATAGTTTCGGACGAGATTCGCAAAAATCGAACTCAAGTACGGAAAAGCCGCTTAAGAACACGAAACTCAACAAAACGATACCGAAACGAACTCGAACGTCAAAAAGTGCAGAATTAAATATTCTCAAAATGACGAAATGGTCACAAGCGAGTTGTCAAAAAGGAGTCCCGCCGAAAAAATGAAAATTACCAGAAATCGAAATTGCGGATATTACAGTTAGTGACGACACCAAATCTGAGAGGACGAATAGTGAATGCGCAGAGGATAGATGAAGCATTCGAGAAACTACGTATGAGAATCAGATTAGATAACCCAGGAAGTTACCGCGAAGCGGCTGATAACGCAATTATATTCAAAGAGAGAATATGTGTCCCACATGATGAGGAATTAAGGAATGAGATTATGAGTGAGGCTCATGATACTCCCTATACCGCTCACCCCGGAAGTACCAAGATGTACCAAGACCTGAAGAGAAATTTCTGGTGGGACGGTATGAAATGGGATGTAGCGTCTTTTGTCGAGCGGTGTTTGGCTTGTCAGCAAGTGACAGCACTACACCAACGACCTTACAGGAAGTTACAGTCATTGACCATTCCAGAATAGAAGTGGGAAGGAATGGCAATGGATTTTGTGACTAGTTTGCCGAGGACCAAACGAGGAAACACTGCTATATGGGTTATAGTAGACAGACTCACAAAATCAGCTCACTTTTTGCCTATCCCAATCACTTACGAATCTGAGAAGTTGGCACAGTTGTATGTCGGTGAAATTGTACGTTTGCATGGAGTGTCGGTATCAATCACGTCAGATCGAGATCCAAAATTTACCTCTAGATTTTGGACGAGTCTACAGAAGGAATTGGGTACATATCTGAACTTTAGTACTGCTTTCCACCCACAGACCGATGAATAATCGGAAAGGACGATTCAAACACTATAAGACATGTTAAGAACTGTAGTGTTGGATCAAGGTGCAAATTGGGAGCATGTTTTGCTATTAATCGAATTTGCTTACAACAACAGTCACCAAGCAACGATAGGTATGGCGCCTTATGAGGCCTTATACGGTAGAAAATGCAGATCACCACTTTATTGGGATGAAGTGGGTGAGAGGAATATTTTAGGGCCAGATACAGTCAGCGAGATGATCGAGATTATCCGCAAGATACGACGGAGATTACAAGAGGCCCAGACTCAACAGAAGTCATACGCCGATACACGCCAAACTGAATTGCATTTCGAAAGTGGGGATAAGGTTTTCCTCAAGGTTTCCCCTTCTAAGGGAATAATCAGGTTTGGCATTAAATGCAAGCTTAGGCCACGTTTTATAGGGCTATATGAGATTCTTGAAAGGATCGGCCCAGTTGCTTATAGGTTGGCTCTGCCACCTAGTCTTGGGAATGTTCACAATGTTTTCCGCATTTCTCAACTGAGAAAGTATGTATTTGATCCCAAGCATGTGATTCATCAGAGTGACATAGTTCTTAGTCACGATACGAGTTATGTAGAGAGGCCTGAAGCTATTTTAGACCATAAAGTTCAAGAATTGAGGAATAAGTCGATTTCTTTGGTGAAAGTATTATGGAGTCACCACGGTCACGAAGAAGCTACGTGGGAACTCGAAAGCAAGATGAGGGAGAAATACCCAGAACTTTTTGATAAGGTATGTAAATTTCGGGACGAAATTTCTTGTTAGAGGGGTAGGATGTAATGCCCCAGTCTTTTATATGCAAAAATTATTATGACCTCAAGTGAGATATTAGAGTTTTGCATTCACAAATAATAAAATTCTGACTAATGGAATAAGGTTAGAACTATTTGCACGTTTTAAATTCAGAAATCAGATGTTCGGTTATATGCTTGGGTTTATCTTCCGAATTTGATTTTTATGTTTCGATAGACAGAGTCATGATTCCGTCGACTTGTATATACACTACTTTTACGTTACGAGTACGATTTTCAAAAGTTTACTTTTTGAGTTTTCGGGTATATTTTATGTCGAGTCGTTTTCTCGGATAATTTGTGTTCCGTAAATCGCGAAACTTTTCTCCGACTTTAAGCTGTAAGTGCGACACGATAATTTAAGTATAGTCATACATTTAATACCCGAGTAATTTTATCTGTGGAGGAGCGAAACGTAAAATATTCTTCGACCGGTTTATGATGACGTCTAGGGTTAACCTAGTATATAAAGGGACATCACCTCCCTTTCTTTCTCCTCCTCACTTCATCTTCTTCCCTCTTCTTCTCTAGTTCAGTCCCCCCCCCCCCTTACCATTGAAGAACACCATTGTTCTTCATTAAAAACTCAAGTTAGAAGCTCACTTTGTGTTCCAAAGTTGAATCCAAGTTCATATTCAAGTAAGTTACCTCATTCTCTTCATTTCTACCCAAGTAAAAATAGGTTTTGGAACACTTTAAAATTTGGAAAATATATGAAGAGTTTAGGTTTAATGTTATAATGTTTTGTATGTTGTTTTTAAGTTGCTTTTAAGGTTCTTGAAGTGTTTAGAACAAGTTGTAATCATGTCTTGATTTTCTTCATGTTGATGATATGATGCTATGATGAATTTATGGGATTTTTAAAAAATGTTTGGTGTTTTGAAAGTAAGGAAGAATCATGCTTAGTTCTTGATATGTTATTGTATGTTCAAAAGTGACTTGATAATTGTGATGAGATATGAAAGGAGTATATGATATGTTTTTGTTAGATTTTTATAAAATGCTTTTGAAAATTTATTTGAAAACAAGAACATGAAGTTAGATTTATAAAGTTGGAAGATATGTTGGTAATATTTGACGTAGTTAAGGAGCATGTTATGTATTGAGGATTTTAAAGTAATGTTTAGGTCATTTGTATGTTAGGATCAAGACTTTGATTATCAACATGAGTGTATGTTAAGTGTGTTGTTTGATGTTAATGATGTTTGAATGTTAATGTTGGAAAAATAAGAATGAGTAAGTAGTCATTTTGCAAAAGAAAAGATTTTGAAATGGAGTTCGTAATGTCGAGGAGCATGCTTGTATGTCGACTCCTATATGTGTTATAAGTATGATATGTATGATTAGAGTTTACATGTTTAGGGTTTTCATTGCTAGAAACGAGCTCTATGTTAATATGATGTTTTTCCCATTTTCGTCGGAAGTTGGCAGTTTCGTTACACTTCACGGAAACGGCCATAACATTCTCCACGTTTCATATTTTTGAGATTTGTAAAATGTATTTGAAACTAGACTTCAGTGGATTTCTAATGGAATAAGATTCACTATCTCGTTCTTATTGTGCATTAACATAATTCTAATTCTTTCCAGCCTTGATGCACATTATGTTATGATTATGTTAAGTGTTTGATGATGGTTTTTTTTTTAACCAAGGGATGTGTAACGGAATCGAGTATCGGTTACCGTTGTTAGTATTATGTGGTCAGTTAGGTTCTCTAAGAGAATCATAGCTTTTATTATTAAACTTAAGTCGGATGCAAAACTCTAAAGTCCAAACATGTAGATCGAGTCCGTTGTCCGTTAGATTTCGTTAAGCTCGATCGACCGCTAAACTTAGTTGTTTCTGATGAAAGGTGGAGTAGCAGACTGAAGCATAAGGAAGAGCCGAGAATCATTTTGATTGCGTTTATTACTTGTCCAGGTGGGCTTTCTACATGAAAATGATTATGTGGGCTTTTTACCCGAAAATGATTATGTGGGCTTTCTATACGAAAATGATTTGAGCTTTGCTCTATTTTGATGAAATGTTTTACAAGCAAATTATGATTTCAAATGTTTATTATGCATAAAAACTTTTATGTGGATTCTTATGAACCTATCACTGTTGGCTTGCCAACCTATGAAATGATCGGATCCTGAGCTAGACAAAGGTTGCTGGCCAGGGTTAGTGTACACAGTACTCGAGATTGTGAGCTCTCTTCGGAGTGGCCGATATCGGGGTGTAACATTCGCGGGAGGTGGCCACCTTCCCCGGCGTAAATTATGGATATGGTGAATCTGATGATATATGCTATGAAATGAAATGATTTAGTAAACATGGGCTTTTTCTTAAAACCCCCGTGTGTTACTGCTTATATGCATGATGGCAAATACAAAAGTATGTTTTATGTTTTGGCAATATGTTCACGGAGTACGTTGTACTCAGCCCTGTATATCTTTTTAAATATGCAGGTTGAGCAAGGGATGTGATGGAGGGTGTTGAGTGGAACTCTTTTGTTTACGATCAATGTTAAGCCCTGGTTACATATCTTCATATATGTAACCAACCATGTTTTTCCGCTGCAAACACTCTTTATGATTATGCTTTCTATGTCTTGTTGATTGTAATATGCTATGAAGCCTTTTCATAAACTTCAAGGTTAATGTTATGACTGTATATTCTACTTTGGATTCTAAGTCGTTCCCACGGGACTAACTCCCCTTCATGATACCTTGATAGGTTATTCATGGTAATTCACCCATATGCCTTATGAAACGTATGTTTCCCCCTTTCTTCCCCGCTTCTTAATTCCTACCCCGGGTCATGCCCCGGCTGATCCGTCCTTAGGGATAAGGGGCCGTGACATCAAATGTAGAAAATTAAACTTACTTTAGAATTTTCAGTCATAGGGCCTGCTCTACTCCTTTCACCATTGACATGCCCACCCTACTTACAAAATATAGACAAGTCATTAGATGATTAACAATATAACAAACTATTGTATGATTTTAAAGCTACTTGTAAAGTAACTTGCCTTTGCATTAGCATGACTGCTCATATGCGTACTTCCACAATCACTAGGACTACCAGAAAAACCCAATACCACTAGCACTTCCTGTTTGCTTATTTCCAGTCTTTCAAAATATGAAAATGATAACTACTTCAGCGAGAAACAAATATAGAACACACACACACACACATAAACACACACACACACACATATATATATATATATATGAAGACAGTGAATAACTACCAGTTGTAGAAACATTTCTTCAAGCCTGTTTGTCCTTTCACAAGTTGCATCAACTTTGTCCTAAAATGCTTGTAAGGTAGTAGCATTTTGTAGTTGTCCATCTACCCTTGAAGGTGTGACGCCGGATCCCATACATCGAACATGATCATTTTTCTCCTTACCAAGTACTTGACTCAGCACATCGTGCTTTATAGGAATAGGCCCTTCAAGGGGAGGTTGCTCAGCAAGTTTCACTTTTAACTCAACCTAACAGCACAATAGAAAATCAAGATCATGCATATCACAATAGAAATTAAACTGCGTACCTAAAAAAAGAAACAAATATGTTTGGGAGAGTACTTACACATATGTCTTGAACATACTTTTTTTTGGACTTCCCATGGACTTTAAGAAATGAATGTGTTCTACAGAAAGTTTCTCCTATTTTTTTCTTTAAACAACCGAAAAATACAGGACTTTTAACACATTGAGGTTTTATAGATTCAATATAAATACTTTAATATTACAGGATAAATTCGTTTACTTACATGATTATATTCCTCCCTTGCATATCCTTTTCTACTTAAAGTGTGCGGAAGAAGTTGTTTAGCCCTTATTTCCTGCGTCTTTTCCCTCTTTAACTGTAAATTATAACAAACAAATTCATATTATGTACCATATATTTTTCATTTCACTGCTGCTTTAACACACGAACATAATAAAAATTGACTTACTCTCCATTCAGGGGAGCTTCTTTCGGCCACAAATTCATCGCACTCGTTCTGTGGCACACAAGCAGGCCTAATCGAGCTAATTAGTCGTGCAGTGTCTGTCCTACTACGATGAGAATCTAATGCATCCAGCACACTATTAGTGAGTTCATTCTTGTAATCTCTCCATAGCCTTCCATTTGCTGGAAGATATATGTCATATGAATCTCAGCCACCTTATATTGTTGATACATACAAATAGATAAAAAGAACCAGTTAAATACTTGGTAAATTACATAGTTAAAATATTTGTATAATGTTATAGCAGGAACAAAATAAAAAAAAATATATGCAAGAAAATTACTAATGGAAGACCCCAAAATTCATTTTTGGGCTTATCTGTAACTAAACGCCAGTCTTTTACGTTGATCGGTACCTACTCCCTGACTATGCACCTAACAGCTGAGCTAAACTGCACTGGTTGTGGTCCAACATGTTGTTCTCTCTCATTCCACTCAATGGTTTGACGCTGTGATTCTCCAGTGGGAATAACTTGCAAAGTAGATTTACCTGTTTTTTTTTCTTTGCCATCATTTGGAGTTAGCTCACCGTTATCAGATTCTTGTTGGATATCAGCAACAACTTCTGCCCTTGGAGTATCCTCAATCTCAAGCCGCACTCCTATTCTATTTCTTTTCCTTCCTGTTGCCATAGTTCTATATATACATGGAAAACAAATTCATTAGATAACTAAAACACGAAGGACAAACTATTATCATTTTATAACCTACAATACATATTTTAAGTAAAGGACAACGATAACTAACATATTAGTAATATATTGATGTCATGAAATTATCATTGCGTATATGGACAAATATTTCAAGCATTACTAAGATGTCAATATTATGCAAATACAAAATTCTAGTACGAAAGACGTTAGTATAGTGGTTACCACAAAAGGATCGGTAGTTATGCTGCCTCATGACTCAACTTAATCCTCATTGTCAATGTCAAGTGCAGATGGTTCTTCATCAACAAAAGAACCATAAAATGTCTCATCAAATTGTTCCAGATCATCAAAACCTCTTGGTGGTGCCTTCAGCACGACATACCAACTAGATTTTTCATTATCCCGAGAGTAGAAATAAATGGATCTTTTTTACTTAGATCTTTTTTACATCATCAAAACCTCTTGCTTAGCATGTGATGCTAAAATAAATGGATCTTTTTTACTTAGACCTTTATTGAGGTTAACTAAGGTGAATCCATCTACTTTCTTCACACCAGAAGTAATGTTGGCCCAATCACAAAGGAATACAGCCAAACGGATCAAAATTTGATCAAAATTTATTTGATTATCCCATAATAATTTGATAAAGTATCTACTTGTACGTGCACACCATAGTCTTGGGTAGAGACATTAGCATCCACATTATGAAAGCGGTTTCCATTAATAATAAAACCAGAGTGGGACATTGCACAATGCCTTGGCCCTTTAACAAGGTACTTTAACATTTCATCTGACTCGACACCGGTACTATCATCGTCAAGTTTAATCTGAAGAACCCAAACTAACAAGTTTTATGTCAGGTATACATTGAAGTTCAATCATTAGTCCAAAAAAACAGACATCAATGAATTAAACCTTAGCTTGCGACCATTGCACAAAATTCTGTAAATGTATTTTCTCTAGCATGTTTGAATTAGATATCAACCGTTGGTCAGAGCACCTTAACTCTTCCTTATGAACCGTAATGAGAAAACAAATCGAGATGCGCAGATATGTATATGTAAGGTATCTATACAATATCCATTAATTCAAGGAAATAAATATAAGTGGCTGGAGATTTACTAACTCAATATAAGGTTCAGTTTCTTGACTATTGATAAGGACGGAGAGATGCACAGCCTTATGCAACTCATCAGTCAATTGTAAAGCTCCGCCTTTAAGCAGTGGAGATCCTTAGATTATTGTTTCATTTTCAATGACATCAATTTTCGTTTTTTACCAAAGAAAGAGGAGTTCTTCATGTATCTGCCACAAAACCTAACACACTCATCGGCCAAGT
This sequence comes from Orobanche coerulescens, assembly GCA_033398695.1. Classification (NCBI taxonomy): domain Eukaryota; kingdom Viridiplantae; phylum Streptophyta; class Magnoliopsida; order Lamiales; family Orobanchaceae; genus Orobanche; species Orobanche coerulescens. The sequence goes on from CM065809.1 coordinate 95,247,705, forward strand.
AGTTTTCTGCTATACTTCCTTCCGGAGCAGCACGATTCTTAACATAACCTTGATGACCTTCATGTATCTAAAAGTTCATTAAGTTAAAATAATAGTATGCTAAACATATAAAACAACCATTATATAGTTTATGATGAAATTTATAAGTGCTAAATAATACCTCTCAAAAGGGCACATCTATCTGTAATGGACAGGACCACATAATTTCGCTTCTCTTCCTATGTGAATTGTAAGGTCAAACATTATGGAGAAGAATGGAGGGAAGTACCTCTCGAACATGAACAAGGTCTCAATAATTTCACCTTCCATCTCCTCTAATCTTTTCTTATCAATTACTCTTTGACACAACTCTTGAAAAAATAAAGATAAACAAAATAATGATTTTCGTAACCCTTCAGGTAAAAGCCCCTTAATAGCAACAGACAATAGTTGTTGCATTAAGACATGGTAATCATGAGACTTCATCCCTTAAATTTTTCCAGATGTAATCTTGATGCAGTTTCCAATATTAGAGCAATACCCATCTGGAAACCTTTGCATCCATAGCCTCCAAAGAATTTTTTCTTCTCAAGCTTTGTAAAGGTGTAAGCACTAGAAGCATCCAACTTATCTACTCTTGCTTCTACTACTACATCTTCTATTAATTCTTGTAACTCTAGATCTCTACGTGAATCTACCCTAATTTTATATTTTCCCTTCACATCTAAGAGTGCATCTAAAACACTCTCACATACATTTTTTTCAATGTTCATAACATCCAAATTATATCGCACAAGTAGTTCCTATAGTTAGCAAACAAAATACATATCAAAATTAATTATAATGTTTCATCAGAATCTTATTGAATTAAAGTAGTAATTAATAGCAAGAATATAACTCTTACCTCCCAATACGGCAACTCAAAAAATAAGGACTTCTTTTTTAATAACTTTGTTGGGTCTCCTATTTTAAGTTTCTTCTGTTTTTTCTTTTTTTTTTTTCCCCACTTATTTGTGAATCTAACTAAAGCATGAATCATAGCTCTCCATCTAAAGATCTTTAGTCGCACCCTTGTCTCCTTTTTTCCATTGAACCACTTATGTTTTCTCTGAAATACACATGGTTTGATGGCAAAAATCTTCTATGATCCACGTAGATAGTCTTCTGAGCAAGTGGCAGCTAGTAAGAACACGTTTTAGGACCACAGATAGGACAAGTAAATTCCTCTTTATTAGTTAATCCAGATAAATTCCCATAAGCCGGGAAATCATTAATGGTCCACAATAAGATACCTCTAAGGTTAAACATGGCTTTAGTATAAGCATCATACATATCAACACCATCCCACAACAATTTTAGATCATCTATAAGGGGCTGCAAGTATACATCAATATCATTTCCTGGTTGTCTAGGGCCTGGAATAAGTAAGATTAGCATCAGGTTTTCGGAAGACATGCACATATTTGGTGGAAGATTATAGATGACTAAGATAACTGGCCAAAGACTATATGTGGAGCTACGATTGTTGAATGGGTTGAACCCATCAATTGCAAGTCCAAATCTTAAATTCCTCGGATCTGATGCAAAATCGGGGTATTTTTTATCTATGGAACTCCAAGAAACTGAGTCCACAGGATGACGCATCTTGCCATCTTGACTATGATGACTAGAATGACACGTTAACTGCTCCCTAACGGATGCTTAAAGAAACATCCGCTGGAGTCTTGGAATTATAGGAAAATAACGTCATACTTTTGCAGCAACACCTTCTTTTATCTTTCCAGTACTTATGTTTAATTTATATCTAGAAGCATTAGATCCAGGACATTTATGTAAGTCTTTATAGTCCTCTCCCCTATACAAAATACAACCATTGGCACATGCATCTATCTTCTCATACCCTAAATTAAAATCTTTAAGTGTTTTCGTGACTATGGATAGTGACTCTGGAAAAGTATTTGCCTCCGGTAGCATATCCTTAAACACACTCATGATCCTATCAAAACCAGAATTAGATAGACCTAATTGAGCTTTCAAAGTATACATGATTGAGGTTGCTGAAAGTTTTGTGTACTTGGTACAACCAGGGTACAGATGAACTTCAGCATCTGAAATCTTTTTTTGATACCTATCATTTACATTCAGTAAGCTTAGGGATTCACCCTGAACTGGTAACTTAAAATACACATCTTCATACATTTGATGAACATATAGCATTTCAGAATCATCAAAAATATCATATGATGTTACAAACTCATCAACTTGTGCACATCTTCCGATAAGATTTGGCTCACCATGAGCAACCCAGACCTTATTTGTAGGATCAAATCCAAACTTAGTTAGGTGAAACAATAATGTTTCATCATTTTGTGAAGAGCGGTTTCTACGGATTACGCAAGGACATATGATCCTGTCAGGATTCCTTGTAAACTTCTTAGAGTTTATAATAAATTCTTTACCCTTTTTTTGAAACCGAGAATTGTTTGGGTCCCAAGATATCCAGATCTTATCCATGCTAATTTATACTTGCTTTACACATACCAATATTTAAAAACTCAAACAGATTAAATTCATGACTTTAAGACTTAAGAGTGTGGGAAATATTTAGTCAGATTAATACTCAAACAAATTAGATTTTTTAAATTATTTTTTTTAGTAACTAACATAAGTAGTTTGACATTTCTTAGCTCCAACTATGATAACGGCCATTTTACTAATGTGATATTAGAGATCTCCTTCTATCCTTTCTCACTTATAAATTCGAAGCATGATGAACTGGTTCAAGTTGAAATAAAATTAACAAGTACCTTAGGCAATAACAAGCAATCAAACAATATGAAGTGGCATAGTAGGATATACCTTCCAGATAATAGTTCTCTTAGTGAAAAACAAAGAAAACATGGAAAATGAGTGGAATGAGAAAACAAATTCAACCATATCATATATGAGTATGTAAGTGATTGTACTTTAGAAAGTAAATGGGTTTATCTTAAGAGAACATCATTTGTGAACACCTCTTATACAAAATGAAAGCATTGAGATGGTGATAAAACAGAAAAATATTACTCATCTTGAGATTTAACATATTTAAATGACATTATAAATAATATAAATAGCAAGTAATCAATTAACAATTAAAAGGTATTGCACCATTAAGATACAATTTTTTTATTTCCGATGTCGATAAATTGAACAACCACAACAACAACAACAACATCTAAGCCTTAGTCCCAAAATGATTTGGGGTCGGCTAACATGAATCAAACTTTGAAACCATCAATGATCGTTACATAAATAACATAAAAGGAAAAAAAGAGGGAAAAAAGTAGAGAGAAAAAAAAAAAGAAAAATCCTGAAAAATAAATTAAAAGATAACATGAAATAAAAGAAAACAGGAATATAAAAAAAAGAATCAAATTCCATCCACCATCCGTATTCTTTCCTGCCACATTTGCCTCTCCATCGCCATACTTTCTCCAATTCCAAGAAACCGCATATCAATTTCAATCATCTTTATCCAAGTTTTCTTGGCTCTTCCTCTACCTTTCACAATATTACTTGTTCCCCAACTTTCTAGCCTCCTCACTGGGGCATCAACAAGTCTTTTTCTCACATGACCAAACCATCATAATCGATTCTCCATCATCTTGTCTTCTATAGACGCAACTCTTACCTTATCTCTAATCACCTCATTTCTGAGCCGATCCTTTTTGTAAGACCATATATCCATCGTAGCATACGCATCTCCGCCACATTCAACTTTTGAACGTGACACTGTTTTACAACCCAACACTTGGTGCCATATAACAGTGCAGGCCTAATTTTCGTGCGGTAAAATTTACCCTTTAATCTGTTGGGATAACAAATACCCGGTATCGAAACTGTTGGGATAAACAATCCCTGTATCGATCGTGTTGTCAGAATGTTTTGACAATATGCCAAATCCTGCATACCGCTAATAGCTGTATCGAAAAGCTGATCAAGTATCAACCTATATCGAAGACTTCTCGTAGTCCCACCATACAGTGAATACATCTACAGGAAAGAGTCTCGCAAAGACAAGTATGGAAGCTGTCTCGAAACATCAATACAGCAATCCTTCCATACAGCCCTCAAACAGGACAAGAAAGAATCTTCAGTATTCGCTAGAAGTCAACTCCCGTTTGATAAAGAAGTATTTAAATACTAAAGGATAAACTATTTAAATACTGTAAATCATCAGAAGATCTTCAAATCCTGCAATATCCGGATCTCAGTCTATTCAAGTCAACTATCAAGTTGTCACAAAATCTTGCTCAACGAATCTATTTCAACGGATATATTTCAGAGGCTATATATATCTCCAGAGTTTGAAGATCATATACAGATACACAAGAATACACACGACTTACAAACCAACAAGTGCTTACACGAATATTCAGAGCAAAACATATCTCCCAATGCTTTCTGCTATTCTAATAGAAGAGATATACAGTGCTCAAACCGTGAACAACACTTCATCAGCTATAAGCTCATAAAGTCAAAGTTATTGTTCAAATATTGTTCTAACCCTTGAACAAACCCATCAGCCTTGTGTGGACTGAGAATCCTTGCTCTTCCCAAACTGTATGTGACGGACTTGCATTGAAGAAGACGAAGCTTCAGAACTGTGTGTGAAGAAGCCAGTCACGTGTTAGCTCAAACCAATCTGTGTGAATGGTTGAAATCTAAGATCTTTATATCACTATGTGTGAACGATATATTGATTAGGTTTGGTTATAATTACGTAGTTATGTACGTAGTAATTATAATAAACTTTTTACTCCTATGTGGAGGACCAGTGGACGTAGAGGTGTTTACCTCGAACCACTTTAAATATTGTGTTATTTACCTTCTGCCCTTATTGTTTTGCTAATTGTGATTATTTAAGTATACACCGAACACCGAGTTGCTGTACAAGAATCCGTCAGCAAGGCCTCTACCGCCTTGGGAGCCACACCGCCGAAAAATAAGACGTTCATCTGGTTGAGGAATTCTACCTCAACACCGTAGTTCGTTTTGTCACTAGCTCAGGGAGGTCATGTCACTGACATCACAGCCGTTATCCGCGGAGTGGAGATCCGCGTTGACCAAGAGCTTCTCCAGAATATCTTTAGGCTACCTGCTGATGGCCTGACCATGGAAGAACTTGAGACCTTTGGGTCCCAAGAACTGTTGACCCAATCTTATGGCTTATTCACCGGTTCTGCAACGGTGGAAATGGTTCATACCACATGCCACAAGAAAGATTTTTGTTTACCTTTTATTTACTTACATGATTTTTGCTGCCGTATTATTGAGAACCGAACAGGTGCTTTTGAGATGTGCACCAATCTCAGGTTTAGGATGATGGTCATGATAATGACCTGCGAGAAGGTCAATTGGTGTCAAATCATCCTTAAGCGTTTGCAGGAAGAGGTGTCTAAGCCTGCTTCGCAGAAGAAATCGTTTGGTTTGTTTTTTAACCATATTTTGACGAAGTGCGGACTTCCGCAAACCGCAGAGGCAAAGAAAAATAGTTCACGGATATTCTTAGGAGGCATCAGGCCTACTGCCTTCAACCAGAGCATCCTGATTGCCAACAGACCTTTTATCCGAAATTTGCCGCTATCTGCCGATCCGAGGGATGTTTCTTCTAAGTCCAAAAGTGGTGAATCATCGAAGAAGAGAAAAAGATCTCACAGCAAAACTCCAGTTGTAGTTGAGAAGCCGAAAAGGAAGTTAAGGAGGCTTACAAAAGTTAAAGCTACATAACCCTCCGAGGATGTTGTAACACCCCCAATCTGCTCAGGGATATTACACGTCGTAGAACCTTTCCTCAAGAATCTACGAGGCTGGTAACGACATTGAACAACTCAACATTGCCTTTAAGGCTACAATGACTCAGTAAACCGATTTGGTCTTTCAATAAAAACATACAACTCGATTACAATACATGCCCATGCAGGGGTCAAAATACAACAACTCCCATATAACGGGAAAAATGCTGTAGCAGGAAATAAAATACAACTAAACCAATACGACATCAACGGGTCCTCGTTTGATTAGTATCGTTCATCTTTCATCATCATTCATGCCGACCCTGTGCTATGCTCCAAAACCTGAATGCAATACAGACATCCACCCCCCGATTTCTCGGGGGTTAGCAAAATTCCACTATTTTGCTAGTGCAAGTACAAAGTGCAAAAATACGGGTCATACAACTCAAGTTCCAAGAATAGTAACAATCAAGAATTCTCAAAGATTCCAACATAACAAGAAAATACTTCCTGAGGCAAGAGTTTGAGTAAAACTTTCCAAAAACCGAGAGAATCACCAATCAAGGGAAAATAGTTTACAAAATGGTTTGGTATACATTCGGGAGTTTTAATAGAAAACAATTTAGGATTATCGAATCCTTCTCTTTCCAAAACTCGAAATACGAATGTGGTCACCGCCCCGAAGGTTTACTTTATGTAAAATGACCTTTACAAAAACGTTGGGATTTTAGCCCCAAATTTCATCAAATCACAGTACACGAGAACGATAGCAAATTTCATTTTCCAATATCAAAACCCCACAATTAAAAGATTAAAACACATACGACAAAACACTCTAGCGCCATCCTAGCCAAGTAGGCCAAACGAACAACTTACCTCTTACACACTTAGTCAATGCATGCAATCATGAAAGCCGTTCAGAAAGGCTCGTTTCCTAAAATGCCAATCTCAAAACACATTTGTAAAATGCACCACAATTAACCGTCGATCCACGTCTCTGTGGACCCCTACCGAGACCCCGTCGGATCTAACCCATAGTGGTTAAAAGCAAGCTCGTCGATCCACGTTTATGTGGACCCCTACCGAGACCCCGTCGGATCTAACCCTTAGTGAGCATACACACACACACGTTACTCATGCAATACTAATATGCTAAGAATGTAAGCTCATCAAGGATACTTACTAGAGATGGCCACTTACTCGACACCGTTATCAAACTCATCACAACACAACACGATTAACGCGGAATACATGATTCCATAACTTTAAACAACAGGGGTATCACCAAAGCCCTCAATGTTCAAAACAATCAAATCATAATCAATTCCCCAAACCACACCGTTCACAAAACACACACATTTTTAAAAAGAGCCCTTAATGAGGCCAAAACGAATCTCTTGGAAATTCATTTCAAATAACCAAACAAACACACCAAGACAACCACTGATCATCATATCCACAAAACGAGAAGCGTATGAACAAGGTACTTGCCTCGAAATCGGCACGCATGTACTCCAACGGACGTGGTTCAACTGTGAAGCTTCGAAACACCCGATGCCAACGAAAAGGAAGACGACGACGAACGGAAGGGTTCAACACGGTTTCTTCACAAGGAACTCGACCCTAACATTATATAATTAATAAATCAATGATCATACGAGGAAGAATAATCATAGAACGTCCGAAAACCTTTCTATGACATTCTACCGGACACCTTCAAGGCGCCGATCAAGAACTCGACCAATACAACGAATCGATACGATCCAACCATGGAATAACAAGGGAAATGATATAATACATCTAAATAATCATCAACCCATCACAATCCTAAGTTAAATCGGATTAAACGGACGAAATCAACCAAAATACCCAAATTCCCCAAAACTAGATTTCTAGAAAATCTGACCTGATTCGCTCGATCAAGGGATGTTATAGGATGTATGATTGATGATATGAACTCCAAGAATTCATGGATTGATTGTCCAACAACATCTATCCATGATAACCACACCTCCAGCCGCGGAAGAGAAGGAAAAGAATGAGAAAAATGGTGAAAAACCCGTCTGCACGGCCTTAAATAGGCTGCCTGCCGGCAGAGTTACGTACGTAACCGGCCAAGGGCTTACGTACGTAACCGTCCATGGCCGAACTTACTGCCCAGAAATGCCGGAAGAGTTACGTACGTAACCGGCCATAGTTTATGCACATAACCGGCCTTACGTACGTAACTGCCGGGCCCTTCCGGCCGTAACTCGGCCAGGGCTGGCCTGGCCCCAACATGCCTGGCCATGACTCGGCCGGGGCCAACTCCGATGGCCCGGACGACCCGAAACCCGAACCTGAATATGAATCAAAGATACGGTTACGAAGTACTCGAAAATACGAATTCGAGCACTAAGAGAACACACGATTCCGACCACCCGAAGGCTCGAAATTCGACAATGGAAAGTAATTACCCCAAACTTTGGGAAATTACGAAAATGGCCCAAAACGTCCGAAATACATGATACACGATCGAAACACCAAACTAAGGCTCTCAACATGAATAATAACATTAAATGAACTTACGAGGAACTCGAAACAATAGTTTCGAGCAGAAGGACTTGAATATGAGACACAGAAGATGGCTCGAATTGGTAAAGGATTATGATTGTGGTATTAACTACCACCCCGGAAAGGCTAATGTGGTAGCAGATGCCTTGGGTTGTAAGACTCAATCGCAATTAGGATACCTACTTACCACAGAAGGGGATCTAATCCAATATTTTGAAGGAATGAGTTTAGAGGTGGTTCATCCACCGGAAACGATAATGGGTCGTTTCACGACGTTAGTGTAACACCCCCAAAACTATATGGGAATATTACACGTTGTAGACCCATTTTCACGAGGATCTACCAGTCTATACCTTACAAAACGACCAAATACTTGCCCGGCCAGGGTCAAATAATAAATTAATACAGACCGTTATGGTCACTTACACGTGAATACACAGACCGATGAGGTCACACAACTCAATCAACAAACTGAGTTAAACTACATTACCCACACAGGGGTCGAAATACAATACAGCAGAAGACTGAAATCAACTATGACAACACAACAAAAATCTAAACAACTCTCGACTCTTGATTAGTATCGCAGCTCGTCATCCTCTTGTTCCAATCCTGTGATTGCTCCCCTGAAACTGCATGTACCTGGATGCAAAACACACATCCACCCCCCGATTACTCGGGGGTTAGTAAAGCTCCACTGTTTTACTAGTGCAAGTATCAAATCATACGAAAAGTAACGAGCAAACATTAATCAAGAATCAAACATGATATTCAAGTATCAAATTATTCCCGGGGGTTTTAATACGGGAATTTAAGCTATGAAGCATTTCGAAAATAAGTTCATCACCTCGGGAATTTTGGAATTTCAAAACCTTTAAAACTCTGAGTCCTGGTTCACCAAACCTTTCAAAAGAAGGGTTGAGGGCTTTAACCCAAATCTTGTTTCATAAATCAACAGTTCACAATACGAAAAACATTTACTCAAGCTTAGGACTCGGTCCAACATTCATTTTCATAAAACTTTTCCTTTCAAAACTTTGATTTGAAAATAAACATGTTCATGACACCGTGATCCACTGTCACGTGTCTCCGTAGGTTCAGCAACCCACACGGACTACACCACGCACAAATAGCCAAACATAACCAATTCCGACACCGTGATCCACTGTCATGTGTCTCCGTAGGTTGAACAACCCACACGGACTATATCAATCACAATAATCAACCACACAGTCCCAACACCGTAGTCCACTGCCACGTGTCACCGTAAGCCCCATCGAGCTCACCCGGTTGGACGCACTGTGCCCGAAACTCATGGTCCACTGCTATGTGTTATCGTAGGCCTCGTCAGACCAGCATGATTGGACCTCAGTACCTCACTAAGTTCTGACCCCGTAGTCCACTGCCATGAGTCCTCGTAGGTCCCGTCGAACCATCACGAGTGAACTTAGCGGTCACACACATATACACATTCACATTCACATTTCATACAACAATGAGCACAGTTAATCAATCACGTTGATCACCACAAAATCGTACATCGCACGCACATAACACAATCTCAACACTCTCAACAACTGTCATCAATCAACGACACATAACCAGCATAACATACGATCGGTACGCAATACATTGCACGAAGAAGTGTACAACCATCCCATATGTACGCCGCAAACCTGCACAAATGGCACAACACCTAACACGTATACCAATATAACACTATTATCACAAAGCCTTCAAATTTCGGAATACACAACTAATTCAAACGGAACATATTTACGAAGGCAAACAAAATCATCATAAATTTCATACGTGATTACTAGTCGCAAGATACAAGCCGTATAATAAGATACTTGCCTTAATAACCGCTACCGTACGCTCCGAAGAACACGGTTCGACCGGGAAGCTCGGACCCCAAAGAAGGCAACGAACGGAAGGGTTCCGACTCGAGTTCTTCACAATAATTTCGACCCTAACATCATATAATTAATAAATCAACGATCATACGAGGAAGAATAATCGTAGAACGTCCGAAAACCCCTATATGACATTCTATCGGACACCTTCAAGGCGTCGATCAAGAACTCGACCAAAACAACGAATCGATAAGATCCAACCATAGAATAATAAGGAAAATGATATAATACATCTAAATAATCATCAATCCATACAATCCTAAGTTAAATCGGATTAAATGTATGAAAACAACCAAAATACCCAAATTCCCCAAAACAAGGTTTCTAGATAATCTGACCTGATTCGCTCGATCAAAGGATGTTATAGGATGGATAAATAATGATATGAACTCCAAGACTTCATGGATTTAACACCTGACAACATCCATCCATGATCATCAAAGCTCCAGCAACGGAAGAGGATGAAACGAGTGAGAAAAATGATGAAAACCCGTCTGCTGGGTCTTAAATACACAGCCTGCCGAACGTCTTACGTACGTAATCGGCCATGGCTGAGCCTACTGCCCAAAAATACCGGCAGCATTACGTATGCAACCGGCCAAGGCTAACATACGTAACCGGCCTTACGTATGTAACTGCTGGGCCCTTCCGGTCGTAACTCGGCCAGGGCTGGCCTGGCCCCAACATGCCCGACCATGACTCGGCCGGGGCCAACTCCGACGGCCCGGACGACCCCAAAACCCGAACCTGAATACGAATCGAAGATACAGTTACGAAGTACTCGCAAATACAAATTCGTGCACTAAGAGAATAAACGATTCCGACCAACCGAAGGCTCGAGATTCGACAACGGAAAGTAATTACCCCAAACTTTGGGAAATTACGAAAATGGCCCAAAACGTCCGAAATACACGATACACGATCGAAACACCAAACCAAGGCTCGCAACATGAATAATAACATTAAATGAACTTATGAGGTACTTGAAACAACAGTTTCGGATGAGATTTACAAGAATCGAACTCAAGTACGGAAAAGCCGCTTAAGAACACGAAACTCAACAAAACGATACCGAAACGAACTCGGACGTCAAAAAGTGCAGAATTAAATATTCTCAAAATGACGAAACGGTCAAAAGCGAGTCGTCAAAAAGGACTCCCGCCGAAAAAAAGAAAATTACCGGAATCCGAAATTGCGGGTATTACATACTACCCTCCTTAAAAGAAGTCTCGTCCCGAAACTTAAAACAAGTAGGGAGAAGCAATATCCCTGCCAGGAAAACTCGACGAGATACACAAGAACTGAAAAATCGCACCCAATGGCGAAACGTTACAAGCAACGCAAAGGAATATACGGCTTGAAAACACTCCACGACGACCAACACAACGCCATCGGTAGAGACATAATAAAACCAACAAGTGACAAGCGTCATCAAACAGATAATACAATCAAATCGATTATCCAAACAATCACAAAACACAACGAATGAAAATAAACACGATTGACCAACCCAACGGTACCTCAATCAAAATGCTAGCCAATCGCTGAACAAATACGGAATTCCACCGCCCAAGGGTTGGAAGATCGAAAACGAGACTAATTTCCCGAACCTAAGGAAATTAGGAAGAAGTCTGAACGCTCAACAATCACGAAACGGGCTCAACAAAAACTAAACAATCAACGATCGAACAACAATGATCGAGACAACAAAAATCGAATAATCATGTTCGAATCACGAAGAACAATAAGGTTCAAACAACAACTCTGAGGTTCACATCTCAACTCGAGACAATATATGATCCGATGAAAACAACAAGATGTGCATTCACATAAGATCCACAGGAAAGGGAATAGCAATTGAAAGGTCACGACGACAAACGAGTTATTCCGAAACAATACCACACTTGTTCGATCAACAAAATCAAGGGACAGGACAAGCTCAGAAGATGTTAACGAACATAAACAAGTCGACAGAGTCGAAAATACAGAAGTTCATAATCCAATCCACTTCGAATAAAAGAACTTAATTTCCGAAGTTCGAAATAACAAGGTAAAATAACATAGCATACAACTGATAGACCACGCCCCTCAGGGACTCCTCAGAGTCGGTCCAGATATCAGCGCTCAAGTCCGTGCCTCGGAAGGCTCGGTGGCCAACTCACAAAACTGAACCCGGTGTCCCTCGAGTCCTCACTTGAAACGCGTCACTGGCAAGGAAGGACAATTTGCACGTGCATGCCCCCAGCACATCACGGTTGAAACACCTCGTCTCGACATACCGAATATACAAATGCTAGATATCATGGAACGTAACATCGCAAAACAACATACCGGAGATACCAACTCATCATAACATATCAACGCATACAAAAATCACAACAACAACGGCAACGTTCGACGATTACAACAGTCCGAACGATAGCCAGCACACAATCACAAACATCATGAAACAATCACTCATGTACATAAACGTACAAACTCAAGCTTCAACAGCTCACACTCGTGTGTCAACACGCAATCCACCACGAGGCGACAACCATTAAATACTAGTTCACACCTCTCACAGAGGGCTAGTACAACAAATACGTGGCAACGCCTCAACGTTCATGCCACCAACTCGATCATATTCGGGAGTTAACATCATAACAACAAAGCAAACATCATACATACATTCCCAGACCGCAAACGGAAATTGATAGGTTTTTAAAAATGAAAACCACCTATTGAAAATAATTTAGGAAACACCGATTGATCTTGAGTATCACCTTTCAAAAAAAAAGTACAAACATGAAACATCGTTATCGAGACTTTAGAAAACCATTTCACATTCGGTAAAAATGAGGACACTTTCTTTTAGTGAAAAACTTTCAGAATATTTGACTCTCGGGTCTAAGCAAAAGCATTTCTAAATCATTGAAAATATCTCAAAACATTTTAGTCCTCGAGGTATAAGGATTTTGAAACATACTGTGACACCTTGGAAGTACCGCGATAAAATAATTCATTTTAAAAGTACGTCTCGAAATTTATTTTCTAAGATACTCAAGGTTTCCAAAGATAATTCAACGGGCTAGAATGCCCAAAAAAAATTCTCATGTAATTACATGCCGTGGGCCCCGCGCCGGAACCCACCAGGCTAAAAATCATTTACAAACGTCAAAAAGGCCGATGACAGTAGTATTTCAAAAACTCACAAAAGCCATTTACAAAATACTAAATACCGTCATAAGAATCTCGCCAAAACGATTAAGGCCATAATGCCAAAAACTTAGTCTAGGGAATCATTTTTTTTGAAATAAAACTCAGTTGGCAAAATACCGAAAGCCGTTAAGAAAGAACTCACGCAGCGGATAGAAGTACAGTCCAAAATACACAACCAACGACACCACTCCACACATGAACAAAATATGAGAGTCAAATAACCATATATCACGAAATCAACATCCATAGGAGGATTCCGCCACTTAACACATAATCACACCAGTAACTCGCATCAGACGAGGCACAATCACAAATAAGGGAGACTTACATCCACAGGTCGCACGAAGATGATGATCGCCCCACGATACTAATCACGACCAACGAACTCAGACAATGCGTCACGACACGACTCAGTCAGATAAGATCCGACAAGACAAAACTCGACAGACACAACTTGACCCGACAGCCTAGGTTTCCACAACCTAAATCTCTGATACCATTTATGTAACACCCCCAATCCGCTCAGGGATATTACACGTCGTAGATCCTTTCCTCAAGGATCTACCAGGCTGGTAACGACATTGAACAACTCAACATTGCCTTTAAGACTACAATGACTCAGTAAACCGATTTGGTCTTTCAATAAAATTATACAACTCGATTACAATACTTGCCCACGCAGGGGTCAAAATACAACAACTCCCATATAACGGGAAGAATACTGCAGCGTAAAATAAAATACAACTAAACCAATACGACATCAACAGGTCCTCATGTGATTAGTATCGTTCATCTTTCATCATCCTTCATGCCAACCCTGTGCTATGCTCCAAAACCTGAATGCAATATAGACATCCACCCCCCGATTTCTCAAGGGTTAGCAAAATTCCACTATTTTGCTAGTGCAAGTACAAAGTGCAAAAATACGGGTCATACAATTCAAGTTCCAAGAATAGTAACAATCAAGAATCCTCAAAGATTCCAACATAACAAGAAAATAATTCCCGAGGCGAGAGTTTGAGTAAAACTTTCCAAAAACCGAGAGAATCACCAATCAAGGGACAATAGTTTACAAAATGGTTTGATATGCCTTCGGGAGTTTTAATAGAAAACGATTTAGGATTATCGAATCTTTCTCTTTCCAAAACTCGAAATACGAATGGGGTCACCGCCTCGAAGGTTTATTTTCCGTAAAATGACCTTTACAAAACCGTTGGAATTTTAGCCCCAAATTTCATCAAATCATAGTACACGAGAACGATAGCATGTTTCGTTTTCCAACATCAAAACCCCACAATTAAAAGACTAAAACACATACGATAAAATACTCTAGCGCCATCCTAGCCAAGTAGGCCAAACGAACAAGTTACCTCTTACACACTTAGTCAATGCATGCAATCATGAAAGCCGTTCAAAAACGCTCATTTCCGGGAACGCCAATCTCAAAACACATTTGTAAAATGCACCACAGTTAACCGTCGATCCACGTCCCTGTGGACCCCTACCGAGACCCTATCGGATCTAAGCCGTAGTGGTTAAAAGCAAGCTCGTCGATCCACGTCTCTGTGGACCCCTACCGAGACCCCGTCGGATCTAACCCGTAGTGAGCATACACACACACACGTTACTCATGCAATACTAATATGCTAAGAATGTAAGCTCATCAAAGATACTTACTAGAGATGGCCACTTACTCGACACTGTTATCAAACTCATCACAACACAACATGATTAACGCGGAATACATGATTCCATAACTTTAAACAACAGGTGTATCACCAAATCCCTCAACGTTCAAAACAATCAAATCATAATCAATTCCCCAAACCACACCGTTCACAAAACACACACATATTTTTAAAAAGAGCCCTTAACGAGGCCAAAACGAATCTCTTGGAAATTCATTTCAAATAACCAAACAAACACACCAAGACGACCACCGATCATCATATCCACAAAACCAGAAGTGTATGAACAAGGTACTTGCCTCGAAATCGGCACGCATGTACTCCAACGGACGCGGTTCAACCTGGAAGCTTCAAAATGCCTGATGCCATCGAAAAGGAAGACGACGAAGAATGGAAGGGTTCAACATGGTTTCTTCGCAAGGAACTCGACCCTAACATCATATAATTAATAAATCAACGATCATATAAGGAAGAATAATCGTAGAACGTCCGAAAACCCCTCTATGACATTCTACCGGACAACTTCAAGGCGTCGATCAAGAACTCGACCAATACAACGAATCGATATGATCCAACCATGGAATAACAAGGGAAATGATATAATACATCTAAATAATCATCAACCCATTACAATCCTAAGTTAAATCGGATTAAACAGACAAAATCAACCAAAATACTCAAATTCCCCAAAACTAGATTTCTAAAAAATCTCACCTGATTCACTCGATCAAGGGATGTTATAGGATGTATGATTGATGATATGAACTCCAATACTTCATGGATTGATTCTCCAACAACATCTATCCATGATAACCACACATCCATCCACGGAAGAGAAGGAAAAGAATGAGAAAAATGGTGAAAAACCCGTCTGTAGGGCCTTAAATAGGCTGGCTGCCGGCAGAGTTACGTACGTAACCGGCCAAGGGCTTACGTACGTAACCGGCCATGGCCGAACTCACTGCCCAGAAATGCCGGCAGCGTTACGTACGTAACCGACCATGGCTTACGCACGTAACCAGCCTTACGTACGTAACTGCCAGGCCCTTCCGGCCGTAACTCGGCCAGGGCTGGCATGGCCCAACATGCCCGGCCATGACTCGGCCGGGGCCAACTCCGACGGCCCAGACGACCTCGAAACCTAAACTTGAATATGAATCAAAGATACGGTTACGAAGTACTCGAAAAGACGAATTCGAGCACTAAGAGAACACACAATTCCGACCACCCGAAGGCTCGAAATTCGACAACGGAAAGTAATTACCCCAAACTTTGGGAAATTACCAAAATGGCCCAAATGTCCGAAATACACGATACACGATCGAAAGACCAAACCAAGGCTCGCAACATGAATAATAACATTAAATGAACTTACGAGGAACTCGAAACAATAGTTTCGGACGAGATTCACAAGAATCGAACTCAAGTACGAAAAAGCTGCTTAAGAACACGAAACTCAACAAAACGATACCGAAACGAACTCGGACATCAAAAAGTGCAGATTTAAATATTCTCAAAATGACGAAACGGTAACAAGCAAGTCGTCAAAAATGACTCCAGCCGAAAAAAAGAAAATTATTGGAATCCAAAATTGCGGGTATTACAGATGCTCCTCTCGTGGCTCAACCCACTGATCAACTCCCCAGGGCCCAACCCCTGTGGAAGAGATGCCCACTACTGTCGATACAGTAGATCCCGAGCCCTTGGCGGCTACGACGAATGCTAGGACATCTGCCAACTCAAAAGACTCTGGCCAGTCGGCTGCCTTTTTGGAGCCAAAATCTACCTCTCCTATAGAGGATTCCACACCCGTTCAGGATCCATATTCTATCAGGGTACCATCTCTTGTAAGGAATCCCTCTCCGATACAGGATCCCACAGCTGTAGAGGAACCGATGCCTACAGCGAACTCAGGCACTGTACGGAGCCCCTCCCCGGACACAATTATTTCCAAGACCCTACTTTCCGTGCAAATCAAATAGTCTTACGAGGGGTTTCTCCAATGGAAGAGCTACAGACTTGCTTCGTACGAAACCCTGTACAACTGGAGCGAATGGAGAATCGAAGAAGAATTTGTTTTGGAAGTGACGGACACTCAAGAAATTGTTGTCCTGATCCAATGGGACAATCTATTCGTTAAAGAGATTATTGAAAGCCATTTGTTTGAAAAGGCTGCAGCTCGAAGGAAAGGGAAAGCTACGTCCATGGAATCTCCCGATAGTCCAAAGCCCGATCCTGATTCAGACGACGATGACGACGCACTCCAGGCTGGTCTGCAGATGAGTCGTGAGGATGCCCAAGAAAAGAGAGATGAAGGGACATATGCTCATCAGTCGCCCCCCTCTCCATAGCAAGACACTGTTCCCGATAATGAGGATTCAGTCCCTCATGTCACGTAGGATCATTATGTTTCGCAACAGGCACTAGACCCTGTAGTCGCCCCCGCCGAAGAAAGATCTAGCACCATCCAGCAAGAGGTATCAGTCCCTCTGCCGGAGCAGGTGGATGCTGAGAGACAGCAGGAGGAATTGGTCCCTCCTATATCCATGTCTTCAGAAACCATTTCGACACAGGAGGATGCAGCACCCCCTGTCGCCGAACCCGAATCTATTACTCCCGCACCATCAACCGCCTTGGAATCCGACGACGGTGTTCTACCTGAGGATGTCCAACTCACTTCACGCCCAAATGTGAATTTGAGAAGGTTAAATGGAGTTGAGGACTTTGCCCAGCCATACTCTCCTAGCACTGCAGCAAGAAAAGAGCGATTACGTGCTCTTGACCTCCAAACTATCTTTATTCAGGACGTAGTCAATACTCTACACTTTGTAGAAAAAGCTCTTGATTGGCTACACACATCTTCCGTTGAAGAGATGACCGAATTGAAGCATGAAGTCTCCCGAGTAGTAGAAGCCTTCGCTGTCCTGCCACACGTCTTCAAGCAGGCCCTGACCAAACTGCAAGAAAAACAGGAGCAGATCCTGAGAGAAGAGCAATCAAAGTTACGCGTGTCAGAGGCCAAGACAGCATCTGCTCTGATCGAATCCGGTTCCCAACTACGAGCCCATGACAAAAACATTAAAGATATGTCGCGGGTGCTCTCCTCCCTTGTTGAGAAAATGTCTGATATTGAGACGAAACAGGATGCCGCTTTGCAAATCCTGGAACGCCTTGATGAAAAGGTGTCATACCTTGATGACGCCAAAAAGGGGGAAGAAGCAAGGGAAGCTGCTAGGTGAACGAGGTTGGAGCAAGAGATAGAAATGTTAACTCCATTTGAAGACTCCATCACTGTAGACATAGCCCGTATCTCAACGCCAAACCTTAGGATATAGGGAGACCGACCAGAATTCCAGGATCCTAAGTATCCTTGGAAAAGCCTAGTCCGAAAGCCACAATCTATGAACCTCCCGGCAGACCGACAGCCTACCGCTGCAGAGATCAAGAACTGGAGGAGAAATGAACTATTAAGATACTTTGTTGTACTTATCAGGGATTCCCCATTATTCAATAGATACATAATGGTGCAGGAAGCCGCAGAGGAATTCAAGACGAAGCTGGAAGATGGAATGCTCCCGCTACAGCTGCAGATGAAATCAAAGCACAAGAATGGTGACTTGGTTACCCACCCAGAGGATTGGATCCTTGTCTTCGATAAATCATATGAAGGTCGAGCCATTTATCAGAATCGAGATAGGGAAGCCCATCAAAACTGGTGGAAAAACACCAAGAATGACCCTAAAAGGCCATGGAGGCATTCAGACTACACGAGTTAAATTTCCTTGTATTATAATTTTTGTAATCTTATTTTCAGAACAACAAAATTTTGTACTCTTCATTTCAATATCAATAAAATTTTTGCCTGTCTTGAAAGATTACAACTCGTAATCTACTGTGTTCCTGTATATTTACAGTCACTTAATTTATTTTTGCTGTATTCATATTATGAAACTTATCTCAATACACAAACTGTAAGAACTTATCTGCGAACAGTTCATAGTTTAAGTTGTATGCATCTAGAATACAATGTAAGGTTGTGCCTACGCGCCAATCATAAGTTTTCAGATGTAACATTATTTTAATAAAAGCTGAACTTGCCTGCGAGCAGTTCTTAGTGTTAATCTAAATGCTGAAGGCCAGATCATTTGAAAGAAGACCAAGAAGTCTGCCCTACTTCAAATCCTGCATACTGCTAATAGCTGCATCGAAAATCTGATCAAGTATCAACCTGTATTGAAGACTTCTCGTAGTCCCACCATACAGTAAATCCATCTACAACAAAGAGTCCCGCAAAGCTATGTATGGAAGTTGTCTCGAAACATCAATACAGCAATCCTTCCATACAGCCCTCAAACAGGACAAGAAGGAGTCTTCAGTATTCGCTAGAAGTCAACTCCCGTTTGATAAAGAAGTATTTAAATACTAAAGGATAAAGTATTTAAATACTGTAGGTCATCACAAGATCTTCAAATCCCAGAATATCCGGATCTCAGTCTATTCAAGTCAACTATCAAGTTGTCACGGAATTTTTCTCAATGGATCTATTTCAACGGATATATTTCAGAGGCGATATATTTCTCCAGAGTTTGAAGATCATATACAGATACACAAGAATACACACGACTTACAAACCAACAAGTGCTTATACGAATATTCAGAGCAAAACATATCTCCCAAAGCTTTTTGCTATTCTCATAGAAGAGATATACAGTGCTCAAACCGTGAACAACACTTCATCAGCTATAAGCTCAGAAAGTCAAAGTTGTTGTTCAAATATTGTTCTAACCCTTGAACAAACCCATCAGCCCTGTGTGGACTGAGAATCCTTGCTCCTCCCGAACTGTGTGTGACGGACTTGCATTGAAGAAGACGAAGCTTCAGAACTATGTGTGAAGAAGCCAGTCACGTGTTAGCTCAAACCAATCTATGTGAGAGGTTGAAAGCTAAGATCTTTAAATCAATCTGTGTGAACGATATATTGATTAGGTTTGGTTATAATTACATAGTTGTGCACGCAGTAATTATAATAAACTTTTTACTCCTGTGTAGAGGACCAGTGGACGTAGAGGGGTTTACCTCGAACCACTTTAAATATTGTGTTATTTACCTTCTGCCTTTATTGTTTTATTAATTGTGATTATTTAAGTATACGCCGCATACCGAGTTGTTGTATCCTCAGCAACTTACTGTATTAAAGACTTCCGCTACGCACTCAGATTTTAAAACCGTACAGCTTGTTGTTTAAATTACTTTCCAAGTTGTATCATGTATACTTAATGGCCAACATAATATATGAGGCATGTCAGGATAACATAAAACCCCTGTGGCACTCTTCCAATTCAACCACCCTGCCTTTATTCTGTGAGCCACATCACCATCTAGCTCTCCATTCTTTTGGATAATAGATCCAAGATATCGAAAGAAAGTGGATCCATGAACAACTTTCCCATCAAATGTGATCATCCCCGCCTCTCTATTACTGTTTTCGCTAAACCTATACTCCATATATTCAGTCTTACTTCTGCTCAGCCTAAAGCCTCGAGCTTCCGAAGTATCCCTCTGAAGTTCCAATTTCTGTTGCACTCTAACCTTCATTTCATCAATCAACACAATATCATATGCGAACATCACACATAACAGAATGTCATTTTGAATTTCTCTTGTCAATTTGTCCATGACTATGGCGAAGAGAAAAGGACTAAGAGCAGATCCTTGATGCACCCCAATTGTAATAGGGAATTCTTCTGTCCTCCCAATATTAGTACGTACACTTGTACTAGCTCCCTCATATATGTCCTTTATAATATCAATATATTTCCACGATACACCCTTCTTTGCTAAGGCCCACCAAAGTACTTCCTTTGGTACTTTACCATATGCCTTCTCTAAATCAATAAAAACAATATGTAGATCTTTCTTTTTATCTCGATAATGTTCCATCAACTGCCGGATAAGATAAATTGCTTCCATGGTCGATCTTCCAGGCATAAATCCAAACTGATTTTCAATTATCTTCACACATTTTATGATCCTTTGTTCAATCACTCGTTCCCACAACTTCATGGTATGACTCATTAGTTTAATTCCGCGATAATTAGAACAATCTTGAACATCACCTTTGTTCTTATACAAAGAGACGAGGATACTTTTACTCCACGCTGATGGCATCTTATAGCTTCTCCAAATCTTATTGAAAAACATAATTACCCATTCGATCCCTCCCTCCCCCAAATACCTCCAAACTTCAATAGGTATCCACCCCCCGATTACTCGGGGGTTAGCAAAATTTCACTATTTTGCTAGTGTAAGTACAAAGTGCAAAATACGAGTCATACAGTTTGAGTTCCAATAATAATAATAACCAGGAATCTTCAAAGGTTCAAACACAACGAAAATACTTCCCGAAGCAAGAGTTTGGGTAAAACATTTCAAAACAGAAAGATCACAACTCAAGGGAAACAATTTTCAAAATGGTTTAATATGCCATCGGGAGTTTTAATAGAAAGAAATTTAGGATTATCGAATCCTTCTCTTTCCAAAATCAATAGGGGTCACATCCCATAGGTTTTGTTTTCACAAATAAAAAAAAATGATAACAATCCACAGGGTCAAGACCCACGTCACGTATCCTCGACGGACATAAAAATCAGCAAAATATAACCACCCAAGATACGAAATCTCGGTCACACCCAAGGTACTCGACCTGGTCAATACATCCAAAAGATATAGATAACACAATGAATACATGCCACGTCATCTCACGGTTGGATCAATCACTTGTTGTCTCCTGACCACATGATCGCATGTCATGTGTCACCGTAGGTTCAATATACCGTCGTGATCACTTGCCACGTCATCCCACAGTTGGATCAATCACTTGTTCTCTCCTGACCAAATGATCGCATGTCATGTGTCACTGTAGGTATCCCGAGGCTCTCACGATTGGATCAATCACTTGTTGCATCCTGACCCCATGATCACATGTCATGTGTCACCGTAGACCCCGCCCATATACACACATTCGCACACATAACATAGCACGCCAAGGATATCCAAACAATTCACCTAAAGGCAACAAATACATAGCACGACACAAATGTCAAACCACAACACATCGAAATGAGATAATATATGTATATATGTTATCAAGGCACAACAACAACACCAAACGTATTCATAGGGTTCACTTAACCTTTCACAAAACACACGCATTTTGAAAGTGAGCCCTTAACGAGGCTAAACCGAATCTTTTGAAAGTTCATTTCAAACAAACAAACAAACACATATAGACGATAACCAATCATCATATCCACGAAACAAGAAATGTATGAACAAGGTACTTGCCTCAAATAATCACAAATGCGGAGAATCGGCCGAAGTAGGATGGCACGAACCGACTACGAACCCGCCGACTCCGCCGAATGCCAACTCGTGACAATAAACTATGAACGACAATAACAACAATGAAAAGGAATTCCATAGCACGACCCAAAGCCGCTGAATTGAAGGAACGAATGACAAAAGTTCAAGGGTTTCCCCCAAAATAGCCAAGAACACGATTCGACCGACCAAAGCATGCAAACAAAATTGCAAACCGGAATATGGATATTCAATCCATAGGATATGTTTAACAACATCATTTAACAACAATTGGTTCATCAAAATCGGATAGAAAACGAAATCAAGAACAAAACTCCCAAAAAGTCAACTCTAGGGATTCAAGAAAAATACATAGGATTATATGATGTTATAATCACCAAGGATGCTCCAAAACACCTTTGGATTAAGCAAAATCGGCCAAGATCGTGACGCCTAGTCGCCCTTGGCTCAACCCCGCGGAGAGTAGGAGAAATGAAGTGGAGATGATATTTCACGACTGTTGTCCAGTTTATATACACTCAACAGCTTAGCGTGCGCTAATCTTTAAGATTAGCGTGTGCTTCGAGGCACCGAAATAAAACTCCCCAATCAAAATACACTATTAGCGTGCGCTAACGAGAAATTTAGACCCAGTCCAGTAGCTCCTGGACTGCCCCTGAACTACCAGGTAGCGCGCGCTATCCTCACCCTTGTAATACCCGAGATTTCTGATGTGCATTTGAACCTTTTGATATTGTATTTGTTGCATTTTGATCTGAGTATTTTCCTCCATATTTCATGATCCTGTGTTGTTGAGCGTATGATTTCATGCATGTTGTTCAAACTTTCATTTTTGTGCACTTGTAGCGCACGCTAACATCTTAGCATTAGCGCACGCTAATTGAGTTAGCTAGCGCACGCTACGTATGAGTTGTAGTGCGTGCTACACGTAGTCAGCGTGATTGAGACAGGTTGGTAGGTGAGATCAGACCACGGATTTCGTTGGGATTATGTCAGGATGAACCTGGATGGCTTTCTGGGAAAGTCGAGTCAACGGTGTTTAGCGCACGCAAATGGTTTGAGGTTAGCGCACGCTAGTCTTGTACAGTGAGGTCAGTAAACTTTCATTCAGTCGTTAACGCATGCTAAAAATAGTTGTTAGCGTACATTAATCATTGATTTTAGCGCATGTAAGGCTGTTTAGCGTACGCTATGCCGAGACCCATCAGAGACAATAGACTGCTAGCCCGTTAGCGCACGCTAATTTAGGAGAGTAGCACGTGCTAATAACTTTTTTCTATAAATAAGACAGCACCTAACTTCATTTTTCAGTTTATAGCTCTTCCCACACCCGATTTATGGGACTTTGAGAGTCACTCCCTCCATCCAAATCCTGCATACCAGCCTCCTAACATCACCATTGAAGACAAAGGAGCTTTGAGGATTGGTGTTCTAGCTCTTGGACGTGGAGTTTATTAAGATATTTCCACCTTTGTTTCCGAATAAGGTATGTTATGGTTTACCAAGCTAAAATTAGCGTTCTTAGCTATATTTTGAGCCTGCTTCGGAAATCCTTAGGCTAGCAAATGATCTTATGAATCCAGCAACATATTTTGAAGATTGAAACCCAATTATACCTTGTTTTTCTTTCATTACTAAGAGTGTTGATCTAGCATCGGTGGATAAAAACCTTAGGATGTAGTATCCTTAATTCGTTGGAATCTTGAGCATGATTTTAGTTAGATTCTATGAATTCCTATGACGTTCCACCGATGAAATTCATGTTTGTTAGGGGTATTTGTTTTGACAATATTCTTCATGTTCATGAGGATGATGAATCGGCCACGTCATTGAACTCAACCCGGATCACCATAATATCGTTTTCCTTGCGCAATACTGGGGCATGCTTGCTATCTTGAGTCACATTTGTGGTAAAATCGTAATAGCCGAACATATGAGAATTTGGATTTGAAGCCTATATTTAAACCCGAAATATTTTATAACTTGTATATCCTTGAATCCTTAAACATCGGCACTTCACCTCCGAAATGATCATTCAACTCACATGAAGTGTATCATTATTTCCGGTTCATCTTTCATCTAGTATACTAACCACGAACCGGCCTTACGTCACTATTTCACGATTCTAATATAAGATATTCGGTGATCATACGTCAGTTTTGAGTAGAATTTGAGTTCCTTGTTATCTCTTTTGATCAAGGTCCGAGCCTTGCATAGTGATCGATCAAGCGACGGCGGCCTGCAGACGTGTGACATTCATGGGAGTATTTAGTCCTTGCCATATTTGAGGCAAGTATCATATGTTGAGTTTGGTTTATATTGGAACTTTGATCATGCATACGGTTTTGTTTATGTTGTCGAGTATTAGATTATTTTCTTGATTTGTCGTGGTATTCGTTATAAATTGTTTGTGTTGATGAACATATTGAATTGCATATGTGTATGCATGATTACATGGTTTATATTGTAAATGATCCGAGGGGGTCATGAGAATCTATGTTGAGGGCGCTGGATCGAATGCCCACCATGCGTTGGTCCGACGGGATCATCATGGGGATCTATACTGAGGGCGCTGGATCGTTGGACGGATTTTCCAGCATGCGTTGGTCCGACAGGATCATAATGGGGATCTATACTGAGGGCGCTGGATCGTTGGATTACCCTGTATTGTGTTGATGGAATCGTGAGGAATCGCATCGTTGGATTCCGGTGACGGGAGTCCGTTTTGTATGTTTTATGATGCATTGTCGATTCATATATTATGATACTTGTACTAACATCGTTTTGCTAACCCCTTCGGGGGTAGACATTTGTTTTGATGTTCAGGTAGCCGAGGAGCGGGGAAGCAACCACGGTACCGACATGATAATGAAGTGGCGTAGTGATGTAATTTGATGTTGTCTTATTTTCCCGTTATTTTTCAGTACTCGAGTACGCGTATTTTGTTGGTGTTTGGAATGATTGTAATAATGAACTCATTGTTGAACTGGTTTTGAATTTTATCATTATGACACTTTATTATTATTTCTGTATTTCTCAAATTAGCCTTGTAAATTCTTATACAAAGGATTTACGGTGCTGTAATTATTCCGAATATATCAGGGTGTTACAGAATATGGTATCGGAGCTAAGATTCATGGATATCTTGGCAGTCGGGTTAGTTGGGTCTGTTTACGTTATTTGATTTATGGGTCGTTTGTAACATCACTGCTGAGCCAGCATCGTCGTGTAGACCGTGGTTGTAAGTCTCCTAATCTCAAATACTATCGTTTTATTTAATTCCTGTTTTGTGAATTTTGACGGACTTTCTTTTAGAAATTTT
This sequence comes from Orobanche coerulescens, assembly GCA_033398695.1. Taxonomy (NCBI): domain Eukaryota; kingdom Viridiplantae; phylum Streptophyta; class Magnoliopsida; order Lamiales; family Orobanchaceae; genus Orobanche; species Orobanche coerulescens. The sequence continues at coordinate 95,273,521 of CM065809.1, forward strand.
GCCCTGGATATTGAGTATTTGTGTTTACAGTATGTTGAGGGGAGGTCTTGGACGCGGACACGGTCGTGGACGCGGACGTGGTAATGCGAGACAGGAGGATTCAGCGAATACCCCAGAACTATCGGCTAGTCGAACCGATTCCCATTCTGGAGGACAGCAGGGATCAGCAAATGATAACGCAAATCCTAACATGTCGGGAGTGCTTCAGCAGGTCGTTGCTCAGATAAACCAGTTTGCTCAGGTAGTTGACCGCATGCAGACGGCGATGGGACAGCAGCATAACGAGGATAATCGGGGAGATAAATGGCTTATTGAGGTGGTTATATTGCACCCTCCAAAATTTGACGGTTCTGCTAAGAGACTTACTTGAGATCATTGGCTGAAGGTGTTAGAGAAGATCTTTGCAGGGATTAAGTGTCCCGATGACCGAAAGGTTCCGATCGCCCAGTATCTCCTGACTGGGGAGGCTTTCGACTGGTGGGAGGCCATTGGACCTGAGGATCATAATGCTGAGTGGATGGAATTCAAATTAATGATGGAAGCGCAATATTGTCCTCGCCCAGTTAGAGAGGCCCGAGTTTGGGAGTTTTTCTCACCACAAAATCTAGAGGTATCTGTGACAGACATGATTAAGACTTTTAATCACCAGCTGACTTATGTGCGCCACTTGGTCAGGACCGAGGCGGAGAGGATTTTCCATTTTGACATGCGGATGAAGCCGGAGATTCAGCAATATATGTCCGGATTTGAATATACCACCTTGCGACAGTATCAGGACAAAGCACTGGCCTACGATATGAAAGAGGCGACAGTAGAGAAATCAACGGAAGCAAAGAAGTAGAAAGTGTCTGGCAACTTCACGGAGAACAAGAGTAGTGGGCCCCGCAAGGGCCAGTCCTCATTTCATTCATCTAGGAGACCTCCGCATCCTTCTCGAGGTGGAAAGAAGTTCCGGGCAGCATCAACAGCTTTAGATACAGCAAAGAAATGTTATAACTGTGGCAAAACAGGGCATGTTCGACGTGATTGTTACGCACCTGCTGTGACCTGCTTCGAGTGTGGACAGGAAGGACACCGCACAATGATTTGTGGAAATGCAACTAAATCTTTTGGTAGTCGCACTCCTGCACTGATTCTGAAGGATACAAGTGTGAACGAGACGCAGCAAAGTGGTTTCCAGCACAGAGTGTTGGGAAAAGAGAGGCGTCCAGCGCTGGGTCCGTTCCTCCGCGTATTTACGAGATGAGGAAGTCAGACGATCAGCATACTCTTGTTGCATCAGGTATGATTCAGATCCTTTTGCTACCAGTTACTGTCTTATTCGATTCAGGAGCTACACATTCTTTCATATCTTTGAAATGTGTTAATCATTTGAAAATCTCGTGCTTGTATGATTGTGAACCTTATGTTGTGGGATTACTGAGCGGAGAGAACATTGTGGGAACCCTAGAAACTAGATATTTTCCAGTGTCTATAGGAGGGAGAGATTGGCCAGCAAATCTTATTGTAGTCGACATCCATGGTGATGATTTAATTCTCGGATATGATTGGCTCAACCGTTATGGAGCTATTTTGAATTACAGAAAGAGAGTCATTTCTATCATTGCTGATGACGGATCTGAACATTTATTCAAAGGATGGAAACCGGGAAGCTCAGGAAAATTGATCAAAGCCATGAAAGTAGTTAAATTGCTAAAGCTTGGTTGTTACGGATTTTGGTGTTATGCCATGAAGAAAGAAGAAGGAGTCGAGCTCGCATCTATTCCAGTGGTAAACGAATTCTCAGACGTATTCCCTGACGAACTACCCGGGTTACCTCCATGGAGAGAAGTAGAGTTCAATATCGAATTAGTGCCTGGAGCTGCACCTATTTCTAGAGCACCATACCGTATGGCGCAAACCGAGATGTATGAACTAAAGAAGCAGCTTGAGGAATTATTGCAGAAGGGTTACATTCAACCAAGCATTTCTCCTTGGGGAGCACCCGTTCTCTTTGTCCGGAAGAAAGATTACAGGGAGCTAAACAAGGTGACGATCAAGAACAAGTATCATATACCTCGGATCGACGACTTGTTTGATCAACTGCAGGGGGCAGAGTATTCTCTAAGATTGATTTGCGATCAGGATACCATAAGTTGAGAATTAAGGAATCAGACATACCGAAATCTGCTTTCAGATCCCGGTACGGGCACTATGAATTTGTGGTAATGCCATTCGGACTTACCAATGCTCCTGCGGTATTTATGCAATTGATGAATCGGGTATTCTTAGAATTCTTAGATAAGTTCGTGGTCGTTTTCATTGATGACATCTTGATCTATTCGAAATACCCAGAGGAGCATGCTGAGCATTTGCGTGTTGTTTTGAGCACCTTGAGGAATGAACAGCTTTATGCGAAACTTTCTAAATGCGAATTCTTGCTTAAGGAAGTGACTTTCCTTGGGCATGTGATATCAGCTAATGGGGTTCAGGTAGACCCGAAGAAAGTCGAGGCAATCTTGGAATGGGAATCTCCAAATAATGTGAAAGAAATCCGAAGTTTCTTAGGACTTGCTGGATATTATCGCCGTTTTGTTAAAGGATTTTCCAAAATCGCTTTTCCGCTTACTCAATTGTTGCAGAAGACTCAGAAATTCGTGTGGAATGAGAAATGCCAGGCGGGTTTTGATGAGCTTAAGAGAAGACTGACGACAGCGCCTATACTAGTGTTACCAGATGGAACTGATTGATTCATGGTTTACAGCGATGCTTCAAATCAGGGTTTGGGATGTGTATTGATGCAAAAGGACAGGGTGATTGCCTATGCCTCTTGACAGTTGAAACCATACGAAGTTAATTACCCGACTCATGATCTGGAGTTAGCAGCTGTAGTCTTTGCTCTAAAAATTTGGCGACATTACTTATACTGCACTCGTTGTTAGATCTTCACAGATCATAAGAGCCTCAAGTATATCTTCAGTCAGAAGGAGTTAAACATGAGGCAGAGAAGGTGGCTAGAATTGATTAAGGATTACGACCTGGAGATTCTCTATCATCCAGGCAAAGCGAACGTGGTAGCTGATGCACTGAGCCGAAAACCTATTTCTCTTCGAGTGTTGGAAGCGCTCACGTCCCAAAACAGCATTCAACGAGAACTGATCCACGAAGGGATTGAAGTATGGTCACAAGGAGTCCAAGGGCAATTATACGTGATGGAACTAACTTCGTAATTAGTCGAGAAAATCAAATCTAAGCAGTTGAATGATTCTCTGATTCTTCGGTTATGTGACGAAGTAAAGAAAGGGAAGATCCCTGGATTCGTAATACAAGACTATGGAGTTCTAAGATTGTAGAATCAACTTTGCGTTCCCGATGACGATGTCTTGAGACAGATAATTCTGAAGGAAGCTCACAGTGCGCCCTATTCTATTCACCCGGGCACCAGTAAGATGTATAGGATCTAAAACAAAATTTCTGGTGGGGAAATATAAAGAAGGATGTAGCAGAATACGTTTCGAAGTGTTTAACCAGTCAGCAGGTTAATATTGAATATCAGCGACCTACCGGAATGTTGAAGCCACTTCCGATCCCTGAGTGGAAGTGGGAAGATATATCGATGGACTTTATCACCAATATGCCACGGACCAAGACGGGGATGAACATGATTTGGGTCATAGTTGATCGACTAACCAAGTCAGCTCATTTCCTGGGGATTAAAGACACTTGGGGACCCGAGAAGTTAGCACGAGTTTTTATTACAGAAATTGTCCGATTTCATGGAACGCCGAAGACCATTATTTCGGTTCGCGATGGTCGCTTCGTGTCGCATTTTTGGAAGGCAGTTCACAGGGATTTGGGAACCAAACTGAACTTTAGCATGGCTTATCATCCTCAGACGGACGGTCAGTCCGAAAGGACTATACAGACAGTAGAGGATATGCTTAGAGCTTGTGCCTTAGATTGGTCAACCGATTGGGAAATTAATTTATCGTTAATTGAATTCACCTATAATAATGGTTGGCATGCTTCAATTAATATGGCACCATTTGAAGCATTGTATGGGAGAAGATGTAGATCGCCCCAATGTTGGGATGATTCTTCTGATTTGATTGGGATGGAACCAGAATTGATAGTTCAGACTCAAGATAAGGTAGCTCTGATTCGTGAAAGGCTGTTAACTGACCAGAGTCGACAAAAGTCATATGCTGATGTGCGCCGTCGCCCGTTGGAGTTTGAGGTTAGGGATCACGTGCTGTTGAAGGTTTCCCCTACCCGGGGAATTTTACGATTTGGGAGGAAAAGAAAGTTGAGTCCGAGATATATCGGGCCATTCGAGATCCTTGAAAGAGTTGGGGAATTAGCATACAGGTTGGATTTACCGCCATCACTGAGTTACGTTCATAATGTATTCCATGTATCCCAATTGCGGAAGTATGTACCAGATCCCAGTCATATCATTGATTTCGGCGAGATCGAGATAGCTAATGATGGTGTAACACCCCGAGATATTCAGAGTATATTACAGCGCCGTGGACCCCTACATGGGACCCACCAGGCTACAATCACGAAAACTCCACTCGACTAACCATCTCGGTTAGTGAGGACACACATTTAAATGATATGACATACAAAGATACACCCGGAGCAACCGGCGAAATAAGCATCACCCGACAATGTAACAATTTTAAAGTAATACAACGGAGTTTGAAATGAAAAGCCTAAGTACTCGCGAGTACAATCTATAAGTTTATAATTGTGAGAACAACCAAATCGAAATGGACAAAATAAATAAAAAGACCCAAATGCACATGTCAACGACCCTGGCCAACGTCCTCGTACTGTCCAGGTGCCCGCTCGGCCAGATAATCATAACCTGAAATCCATAACAAGAATTTCCCCAAAACGGGTCCCCAAAGGGGTTAGCAATTACGCTAGTACAAGTAATCAAGGTAAACCAATCGCTTACACATTTCATAGTACATGCACCAATATCATTTCAAAAACAAAACCAGACATGTCTTTTCCGGAAACAAACAGTCACAATTAATTTTCCTAGGACCGGGACGAAGCCACGAATCCCACTCGAGGCCTCTAAGGACCCTCCCGAGCTGGCCACATTCACAAAACAAATCAAGCACCACACGTCACCTAGGACCGGGACGAAGCCACGAATCCCACTCGAGGCCTCTAAGGACCCTCCCGAGCTGGCTAGCGAATCAAACTCATGAATCCAGGACGAAGCCATAGATTCCCTCGAGGCCCCGTCGGACCCTCCCGAGGTGAGTAAAGCACACACAATATACATTACCATTTCACGTTAAGCATAAAGGTTTCCAAGAATTACTTGCCTTGAGAAATTGACGACGCAACGAACGGAAAGGATAATCACCGACGAACATTAAGAACCAACAGAACCGAACCTAATAATTCGAAGAACATAATTACAACCAACTCTAGACGAACACGGAAATGGAATACACCCGAAATCCCGCATACGATTCATGTATATTAGTACAAAAACAACAACGAGGGCGGACCACAACCAAACCCTCTTGATTCCGTAAAAACCACAAAAATATACCATGAATCCGTAGGAAAGTTAATGATACTAACAATATTAATCGTATTCATCAAGAATCCACCAACAAAACGGAAAGAATCGGACAAAAATCCCAAAACCCCCAATCATCCAAAAGGTAGGGTTCCAAGAGATATTACCTTTGAAGATTCAAGTATTAAGATCCGTAGAACACGCGTTAGATTGATTATCCGGGCTTCACAACCGAAGAAGAATGATGAAAATCAACCCCCAATTGATGAATGATGAGAAGCTCTCCTCCTCTCCCACTCTCTCTCGCGTAAATGGAAGAAGAAGGAAAATGAGCTGCTCTCGCTCAAAACAACACAATTATAGGGTTGACCGCATTGTGTGCCGCGGCTCAGCCGAGGTGTGCCGCGGCACAAGCCCAAAACTCCCTGTGGTTCGGCAAGGTGTGCGGCTCGGCCCGGCGTGTGCGCGGCACCTGCATGATCGGGTTTTGGCGAAAATGCCACACGAGTGTGCCGCGGCCCGGACGGGTGTGCCGCGGCACTAACTCGGCTGTGTGCCGCGGCTTTGGGCCAGGTGTGCCACGGCGCGGCTTCAGCGATGTGCGCAGCCCGACAGGTGCGCCGCGGCACATATCTGATTCGCTCGTCGACAATCTGGAGAAATGTGTGTGCTGCGGCGCACACACCTTGTGCCGCGTCCCACACCCCTTTTGGGTCCTAAATGATGAAAAATGATCCGGGAAGAGAATAAAAGCAATAGGAATCAATATTTGGGAACCAATAACACGAAATGGATCCACGGAAACCCCGAAATGGCAGTTCCGCACAACAATAACGAGAATACAATTCAACAGATGACAGGAAGGATACACTGAAAGGTACACGAGGGTCACTACGATCGAGAAATACACCAAAAATGAAAATACAAGGGAAAGAAAAATGCGGATATTACATTCTACCCCTCTAAAAACAAGTTTTGTCCCGAAACTTAAGAAACAAACAACTCAGGGTACCTAGCAAGATACACCACACGGACTTCCGCTACCGGAATCCGATAATGCGAATCCACAGGATTCCATTAACACAGCAAGGGTATTCCAATGATCCAGAGCCCTCAGCATAGATCCCAAGATGATCCCGTCGGACCAACACGAGGTGGAAATAACCCGTCCAATGATCCAGCGCCCTCAGCCTAGATCCCAAGATGATCCCGTCGGACCAACACGAGGTGGACATCCGATCCAGCGCCCTCAGCATAGATCGTACAACGTACACAAACACAAGTCATGCATACACATATGCCAAATCATTATGTTCATCAACATGAACATACAAACACTAGATAACGAATATCATGACAATTCAACACAAATAATTTCCATGTTCAACAACATGAATAAACCACAAACATGCTTAAAATACCAATTTTAACACATTACGATACTTGCCTCGAAGATGGCAAGAACGAAATACTTCAATGATCTCAACACACTATAAGGCCGCCTCCTTCGATCAACGTAGAAAGCTCGAACCTTAACAAAAGAAATGATATACAAATCATCTCAAGTCGAACGATTGCCTAACAATTCGATCTACGGCCCAAAAGCTCAAAATATGAAATCTGCCTGAACCACTTAGCGTACGCTACGTAATCTATGTAGCGTGCGCTAAGCCTGCCTGTTAGCGTAAGCTATCGTCTAATCCTAGCGTACGCTAGCCACGGACTGACAGTTCTCTCTGATCAGCCAACTGACTCGGCTGATATCATAACGTACGTTACGTACCAAACGTAGCGTGCGTTAACTTATCCCCGATAGCGCATGTTAACTTACGTATGTTAGCGTGCGCTAACCGTGCATGGCAGATTACTACTGGTAGAAAACTGGTGTTGGTCCCAAGAATGATGAAGACTATCCTCACTGTACCAACACGAGTCTTTTCTAGCGCGCTTTGTCCTCACTCACGCACACCTGGGAAACTTCCCAGGGGGTCACCCATCCCATAACTACTCCAGGCCAAGCACGCTTAACTTTGGAGTTTCTATGAGATGGCTACCAGAAAAGAAGATGCATCTTGTTGGTATGAGTAGTCCAAATCAATTCATTTAACCACTTTCTAGGGCAGATCTCACAGGATGCATCTTGTTGGTATGAGTAGTCCAAATCAATTCATTTAACCACTTTCTAGGGCAGATCTCACAGGTCGAATCGCAAGCCGCGCCTCGCGCATTTTCAAGCTCATGCAGGCAGGATGCTGGACCGAAGCCCAATAACTGGATCTAATGGTGATGAACTCATGAATTCTATGGTGATAATACAAGTCATCCCCGAGCATATCATGCTAATAAGGTTTGTGAAAGTTCTATACGTACTAAATGACTATGAGATACAAAGATACGTATAATCATCTCAACACCATAATTCATCTTAGACCTTCAAGGGATATCCTGAGTTCAATCCGTTATATGCCCCAAAATGTATGATTCCTTTATATAAACGCATAAGAACTTGAAAATCTCCATATATGATCACAAATCGGTTTGAAAATGCTTAGGAGTCCATATACTAAAACGGTTCAAAGGTTCATACGATGAATAAGTGCCGAAATGTCGAAAATATCCTTCTAACACATGATGTTCGACTATTAACGAATCTAACTGACTAGATAAACATGATTAAACGTCCTTTAGAACACTACTAGTATTGGTGAAGAATCACCTACCTCAAAGTAGTGAAGAACAAGGAGGAAATCGAAGCAAATCCAACGTCGAAGGCTTGAACACCAATCCTCAATGATCTATAATCTTCAACACGAGCTAGGATCCTGATATGAAGTGTTCAGGATGTTGAGAGTAATACTCTAAGTATAAGAGTTCGGATGTGGGAAAAGAAAGGACTGAAAACACGAAAAGGATGTTGTCCTATTTATAGGAAATGGTTATTAGCGCGCGCTAGTCCATGCTCATAGCGTGCGCTAACGGCTTACTGACTTCACTGTACTCGGTACTTAGCGTGCGCTATTCTCATGTCAGTAGCGTGCGCTAAGGCGTTGACTTGGCCTTTCCCGAAAGCCGTCCAGGTTCATCCCGACACAATCCGACCAAGATCCCCGGCCTGATCTCACCTACCACACGTCTCAATCTTATTGACCACGCATAGCATGCGCTAATGCTCCTTTGTAGCGTGCGCTAAGGATTCGTGTTAGCGTACGCTACACATAGCCGATAGCGTGCGCTACATGTGCAGAATTACAATTTTTAAATCACATACATGAAATCATACGCTCAACAACATCGGATTATGAAATACGAAGAATAATACTCAGATCAAAGTACAACAATTACAATATCACAAGTTCCAAATACATATCAGAAATCTCGGGTATTACATCCTTCCTCCCTAAAAAGAAGTTTCGTCCCGAAACTTAAGATGAAAACAACTCCGGATATCTAGCCTTCATACTGTCCTCCGTTTCCCAAGTGGCCTCTTCGACTCCGTGTCGTGACCATTGTACTTTAATCAAGTGTATTGGATTATTCCTCAATTGTTTGATCCGACTCTCAAGTATCTTGATTGGTCTCTCTTTGAAGGTGCCATCATTAGCTATCTCGATCTCGTCGAAATTAATGACGTGACTGGGGTCCGGTACATACTTCCGCAATTGGGATACGTGAAACACATTGTGAACGTGACTCAGCGATGGCGGTAAGGCCAACCTGTATGCTAAATCTCCAACCCTCTCGATGATCTCGAATGGTCCGATATATCTAGGACTGAGCTTGCCTCCCCTCCCAAAACGGAAAATCCCTCGTGTAGGAGACACCTTCAATAGTACATGGTCCCCAGCGTCGAACTCTAGAGGGCGACGACGTACGTCTGCATAAGACTTCTGTCGACTCTGGGCAGTCAACAGTCTTTCTCGAATCAAAGCTATCTTCTCTTGAGTATGAATTATCAATTCCGGTTCTGTCCCGATCAAATCCTAAGAATCATCCCAACACAGGGGTGATCGGCATCTTCTCCCGTACAAAGCTTCAAATGGTGCCATCTTAATAGAAGCATGCCAACTATTATTGTAAGTGAATTCAATCAATGGCAAATGAACTTCCCAATCAGTTGACCAATCAAAAGCACAGGCTCTAACCATGTCCTCTACTGTTTGTATAGTCCTTTCGGACTGAGCGTCCGTTTGGGGATGATAAGCCGTGCTAAAGTTGAGCTCAGTCCCAGGCCACGTGAACTGCTTCCCAGAAGTGCGACACGAAACGACCATCTCGATCCGAAATAATGGTCTTCGGCGTCCCATGCAATCTGACTATCTCTGCAATAAATACTCGCGCCAATCTCTCGGGTCCCCATGTATCTTTAATCCCTAGGAAATGAGCCAACTTGGTTAGTCGATCAACTACAACCCAAATCATGTTCATTCCCGTTCTAGTCCTTGGCATACTGGTGATGAAATCCATCGAGATGTCCTCCGACTTCCATTCAGGGATCGGAAGCGGCTTTAACATTCCGGCAGGTCGCTGATGTTCAATCTTAACTTGCTGACAAGTCAAGCACCTCGAAACGTACTCTGCTACGTCCTTCTTCATATTCCCCCACCAGAAGTTTTGTTTTAAATCCTTATACATCTTACTGCTGCCCGGGTGAATGGAATAGGGCGCGCTGTGAGCTTCCTTCAGAATAGTCCGTCTCAAATCATCATCATCGGGAACGCAAAGTCAACTCTGAAATCTCAGAACTCCATCGTCTTGTATCACGAATCCTGGGGCTTTTCCTTTCTTTACTTCGTCACATAACCGAAAGATCAGAGAGTCGTTCAACTGCTTAGATTTGATTTCCTCGACTAGTGACGAAGTCAGTTCCATCACATATAGTTGCCCTTGAATTCCTGGTGCCCATACTTCAATCCCTTCGCGGATCCGTCTCGTTGAATGCTGGTTTGGGACGTAAGTGCTTCCAACACTCGAAGAGAAACAGGTTTACGGCTCAATGCATCAGCTACAACGTTTGCTTTCCCCGGATGATAGAGAATCTCTAAGTCGTAATCCTTGATCAATTCCAGCCACCTTCTCTGCCTCATGTTTAATTCTTTCTGACTGAAAATGTACTTGAGGCTCTTATGATCTGTAAAGATCTGACAATGAGTGCCGTACAAATAATGTCTCCAAATTTTCAAGGCAAAGACTACAGCCGCTAACTCCAGATCATGAGTCGAGTAATTTACTTCGTACGGTTTCAACTGCCGAGAAGCATAGGTAATTACCTTATCCTTTTGCATCAACACACATCCCAGACCCTGATTTGAAGCGTCGCTGTAAACCATGAATCCATCAGTTCCATCTGGCAATGCTAAAATAGGTGATGTCGTCAGTCTCTTCTTAAGTTCATCAAAACCAGCCTGGCATTTCTCATCCCACTTAAAATTTTGAGTTTTCTGTAATAGCTGAGTGAACGGACGAGAGATCTTGGAAAATCCCTCTACAAAGCGGCGATAATATCCAGCAAGTCCTAGGAAACTCCGGACTTCTTTCACATTATTAGGAGCTTCCCATTCCAAGATTGCTTCGACTTTCTTGAGTCCACTGAACTCACTTGGTGATATCACATGCCCAAAGAAAGTTACTTCCCTAAGCCAGAACTCGCATTTTGAAAGCTTTGCATACAGCTGTTCCTTCCTCAAGGTGCTCAAAACCACACGTAAATGTTCGGCATGCTCCTCTGCGTCTCTCGAATATATCAAGATGTCATCAATGAAGACGACCACAAATTTATCTAAGTATTCCAAGAATACCCGATTCATCAATTGCATGAATACCGCAGGAGCATTGGTAAGTCAAAACGGCATCACTACGAATTCATAATGCCCGTACCGGGACCTGAAAGCAGACTTCGGTATATCCGATTCCTTAATCCTCAACTGATGGTATCCTGATCGCAAGTCAATCTTCGAGAATACCCTTTCCCCTTGCAGTTGATCAAACAAGTCGTCGATCCGAGGTATAGGATACTTATTCTTGAGCTCCCTGTAATCAATACACAGTCGGAGGGATCCGTCTTTCTTCCGGACAAAGAGAACGGGCGCTCCCCAAGGAGAAACGCTAGGTTGAATATAGCCCTTCTGTAACAATTCCTCCAGTTGCTTCTTGAGTTCATACATCTCGGTTGGCGCCATGTGGTATGGTGCTCTGGAAATAGGAGCTGCTCCAGGCTCTAATTCGATAGTGAATTCCACTTCTCTCTGCGGAGGTAACCCAGGTAGTTCGTCAGGGAATACATCTGAGAACTCATTCACAACTGAAATAGACGAGAGCTCTACTCCTACCTCTTTCCTCATGGCATAACACCAAAGTCCATGACATCCTTGCTTCAGTAATTTCACGGCTTTCATTGCTTTTATCAATTTTCTCGAGCTTCCCGGTCTCCACCCTCGAAATAAGTGTTCAGATCCGTCATCAGCAATGATAGAAATGACTCTCTCTCGGTAATTCAGAATAGCTCCATAACGGTTGAGCCAATCGTCTCCGAGAATTAAATCGTCACCGTAGATGTCAACTACAATAAGATTCAATGGCCAATCTCTCCCTCCTATAGATACCGGAAAATCTCTAGCCTCTAGGGTTCCCACAATTTGTAATACCTGTAATTTTGTTCCCGGGAAATTTTCTATTTTTTTGGCAGAAGTCTATTTTGACGACTTGCTTGGGACCATTTCGTCATCCTAAGAATGATTAATTCTACACTTTTTGTCATCCGAGTTCGTTTCGGTATCGTTCTGTTGAATTCCGTGTTCTTTAGCGACTTTTCCACGTATGAGTTCGACTTTGTTAAATCACCGTAAATTCTTGGAAACTCCAAAAATTCTGAATCTTGGCAATATTATAAAGCATCAAGTTATCTTTCCAATGGTTCAAACAGTGAGTCAATCGGAGTCCAGACGAGGGAGTTATGGTCGAAATAGCTAAGTCACTCTCATTTTCCAGATTCGGCCAAAACCGCCTGTACCCGGTGCCGCGGCACACCTGGGCTGAGCCGCGGCACACTGCCGAGCCCTGGGAGCAAATTTTGGGCCTGTGCTGCGGCAAACCTATACTGAGCCGCGGCACACATGACAGTTTACCCTATATCTGCGTTTTCTTGAGCGGATCACCTCATTTTTCCCCATTTCTTCACTTGGGCACGAGAGAGGAGGCTTGATAGGAAGAAGTTTCTTCACCTATCACTTGAGTGTGTGATTTCTCTTCATCTCTTTTCGATTGTGAAGCTCGGATCATCGATCTATCGAGTATTCTTCGAATCATAGTGCTTGGATCTTCAAGAGGTAATTTCTTCAACATCTTGGATTTCGATTTTGTATGGGGTAATGATGTTTTGGGTGTTAAAATCATGGGGTATGAAGTGATATACGCATGATTATGGACATGTTTGAGTATTCATCGGATTATTGAAAGATTATTCAAGAACACTTCGAATTTTGTGTTGGAAATTGGGGATTTTGTTTGACTTCATCCTTTTAATCCGTAGTAATTTATATTAGTGATGGATTGATGATGATTTAGGTGTATTCTATCATTTCCATCGTTATTCCATGGTCGACGCCTTGCAGGTGTCCGACAAAAGGTCTAAGAGGGGGGGTTTTGTGCGTTGTACGATTAGTATTCATCGTACGATTGTTGATTTATCATTGATATGACTTAGGGACGAAATCCTTGTGAAGAACTCAAGTCGGAACCCTTCCGTTCGTTGTCTTCTTCGTGGTTCAAGCTTCCCGGTCGAACCGTGTTCTTCGGGATCTTCGGTAACGTTTATTAAGGCAAGTATACATTAATGATTGTACGTTCTCGACTTTGAAAGTAAGAGGAATTGATGGTATGATATGAACGAACCGTTTTTACGGCATTCATAGAAATATTGATGGCATATCATGAACGAACCGTTTTTACGGCATTCATAGATATATTGTTGGCATGTAATGAACGAACCGTTTTGACGGCATTCCTACATGTATCGGCGTATGAGGTGAACGAACCGTTTCTACGGCATTCACATACGTAACGGCGTATGAGGTGAACGAACCGTTTCTACGGCATTCACATACGTCTTATGAGATTTTAGTTATTCTGGAATACTAGTCTTAAATTGATGAATTGACGGATATTGATGAATTGACGGATTACATTTACTTTATTGTCGAGGAGTATTATGTTTCATATTGATATACTTGCACTAGCTATTCGACGGCTAACCCCTTTATGGGGTAAATACGTTTCATGTATTTCAGGTTCCAGGAGAGCGGACAGGTGGGTATCGGGTCGGCATGAAGATGATGGGCAAGTGTGATACTGTGTCTTGTCTCCGGTTATTTTCTTGGATTCCTCCGTTCAGTGTTGTTGTACAGGAATGGATTTTTAAATACTCGAGTATTGTATTTCAGTTTCCTTGATGTTCCGGCCTGTGTTGCCGAGGTATTGATTTGTGCAGAGACGTATATGGTTTCATTGGTTATGGTTTTGAATACCATTTGTATCGTCTTTCTTTCCATTGTATGTAGACCTTCTCGGTCAAGTTTATAGTTCTGCGTATGTTTAGCCTTGTGGGTCCCACGGCGGGGCTCACGGCGCTGTAATATACCCTGAATAACTTGGGGGTGTTACAGAATATGGTATCAGAGAGCTTTAGGTTTATGGATACCTAGGCTGTCGGTTGATTGAGTCGTCATTTGCCCACAGTATCACTACTCTGCCATCATCACAGAGCGACCGGTACATGTAAGTCCTCCCACTCTTCTTGTAATTTTTTTTTCTTATTCGTTTCGTTTATAGCTTGGTATTCTTGGGATTTGGTCACTTCGAGAATGTACGATTCGGATTATACTTACGCATGTATGTGCCCTTCAGAATGTTGGCTGAAAGTAGGAAGAATCGTGGCCGTGGTCACGGACGTGAACTCTTCCTTGAGACTTTGTTAAGTTGCTAATTGCGATAATGGTGTGTATCGGTATTATGTTGAGACTTTGTTTAGGAGTCGCATGCTAGTATCACGGGAGATCTTCGACTTCACAGACTTGTAAGTATGTTGTTCGGATTATTCGATAATTCTTGGTGAATTTGAATTCCCGTTGAAATGTTGTTTGTACGAGTGATTGCGAGTTTCGAGGACGAAACTTGTTTTTAAGGGGGGTAGAGTGTAATACCCCGATTTTCTTTCGGATATATTTTTTTCGTTTACATGTTGGATGTTGTTGATGGATAATTGTTCTTGAGGATGATGTGAACGTATGTGTTTATGTATTCATTGTGCCGTATGATCGTTTGGTATGTCGAGATGTTGGTCGAGATTAGCGAAAAATGGCTAAGTACAGCTACGTTAGCGCACGCTACAAGGTATGCCTAGCGCGCGCTAAGACATATACTTAACGTACGCTACGGTGCATACTTAGCGCACGCTAAGAGATTCGGTTACGTACGCTAAGGAGGACCCCTAACATACGTAACGACTTGCTGGGTTAGTTTCGGAAGGTGGCCGACAGGTAGGCCCAGATTGATTTTTATATTCAGTTAGTGCACGCTAACGCATGTTGGTTAGCGCACGCTAACACCAGATCGCCATTAATGGAATCTTAGCTTCGACGGGCGGACCTGGCCATGTTCGACGCGTGTCCAGATAAGGTCAGCAAGAGTTGTCGTGTAGAGCTAGCGCACGTTAAAACCGTATGATTAGCGCACGCTAATTCCATATCGGTCAAAGGAATCCCGGTAACCGCGGATGCCTTCGGCATGTGGGGGCACGATACTGTAGCAAGTCAACGCCTGTTAGCGTACGCTAATGCATGGGCATTACGTACGTTAGATGAATTTCGAAGCAATGTAGTAGCTTATGGACTGCCCAATAGCGCACGCTATCAAGGAAGGATAGCGCACGTTAGTCATGTAGCGCATGCTTAATATAAGGTCTAGCACGTGCTAGTGATGTGTTTTATAGAGAGGATAGACGAGTGCTGAGAGGCATTTTGTCCATTCTCCTTCCTTCAGTCAATAGAGAGAGAGAGCCTTGGGAAGTACTTGAAGTTCCTAAACATTGAGAGATGATTCTCTCAAACAAGATTAAGTTGGAGAGCTCGGATTTAAGTATTGTTCTTGAAGTTTTTGATGATTCTTGGAATGGAGTTCAAGTTATTCTTCTTCGTGGTTAGTCCATACAGGGTAGTCCTCGTATCCCTTTGATAGTGGCTCATTTTTTTTAGGATTACTACTTGGGAGGGAGTATGTTGGGAATCGCGCATTTTGATGTTCGTTTTTATTTCAATGTAAATGCATGAATTGGAATGTACTTTTATCCGTTGCATGAGTATTTTTGAAATGGATTTTGGTATTTTGCCAACTGAATTTTTATTTTGTAAAACCGATTCCCTAAACTGAGTTTTTGGCATTTTGGCCTTGATCGTTTTGACGGTATTTGGAAAATGATTTTTTTTTAGTATTAAAAAAAATATTACCGTCATCGGTCTTTTTGGCATTTTTGAAATGGCGTGGAAAATTGTGCTTAGCCTGGTAAATCCTTGTAAGAAGGGTTTACGGCGTGTAATATTCCCAGGAGGATCTGGGGTGTTACAATTATGGTATCATGTGATAATGTTATACGAGATTTATTGGAATTGTAATAAGAGATTTCGGATGTTGATATGATTATTGAGATCTTCTTCATATGGTGATAAGGGTTTTGTTGCGATTCTTGAGATTGTATGAATGACATGATGAAGAAAATGGTAACATGGAGATATATACCTCGGATATGTTGTTCTGAACGTGATTTCGGATATTTCATGTTCTTGAAGAACTCTTGAATTATACGAGGTGATAAAAAATTTTTTTTTTAGGAGTGTTGATGTTTTGAAAATGAATATGGAATATTCATATCTAGAGCTAAACTATGTGTTGGAAATAATATTCGTATAGGAATACGAATGTGATTATGAGTTTGATGAGACTATTATTCATCTCTGAATTTGGAAGCCCATACGTATGGAGCATATATTCAAATCGAATGATTGGATTGTTTGATAACCTTTTTAATATGATTATCTATTGTTTTGAACCAGTCGGATGATTCGAATTGATGACGGTCATAAGTAAATTTTAACGATGGATTTACGAGAAGGGAACCTTGTCAATTCGTATTTAAGAATTGAGTTTGGAACATTTAGACCCTTATTATTGGTCTGAATTGGTTGCTGATATGATCATCATATTTCGACTCGTATTGTGGACATGGATTCGTGAGGGTCTGAGTTGGACAGTTCAGACTGTGATTGGTCGAGATATGGTGAAACGATTGAGTTTGTGATTTGGTGGTATTGATATTGGTCTTCATCGAACCGGTTGATTATCAATCCTCCGTTTTACAATAAGATGTGATGTTTGATCATAGATTATGACGGTTGTGCTGCGGTTAAGGTTGAAGGGTTCGTAGATTAACTTGGTCAAGACTGAGGGAAATTCGTAAGACGAAATCAACTGAATTGGTAACAGTTCGTTGTATTGATATCGAGGCAAGTTTTATACTCGTACTAATCAATGAGACTAATGTTATTGTGTAGGCGTACGAATGTGTGTATCATTTCGGGACTTGGCCTCTTTATGATTGTATTAATATCAAGGGATTGGTTGACACGACGCCCGTCGGCAATTATGCCAAATGTTACTGTTGTTTGTAAATGGCCGGTTCAAGGCATTACGATACTTGTTGGTAAAGTTGCTGTCGATAGCCGGTTCGCGGTATCGATGTATCAATTATTATTGTTCGCGATTAATGTCGTTCTGAGACATCGTCGAATCTTTGTTGTCGAATTGGAACTGTTGTTATGATGTTGCGTTAACCGATTGGGGACGTTTGATATATCCTTTTGTCATATCCGTTTCGGTGGTCGGTTTAAGACACCGGGACATATATTCTATCGTATCATTGATTATCGATTGACCGTTCTAAGGTAATCGAGGTATTGAATTGGGATTATCGAAGATAATTCCCATCCGTCGTCAAAGATATTCTCATCCGTTGTATCGTTGTTATCGATTGGCCATTCTACGGTAATCGAAGCATTGAATTGGGACAGTCGAGGATAGTTCCCATCCGTTGAATTATTATTGCCGTGTTGGCCGACTCAAGGCAGCACACTATTATTCTTGTGAACTCGGTAATTTTGTGATCGTTGAGAGCTGAGGATTTCCCGAACTGTTGTGTTGTGATCGTTGCTCGTTGTTTTGAATATCGTTGGTTGTGTCGATCTTTCATTATTCGTGTGTCATCGTTCACTTGGTGAGTCGTATGATCCGTATTGGATGTTTTATCCCTTGAGTTTCGTTGTCATGTTGTATCGTGGCATATCTGGAATCATGTCTGCGTGCCGATTGGTTATGTGTAGGATTTTTAGCCAGGCACTCGATGGTCATGAGTGGATATTTCCGCATTGGACCGTGCACACGAGACGTAGTTCTTGAGGCTAATTAGGTACATTGTCACACGTATATTCGGGATTCCGTATACGGGGTGGACATGTGCACGGACACATTTCCGGATCGGGCGTACTGTGATGTCCCTCTTGAGCTTTATTGATTGATCGTTCGTAGTCCATGTTGTATTGGATATGTCCGACGATTTGCGACTGGTTGTTCATACGCCGAGGGGTATGTCCGATAGTCAGGTTTGCTTCTTTGAGATCTGTATTGTGATGATTTACAGCTTTGGGCTGTTCGGCTTTCAGGCCATTGTGATGTATCGGTATTTCCGTTGGGGCCTTCGGGCATTGTGAATTCGTATCTTTTTCGGCATTGGTTTGGTTTACCTTCGGGTAATGTATTGTTGTGTTCTATATTGATGATTCGCCGTTTGGGCGTAAGTTTCGGTTCTTATGCATCTCGTTGAGTTTTTCCTGGCGAAATATTTCTTCTCCCTACCTGTTTTAAGTTTCGGGACGAAACTTCTTTTAAGGAGGGTAGAATGTAATACCCGTAATTTTGTTCCCCGGAAATTTTCTATTTTTTTTTGCGGAAGTCTATTTTGACGACTTTCTTGGGACCGTTTCGTCATCCTGAGAATGATTAATTCTACACTTTTTGTCATCCGAGTTCGTTTCGGTATCGTTCTGTTGAATTCCGTGTTCTTTAGCGACTTTTCCACGTATGAGTTCGACTTTGTTAAATCACCGTAAATTCTTGGAAACTCCAAAAATTCTGAATCTTGGCAATATTATAAAGCATCGAGTTAGCTTTCCAATGGTTCAAACAGTGAGTCAATCGGAGTCCAGACGAGGGAGTTATGGTCGAAATAGCTAAGTCACTCTCATTTTCCAGATTCGGCCAAAACCGCCAGTGCCGGTGCCGCGGCACACACAGGCTGAGCCGCGGCACCGCCGAGCCACAGGAGCAAATTTTGGGCTGTCTGCGGCAAACCTATCTTGAGCCGCGGCACACATGACAGTTTACCCTATATCTGCGTTTTCTTGAGCGGATCACCTCATTTTCCCCATTTCTTCACTTGGGCACGAGAGGAGGCTTGATAGGAAGAAGTTTCTTCACCTATCACTTGAGTGTGTGATTTCTCTTCATCTCTTTTCGATTGTGAAGCTCGGATCATCGATCTATCGAGTATTCTTCGAATCATAGTGCTTGGATCTTCAAGAGGTAATTTCTTCAACATCTTGGATTTCGATTTTGTATGGGGTAATGATGTTTTGGGTGTTAAAATCATGGGGTATGAAGTGATATACGCATGATTATGGACATGTTTGAGTATTCATCGGATTATTGAAAGATTATTCAAGAACACTTCGAATTTTGTGTTGGAAATTGGGGATTTTGTTTGACTTCATCCTTTTAATCCGTAGTAATTTATATTAGTGATGGATTGATGATGATTTAGGTGTATTCTATCATTTCCATCGTTATTCCATGGTCGGAGTGTTTTGATTCGGCGTTTCGGTTGAGTTATTAGTCGACGCCTTGCAGGTGTCCGACAAAAGGTCTAAGAGGGGGGGTTTTGTGCGTTGTACGATTAGTATTCATCGTACGATTGTTGATTTATCATTGATATGACTTAGGGACGAAATCCTTGTGAAGAACTCAAGTCGGAACCCTTCCGTTCGTTGTCTTCTTCGTGGTTCAAGCTTCCCGGTCGAACCGTGTTCTTCGGGATCTTCGGTAACGTTTATTAAGGCAAGTATACATTTATGATTGTACGTTCTCGACTTTGAAAGTAAGAGGAATTGATGGTATGATATGAACGAACCGTTTTTACGGCATTCATAGAAATATTGATGGCATATCATGAACGAACCGTTTTTACGGCATTCATAGATATATTGTTGGCATGTAATGAACGAACCGTTTTGACGGCATTCCTACATGTATCGGCGTATGAGGTGAACGAACCGTTTCTACGGCATTCACATACGTAACGGCGTATGAGGTGAACGAACCGTTTCTACGGCATTCACATACGTCTTATGAGATTTTAGTTATTTCGGAATACTAGTCTTAAATTGATGAATTGACGGATATTGATGAATTGACGGATTACATTTACTTTATTGTCGAGGAGTATTATGTTTCATATTGATATACTTGCACTAGCTATTCGACGGCTAACCCCTTTATGGGGGAAATACATTTCATGTATTTCAGGTTCCAAGAGAGCGGACAGGTGGGTATCGGGTCGGCATGAAGATGATGGGCAAGTGTGATACTGTGTCTTGTCTCTGGTTATTTTCTTGGATTCCTCCGTTCAGTGTTGTTGTACTGGAATGGATTTTTAAATACTCGAGTATTGTATTTCAGTTTCCTTGATGTTCCGGCCTGTGTTGCCGAGGTATTGATTTGTGTAGAGACGTATATGGTTTCATTGGTTATGGTTTTGAATACCATTTGTATCGTCTTTCTTTCCATTGTATGTAGACCTTCTCGGGCAAGTTTATAGTTCCGCGTATGTTTAGCCTTGTGGGTCCCACGGTGGGGCTCACGGCGCTGTAATATACCCTGAATAACTTGGGGGTGTTACAGAATACTCTCTCCACTCGGCAAACCCACAACATATGGTTCACAATCAAATAAGCACGAGATTTTTAAACGATTTACACAGTTCAATGATACAAAAGAATGTGTAGCTCCGGAATCGAATAAAACACTAACTGGTTGCAAAAGGATCTGAATCGTACCTGATGCAACAGCAGTGTTCTGATCGTCAGATTTCCTCATCTCGTACAGGCGCAGAGGAACGGACCCAGCACTGGATGTCTCTCTCTTCCCAACATTCTGCTGCTGAAATCCACTCTGTTGTGTCTGGTTCATACTTATCTCCTTCGGAACTGGCGCTGGAGTGCGAGTACCAAAAGATCTAGTAGCAACTCTACAGAAAGCCGCTCGGTGCCCTTCTTGTCCACAATCGTAGCAAGTCACAGAAGATGCGGGGCAGTCACGTCGAACATGCCCTGCTCGACCACAATTGTAGCATTTCTTTGATGCGTCCGGAACTGCTGATGTAGTCCGGAACTTCTTTCCACCTCTGGAAGGATGTGGAGGTTTCCCAGCCGAATAAAAGGAAGACTGGCCCTTGCGGGGCCCACCACTCTTGTTTTCTGAGAAGTTGCCGGTCACCTTCGCTTCTTTGCCTCCACCGATTTCTCCACCGCCGCCTCTTTCATGTCGTAGGCCGCGCTTTGTCTTGATCTTTGCAACGTAGTACACTCGAATCCGGACATGTCTGCTGAATCTCCGGCTTCATCCGCATATCGAAATGAAAAATCTTTTCGCCTCCGTTCGACCAAGTGTCGCACACAAGTCACCGATGATTAAAAGTTTTGATTACATCTGTCACAGATGCTTCCGAACTCGTGGTGAGAAAAACTCTAAGATCTTTGACTCTCTAACTGGACGATGGCAATACAGAGCATCCATCATAAGTTTGAATTCCGTCCAATCCGCATTATCATAATCGGGTCGGATAGCTTCCCACCAATCAAAGTCCTCCCCATTCAGAAAATACTGGGCAATGGGAACCTTCCGGTCCTCGGGACAGTTAAGACCCGCGAATATCTTCTCCAACTCCTTAAGCCGTGATCCCAAGTAAGTGCCTCAGCAGATCCGTCAAATTTTGGCGGGTGCAATTTGACCACCTCAGCAAGCCATCTGTCTCCCCGGTTATCCTCGTGGTGCTGCTGTCCCATCGCCGTCTGCATGAGGTCGACTACCTGGGCGAACTGGTTTATCTGCGCCACCACCTGTTGAAGCACTCCCGGCATGTTAGGATTTGCGTCGTCATTCGCTGATCCTTGCTGCCCTCCAGAATGGGAATCGGTTCGACTAGCTGATAATTCCGGGGTAGTAGCGGAATCCTCCTGTCTCATGTTACCCCGTCCGCGTCCACGACCGCGTCCGCGTCCACGTCCTCCTCTCAACATACTGTAAACACAATTCCTCAATATCCAGGACAAAGTTTACGAAATAAAGCCCGTCAATACTCACAAAACAGTAATTAAGTAAAATGGTAGTATAAGAGATTAGGAGACTTACAACCACGGTCCACATGACGACTTTTGGCTGAACAGTGTGTTG
Source organism: Orobanche coerulescens (assembly GCA_033398695.1). Taxonomy (NCBI): domain Eukaryota; kingdom Viridiplantae; phylum Streptophyta; class Magnoliopsida; order Lamiales; family Orobanchaceae; genus Orobanche; species Orobanche coerulescens. Next base: position 95,295,656 of record CM065809.1, read on the forward strand.
TGTCACAATTTATTCATCCCGACAGGCGATCGACTGTAAGGCCGAGCGACCAAGTCAACTCCAGTCAAACTTTGGCTAGCTCGCCTAATCGAAGGTATCAGACCACCATCAGGTACCTAGCGATCGACTCCCAAGGCGATCGCCATTAGTCAGCTGGCGACCGACTCTAGTGTCCGGCTAAGGATGGTCGACCTACGTCCCGAGCAGGGATGATCGCCCGTCAAAGTCATCGAGGACTGGATCTTAGAACAGCACCCACGTGCAGATCCACAAAAGGCGCTGACATACGAGATCTTCGCTGACAGACAAGATCTTTTGCTGACAGACAAGACCTTTGACCACAGCCTGTCACCTACCTCACCTACCGGCATGCGCGCCGAAAGTTGTCAGTGGGACCACCGTGGCGGCAACTCGGGGCGCGTGTAAGCTCCCCATTGGACCGTCGATTGATCGCCAAAGAACTCCTGCAGAATTTAAGGGAACAAGCCCATGTGCTAAAGGACGATTGCCCTATTATTATAATGCAGAAAAGGCAATCGCCCGGCATACCCAAGTCCTATAAATAGAGAACCTCCTCCTACTGTAAAAAGGTTCCCAATTCATTTGACCTACGGTTCGGAATTCATTCCACCAACAACAGAAATACAAAAGAACACACTTATCATCAAGCTCCCGGCTTTCTCACCGGAATCCATCTCAGGACTTCTCTCTCCGAACCTCTCGTCCAGAACACGATCGCCTGAAGCAGCAAGTCTCCACTAGACAGATTCCAAGGGATTCATAAGCCCCGGAGCCCAAGCATCCAGCTAAATACTCGCCGTGAGAGACTGTCGATCTCTCACCGCCGCGACTGTTCATCTCCTTTGTTACAAGAAATCACAGAGCATCAAATCTGGTTCTTCCGGCAATCTACACGCTCACTAGCTAAGATAACAAGAATCCTTACACTCATTGTAATTGTATTCTTACATTAGTACTTGTTTCCCCGAATATTAGTATTAATAATATCTCGCGAGAGCATTCAAGCCCGGGACTAACAACCCCAGCAAATCTTGTGTTATTTATCTTTCTCACGGAAGTGCTCTTGCATTTGTTTGCTATCCCATCCATTCCAGCAATATCTATCTCCGGATAATATTTTGGGTAGCAACAATTGGCGCTAGAGGAAGGGGTCCAACCCTCAATTTTTTACACCTACCGTCCCGAAGAACACTCACTGTTCTCGGGGCAGATACTTGAAGTGACACTCACTGCACTTCAAAGAAATCTTTCAGAAATCATGTCTTCCGCCTCCGCGTCGAAGAAAGCTGCTGACCAGCCGGCCAGATCCCCCGTTCCGTCCCATTCCGAGCCGCAGCCGATGGTGGAAGGCAGCCGCCGCGGTCAGAGACGCTCGATCCCATCCCTGGGCGGCGGCCCGAGTCTCTCGTTCGATCAGCTCCGAACCAAGGAACAGATCGACGAGGTCATGGCCGTCCTACAGGAGCGACGGAGTGCTCTCGACGCGCCTCGTGCTATCACCCCCTCGGCCGGCCGTCGGAAGTCCAAACGGAAGCTCAAGGCGCTACTGGCCGAGCGATCGCCAGGAGGCTCTCGTCCGCAAGAAGAGGCGCTCGACATCCGGGGCACCTCTGTCTTCGATCGCCTGGGCAGTGACCCGACCTGGCGACCGGGGCAGTCCGGCCCCAGCTACGAGACGACGGAGTTTGAGTCCGTCACCAGGAGTTCGGCCTACCCGGATCCCAGAAGGCAGCCCAGCCGTCTGGCTCCCCCTCGCCAAATTGCCGAGGTCGGCAGCAGCGGAGTCCAGAGATCGGTACATGATCGCCTCGGCTCCCGCTCCCAAAGCCGATCAGCAAGCGACCGAGCCACGGCGATGGCTGCGATGCAACGTCAGATCGATGACATGAAGGCGCTCCTGCAATCCAGGGCAGGCGCCATGAAGACGATCGCCGATCCAAGCGAGCCGCTCGCGATCGACATCGAGCTCGCCCCTGTGCAGCACAAGATCGCTCCCCCGCAAACACCCCTGTACGAGGGGCGATCGGACCCCGAAATGCACCTGAGCAGGTACAACATCTACATGACTGGGTGTGGGGCATCTGACGCGACCAGGTGCCGAATGTTCCCTATGACGCTGGACGACCTCGCCCACCGGTGGTACACCTCGTTGCCACCCCGGTCCATTGGCTCCTTTAACGATCTAGCGAACGTCTTCACAAGGTTCTTCGCCGCCAAGGTCGCTCAACCGGAAGGTCCCCATCGCATGCTGCGAGTCATGCAAGGGAAAGAAGAATCCGACTCGGACTATATCGACCGGGTAGACAAGATCATCCTCAACGGCGAGCCCGTAAGCGATGAGATCGCCCTCCACGTGGTCTTAGCCGGATTCCATGGTCTTTCGCCTATGTTCAGGCATCTTACGAAGGACCCACCTACGACCTACGCGGTCTTCCGAGCTAAAGCCGCAGATTTTCTGGCCACGCAGAGGCTTCTTCTTAGCCTAGGAGTACCGCGATCGGCGTCCGAGCGACGACCTCCAGTCTCCCAGCCCGAGCGACGACCTCCAGTCTTCCAGCCCGATCGCTACTATCCAGCAGAGCCGGAGGACTCGCTCACCGCCTACAGTCCACCATTTTAAATGAGGGACTAAGGCTCGCGATCGCCTCCGCCGCACACCATAAAGCCATGGTCCTGGCAGTCGATGGAACCGGCTGCTTCGGCCATGCAAAGTCCCTTTCGGCCGAGATCGCCCGCCCTTCGTTTAAATACGAGGCCGGCGTAGTCTGAGGGCTCTCCAAAATCAATCAGTGGACACGTGCCATTACCCCCGTCTCAACGTACACCGTCGAGTTTCGTCATCTCCATGACGGGCCGAGGTGGAAGCAGAGGTAAACAAGCCGCGGGCGTGGAGTTGATTCATCCGATGCTGCCCCGCGCAAGGACTCCTCTAGACCGAGACCGCACGCCCTTCGTTTAAATACGAGGCGAGGCGCAGCCTAACAGAGGACCCTCATAATAAAGTGAGTCACGAGACACTCAATGTCTTCGCGCACCAAGACACGGTCATGGAGTCGGTTCATCGATCTCCGCGACTGTGCACGATTCCTCAAACAAGCGAAACCACCAAGTTTCCGAGGGGGGTCGGCCAATGTTGTTTTTTGCAGGTACAAGACCGAAAGATAGCTAAGCCAATCGACCATGATAGCCCAAGTCCAAAACCAAAGTCAGCTCAGCAAGATCGCCCGTCCTCATCTTACACGATCGCCAGCAAGAACCACCTCGCCCCATGTCTTCAACATAGGAGCAAGCTGGGGGGCAATTATTGTGTCAAGAATTAACACTCTCCGACCGGCGATCGCCTCGGAGATCGGGCGACCTAGCCACTGCCGAGCAGGCGAAGCTGGCGCGACCAGCGACCGACGTGAGCCTTAGCCCAGCGGACAAGCTAAATCGGCCAACTGAAGGTCCCAGGAGAAGTCCCGGTACCGAGCGATCGACATCAAAGGCGATCGTCTCTCGGTACCCGGCGACCGACTCCTAGCGACCGACTTACGGACGATCCTCTCTCGGCTCCTGCCGACCGACCCTTGGTGACGACCAATGCCGACCCTCGACAACTGGCCGATGGCGACCTCTGATGACCAGCTAGATACAACCGCCTCATGTCGATCAGCGCCGATGGCCATCCAGTCGTCAAAGGTCGAGCCTCAAGACTAGCACCACGTGCAAAGGCCGAGACAAGATCCGCATATCGCGGATCATTGACCACAGCCTGGCAGAATCTTTCCACCAGCCGACAAGCCGCCGAAAGTTGTCAGTAGGGCCGCATGTGACAGTGATTCCGCCGAAAGTTGTCAGTAGGACCACATGTGACATTGACTCTGGACGCGTGCTGGCTTCTCATTGGACCGCCCAGCTGGCGCCAGCACCTACCTTGGACTTTAGGCCGACATCCCATGTGAATCGGGGACAGTCGCCCCATTATAATATTGGCCGGCAGACGATCGCCCCATTATTATAATGGCCGGAAGGCGATCGCCCGCCAGAGGACAAGACCCGGCTGCCACTATATATACAAGGCTCCCTGCACTTGGATTCTTCTTCAACTTCCTTCGGATTTCACGCAATACAGAAGCAAAATACTCAGCACTTGGTTATCTCCAACTCTTGGCAACAGCTATCATTCGGTCCTTCTTCTCCCGGCCTCTCTCATCCAGCAGACGATCGGCAGGGACGAAGAACACCAAGCTTCGCTCAAGAGCCGGATTAACAGAGTCTTTTTACACTCATTGTATTTAGATTTCTCTCATTAATACTTGTATCCACGAATATTTGTATTAATATCATCTCGCGAGAGCATTAAAGCCCGGGCCTAACAAACCCGGCAAATCTTGTATTATTTATCTTCTCTCGGAAGTGCTCCCGCAATTGTTGTTTGTTGTCCGTCTTCCAGCAGTATTAATTTCGGATAAATATTTTGGGCAACAACACAGTGATGTTACAAACAACTCGTAAATCAATAACGTAAACAGACCCAACTTAAAACCCGACTGCCAAGATATCCATAAATCTTAGCTCCGATACCATATTCTGTAACAGCCCGAGATATTCGGAATAATTACAGCGCCGTAAACCCTTTAAATAAGGATTTACAAGGCTAATTTAAAATAAATGTAAATATAAGACATCAATACTGCGGAAATTCAAGTTTACAAAACCATTCAACTGGTTTAACGAGTAATTATTACAACCATATCGAAATAATATCATAAGACACGCGTACTCGAGTACTGAAATCAAAACAAGAAAACAAATCACCAATCAACAACAAACATCACTGAACCCCTTCGTCGTCACGTCGATCTTGTGGTACATTTCCCTGCTCCTCGGCTACCTGAACATCAAAACAAATGTCAACCCCCGAAGGGGTTAGCAAAACGATGCTAGTACAAGTATCATTTAAACGAATCAAATATGCATCAACAATACATAACAAGATACACCACACGGACTTCCGCTACCGGAATCCGATAATGCGAATCCACAAGATTCCATTAACACAGCAAGGGTATTCCAATGATCCAGCGCCCTCAGCATAGATCCCAAGATGATCCCGTCGGACCAACACGAGGTGGAAATAACCCGTCCAATGATCCAGCGCCCTCAGCCTAGATCCCAAGATGATCCCGTCGGACCAACACGAGGTGGACATCCGATCCAGCGCCCTCAGCATAGATCGTACAACGTACACAAACACAACTCATGCATACACATATGCCAAATCATTATGTTCATCAACATGAACATACAAACACTAGATAACGAATATCATGACAATTCAACACAAATAATTTCCATGTTCAACAACATGAATAAACCACAAACATGCTTAAAATACCAATTTTAACACATTACGATACTTGCCTCGAAGATGGCAAGAACGAAATACTTCAATGATCTCAACACACTCGAAGGCCGCCTCCTTCGATCAACGTAGAAAGCTCGAACCTTAACAAAAGAAATGATATATAAATCATCTCAAGTCGAACGATTGCCTAACAATTCGATCTACGGCCCAAAAGCTCAAAATATGCAATCTGCCTGAACCACTTAGCGTACGCTACGTACTCTATGTAGCATGCGCTAAGCCTGCCTGTTAGCGTACGCTATCGTCTAATCCTAGTGTACGCTAGCCACGGACTGAGAGTTCTCTCTGATCAGCTAACTGACTCGGCTGATATCATAACGTACGTTACGTACCAAACGTAGCATGCGTTAACTTATCCCCGATAGCGCACGTTAACTTACGTATGTTAGCGTGCGCTAACCGTGCATGGCAGATTACTACTGGTAGAAAACTGGATCTAATGGTGATGAACTCATGAATTCTATGGTGATAATACAAGTCATCCCCGAGCATATCATGCTAATAAGGTTTGTGAAAGTTCTATACGTACTAAATGACTATGAGATACAAAGATACGTATAATCATCTCAACACCATAATTCATCTTAGACCTTCAAGGGATATCCTGAGTTCAATCCGTTATATGCCCCAAAACGTATGATTCCTTTATATAAACGCATAAGAACTTGAAAATCTCCATATACTGATCACAAATCGGTTTGAAAATTCTTAGGAGTCCATATACTAAAACGGTTCAAAGGTTCATACAATGAATAAGTGCCGAAATGTCGAAAATATCCTTCTAACACATGATGTTCGACTATTAACGAATCTAACTGACTAGATAAACATGATTAAACGTCCTTTAGAACACTACTAGTATTGGTGAAGAATCACCTACCTCAAAGTAGTGAAGAACAAGGAGGAAATCGAAGCAAATCCAACGTCAAAGGCTTGAACACCAATCCTCAATGATCTATAATCTTCAACACGAGCTAGGATGCTGATATGAAGTGTTTAGGATGTTGAGAGTAATACTTTAAGTATAAGAGTTCGGATGTGGGAAAAAAAGGACTGAAAACACGAAAAGGATGCTGTCCTATTTATAGGAAATGGTTATTAGCGCGCGCTAGTCCATGCTCGTAGCGTGCGCTAACGGCTTACTGACTTCACTGTACTCGGTACTTAGCGTGCGCTATTATCATGTCAGTAGCGTGCGCTAAGGCGTTGACTTGGCTTTTCCCGAAAGCCGTCCAGGTTCATCCCGACACAATCCGACCAAGATCCCCGGCCTGATCTCACCTACCACACGTCTCAATCATATTGACCACGCATAGCGTGCGCTAATGCTCCTTTGTAGCATGCGCTAAGGATTCGTGTTAGCGTACGCTACACATAGCCGATAGCGTGCGCTACATGCGCAGAATTACAATTTTTAAATCACATACATGAAATCATACGCTCAACAACATCGGATTATGAAATACGAAGAATAATACTCAGATCAAAGTACAACAATTACAATATCACAAGTTCCAAATACATATCAGAAATCTCGGGTATTACAACTAGCCGTCACGGACATATCATAAGCAAGAGCTCGACTCTGATAATCCTTCAAAGTGGTGCAAACGAGTCCTGACATATAGTCCCGAATGGACAGCTTCATCCTCCTGGAAAAGTGAAAAATTCTGTCGCTCTCTTCGACAACTTGGGTCTTCACATAGCCCAATTCCTTGTTAAAATCGGCAATGGCTTGAGATACGGGGATATCTCGTGGTTTAGCATCATAGAAAGCGTGTACCCGAGCCTGTCTGACCGGCCACGGGCAATATTCGGTCTCCATCAATTCCTGAAATTCGGCCCACGAAGCAACATGATCTTTGGGCCCCACGGCTTCCCACCAATCCATAGCGTCCCCAGTGAGAAAGTACTGGGCAATAGGGACCTTGCGGTCCTCGGTACAGTTGGTGGCAACGAAGACTTTAGATATCTCCTTGATCCATCCTTCCCAGCCGATCGGGTCCGAAGCTCCCGAAAACTGAGGAGGATGCATCTTGATGACATCCTGAAGACAGCAATCCGCTCCGCCCCGATTAGCATGGGCCTGATCGGGGTTCTGGACCACCTGAGCTATAGCCGCCATCTGGTTAACCATTTGCTGCATAACAGCCACAATACCAAGATCGGCGCGCTCCTGAGAAGAAGCATGACTGTGACGGTCGCCGGTACTGCCGGCTCCTGAAGAATGCGACGTGGCCGCCCCACCGGCTGCCGCACGTCCTCGGACGCATCCACGACCACGACCACGACCACGACCACGGTTTCCTCCGGCATCCATACTGGTGTTAAGAGATAACAGAAGTATATCGAGGATGAGTAAGGAAGGAAAAAAAAAAAGCAACTACGATGATAAGCAAAGGAAGGAGAATAACCACAGTTCAAGAAACGGAATACAGTACGAGAAAGTAAAGAATCGAGTAAGGAAACTTACGAACACTGGAAGTACTGAGATGCCGGCAGCGGTGTGACAATGTGCAAAACAAAACACGACTAGACCCAAATAACCGACAAGCCTAGGTATCCATAAACCTAGAGCTCTGATACCATTTTCTGTAACACCCCGAGATATTCAGAGTATATTACAGCGCCGTGGACCCCTTCATGGGACCCACCAGGCTACAATCACGAAAACTCCACTCGACTAACCATCTCGGTTAGTGAGGACACACATGTAAATGATATGACATAAAAAAATACGCCCGGAGCAACCGGCGAAATAAGCATCACCCGACAATGTAACAATTTTAAAGTAATACAATACGGAGTTTGAAATGAAAAGCTTAAGTACTCGCGAGTACAATCTATAAGTTTATAATTGTGAGAACAACCAAATAGAAATGGACAAAAGAAATAAAAAGACCCAAATGCACATGTCAACGACCCTGGCCAATGTCCTCGTACTGTCCAGGTGCCCGCTCGTCCGGATAATCATAACCTGAAATCCATAACAAGAATTTCCCCAAAACGGGTCCCCAAAGGGGTTAGCAATTACACTAGTACAAGTAATCAAGGTAAACCAATCGCTTACACATTTCATAGTACATGCACCAATATCATTTCAAAAACAAAACCAGACATGTCTTTTCCGGAAACAAACAGTCACAATTAATTTGCCTAGGACCGGGACGAAGCCACGAATCCCACTCGAGGCCTCTAAGGACCCTCCCGAGCTGGCCACATTCACAAAACAAATCAAGCACCACAAGTCACCTAGGACCGGGACGAAGCCACGAATCCCACTCGAGGCCTCTAAGGACCCTCCCGAGTTGGCTAGCGAATCAAACTCATGAATGCAGGACGAAGCCATAGATTCCCTCGAGGCCCCGTCGGACCCTCCCGATGTGAGTAAAGCACACACAATATACATTACCATTTCACGTTAAGCATAAAGGTTTCCAAGAATTACTTGCCTTGAGAAATTGACGACGCAACGAACGGAAAGGATAATCACCGACGAACGTTAAGAACCAACGGAACCGAACCTAACGATTCGAAGAACATAATTACAACCAACTCTATACAAAAACGGAAATGGAATACACCCGAAATCCCGCGTACGATTCATGTATATTAGTACAAAAACAACAATGAGGGCGGACCACAACCAAACCCTCTCGATTCCGTAAAAACCACAAAATATACCATGAATCCGTAGGAAAGTTAATGATACTAACAATATTAATCGTATTCATCAAGAATCCACCAACAAAACGGAAAGAATCGGACAAAACCCCCAAAACCCCCAATCATCCAAAAGGTAGGGTTCCAAGAGATATTACCTTTGAAGATTCAAGTATTAAGATCCATAGAACACGCGTTAGATTGATTATCCGGGCTTCACAACCGAAGAAGAATGATGAAAATCAACCCCCAATTGATGAATGATGAGAAGCTCTCCTCCTCTCTCACTCTCTCTCGCGTAAATGGAAGAAGAAGAAGGAAAATGAGCTGCTCTCGCTCAAAACAACACAATTATAGGGTTGACTGCATTGTGTGCCGCGGCTCAGCCGAGGTGTGCCGCGGCACAAGCCCAAAAACTGCTCCCAGGGTTCGGCAGTGTGCCGCGGCTCAGCCGGCGTGTGCCGCGACACCCGGTACAGTCGGGTTTTGGCCGAAAATGCCACACGAGTGTGCCGCGGCCCGGACGGGTGTGCCGCGGCACTGACTCGGCACTGTGCCGCGGCACCGGACGGGTGTGCCTCGGCACTGACTCGGCAGTGTTCCGTGGCCCTGGACGGGTGCGCCGCGGCACACAGTACAGTCCGCTCGGCCAACAACTAGAGAAATGTGTGTGCTGCGGCGCACACACCTTGTGCCGCGGCCCACACCCCCTTTGGGTCCTAAATGATGAAAAATGATCCGGGAAGAGAATAAAAGCAATAGGAATCAATATTTGGGAACCAATAACACGAAATGGATCCACGGCAACCCCGAAATGGTGGTTCCGCAGAACAATAACGAGAATACAGTTCAACAGATGACAGGAAGGATACACTGAAAGATACACGAGGGTCACTACAATCGAGAAATACACCAAAAATGAAAATACAAGGGAAAGAAAAATGCGGATATTACATTCTACCCCTCTATAAACAAGTTTCGTCCCGAAACTTAAGAAACAAACAACTCAGGGTACCTAGCACGCATGCTATCCTCGGTTTCCCAAGTTGCCTCCTCGACACCGTGTCTCGACCACTGCACCTTGACTAAGGGAATGGTCTTATGCCTCAGTCGTTTCTCACGATGCTCCAAAATCTTTAAGGGACTTTCCTCGAAGGTAAAATCTTCGGCAATATCGATCTCACCATAATCGATGATATGACTAGGATCCGGGACATATTTCCTCAGTTGAGAAACATGGAAGACGTTGTGAACGCGACTCAAGGCCGGAGGTAGCGCCAAACGATATGCCAAATCACCGACTCGCTCAAGAATCTCGAAGGGTCCAATAAATCTCGGACTCAACTTCCCTTTCTTCCCAAAGGGAAAAACTTCTCTCGTCGGTGACACCTTTAGCAAAACGTGATCTCCCACCTCGAATTCTAAAGGTCGACGACGGACATCGGCATATGACTTCTGTCGACTCTGGGCAGTCAACATCCGTTCCTGAATTAATTCTATCTTCCTCCTCGTCTCTAAAACGACATCCGGTTCGGTCCCGACTAAATCGGACGCCTCATTCCAACAAATCGGTGATCGACATCGCCGCCCATAGAGTGCCTCATAAGGTGCCATCCGAATCGACGCGTGCCAACTATTGTTGTACGTGAATTTGATTAATGGCAAATGCTCCTCCCAGTTGCTACTCCAGTCGAGAGCACAAGCACGCAACATATCCTCGAATGTTTGGATAGTGCGTTCCGACTGTCCATCTGATTGGGGATGAAAAGAGGTACTCAAATGCAAACGGGTACCCAACGCCTTATGCACCGCCTGCCAAAAGTGCGATACGAAACGGCCATCACGATCCGAAACAATAGACTTCGGAGTACCGTGAAGCTTCACAATCTGCGCAATGAACACATTAGCCAACTTTTATGGACCCCAAGTGTCCTTGATGCCCAGAAAATGTGCCGACTTGGTCAGACGATCAACAATCACCCATACCATATTCATGCCTGATCTCGATATCGGCAAACTCGTAACAAAATCCATCGATATATCTTCCCATTTCCATTCTGGAATGGGAAGTGACTGTAATAACCCAGTCGGTCGCTGATGCTCGATTTTGACCTGCTGACAAGTCAAGCATTTCGCTACAAACTGTGCGACCTCCTCCTTCATATCATTCCACCAGAAATTCCTCCTCAGGTCCTTGTACATCTTACTCGAACCAGGATGAACGGAATAAGGTGTAGCATGGGCTTCACACAAAATACTCTGTCTCAACTCTGAGTCGTTCGGCACACAAAGCCGACTCTGAAATCTCAAAACACCATCCTCGTGAATCACAAACCCAGGAGACTTTCCCTTAAGAACGTTCTCTCGGATTTGAGTAATCATCGGATCCTCTAATTGCTTCAGCTCAATTTCATCGATCAAAGACGACGAAATCTCTAAAGCACAAAGTTGCCCGACAGCTCCAGGCAACAAAACCTCAACATCTAATTCGATCAAAGCCCGCTGAAGCTCGGACTGAGACGTAAGGACCTCAAACGTTTGCAATGCAATCGGTTTCCGACTCAAGGCGTCGGCCACGACGTTCGCCTTGCCCTGATGATAAAGGATTTCGAGGTCATAATCCTTAATCAGCTCTAACCACCTCATCTGTCTCATATCCAACTCCCGCTGAGTAAATATTATTTCAGACTTTTATGATCGGTAAAAATCTGACATGTAGAGCCGAAAAGATAGTGACGCCAAATGTTGAGTGCGAAAACAACTGCCACTAACTCCAAATCATGAGTAGGGTAGTTCAGCTCATACGGCCTCAACTGTCTCGACGCATAAGCGATGGTCTTGCAGTGCTGCATCAATACGCACCCAAGACCCTGACCCGAAGCATCGCTATAAACGGCAAAACCCTCGTTGCCACATGGCAATGCTAAAACCGGGGCTGAGGTCAAACGCTTCTTCAGCTCCTCAAAACTGGACTGCCTCTCGTCATTCCAGATGATTTTCTCGGATTTCTGGAGCAACTGTGTAAGTGGCCGAGCTAGTTTCGAGAAACCCTCGACGAACCTACGGTAGTAGCCAGCCAATCCCAATAAACTACGGACCTCCTTCACACTTGTGGGCGGTGCCCAATCCAACACTGCCTCAATCTTCTGCGGATCCACTCGAACTCCCTCGGCTGAAATCATGTGACCCAAAAACATCACTTCCTTCAGCCAGAACTCATATTTCGAGAACTTCGCATAGAGTTGCTCGGCCCTCAAAATGTCTAACACTATCCGCAAATGATGAGCATGCTCTTCCTCATTCCTCGAATAGATAAGAATATCGTCAATGAAGACGACGACACTCTTATCCAGATACTCGATAAAGACTTTGTTAAAGTACAAGGGTATTGGTTGCGGAGGATAATATGAAGGCTAGATATCCAGAGTTGTTTTCATCTTAAGTTTCAGGACGAAACCTCTTTTTAGGGAGAGAGGATGTAATACCCGAGATTTCTGATGTGTATTTGAACCTTGTGATATTGTATTTGTTGCATTTTGATCTGAGTAGTTTCCTCCGTATTTCATGATCCTGTGTTGTTGAGCGTATGATTTCATGCATGTTGTTCATACTTGCATTTTTGTGCACTTGTAGCGCACGCTAACATCTTAGCATTAGCGCACGCTAACATCTTAGCATTAGCGCACGCTAATTGAGTTAGATAGCGCACGCTATGTATGAGTTGTAGCGCGCGCTATATGTAGTCAGCGTGATTGAGACAGGTTGGTAGGTGAGATCAGACTGCGGATTTCATTGGGATTATGTCGGGATGAACCTGGACGGCTTTCTGGGAAAGTCGAGTCAATGGTGTTTAGCGCACTCAAATGGTTTGAGGTTAGCGCACGCTAAATCTTGTACAGTGAGGTCAGTGAACTTTCGTTCAGTCATTAACGCATGCTAAAAATAGTTGTTAGCGTACGCTAATCGTTGATTTTAGCGCATGTAAGGCTATTTAGCGTACGCTATGCCGAGACCCGTCAGAGACAGTAGACTGTTAGCCCGTTAGCACACGATAATTTAGGAGAGTAGCGCGTGCTAATAACCTTTTTCTATAAATAAGACAGCACCTAACTTCATTTTTCAGTTTACACCTCTTCCCACACCCGATTTTTGGGACTTTGAGAGTCACTGCCTCCATCCAAATCCTGCATACCAGCCTCCTAACATCACCATTGAAGACAAAGGAGCTTTGAGGATTGGTGTTCTAGCTCTTGGACGTGGAGTTTATCAAGATATTTCCACCTTTCTTTCCGAATAAGGTATGTTATGGTTTACCAAGCCAAAATTTGTGTTCTCATCTATATTTTGAGCCTGCTTCGGAAATCCTTAGGCTAGTAAATGATCTTATGAATCCAGCAACATATTTTGAAGACTGAAACCCAATTATACCTTGTTTTTCTTTCATTACTAAGAGTGTTGATCTAGCCTCGGTGGATAAAAACCTTAGAATGTAGTATCCTTAATTCGTTGGAATCATGAGCATGATTTTAGTTAGATTCTATGAATTCTTATGACGTTCCACTGATGAAATTCATGTTTGCTAGGGGTACTTGTTTTGACAATATTCTTCATGTTCATGAGGATGATGAATCGGCCATGTCATTGAAATCAACCCGGATCACCGTAGTATCATTTTCCTTGCGCAATACTTGGGCATGCTTGCTATCTTGAGTCACATTTGTGGTAAAATCGTAATAGCCGAACATATGAGAATTTGAATTTGAAGCCCATATTTAAACCCTAAATCTTTTATAACTTGTATATCCTTGAATCCATAAACATAGGCACTTCGCCTCCGAAATGATCATTCAACTCACATGAAGTGTATCATTATTTTCGGTTCAGCTTTCATCAAGTATACTAACCGAAAACCGGCCTTACGTCACTATTTCACGATTCTAATATAAGATATTCGGTGATCATACGTTAGTTTTGAGTAGAATGTTGAGCTCCTTGTTATCTCTTTTGATCAAGGTCCGAACCTTGCATAGTGATCGATCAAGCGACGGCGGCCTGCGGACGTGTGACATTCGTGGGAGTATTTAGTCCTTGCCATCTTTGAGGTAAGTATCGTATGTTGAGTTTGATTTATATTGGAACTTTGATCATGTATACGGTTTTGTTTATGTTGTCGAATATGAGATTATTTTCTTGATTTGTTGTGGTATTCGTTATAAATTGTTCGTGTTGATGAACATATTGAACTTCATATGTGTATGCATGATTGCATGGTTTATATTGTAAATGATCCGAGGGGGTCATGAGGATCTATGCTGAGGGCGCTGGATTGAATGTCCACCATGCGTTGGTCCGACGGGATCATCATGGGGATCTATACTGAGGGTGCTGGATCGTTGGATTACCCTGTATTGTGTTGATGGAATCGTGAGGATTCACATCGTTGGATTCCGGTGACGGGAGTCCATTTTGTATGTTTTATGATGCATTGTCGATTCATATATTATGATACTTGTACTAGCATCGTTTTGCTAACCCCTTCGGGGGTGGACATTTGTTTTGATGTTCAGGTAGCCGAGGAGCGGGGAAGCAACCACAGTACCGACATGATGATGAAGTGGCGCAGTGATGTAATTTGATGTTGTCTTATTTTCCCATTATTTTTCAGTACTCGAGTACGCGTATTTTGTTGGAGTTTGGAATGATTGTAATAATGAACTCATTGTTGAACTGGTTTTGAATTTTATCATTATGACACTTTATTATTATTTCCGTATTTCTCAAATTAGCCTTGTAAATTCTTATACAAAGGATTTACGGCGCTGTAATTATTCCGAATATATCAGGGTGTTACAACCCTAGCGTGCGCTGCTAATGTACCCTAGCGCGCTGTCACGACCCGATATGTCGTGTCCGTGTTGACCGTCCAAATGAGGCGTGCCTTCTGGTTAGCTTGCCACAAGCGGGGTAAAGGGGGCGACATTAGCGTTAAGGCGTTGTTTGTCCGGATGCATAGGTCTGGCCGAGTCAGGCATGCCGACCCGGTTTAGTCCGGAGAGCTTGTCGCTAGTCGAGGACTTGACTATGAAGGGGATCGTTGCTGGTAGGACACAACTGGTCGGGGACTAATGCCGTCTCCCTGATGAGCCCATGGCAGGGCGAAACCAGTTGGCATGCTATGAGGGATAGGCTGGTCCTGGGGTGTGAGGGCCCCTGGGACGCCGCACGGGCTTCGGAACTCCCGTCCCGTGACACATGGTATCGGAGCCAAAACCTCTCTCAGTACGGCATGGTTCGGGTGTGGTCAAGTTCTGCCGAAACCGATGAGGGCGGGGAGTGAACGCCGGTGCAAAGAGGGAACGGACAAAGTGCGGCTCCTGACAAGGCTTCTAGGCGGAGAACATGAACCGATTCTATGCCGGAATGAGAGGTGGTCCTAGGCTTGTGAGATCAGACGGTCCGGAATGTGGACACACTTGTATTGCGCACTTTTGGTAGCTCCACCTTTCGGTGACCGGGGTGTATGAGCGTGGATCATCGTGGGCCACCGTGGGAACCTCGACATGCGGGAAAAATGCAGTGGCGAGGGAATGCCGTTCAACCGAGGTACTAACGCCAGGAAGCGCGTAGGGTGAAGGTTGATGTCGATTGGTGATGCGGTATGTGCGTGGCGCACTGCGGGCTAGCGCGAGGTGCGCGAGTGAAGAGCCTGTCCATCTGGGGATGGTGCCGTATGTGTTTGGCCACGATCGTTTTGTGTGCGTGAGGCAATACAGTGTGCGGAAAGAAACATTCTTCCCGGCCACGAGGGCGTCTTTGCAATTTAGGTGGGGGAGGATGTCACGACCCGATATGTCGTGTCCGTGTTGACCGTCCAAATGAGGCGTGCCTTCTGGTTAGCTTGCCACAAGCGGGGTAAAGGGGGCGACATTAGCGTTAAGGCGTTGTTTGTCCGGATGCATCGGTCTGGCCGAGTCAGGCATGTGTCACGGGACGGGAGTTCCGAAGCCCGTGCGGCGTCCCAGGGGCCCTCACACCCCGGGACCAGCCTATCCCTCATAGCATGCCAACTGGTTTCGCCCTGCCATGGGCTCATCAGGGAGACGGCATTAGTCCCCGACCAGTTGTGTCCTACCAGCAACGATCCCCTTCATAGTCAAGTCCTCGACTAGCGACAAGCTCTCCGGACTAAACCGGGTCGGCATGCCTGACTCGGCCAGACCGATGCATCCGGACAAACAACGCCTTAACGCTTATGTCGCCCCCTTTACCCCGCTTGTGGCAAGCTAACCAGAAGGCACGCCTCATTTGGACGGTCAACACGGACACGACATATCGGGTCGTGACATCCTCCCCCACCCAAATTGCCGCACGTCCTCGTGATGGGGAAGAATGTTTCTTTCCGCACACTGTATTGCCTCACGCACACAAAACGATCGTGGCCAAACACATACGGCACCATCCCCAGATGGACAGGCTCTTCACTCGCGCACCTCGCGCTAGCCCGCAGTGCGCCACGCACATACCGCATCACCAATCGACATCAACCTTCACCCTACGCGCTTCCTGGCGTTAGTACCTCGGTGGAACGGCATTCCCTCGCCGCTGCATTTTTCCCGCATGTCGAGGTTCCCACGGTGGCCCACGATGATCCACGCTCATACACCCCGGTCACCGAAAGGTGGAGCTACCAAAAGTGTGCAATACAAGTGTGTCCACATTCCGGACCGTCTGATCTAACAAGCCTAGGACCACCTCTCATTCCGGCATAGAATCGGTTCATGTTCTCCGCCTAGAAGCCTTGTCAGGAGCCGCACTTTGTCCGTGCCCTCTTTGCACCGGCGTTCACTCCCCGCCCTCATCGGTTTCGGCAGAACTTGACCACACCCGAACCATGCCGTACTGAGAGAGGTTTTGGCTCCGATACCATGTGTCACGGGACGGGAGTTCAAGCCGTGCGGCGTCCCAGGCCCTCACACCGGGACCCGGCCCTATCCCTCATAGCATGCCAATCGGTTTCGCCTGCCATGGGCTCATCGGGAGACGGCATTAGTCCCAGGCCGGTTGTATCCTACCAAAGAACGATCCCCTTCATAGTCAAGTCCTTGACTAGCGACAAGCTCTCCGGACTAAACGGGTCGGCATGCGACTCGGCGGACGATGCATCGGACAAACAACGCCTTAACGCTAATGTCGCCCCTTTACCCGCTTGTGGCAAGCTAACTGTAAGGCACGCCTCATTTGGGCCAGTCAACACGGACACGACATATCGGGTCGTGACATCCTCCCCACCCAAATTGCGGACGCGTCCTCGTGCTGGGGAAGAATGTTTCTTTCCGCACACTGTATTGCCTCACGCACACAAAACGATCGTGGCCAAACACATACGGCACCATCCCCAGATGGACAGGCTCTTCACTCGTGCACCTCGCGCTAGCCCGCAGTGCGCCACGCACATACCGCATCACCAATCGACATCAACCTTCACCCTACGCGCTTCCTGGCGTTAGTACCTCGGTTGAACGGCATTCCCTCGCCGCTGCATTTTTCCCGCATGTCGAGGTTCCCACGGTGGCCCACGATGATCCACGCTCATACACCCCGGTCACCGAAAGGTGGAGCTACCAAAAGTGCGCAATACAAGTGTGTACACATTCCGGACCGTCTGATCTCACAAGCCTAGGACCACCTCTCATTCCGGCATAGAATCGGTTCATGTTCTCCGCCTAGAAGCCTTGTCAGGAGCCGCACTTTGTCCGTGCCCTCTTTGCACCGGCGTTCACTCCCCGCCCTCATCGGTTTCGGCAGAACTTGACCACACCCGAACCATGCCGTACTGAGAGAGGTTTTGGCTCCGATACCATGTGTCACGGGACGGGAGTTCCGAGGCCCGTGCGGCGTCCCAGGGGCCCTCACACCCCGGGACCAGCCTATCCCTCATAGCATGCCAACTGGTTTCGCCCTGCCATGGGCTCATCAGGGAGACGGCATTAGTCCCCGACCAGTTGTGTCCTACCAGCAACGATCCCCTTCATAGTCAAGTCCTCGACTAGCGACAAGCTCTCCGGACTAAACGGGGTCGGCATGCCTGACTCGGCCAGACCGATGCATCCGGACAAACAACGCCTTAACGCTAATGTCGCCCCCTTTACCCCGCTTGTGGCAAGCTAACCAGAAGGCACGCCTCATTTGGACGGTCAACACGGAAACGACATATCGGGTCGTGACAGCGCGCTATGTTACTAAATAGCGTGCGCTGATCAACGTCTGAACCTAGTCCAGTAGCCTCTGGACTGTTTCTGCACCACCAGTTAGCATGCGCTACCACACTCGCAGCGTGCGCTAACAACCGCACCATAGCATGCGCTAACCAGTAAGTGTAGCGTGCGCTAACGACTCAGAAGGACAGCAACAAAACTCTCAGAAATAGGTACGACGACGGATACCCGCAACTTTGGGAAATTACAAAACGGACCCAAATGCTCGAAAATCACGATACGACAACGAATAATCAAATCGAAGCTCACCACACGTATAACAATTTTATACGGACTTACGGGGAACATGAAACAACAGTTCCGAACGAGATTCAAGAATCGAACTCAAATGCGGAAAAGTCGCCAAAAAGTACGGAACTCATCAGAACGACACCGAAACGAACTCGAACGTCAAAAAGTGCAGAATTAAACATTCTCATAATGATGTAACGGTCACAAGAGAGCCGCTAAAACGGACTCTTGCCAAAAAAAATAAATTTACCGAAAATCGAAAATCGCGGATATTACATCTTCTTCTCTCTCATTCGAGCAAGTTTATAGATATCTTTTTCCCCATCTTTTGTATCTAATCTTGCATATAATTCTTGATTGACCTTTGTTCGGGCATTTTGCACTGCCTTTTTAGCTTCTGTTCGAGATTTGTTGTACTTCTCATAATTCTCATCGCTCGAGCATTTACCAGTAACTTATTACATTCATGTTTGGTCTTTATCGCTTGCTTAACTTCATCATTCAACCAAGATGTGTCCTTACTTGATGATCTGTTTCCTTTAGATTCTCTTAGGACTTCTTTTGTAACTTCATTTATGTTATGCTCCAACAAGTTCCACATCGAATATATATCCATCTCCGTGCAATCAGACCAAATACCACTATCAGCAATCTTAGCCACAAAAGTATGTCGACTGTCCCCTTGGAGCTTCCACCACTTAATTCGAGGGTCAACTTGTGGTCTTCTCTTTCTTAATTGCCTCTTACCTCGAAAGTCAAGCACCAAAACCCTATGATGCGTTGCAACACTCTCACCGGGTATCACTTTGCAATTAGTAAAACTTTTCCTTCAAACATTCCTTACTAAAAAGAAATCAATCTGACTTGCATTACCTCCATTTCTATATTTCACCAAATGGGAGTCCCTTTTCTCGAACCAGGTGTTCATAATACCCAAGTCATAAGCTAATGTTAAATCCAATATACCATTTCTTGCTTCATTCCTATCCCCAAAACCAAAGCCACCATGAACGCTCTCAAAGTCATCTCTGCTAACACCGACATGCCCATTGAGGTCACCGCCAATGATCAATTTCTCACCCATAGGAATTCGTTCGACAACCTCTTCCAAATCTTCCCAGAATTCTTGTTTGATCGATGCATCCAATCCTACTTGTAGTGCATAGGCACTTATGATAGTTAGAAACTCATCCCCTATCACAAACTTAATACTTATTATTCTATCGCTCTTTCTTGACACTTACACCACATCATCAATAATTTCTTTATCAATGACGATACCAAGTTCATGGATTTTCTCCGTATATTTAAATTCATGCAAGAAAAATAATGCAGAAGCTTTAGCAAGTCCAATTTCTAATGCTCCTCAGGAAAATGATATTTTTATTGCATAGGCATCATATACTATACATCTCATAGTCTTCAAATCATTTTTTCCTCAGTAAATGAATGCGGGTAAGTTCTAGATATTCTTCTTTATCTCATCGAAAAGCGGGCACACAGGCACACACACTTATAATACATAAAAGTATATAACATATCAATATAATATAGATAAGTAATGTTCTTAAAAGAACCTGACTATATAAAAACAATATAGATTGAACTACAGTCAATGATATGATGACGAGCTTGACGGAGTCCTCGAATTACCTATGGAAATTTTACAGAAAACAAAAAAGACAAAAACAAACCAAATTAGAGAAACAAGAGCAGGTAAAGAAATAATTAAGGAGATAAATCAAGATTTCTTGTTCTTTCTTACCTCACCACCAGTATGATTATCGAACAAACAAGCGCAAACACAGCAAGAGAACTTAAAATATAAATCATAACTGAAATATACTTTGAAAGAGCCAGATTATAACATAAAAAAAAAGAGAATTTTTTTTTACTCTAAAAGCTTTTGGGCTAATTTGAAGTTACACCACAGTCCTTTTTTTCCATCCGACAACAAAATATTTCAAAAATTTTGAATCACACAAATGTTGTAGATGGAGTTAAGAATTTCCGTCAGAAAAAAAATCTGAAATTTCTGGAAAATCTAAAAAATTTGAAAAAAATAAAAAAAAAAATCTGAAAATTCTGGAAAAAATCAGCAAAATTTAAAAAATCTGAAAAAAATCAGAACTTTTATTTTTTAAGAAAAATTATTTTGAATAATAATATTAAAAATCAGATCTTTTATTTAAAATTCAAAAATAAAAAGTAAAAAATAAAAAAAATCTGGAAAATTTAAAATAAAAGTTCTGATTCTGGAAAATTCTGGAAAATTTAAAATAAAATTCTGAAAATAATAATATATTAGAACTTTTACTTTTTATTTTTGAATTTTAAATAAAAGATCTGATTTTCAATATTATTCCAGATAATATTTTCGTAAAAAAATAAAAGTTCCGATTTTTTTTCAGATTTTTTTAAAATTTCGAGATTTTCAGAATTTTTTTATTTTTTACTTTTTATTTTCGAATTTTAACTAAAAAATTCTGATTTTTAATATTATTCCATATATTTTTTTTAAAAAATAAAAGTTCCGATTTTTTATCAGATGTTTTAAATTTTCCAGATTTTTCAGAATTTATTTTATTTTTTACTTTTTATTTTTGAATTTTAAATAAAAGATCTGATTTTTAATATTATTATTCCAGATAATTTTTTCTCAAATAATCAAAGTTCCGACTTTTTTCAGATTTTTTAAATTTTGCAGAATTTTCCAGAATTTTCAGATTTTTTAGATTTTCCTGAATTTTCAGAATTTTTTTGTTTTACTTTTTATTATTCTGACGGAAATTCTTAACGCCCTCCACAACATTTGTGTGATTTCAAAATTTTTGAAAGGTTTTGGTGTAGGATAAAAAAAAAGGGTTGCGGTGTAACTTCAAATTAGCCCAAAAACTTTTAGTGTAAAATTTTTTTACTCAAAATAAAATAACAAAGGAGTGAAGGACTACTGATGCCACACCACTACACTAGTTGAGTAGTCTCCTCTATGTGATTTGCAGGTTTGAAACTAGGCTGCCAAGTCTTTATATATCTGGTTTC
Organism: Orobanche coerulescens; assembly: GCA_033398695.1. Taxonomy (NCBI): domain Eukaryota; kingdom Viridiplantae; phylum Streptophyta; class Magnoliopsida; order Lamiales; family Orobanchaceae; genus Orobanche; species Orobanche coerulescens. The sequence goes on from CM065809.1 coordinate 95,317,298, forward strand.
GGCTTTGGGGCTGGTACAGTGCTGCAACAGCCTACCAATTTCTGCAGTAAAGGACCATAAACTCCCACTACCATGCACAAACAATAATCACACCATTACATATGATCATCAACACATTCAAAATAGAACCCAACATATTTACATCAATAACATGGATGATATATATATATATATATATATATATATATATATAAATATATATATATATATATATATATATATATAGAGAGAGAGAGAGAGAGAGAGAGAGAGAGAGAGAGAGAGAGAGAGAGAGAGAGGGGGAGAGAGAGAGAGATCTTGAAGCAAGGATGATGATTGATGAATTAAATAGTAGATAGAACCTTGGAAATTTATATTCTTAAAGATGGAATTTTATAATGTATTATTATATATTATAGGTTTAACTAAACTGAAACTTAACAATCATAAGAGAACTAAGCAGTACTCAACTAAATTTACTGTAGAGAAAAGACCAAAACCAATTTAGTAGTTCAAAGATTTAGCTATTTGGCAGTAAACATAACGTTATATTTATAGCCGTTTTAGAAAAAATCAGATAAGTATAGAATGATAAACTCAGAGAGATTAGAGACAATAAATCAATAGGAGAATATGCACTTTACTTCAGTAGGAGGCAATAAACATTAATGTTTATACATATCTATCTATCTATATATATATATATATATCATATAATTATATACCTTAATCAGAGGGAAAATGAGACATAGAGACACTTAAGTTGAGAGTAGAGATCGAATTAGAGACAAGAGTCCAGAACGTAAAAGCTTTTGTGTTATAGTTGGCCGCTGGACGTCGGTTGATAATTAGGGATTAGAAAAATGAGAATTGTGGATTAGGCAAAATGGAGCAAGAAAGAATCATACTATATTCGGAAGGGTACAGTCATCTATTCCCACCAAATTATTTTTTAGAGAAATAATATTTAATATAATTAATTAATTAGATTGATTAATTGAAACGGACATAGATGTATCGATGAGACTAGATACACGAGGCAACAAAACAAGAACTTGGTAGAGTTGCCACCAAGCTTCCCTTTCCCCAGCCCACCTCGCATGATTTATCATGTTCCACTCATCATATTTTGTATTTGATAAGATATGAATAATACATGAGGATTTTTATTATACACTTGGTGTATAAATTATTGGAAGGCTCATGGCATTAGGTTTTTGGTTTTATCTTCTAAAATTCAACATCATCTTCCTTATGAAAGGAGCATTTTCGGCCGTGAGCTTAAGAGAGGGAGGAGAGAAAAATTACTCTTCATCTTTTAAACTTGTGTTTAAGAGTATTCTTGAGAGAAAAATATTTATTATTCACTTATAGTATTAAAGATAAATATAGAAAGCTCATACTATCTATTTATAGCCGTGTTCTTGGAGAACAAGAAGATAAGAGTTTATTCTTGTTATTTTTTGGACGCGTGATACGTAGAGGCACGGTTCTTTTGGTTCTCTGATTAAATATTGATGATGAATAATTCAAAAGATCTTCAAGGGTATGATGTCTAAATTCATACTTTATAATTTACTTTTCATATATACAATGCTTGATCAATCTTGTTTAGGGGTTCGGATTATTGATTGGATCAATTTAATTCTTCTAATACACCTTCTATTTTGGCACTGAATCCCAACAACTGATACTGCGAAAGTGAGAAGATCTAACATTCCAACTGCAAATGCACCTATTTGAGTGACTCAATTATATATTAGGTGACTCGGATGTTAAGTGACTCGAATAGGTGACTCAAATAAGATTTAGATGACTCAAATAGGTGACTCGAATGTGTTTTATGCTAATCAAGTAGATGACCCGAATGTGTTACTCAATAGGTGACTCGAATGTCTTTGAATAAAGGTGAAATCTGATAATTTGGGTATGAAAGAGTTGGTATTAAACGTGGGGCAAGAATCATACTATATTCAAAAGGGTACAATCATCTATTCTCATATAATTCGTTCTTAGAGACATAATATTTAATATAATTAATTAATTAGATTAATTAATTATACGAATACATTAATGTTGGTCACAGTATACAATATATACAGTTTAGAATGGGGGGTTGAATAAGTTATATTCTTTTTCGAAGTTTGTTTGTGTAGCGGAAGTCTGAAACTAAGTTGATGTAAATACAACAAGTGGATGGTCTCTTGATAGCTTGTTGCTTACAGGGTTTTAAGGGTAAGTATACTAAAATCACATAGGCAGTAAAAATAGTAAAGACAGTAAGTAAAGACATACGGTTTAATGTGGTTTGAGGTAAACCCCTCTATGTCCACAGATCCTCCACACAGGAGTAAATACATTATTAAAATCAAGGCGTACACAACTGTATGATTTTAACCATCGTCCGTATCGTTCATATGGATTGATCAAACCCATGGCAGCTTTGGCCGTTCACACCGATTGGCTTTGGCTTCTTCGACTTGCTTCTTCTCACACAAATTGAAGCTTCGTCCTGAACTCTATTCGTCTCACATTGGTCATAATAGCTTTGCTTAGTCCACACAGGGATAAGTATCTCAACAGTAAGTATTGGCTTATCACGAGTCAAACAGCAGATGTAGGCTTGGTAAACTTTTGCATGTGTTGTTCGTTATTGGGGACTTGTATATTTCTTCACTCAATATATCGTTGCTTGCGTGAAGAAATATATTGCTCTTTTTTCTTGATGTTCAGCTTTTCGTTCTCAATAGAAAGATTTTTATTGTGTGCGTTATCATGTAAGCAATGTCCACTTGCTTGGGGCTATTTATAACCTTGGAAATAGATCCATTATAAATATAGTTGTTGGCCAATTGGTGAGATTGAGACAGCTCTGATAGGCGGCTTTAGAATGTTTGGATTAAAGGTGATTTGCATTTAATGCTTCAGATATTTTCTTTGACCCGCATTAAATGCTCTTTAGTCTATAGTCTCTTTGGCCGCAATAAATATTGTCCTATCAATATTAAATGCTACTTTAGAACCGTGAATACTTTATGAATAAATAAAGTTTGTTTCACAATCGTTTAAAGATCCTTCTCAGTCCCGTTGGTTTTGTGTTTTACTTTTCCTAAGCAAAACACTTACAACATTGTTTGCTGTAGCCAACGTCTCATCTTGCTGTATCCTGAAGGCTTAGCTGTACGATCCGACTCAAGGCTCGCTGTATAATCTTGCGCTGTATGGATAGGATGTATGGACAGGTTGTATGTAGCATTTCTCAAAACATGATTTTTCCCAATAATTTTTTCCTTTTTGATAATGCCAAAACTTCTAACAACATGAGGCTGTCTTCAAGTCTTCTGTCGAAAGATCTGATCTTCGAGACTTAGATAAAAAATTTGAACTGCTCGCAGACAAGTTCTAAGGCTCTGTTCTTTTGGACTGAATGAATCTGAACTGAACTGAATGGAATCGAACTGAATGGAACTGAACTGAACTGAATTGACTTGAACTTAAATATATATTAAGAGTAAATAATAATAATAATAAATAATAAATATAATATAATAATAATATAATTAATTACTATAATAACAATAATAATAATACTAATAATAATAATTAAACAACCACAATAACAACAATAATACTAAAAATAAATAACAACAGCAACAGTCATCATAACACTAATATGGAGTAATAATACTAAAAATATAAAAAAAATAAGAGAAAAAAGGAAAATAAGAATAGTGATCAGGGCTGGTGTTCTTTTGAGGGTTTTTAATTTTTTAATATTTTATAATGTAATCTTTGATTTAATGATATACTCTTGAGCATTCTCATGACTATTCATGACTTTTGATTCTCACTAGCAATGGACAGTGTCAACTGATTATTCTTAGGACCACTAATGGTTCTTGTAAATGCCTTTTTTAAATGCCTATTATTACTAATACCATATTACTATATTATAATAATATTAATGATATTAATAATAATAGAGATAATAAAAATGATAATAATGATAAAAATAATGATAAATAATAATAATAATAATAATAATAATAATAGTAATCAACAACAACAATAACAAAAATAATAAATATTATTATTAATAATAGTAAATATTATTAGTAATAATAGTAGTAATCAACAACAGCAATAATAATAATAACAATAATAAGCAAGATTATTATTATTAATAATAAAACATATTATTAATATTATTAATAAATATTAATAATAATAATAATAATAATAATAATAATAATAATAAGAAGAAGAAGAAGAAGAAGAAGAAGAAGAAGAAGAAGTGACAGAGAAATGAACTAAATGGACTGATCGAATCAATCGAATCGACTAACTAAATGAAATGAATCGAATCAAAATAAGTCCAAAAGAACAGGACCTAAGTGTATTACAACTTATATTTTAATTGACTCGTAGGCGCAATCCTATAGGAAGTAATCCTATTTGAATACAACTTAGGGGCTGTTTACTTTTTTTCCATTAATCTCTAAATGGATTAAGTTGTCTGAGTGGGTTAATCTGTCTGATTTGAAAAAATATCTTATTGTTTCTTTCTTTTCTAAATGAAATATCTGAATGACAGAAATAACCATTTTACCCCTCAATATGAATTAAGTCTTTTTTGATAAAGAACGGATTGAGCATTTTAGTTTATATAATCAATTTAAATAATATGACATAATATATACTTTAATTTATATTATAATATATATTCATAAATCATATTATAATTTTCAGGTATATTTAAATAATCAGACAATATTTTTATAAATACATTAAGTCATATTTTAATATATATAGTTATATTAATTTTTTTAATAGTCAATATAAAAAAATCAATTTAAATAAAATAACATAATATATATTTTAATTTATATTATAATAGATATTCATAAATAATATTATAATTTTCAGATGTATTTAAATAATTAGACAATATTTTTATAAATATATTAAGTTATATTTTAATATATATAGTTATATTAATTTTTTTAATAGTCAAAATAAAAAAATCAATTTATATAATATAACATAATATATATTTTAATTTATATTATAATATATTTTCATAAATCATATTATAATTTTCAGGTATATTTAAATAATCAGACAATATTTTTATAAATATATTAAGTTATATTTTAATATATATAGTTATATTAATTTTTTATCAATAAATAGTTTATTTTATGACTTTTAAATATATAATATTAATATATATATTTTAAATTTATACTATATAGTCAACAACAGCAACAACAAACCCAATCCCGCCAGAGCAGGGTATGGGGGAGGTAGAATGTAGACACATCCTACCCCTACCCCAAGGATACACCCAGGAGTAGAGAGACTGCTTCCAATGAGACCTCCGGCAAGAGCAGATGAGCGGGGGATAGAGAAAAGCAAAGAGAACCGAACGACAGTAAACAAGAAAAGCATGCAATCCGAAGCAGGCAAAGCAAGCAAAAGGAAAAAAAGCAGGCAATAGAGGCAGGCAAGGAAACACGGGCAAAAGCACACCAAACAAAATCGAGAACCAAGGCACAAAGAAAAGCAAACAAACCAGAGGAGGCAACACAGGGAAAGGCAAAACAATGCATGGGGCCTACAGCTAAGGCAAAGCAAAAACAAGAAAAGGCATGCAAACCTAAGGGGGCAACTAAGAGCAAGGCAAAGCAATGCACGGAGCCTAAAACTAAGGCAAAACGAAAATCCGACAATATTACATAATATAGTCAATATACAAAAATCAGACAATATTTTTATAATACTATATAGTATTATAGTATTAATTCTCTCTCTCCAGGCCTAATACTATATAGTCAATATACAAAAATCAATTTATATAATATAACATAATATATATTTTTATTATATTATAATATATATATTCATAAATCATATTATAATTTTCAGGTATATTTAAATAATCAGACAATATTTTTATAAATATATTAAGTTATCTTTTAATATATATATATATATAGTTATATTAATTTTTCTATCGATAAATAGTTTATTTATGACTTTTAAATATATAATATTAATATATATTTTAAATTTATACTATATATACTCAATTATAATTAAGATTATATGATATATACTCAATTCTTTTATTATTAGAGAGGGTAATTTTGGTATATTGGGGAAGTATTTCTGGCTTAATGGTAAGGACACCCCAAAAGTTGCTTAATGAAAAAGACATTATTAAGATCACTAAGTTGAAAGTAAACAGCAAAATATAGCTGATCGATTAGGCTGATTAAGCATTAAGCTGATTAAGTAAAAAGTAAACAAGCCCTTAATCTATGAGCTGTTCGCAGTCAAGTTCTTACAGCTTGAGACTTATCAAGGTTTTATACTTAGTAAACATTTTAAATATAAATCATAATCAAAGCAGTAACAATAGATCACGAGCTCTAATCTTTTGAGGTAAAATAGTATTTTCATTGATAATTCGGATTACAGTGCTGTTTGGAATTGAAATATTACATTGGAGAGTATACAGAAAAATTAAGTACAGCTATCAGAAGTTATCCCCTATAGTGTTGATGCCTCCAAGACTTCCGAGACGGGTCATGCTCGGTTCCCTTCCATCAGTTGACTAGAGAGTCTTTGCCTCGGTCCCTATAGATGTTTCTTCCTTCCTAGGAGACATTGAAGGCGAGAATCCAGTCTTCTGGGTGAGTTATCCGATCATCCTTCTCAAGCTTACATTTCAGTTTGATTTGCAGGGGGAGCTTTCCTTCTGATAGGAGCCTTGAGAACTCCTTTGCAGCATCTTCCAGAGTCTTGAAGTGGTTGAACATGGCAGATTCTCTGATAAGAGTACAAAAATATCTCGCAGATTTTCTGATAAGAGTACAAAAATATCTCACCAGTTCATTATTCTTCCATGCCTTCAACTCTTCAGCTCATGGCTATCTGTTTGTAGGGAGTGGGAACTTAGCGGGTTTATGTACTATATTTCTTCAAGGAAAATTGGGATCTTGGAACTTGAGATGAGAATCAATTACCCTATAGCCTCTAGATCCTTGACCAGGCCCGAGTTCGGCCAGTCTTCCGATAGCTATGGCAACACTGTCATATTGGATATCTTCCATCTCCTTCTCCTTCTCCATCCTCCACTTCCTTCCAGCGTCTCGAGCCTCTTCCCCCATTTTGGCGTTATCAAGCTCAGAGACCGTACCGTGAATATCTCGAATAATATCCATCAATTCAGTCTGCTTGTCTTTTAGATCTTTAACTGAGTCCACTAGACTCGCGACCATTGTTTTAAGGTTGTCGATTTTCTGATTGTGAGCAGTGAGTCTCGATCCATTGTACTCTAGGGAGGCGACCGTCTTGGCTTCCGCAACTTGCAGTTTCTCTTACTCTTGCTTCAGGATTCTCTCCTGATGCTGTTTAAGCTGATTGAGGGTCTGTTATAAAGCATTTCGCATGAGACAAAATTCTTCTTCAACGTCCTGCACATCCCTTTGCGGCTTAGGGAATTCATCCTAAGCAATATCGGGCATCCAGTCGAGCTCCTTGACGACATCAGGGCTTTGCCATCGTCCTAAGGAATACGGTTTGGCAACTGATTTGCTGAAGTTACTCGATCCTAGCTTCAGTGCAAGGAGAGTGGGGGTGAGCAATTTTGGATTCATATGGCTCTCCTAGCTATTTGAGAACGACATTGTGATGTGGCCTCTCGGGTTTGTCATCAGCTTGAAATCCTCACCTGATTTGGACGGTGATCTTGTAAGGATAGGAGCGGATACATGTTATGGAGTAGGAACCTCAGATGGTTCCGTTGTTGTTGCTATCTGGGAGATAGAAGGGATTGATTCCTCTGGCCTCTTTTTGATTTTTGTAGCCTGGTGTAAAAGAGGGACTAGGTACTCCTGCTGGCTCTTAACTTTCGCCTGTTCCCTAGAAGGGACTGAATACTTCTCTTGGACGGCACGGGTTCCATCTTCTCCAGCCAGAGGGACTGATTCCTCATTGGCGGGAGATGATGGTTTCTCATGTTGATTGTCTGGTGTATCATGACCAGATGAAGTCCCCTAGCCCTCGGCTTCCTTGGACTTAGCAAATTCCTCCTCGCGAGCATTCTCGCAACTCATCCTCAGGGTGATGGTTGGGATCTGAGTCGGGATCTAAGTGATGTATGGGGCTACGAGTCTTGTCATCGGACTGAGGCTTCCCTTTCAGTTAAGCTTTTTCTTTTGCCACATAATAGAATGTAATCAGCTCATGGCAAAAGCGATCACCCCATCTGATCAGGACCTCGACATTCTGGGTGTCCGTGACTTTCAAAAACAGCTCTTCCTCCTTCCACTCGTCAAAATTATATATTGAGTCGTATGCAGTGACGTTGTATGCTTTCCATATTTTGAAGCATTCGAATGCTTTGTTAATCTGAACTTGGAGAATTATCTGACTGATTATTTCGGTGGGGGAGGGACTCCAAACATTAGAGGGTTCTACTATCCAGTTGTGATCCTCTACATGTATGGGATCCTGTTGAGGAGAGTGATCCCTGACAGGGTCGGATTCACTGTTAGGATAGGGACTCCTTGCAGGGGTAGGGTCCTTGTTAGGAGTGATGATTGTTGGCTCCTAAGGGGCAGCCGATTCACTAGTTCCTTTTAATTTGACAAACGATTGGTCATCCGTCATAGCCGTCACATGCTAAGGAACTCCTGTAGGAGCATCCAGTGTTTTTTCGATAGGGGTTGCACCCTGTGGGTCAGCTACTGCGGCAGATAGTGCAGTAGGCGGAACTGACTCAGTGACTGCTGTAGTCACTTGAGGTGTTGTAATAGCTTCTGACTTGGAAGACTTCTTATTCTTCATATTCTTCTTCTTCTCGACAGCTGTAGGGGAGCTGCTGTCAGAAACAGGTCTCTTTTTGCTGACCAGATTCTTGTTGATGTCAACATATTTGATTTTGCTGAGTGACCAGTAACATCTCAAGGATAACTCGACGTGGGTAGGGAGAAGGGGCTTAGCCTGTCGGCAAGACGATTCGCCTTGTTAAAGACAGTGGGCTTGGAACCAACTAGGAACTTTCCAATAAGGATCTTTTGACATTAGGTTGACTGTTGTATGCCACAGCAAGTCAGAATGTAGTTCAAGATCATGCCAAAAGACTTCCTGGCAGAATCTGGTTTGAAGCCTCCTCCTGAAGACATTTCAAGATTACTTGACACCCGTTGACTTTCTCTCCGGACATGCTGGCGACCATCATCCGAAATCTCAGTCTAGTGACATATCGAAATCTCTAGTCCGATTATCCACGATTTTGTAGTAAAAATCATGAAGCTAAAGATAAGGCAGGGTGAAGTTCTTCTTGTGGCAGGATAGATGCACTTGCGATGGTAGAGAGTTGCCAACGAATTGATTCCAGTAGGCTGCAACAAGTCTTCAGACCCAAATGTTTCCAACTCATCCAAAGTCATTCCATCAGAGGGCAATTTGTATAGATTTTCAATGTAATATCCGCAATTTTCTTTTCCCGGTATTTTCATTTTTGGTGTATTTTTCGTTTGTAACGACTCGCTTGAAACCGTATTAATATTTCGGGAATATTTAATACTGGACTTTTTGTCATCCGAGCTTGTTTCGGACCTGTTATACTCAATTCCGTGTTTATTGCCTTTCCATCGCGATTTTCATTCGATTCTCGTAATCGTTGTTCGAAACCACCGTTGTGGGGTTGCCGCAGATCCACCTCATGTTATTTTGCATGTTGTGAGCTTTTGTATGTTGTTTCGATTATGTATCGTGTGTTTCGGATGTTTTGGGCCGTTTTATAATTTCCTAAAGTTTTGGGGTGATTACTAACATTGTAGTTTTCCGTACCCTCGGGTAGTCGGAATCGTGTTTTCTTTTAGCGATTTGGTTCTGACTCAATCTTGTTATTCGTGTGTCTCCTTCAGTCCGTTGTTTGGTGTCGGTTGCGCGTTGTTTTCATTCGAGATGGAATTCGTTGTTTTCCATCCTTGAGTGCTGTCTCTGCTACTGTCTGCACTCGTTAACGCACGCTACTATTGGTGTGTAGCGCACGCTATCGTTTTTTTGTAGCGCACGCTACAACCGTTTAGTAGAACGCGCTAATGACTCGAACACAGCAGTGACAGTGGGTTGTTTCTTTTCTCTACTCTCTGGACGAGCAGCTTAGCGCACGCTATGGTTTGGACTTAGCGCATGCTGGGTGACCAGTAGCTCGCGCTAACTCGACAGTCCAGACTGGGCAGAATGTTTCTGGACTCGGTCTAGTATCTAGGTAGCGCACGCTATGGCCCGATAGGGTGCGCTATCGAGGGGCCATTAGCGTACGCTATCCTCTTGTAGCGCACGCTAACGGGCCAGAACCGTAGGTTCTGGACTGGTTTTTGGCTGGGTAGTGCACGCTAACTATGGGTCATTAGTGCACGCTAAGCTCTCTGGTTATATAAACCAGAGAGTTGACCCAGATCCGCCTCATTTCCCATTTTCCTCTCCTTCTCCACGGCCGAGCGACTACAGAGGTGATTTGGGGCGATTTCTTCTTCCAATCACTTCAGAGATCATTTTCCTTGAGTTCTTGGTGTAGATTAACAACATCTACTTGGGTTCTTCATCCTTAATCCAAGGTAATCTCCTAGAACCCTATTTTTGGGAAATTTAGGGGTTGTTGAGTTCTTATCCGATTCGTTCTGTATTGTTGATTAATTCATAACGTATATGATTAATCTGGGTGGTATTCACGTTTTCCATACGAGTTCATGATAAGTTTCGTGGTATTTGTGAAATCGAGAGGGTTCAATTGCGATCCGTCCTCGTCGTTGTTTTGTACGAACTTGCATGAATCGTAGGTGGGATTTCGGGTGTCTCCCGTTATTGTTATTCTTGTCGAATTGGCTGTAATGGTGTTTGACGAATCGTCTAGGTTTGGTGTGTCCAATTTCTCGCAACCGGGATTGTTTCATTCGGTCTTTTTGTCTTGATAATCGAGGCAAGTACTCTTATAAACTTACACTCTTAACATGGTAGTATTGCATGAGTAACTTGTGTGTATGTGTGCTCATTATGGGTTAGATCTGACAGGGTCTCAGTAGGGGTCCACAGAGGCATGGATCGACGAGCTTTGCTTTTAACCATTACGGGTTAGATCTGACAGGGTCTCGGTAGGGTTCTATAGAGGCGTGGATCAACGGTTAATTATAGTGTACTTTTATAAATGTGTTTTGGGTTATGGCGTTTCCAGAAATGTGTGTTTCAAACTGATGTTTTCTCATTTGCATGCTTTGACTATATATGTAAGGTGTAAGTTGTTCATTTGGTTACTTGTACTAGCGTAATTGCTAACCCCTTTGGGGACCCATTTTAGAGAAATTCTTGTTATGAATTTCAGGTCATGTTCTGCCGGACGATCGGGTACTGGGGCAGTACGAGGATGCTGGCTAGGGTTGATGACGTGTGCAATTGAGTCTTTTTATTTCCATTGTCCTTTTTTAATGCAGATTGTTTTCTTTAAACTTGCGAACTTATAGAAAGTACTCGCGAGTACTTAGGCATTTCTACTGGGATTATGGTTTGTATTATTATATGTTATTTATGATTGTCAGCGATGTCTGTTTTGCCGGTTATACCAGGCGTTTCATTCATTTTCGTTCTGGCAATGTGTTTTCTCGCTAACTAAGATAGTTAGACGAGTAGTATTTATTACTTAGCCTGGTGGCTCCCATGTAGGGGTCCACGACGCTGCATATCTCGAAGAATATCCATCAATTCAGTGTGCTTGTCTTTTAGATCTTTAACTAAGTCCACTAGACTCGCGACCATTGTTTTAAGGTTGTCGATTTTCTGATTGTGAGCAGTGAGTCTCGATCCATTGCACTCTAGGGAGGCGACTGTCTTGGCATCCGCAACTTGCAGTTTCTCTTACTCTTGCTTCGGGATTCTCTCCTGATGCTGTTTAAGCTGATTGAGGGTCTGCCATAAGGCATTTCGCATTAGGCAAAATTCTTCTTCAACGTCCTGCACATCCCTTTGCGGCTTAGGGAATTCATCCTAAGTAATCTCGGGCATCCAGTCGAGCTCCTTGCTGACATCATATAGGGCTTTGCCATCGTCCTGAGGAATAAGGTTTGGCAACTGATTTGCTGAAGTTACTCGATCCTAGCTTCAGTGCAAGGAGAGTGGGGGTGAGCAATTTTAGATTCATATGGCTCTCCTAGCTATTTGAGAACGACATTGTGATGTGGCCTCTCGGGTTTGTCATCACCTTGAAATCCTCACCTCATTTGGACGGTGATCCTGTAAGGATATGAGAAGATACCTGTTATGGAGTGGGAACCTCAGATGGTTCCGTTGTTGTTGCTATCTGGGAGATAAAAGGGATTGATTCCTCTGGCCTCTTTTCGGTTTCTGTAGCATGGTGTAAAAGAGGGACTTATTACTCCTACTGGCTCTTAACTTTCGCCTGTTCCGTAGAAGGGACTGTATCCTTCTCTTGGACGGCACGAGATCCATCTTCTCCAGCCAGAGGGACTGATTCCTCCTTGGCGGGAGATAATGGTTTCTCATGTTGATTGTCTGGTGTATCATGACCAGATGAAGTCCCCTGGCCCTCGGCTGCCTTGGACTTAGCAAATTCCTCCTCGCGAGCATCCTCGCAACTCATCCTCAGGGTGATGATTGGGATCTGAGTCGGGATATAAGTGATGGATGGGGCTACGAGTCTTGTCATCGGACTGAGGCTTCCCTTTCAGTTAAGCTTTTTCTTTTGCCACATAATAGAATGTAATCAGCTCATGGCAAAAGCGATCACCCCATCTGATCAGGACCTCGACATTCTGGGTGTTCGTGACTTTCAGAAATAGCTCTTCCTTCTTCCACTCGTCAAAATTATATATTGAGTCGTATGCAGTGACGCTGTATGATTTCCATATTTTGAAGCATTCGAATGCTTTGTTAATCTGAACTTGGAGAATTATCTGACTGATTATTTCGGTGGGGGAGGGACTCCAAACATTAGAGGGTTCTACTATCCAGTTGTGATCCTCTACATGTATGGGATCCTATTGAGGATAGGGATCCCTGACACGGTCGGATTCACTGTTAGGAGAGGGACTCCTTGCAGGGGTAGGGTCCTTGTTAGGAGTGATGATTGTTGGGTCCTAAGGGGCAGCCGATTCACTAGTGCCTTTTAATTTGACAAACGAATGGTCATCCGTCATAGCCGTCACATGCTAAGGAACTCCTGCAGGAACATCCAGTGTTTCTTCCATAGGGGTTGCGCCCTGTGGGTCAGCTACTGCGGCAGATAGTGCACTAGGCGGAACTGACTCAGTGACTGTTGTAGTCACTTGAGGTGTTGTAACAGCTTCTGACTTGGAAGACTTCTTATTCTTAATATTCTTCTTCTTATCGATAGCTGTAGGGGAGCTGCTGTCAGAAATAGGTCTCTTTTTGCTGACCAGATTCTTGTTGATATCAACATATTTGATTTTGCTGAGTGACCAGTAACATCTCAAGGATAACTCGACGTGGGTAGGGAGAAGGGGCTTAACCTGTCGGCAAGAAGAGTCGTCTTGTTAAAGACAGTGGGCTTGGAACCTAACTAGGAACTTTCCAATAAGGATCTTTTGCTATTAGGTTGACTGTTGTATGCCACAGCAAGTCAGAATGTAGTTCAAGATCAGGCCAAAAGACTTCCTGGCAGAATCTGGTTTGAAGCCTCCTCCTGAAGACGTTTCAAGATTACTTGACACCCGTTGACTTTCTCTCCGGACATGATGGCGACCATCATCCGAAATCTCAGGCTAGTGACATATCGAAATCTCCAGTCCGATTATCCACGATTTTGTAGTAAAAATCATGAAGATAAAGATAAGGCAGGGTGAAGTTCTTCTTGTGGCAGGATAGATGCACTTGCGATGGCAGAGAGTTGCCAGCGAATTGATTCCAGTAGGCTGCAGCAAGTCTTCAGACCCAAATGTTTCCAACTCATCCAAAGTCATTCCACCAGAGGGCAATTTGTATAGATTTTCAATGTAATATCCGCATTTTTCTTTTCCCGGTATTTTCATTTTTGGTGTATTTTTCATTTGTAACGACTCGCTTGTAACCGTATTAATATTTCGGGAATATTTAATACCGGACTTTTTGTCATCCGAGCTTGTTTTGGACCTGTTATACTCAATTTCGTGTTTATTGCCTTTCCGTCGCTATTTTCATTCGATTCTCGTAATCGTTGTTCGGAACCACCGTTTCGGGGTTGCCGCAGATCCACCTCATGTTATTTTACATGTTGTGAGCTTTTGTATGTTGTTTCGATTATGTATCGTGTGTTTCGGATATTTTGGGCCATTTTATAATTTCCTAAAGTTTTGGGGTGATTACTAACGTTGTAGTTTTCCGTACCCTCTGGTAGTCGGAATCGTGTTTTCTTTTACCGCTTTGGTTCTGAATCAATCTTGTTATTCGTGTGTCTCCTTCAGTCCGTTGTTTGGTGTCGGTTGCGCGTTGTTTTCATCCGAGATGGAATTCGTTGTTTTCCATCCTTGAGTGGTGTCTCTGCTACTGTCTGCACTCGTTAACGCACGCTACTATTAGTGTGTAGCGCACGCTATCGTTTTTTTATAGCGCACGCTACAACCATTTAGTAGCACGCGCTAATGACTCGAACACATCACTGACAGTGGGTTGTTTCTTTTCTCTACTCTCTGGACGAGCAGCTAGCGCACGCTACGGTTTGGACTTAGTGCATGCTGGGTGACCAGTAGCTCGCGCTAACTCGACAGTCCAGACTGGGCAGAATGTTTCTGGACTCGGTCTGGTGTCTAGGTAGCGCACGCTATGGCCCGATAGGGCGCGCTATCGAGGGGCCGTTAGCGTACGCTATCCTCTTGTAGCGCACGCTAACGGGCCAGAACCGTAGGTTCTGGACTGGTTTTTGGCTGGGTAGTGCACGCTAACTATGGGTCATTAGTGCACGCTAAGCTCTCTGGTTATATAAACCAGAGAGTTGACCCAGATCCGCCTCATTTCCCATTTTCCTCTCCTTCTCCGCGGCCGAGCGACTACAGAGGTGATTTGGGGCGATTTCTTCTTCCAATCACTTCAGAGATCATTTTCCGTGAGTTCTTGGTGTAGATTAACAACATCTACTTGGGTTCTTCATTCTTAATCCAAGGTAATCTCCTAGAACCCTATTTTTGGGAAATTTAGGGGTTGTTGAGTTCTTATCCGATTCGTTCTGTATTGTTGATTAATTCATAACGTATATGATTAATCTGGGTGGTATTCACGTTTTCCATACGAGTTCATGATAAGTTTCGTGGTATTTGTGAAATCGAGAGGGTTCGATTGCGATCCGTCCTCGTCGTTGTTTTGTACGAACTTGCATGAATCGTAGGTGGGATTTCGGGTGTCTCCCGTTATTGTTATTCTTGTCGAATTGGCTGTAATGGTGTTTGACGAATCGTCTAGGTTCCGTGTGTCCAATTTCTCGCAACTGGGATTGTTTCATTCGGTCTTTTCATCGTGATAATCGAGGCAAGTACTCTTATGAACTTACACTCTTAACATGGTAGTGTTGCATGAGTAACTTGTGTGTGTATGCTCATTATGGGTTAGATCCGACAGGGTCTCAGTAGGGGTCCACAGAGGCATGGATCGACGAGCTTTGCTTTTAACCACTATGGGTTAGATCTGACGGGGTCTCGGTAGGGGTCTATAGAGGCGTGGATCAACGATTAATTATGGTGTATTTTTATAAATGTGTTTTGGGTTATGGCGTTTCCGGAAAAGTGTGTTTCAAACTGATGTTTTCTCATTTGCATGCTTTGACTATATATGTAAGGTGTAAGTTATTCATTTGGTTACTTGTACTAGCGTAATTGCTAACCTCTTTGGGGACCCGTTTTAGAGAAATTCATGTTATGAATTTCAGGACATGTTGTGCCGGACGATCTG
The DNA here is from genome assembly GCA_033398695.1 of Orobanche coerulescens. Lineage (NCBI taxonomy): Eukaryota > Viridiplantae > Streptophyta > Magnoliopsida > Lamiales > Orobanchaceae > Orobanche > Orobanche coerulescens. The sequence goes on from CM065809.1 coordinate 95,333,243, forward strand.
GCACTGGGGCAGTACGAGGATGCTGGCTAGGGTTGATGACGTGTGCAATTGAGTCTCTTTATTTCCATTGTCCTTTTTTAATGCAGTTTGTTTTCTTTAAACTTGCAAACTTATAGAAAGTACTCGCGAGTACTTAGGCATTTCTACTGGGATTATGGTTTGTATTATTATATGTTATTTATGATTGTCAGTGATGTCTATTTTGCCGGTTATACCAGGCGTTTCATTCATTTTCGTTCTGGCGATATGTGTTTTCTCGCTAACTAAGATAGTTAGACGAGTAGTATTTATTAATTAGCCTGGTGGCTCCCATGTAGGGGTCCACGACGCTGCATATCTCGAAGAATATCCATCAATTCAATATGCTTGTCTTTTAGATCTTTAACTAAGTCCACTAGACTCGCGACCATTGTTTTAAGGTTGTCGATTTTCTGATTGTGAGCAGTGAGTCTCGATCCATTGCACTCTAGGGAGGCGACTGTCTTGGCATCCGCAACTTGCAGTTTCTCTTACTCTTGCTTCGGGATTCTCTCCTGATGCTGTTTAAGCTGATTGAGGGTCTGCCATAAGGCATTTCGCATGAGGCAAAATTCTTCTTCAACGTCCTGCACATCCCTTTGCGGCTTAGGGAATTCATCCTAAGTAATCTCGGGCATCCAGTGGAGCTCCTTGCCGACATCATATAGGGCTTTGCCATCGTCCTGAGGAATACGGTTTGGCAACTGATTTGCTGAAGTTACTCGATCCTAGTTTCAGTGCAATGAGAGTGGGGGTGAGCAATTTTGGATTCATATGGCTCTCCTAGCTATTTGAGAACGACATTGTGATGTGGCCTCTCGGGTTTGTCATCAGCTTGAAATCCTCACCTGATTTGGACGGTGATCCTGTAAGGATAGGAGCGGACACCTGTTATGGAGTGGGAACCTCAGATGGTTCCGTTGTTGTTGCTATCTGGGAGATAGAAGGGATTGATTCCTCTGGCCTCTTTTCGGTTTCTGTAGCGTGGTGTAAAAGAGGGACTAATTACTCCTGCTGGCTCTTAACTTTCGCCTGTTCCGTAGAAGGGACTGAATCCTTCTCTTGGACGGCACGGGATCCATCTTCTCCAGCCGGAGGGACTGATTCCTCCTTGGCGGGAGATGATGGTTTCTCATGTTGATTGTCTAGTGTATCATGACCAGATGAAGTCCCCTGGCCCTCGGCTGCCTTGGACTTAGCAAATTCCTCCTCGCAAGCATCCTCGCAACTCATCCTCAGGGTGATGATTGGGATCTGAGTCGGGATATAAGTGATGGATGGGGCTACGAGTCTTGTCATCGGACTGAGGCTTCCATTTCAGTTAAGCTTTTTCTTTTGCCACATAATAGAATGTAATCCGCTCATGGCAAAAGCGATCACCCCATCTGATCAGGACCTGGACATTCTAGGTGTTCGTGACTTTCAGAAACAGCTCTTCCTCCTTCCACTCGTCAAAATTATATATTGAGTCGTATGCAGTGACGCTGTATGCTTTCCATATTTTGAAGCATTCGAATGCTTTGTTAATCTGAACTTGGAGAATTATCTGACTGATTATTTCGGTGGGGGGACTCCAAACATTAGAGGGTTCTACTGTCCAGTTGTGATCCTCTACATGTATGGGATCCTATTGAGGATAGAGATCCCTGATAGGGTCGGATTCACTGTTAGGAGAGGGACTCCTTGCAGGGGTAGGGTCCTTGTTAGGAGTGATGATTGTTGGCTCCTAAGGGGCAGCCGAATCACTAGTGCCTTTTAATTTGACAAACGACTGGTCATAGCCGTCACATGCTAAGGAACTCCTGTAGGAGCATCCAGTGTTTCTTCCATAGGGGTTGCGCCATGTGGGTCAGCTACTGCAGCAGATAGTGCACTAGGCGGAACTGACTCAGTGACTGTTGTAGTCACTTGAGGTGTTGTAACAGCTTCTGACTTGGAAGACTTCTTATTCTTAATATTCTTCTTCTTGTCGACAGCTGTAGGGGAGCTGCTGTCAGAAATAGGTCTCTTTTTGCTGACCAGATTCTTGTTGATATCAACATATTTGATTTCGCTGAGTGACCAGTAACATCTCAAGGATAACTCGAGGTGGGTAGGGAGAAGGGGCTTAACCTGTCGGCAAGAAGAGTTGCCTTGTTAAAGACAGTGGGCTTGGAACCAACTAGGAACTTTCCAATAAGGATCTTTTGACATTAGGTTGACTGTTGTATGCCACAGCAAGTCAGAATGTAGTTCAAGATCAGGCCAAAAGACTTCCTGGAAGAATCTGGTTTGAAGCCTCCTCCTGAAGACGTTTCAAGATTACTTGACACCCGTTGACTTTCTCTCCGGACATGATGGCGACCATCATCCTAACTCTTAGGCAAGTGACATATCGAAATCTCCAGTCCGATTATCCACGATTTTGTAGCAAAAATCATGAAGATAAAGATAAGGCAGAGTGAAATTCTTCTTGTGGCAGGATAGATGCACTTCCGATGGCAGAGAGTTGCCAGCGAATTGATTCCAGTAGGCTGCAGCAAGTCTTCAGACCCAAAGTCATTCCATCAGAAGGCAATTTGTATAGATTTTCAATGTAATATCCACATTTTTCTTTTCCTAGTATTTTCATTTTTGGTGTATTTTTTGTTTGTAACGAATCGCTGGTAACCATATTAATATTTCGGGAATATTTAATATTGGACTTTTTGTCATCCGAGCTTGTTTCGGACCTGTTATACTCAATTCCGTGTTTATTGCCTTTTCGTCGCTATTTCGTACGATTCTCGTAATCGTTGTTCGGAACCACCATTTAGGGGTTGCCGTAGATCCATCTCATGTTATTTTGCATGTGGTGAGCTTTCGTATGTTGTTTCGATTATGTATCGTGTGTTTCGGATGTTTTGGGCCGTTTTATAATTTCCCAAAGTTTTGGGGTGATTACTAACGTTGTAGTTTTCCGTACCCTCGGGTAGTCGGAATCGTGTTTTTTTTTAGCACTTTGGTTCTGACTCAATCTTGTTATTCGTGTGTCTCCTTCAGTCCGTTGTTTGGTGTCGGGTGCGCGTTGTTTTCATCCGAGATGGAATTCGTTGTTTTCCATCCTTGAGTGTTGTCTCTGCTACTGTATGCACTCCTTAACGCACGCTACTATTGGTGTGTAGCGCACGCTATCGTTGTTTTGTAGCGCACGCTACAACCGTTTAGTAGCATGTGCTAATGACTGGAACACAGCAGTGACAGTGGGTTGTTTCTTTTCTCTACTCTCTGGACGAGCAGCTTAGCGCACGCTACGGTTTGGACTTAGCGCACGCTGGGTGACCAGTAGCTCGCGCTAACTCGAAAGCCAGACTGGGTAGAATGTTTCTGGACTCGGTCTGGTGTCTAGGTAGCGCACGTTATGGCCCGATAGGGCGCGCTATCGAGGGGCCGTTAGCGTACGCTATCCTCTTGTAGCGCACGCTAACGGGCCAGAACCGTAGGTTCTGGACTGGTTTTTGGCTGGGTAGTGCACGCTAACTATGGGTCATTAGCGCACGCTAAGCTCTCTGGTTATATAAACCAGAGAGTTGACCCAGATCCGCCTTATTTCTCATTTTCCTCTCCTTCTCCGCGGTCGAGCGACTACAGAGGTGATTTGGGGCGATTTATTCTTCCAATCACTTTAGAGATCATTTTCCTTGAGTTCTTGGTGTAGATTAACAACATCTACTTGGGTTCTTCATCCTTAATCCAAGGTAATCTCCTAGAACCCTATTTTTGAGAAATTTAGGGGTTGTTGAGTTCTTATCCGATTCGTTCCGTATTGTTGATTAATTCATAACGTATATGATTAATCTTGGTGGTATTCACATTTTCCATACGAGCTCATGATAAGTTTCGTGGTATTTGTGAAATCGAGAGGGTTCGATTGTGATCCGTCCTCGTCGTTGTTTTGTACGAACTTGTATGAATCGTAGATGGGATTTCGGGTGTCTCATGTTATTGTTATTCTTGTCGAATTGGCTGTAATGGTGTTTGACGAATCGTCTAGGTTCGGTGTGTCCAATTTCTCGCAACCGGGATTGTTTCATTCGGTCTTTTCATCGTGATAATCGAGGCAAGTACTCTTATGAACTTACACTCTTAACATGGTAGTATTGCATGAGTAACTTGTGTGTGTATACTCATTACGGGTTAGATCCGACAGGGTCTCGGTAGGGGTCCACAGAGGCATGGATCGATGAGCTTTGCTTTTAACCACTACGGGTTAGATCCGACGGGGTATCGGTAGGGGTCTATAGAGGCGTGGATCAGCGGTTAATTGTGGTGCATTTTTATAAATGTGTTTTGGGTTATGGCGTTTCCGGAAATGTGTGTTTCAAACTGATGTTTTCTCATTTGCATGCTTTGACTATATATGTAAGGTGGAAGTTGTTCATTTAGTTACTTGTACTAGCGTAATTGCTAACCCCTTTAGGGACCCGTTTTAGAGAAATTCTTGTTATGAATTTCAGGTCATGTTCTGCCGGACGATCGTGCACTGGGGTAGTACGAGGATGCTGGCTAGGGTTGATGACGTGTGCAATTGAGTCTCTTTATTTCCATTGTCCTTTTTTAATGCAGATTGTTTTCTTTAAACTTGCGAACTTATAGAAAGTACTCGCGAGTACTTAGGCATTTCTACTGGTATTATGGTTTGTATTATTATATGTTATTTATGATTGTCAGTGATGTCTGTTTTGCCGGTTATACCGGGCGTTTCATTCATTTTCTTTCTGGCGATATGTGTTTTCTCGCTAACTAAGATAGTTAGACGAGTAGTATTTATTAATTAGCCTGGTGGCTCTCATGTAGGGGTCCACGACGCTGTAATATTCCCTGAATATCTTGGGAATGTTACAGAAAATAGTATCAGAGCCATAGTGCACTCAAGAGGGCGCAATCGGTGGTGGTGCTGATCTGGGTGTTGCAGCTGTGATGCAACAAATGGTGAACCAAATGGCTGCGATAGCTCAGGCTGTTTAGAACCCGACTCTGGCCCATGCTACTCGGGGCGGAGCAGATCGTTGGCTTCAGGATGTCATCAAGATGCATCCTCCTCAATTTTCGGGGGCTTGAGACTCGATTGGTTGGGAGGGGTGGATCAAGGAGATATCCAAGGTCTTTGTTGCCACCAACTGTCCCGAGGATCGCAAGGTCCCTATTGCCCAGTATTTTTTCACTGGGAACGCTAGTGACTGGTGGGAGGCTGTTGAGCCCAAGGACCATGTTTCTTCATGAGTCGAGTTCACAGACCTGATGGAGACCGAATATTTCCCGTGGCCAGTTAAACAGGCTTGAGTCCATGCTTTTTATGATGCTCCGCCTTGGGATATTCCTATTTCTAAGGCTATTGCTGATTACAACCGGGAGTTGGGATTCGTGAAGGCCCAAGTTAGAGAGGAGAGCGACAAAATTTTCCACTTTTCCAGATGGACGAAACTGAAGATTCGTGACTACATGTCTGGGCTCGCCTGTACCACCTTAAAGGATTATCAGAGTAGAGCTTTTGCATATACTTGGGGGGCTGCTCGTGAGAGCAAGAAACAGAAGTCTGTCGGAAACTTTTCGGGCCACAAGGGTGGAGGTCAGCAGAAATCTCAGTCTGCTAATTTTCCCACAGGTGGTGGTCCAGCTCGTTCTAGTGGGGGTTTCCATGGGGCTGCCAGTACTCCTTCCCATGATATGAAGTGTTTTAACTGAGGCCAACCGGGCCACATCAGTCGAACTTGTCTGAGTCCTTTGCTGACGTGTAATTGGTGTGGCCAGCCGGGCCACAAGGCTGCATTATGTGCTGAGAGAGAGAGAACTCTTGGTGGCCAGGCTTCCTTTCCAGCGCCTAGGGAACCGAGTGTGAACTAAGGGTCATTTGTTTCTCAGCCCCCTCCGAGTGCCAGTCGAGGGAGAGGTCAGGGTCAGAGCACTAGCGGGGGTGCTTCCAGCATCAGCTCCGCCCACCCGCATGTTTACGAGATGAGGAGGGCCGATGACCCAGCGGCTAATATGGCGATAGGTATCATTCATATTCGTTCTCATCCTGTTAGTGTGCTTTTTGATTCTGGTGCTACACATTCGTTCATCTCTGTGGAATGTGTGCGCCGTTTGGGTCTTGACTGTTTGTCGCCTTGTGAGCCTTTCATTGTTAAACTTCCTAGCGGTGATAGGATCGTTGGTGATCGAGAGATCCGAGATTGTCCTGTGATTATTTGTGAGAGGGCTTGGCTCTATAATCTTATTGTTGTGGGTATTGAAGGTGAGGATTTGATTCTCGGGGATGATTGGCTCGAGCGGCATGGTGTGATCATGAACTACCGCATGAGAATCATCACCATGTTAGCCGAGAACGGAACCGAGCACTCTTTCGCGGAGCGAAAGAGGGGAAACCAGAAGTTCGTGATTTATGCTTTGAAGGCGATGAGACTCCTGCAGAAAGGGTGTACTGGTTATTGGTGTTACGTCTTGAAGGCAGAGGAGAGTGGGGTCGAGTTTTCATCAACTATGGTGAGATTGATGTCGCCGAGGATATTACCTTCGAGGAGCACCCCTTGAAGATTTTGGATCACCGTGAGAAGCGACTGAGGTATAAGTCCATTCCTTTGGTCAAGGTGCAGTGGTCGAGGCATGGTGTCGAGGAGGCAACTTGGGAAACCGAGGATAGCATGCGTGCTAGGTACCCCGAGTTGTTTGTTTCTTAATTTTCGGGACGAAACTTATTTTTAGAAGGGTAGAATGTAAGATCCACATTTTTCTTTTCCCGGTATTTTCATTTTTTAGTGTATTTTTCATTTGTAGCGATTATATTGTAACCGTATTAATATTTCGAGAATATTTAATACTGGAATTTTTGTCATCCGAGCTTGTTTCGGACCTGTTATACTCAATTCCGTGTTTATTGCCTTTCCATCGCTATTTCGTTCGATTCTCGTAATCTTTGTTTGGAACCGCCGTTTCGGGGTTGCCGCAGATCCATATCATGTTATTATGCATGTTGTGAGCTTTCGTATGTTGTTTCAATTATGTATCATGTGTTTCGGATGTTTTGGGCTGTTTTATAATTTCCCAAAGTTTTGGGGTGATTACTAAGGTTGTAGTTTTCTGTACCCTCGGGTAGTCGGAATCGTGTTTTATTTTAGCGCTTTGGTTCTGACTCAATCTTGTTGTTCGTGTGTCTCCTTCAGCCCGTTGTTTGGTGTCGGGTGCGCATTGTTTTCATCCGAGATGGAATTCGCTGTTTTCCATCCTTGAGTGATATTTGTGCTGTTGTCTGCACTCGTTAGCGCACGCTACTGTTGTTGTGTAGCGCACGCTACTGTTGTTGTGTAGCGCACGCTACTGTTGTTGTGTAGCGCACGCTATCGTTGTTTTGTAGCGCACGCTATGACCGTTTAGTAGCGCGTGCTAATGACTCGAACACAACAGTGACAGTGGGTTGTTTCTACTCTCTACTCTCTGGACGAGCAACTTAGCGCACGCTACGGTTTGGGCTTAGTGCACGCTGGGTGACCGGTAGCGCGCACTAACTCGGCAGTCCAGACTGGGCAGAATGTTTCTGGACTCGGTCTGGTGTCCAGGTAGCGCACGCTATAGCCCGATAGTGCGCGCTATTGAGGGGCCGTTAGTGTACGCTATCCTCTTGTAGCGCACACTAACGGGCCAGATGTATCACCCCCAAACCAATTGGAAATATTACAGCGCCGCAGACCCTCTCCGTGAGGATCTACCATGCTAAAAGCGGAAAACACAATGTATACATACATGCCAACATGGATAATAACGAATTACTAGACCGATTTGGTCTTTTACCACGACATACACATCGAACATACATAACTCTTTCTCATAACTCATGCCCACGCAGGGGTTGAAATACATCAACGTTCCCAAAAAATGGGAGAATAACACAATGGAGAGGCAAACAACAAAACTCTATCGAAACACTCAACGACTGGTCCTCATGTGATTAGTATCATCGTCTTCCGTCATCCCTCATACCGATCCTGTGATTCGCTCCCCATCAACCTGCAAGTACCTGGACGCAATACAGACATCCACCCCCGAATACTCGGGGGTTAGCAAAACTCCAATGTTTTGCTAGTGCAGGTATAAAATACAAATACAAGCCATACACAACATAATCCAAGAACATAAGATCGGGAATAATCATCCAGGCATAAATAACAATAGACTTCCCGGGATAGTTTATTTGATCAAAACAGTTCAACCATGAAAGGTAGGGATAAACCCAATATACATCTTACAAAATATTTTGGGATTTAAGGATTCTCAAGTCTTTCGAAACCATTTAGGGACAAAGCCCACAAGTCATTTTCCCAAAATACAATGATGATATCAACACATGGGGTCCACGACCCAATCATACCATTCCGGTCACAAAGCTCGGGGTCCACGACCCAATCATACATATCAACATATTCCCAAGGCTTATTCGCGTCCCGTGCTAACAAGCCACGGACCTCAAATGCTCATGCAGAACATACCCGAGTGAATAACCAAATAGGAAATCATATTGAATCACGTCACCATGACAATAGTCACGTGACCATAACCATCACGTTCATAGTTATCCTCGCATCGTACTTGCAAGCTACGAACCTCGGACCCTCCACGAGATGTACCCAATTGGACAACTCATGACACATACATCACATAACCAAATTACAACCATAAGTTATGTTGGCATCGCACTAACAAGCTACGAACCTCGGAGTCCCAGCAAGACATACCCGGATTGGATAACCCCACAAGTTATCCCGGCATCGGGCTAGCAAGCCACGAACCTCGGAGTCCCCGCAAGACATACCTGATGGATAACCCTACGGTCCCGCCCGATCCATGCTAGCAAATGTGAATCCCGGAGATTCAACAATTTTGCACGGGGTACATCACTTACAAAAATCACACAACAATAGGCACACACCAAGCCAAACAACACTAAGCATCACAACCTCCTTTCAAAGGAGTGACAACCAATATCACAACATGCCACGTTCTCACCGAACAAGTACACGTATCAATACACGATCCTCGGTAAATCATCATGGTATATTATACTTACGAAATATGTTTATAACATCTTCCAATATACAACACATACTCACATAATTCGAATACACCTTTATTCACGAAGCAAACGAATTATCTCGAAGAAAACCCTTTTTATCGAGAATATACCAATCCTTTTAAAGTTCATTAAAGCATTCAAGTTCCGCATATGATCCATTACCAACTATCACGTCTACAAAACACGAAGTGTATGGGCAAGATACTTGCCTCGAAACTACGAGCACCCGAACAACGAACGGATAAGGTTCAGTAGCCCTCGAGCTTTCAAAAACGACCAAGAACTCGACAACTCCACGAGAACTATGAAAATAACACCAACACAAATCAATAACACTAATCGAAATCCGAATTGATCCTAAAAACAACAAGGATCTATGTGTTCTGAAGGAATCAAAAATCATCGCTCCGGGTGATAAAAATCGATAAATGAGTTACAAAAATCTGATGATCACAACCAGGACAACACGATTATACAACCGATCGGACGAGATCGGGTAAGAATCACGAAATAAAGGAAAACCCCAAATATTTCTCAACTAGGGTTCTAAGGAAGAAAATACTTTGATCCGAAATGAAAACCAGATAGTTGATGATATTAACATGAAGAAAACTCACCAAGATGATGTTTGAAGATGAAGGTCACTCCTGATCTTCCTCAGAGACCTGTCGTCGACCGAAAGTGAAAAGGAGAGAAAAAGAAAGAAAAATGAGGAAGGAACCCTGTTGTCCACTATTTATACTGTACAGTTATTAGCATGTGCTAAACACCCTGCATTAGCGCGTGCTAACGGGGTCAATGCTCCAAAATATTCTGCCTGTAACACAGTTAGCATGCGCTAGCCAATATGCCTAGCGTGTGCTAACGAGTCATGAATCCAGTCCAGTAGCTCCTGGACAGATCTGCACCTACCAGTTAGCGTGCGCTAGAAAGAATAATCAGCGTGCGCTAAGCAGTCGATAGCGTGCGCTAGCTACCAACCTTAGCGTGCGCTAACGAGACTCCAGTTCTAGTCCAGTAGCTCCTGGACTGCCAGTTAGCGTGCGCTACACACCCGGTAGCGTGCGCTAACAATGGCACAGTAGCGCGCGCTACACCACAAGTGGTAGCATGCGCTACACTGAAATGAGTCAAAAACTCATGCAATGATCTGGAACGGAAATCAAACACGTGTCAACTCATGACACGACCATACGTGGCAAAACATTCCAAAGACATGGACAACGCCAATCCAATAATCCGCAGAAAAACTCAACAAAACTGGAACGAAGATCTCGGGTATTACATTCTACCACTCTTAAAAGAAGTTTCTGTTGGGATTTGGTGATTAAAATCGAATTAAGCAGCGGAAAATAAACTGGTCCAACCGGATAAAACCAAACCCCAAAAACGGACTGATCAAGCATCATATAAACAAATATAAATAACGAGGAAGAGAATCAAAGAATACTTACCCTCGTAGTCATTTGATGATATAATCTTCGAAGGAAAAACCCGAACAAGCTTTCTCCGGTTACCGACACGAACACGAATCCAATTCGTTGTAGCTTGTTGAATGATCCAACACCGAAATTGCTGAATGTCTCTGCGTTATTACGCATCGGATATTGATCGGAAAAATAAAATATCAATTCGTTCTCAAAGAACACGGCTAGAAATTGATACGGTATTTTTCTTCTCTTCTCTTCTTCCTTTTCTTTCTCTCAAAGATGAACAAGAAAAAATAAATAAATTTTTCTCTCCCCTCCCTTAAGAACTCACGGCTGAATCCACCTCCTTGTGGTGAGTAATGGTATTGTTTTATAACATGATTGAAAAGATACTAAAGATCAATATTATCATGTTATCTTTTGTCTTCATGTACAAAAACAACTCAAACTCACCCCACACTAGGGGTGTTCAAAAATATCCGATATCCGATATCCGATCCGAAATATCCGAAAATCCGAAGTTCCGGATATCCGAAAATTCGGATATCCGATAATTCGGATATCCGAAGTTCGGATATCCGGAACTTCGGATTCGGATATCGGATAGTAGTTTTCAGAAAAATTGGATATTCGGATATCCGAAATATCTGAAAAATCCTAAAATTTTTATTTTTTTATATTTTAAATAATAAAAAGTATTTGGATATTCGGATATCCGATACCCATATCCGAAGTTTTTTTCGGATATTCGGATATCCGATATCCAAATCCGAATATTTTTTTCGAATATAAGGATATCCGAATAATTTTTTTATTTTTTTCTGAATATTCGGATATCCGATATCCGTATCCGAAATTTCGGATATCCGAAAACCGGATATTCGAAATTTTGGATACGGATATCGGATACCAAAATCTACTATCCGAATTTTCGGATATCCGAAAGTCCGGATATCCGGTTTTGAACACCCCTACCCCACACCACATCATGACAACCAAAGGAAGTATCATGCAAGGTGGGAGGAAAATGGGGGGGGGCACTAGATTTTAGGTGAGAAAACGAGCCGAGCCACTCGGTTCATGTACCGGACGTTCGCGTGTCTAGTCCGTTAAATACACTTCGTTTTATCCCAAATGTATTTATACTTAATTAATTAATCTAATTAATTAATTTTATCAAATACAAAATTATAATAATATATTTCCAAGAAATAATTATTTATGAATTAAATTAATTACCCAGTAATTAATTTCAATTCACTAGACTGCATAATTTATCAAATAAATTAAATTAGATATCTAATATCCAATATTAATGAAGAGATAATAAATACATATTTATCCATCAAATATCCTTGTGCGCGACTCCGTAGGTCCGTCTTAGTCGGCAATAGGAGGAACTAAGGAGTACGGGTAACACTTAGCCAGTCTAGTGCTTCGTACCGTAACCCAACTAAGAACGAATGATCGGATCATTCCAAAACCATTATGTCGTGAATACCGTATACGTATAAAACCTTCAATCATATGTCCCGGTCAAGTATTAGGGTCACGGTAAAGTCAAACCTACTGTAACTTGACTCTATACTTTCTGTTAATGTAAACTGAGATCATCGAGCTCTCGTGTATCAAATACAACTAGCTCTAAATGCTTTGGCCAAAGACTTATAATCACATTTGCCATTAACCGCATAGGACATTTACCTGCTCACTTACAGGAGAAAGAATTCTATCTTGGTATTTAGTAGAGACTGCTACTTGCCCACTAAGTTGCATTTCGAGGTTGACCCCACCCACCGGCGATTGGATCGAACTACTCTAATGACTGACTGAATGTCACAAGCACATCTCCTACTGAAACCTCAAGTCAAAGGTCCACGTATACCTATCACAACCTTTCGATCCAGTCATTGACAAACCCTGAGTGATATCCATGTGACCGAATCGAGGTGAGTCGTGTTCGAGTACACTACTCTCATTAGCATACCTATAATGTGTGCTCCCACTAACTCTTAGTAAAGACCGGCACACTACATGTCAAAGTACACGTTATACAAGTCTTGTCTAAACTCATTGCCCAGTTAAGTTTTATCGACTTGCGAACGAGTTAAGCATTCGAGCTCTAAACACTTCTAGTGCCTATCTCCTTATCTCCATAAGGAGTAGAATGTTTGCTCTCAAATGCAAGGACTATTGTTCTCTATACCAAATCACAATGCCAGTGATATACAATAATATAGAAATAATTATTGCCTTATTAAATATTCATAATTAAAATACAAATACTCTCACTCTCTCATCCTCTGAGTGGCATTCGAGGGCATATCCCTAACAATCTCCCACTTGCACTCAATACCAAAAACTATGGTATCTAATACCCATACTCTCCAGATGTCTCTCTAAGACCTTCTGAGATGGTGGCTTGGTAAGCGGATCAGCAACGTTATTTGTTGTGTCTACTCTCTGCAGTATAACATATCCTTCCTGAACTATTTCTCTCACAAAATGATATTTTCTCGCAATATGTTTGGTATTGTGGTGAGCCCTAGGCTCCTTAGCCTGTGCAACAGCTCCGTCGTTGTCACAAAACAGCGTCACGGGCTTCTCCGCATTAGGAACTACTTGAAGTTCCTCAGTGAACTTCTTAATCCAAAAAGCTTCTTTAGCAGCCTCCGTGGATGCCTGATATTTGGCTTGACATTTAGAGATAGCAGTCGGACTTTGCTTGGCACTTCTCCAAGAAACTGCCCCACCATTCAGAGTGAAGATATACCCTAATGTGGACATCTGAGCATCCATGTCCCCCAAAAAATCCGAGTCTGTATAGCCCATCACTCTAATTTCTCCACCGCCGTATGTAAGAACCAAGTCTTTAGTCCTCCTTAGGTACTTAAGAATGTTCTTTACAGCAGTCCAATGTTCCTGCCCTGGATTTGACTGAAACCGACTTACTACGCTCACAGCATAGGCAATGTCCGGTCTAGTGCAAATCATAGCATACATGAGGCTACCTACTGTTGAAGCATAGGGCACCTTACTCATTTCCTTTCTGTCTTCCTCACTTTGAGGACACATCTCTAAGGAAAGTTTTGCACCATGTTGCATAGGAAGGAACCCTCTTTTAGAATCTTCCATCCTAAATCGCTTCAGGATCTTTTCTATATAGAGGGCTTGGGAAAGACCTAACATTCTTTTCGCTCTATCCTGGTAGAGAGAATACCCAGAATATAAGTAGCTTCTCCCAAGTCTTTCATTGAGAACTCTTTAGAAAGCCAAGCTTTCACAGAACTGAGCATTCCTACGTCGTTTTCTATTAGTAGAATGTCATCTACATATAGTATTAAGAATGCAATTTTGCTCCCACTAACCTTCTTGTAAGTACATGGCTCCTCTTCGTTTTGGACAAAATCAAACTCTTTGACTGTCTCGTTAAAACGAAGATTCCAACTCCGTGAAGCTTGCTTCAGTCCATAAATGGCACGCTGAAGTTTGCATACTTTATGAATATTGGTTTGAGATATGAATCCCTTAGGTTGTTCCATGTAAATCTCCTCCTCTAGGAATCCATTTAGGAATGCCGTTTTCACATCCTTTTGCCATATTTCATAATCTAAGTGGGCTGCTATGGCAAGCATCATGCGAATAGACTTAATCATAGCTACAGGCGAGAAGGTCTCGAAGTAATCGATTCCTTCTCTTTGGGAATAACCCTTTGCCACAATCCTGGCCTTATAGGTATCAACCTTGCCATCTCTGTCATTCTTTCTTTTATAGATCCATTTGTTTCCAATAGGCACTATGCCTTTAGGATGATCTACTAAAGTCCAGACCTGATTAGCATGCATTGAGTCTATCTCAGCTTCCATAGCTTCTTGCCACTTGGTGGAGTCAACATCAACCATCGCTTGGTCATATGTAGAAGGATCATTCTCTTGACTACTTTCTATCATCTCATGGACACCCAGTTCCTCTTGAGGCAGATAGCCATACCTCTCAGGTAATTGAGAAATTCTACTAGACTTGCGAGGTTGTGTTTGTATTTCAGAAGGTTGGGTTCTAATATCTTGCATAGGTGTCTCATTTGGTGTTTCTTTTATTTCTTCCAAAGAAATATTTCTACCTGCCCCTCCTTCCTGAATAAACTGATCTTCCAGGAAGTGTGCTTGTATAGCAATGATGATCCTATGATCTTCGTGCATGTAGAATAGATATCCCATGGAATCCCCTGGATATCCTATGAAACGACCTTTCACAGACCTAGTTTTTAATTTCTATACTTTAGTCTTCTTGACATAAGCAGGGCATCCCCAAGTCCTAATGTGATTAAGACTTGGTTTCCTACCTCTCCACATCTAATGTGGAGTCTTAGGAACGGATTTGGAAGGACATCTTTTCAAGATATGCACAGCAGTAAGGAGCGCATAACCCCACAGATAAATCGGTAGATCAGTATAGCAAAGTTCGGTTCCTTCTTTCTGATACACAATTTAATTGTGGAGTAGCTGGAGGAGTGAATTGTGACACTATTCCTAGTTCTTTTAAGAACTCATCAAATTCGGTACTCATGTACTCACCACCCCGGTCTGACCGAAGAGTCTTAACACAGTTACCTGTTTGATTTTCAACTAGGGCTTTAAATTCCTTGAATTTATCAAAAGCTTCAGACTTATGTTTCATTAAGTACACGAATCCATACCTGGTATGGTCATCAGTAAATGTAATGAAATACTGAAAGCCGTCTCTTGCCACTTCAAAAGGGCCACAGACGTCGGTATGGATCAATCTAAGTTTTTCAGCAGCTCTTTCAAAAGTCCCTGCGAAGGGTAACTTAGTCATTTTGCCTTGAAGGCAAGATTCACAAGTTGGATAGGGATCTGATCCCAATAGACCCGTAAGCCCATCTTTCTCCATTTCATGAACCTTGGTCTGACCGATATGACCAAGTCTAAGATGCCACTTAAGTGCTTGGTTCGTTTCATCCCTACCACGCTTCCTAGTTACAATGTTCACAGTTGTTTTATTCTTTAGATTTAAATGGTACAAACCATTTAATAATGTAGCAGTACCAACCAATTTATTTCTAAAATAAATACGACAGGACCCATCTCCAATAAAGAAGTGAAATCCCTTTCGGTCCATGACCGGAATTGATACAATATTTTTGTGCCCCTTGGGCAAAACAAGTACATCATCTAAAGTAAGAATAAAACCAGATTCTAAATCCAACATAAGGGATCCGATATCAGAAGCCTCAACACTATGCCCACTTCCGACGGTGACCATCACCTCCCCTGAATCCAGCTTCCTACTTCGTTCCAGATCCTGATTCATTGTACAAATGTGAGAACTCGCACTAGAATCAAGTATCCAAGAAGTAGAATATACAGTTACAGAACAATTTGTTTCTAAAACCAGTAATTCCGTACCTGATGGCGCACTACGGTCAAGCTTTGGACAGTACCTCTTCCAGTGGCCTAGCTCACCGCAGTTGAGGCATACATCCGTTTTCTTGGGGCCCTTGCTCGTTTGAACCATTGGGGCCTTGCCCTTTCCCTTGTCGATCTTGGCTATTGGACCTAACTGCTTCTTGTTCTTTTTCTTCTTATTCTTGGACTTCCAAGTCCCAGAACAAATCACAAGTGCAGCTTCCTTTCCCTTTGTCTTCATCTGAGACTGGGCCGTCGTCAGTTTGTTCATTAGCCCAGCTAAGTTGCATGCAATCTCATTGCAGTTGAAGTTCATGACAAATTGTGAAAAGGAGTCAGGAAGTGACTGCAGGATAAGGTCAGTTTAGAGAGATGCATGCATCTGAAAATCAAGAGCTTCCAATCTCTCAATCATCGTGATCATCTTGAGGACATGGTCCCCAACCCTCTCTCCTTCCTTCATCCTGGCGCCGAATAATTGCTTCGATATCTCATATCTAGCAGTTCGGCTATGCTCTCCATAGAGCTCAGCCAGGTGCGATAAGATGGCTCTCAAAGACATCATCTTTTCATGGGCTTGTTGAAGATCATTGGTTATTGAGCCTAACATGTACCCTCACACTCTTATGTCGTCTTTTACCCATTTCTCAGGGGCATCGACATCTTCCTGATTGGCTCGGGTTCTTGCAGGAGCCGCTGGAATGTCCGCCTCTAAGACATATCCCAGCATTTCCATAGTTAGGACAATCCTCAAGTTCTGAAGCCAGTCCACATAGTTCGGACCAGTCAGGACGTTCTTTTCAAGTAGTATAACGAGTGGGTTCATGGTCATTTTGAGAGTTTTGTTAACTGCAGAGAATAATTTAAGATTTGTTAGTGATTGTTTAATTATGATCCGAATAAAGAATTTAAGAACTTTCTTTATTCATAACTCGGATCCCACTATTTTATCGGCATTTACACACTCCCATGTTAAATCCGGAAGTCTTGGGTGACTTCATAGTGGTGATCGATTTCTTTACAAAGTTTAATAGAAGGCAACCCATACGGTTTCTATTCTATTATTCTTTATAAAGTGGTGTCAAATACCAACCCATCTAATGGATGATTCGATCCTCTTTTACCCCTAGTTCACTTGCCCTCAACCCATTCGGTTTCTATGGCTCGCTGAACTATCTAAGTTTAAACCGTCAACTCCTATTAGTCTGACAATTGAATCTTACCCGGCAACCCAGACGGTTTATAGGGGTTCGATTTGTCACAACCAAAGGCATCTAATGCACTCTAAGAATTTATCAACTTTCCCCAAAAATACTACCCCGACATACTCGGAAGAATAATATTCCGGTTTAGATTTTAATTTTCCATGAGTTTGACGGAGGGTAGGAAACCTCGTAACCTTTATAACTTAGTGTTTGTAAGTGGGAGTATTAACGCGATTATATGTTACACTTTGCACATTAATCCGTTTATAAGCGCGGTTTGTCGGTTTGTTTGTTTGTCATACAATATGAAAACATACACAACCTAAAACTAACAACATGCAGTTCATGGACTGTTCCTAGAACAAAAACATCGTAATCTAATTACATGTCTTCGGTCTTGAATCTTCGTCTTCTCGAGCGGATCTTCCTCCGGTCTTTGTCATTACATATAAATTTTACATTTGAAAATTTGCATCCTATACAAATTTTCTAGTAAAATAAATAGGCTCAAAACGGCCTTTACAACCCAATCGAACAAAACAAACGATTCAAAACTAGGTCCATGAACTACATCCCCATTCAAAATTAATGCAACAATTACATTAAAATAAATGACAATAATGATTAATCTAAAATTGATCTAATCAACAAAAATTAATCCAACAATTAGAATTAATCCAATTAATTCACTTAACCGTTAATTTTAATTTGCTCTGGACAAAATAAATATTTCATTAAATTAATTCCCTTAAAATAAAATTACCATAATTATATTTTAGTCAAATTAAATCCAATTTAATTTGCGGAAAATTAATTTACCGAACAAAATATAAAAACGGAGTCGGAAAACACAAGGCCCGGGCCAAGCCCGCGGCCCGACAGGACCAGCCTTGACTTGACCCCGTGACCCAGTCAGCCGGTCCGGTCCGGCCAATTTTCCGGCTCATTTTTTTCGTCCCGAATCCAAAAATAATATTTTTCTAATTTTTATATTACACAATTAAATCAGTTTTTCAAAAGAAAAATAGATTTATAATGTAACATAAAATCATGAAAAATAATTTTTAGATGAACAATTAAACATCAACAATTAAAACAATTATGATACTAAATCATAAAAAAAAAAAAACATGCATTCCAAATGCAAATATCGAATATACGATCGCATAGACCTCGCTCCGATACCACTATTGGGATTTGGTGATTAAAATCGAATTACGCATCGGAAAATAAACCGATCCAACCGGATAAAACCAAACCCCAAAAACGGACCGATCAAGCATCATATAAACGAATATAAATAACGAGGAAGAAAATCAAAGAATACTTACCCTCGTAGTCCTTTGATGATATAATCTTGGAAGGAAAAACCCGAACAAGCTTTCTCCGATTACCGACACGAACACGAATCCAATTCGTTGTAGCTTGTTGAATGATCTAACACCGAAATTGCCGAATGTCTCTACATCATTACGCGTTGGATATTGATCGGAAAAATAAAATACCAATTCGTTCTCAAAGAACACGGCTAGGAATTGATACGGTATTTTTCTTCTCTTCTCTTCTTCCATTTCTTTCTCTCAAAGATGAACAAAAAAAAATTCTCTCCCCTCCCTTAAGAACTCACGGCTGAATCCAGCTCCTTGTGGTGATTAATGGTATTGTTTTATAACATGATTGAAAAGATACTAAAGATCATTATTATCATGTTATCTTTTGTCTTCTTGTACAAAAACAACTCAAACTCACCTCACACCACATCATGACAACTAAAGGAAGTATCATGCAAGGTGGGAGGAAAATGAGGGGGGCGGCCCACTAGATTTTAGGTGAGAAAACGAGCCGAGCCACTCGGTTCATGTATCGGACGTTCGCGTGTCTAGTCCGTTAAATACACTTTGTTTTATCCCAAATGTATTTATACTTAATTAATTAATCCAATTAATTAATTTTATCAAATACAAAATTATAATAATATATTTCCAAGAAATAATTATTTATGAATTAAATTAATTACCCAGTAATTAATTTGAATTCACTAGACCGCATGATTTATCAAATAAATCAAATTAGATATCTAATATCCAATATTAATGAAGAGATAATAAATACATATTTATCCATAAAATATCCTTGTGCGCGACTCCGTAGGTCCGTCTTAGTCGGCAATGGGAGGAACCAAGGAGTACGGGTAACACTTAGCCAGTCTAGTGCTTCGTACCGTAACCCAACTAAGAACGAATGATCGGATCATTCCAAAACCATTATGTCGTGAATACCGTATACGTATAAACTCTTCAATCATATGTCCCGGTCAAGTATTAGGGTCACGGTAAAGTCAAATCCTACTGTAACTTGACTCTATGCTTTCTGTTAATGCAAACTGAGATCATCGAGCTCCCGTGTATCAAATACAACTAGCTCTAAATGCTTTGGCCAAAGACTTATAATCTCATTTGCCATTAACCGCATAGGACATTTACCTTCTCACCTACAGGAGAAAGAATTCTATCTTGGTATTTAGTAGAGACTGCTACTTGCCCACTAAGTTGCATTTCGAGGTTGACCCCACCCACCGGCGATTGGATCGAACTACTCTAATGACTGACGCAATGTCACAAGCACATCTCCTACTGAAACCTCAAGTCAAAGGTCCACGTATACCTATCACAACCTTTCGATCCAGTCATTGACAAACCCTGAGTGATATCCATATGACCGAATCGAGGTGAGTCGTGTTCGAGTACACTAATCTCATTAGCATACCTATAACGTGTGCTCCCACTAACTCTTAGTGAAGACCGGCACTCTACATGTCAAAGTACACATTATACAAGTCTTGTCTAAACTCATTGCCCAGTTATGTTTTATCGACTTGCGAACGAGTTAAGCATTCGAGCTCTAAACACTTCCAGTGCCTATCTCCTTATCTCCATAAGGAGTAGAATGTTTGCTATCAAATGCAAGGACTATTATTCTATATACCAAATCACAATGCCAGTGATATACAATAATATAGAAATAATTATTGCCTTATTAAATATTCATAATTACAATACAAATACTCTCACTCTCTCATCCTCTGAGTGGTATTCGAGGGCATATCCCTAACAGTTTCGTCCTCGAAACTTAAAACATAATACGATCAATGCAAAATAGTCTCAAGTAACACACGCTATCCGTTGTCGATGACCTGCAATGAATCACATGCAGCATGTGGCTGCTACCATCCATATCGCTACGCCATAATGATAACGAAACACAACGAACAAAAATCAATATGGTTGATCAACCCGAATAGCACACCAATCAAAACGCAAGCTAATCGCTGAACAAATACGAAATTCCACCACCCAAGGTTTGAAAATCAACAACGAAACTAACTTCCCAGACTTAAGGAAATTACGAAGTGATCTAAACGTTCAAAAATCACGATACATGATCCACAAAAATCAGCCAACAAATGATCGAACAATCATACTCGAATCACGACGAACAACAAAAATCAATAACAACTCCGAAGTTCACGCCTCGATTCAAGACGATAGATGGTCTGGTAAAAAAAAAAGACAAGATATGCCTTTACATAAGGTTCACAGAAATGAAACCGAATTCGGGAAAAGTCACAACGACAAACAGATTAATCCGAAATGATACCACAACTCGTTCGAGCAACAAAAAGTGAAGGACATAACAAGTTCAGAAAATATCAATGAAAACAAACGAGTCGATAGAGTTGAGA
Source organism: Orobanche coerulescens (assembly GCA_033398695.1). Taxonomy (NCBI): domain Eukaryota; kingdom Viridiplantae; phylum Streptophyta; class Magnoliopsida; order Lamiales; family Orobanchaceae; genus Orobanche; species Orobanche coerulescens. The sequence goes on from CM065809.1 coordinate 95,354,146, forward strand.
ATACGGAAGTTCAAAATCCGATCCACTTCTAACAAAAGAAGTTTATCAGGTAAGAGAAAAACATAAAACACAACTGGTAGTCTACAACTCTCAAGGACCCCTCAGAGTCAATCCTGATATCAGTGCTCAAGTCCGTGTCTCTGAAGACTCGATAGCTAACTCGCAAAACTGAACCCGGTGCCCCACAAGTCTGCACTTGTAACACGTTACTGGCAGAGAAGGGCAATGTGCACGAACATGCCCCAACACCTTGCAGTTGAAACACCTCTTGGCTTTACCAGGAGTCGAAGCTGACGATTTGGAACTCTCAGTCCCACGCATCGAGCGATGGAGCTTCATAGCAGAAAGACTACGGCGTTGTGATCCAGAAACACCAACTCCTGTACTGTCCATAAGGTCATCGGACATCCTCTGTTTCTTCGACTTGGGCACGCGCTTCAACGATAACGAAGCTAGCTCGTAGGCTAAAGCTCGATCCTAGTAATCTCTCAGTGAAGTGCAAGTGAATCCCGCCATATACTAGCGAATTTCCAACTTCATCCGTCTGTCAAAATGAAGGATCTTCTCTTCTTCGGTCCTCACTTGATCTCGCAAATAACTGAGTTGTTTGCTATAGTCGATGATAGCCTGTGATACCGATATATCTTGCGGTTCTGCCAAATAAAATTCACGAATCTGTTGTTCTCTAATCGGTTTTGGACAGAACTCAACTTCCATAAATGTCTGGAACTCCGCCCACGTGACATCATAATCATGAGGTTTAACAGCATCCCACCAATTAGCGACATCTCTGTCAGGAAGGTACTGAGCGATAGGTACCTTCCGTTCCTCTGGACAATCGATGGCCTCGAATATCTTTCCCAACTGGAAAAGCCATACATCCCAACCCAATGCATCCGCAGCACCAGCGAATCGAGGGGGATTCATACGAACTACCTCTCGAAGCCATTGATTTACACGGACGTTCCGAGTTGCGTCAGTGTTGCATTGAACCGCCTGGGTCAACTGAGTCATCTGTGCTGCCACTTGTTGCAATATAGTAGCAACACCAATACCAATATCATTCCCAGTAATATCCTCTCGATTCCGCATCTGATCCCGATGGCCATCAATACCACGATTATGACCACAACCTCTGCCCCTCGGCATACTAACAAGCAACAACCTAACGCAATAAAAATCGCATAATCACACATAAAAATTGTTGTCATAGGGCAACACACATAGAATACGGTGATCGATCTAACGATCGCAAAAGTTAGACTTAACGGTCAAACTATAGTACCAAAGCTTATGTCCAGACTGGTCAGCGCGCGCTACAACAGAGACTTAGCGTGCACTAGCCATGCCATATTAGCGCGCGTTAGTTGCACACTTGGCATGCGCTAATTGCTCTAATTCAGCAACACGTTATGAACATATGTCAAACCATGCAAAATCGAAGGTTACAAATAAACAACATCGTACAAATCCAAACACCAACAATACACATAATTATAACATTACACAAATAACCATGAGAAGTTAATTAACATTCAAAACCGAATTTCCACCTCTCGGTCAAGAAAACTATCTCAACGAGTGCATACCGAATGACTCAGTGTTCACATCACCACTTAATCATGACTCAGAGCATTATAGCCGAGTGACAACAACATCGTTACCACACACCTTTTTAACGAAAAGCATGGAACCGAAAAGTTAAAAGCGAGAGTCACGTTTCAAGTAAATTTTTGGTAGACCTCATTTGAGTTTTTAAAAGTTAAATTTTTGAAAACTTGCAATGCAAGATGAAAATAAAATATAAGTAATTTGAGTTCTCAAAAGTTTACGGTCTCGGTCATCATACGGAAACAAAATTTTCCTTTCTTGAAGGATGTTTTAAAATAAAATTTACGTGACTTCCCAAAATATTCAAAACTTTAAAGTATCGAGTTGATAAACCTTCTTAGTGTAACCACACCAAAACATTAGTCTTGTAAAAATGATTTATACAAGGATACATATATATATATATATACATATATACATATACACCGACACAATGCAAAAATCAAACAAACATGGAGTACGTATCACGATTCACATATAACTCCACATCATAACACAAAAAAAAAAATCACACAAACTCGTGTAACACAAGACGCAACATATAGTGGGGAGACTTACATCCACAGATCACACGAAGATGATGGATGCACCTTGATACTAATCACGACCGACATCTCAGACGACGCGTCGCGACACGACTCAGTCAGACAAAATCTGATAAGACAAGACTCGACTTGCACCCAACTCGACCCGACAGCCTAGGTTTCCACAACCTAAGCTCTGATACTATATTCTGTAACAGCCCCAAATCAATTGGGAATATTACAGCGTCGCAGACCCTCTCCGTGAGGATCTACCAGGCTAAAAGCATAAAACACAATGTATAGATACATGCCAACATGGCTAATAACGAATCACTAGACCGATTGGGTCTTTTACCACTACTACAAAATACCCATTTAACAGCGGACAATTAACAGCGGTTATCGTAAAACCGCTGTTAAATTTGTGCGGTGGCACGGTTCGTAAATACTATGAAACATTAACAACGGTTATTACAAAAACATTTGTTAATTTAAAGCGATGCGGCGGTTTCTTGTAAACCGTTAAAATCCGCCAATTAACGGCGGTTTCTGTAAGAACCGTTGTTAATGTTTCATATTTTACGGCGGTTACTTTAAAACCGCCGTTAATGGGCGGGTTCTAACAGCGGTTACTTGAAACCGCTGTTAATCTTCCATTTAATTACACCCGTTCCTTTCTTTCTTTCTTTCTTTCTTCTTTTTTCCTTTCTTTCTTCCTACGCTTGACTCCGCGACTTTTCACAGGCGACCCGCGACCTCCGGCGACCTCGTGACCCCCGCGACCTCCGGCGATCTCGTGACCCCCGCGAACTCCGGCGACCTCGCGACCCCCGCAACCTCCTCGGCGTTTCGCAATCGACCACCGCGAATTATTTTGTAATTATTCCGAACTCTCTTCTTTGTTCCTATTTGGTAATTTTATCTAGTCTTTTAAGGATTGTTGTGTGATGTTTAATGTGTGTGTTGTGTGTGTATGTGCATGTATAGGTGTGGCAGTGTGTGTGCGTGCAGTGTGTGTGTGTATTGTGTGTGGCAGTGTGTGTGTGTATTGTGTGTGTGTGTGTGTGGCAGTGTGTGTGTGTATTGTGTGTGGCAGTGTGTGTGTGTGTGTGTATCGTGTTTGTTTGTGTTGTGTGTATTGTTTGTGTGTAATGTAGTTTTACATGTTATTTTCTTCTTGTTTGTCGTATAATTTAATCGATTTAGTTGAGTGTGCGTGTTTAATTATGTGTGTTGCTTTTGACAACACTATTTTGTGGAACACGAATTATTTTGGGATATCTTTGGTTAACTTCTTAAGGATCTTCTTCCTTTCGGATTGATGTTAACTTTCGTCTTAAGGATCTTCTCCCAACAGTTCGTGCAGATAGAGTTAGCAATCTTGACAAAGCCATAAGTTGACGTAGTATACAGTTAATTCTATTTTGACAACCGTCGTTCATGTTTCTATTGTAAACAACAATTATAGGACTACCATACCTTTGTCATTCTCTCTGTCAAAACAATTTTCAAAAAGTTATTAATCATATAGAAATGAAATTCTTCCCCTTTATACAAAACAATAGAAAATTGATGAACATGGTATGTGTAACAGAAAAGAAGAAATGGATCGAAGTTGGATGAATGCAAGTCGTGCGAGTGCGGAGTATGACAATGGAATTGAGCAATTTCTTAAATTTGCTCGACAACATCGCTTGGAACCCGATGAACGATACTTTTGCCCTTGTGTGAAGTGTATGAATGGGAGACGACATGAGGCTGACACAATTCGTGAACATCTTGTTTGTGAGGGGATAAACACCAACTATACGGTGTGGATATGGCATGGCGAAATAGTAGATGTTCCAACTGGAAACACTCATGTAGATATAGATGGTGATCAATTTGAAGAAATGATTCGTGATGTCGGACAAGAATCATTTCAAAGAGCTCATGTTTATGATGCGTTGAAAAGTGATTCAGAGACTCCATTGTATCTGGGGTGTGAAAATTTCACACGTCTATCTGCCGTGTTGAAGCTGGTTAATTTGAAGGCAATAAATGGGTGGAGTGACAAAAGTTTCACCGAATTGCTCCGATTGATGAATGAGATGCTACCAACAGCAATACATTGCCTAAGCGTACCTATGAGGCGAAGAAGGTTTTGTGTCCGATGGGTATGGAGTATAAAAATACACGCTTGTCCCAATGATTGCATCTGCATGCAAAAGAGTTTGAAGAATTGCATAAGTGTCCTAGGTGTGGGGTATCACGATACAAAGTGAAGAATGATGGAGAGAACACACAACAAGGACCTCCCGCGAAGGTGTTATGGTATCTTCCGATTGTTCCAAGGTTCAAGCGATTGTTTGCTAATAGAGATGATGCAAAGAATCTCACATGGCACGCAAATGAGAGAAAATGCGACGGCTAATTCGTCATCCAAATTGATGCCGCACAATGGAAGAAAATAGATCATTTATTTCAGATTTCGGGAGTGACGCAAGAAACCTTAGGCTTGGACTTTCCACAGATGGAATGAATCCGTTCGGTAACTTAAGCACCAAGCATAGCTCTTGGCCTGTTTTACTTGTGATATATAATCTACCTCATTGGTTATGTATGAAACGGAAGTACGTTATGTTGTCAATGATGATTTCAGACCAAAACAACCAGAAATGACATAGATGTTTATCTAATTCCGTTGATTGATGACTTGAGAATGATGTGGGATGAAGGGATTTACGTGTTTGATGGTTACCGCCAAAGAAAGTTTCAAGTTGTGCAATGTTATTTTGTACGATTAATGACTTTCCCGCATATGGAAACTTGAGTGGATATAGTGTGAAGGGACATCATGCATGTCCTATATGTGAAGAAAACACAAGCTACATCCAGTTGAAACATGGAAATAAAACAGTTTACACTCAACATCGGAGGTTTCTCAGTCGCCATCACCCGTATCGTAGATTGCGAAAAGCTTTTAATGGATTCCCAGAAAATGGACTTGCGCCGATGCCCTTAACAGGTGAGCAAGTGTACGATCGTGTGAAGAACATAAATACTATATTTGGAAAAACTAAAAAGAAGGCTGCTACGACAAACATTTGGAAGAAGAGGTCAATATTTTTTGATCTTCCTTACTGGAGACATCTAGATGTTATGCATGTCGAAAAAGATGTTTGCGATAGTGTGACGGCACACTTCTCAATGTTAAACACAAAACAAAGGATGGTGTCCAGGCTCGTCAAGACTTGGAGGAAATGGGTATACGTCCTCAGTTGCATCCGCAAGTAGTCGGTAAACGAACTTATCTTCCCCCGGCATGTTATACTTTATCCAGAAGAGAGAAAATCAGCTTTTGTAATTGTTTACAAGGCATTAAAGTGCCACAAGGTTATTCGTCGAATATTAAGAGTCTTGTATCGATGCAAAATCTGACATTGGCCGGCTTAAAGTCTCATGACTGTCATGTCTTGATGCAACAACTTCTAGCTGTGGCTATACGTGACGTCTTGCCTAAAAAAGTGAGAAATGCCATAACTCGCTTGTGTTTTTTCTTCAATTCTATATGTAGCAAAGTGATTGATTCTTTGGTTTTGGATGAGTGGAAAAACGAGGCTGTTGTTATCTTGTGCCAATTGGAGATGTATTTTCCTCCTTTTTTTGATATTATGGTTCACTTACTTGTCCATGTAGTTAGAGAGATTGAAGAGTGTGGCCCCGTTTATTTGCGTTGGATGTTTCCGATTGAGCGATACATGAAGATTTTTAAAGGGTATAGTAAAAACCCATTTCGTCCAGAACCATCTATTGTTGAGAGGTATATTGCAGAAGAAGCAATCGAGTTTTGCACAGATTACATGTCACAAACACCATCTGTAGGGCTTCCGAAGTCTCGACATGATGGGAAACTTAATGGAAAGGGTACACGGGGTGTTAAAATATTAACCAAGAATCGCGATGAGGTGCTTCAAGCATATTTGTACGTTTTGAATAACACTGATGAGGTTCTTCCATACTTGTCTGCTCACAAGAATCTTTTGAAGACAAAGAATCCCCGAATGAGCGAGAAATGGTTGTTGATTGAACATAATAAGACTTTTTGAGGTGGTTTAAGGTACAAATCTCTGAAAGTGATAGCGCATACGAAATGTTAAAATGGCTAGCTTACGGGTCAAGTCCGATGTCGTAACTTGGAATGGATATGATATCAATAAGTACTCATTCTATACAAAGTCACAAGATGACAAAAGTTCGGTTCAAAATAGCGGAGTTACTCTTCAAGCCGAGTCCATGCACTTTTCAAGCTCGAAAGATAAAAATCCATTATGGCATCGACAAGTTACTATGGAGTTATTGAAGATATATGGGAACTTGATTATGTTAAGTTTAGAGTGCCTATTTTTAAGTGTAAGTGGGTTGATAATAACACGGGTGTGGTAATCGATGAACTGGGCTTTACATTGGTAGATCTTCATAAGATAGCTTACATCGACGAGCCTTTTATCATGGCATATCAAGCTAAACAGTGTGTTTTATGTCAAGGATCCATGCAATGAAATATTGTCAGTGGTCATTCCGGGTAGAAGTGTGGATATTAATGAAACTGAAGAGTCAAGTTTTGACATTTGTGAGTTTATTCCTTTATCAACACGGATGCCGACTATCGTTGAAGAAAATGTAGCAGACGACATACATGCCATTCGAGATGATCATGATGAAGGCATATGGGAAAACGTTGTTATCTAGAGTCAAGTTAGATAGTTGATGATGAAGGCATAGTCGATTATGTTGAATTGTAGTATTAATGTTCAATTTTGTGACATTGTTAATGATAAAGTTGTTTTTGTTGAATTTTAGTATTAATGTTGAACATTCTGTTATGAAGAATCAAGTATTTATATTTTAGTAATTAAGATTATTTCATTATTTGTTATTAAAAAAAATGTGTGTGTGCGTGTGTATATACACTCTGTGTAGTGTGTATAGCAATGTTTTAAAAACGATCAGCTCGTACGAGTCGACTCGCGAGTCGTACAATAAAACTTACATATTAATAACACAATAAAAGCTCATAAGATAACTAATGACAATCGAGAAATGGTCCAAAATAAAATTTTATTAATAAAATTTTACATATTAATTTATTTGTAACTTCCATGACTAGACTTTCAACTTCCTTCTCGTTTCAACTTGACGTACTCGGCGGAAGATGAAAGTAATGGGGACACACCGTCATAATACACAGAAATGTTTCTTTTGTCGGTTGAACGCATGTTATCTATACTTATTGAGAACTATATGGGGAAATGGCCTCGTGGCTTAGTCCACGTCAAGCTATTGTTTGCTCGGTGTCGATAAATCACAAGCATATCTTTGTCGAGGTTGTGTTCATCTTACTGTGTTTTTCTGTTCTATTGTTTACCCGCAACTTCTCTATATTTGTATTGTCTAATTTGGGAGTTGCAATAATGCCAATACGGAGGAAGCATGATTGAATGTGTTTCCCTACTTAACTAAGGTCAAAATGAAAAGTTAGGATTTAACCAAGAGATTTCATCCGAGTTTTCCCGCCAAAATTGTGACAGAATATATAACTTATTTAACGACTTATATTATATCATTGTTAGAAAAATATGTTTTTTTTTCATTCGATTATATCGAGATATTCTTGATCTCTCCTATGTAACTTTTGATAGGTAAAGGAGCAGATTCATGAAGTCGGATATTATGTAGATGTTGATATAAGTGATAAGACCGTGAAGAAGAAGGTGATACAAATTTTGCTCGTGCTTAATACCATGTTGTAGTTCTTCATATAACTACGTACATAGATATTACTCTTGTTCCACAAAAAGGAGTCCCATTTGAAGCGTGTTTGTTACATAAGAATGAGTTGACTATTTATTAACGGTATTAAAATGTGATACATCATCGTCAAGTTTATTAGTCATGTCTTCTGTCGATCTATATATTACAAGTACCTATACTTGGGTTGGAGTAATCATGGAATAAAGGTACATCTTTAAGAAGTTTAAGTTGGAAAGATGACTGTTTTACATGAAATTATGGGGCAATATCTACTTTGCTTTAACAAAAGCGTTGCGAATTTGGCTTTCGTTATATTTAAACGGAAAACCAAATGCTTACAAGCGATGACTATCAAGAATATCTTGTGGTTAACTTGTGTATGTGGTCGTTGATATATATTTGGGTGCAGTGCAGGAAGCTCAAGATAAACTCTCATTTGTGGTGTAGATCACTTATAGTGTACCGTTTTCATATCTTGAAATGATCTTGATTCAGGAGGTGGTCAAGGTGTGTAAACTGTACTTTTATTTTCTGTGCTACTTCAATTTTTTTTCTCTTTTTTATTTTTATTTTTTGGTTTCATCCTAAATGCTTTGTTTTTGTTCAGGACTGGCGATCGGAGTCCTAAATCTTGCCATTGTAATACCTCAGGTAGTTAGAGTCATGCTTCTCTATTGTTATCCTTGCTTAATTGTAATGACTGATTACAGAACTACCCCTTAAGGTTAATATATTTATAGAAAACTCCATTTATCTTTTAAAATTACAAGTACCTTCGTAAAGTGTTACAAGCACCACCTTGAGTGAATTTCCACAACAGCTATCACCTGAGATGCAATTTGTAAAAAGAGAAAAACAATTATTAAGGGGTATTGCAATTTTTAAAGAAAACTTCAGGATTTGTTTTCCTAATTAAGCCCTTCAAACTGTGTTTTATTAATGCAGGCACATGGCGTCTCCTTCTCGTTCCCCTCACACTCCTCCCGCTCGTTCTCCTCATTCCTCCCGGTCTCCCGATGCTCATACACGTAGTACTTCTACATCGAGAAATCCCACGCGATGTAGAAGTATGTCGAAACGCCGTGTTGACGGAAAAAAATTACCTCTTCACATTGATCCAGTACGGGGAAAGATCAAATACGAACACAAATTGAAGTTAAGTACGTACTTGGGAAAACTTGCCAAAGATCATGTCTCGACATCACAAAGAGTTGGAAGCAAGTACCGACAAGCCGGATAAAGAAATGTTGTGGCGGGATATATTGGTACATGACTCTCTTTTGCAACCATGCTTCAAATTGAATTAATATACTTTAATTTCTCGAAAATCACAAATTATTTTATTGAAAATCACAATTTCTTTCTCTATTTCACAATTATTATACTAGTATTTAATATAATATAATGATGAAATTGTGATTTTCAGAAAATAATTTTCAGTAAAATAAAGCATATTATTCTTACGGAAAGATCACGAGGGGATAAGGTCCCCGCCATTTATTTCCTTCTTCATTTCTGTTCTTTTATCCAAGCACCACATATGCATTGCCAATCGAATAGTGTTATTATCCATTTTTGGTGCTGGTGCCGTCTTTCTAGAATCGCGATCCTCGGTATGTTGGGCTTCACTAGCATTCTTTGGCTCAATCTTCTTATTTTCGCACTTGCTTTAGGCACCCATTTTGTAGTCCGGATTGTGATTCTAGGTTGCCGTGGTTGAGGTGGTTTTGGAGCCGGCTTTCTAGCACGATCATGACTCGCAGCTTTACATGATTTACAAAATGGTGGCGACCAATCATACCTCGCTTTTGGAAATCGATGTATATGGAAACTGATTTGAAAATATGTTAAAACAGATTGAGCCTCGCTTTTGGAAATCAAAATTTAAGAGTTGGAAAATGTTTGATCTTGGTATATGTTGAAGCTTGCAATATGAACTAACCCTAAATGCAATATCAAGTAATTTAAAAACTAATGCTACCCTAAATAACCCTAGATCAGTCTACTTAAACGGTTCTAAGGTTTATTTTGACTTTTGTTGCAACTTAAGTTTGACTAATCTGAGTTTCAGCAGATCAAATCTCACCCTAGATGTAATATTAAGCTGTTTAAACACAAGATTACCCTAGATATGCCCTAAATCTACCAATGCTTAAGGCCACATATTCACAGAACACATATTAAGCCCAAATTTGCAAATTTAAAGAACTTTTGACTTTTAGCTATATAACCTTATGTATTTTATGTTGGTTTTGACTCAAATATACCTAAGTGAGCCTAAGTGCGAGAAAACTCAAAGATAAAACAACAAGGACACAAAGAACAGGCATGATCCAAACACCTCTTTAATAGGGAGATTACACTATCTTTTTAAGTTTCAAGCTAAAATCTACCAATTTCATGCTCGAGCAGTTACTTAGCTACTTTAAAGTCTAAATGAACAATTTAATTTATCAACTAACAGCAGGAACAGAAATGCATATTTAGATATTCAAGGCGATAATCGATTATTCTAATTAACTAACTTCTACAACCGATCAAGTTAGCTAACAAATAAGGATCTAAAGCAGATAATAACAATAAGCGAAATGTAGAGGGAGATTTGGTAGTTGAACCCAGAGTGGCGGCATTCGTTTTTACATCACTCATTGTGTGGCTAACTCTAGTTTTAATTGTCAATATGTAGGCCAATTTTGATGTTAGCGGATTAGCAATCTTGGTCATTTTCAAAAGACGTGTTTACGATCCATTGGCGTAAAATGGAGGCGGTTTAAGTCCGATTTGACCGGTGAGTACATATATGGTCCAAGCAAAGAAAAATCTCCTTGTGACAAGTATGGTATCTCCGAGGAGAATGGAGAGATTTCAAAAGGATTCGTGAGGACTCCGCTTGGGAGGTAAAACCGAATACAATGTTTTAAGTTTTTTTTTAAGTTCAATGCTGAAAATAATGAACGCACAATCAAATAAAACAATTTCTAATTAATAACATAAAATCTGAAATAAAAAATGTTTTAAGTTTTTTTTTTAAAGTTCAATGCTGAAAATAATGAACGCACAATCAAATAAAAAAATGTTTTAAGTTTTTTTTTAAAGTTCAATGCTGAAAATAATGAACGCACAATCAAATAAAATAATTTCTAATTAATAACATAAAATCTGAAATAAAAAAATGTTTTAATTTTTTTTTAAGTTCAATGCTGAAAATAATGAACGCACAATCAAATAAAACAATTTCTAATTAATAACATAAAATCTGAATAATTTTACAAGAATCAAATAAAACAATTTCTAATTAAGAACCTATTTCTAATTAAGAACATAAAATATGAAAAAAAATGTTTTGAATTTGAAAATATTTATAAAATTGTTTATGGATTATTTGATACTTGTATCAGGAACAAAGATGTAAGAAACAAGAATTAGCCAAAATGAACATTCCGCATTATATGGCTCGAGGAGGGTACGACTTGGTGGATATACGGAGATGGAGAGGAAGATGAAGGAGCGTCGAGAAGTATCCAAATCGAAGAAGATATTGTTATTGATCCTCCGTCTCCACCTACGCGTCATCAAAGGTGGAAGTTTGGTCATACAAAAAGACGGAGGGTACGTCATCCGATCTTTGCACGGGAGATTGTCGAGAGGATTGTAAGTTCTTTTTTAAGAATTATTTTTTCTTGTAAGAAAAAGAAAAAACTCCCCTTTTTTGTTGCTAAGTGTTAGCAAACATTAAAAATTTTCAGTATGAAGTATTTGATCTTTTCTATATTCATGTTAGTACGAGGGAATAAAATGTTCTCGGTATTGTAATTGAATTAAAATGGAATTCTATGTAATAAACGAAAAAAAATCGAAAAGATCACGACTTATATTTGTTTTACCCACAAATTTAAACATTTCTCTTTTACTATTTTCTTTTTTAAATATCAAGTCCAGTGGTCACTCCACAAACAGTGGAAATGAAAGGAACTATGATTACACCTGAGAAGCAGTGCTACACTACACTAACAGGGTGGTCGTAAGGCTGTCTGAATATGTCGGGGATACCGTCCCAATTATGTTTCTCCCTTGTCTCCCAATATCCACCCATGTACTTATAACAACCGTCCTCATCCTTTTGAAACCATCTCGGTTGCCACCCTCTGTCTTGCAGCTTCCTTGCCTGCAAATTTTTTCATCTCCTAATTTGAATAAAAGATCTCAAAATAATCTGCAGTAGTTATAACATCCAACTTTCGCACACTAAGGGGGTATTTTTCATTTTGAGAGATATCTGGAGGTTTTTATAATTATTAGGGATAATTACAAATAAATCCCACGGGTTTAGGCTAATTACACAAAAAACAAAGGTTTGTGAAAAACTACCTCCAAAAAAGATCATTCAAGTTTAATTTTGTATCATACTTTATTCCTTTCATAAGCAAACACAATCCAAAAAGCCCCCTTATATTTGTAACACAACAAACCTTGAATTTTTTTTTTTTTTTGTGATTTTCAAAAGCCTCGAGATTTTTAGGTAAATACCTCAAACAATATCAGGGGTTTATCTTGAACTATCCCAAATTATTAAACCTCTGTGGCAGTTTTGTAATATTATTTGCTTTATTAAATGTAAATAACCACTTTTCTACCCAATTATTTTTATCTACATTCTTGTATTGTTTTTCTCCTTCATCAACTTGTATCGATTGTTTGCAAATTTCAAAATTTTGTAATATGGTGCCAAATTAAATTTTTGTAGGATGATTTGGAGAAGCGGTATACACAAGGTACCTTCATTCTGAGGGACGACAGGATATATTGGCGGTGCCATTGGGAGACCCGAGCACCGGGTCGTGTTCGTGGCATTGGTTTTGGTGTGGGTATTCGCGATTACTTTGGACGATCATGTGGATTGGCGTCTTAGTAAGTAAAGATGTGTTGGGCGATTAAGGAAAGAGATCACCCTTGATGTCACAAAGAATTTGAGGAAAGAGTTCGGCCGGACAATGGGTGCTAGTTCCCGGCTTTGTTGATATTCATACACCGGATGAGGTTACTCGTGTTAGCACGAAGGGGAGTTGTCTTGATGCTATTTGGCCCTTCCAGAGAGAGGCTGTGATTTGGAGACACTCATCGAGTTGGATTTTATGTGACGAGCATCCTCCCGTCTAGTTGCTATCGGTAGGGTTATTCGGGCGATTCGACCCTACATTGTGCTCCTTTACCACTCTCATTTGGTTAAGGTAGTGGTTGAGGAGGCCGTAGATGCAGTACCAAGTCCTGTGGCGGCGATGAGGTGAGAGTCGTGGGGAAGCTTTAGGTGGATTTATTGCATGGCCACGAGATTTTATTTTCTCCGATTTTTCAAAGGTAAAAATTTTCTTTTTCTTTTTAGTAACTACCAAACATTATTGCAAAATCAATCCAATATAAATTGATTATGATTTCTAATATGGAAAAGATTAAACGCAACCAAAATGCGTAGTAACATCCCAAAGGAATGGAAACATGTAGGAATAATAATAAATAAAAATAATAAGCCCTATTCTTTTTTTGTTTTATTGACTTTATTGGAGTATATATTTAGATAGTATATATATAAAAATATTTTAACCCACGACATGTATTGACATGTAGAATGGGACTCTCTTTATTTTCGTGTGATTAATCAGTTCTTTAAAAGATTTATCAGACTATGGAGTGAATGATTTGATGAATGAATATTCTTTATTCAATATACAAGAAATTCGCACCAATTCTACTCTTTTTAATATTCAAAAAATAGATATAGGTTCGGGTCATTATGAGTTTATATAGTATTCAATAGATACGTTTATCCTTCATCCTTTCTGAAGTTACAATGGAAAGAAAACAAAATAAATTATTTCAAATTTACTTGTATTTTACACTATACTATATGAAATAGGATATTCAGCGACCAAAGAAGCGGGCTCGTCGAATGACGGGTCGAGGACCAAAGATGACATCATGAGAGACTTACTTATGGCTGCGTCGAGTATGTACAATAGTCCGATATCGGTGCCGTGGGATACGACTATCTTTGGGTGTGGTGGTGATGATGTTCCATTGTACATCGCTCACACCGATATTTTAGAGATCGTTCAAGGAAAGGAGTGGCTTAGTTTATCGGTTTCTGACTTTGGACTATGTGAGTAATTTTTTTTATGGAATCTTTCTACATTCGTAGTATGTGTGTGTGTACAGTGTGTGTGTGTGTGTGTGTGTTTGTATGTGTTGTGTGTGTGCAGTGTTTGTGTGTGCAGTGTGTGTGCGTATGTGCAGTGTGTGTGTGTTTTTATTGTGTGGCAGTGTGTGTGTGTGAAAAGTGTGTTTGTGTGTGTTTGTGTGCAGTGTGTGGAGTGTTTTTTTTATATTAATATTTTGCTTAACAAATTAGGTATTTGTCAACTATGAATGTGGGCACGATGGACGAGGTTTTGTATGGATATTTTGATCCTCAATCCATACAAAATATGGGACAGAGGGGAGAGGAGATCTCGAGATATATATCGACGCGTATGCTTGAGTCGAAGAAGCAAATATACATGGGAGCTTACCATCATAAGTAAGATAAAAGATTGTAAATTTCAAAATATTTTCTTTCTAACAAAACTATTTCCTTTTTTACAACATACCGTAGTAATATGTTCTTTCTTTCAAATGCATTTATCTATGTAGGCATCATTGGCAACTTCGGTCATTGTGCCGGCAAGAGGAACTATTATATGGTTTTGCTCACTACATAGTAGGCTGAATCTCGCATTAAGGCCATACTCCAAAAGTAAGATTTTATTTATAATATATTTGCTTTAAAATTTTATATCAACGACTCAATATATTATTGTTACTTTTAAGCAGTGCCGTGACCGCATTCAAGACCATGGATGGTATGCATACAAGTAAATCAAAGCAGGCGGTTAGTTGGATATATCCCAAGGTAATACATTTAATTACATGAGTGTAAATATGTGTGTTTGTGTGTATGAATATTTGAGTGTGTACGACAATATTATTTTTGGAAACACGAATTATTTTGGGATAGACGTGGTTAACGTCGTAAGGATCTTCTCCCTTTGGGATAAATGTTAACTTTCGTCTTAAGGATCTTCTCCCAACATATCGTGTATGAAGTGTCCGTTTGTTTGTGTTGGTTTTTTTTTCTATGCAGTGTTTTTTTTCCAGATCTTTTTATTCATTGGAACTGTCTGTCACAAACCAACCCATATTTATTTATAGACACATGTTTTTCTTTGCAATGATGTACGTGTTGATTTTTGCAATAATTATCACGTAGTGTGACATGACTATACCAATTATCTCAATTCATCGTAGTCTATGTAACTGAAAAAACTGTCTTTGGAATTCACGTGGTGTAATTTGCCACTTTGTTTATTGAATGAATTTGTAGTGTTAATTAATTTTAGACAACTAATTGACACTATAATCTTCATGTCACCGACCTCAATATAGTTGGGATTAAGGTGCAATTGATGATGATGATGATACTTAGTTACATAAATTTTGCCTTACAACTTCATTGCTCACCATTATTATGGTCAGGGTTTAAACCCCCAGTCTTTCAATTACTCATCCCTCCTCTACCCCAACTCACTGAAGAAAAACTTCATAGTTGCCGCATTTGGTTGGTGGTTAATTAAGGCAATGAGCCCTTTCATCTGTAAGTATTCCATAGTGAGGAAATGAAGAAACTGAATAGAACATGTCAGTATGAATATGGTATGATCTATGAATATTTTAGCAAAAGCCGAAAAATGAGGAATTAGATTGGTGACTGTAATATATGAATATTCTGTCGACATACATGATTATCCAGGTCTTATTCAAATTTTGATTTGCTCATTTAATGTGGTTCATTGGCTTGTAACAAAAACACAATAAAGCAGTCTTGGATTTAGAATGGGTATAACAAATCTTGACTGTAGTTAATATAATATAAGGAGTGTGAAGAAGAATTTGAGTCAACATGTTAAGGTTCTTCACTTTCACGCTATTGTTTTTCCGAATGATGGCGAAAAAGGGGTTTTCAAGTTGCCCAGTGCTTGAAGATTTGGTGCTATATGGATGTGTTTTCGTAGGGTTTGTGTCAAGTTCGATGTTTTAATCGGAACCTCAAACGACTCACATTGATGTGTATCGATCCAGGAGAGCAAAAACGGCTGTTGTGCGGTGTGTGTGTGTTTGGGTTGTTTTTTTTTCTTTTTTGTTTGTGCGGTGTGTGTGTGTTGTGTGTGTTTATGTTTGTGTTTTTTTATGTTTGTGTGTGTATTGTGTTTATCTTTGTGTGCGGTGTGTGTTTGTGTTGTTGTTTTTCTTTTTTTTCTGTTTGTGAAGTGTGTGTGTTCTGTCTGTGTTTTTTTTTTTTTGTGCATTTTGTTTTTGTTTAAGTGTGTGTTTTTTAACTTTTTATGTTGTGTACGTGTTGATTTTATTTACTGAAAGCGACTCATATAATTGTGTCTTATTTTGTTTTAGTGTAATAAACAAAATGGAGGTTGGGAGTGTGGTTATTATGTTATGCACTGGATGTCGACTATCGCCCGAGCGCGTATTTTGGATGGTTGGATGGAGGTAGTATATTTTTTACTTGAAGTGGTGATAAAACTGTTTACTCTTTTACATTTAAAGTTTGTTTATTATACGTTTATATGTGCAGATGTTTGATGATGTTGGAGCACTGTCTGAAGATGTTTTTGATAAAATTCGAGTTGATTGGGGACTTTATTTCTTGGAGGTGCGAAATCGTCTCGCGACATGATTTTGGTGTTTTTGTGTGAATACATTGGATATTTGTATGAATTATTTGGGATGAATTGGGATTTTTGTATTATCTTTTTCAATGTATCGGTGGTTCAATGAATTTGGTGTTGGTTATTGGATATTTGTATGAATTATTTTTGGATGAATTGGAATTTTTGTATTATCTTTTTCAATGTATTGGTGGTTCAATGAATTTGGTGTTGGTTAGTTCTTTTCGGTGTGTTTGGATTCGATGAATTGGTGGTTTATTGATTAGTTTGATCCGATTCAGGTACTGGATTGTGCAAAATAGGCCAAAAACTGGATAAAACGATTTATATTTTAACAGCGGTTCCTCATAACCGCTGTTAATTCTTACACTTAACGGCGGTTTGATAACCGCTGTGGAGTGTCAGATTTAACAGCGGTTACCTTCAACCGCTGTTATTTCTCACATTTAACAGCAGTTTAATAAAACCGCCGTAAGATATGATAAAATTCAACGGCGGTTCTAGAACCGCCGTTAAGAGCAAGTTTAACAGCGGTTAATAAAACCGCCGTTAATTGGCAAATTCAACGGCGGTTTTAAAAACCGCTGTTAATATCAACGGCGGTACATATAACGGCGGTTTTTAAACCGCCGTTAATTAGGCATTTTAACCGCTGTTAAAAGCCAGTTTTGTAGTAGTGTACCACGACATACACATCGAACATACATAACTCTTTCTCATAACTCATGCCCACGTTGGGGCTGGAATACATCAACGTTCGCATAAAATGGGAGAATAACACAACGGAGAGACAAACAACAAAACTCTACCGAAATACTCAATGACTGGTCCTCATGTGATTACTATCGTCGTCTTCCATCATTCCTCGTACCGATCCTGTGATTCGCTCCCCAGCAACCTGCAAGTACCTGGATGCAATACAGACATCCACCCCCAAATACTCGAGGGTTAGCAAAACTCCACTGTTTTTCTAGTGCAGGTATAAAATACAAATACAAGCCATACACAACATAATCCAAGAACATAAGATCAGGAATAATCATCCAGACATAAATAACAATAGACTTCCCGGGATAGTTTATTTGATCAAAACAATTCAGCCATGAAAGGTAGGGATAAACCCATTATACATCTTATAAAACATTTTACGATTTCGGGAGTTTTGAAAACATTTGGGATTTAAGGATTCTCAAGTCTTTCGAAACCATTTACGGACAAAGCCCACAAGTCATTTTTCCGAAATACAACGATGATATCAACACACGGGGTCCACAACCCAATCATACCATTCCGGTCACGAAGCTCGGGGTCCACGACCCAATCATACATATCAAGATATTCCCAAGGCTTATTCGCGTCCCGTGCTAACAAGCTACGAATCTCAGATGCTCCCGCAGAACATACCCGAGTGAATAACCAAATAGGAAATCATATCGAATCACATGACACCGTGACAATAGTCACGTGACCATAACCATACTCACGTTCATAGTTATCCTGGCATCGTACTAGCAAGCTACGAACCTCGGAGCCTCCACGAGATGTACCCGATTGGACAACTCATGACACGTACATCACACCCGGCGTAGGATCCAGCGCTCGGCAGCGCCGTTCGGCAAACAGCGCAGGACACGGTGGAAGGCTCAGCCATTTTCACCACCGTGTTGTACAGGTTCGGACAGAAAATCTCCGGTTGCAAAATGATTCTGACACAATCCGAAAATTTCGATAGAACCACAACAACAATCCGGAAGGAGATGAATAATAATGAAATACGACATATGATTAGCTCGACTTACGCAACGATAAGTCTCACTCGATGAAAATCTCACAACATGGTACATCATGACATACCCAGCATAGGGGAAAACTCAAGTAATCGCCAACAGAGTATTTCGATCCAATCACCAGTTGGTGGAGTCAACCTCGAAATGCAACTTAGTGGGCTGTTGGGATTCGGTGCCTAAAAATAAAGGCCCATCGGAAGCGGTAAAACGAAAATTAATTCGATCTGAATCCCTACAAGGATCGATCGAGCTACGTATATACGAATATTATACGAAACATAAGAGGATATGATAAACATACCCTTGTAGTCTGTTGATTAAATGGTATCCTTCTCTTGAGCTATTCCCCAATCTTTAGATTGCTTTCCCTACGATCCAATCTGCTCCATGCTCTTGGATGATCCAACGCTGAAAGCATCGCGTCTCTACTTGCCACGCGCCGGAGAAACGAACGGAATGACGATCACCTTACTATCCTCCAAGGATAAGGCTAGAGCTAGGATGATGAAGCTTTCTATGTAATTATGACACTCTAAGTGTATGACTCACAACTCTCAATCAATCTCTTGATATTCTCCAAGAACAACAAGAACAAGATGAAGAAGAATATAAAGACAAATTGAGAAAACTATTTTTTCTCTCTCTCTCTCTCTTAAAGTCACGGTTGGAATGAGGTTCAAGAGTGAGGTTTTGTCTCCAATTTATTCTTCAAGGAATCTTATCAAAACACCTTTACAATATAAAAGTGTGATTCCATGTCCCTTAAGGAAAAACACTTCATGATATTAAATCATGAAGTCTTACACCACATTAGGTGAAAGACAAAGGGGGGGGGGGGCATCTAGAAGGGTAGGAGGAGTTCGGTCCGTTTCCGACTCCCGTGAGTCCAAACAGATAAACTTCGATTCTGTTCCGATGTATTTATATCAATTAATTAATCCAATTAATTACATAATAACATAATTAATTTCTACAAGAAATAATTATATTCATGAATTAAATTAATTACCCAGTAATTTATTTAATTCATTAGGCCGTAAATTAATTTATCCAATAAAACAATTTAGACATCTAATGTCTCAATTAATTAAATACCCAATATCTAATATTCATAATGAGAGAATAAGCTTGATTCATTCCGTCGTCAATCCTATTGCGCAACTCGGTAGGTCTGTCTCAGTCAGCAATAGGAGGAACCAAAGAGTAGTAGCACCACCTAGCCAGCCTACCAGCCTACACTGTACCCAAACTGAGAACGAATGATGGGATCATTCAAGAACCATTCTATCGTGAATACCAGTATACGTATAAATCCTTCTTTCAAATATCCCGATCAAGTTATAGGGTCACGGTCAGTCAAACCCTATCTGTTCTTGACACTATGCATGTGTTATTGAAAATAGAGATCATCGAGCTCTCGTGTATCCAATATAACTAGCTCCAATGCTTTGGACAAAGACTTATGATCTCATCTGCCAATAACCGCATAGGACATATAACCCGTTCACTAACAGGAGAAAGAATTCTATCTTGGTATTCAGTAGAACCTGCTACTTGCCAGTCAAGACGCACGTCGAGGTTGACCACCGCCTTCCGGTTTATAGGGTCGAACTACTCTAATGAAAATCTTGACATCACAAGCACATCCCTACTAAATCCTCAAGTCGAAGGTTTATGAATACCTATCACAACCTTTCGATTCCCTCATTGACTGTCCCGGAGTGAAATCCGTGTGACGAATCGAGGGTGAGTCGGTTCAAGTAAACTAATCCAATTAGCATACCTACAATGTGTGATCCCACTAAGTGTTCGACATGCACTCTCCATGTCTAAGAACATGTCATACAAGTCTTCACATAAACTTAACGCCCAATCAAGTTTCATCGACTTACGAACGATTAAGTATTTGAGCTATAAACCTTTCCAGTGTCAACCCCCTTATCCAATAAGGAGTAGAATGTTTTTCTCTCAAATAAGGAGTGGAATGTTTTATGAGTTAGGAATGCCAGTAACTTCCAGTAAATAAAGAAACATCCATTGCCTTATATTAATGATTTACATAATAACAAGTACAATGCCCTCACTCAACATCCTCTGAGTGGCATTCGAGGGCATACTCCTAACAATCTCCCACTTGCACTCAATGCCACACACTATGGTATCTAATACCCATGTTCTCCATATTACGCTCCAAGCTAATCTGAAAATGTGGCTTGGTCAGTGGATCAGCGACATTGTCGGCTGACTCTACTCTATGAAGCAAAATGTATCCCTTTGCGCACAAATTTTCTCATAAGATGATACTCTCTCTCAATATGTTTGGTACTGTTGTGAAACCTTGGCTCCTAGGCCTGTGCTACCGCTCTATCATTATTGTATAGAAACCGAAAACAGGCAGCGCAGCACATGGTGTCACGTGAAGTTTACCCAGTAACTTCTTAACCCTTCCTTTGGAGGCCTCCGAGTCCGCTTCATACTCAGCCTAATAGGTGGAATCAGCAGTCGCGCTATACTTGGCATTATGCCAAGATACTGCTCCGCCATTAAGAGTAAAATGTATTCAGAAGTAGACATAGAGTCGTCTTTCTGTCCTTGGAAGTCTGAATCAGTGAAGCCCATCATTAAGTTCTCCACCACCATATTTAAGAACCAGATCTCTCGTCCTTCTAAAGTACTTGAGAATGTTCTTTACGGTGGTCTAATGTTCCCTAACTGGGTTAGCCCGAAACCTACTTACCACGCTCCCAGCAAGCACAATGTTAGGTCTCGTACACAATAAAGCATATATAAGGCTACCCACTGCCGAAGCATATGGTATATAACTCATTTCCTTTCATTGTTCCTCACTATGAGGACACATCTTCAAGGTGAGTTTTATTCCATGTCGCATCGGTAGGAACCCTCTTTTAGAATAATCCATCTTAAATTGCTTTAAGATTTTGTCTATATAGAGGGCTTGGGAAAAGACCTACCATTCTCTTCGCTCTATCCCGGTAGAGTCGAATCCCGAGAATATAGGTTTCTTCTCCTAAGTCTTTCATGGAGAAATTACTCGAAAGCCAAGCTTTCACAGAACTGAGCATTCCCACATCATTTCCTATTAGTATAATGTCATCTACATAGAGTACTAAGAATGCGATCTTGCTGTCACTAACCCTCTTGTATACACAAGATTCCTCTTTATTTTGCATGAAGTCAAACTCTTTGAATGCCTCGTCAAAATGAAGGTCCCAACTACATGAAGACTGCTACAGTCCAATTCATGGAGTCTACATCCACCATTGCCAGGTCATAGGTCGTCGGGTCGGTCTCTTGGCTATCACTTGAAACCTCATAGAGACCCAACTCCTCCAAGTGCACAAGGCCATACCTCTTAGGTAAATGAGACACCCTACTAGACCTACAAGGTGGTTGTACTTGTGTTTCAGAAGGTTCGGTTCCAATTTCTTGCACAGGTGTCTCCTGAGGAGTTTCATTGTATTCTTCCAAAGAAATACTTCTACCTGCTCCGCCTTCCTGAATGAACTCATCTTCCAGGAAGTGTGTTTGCAAAGCAACAATGATCTTTTGATCTTCGGGCATGTAGAATAGATAACCCATCGTCCCAGATGGGAATCCAATGAAACGTCCCTTCGCGGACCTCACTTCCAACTTTTCCACCTTAGTTTTCTTGACATAAGCGGGACATTCCCAAATCCTAATGTGATTAAGACTTGGTTTCCTGCCCTCCCACATCTCATGTGGAGTTTTAGGAACGGATTTGGAAGGACATATGTTCAAGATATATGCAGCAGGCCGGAGTGCATACCCCCACAGGTAAATCGGTAAGTCAGTATAGCCCAGCATGGAACGGACCATGTTCAACAAGGTCCGGTTCCTTCTTTCTGACACACCATTTAACTGAGGAGTACCTGGAGTTGTTAGTTGTGATATTATTCCATGTTCCTTTAGGAACTCATCAAACTCCAAACTCATATACTCGCCACCTCGGTCTGACCGAAGTTCTTTGATATGATTTCCAGTTTGTTTCTCGACTAGGGCCTTAAATTCCTGGAATTTCACAAAGGCCTTGGATTTATGTTTCATTAAGTATACATAACCATACCTAGTATGATCATCTGTAAACGTAATGAAATACTGATATCCGTCATGTGCTGCTTCTAAAGCACCACATACGTTAGTATGGATTAATCCTAGTTTATCAGCGGCTCTTTCAAAAGTCCCTGTGAAGGGAGACTTAGTCATTTTGCCTTTAAGGCTAGATTCATAAGTAGGAAAGGGATATGATCCTAATGGACCCATAAGTCCATCCTTTTCCATTTTGTAAACCTAGGTCTGACCAATATGACCAAGTCTAAGATGCCATTTCAAAACTTTATTAGTTTCATCACTAACACGCTTCCTAGTCATAGTATTCACAATGAATTTGTTACTGAGGTTTAGATGATACAGTCCATTTAACAATGTAGCAGTGCCCACTAGTTTATTTCTGACATAAATTTTGCAAGAACCATCACCAATGAAAAATGAAAAGCCTTTTCGGTCCATGACCGGAATGGATACACTGTTTTTATGTCCCTTGGGCAAAACAAGTACATCTTCTAAAGTCAGAA
Organism: Orobanche coerulescens; assembly: GCA_033398695.1. NCBI lineage: Eukaryota > Viridiplantae > Streptophyta > Magnoliopsida > Lamiales > Orobanchaceae > Orobanche > Orobanche coerulescens. Next base: position 95,377,248 of record CM065809.1, read on the forward strand.
CAAAACTGTATTCTAAACCCAAAAGAAGTGATCCTATGTCGGTTGCCTCGACACTATGCCCGCTTCCGACAGTGATCATTACTTCTCTAGCTCCAAGATTTCTACTTTGTTCTATATCCTGATTCACGGTACAAATAGGAAAAATAGAACCAGAATCCAGTATCCAGGAAGTAGAAAATACAGTAGCAGAACAATTTGTTTCCAAAACTAAAAGTTCTGTACATGAAGAATCGGACAGTCTCTAGACCAGTGGCCCAGCTCACCACACTTGAGACAAGCATCCTTCTTCTTGTTGTTCTTCGGAACCGTATGGGCTTTGCCCTTACCCTTAAGGTCCTTGACTTGTGGTCCTGTCTGCTTCTTGGTCTTTTTCTTCTTATTCTTAGACCTTTGAGGTCCAGAAGAAATCACAAGGGCGGACTCCTTCATCCGAGGAGTCTTCATCTGAGACTGAGCGGTCACCAGTTTGTTCATTAGCTCAGCTAAGTTACATGCAATCTCATTGCAGTTGAAGTTCATGACAAACTGTGAGAAGGAATCAGGGAGAGACTGTAGGATAAGGTCGGTTTGAAGAGAAGCATCCATCTTAAAATCAAGAGCCTCCAATCTCTCGATCATGGATATCATTTTGAGGATGTGGTCCCCAACCTTCTCACCTTCCTTCATCCTAGCACCGAACAATTGCTTGAATATCTCATATCTATCCGTTTGACTGTGCTCACCATAAAGCTCGGTTAAGTGAGATAGAATCTACCTAGCAGAAGTCATTTTCTCATGAGCTCTCTGAAGCTCATTGGACATGGAAGCCATCATATAAGTATGGACTTTCACGTCATCCTTAACCCATTTTTCGTAGTTTTCAGTCTCTTCCTGATTGGCTCTTGTCCGCACTGGAGGCGCCAGAATGTCCGTAACCAAGACGTATCCTAGTGCCTCTATACTGAGGACTATCATTAGGTTGTGGAGCCAATCCACAAATTTAGGTCCCATCAAGGTGTTCTTTTTGAGTAGAATTGCGAGTGGATTCATTGTCATATTGAGAGTTATGTCTGCATTAAGTACGACAGATTAATTAGTGACTCGTTTAATTATGATCTGACTATAGAATTAAGGTCTTTTCTATTCTTTTTACCCAGCTCTCACTATTTTCATCGAATAACACACTCCCTTGTGAAATTCAGAAGTATCGTCGCTCTACTTCATAGTGGTGATCGAGTTCTTTATAAATCTTAAAGTGGTGTCCAACACCAACCCATCTACTGGATGATTCGATCTTCTTTTTCTGCTTGTTCACTCCCATCAACCTATACGGTTTTTATGGTTCGTGAACAAGTTAAGTTTACACCATCGACGCAAATCAGTTTCACAATTGAATCTTATTCGGCAACCTATCAGGTTTCTAGGGATAAAATTTGCTCCAACCGAAGGCATCCAATGGGCTCCTGGTAATTTATCCATCCTCCCCGAACGACTACCCCGATAACTTAGAAGCATAGCATATCCGATTTGGATTTCAATTTTCCAAAAGCTCGATGGAGGAAAGGAAAACCTTGAAACCTTATAAACTTAATAATTTGTCGTGGGAGAATTTCGCGATTAATGTTACACTTTGCACATTAATTCATTTAAGCACGTTTGTGCATGCATACAATATGAACAACCATTCACAACCTACCAATATGTGGTTCATGGACCGTTCCTAGAAACAAAAACTCCGTAATCTAATTATAAGTCTTCGTCTTGAATCTTCGTCTTCTCGAAACGGATCTTCCTACGGTCTTCATCATTACATACAAATTTTACATTGAAAAATTACATCCTAGATACAAATATTTCTAGTAAAATAAATAGGCTCAAAATAGCTTTTACAACCCAATCGAATAAAACTGAACGATTCAAAACTAAGTCCATGAACCACATCCCCATTCAAAAGCATTCATCCAATAAATACTATATAAAAGGATTGCGTAGAGATACATTGATCCAATCAACATACAAATAATAAATAGAATCGATCCAATCAATTCACACAATCGGTAATATGAAAACGTTCAAAGTATTCGGTCACCCACAAATATTCCAATTAATCAAATTTCCCTTATAAAATAAAATACCATAACTCATTTTAATCATATTAAATCCAATTTAACATGCAGGAGATTAATTTTCTGGAATACACGAAAAAATCGAGCCGGGGCGAAACTGGCCTCCCATGGCCGAGTCACCTTCGGCAGTCTGCTGGCCAGACACGGCCCGTGCCGATGGCACAGTCGGGTTACCCCGACAGCTTCCAAAGCTGGCCTGCCAGACACGGCCCGTGTCGCCTGACACTATCGGGTCGTCCCGACAGCCTGCCAGCAAGACACGGCCCATGCCGAATGGCATGCTCGGGTCATCTCGACAGTCTGCCGATACTGGACGCCTGGCACGGCCCGTGTCGCCTGACATGGTCGGGTCAGCCCGGTAGCTTCCTGCCCTTTGTCCGAAAAGTCGTTCGACGACGATTCGGAGCTAGATTTTCGATCGGATATCCAATATCAATATTTTCCGACTTTCATATCTTCAATATAAATCACATTTCCCAGAAATTAAAGATTTATATTTAGATATAAACTTACAAAAAATACAACTACAACGAACGAAAAACATATACCGCAATTATGACTATAAATGATTCCAAATTATTCACCATCTAATCAAGCATTACAAATGCCAATATCGTATATACAATCGCAAGACCTATGCTCCGATACCACTGTTGGGATTCGGTGCCTAAAAACGAAGGCCCAGCGGAAGCAATAAAATAAAAATTAATTCGATCCGAATCCCTACGAGGATCGATCGAGCTACATATATACGAATATTATACGAAACATAAGAGGATACGAGAAACATACCCTTGTAGTCCGTTGATTAAATGGATCCTTATCTTGAGCTATTCCCCAAGCTTTAGATTGCTTTCCTTACGATCCAATCTGCTCCAAGCTCTTGGATGATCCAACGCCGAAAGCACCGCGTCTCTACTTGCCACGAGCCGGAGAAACGAATGGAACGACGATCACCTTGCTATCCTCCAAGGATACAGCTAGAGCTAGGATGATGAAACTTTCTATGTGATTATGACACTCTAAGTGTATAACTCACAACTCTCAATCAATCTCTTGATATTCTCCAAGAACAACAAGAACAAGATGAAGAAGAAGATCAAGACAATTGAGAAAACTATTTTCTCTCTCTCTCTCTCATAAAGTCACGGTTGGAATGAGGTTCAAGAAGGAGGTGCTGTCTTCAATTTATTCTTCAAGGAATCTTATCAAAACACCTTTACAATATAAAAGTGTGATTCCATGTCCCCTACGGAAAAACACTTCATGATATTAAATCATTAAGTCTTCCATAACATTATGTGGAAGACAAAGGGGGGCGGCCATCTAGAAGGGTAGGAGGAGTTCGGTTGTAAAACCCTAAAAATCCTACAATCTGAAATGACCATTTTACGCCTCTGATTTTTTAATTTTAAGAACATCCAAAATCATATAAATGAAATGTTCTAACCTAAGTTAATATTTACCTAAGTTACCTAATTACCTAAACTAAATAAAAACTTTACAATATAAATTAAGTTACAAAATAAAAGTTTCCTAACCTATGTTATATAAAAAGAAAAAGAAAAAAACGACACATTATGTGTCTTGAATACAAAATTTCGGCCAAAATAAGGTAAAGAGATGAGAACAAGATATTTGGAAAGTTTACACATGATTATCTTTGATTGACTTCCCTAAAACGATCCATAAATCATACCCTAAATAAAATACACGTTTTCCTCCCATATTCCTCCATAATACACGGAATTTTTCACACAAATCACACACGTATCTCTCCTAAACTCTCTCCCATATACGGCTAGAACAAGAAGGAAAAGAAGGCAAGAAGAACTTGGTTGTGATTCGGTTTAATGCTTGGTTTTTGGTTTGATTCTTGGTCATTATAATCTTCCTCATTCGGTATGTTTTCTTGTAGTTCCGAATCATTCTTTTGATCCACACATACACGTCACATATACATAATAATAATGAGTTTTGATCAAAAGATAATGGAAGAATTAACACATGATATCATAATGAATAACCATGAAATAGTTATGAATCGTATGAATGTCTTTGTGATTGATCTTGTTGGATTCATATGAGAATTAGTTTGGTGTGTTTTTTATGTTTATTTCTGAATATATGACGTACTATGATCATATAATTAGATGGATTAAAAAGAATTGGATGAATTAGGGTTTTAATGAACTGATTGATTTGGACTGCTTTGATAGTTGAATATATATGCATCACCAAACGAATTCTATAAATATTTAATTCGGTATTTTTGTTTGTATACTCATTTTAGGGTCTTAGTTAAGTGTTCCAATTGGTTAGGATGGATTTGAGTGTGAGTTGGTCTTATTTTTGAATTTATGAGACGATCTGTCAAAACTGTGTTTGCAGAATTTGATATTAGTCGTAGTTTATGATTTTTCATGTATAACCCATAAAGAGTTAGGAGCTTTCCTTTTACATGGGTAATATTTAGGTTATGTATGGCTCCCTGGAATTTTTGTGGATTTTTTTAAAGTGTTGAAATGGGTTAGTTTAAGGCAAAATTTATGTGTGTATCTGCAGATCTAAATCTGAACATGTTAGTATAAACGATTTTTGACAGGGAGTTCCACTAAAAAATAAAATTTGGAAAAACTCAAGTAGACTTCTAAGACATTATAGCTTCTGTAAGAATTTTGGTGAATTTTTATCTTGATATCTGGTGTGGTATTATAATTCGTAAAGTGAAGGCTAAAACATAGTAAAACCAGAATTTTGTTAGAAGTTAAGTTTTTTTTGTGATTTTAATACCATTTAATATATTTGAACCCTAAAATGCACTTGAACATTTATTATGATATAATTGGTCATATGTTAACCTAATTCCAATAACGAAACCCTAATCACATTAATGAATGGTGTTAAGTAATTAAGAATCTGTTACGACATTAAATGGGCTAATAAGCATAAAATGATCCCAAATTCTTATAGATTCATTGAAGAAGAAGTGAACCATCTTTCTTGGGTTCTTTCCTTTTGATCTCATCCCATTTTCTAAGGTACGGATATTCTGACCTTATTCTTAAGGTTTCCTTTGATATTGACAACCTAGAGATTTATGAACCTTTGATATGAACCTTCACTTTGAAATTTGGACATGAACTTTCATTATGAACCTTTGTTATTGAACCTTAGATTTGAACCTATGAATCCTTGGTGTAACTATGATGGCTCTTATTATGTATTTTGTATCTGTATCATTAGTCATGGGGGTTCCATGTCCGTATCATTGATGCACCAATGGTATGACTCCAGGGTGGTCGAGTGATGTTCCATCCTGTCCCTTTTTATTATATATTTTGGCCACTATGATTATGATTTCTGCAGGGGCGTATGGATACATCCTAGATTTGATTTATATCTGTATCTGTATCTAATATGTTTGGTGACTGGTGTTGTGTGCAATACACGCCTTTCACATTTTTGGGAGCTGATCACTCCACTGGTTATGAAGATTGAAGATCATGTTATGATATGAGCCAAGGTTATTTTGATTCTGTTTATGCAGACGACTGCATAGATTCCTGTTACTTAGCCTATACACATGTTCCACTTGCTACAAATTATGCCTAATTATGCTTTTCCATTATTACTCCAATTGAACTCCACTTTTATATTTATGTTCTGTATTGCTATATCTGTTCACTGGGCTTTTTAGCTCCTCCGCATTTCTTTTCTCCACGGCAGGCTATTCAAGCGAAGCTGGGGCTATCTTTGGGATGAGAGTAGGAGCTAGAGTGGACTTACCTAGAGATTTCACCTTCATTTAAATTCTATTTATATTTCCATTCATTTGGTTATCTTGGATCTTATGTAACGATTAAGTCGTGTTGACTTGTTTTCCTTGATATTATTTAAGACTTCCGCTTGCGTTTATTTATGTATGTTCTGATATGCCACCATAATGCGATACTTCTACCCTTGTCGGGTTGGGGTGTTACAATTATGGTATCAGAGCCCTAGGTTCGACCTATAGAGCTTAGGCTATGACCTATGAGGATTTGGGTAGACATTAGGTTTCCTTCTGCGTATTTTCCTTTCGTACTTCATCTTTATTTGACCTTGCTAATAATTTGATAATGGTTCAGATGATTCTGTTTCTCTGATTTTCGTTCCGTTGATAACGATTGATTTTGGCTAACCCTAGGATGTAGAAGGACTGTTAGGTGGTTGATAGATTGCTTATTCACGACTTGAGATAAAGTATGACCATCATGAAGGTATACTCATATGATGCTAGTACTATGATGCGTAGCTAACGTGATAATACTTACATCATATAACATACCCTCATTGTGATCATAAGATATTTCGAGGAGTGCCTTAGAAGCTTTAGAATTTCTGACATCTATTAGAGATTATCTGTGATTAGTGAGACTTCAGGTTCATTCTACCTATGCGTTTAATCTGCCTTCAACGTTATACGACTTGATACGGTTGGATACTCGACATACGTTTGTTGACTTCTGTGCTTCTGATAAGAATCTTAGGTTCCGTTGTAGAGCTTTCTACCATTTGATTTTGTCAACCAATCTATTTTTTGTCCGTATGTATTCCATGTGGAAGTACACCTATTTCCTGCTACACGTACGTTTCACATCCGTTGAATCTGTTTCACTATGATCTGCTATGAGTAAGATATGAGATTTTGGATTTTGAGGAACAAGATATGTTTGTTTATGACGATACCTTGGAAAGGATATATTGAAGACGAGACTATCTGAGAATCTGAAGAGTTAAGCGTATTTATCACCCTCATGTTTTCTGCGATTCGATACGTTCTCACCGGATTCGTCCATATCAATTTCGAGGATGAAATTTCCTTTTTAGAGGGGAAGAGTTGTAAAACCCTAAAAATCCTACAATCTGAAATGACCATTTTTCCCCTCTGATTTTTGAATTTTAAGAACATCCAAAATCATATAAATGAAATGTTCTAACCTAAGTTAATATTTACCTAAGTTACCTAATTACCTAAACTAAATAAAAACTTTACAATATAAATTAAGTTGCAAAATAAAAGTTTCCTAATCTATGTTATATATAAAAAAAAACGACACATTATGTGTCTTGAATACAAAATTTCGGCCAAAATAAGGTAAAGAGATGAGAACAAGATATTTGGAAAGTTTACACATGATTATCTTTGATTGACTTCCCTAAAATGATCCATAAATCATACCCTAAATAAAATACACGTTTTCCTCCCATATTCCTCCATAATACACGGAATTTTTCACACAAATCACACACATATCTCTCCTAAACTCTCTCCCATATACGGCTAGAACAAGAAGGAAAAGGAGGCAAGAAGAACTTGGTTGTGATTCGATTTTATGCTTGGTTTTTGGTTTGATTCTTGGTCATTATAATCTTCCTCATTCGGTATGTTTTCTTGTAGTTCCGAATTATTCTTTTGATCCACACATACACGTCACATATACATAATAATAATGAGTTTTGATCAAAAGATAATGGAAGAATTAACACATGATATCATAATGAATAACCATGAAATAGTTATGAATCGTACGAATGTCATTGTTATTGATCTTGTTGGATTCATATGAGAATTAGTTTGATGTGTTTTTTATGTTTATTTTCTGAATATATGATATGCATGATCATATAATTAGATGGATTAAAAAGAATTGAATGAATTAGGGTTTTAATGAATTGATTGATTTGGACTGCTTTGATAGTCGAATATGTATGCATCACCAAACGAATTCTATAAATGTTTAATTCGGTATTTTTGTTTGTAAACTCAGTTTAGGGTCTTAGTTAAGTGTCCCAATTGGTTAGGATGGATTTGAGTTTGAGTTGGTCCTATTTTTGAATTTATGAGACGATATGTCAAAACTGTGTTTGCAGAATTTGATTTCAGTCGTGGTTTATGATTTTTCATGTTCAAACCATAAGGAGTTAGGATATTTTCTTTTACAGAGTAAATATTTGGGTTATGTGTGACTCTCTAGAATTTTTTTGGATTTTCCTAAAGTGTTTAAATGAGTTAGTTTAAGGCAAACTTTTTATGTATATCTGGAGATCCGAATCTGAACATGTTAGCATAAATGATTTTTGACAGGGAGTTCAAATTGAAAATAAAATCTGGGAAAATTCAAGTAGACTCCTAAGACATTATAGCTTCTGTGAGAATTTTGGTGAATTTTTATATTGATATGTGTTGTGGTATTAAAATTCATAAAGTGAAGGCTAAAACATAGTAAAACCAGAATTTTGTTAAAAGTTAAGATTTTTTGTGATTTTAATACCATTTAATATATTTGAACCCTAAAATGCACTTGAAAATTTATTATGATATAATTGGTCATATTTTAACCTAATTCCAATAACAAAACCCTAATCACATTAATGAATGGTGTTAAGTAATTAAGAATCCGTTACGATATTAAATGGGCTAATAAGCATAAAACGATCCCAAATTCTTGTAGATTGGTTGAAGAAGAAGTGAACCATCTTTCTTGGGTTATTTCCTTTTGATCTCATCCCATTTGCTAAGGTACGGATATTCTGACCTTATTCTTAAGGTTTCCTTTGATATTGACAACCTAGAGATTTGTGAACCTTTAATATGAACCTTCACTTCGAAATTTGGACATGAACTTTCATTATGAACCTTTGCTATTGAACCTTAGATTTGAACCTATGAATCCTTGGTGTAACTATGATGGCTCTTATTATGTATTTTGTATCTATATCACTAGTCATGGGGGTTCCATGTCTGTATCATTGATGCACCAATGGTTTGACTCCAGGGTGGTCGAGTGATGTTCCATCCCGTCTCTTTTTATTATATATTTTGGCCACTATGATTATGATTTCTACAGGGGCGTATGGATGCATCCTAGATTTGATTTGTATCTGTATCTGTATCTGATATGTTTGGTGACTGGTGTTGTGTGCAATACACGCCTTTCATATTTTTGGGAGCTGATCACTCCACTGGTTATGAAGATTGAAGATCATGTTATGATATGAGCCAAGGTTATTTTGATTCTGTTTATGCGCATCGCATAGATTCCTCACATTTAGCCTATACACATGTTCCACTTGCTACAAATTATGCCTAATTATGCTTTTCCATTATTACTCCAATTGAACTCCACTTTTATATTTATGTTCTGTATTGCTATATCTGTTCACTAGGCTTTTTAGCTCCTCCGCATTTCTTTTCTCCACGGCAGGTTATTCAAGCGAAGCTGGGGCTATATTTGGGCTGAGAGTAGGAGCTAGAGTGGACTTACCTAGAGATTTTACCTTCGTTTATATTCTATTAATATTTCCTTTCATTTGGTTATCTTGGATCTTATGTAACGATCAAGTCGTGTTGACTTGTTTTCCTTGATACCATAATGTGATACTTCTACCCTTGTCGGGTTGGGGTGTTACATCGATCGTTTCGGACTCCCGTGAGTCCAAACAGATAAACTCCGATTCCATTCTGATGTATTTATATCAATTAATTAATCCAATTAATTAATCATATCAAATACATAATAACATAATTAATTTCTCCAAGAAATAATTATATTCATGAATTACATTAATCACCCAGTAATTTATTTAATTCATTAGGCCGTAAATTAATTTATCTAATAAAACAATTTAGACATCCAATGTCCCAATTAATTAGATATCCAATATCTTATATTCATAATGAGAGAATAAGCTTGATTCATTCTATCGTCAATCCTATTACGCGACTCGGTAGGTTCGTCTCAGTCAGCAATGGGAGGAACCAAAGAGTAGTAGCACCACCTAGCCAGCCTGACGGCCTACACTGTACCCAAACTGAGAACGAATGATAGGATCATTTAAGAACCATTCTGTTGTGAATACCAGTATACGTATAAACTCTTCTTTCAAATGTCCCAATCAAGTTATAGGGTCATGGTCAGTCAAACCCTATCTGTACTTGACACTATGCATGAGTTAATGCAAATCGAGATCATCGAGCTCTCATATATCCAATACAACTAGCTCCAATGCTTTGGACAAAGACTTATGATCTCATTTGCCAATAACCGCATAGGACATATAACCCGTTCACTAACAGGAGAAAGAATTCTATCTTGGTATTCAGTAGGACCTGTTACTTGCCCGTCAAGATGCACATCAAGGTTGACCCCCGTCTTCCGGTTTACATGGTCGAACTACTCTAATGAAAATCTTGACGTCACAAGCACATCCCTACTAAATCCTCAAGTCGGAGGTTCACGAATACCTATCACGACCTTTCGATTCCATCATTGACTGTCCTGGAGTGAAATCCGTGTGACGAATCAAGGGTGAGTCGGTTCGAGTATACTAATCCAATTAGCATACCTGCAACGTGTGCTCCCACTAACCATTAATGTTCGACAGGCACTATCCATGTCAAAGAACACGTCATACAAGTCTTCACATAAACTTAACGCCCATTCAAGTTTCATCGACTTGCGAACGATTAAGTATTTGGGCTATAAACCTTTCCAGTGCCAACCCCTTTATCCAATAAGGAGTGGAACATTTTGCTCTCAAATACACGGACTAGTTTTTATATGTATATTTATGAGTTAGGAATGCCAGTAACTTCCGGTAAATAAAGAAACATCTATTGCCTTATATTAATGATTTACATAATAATAAGTACAATGCCCTCACTCAACATCATCTGAGTGGCATTCGAGGGCATACTCCTAACATGGGCAAGGAGCAGTCTCTACTGAATACCAAGATAGAGTTCTTTCTACTATATGTGAGCAGGTAGATAACATATGTGGTTCATGGCAAATGAGACTATAAGTCTTTGGCCAAAGCATTTAGAGCTAGTTGTATTTGGTACACGAGAGCTCGATGATCTCAATTTGCATTAACAGAAAGCATAGAGTCAAATTACAGTAGGGTTTGACTTTACCGTGACCCTAATACTTGACCGGGACATATGATTGAAGGGTTTATACGTATACGGCATTCACGAAATAATGGTTTTGGAATGATCCGACCATTCGTTCTTAGCTGGGTTGCGGTACGGAGCACTAGACTGGCTAAGTGTTACCCGTACTCCTTGGTTCCTCCCATTGCCGACTAAGACGGACCTACGGAGTCGTGCACAAAGATATTTGATGGATAAATATGTATTTAATATCTCTTCCTTAATATTGGATATTAGATATCTAATTTGATTTATTTGATAAATCATGCGGTCTAGTGAATTGAAATTAATTACTGGGTGATTAATTTAATTCATAAATAATTATTTCTTGGAAATGAATTATTATAATTTTGTATTTGATAAAATTAATTAATTGGATTAATTAATTAAGTATAAATACATTTGGGATAAAACGAAGTGTATTTAACGGACTAGACACGCGAATGTCCGGTACATAAACCGAGTGGCTCGGTTTATTTTTCTCACCAACCACCAATGCCCCCCCCCCCTCTCTTTCCTCTTAGCTTCCTTGAAGCATCTTGATCATGTGGAGGTGTTTTAATAATGAGATGGAGACAAAATGGATGAGTAGGTATATCTCATCATTTTATTCTCACCTTTGCATTATTAATAATGAAGTCTTTCATTTGGAATGAAGACTAAGTAAAACACACACTTAAACATATAGATCAGCCATGAGGTATGGTTGGGAGGGAAAAATTATTTCTTTTTCTTGTTCATCTTAGAGAGAAAGGAAAAAATAAGAGAAGAGAAGAAAAATATTGTGTCGATTCCTAGCAGTGTTCTTTGAGAACAAATTGACATACTATTTTTCTGATCAATATCCAACGCAGGAGAAGTAGAGACATTCGGCATTTTCAGTGTTGGATCTTTCAACAAAATACAATGAATTGGATTCGTATTCATATCGATAACCGGGAAAAGGTTTGCTCGGGTTTTTCCTTCGAAGATTATATTATCAAAGGACTATGAGGGTAAGTATTCTTTGATTATCATCCTCGTTATTTTTATTCGTTTATACGATGCTTGATCGATCCATTTTGGGGTTTGGTTTTTATCCGATTGGACCGATTTATTTTTTGCTGCGTATCTCGATTTTGATCACCGAATCCCAACAGTCACCCGGTAGTCCAATAGCTTCTGACCTGCGATGTTAGCGTGCGCTACCACATTCTTAGCGTGCGCTAACTGTTACCATGCAAAAATTCCAAACTCACTGCCCATCTCGCTTGTGTGCGCTACATCGGACACTAGCGCACATTACGCAATACCTATAGCGTGGACTAGCTCACGCCTAGCGTGCTTTAACTGTTAGTCCAGAGAACAGAATCACCCTACTGCCCCTGCCAACTCAGTCCATTAGCATGCGCTACTGGCGAAGCTAGCGCGCGCTACTCAAAACGAATAGCGTGCGCTAACTGTTAGTCCAGAGGGCAGAACTCGGCTACTGCCACTGCCCAACTCAGACCATTAGCATGCACTACTGGCGAAGCCAGCGCGCGCTACTCAGAATGAATAGCGTGCATTAGCTCACGCCCAGCGTACGCTATCCGCTTCAATCAATAACACCGTTGCAAAGCCCGATCAATATAAATATGTTCCGAAGGATACGAAGCTTTAGAATCAACAACATCTCAATAGGAGCTTACAAGAGTGACAAAATCGAAAGAACGCCAAAGCTAAAATTCATGAAATATACAGGTATTACATTCTCCCCCTCTAAAAAGAAGTTTCATCCCGAAACTTAAAAAATAAAAAGTTCGGGGTATTCCGATCGCATCTTCTTTTCTGTCTCCCAAGTCGCCTACTCGGCTCCATGTCTCGACCATTGCACTTTAGCCAACGGAATGGTTTTGTGCCGAAACTGCTTCTCTCGACATTCGAGGATCTTTTCCGGTCTCTCTGGAAAGGTAACATCCTCGGCTACATCAATCTTGCTATAATCGATAATATGGCTTAGATCCGGCATGTACTTTCTCAGCTGAGAAACATGAAAAATGTTATGGACATGACTCAAAGCTGGAGGCAACGCCAAGCGATATGCTAAATCTCCAAACCTATCTAAAATTTCAAATGGTCCGATATACCTCGGACAAAGTTTCCCTTTTCCCGAAACGGAAAACTCCTTTGGTCGGTGATACCTTGAGTAGAACATGTTCTCCAACTTCGAATTCCAATGGTCGACGATGATTATCAGCATAAGATTTCTGACAGCTCTGGGCAGTTGTAACACCCCCAAAATCAACCGGGAATATTACAGTACCGTGGGCCCCACGCCGAAACCCACAAGGCTAACAATCATTTTCGCAAACGTTCAAACACACCAAAGAGGCAAAGACGGTAATATTTTAAATACCCAAATATTTTACAAAACATAGTTTCCAAATACCGTCATAAAATATCATTTAAAAGTACAAGGCAAGTTACCCAAAAGAGGTATTTTGAAAGTGTACACGAGCTAGTAAAATAACGAAAGCCATTTAAAGATACACATGCAGCGGATATAAACACAGTAAGAAATACATTTGCAGCGGAATCATCAGGAAAGAATACTCGAGTCCCATACACACGCCATAGCCAGTATCACCGGAAAGCTCATCCCTCCATGACCGCTACTAGCTCGATCTCTAAGTACCTAAAAGATAAAGCCCACAACGGGGTCAGCCATAATACTCAATAATGATAGCGATCACATCGACATAAATAATTACATATCAATGTAATTACAAGTAAGAATACTTCCAATGTAATCTTACCGTAGTAGCCTTACCAATGGTGATAATTCATTTCAAATCAACCCTTACCTCAATCCACACTACGCATTCTCAAGCGATGAATGAATTCAAAATAACCATCTGTACTGTATTTAAACAATGCCGAGATTCTCAAAAAAACATAAATATATCTCAAATACGGAGTAATCTGTCCATGACCAATCATGTTCGCTGGATCGCACAATCGAATCCCAATTTTCATAAAACCGATAACACACGATGCATCTGTAGATAAACTGCCCCGAAACAATGACAAGCCCTGTATACCGATACAAGGTATGAATGCTCACACAATCAATAATGATAAACAACCAATACATCAACACGATAATATCAATGACATGATAACTCCACACGAGATCAACAAAGGACCAACCACGAACGAGAATACCATTGATGTGGTAAACTCCAACGAGAGCAATAAAGGATCAACTACCGAGAATACCAACGATACGGTAAATTCCAAAACGATCAATAAAGGATCAACAATCGAGAATACCAACGATACGGTAAACTCCAACAAGATCAATAAAGGATCAACAATCGAGAATACCAACGATACGGTAAACTCCAACAAGATCAATAAAGGATCAACAATCGAGAATACCAATGATACGGTAAACTCCAACAAGATCAATAAATGATCAACAACAACCGAGGATACCAACGGTAAGGAAAACTCCAATGGAATCAATAAGGATCAATAACGAACGAGATTACCCCCGATAGGGTGAACTCCAAACGAGGTCAATAAAGGATCAATAATAAATGAGTTGACCAACGATATGGTAACTCCAACGAGATCAGTAGAGGATCAACAGGAACAGACATACCAGAGATTAAAATCGTCAATCATATACAAATCACATATACATGATCTCGAAGACAAACCCGACTATCGAACAGATCCGACCATACATGCACTATGAACGACCAATCAATACGACTCAAGATGGACCTCACGATACGCCTGATCCGGAAATGTATCCATGCACAAGCCAACCATGGGTATTGATCAGATACACGTCTGGCCTTGTGCCTAATCAGTCTCACAAAGTACGTCACGTATGCACGGTTCAATGTGAGGTCGAAACCAACACATGCTACACGTGCCCGCCCTGAAAATCCTACACAAGACCGATCAGAACGTATCTGAATCCAGATATGCCATGATACAACATGACAACAAAACTCGAAGAAATGCATTTCCATCAAGGATCAGAAGACTTTCCAAGTGAGCAACGATAACTCGATCATGAAAGACCGACACGACCACAATGTCATATCCCCGTCAGACAAGGGTTCACAGAATGCTCAACAATGCATACAATATTAGCACATAAACTCCCAAGGACGCAGCCAAGGGTCATGGAAGCATCTACTCAGGAATACTCCGGACGTGGGTACCATTCAGGTATTATCCCGCAACACAGTTTATGCAATCACAAAATACCCTAAGGCCGCAACCAACGGTCACGGAAGCATCTCACAGGAATACTCCGGAACGTAGGTGCAATTTAGGTCTTATCCCCTAACATATCGGCCCAACAGATCACAGTTTAAAGAAAGAGTACATCACAAAATGCACCAAACAACGATGCACACCAATCACATGAATCATCAACACACACATGCAATAATGCAACATGATGATTATCATAATTTAGCAATATTAGATTACCTCAGGCCGGAAACAATAACCTTTCCATGACCAACACCCCTGAACAAATACACAGTTATCTGAATGGCCCAAAATGAAGTACAGTCCCTCACTGATACCAAACCACCATCTCGAGTTCAATGTCGGCATTATAAACTGTCCTCGATATCCATCATCTCATACAATAGACCAAGATAATTCACGTCTCCATTTCTACTAGACATTTTTAAGATCATATACATTACGATTTATCTCAGTCCAAGCATAATATATATACCACCATCCCGATAATTCATATTCACGATATCATTGCTATATGAATCATATATGAAATGAAATCAAAACCATTTATTAAACATTATGAACTGAGCGAGCATAACTTGCCTCGATACCGATACGACGAATCCGTTACCAATCCCATCGTCTTCATCTACAAGCTCCTCAGCCCCGACCAAGGCGATCCATTTATTCTCCAATCTCAACTGCAGCACAATAGTTAATCATCAACGATCACTTAACGCAACCTAATGCAATAATCAATTAACGATACGTTCGATAACAATCAACAACCGATATAATCAACCAATCAACCCAACGGTTCAACGATATCTCAATCATACGGAACCAAACCATTTAAATAATACGAATACAAGCCGAAATTCGATAATCAATCAATTCTAACAAGTGCCTCAACATTATCAATTCCGACTTAAATCTTACTTACGGATTAACACAGCTCATCCTTGTAAATTCATAGAAATACAATTACCGGTTATCATCACGAATAATCATATACCAAATTTAACCGTAATCCTTCCAATTTCCATAAAATCACGACATTTATCACTTCGGCCGATAATCAAGCTTTGGTACATGGGATTACGGGTTTTGAGTACACTAAACTTCCGATTCAATATCTTGGTGTTTCTCTTTGGAAAGGCAAACCGACCTTTGCTATGTTCAATGATATTATCCTTAAAATCCAAAGCAAAATTTGCACTTGGAACCATCACCTCCTTTATTTAGGAGGAAGAATTGAGCTTATCAAGTCGGTTTTAAATTCAATTTCCTTCTATTGTTTTCAAGTGATTAGGCCTCCCGGAAATGTTATTACTTTTATTGAGAGGCTTTTAAATAAATTTTTATGGGGTTCTAATGAGCAAAAAAGAAAATTCATTAGGCATCATGGAAAAGATTATGCTACCCTACTAATGAAGGGGGTATTGGGTGTCGGGATCTTAATGATATCATTCAAGCGACCGAGATTAAAATGTGGTGGAGCTTTCGCACCAATAATAATAATTGGTCTCATTTTCTTAAATCTAAATATTGTAAGAGACTCCATCCCATGATTATGAAAGTCAATCCTTATGATTCATCCAATTGAAAAAGACTTTATAATATTCGGGCACAAGCGGATATGAATATTTGGTGGAATAGTGGGGATGGTAACGTTTCCTTTTGGCATGACGTTTGGTGTGATTTTAGTCCACTTTCTAATATTTACCCAACCAAATCCAAAGCTTGCATCAATCAATATTGGGACGAGATGGATTGGGATAAACCTAAACTTTTATCGATTTTGCCTCAACAATATTGTGATTATATTTGTGCTTTACCTACTCATTCTACTAATACCAAGCCTTGTTGGAAATTATCTTCCCATGGCAATTTTTCTTTCAAAAGCGCTTGGGATAGTATCCGCCAAAAAAAGATTGAGCACAACTTTCTCAAACATTGGTGGAACCCGATGATCACTCCTACGATCTCGGTCTTTATGGTTCGGGTTTTTCACAAATGGATTCCCACGTCGGATTGTCTTATCAAAAGAGGGATGATTGTTGATATCCCATGTTTTTGTTGTAATGATCTTGAAACTATGCCTCACTTATTTATTAATGGTCCCATTGCTTCTAAGTTGGGGAAAGTTTTCTTCAATTTAGTCTGCTTTTCCGGGCCTCTCTCCGGTGATTCTTTATTCATCATGGCCTCTTGGTTCTCCAAAGCCAAAGGTAAGGTCCATATCTTTCATATCATTCCTATTCTCATTTTTTGGTTTTTGTGGTGTTGTAGGAATGATAAAAGGATGAAGGGCATCCCTTTTACGGCTGAACGTGTGTGCTCCCGCATTTGGAATTATCTCCGAGCTCATAAAATCACCGGCAAATCTCGCCTCACTTTTTGGAAAGGAGCGGATGTTTTTGCGGATCTCCTTGGGGTGGAGGCCGCCCCTAAGAGATGTTTTAAAATGGTGGTCGTAAGATGGGCTCGACCAATTGCCGGATGGGTCAAATTAAACACTGATGGGGCGGCCAAAGGGAATTCGGGCCGTGCGGGGCGGGTGGTATCGTCCGGAATCATTTGGGGAACCCCATTCTTTATTTTTCCGAACATATTGGGGTTCAAACTAACACTTTTGCGGAACTCCATGCGATTTGGCATGGCATTGGTCTTTGCTTGGAGAAGAATTTTAATTTTATTTGGGTTGAAGTTGACTCGGTCGTTGCCATGAGATTAATTCAAAGGAGGTCAACATGTCATTGGAACCTTCAAAGTATGGTCACGAAAATTATTAATCTCTCATCTAAAGCTACTATTCGGTTTTCTCACATTTATAGATAAGGAAACGGGATTGCCGATTTTCTCGCGAATCAAGGGTGTAACCGTCGAGAGTATTTTTGCTCGAATGGCCATGATCTCAAGGGCAAAATCCTTGGGCTGATTCGTTTAGACAAAATTAGTTTTCCGTATTTAAGATGTGAAAAAGTCTATATGCCTTAGGTTACCACTTTTGGGCCAATCATTGGTCGGTTTTTATTCTCTCGTCCTCCCTCATATTTCTCGGGCGTGTAGAGGAACTCGTCCACCCTCATTTCTCTAGTCTGTCTAATATATAGCTTTTTAAAAAAAATATTTGTAGCCAACAAAACGACGTAATCCGATGTGCTCTAACATCTAAACCATCATCTAATTCATAATCTATGGTATATATCATCATATTCTTTAACATACACTTCACATAACACTAAGGATCACAACAACAATACCGTAACCATCATCATATAAAGAAGAACATCAATAACAACATCAAAATCCAAATCGATGGAAGAGTTTTTCAGCATACCTCTTGAAGAAGAATCACAAAGATCAAACACTTCCAAAAACATCAAGAACTCCAAGCTTCAAGCTTCTAATCAACTCATCAAGGTCTTAATCGATGTATAAGGGTCGGAAATAGGATTAGGAGTGAAGGGGAATGAAGTTTGGGAGGAAAAGATATGTTTCCTCTCGTGAGGAAATTAAAGACTGTCCTTTGTTATATAATCCGCCCAAAACATTACGTACGTAAGACCCCCTAACGTACGCTACGTGTCCTATATAGCATACGTTATCAGCATGTAGAACTCACTGCCTCATTTCGTTCGATGTGTTACGTACGTAAGGCCCATGCCATAGCGTACATAACCCTGAGTTGACTTGCTACAGTACTATAGCAATTTAACGTACGTAATCGACGGTCCCTAACGTACGTAATATTCGACATTGACTCGCCTGTCCACATCCGCACCGGAAGTTGCCGACACTGGGCCCACCTACTGACCACAGCTCGGACCAATCCGATTCCCTTCTTAACGTACGTTATGTACCCAACCTAATGTAAGCTAAACTCCCTTCGTTACGTACGTAAGGTACTCTTCTTAGCGTACGCTACGCTTGTACCATTACGTATGTAAGCTCCTATGCTTAACGTACGTAGTGACTTTCATACTTAACCATTTTTGCTCATGTCCGCCGTCTCAATATACCGGACACGTACACGCGACATACTGAATACATACACTCATCCCGATAACATTCTCATACGATAAGCCTGATGCATGATACTCTCAAATGCAATCGTCATCCAAGCACGACAATTATACAAATACTCATACAATATATCCGACATTGAAAGACATATCAAGCATGTAATATCCTAGAATTAAAATAACCTCGATAGATATATTGGTAAAGCTGTCACAGTTCCCAAAATTATTCATCTATATTGTATCGGTCCCACTCTGTACAGTACAACTCAGTTAAAACAACGCGAAAAATTCATAGCGAAATTCTAGGATATTACAGCAGTCAACAGCCATCTTGGATAATAGAAATATTTTCCTTAGTCCATCAACATATCCGGTTCCATTCCAACTAGCTCCGTAGCCTCTGTTGGGATTCCGAAAATAAAACGAAATATGCAGCGGAAATAAATACGAATCCCAAACAGGATCGATCAAGTAACGTATATACGAAAAAAAAAAATACAAAGATAAAGATTCATACCCTTGAAGCCTTTGAAATAAATCTTCGTAAAATGTAGACGATGATCACGATCCCGTCCCGAACACGAAATCCCTTCGTTCCAAGTACCGAAAATTCGAAGCCTCTACTTCACACGCGTCGGAAGTTGCCCGGAAAATTTGACGTAACTTCGTTCTCCAAGAACACGGCTAGGAAGTTACCGTAGGAATTTTCTCTCTATTTTTTCTTGAATTTCTTTCACCTCCAAGATGAAAATTGAAAAAAAAAAAAATTATCTCCCTTCCTCACAAAGAAAGCTCTCGGCTGGAATCCTTAGAGCAGCAGGTCAGCTTTTATTTGTGTGTGTGTGTGTTGTCACAAGTCCACAGTTGAGTTGATGTGTTGATGATTATATATATATATACAAAAACAACTCACATGTATATATAATAAAATCATCAAGCATCTTAACACATGAAGACTTAATCAAGACAACCACAACACACATGCAAGTAATAATACCATGTGAGATAGGGAAGGGGCGGCCCATTTAGGAAGTTTCCTAGAAACGATCCGAGCCACTCGGCTCGTGTATCGGACGTTCATCAAACGACCCCGTTAAATACACTCCGTTTAATTATCAATGTATTTATATTAATTAATTAATCTAATTAATTAATTATATCAAATACAAATATATTTCTATAAGAAATATAATTTATGAATTAAATTAATTACCCGGTAACTTAATTTTAATTCATAAGACCGCTATTTGATTTATCCAATAAATCATAATTAGATATCCAATATCTAATATTAATAGAGAGATAATAAATTCACATTTATCCATCAATGCTCCTAATGCGCGACTCGGTAGGTCCGTCTCAGCCGGCATTGGGAGGAACCAATGAGTGCGGGCAGCACTTAGCCAGCCTAGCGGGCCGCACTGTAAACCCCGACTGAGAACGAATGAAGGGATCATTCTAGAACCATTATGTCGTGAATACTATATACGTATAGACCCTTCATCAGATGTCCCGGTCAAGTCTTCGGGTCACGGTAAAGTCAAACCCTACTTTTGACTAAACTCTATACATGTGTTAATGCAAATCAAGACCAACTGATCAATAGTGTATCTAATACTACTATATCAGAATGCTTTGGCCAAAGACTTATGATCTTATTTGCCATTAACCGTATAGGACATTCGCCTGCTCACTAACAGGAGATAGAATCCTTTCTTGGCGTACAGTAAAGACTGCTACCTTCCCGTATAGTCCGCACTTCGAGGTCGACTCCGAAATTAAGCAAATGAGTCTAACTACTCTAATGACAAACTAAACGTCACAGGCACATCTTCTACTGAACCCTCAAGTCAAAGGTCCACGTATACTATCATAACCTTTCGATTCGTCATCGACTCTCCGAGAGTGAATACCGTGTGACTGAATCGAGTATGAGTCGAGTTCGAGTATACTGGTCCCACCAATATACTTATAACTATGCTATCAAGACATGCACATGTCCTAGCATTAGTTATACAAATCTTATTAAAAACTTAATGCCCATTTAAGTTTATTGACTTGAGAACGATTTACGTAAATAAACTTTAAACACTTCCAGTGCATTTTCTCTTATCCCATAACGAGAATGGAATGTTCAGTTTATTTACATGGACTTCACTTCAATGTTTACCAAGTCAAGAATGCAATTGAAATACAATAAACAGTGAATGAATCGAATTGCCTTTTTTATTATTTATTCCATAATTACAAGTACAATGCCCCTACTCTTTCATCCCCTGAGTGGCATTCGAGGGCATATTCCTAACAATCTCCCACTTGCACTCAATGCCACACATCATGATATCCAATACCCATGTTCTTCAGATGTCTTTCCAAGACGGCTGAGATAATGGCTTAGTCGGTGGGTCGAGACATTGTCTTACGAGTCTACTCTTTCCAATGAAACATATCCTTTTTCCACCATCTCTCGAACGATGTGGTACTTTCTCTCTATATGCTTGGTGTTGTGGTGAGCCCTCGGCTCCTTGGCTTGGGCGACAGCTCCATCATTATCACAAAATAGTGATATAGGCAACTCCGCGTTAGGCACCACTTGAAGTTCTTGTATAAACTTCGCATCCAAAATGCTTCTTTGCTAGCCTGCGAGCGGCTTGATACTACTGCTTGGCGGGTGGAATCTGTGATAGCGGTTTGCTTGGAGCTTCTCCAAGAATCTGCTCCTCCATTGAGAGTAAACAAATACCCGGATGTCGACTTAGAGTCGTCATTGTCTCCTTGAAAATCGGAATCGGTGAATCCAATCACCTTGATTCTCCACCACCATAAGTAAGAACTAAATCTCTAGTTCTTCTTAAGTACTTAAGAATGTTCTTTACGGCGAGTCAATGTTCCCTTCCGGGTTTGCTTGAAATCGACTTACCATACTCACAGCGTAGGCTAAGTGCGGTCTCGTACACAACATAGCGTACATGAGGCTACCCACTGCCGAGGCATAGGGTACCTTACTCATCTCTCTCTTGTCTTCCTCACTTTGAGGACACATTTTCGTGGTGAGATGAATTCCATGTCGCATGGGAAGGAACCCTCTTTTAGATTCATCCATCTTGAATCTTCTCAGGATTTTATCGATATAAAGGGCTTGGGAAAGTCCTATCATTCTTCGGTCTATCTCTGTAAAGACGGATCCTAGAATATAGGAAGCTTCTCCCAAGTCTTTCATGGAGAAACGTTTTAGAAAGCCAAGCTTTCACGGTCTTGAGCATTGCTATGTTATTTCCTATAAGAACAATATCATCTACATATAGTACTAAGAACACAATGTTGCTCCCACGACCTTTTGTAAACACACGGTTCCTCCTCATTTAAATGCAGTCAAAGTCCTTATTTGCCGTCAAATCGAAGGTTCCAACTCAGAAGCTTGCTTGGACCATAAATGGCTCGTTGCAGCTTACACACTTTATGAATATTATCTTTGGACACAAAACCCTTAGGCTGTTCCATATAGATTTCCTCCACGAGGTATCCATTTAGAAAAGCCGTTTTGACGTCCATTTGCCATATTTCATAATCATAATAGGCAGCAATGGCAAGCATCATGCGAATCGACTTTATCATAGCTACGGGCGAGAAGGTATCATGATAATCGATTCCTTCCCTTTGGGTATAACCTTTTGCCACAAGCCTGGCCTTATAGGCATCAACCTTGCCATCCCCATCAGTCTTTCTCTTATAGATCCATTTATTTCCAATAGTCCTCATGCCAGTTGGAAGATCTACTAGAGTCCAGACCTGATTGGTATGCATCGAGTCTATCTCAGCTTGGTCATATTTATCGGAGTCTACATCCACTATCGCTTGGTCATAGGTGACAGGGTCGTTTTCACTGCTATCAGGTGTGTCGTGGAGACCCAATTCCTCGACATGTGTATAGCCATACCTCTCAGGTAAGTGAGATACCCTATCAGACCTTCGAAGTGGAGGTTGTGTTACAATAGGTTCGGTTCTTGATCCCTGATCAGATGTCTCCTTAAGAGTTTCATTATGCTCTTCCAAAGAGATATTTCTACCCGAGCCACCTTCCTGAATGAATTCATCCTCAAGGAAGTGCGCTTGTAATGCCACAACGACCCTGTGGTCTTCTGGCATGTAGAATAGATAACCCATCGAGTCCTCTGGGTATCCTATGAAACGTCCTTTTATGGACCTCGCTTCGGTTGTCCACCTTAACCTTTTGACATAAATTTGGACATCCCCAAATCCTTATGTGATTAAGGCTTGGTTTCTTACCCTTCCACATCTCATGCGGAGTGATAGGAACAGATTTGGAAGGACATCTATTTAGGATATAGGCAGTGGTTAGTAAGGCATATCTCCACAGGTAAATAGGTAAATCAGTGTAATTTAACATGGAGCGAACCATGTCCAACAAAGTCCGATTTCTCCTTTCTGAAACACCATTTAACTGTGGGGTTCCTGGAGGCGTGAATTGTGAAACTATTCCATGTTCCTTAAGGAACTCATCAAACTCAGTGCTCATATATTCGCCACCTCGGTCTGACCGAAGTGCTTTGATATGACATCCAGTTTGTTTTTCAACTAGGGCCTTAAATTCTTTGAATTTAGCAAAGGCTTCAGATTTATGTTTCATTAAGTACACAATCCCATACCTAGTATGATCATCTGTGAACGTTATGAAATATTGATATCCGTCTCGGGCTACTTCTAAAGCACCACAAACATCGGTATGCACCAATCCAAGTTTATCGGTAGCCCTTTAAAAAGTCCCTGTGAAGGGGATCTTAGTCATTTTGCCTCTAAGGCAAGATTCACAAGTTGGATAGGGTTCTACACCCAATGGACTTAAAAGTCCATCCTTTTCCATTTTCTGAACCTTGGTCTGACCAACATGACCAAGTCTAAGGTGCCATTTAAGAGCTTGATTAGTATCTTTCCTACCACGTTTCCTAGTTATAGTGTTCACTGCTGTTTTATTTTGCATGTTCAGATGATATAAACCATTCAACAATGTAGCTGTTCCAACCAATTTATTTCGAAAATAAATTTTACAACTTCTATTGCCAATGAAGAAACAAAATCCTTTCCGGTCCAAGACTGGAATGGATACAATGTTTTTATGCCCCTTGGGCAAAACAAGTACTTCATCTAATGTCAAAATAAAACCAGATTCTAAACCCAGAAGGATTGATCCAATATCGGTTGCCTCGACACTTTGTCCGCTTCCAACAGTGATCATTATTTCCCGACTTCAAGTTTTCTACTTCGTTCAGATCCCGATTCATAGTACAAATGTGAGAAGTGGCACGAATCCGAGAATCCATGAAGCGAGAATATACGATAGCGGAACAATTAGTTTCAAAAACAAAAGTTCCGCACGATGTGCCATTAATCTTGGGACAAGTCCTTCGCGATGTGACTCACCGCATTCAAGGCATTTGTCCGTAGGTTTTGGACCGCCTACCTTTTGAACCTTTCGGGCCTTGCCCTTTCCTTTTGCACCCCTTTCTTGGGTTTATCTTGCTCGTAGGTCTTTTCTTCTTGTTCTTGGACCTCTTAGGCCCGGAAGAAATCACAAGAGCGACCTCTCTCGGTTTAGTCTTCATGTTAGGCTGCGCCGTCACGGTTTATTCATTAGCCCGGCTAATGTGCATGTAATTTCATTACAGTTGAAATTCATTACAAACTGCGTGAAAGAGTCAGGTAGAGATTGAAGGATGAGATCAATTTGAAGGGATAAATCCATATTAAAGTTGAGCACCTCGAGCCTCTCAATCATAGAGATCATCTTGAGGACGTGGTCTCCCACTTTCTCCGCTTCTTTCATCCTAGCACTGAACAACTGCTTCGATATCTCATATCTAGCAGTCCTACTGTGCTCTCCATAAAGTTCGGTCAAGTGTGCGAGAATCTGCCTAGCAGAAGTCATTTTCTCGTGCGCTCTCTGCAGCTCATTAGTCATTGAGCCCATCATAAAACCACGGACTAGCACGTCATCCTTGACCCATTTTTCATGGACGTCAATGTCTTCCTGATTACCCCTAGTCCGGATTGGAGTCGGTGGAATGTCCGCCTCCAAGACGTATCCCAAAGACTCCATACTGAGTACAATCATCAGATTCCGCAACTTGATCAACAAAGTTAGGGCGATTAGGAGATTCTTTTCAAGTAGTATTGCAAGTGGGTTTTTAGCCATTTTAGAGAGATTCAATTTCGTTTTCTGCAAAGATTTAGACAAGATTAAATTAGTGACTTGTTTAATTATGACCGAGTATAGAACTTAAGGGCTTGTATAATTCTTGTCTCGGCTCCCACTAATTTTATCAGAATTATACACTCCCATGTTATAATTCGGAAATCATGGTTAGATCGACTTCTTAGTGGTGATCAAGTTCTTTACAAATTTTAACAGACGCAACCTATCAGGTTTCTTGCCAATTAATTTCTGTAAAGTGGTATCTAACACCAACCCGTCTAACGGATGATTTGATAATCTTTTACCCCTAGTCTTCATGCCCTCAACCTATCAGGTTTCTTGGCAATCCTGACTATCTAAGTTGTTGACCATCAACGTCTATCAGTTTGACTATTGAATCTCACCCGGCAACCTATCAGGTTTCTAGGGGCGAAATTTATCACCAACCGAAGGCATCTAATGCACTCAAGAATTTTTCAACCTCTACCAAATGTACTACCCCGATAACTCGGAAGCATAGCAAACCAGCTCGGGTATCAATTTTCTACGAGTTTGATGGAGGGTAGGAAACCTCGTAACCTTTTTCAAACTTAGTCTGTTTGTAGTCGGGAGAATTTCGCGATTATTGTTACACTTTGCACATTAATTCAATTATACGCGCGTTTGTTAGTTTGTCAATCATTCAAAATGAAAACAGAAAACAGTAACCTAGTTACTACCAACATATAGCTCATGGACCTAATTCCTAGGTACTGGGCCAAGCGAATGACCCAATAAAAAAAAATCTTCGATTCTTCGTCTTCTCGGTCGGTTGTCTTCGGTCTTCTTCATACCCAAAATAATAATTACATCATTGAAAAATTGCATCCTATACAAGTTTTTCTAGTAAATATAAATAGGCTCAAAACGGCCTTTACAACCCAATCGAATCGAACAAACCAAAAAACTAAGTCCACGAGCTATATCACCATCACATAAGGATTCCATACAACATGTAATGGCAATGAAATTAAACAAATAATCTTTAATATAAATTAATCTAATTAATTTATAAATTAATCTATTCAATTTCTACTATATTAATCCAATTAATATAAAGTGGCATTAAAATTAAATAATCAATTAATATATTAATCCAATCAATATAAGATTAATATATTCAATTTTAATGGTATTAATCCAATTAATACTAATAATTGTCATTTTAATTCGTTCGAAGTAATCCAGCCAAAATAATATTCTCGTTTAATTTATTTCCCTTAACACAAAAATATTCCAAATATTAATTTAGTCAAATTAAAATCCAATATAAATTTTGGGAAATAATTACAACGAAATATAAACTTAAAACGGAGTCCTTGATAATCCGGTTTTAGGCCCGACCAGCGGCCCGATTCAAAATCGGGCCAAAAACCCGAGGGCCTGGCCGAGCCAAGCTTGGCGGTGGCCGATCATTCTCGGCCGTGGCGAGACATGGCCGATCATGACCGATCATGCTCGGCGATGCAAAGCGACGGCCAGATCTTGCCACCACCGATAGCCGTTTCTTCGTTTCGGCCCGTTTCAAAAGCGTGATGCTACAACGAACAATTTAAAATCTACAATTATTCCAAACATGATTCTAAATCATAATCATCATTCAAAAGCATTCAAAATGCACAAATAATCGTATATACGGAAACATTGACCTCTCTCGATACCCTTTGTTGGGATTAGAAAATAAAACGAAATACGCAATGGAAATAAATACGAATCCCAAACAGGATCGATCAAGTAACGTATATACGAAAAAAAAATACAAAGATAAAGATTCATACCCTTGAAGCCTTTGAAATAAATCTTCGTAAAATGTAGACGATGATCACGATCCGTCCGAACACGAAATCCCTTCGTTCCAAGCACCGAAAATTGAAGCCTCTACTTCACACGCGTCGGAAGTTGCCGGAAAATTCGACGTAACCGTTCTCCAAGAACACGGCTAGGAAGTTCTTGTAGGAATTTTCTCTCTATTTTCTTGAATTTCTTTCACCTCTAAGATGAAAATTGAAAAAAATTCTCTCCCTTCCTCACAAAGAAAGCTCTACTGAATCCTTAGAGCGGAGTCGGCTTTTATTTGTGTGTGTGTGTGTTGTCACAAGTCCACACTTGAGTTGATGTGTTGATGATTATATATATATACAAAAACAACTCACATGTATATATAATAAAATCATCAAGCATCTTAACACATGAAGACTTAATCAAGACAACCACAATACACATGCAAGTAATAATACCATGTGAGGTAGGGAAGGGGCGGCCCATTTAGGAAGTTTCCTAGAAACGATCCGAGCCACTCGGCTCGTGTATCGGACGTTCATCAAACGACTCCATTAAATACACTCCGTTTAATTATCAATGTATTTATATCAATTAATTAATCTAATTAATTAATTATATCAAATACAAATATATTTCTCTAAGAAATATAATTTATGAATTAAATTAATTACCCGGTAACTTAATTTTAATTCATAAGACCGCTATTTGATTTATCCAATAAATCATAATTAGATATCCAATATCTAATATTAATAGAGAGATAATAAATTCACATTTATCCGTCAATGCTCCTAATGCGCGACTCCGTAGGTCCATCTCAGCCGGCATTGGGAGGAACCAATGAGTGCGGGCAGCACTTAGCCAGCCTAGCGGGCCGCACTGTAAACCCCGACTGAGAACGAATGAAGGGATCATTCTAGAACCATTATGTCGTGAATACTATATACGTATAGACCCTTCATCAGATGTCCCGGTCAAGTCTTCGGGTCACGGTAAAGTCAAACCCTACTGTTGACTAAACTCTATACATGTGTTAATACAAATCAAGACCAACTGATCAATAGTGTATCTAATACTACTATATCAGAATGCTTTGGCCAAAGACTTATGATCTTATTTGCCATTAACCGTATAGGACATTCGCTTTGCTCACTAACGGGAGATAGAATCCTTTCTTGGCGTACGGTAAAGGCGCTACTGCCCGTATAGTCCGCACTTCGAGGTCGACTCAGCAATTAAGCAAATGAGTCTAACTACTCTAATGACAAACTAAACGTCACAGGCACATCTTCTACTGAACCCTCAAGTCAAAGGTCCACGTATACTATCACAACCTTTCGATTCGTCATCGACTCTCCGAGAGTGAATACCGTGTGGTGAATCGAGTATGAGTCGAGTTGGAGTATCTTGGTCCCACCAATATACTTATAACTATGCTATCAAGACATGCACATGTCCTAGCATTAGTTATACAAATCTTATTAAAAACTTAATGCCCATTTAAGTTTATTGACTTATGACGATTTACGTAAATAAACTTTAAACACTTCCAGTGCATTTTCTCTTATCCCATAACGAGAATGGAATGTTCAGTTTATTTACATGGACTTCACTTCAATGTTTACCAAGTCAAGAATGCAATTGAAATACAATAAACAGTGAATGAATCAAATTGCCTTTTTTATTATTTATTCCATAATTACAAGTATAATGCCCCTACTCTCTCATCCCCTGAGTGGCATTCGAGGGCATATTCCTAACAGCCTCATCCCAACATAATGACAATCTACACCGCCTACCATAAAGTGCCTCAAATGGTGCCATTTTGATCGACGCATGCCAACTATTATTGTAGGCAAACTCGATCAACAGCAAATGAAGTTCCCAATCATTACTCCAGTCTAGAGCACAAGCCCGCAACATATCCTCTAATGTCTGGATCGTCCACTCAGTCTGACCGTCTGACTGAGAATGAAAAGACGTACTCAAAATCAACTCGGTGCCCAAGGCCTGATGGACCGCTTGCCAGAAGTGTGACACGAAACGACCATCTCGATCAGAAACAATAGTTTTAGAGGCACCATGCAATCTCATAATCTCAGCTATAAAGGTTCGGGCCAGTCTCTCCGGTCTCCAAGTATCCTTAATACCAAGAAAGTGTGCAGACTTGGTTAATCGATCAACGATTACCCAAATCATATTCATTTCGGCTCTTGACCTCGGCATCCCCGTGATAAAATCTATGGAGATATCTTCCCACTTCTACTTGGGAATGGGAAGTGGCTTCAACAATCCCACTGGTCGTTGATACTCGATCTTGACTTGTTGGCACGTCAAACATCACAATACGAATTCTATAACGTCCTTCTTCATATTATTCCACCAAAAGTTTCGCTTCAAGTCCTTGTACATCTTAATCGTTCCAGGGTAGATTGAGTAAGATGTAGCATGGGCTTCTCGAAGTATTCTCTGTATCAACTCCAGATCATTCGGATCATAAAGCCTGCCTTGGAATCTCAAGATACAGTCCTCATGGACCAAAAAACCAGGGGCTTTTCCTTTAATTACATCTTCCTTCAGTTGAGAAATCATCGGGTCACTCCACTATTTCCCTTTGATGTCGTCAACCAAGGACGAAGTAATCTCGAGGGTACACAGCTGTCCTTGCACTCTTTGAAGCCAAACTTCTAGACCTTGCTTGATCAAATCCTAACGAATTTTTGTCTGGAGTATAAGAACCTCGAGCATCTGAAGTGATGCCGGTTTGCGGCTCAAAGCGTCTGCGATGACATTGGCTTTCCCCGGATGGTAAAGAATTTCCAAATCATAATCCTTAATCAATTCCAACCAACGTCGTTGTCTCATATTTAACTCTTTC
The DNA here is from genome assembly GCA_033398695.1 of Orobanche coerulescens. Lineage (NCBI taxonomy): Eukaryota > Viridiplantae > Streptophyta > Magnoliopsida > Lamiales > Orobanchaceae > Orobanche > Orobanche coerulescens. The sequence goes on from CM065809.1 coordinate 95,407,507, forward strand.
TGGCTGAAAATGTATTTCAAACTCTTGTGATTAGTATAAATCCGACACGAATAGCCATACAAATAATGCCGCCAAATCTTAAGTGCGAAAACAACTGCGGCCAATTCCAAATCGTGAGTAGGATAATTCATCTCATACGGATTCAACTGTTGTGATGAAAAGGCTATCGTTTTATCGTGTTGCATAAGTACACACCCCAGTCCCTGTCCTGAAGCGTCACTATAAACTACAAATCCTTCACCACCATGTGGCAAAGCTAAGATCGGTGCTGAAGGCAAACGTCTCTTCAGTTCATCCAAGCTCTGCTGTCTCTCAACAGTCCAAGTGAACCTTTATGTCTTCTGAAGTAATTGCGTAAGTGGCCGAGCGAGTTTCGAGAACCCATCCACAAACCGACAGTAATACACAGCAAGACCCAAAAAGCTACGAACTTCCTCGACATTATTAGGTGGTGCCCAATCTAGCACTGCCTCAATCTTCTGCGGGTCTACACGAACCCCTTCGGCCGAAACCACATGGACGAGGAATATAACTTCCTTCATCCGGAACTCATATTTTGAGAATTTCGCATAAAGGCGCTCGGCTCTCAAAACGTCTAGTATCAAACGCAAGTGTCGGGCATGCTCATCCTCATCTCGAGAATAAATCAAGATATCGTTAATAAAGATGACCACACATTTATCAAGGTACTCAATGAATATCTTGTTCATCAGCTGCATGAATATTGTCGGTGCATTAGTCAGTCCAAAAAGCATGACCACAAACTCATAATGTCCGTATCTCGTCCGAAATGCAGTTTTCGGAACGTCGGACTCTTTCACCCGGAGCTGGTAATACCCTGATCTCAAATTATTTTTTGAGAACACTGCGGCTCCCTGCAACTGATCAAATAAATCATATATATGAGGTAATGGATACTTGTTCTTGATGGTCACTTTGTTTAGCTCATGGTAATCGATGCATAAATGTAGTGAACCATCCTTCTTCCTTACAAAAGAACAGGTGCGCCGCAAGGCGAAGCGCTCGGTCTAATGTACCCTTTCTCCAATAGTTCTCCCAATTTATTTTTCAATTCTTGCATCTCTGAAGGTGCCATCCGATAAGGCACCTTAGAAATCGAGCCGCTTTAGTCTCTAAGTCCACAGAAAATTCTATCTCTTGATCTGGCGGTAATCCCAGAAGATCATCTAAAAAACTTCCGGATACTCATTAACAACTGGAATCGAAGATAAATCGACCTCATTCCCTTCTGACTTCAAAGCATAACACCAATAGCCCGCGCAACTTTTATTCAAGAGTTTTACGGTCTTCATGGCGCTGATAAGCGACTTCGGTTGACCCATTTTCCGTCCCATGAACGAATACTCGGAACCATCTTTAGTCATCATAGTGATAACCTTAATGCGTTAATTCATAATTGCTTGGTGACTCTCAAGCCAGTCCTCACCGAGGATCACATCCTCGACCTCGATATCAACCACAATTAAATTCGATAACCAATCATTGCCTGCTATGCTCACCGGATAATTTCTAATCTACCGATTCCCCATGATTCTATCCCCGCTAGGTAGTTTCACATTGAAGGGATCGCATGAAGTCATACAATTTATATTCAAACGGCATACACAATACAAGGAGATGAAAGAATGCATAGCACCAGAATCAAAAAGTACTCGAACTGGATGAGATAGAATATGAATGGTACCCGAGGCCACCGCCGCATCAGGTTCATCTGCTGGACGCATCTCATACACACGTGGGGGTGCTGAACCGATGATAGAGTCTCCCTTTATAACAGTCTGACTGCGTCCCCGGCCTCTGTCGTAACCCTGCTGTGACTGGATAACTGATGGTCGTTGATTCATACTCTAATCTCTATGTGCTCGGGCAGAAGCCCAAGTATTCAAAGTCTGATCATGTTCGAGGCAATAGACTGCCCTGTGTCCCATCTGACCACAAGTGTGACACTTTAGAGGTGAGAAGTTGCACTCCAGATTGATGTGGCCTGGATGACCACAATTAAAACAGGTCACTAGGCGAGTTGAGGTGCCCGGAGCAGAACGGAAACTCTTCTTCCCTTTAAAAGAACGTGACGAATGCCCGGCAGAACGGTTAGCTGTCTGAGGTCTCTGAAAGTTGCCACCTTTAGAGCCAGAAAAATTACCAGTGGTCTTTTGCTTCTTCGGCTCTTCTGTGGTATTATTGTTGGAAGTTAACATGTCATATGCCAAATCTATGTCTTGGTATTCCTTCAGAGTAGTGCAAGCAAACCTGGCCATATAACGCCGTAATTCCATAATCATTCGCATGTCGAAGTGGCGGATCCTGTCACGCTCATCACGCACTTGATTCTTCACATGAATCAGTTGTTGGATGTATTCCACAATCGCCTGTGAGACTGGAATGTTCTGCGGCTTAGCTTCGAAAAAGGCTCAGATCCTGCTTTCCTGCACTGGCCAAGGACAAAACTCAGCCTCTAGCAGATCCTTAAACTCATCCCATGTAGCAGCATGATCTTGTGGCTTAATAGTTTTCCACGAAGTCGCGGCTTCCTTAGTAAGTAAGTACTGAGAAATCGGTACCTTCCTCATGTTCGGACAGTCAACCGCTTCAAACACTTTCTCCAATTCAAATAGCCAACTTTCCCAACCTGCTGGGTCGGTAGCACCGCTGAACTGCGGAGGATGCATACGGACCACATTCTGGAGCAAAACATCCACTTTCGTATTAGGATTATTCAGCTGAACAGCTTGGGCCAGGATAGTCATCTGATTTGCCAATTATTGAAGAACATTCGTAGCCCCAACATCTACAATATTCCATTGACCGGTCGACTGGTCATGTTGACTTTCGGTATCTGGATGCACCAAGTTAGATAAACTAGGGGTAGACGACCCTGCAACGGAACTGAGGGGAAGCGTCCGCGCCACGTCCTCGTCCGCGTCCATGACCATGGCCTCGTCCTCGACTCCTGTCAGCAGACATTCTAAAGGATACACAAAATACAAAGTAAAATTCAAATCGCCCGTCATCGAGGCAACCAATTCCTAAGAATATCAAATTAAAAGCGAAACGATTAGGAAAAATACAAGAAGAGTAAAAGGACTTACTAGTACCGGTCACACCGAGATGGTGGCAATATCGTGTTATTGTATTTGAACGATAACTCAATTTTGACCCAAAAAGACCGACAGCCTAGGTATCCATAAACCTAAGCTCTGATATCATATTCTGTAGAACCCCCAAGTTATTCAGCGTATTTTACAGCGCCGTGAGCCCCTCCATGGGACCCACAAGGCTATAATTATGCGGAACCATAAACCTCGACCGATAAGGTCTAAACATAAACCTAATATAATGTAACACCCACAAATCCCATTGGGTCATTACAGTGCCGTGGACCCCACACCAGGAGATCCACCAGGCTAACACGACCAAAAATACAACTAACTGACCAAAAGGGGAATCACAATCCCTACACTGACATCCAACATAATATTCCGATATGGAATTTCAATGACAACAGTGGGCCTTCATGGCCTAAATAAAATACAACGACATCCACGAGCCTTGCTCGGATAATACAAAAAGAGAATAACTATCAAAACTAGAGTACTCCAAACTATCTGACCGATATAAACACCAAAACATCTCGGACTAGTATCGCTCAAATGCCTCGTCGCCATCATCATGCCCCTGTGTCTCAACTCTCTACTCGCAAGCACCTAAAACATGAAAACACGTTCCGCCCCCACGGGGTCAGTCATCCAGATAATGAATATCAAATATATGTACAACATGATATGCATCCAAAGGACAGAATGAACAGTATAGTAATAGTAATACGAGATGCTCACAAACCAAAGTAAGAATCGAGAATTCATGAAATACTATTCCCACGGTATACGATGAATACCTGCTCAACAGGTTAGAACACAAGTGCCCAACGGTGAATCATCAATACAGAACACAACAATACATCACCCGGAGGTAAACTAAGCCAACACTGAAATAGATATAAATCACAATGCCCGAAGGCTCCAACAGAAATACCGATACATCACAATAGCCTGAAAGCCGAACAGCCCGAAGCTATATATCATCACAATACTCTGAATGTCACTCATCCGAAGCTGTCAATCACCACAGTGGCCCGAAGCCAAAACAACCCGAAGCTGTATCAATGAGGGCCAAAGCCACGACACGAAGTCGTATCACAATGAGATCATCCAATGACCGTGACCTGCTGAATTGCAGGTGCTGGGAAACCAACCGCGAAGGTTCAAGTCCCAGACTTACCCATAATGAGATCACCTAGTGACCGTGACCTACTGAACTGTAGGTGTTGGGAAACCAACCACGAAGGTTCAAGCCCCAAGCTTACCCATAATTAGATCATCAACATGACCGTGACCTACTAAACTGTAGGTGTTGGGAAACCAACTGTGAAGGTTCAAGCCCCAATCTTACCCATCGAGCACTAGCCGAGACTAGCCTCTAAAACACAATTAATCACAACAATAACGTGTTAGGAATACTTGTTAGATTTTGATGATGTCATTAATTTAAAATCAAATGTTTATTAATTGGCAAAATGTAAGGGAGAACCAAATGAGTATCTTCCATAGGCCAAAATGTGTTAAGTATAAAATTGGCAATATGTAAAGAAGAACCAAATGAGTGTCTTCTATAGGCCAAAGTTAGTTAGGCTGAAAATCGGCTAAGTACTAAAGTACAGTCTAGTCTATCGGAAGAAATCTGACTCAATCGAGTAGCCACAGGTCAACTAAAATTTATCAGAGAAGTTTGACCAGACTGCAGCCAAGGTACCTCAGGGAAGTCACCTGATCAGACAAGTCTCAAACAGTGAACAGCCGAGACGACCTACCTGCAGAGAAGTAAGCTGCACATCAGTCTACTCAACTACAACCTAGTACTCCAAGTCCACGTCAACATGCTTTGAAAAGTCAAATATTACGGAAAGCTCACATGCAACGTGAAGAGACAAATTGGAGTGATTCCCGCAAGAGATATGATTTATTTAAATCATCCTGACCCACCGTGAAGACTTTAATCCTTTTATATTCAAAAGATTCGGCGCTCACATGCAGAAGTCATCACAACGGTCGGAAGATAAAATAAAATAATGGGAATCCAGCCTTGCAACGTTCAGAAAAGATTAAACAATGAAGTCTCCCTCCAACGGACGGATTTGTTCAAAGATTTGCAACGGCTACAAGGAAGAAGCTCAGAGATCGTGATCTATATATACCCGAAGATTTGAAACTGAGCAACCACCGGTGCGAACATATACTCTAGCGATCAAAGCAAACAAAGCAATCTCAAGCAAACAAATAGCATCGTGAAAAAGAGCAGATCCAAAAGTTCATATTCAAGGAAGCTCTTTAGTTGGAGAAGACAAACACTCTTGTCTTTAAATCTTGAGTACGGGGTACTTCTTTGGTTGAAGTAGCGGTATGTAAAGGCATCCGAGGATCGAGGATCAAGAGGTGCAAGGCGATCAGTGTGTACAACGGCACGGAATTCCACCGGTTGGAAGTCTGTTGTAGTGTGTTGTGAATCACTTGTAATCTTTATCCTGGTTGACAATTATAGTGAATTCATCTCCAAGTGGTTTGGAGAAAAGTGGATTAGTAGAGGATTACCCCACCTCCGAGACCACTATAGCGCCGGTGTTATTTACTATTTTCTTGCATCATACTCTAAGCTTTGCATCCATTGTTAAGTGTTTCATTAAGTTAATTTATATTCGTCATCGGTGACTTCCGCACATATCCAAGAACAAACGACTCCTAGTCATTTGTTTGATCATCATTGAAGAAACTCACTCTTCGAAAAAGAGTTCAAGAGTTTCTACAAGTCTATTCACCCCCTCTAGACTTGTTTACGGACGACTTGTGACCTACAAGTGGTATCGAGAGGTTGGTTCATTTTTTCACGAACCGGATCTATATTAAGATATATATCTTATCTCTCACGTTATAATAGAACACATGCACTCTAGACTACTGTCTTTTCGGTTGTGAGTATGATCTCTGGAAGATAAGAATGAAGGCACATTTATCTTCAATCCATGACGACATGTGGTGCATAATTGAAGACGGTCCATTAATTTTCGTGTAGGAAATCACGCCCGAGGAAATCGCGGTGGGAGGCCGAAAAGATTCCTAAGAAGAGAACGGAGGCGACCCCGAAGAGAGAAAGGCGCAATCTTGACAACGGGGCCGGAGATGTGTTATACCAAACTCTTGACAAATCCACAATGGTCAAGATCAAAAATTGTAAGAATGCCAAAGAGATATGGGACACATTAGCTCTAATGTGTGAAGGAACGGAGCTGATCAAGGAGAACAAGTTGTCAATAGCTATCCAAAAGTTTGACAACTTTAAAATGAAGAATGGAGAATCAATAGACCAAGTGGACACAAGGTTCACCGAAATTATCAATGAAATCAACTCCTGGGCAAAACCTATGGCAACAGGGAAATGGCACTTAAGGTCCTTAGATCTCTAAATCGAGAATGGAGCATGAAGGCCGTAGCTATGAGAGAGTCCAAAGACCTGAATAAGATAAAGATTCGGAGTCTGTTCTCGATCTAAAGGCTTATGAGTTCGAGCTTCCAAGCTCATCCTCAATCGAGCCTGCGAGAGAAGGGAATCGCATTTGCGGTCGAGTCCCTGCTAAGAGCACATCTATGTGAAACCTCCATATACGATAGATTTTGAGGAGGAAATGGCTTTCATTATTCAAAGGTTCAGTAACTTCAGAAAGAACTACTCCAAATATAAGAAAAACTACAAGGAGAACCCAAGAAGGAACCAGAAGGCTGGAAGCTGGAAAGTTGAATGCTACAACTGTCATAAAATAGGACACATCCAAATGGATTGTCCCGAGCTCAAGAAGGATGAAACCAAGAAGGAGGTGGCCAGAAAGGAAGACAGAAGAAAAGCTCTCATCGGAGAAGACCAGGAGCATGTCGAATCAAGCGGCGGTTTCTTTTCTGATGACGACGAGGAATATGATTGCCTGATGGCAAACTTGGCTGATGAAGAGGTAACCTCTAAACCTACCGGTTCAAATAATAGCTCAGCCATGTCACAAGATATGGATTTACATGAATCGGTAAATCAATTATTCAAAGATTTTGAAACACTTAAATCTGCACATCAAGCTGTATCAGCAGAGAAGACTAAGCTGCAAGATGAGAATAGGCAGCTGAAAAATGATTTTGAAAAACTCAGTCTAGATTTAAATAAGACTGAGACAAATACAGCTGATTTTAAAAACCAGGCAAGTGCCAATACAGCTGAGATAGACCGGCTAAATATTTTACTTAAAGAAAAGTCAGCTGCACTTGCTCATGCCAAAGCTGAGTTTACTAAGCCACGAGATAAATAAAACTCAAAGCGCAGGAAATAACCTCCCTGAAAGCGTCGTTAACTCTGGACGAATTGTGTACTAACAAGAGGCCACTATATTCCAGATCAGGCCTTGGATATGATCCCCACACTCCCTCTAGTTCTAAAACCACTTTCATCAAGGGAGAAACAATGGTCTCGACTGCTGAGCCTGTGTATAAACCGACTTTCAAAAACAGGCAACAGCCAAGTCAAACGTCTAGGCTGCAGTCAGGTTACACCAGACAGCCACCTAGACAGGCGACTAGGCAGTGGCCCAGGCAAAAGCAAGAAATTGCACAACATGCCCACTATTACCAACAACTCCCCAAAATCGATTTCATAATGGGAGGCGGATGGAAACCTCAAGTTTATCCAAATTACAAAAACGAACAAGTGTGGAGACCACAAAGGTTTAATAAATGGTCTCAGCCTAGATTTAGAAATGGCCCACACTATTTTGAGGAATATCCGGTATACAATCCAACCAGGAGATTTAGACCTCGACCACAGGCACCTTATAAGGGTTATAATAATAATAACAATTCCTATAATCCAAGGAGAAATCAATTCTCCAGAAACCAACTAACCCCAAAGGACCCACACAAATTTGGGTACCTAAATCTCTGCTTGTTTAATTGCGTAAGAGGTGGAAGGACTACAACCACATCTCCTCAAGCTCAAATTTTGGAGGTGAAGAGTGGTTTGTAGACTCTGGATGCTCAAGGCACATGGTAGGAACAAGAAGATGCTGACCAAATATATCAAGGAAAGAGGTCCCGATGTAACCTTTGGAGATAGCTCTAGAGGAGACAGGACAAAGGCTTTGGAGAGTTGCACCGAGGAAACATTGTGATATCCAAAGTTCATTATGTCAAAGGTCTCAAATACAACCTCCCGAGCATAAGCCGATTCTGCGACGAGAAGAATCTAGTAGTCTTCACCATCTTGAAGTGTATGGTGATAGACATCTTATACGGAGAAATAAAGCTACAAGGTTTAGAAGAAGAGATGTATACATGATTGATTGGAACACAGGAACACCTAACTCCTGTTTTCTATCCAAGATCAGTAATTGAGAATGGATGGTGTGGCACAAAAGACTATGTCACTGAACTTCAAAGCCATCAACAAGATTAGCTCTCGGAAGGCCGTGAGAGGACTTCCAAATGAAGCATTCAAGAAGGAAGCACTCTGTGATGCATGTCAGAAGGGAAAGCAGACCAAGGCATCGTTCAAGCCAGTGCAGCCTACAACGCTCACAACAAGGATCTTAGATCTACTTCACATGGATCTATTTGGTCCTATCAAGCCAAGGACTTTAAGCGGCAGAAAGCATGCTCTTGTGATTGTAGATGATTATTAAAGGTACACTTGGATCATTTTTCTATACAAGAAAAGTGAAACCTTGACCAAGTTACCTGAGCTGCTGAGAAGGATCCAGAATGAGAAATCCCTCTCCATAATCAAGATCAGATCGGATAGAGGAGGAGAGTTTCTCAACAAGGCGATAACTGATTTCAGCGATCGAATGGGATCGGCATGAGCTCTGCGGCCGGGACGCCCCAATGAGAATGGTGTTCTTGAAAGAAGGAAGAACCACGAAGGAAGCGGCAAGGTCCATGATTGCGAAGCGGACCTACCCAAGGTTCTCGGAAATTTGTTAACACACTGCCACACCTGAGCAGAGTATGATAGTAGGGAGACATGGCAAAACTCCCTATGAGGTTTGGAATAATAGAACTCCCTCTGTTGCTTACTTTCATGTTTTTGGTTGTAAGTGTTTCATCCACAACAACGGTAAAACACGGCTAAATGTCTTTGATGCTAAAGCGATGATGGTCTATTTATGGGATATGCCCAAAGAAGCCAGGCATATAGAGTTTTTAACAAAAGAACCTTAGTTGTGGAGGAAACACCCCATGTTGTTTTTGATGAATCTACTGTTGAGTACAGGAAACAACTTGAGCAAATTTAGAACAAGCTCAAGTCAGCAACCCTTGAAGAAGTCATTGTACATGACACTGGAATGGTGGACTCACTGCAGATCGGCTGATGACCCAACTGCGGTGATGAAGACCCAGCTGCAGATCGACAGATCACCAAACCTATCTCGATCCGATTCTTCTTGAAGAAGACCAAATGGAGTGATAAAGACTCATCTGCGATTCGAGACCAAGCTGCAGATGACAAGGCGGTAGCCGATCGATTGCAGACGAGAATCCAGCAGATGCAGACAACCACCAGAGCAATCCAACAGGGGGAACAAACCCGAAGAGGACGAGATCCCCAAATGGCTCAAGGATCATCCAATTCAGCAAATTATCGGAAAGTTGGTGATGGAGTCAAGACAAGACAGTCAACTCTACCGGCAGGAATGGCGATGTTCTCATGTTTCATGTCACAAATTGAACCCAAGGCAGCCAGAACAAGCCTTGGAAGATTATTCATGGATTAATGCCATGCAAGAGGAATTGGAGCAGATGGAGAGAAACAAAGTTTGGGAACTAACAGACAGACCTAATCACAAGAAAGTTATTGGCACCAAATGGGTGTATAAAAACAAGAGTGATGAAGACGGAGTGTTGTTAGGAATAAAGCCAGACTCGTAGCAAAAGGATATGCACAATGTGAGGGAATAGATTTTGATGAAACTTATGCACTGTTGCAAGATTAGAAGCCATCGACTATTCCTCGCATATCTTGCATTCAAGGATTTTGAAGTCTACCAAATGGATGTAAAAGTGCGTTTAATGGAATCCTAGAAGAAGAAGTCTATGTAGAGCAACCCCTGTGTTTTGTCAAAGGAGACAAAGTCTATAAGTCGTTGAAAGCTCTGTATGGACTCAAGCAAGCACCGAGAGCATGGTATGAAACACCTGCTGTGTTTCTTGAGAAAAATGGATTTTGCAAAGGAAAAGTGGACAAGACCCTATTCAGAGTGGAGCACGAAGGCCACATTCTAATAGTTCAGATTTATGTGGATGACATCATATTCGGGTCAACCAATCCAGAACTATGTGAGAAATTCTCCAACCTCATGCAAGGAGAATTCGAGATGAGTATGATGGGAAAGCTTAACTTCTTTCTCGGATTACAAGTTAAGCAGATGGAAAAAGGAATTTTCATCAACCAGGCAAAGTATACCCGAGATCTCATCAAGAGATATGGAATGGAATCAGCCAAACCCGCAAGAATTCCAATGAGCACAAGTACTCACCTGGATGCAGACGAGGCAGGAATATCAGTAGACTCAACCCACTACAGAGGACTCATCGGATCTCTTCTGTACCTCACGGCAAGCAGGCCAGACATCTCATATGCAGTTGGAGTTTGTGCAAGATTCCAGTCCAAGCCGAAGCAATCACACCTAGATGCAGCTAAGAGAATAATTAAGTACCTAAAGTCTACAATTAATGTTGGACTGTGGTACCCCAAAGATGACAACTTCGAGCTATCGGGATACTCGGATGCGGATTTCACGGATGCAAAATCAATAGGAAGAGCACTAGTGGAACGTGTCAATTCCTAGGAACCAGATCGATATCTGGTTTAGCAAGAAGCAGTTTCTAACTCTATCTCCACTACAGTCGAATACCTAGTGCAGTAGTCATTGTGCACAGATCCTATGGATCAGACAACAATTAAGGGACTACAATATTATTGCCAACGAAGTTCCTATATGGTGTGACAACAATAGTGCTATTGCAATAACCAACAATCCGGTTTTGCACTCAAGGACGAAGCACATTGACGTTAAGCACCATTTCATTCGAGACCATGTGCTTAACAAAAGGGTTAGAGTTGAAAGAGTCGGCACAGACTACCAAATAGCCGACATCTTCACCAAACCCCGCCAAGAAAGATTCCTAGAGTGAGCAGAGACCTTGGATTACTAGATTGGGAATCTAGTTACAAGCAAGTTGAAGGAAGGGCGAACCCCGAGAATCGGCTAAGGCGATGCGGGCGAAGACAAAGGCCGAGACGAAGCAACTTAGGCATGCAGTACCGGGCGAAGTCAAACTCACTGTAAGAGCGGTCAACAGTCAACGAATCAGACCAGCTAAGTTCTCTAAACTAATCTCTAAATTTTTAATTATTATCTGTCATATTTATAATATTATTTTGGCTTAAGAAATAGCATTTGAAAATACATTTTATAAGCCAAGTGGCAATTTTAAATACACGCGTCACATGCCCATTTAATTAACCTCTACGGTGGCCAATCAGAATCAACCGTCAATTTTAAATGGGGCCACCGATTCAAATTTGAAATTCAAAAGAATATGAAAAGGCGTACCACCGTTTAAACTTATAATAAACTAATCCAAACGTCCTTTCATCTTCTTTATAAGGAAGAAAACCCTTTCACTTTACTCTTTACGCGTTCAGAAACCCTAAAAATTTACAGAGCAAAATACACACTAAATCCTAAAATCTTTTTGCAGAAATGGCATCATTTGACGGAGAAAACTTGAAGGCGATGAAGGACCAGGTCATCTTCTCCATGGTCGTCGATTTCGAAGGATTACTGGAAGCGAATCTAGAGGACTTTGATATGCTCGACTTAATCCGGGCGATGAAACTGAACGGAATCTACCCGTTTCTCGAAATCAACCCTCAACACTTGTTCAAAGAAGATGTGGTTGAATTTTATCGCAACGCTTACCTGATTCAGCACGGGATTCAGAGCACGGTCGGTGGAGTACCAGTCACCATAAACACAGAGAAGATTCGCTCTGTATTCGGGATGAAACATCGCGGTTTGGCGGTCGAAGCGCTCAAACAATCACCCGCCGAAACGTGGAAGACGATTAAGCTCGAAAATGTCCCTGAGAAATTGAAGTTTACAGCGAAGAGAAATGAGTTGAAAAGGGTCTATCGAGTCGCTCTGGACATCACAAACAAGATAGTCATGGGAATGGCAGGAAGCTATGACCAACTATCATCCTCAAAATTCATGGTGTTGGGTGCGTTAATTCAACGAGAGGAAGTTGATTGGGCCGATTATATTTTTAGGCAACTTGTTCGCGAGGTGAACAAGGTCTAATGGCTCGAGGGAGAGAAGAAGTTCAAGACTAAGTTGGCGTTGAGCATCTTAGTTGGTTCTTGGAAGCGGAGTGGCGAGGAAACATTGACCCTTTCCACCCAAACAAGAGGCTTGGTCACATGGACCATGACAAGAAGAAGGTTGGAGTCACCGGGAGGCGGCCCGGATATTGAAGGATTTACTGGACTCAAGCTATTGCCCAAGGTACGATCTATCGGACTCGGACCAACCTACGTTGAGATCGGAGCTGATCGAGTCCGAGAATGAGTCGATGAAACTCCAATCGCCATCCGTTTCAAGAGAAGGGACCACCCAGAAGGACCTTCCAACTGCGGTCATCACCCGAACCCTCTCCAAAGAGGCCAAGGAAGGCTGCAGTTCGGTGAAGGAGAGCAACTTTGAGCACCACGCCGATCCATCGATTCGATCTCAGCTCACGAGACTTGCACTGCACTGACACCGAAACAAGAATTGTACCTGTCATTACTCCTCCAGTATACATGACCGAAGAAGAGGAAGCAGGTCTTGTTATATCTATCCCTGAAGCAGATTACACATTCAATCTTTTGGAAAATAACACTTTTAATCTTTCCATAGAACAACTTCAGCTTGTCAAGCCACAAGCAGAAAAACATTCCTTTGTCAATATTTTTAAGGAGTGGAAAACTCTTAAAACCATGTCCTTTACAAATTTTCAAATTTTTGTTGAAACTAGTGGTTGGGAATACCCCCAAGCCACGGAGGATGTTCTGACTGATTTTTGCAAAGAGTCAGATTTAGCCTTACTCCTCCAGGATAACTGGTTTATGTCACATTTTGAGACAAACATGGACCATTTTATCCACTCTATAATGCTAAGTATTTTTGATGGTACTTTTGGAGAAGAGGAGGAAAAGAAAGTAGAAAAGGAGATTAGGATAGAAGAAGTTGATGAAGAGAATGAAATTATCAATTTGGTTGAGGAGGATGAAGAAGCAAAAGAAGAACAAGAAGAAAACATACCAGTTGAAAAGGAGACAGAGGAAATTGAAAAAACAGAAGAAGTGGAAGATGAAGAAGATGAAGAAGAAGGAGAAGAAGTGGAGCAAGAAAAAGAAGAAGAAAATAAGGAGGATGATGATGATGATGAAGGAGAGAAGGAAAAAGATGATGCTAAGGATGATGATGATGATGATCATGATGATGGAGGTGCGGGAGGAGTGGTGTGGTTCTTGGAAAAGAAAAGAAAAATGGAGAAAAAGAAAAGAGAAATCAAGAAGAAGAAGGGAAAGAGGAAGAAAGAGAAAAGGAGCCGGAGAAGGAGCCGAGCCTACCAACGAAGGCTGCAGATAGGGTTGTTGTACCTCCCTGCACCACTAGACGCCGAGCCGGTGAGGACTCCAGTCGGGGACCCGGAGAAGACTCTATCTCGACCTGCATTTGCGGCCAGGAGCCTGCAGTCTAGTGGCTCCATTCTTTGAAGGATCGGAGAACACTCCCCATCGGCTCGATTATCACCTACCATGGCGAGAGCTGATCAAGCAAATTGTCAGAGACACCATTGGGGAGCTGCTATCAACACAGGTCACTCCTGACCTTCAGACCATTAATGCCAAGATTGACACCTTACTGCAGAGACAGATCCCTCAGCCCCCTCCTCCTACAAACAACAGAATGCCTTTTGGCATGTCTGATTGGATGAGCCGCATGGAGCAACAGTTGACAACACTCATTGATGCTGGCAAAAAGGGGGAAGAGAGGATTCAGGGGGAAGAGAGAGAAATCAGAAGTAAGAAAAAGCAGGATGTCCCCCAGCTTGAAGGACCCTCTAGCCTAAAAAGGAAGGAAGCTATAGATCAAGAAGACAAGGCTGACCAGCCTGAAGGGAAGCGCAGAAGGACCAGAGGCAGCTTTGAACCTACTCTTGAATGGGAAGGTCTGGAGCTATGGTATGTTGAAGATTTCTGCCCACTTGAAGCTCTTGAAATGTGGGGAGCTGCTAGGAAGAAGTTCATCAGAGACTTTTATGTCTGGGAACTACTTCAGGATGACAAACTCTCCCCACAGGAGATTTTCATAAACTGGATGGAAGAGGTTCATCCTAAGCTTTGGGCTGTTCTAAAGAAGTACGCAAAAGATCAAAAAGCTTTTCCCATGATCCCTAAATTCAGAGCTGAAGAAGCACCAATCCGCATGGATGGTGAACTTGATGAACTACAACTACAGGAGGAAATCAAGCGAGTCTGCCTTGAGAACAAATTCAGATCGTAGCAGGAGCAGGATTTCGCAGCTCTAGTGGTGAAAAGGAAGTATGGCCTTGCTCCAGTCAAGGTAAGACCCATTGGAGCCAAACCATTCAGACCTACCAAGCAGCCTGTTCGAAGAGGCAGAGGAAGAGGCAGATGATTTTAACTATTTTCTTACCTGTAATTTATTTTCTGTACTTAAAACAATCTTGTATAAATTCAATGATAAGTCAGAAATTTTATGAACAGTCTGTTGAATGACAATTTTCCAGTTGTCTCAATATTAGACTGATTTCAGTTTTGTCTTGCACTTAAGTGCAGACTTGGCCATTTGATTTCTTACTTAGTTTTGCCATCATCAAAATAGGGGGAATTTGTTAGGAATACTTGTTAGATTTTGATGATGTCATTAATTTAAAATCAAATATTTATTAATTGGCAAAATGTAAGGGAGAACCAAATGAGTATCTTCCATAGGCCAAAATGTGTTAAGTATAAAATTGGCAATATGTAAAGAAGAACCAAATGAGTGTCTTCTATAGGCCAAAGTTAGTTAGGCTGAAAATCGGCTAAGTACTAAAGTACGATCTAGTCTATCGAGAAGTACAAATGACTCAATCGAGTAGCCACAGTCAACTAAAATTTATCAGAGAAGTTTGACCAGACTGCAGCCAAGGTACCTCGGGAAGTCACTGATCGACAAGTCTCAAACGGTGAGCAGTGAGACGACCTACCTGCAGAGAAGTAAGCTGCACATCAGTCTACTCAACTACAGCCTAGTACTCCAAGTCCACGTCAACATGCTTTGAAAAGTCAAATATTACGGAAAGCTCACATGCAACGTGAAGAGACAAATTGGAGTGATTCCCGCAAGAGATATGATTTATTTAAATCATCCTGACCCACCGTGAAGACTTTAATCCTTTTATATTCAAAAGATTCGGCGCTCACATGCAGAAGTCATCACAACGGTCGGAAGATAAAATAAAATAATGGGAATCCAGCCTTGCAATGTTCAGAAAAGATTAAACAATGAAGTCTCCCTCCAACGGACGGATTTGTTCAAAGATTTACAACGGCTACAAGGAAGAAGCTCAGAGATCGTGATCTATATATACCCGAAGATTTGAAACTGAGCAACCACCGGTGCGAACATATACTCTAGCGATCAAAGCAAACAAAGCAATCTCAAGCAAACAAATAGCATCGTGAAAAAGAGCAGATCCAAAAGTTCATATTCAAGGAAGCTCTTTAGTTGGAGAAGACAAACACTCTTGTCTTTAAATCTTGAGTATGGGGTACTTCACTGGTTGAAGTAGCAGACTGTAAAGGCATCTGAGGATCGAGGATCAAGAGGTGCAAGGCAGTCAAGTGTGTACAACGGCACGGAATTCCACTGGTTGGAAGCTGTTGTAGTGTGTTGTGAATCACTGTAATCTTTATCACTGGTTGACAATTATAGTGAATTCATCTCCAACTGGTTTGGAGAAAAGTGGATTAGTAGAGGATTACCCCACCTCTGAGACCACTATAGCACTGTGTTATTTACTATTTTCTTGCATCATACTCTAAGCTACTTTGCATCCATTGTTAAGTGTTTCATTAAGTTAATTTATATTCGTCATGAGCTGACTTCCGCACATATCCAAGAACAAACGACTCCTAGTCATTTGTTTGATCATCAGCTGAAGAAACTCACTCTTCGAGAAAAAGAGTTCAAGAGTTTCTACAAGTCTATTCACCCCCCCCCCCTCTAGACTTGTTTCTGGACGACTTGTGACCTACATAACGATCCCAAGATTACCAAATTCACAAGAATAATAGTGTGCTGCCTTGAGTCGGCCAACACGACAATAATAACTCACGGATGGGCACCGTCCTCGGCGGTCCCAATTCAAATACCTCGACTGTCTTGGAATGGCCAATCGATCACAACAACTCAACGGATGGAAACTATCCTTGACAGTCCCAATTCAATACATCGATTACCTTAGAACGGCCGATCAATAACAACGATACAACGGATGGGAAATGTCTCTGACAGTTCCAATTCAATACATCGATTGCCTTAGAATGGTCAATCGACAACACGACACAACGGATGGCAATCGTCTTCACTAATCCCTATTCAATATGTCGATTACCTTAGAGCGATCAATCGATAACGATGACACAACGGATGTGAATTATCTTCGATAATCCCAATTAAATACATCGATTACCTTAGAATGGTTAATAGATAACGAATGATACAACAGATGGGAATTATCTTCGATAATCCCAATTAAATACCTCGATTACCTTAGAACGGTCAATCGATACACAATGCTACGTTTAGAATAAATGTCTAATAAGGATGTTGGGAGGAAAATAGAACCCTAGGACTGAAACCTAGCGGCGGCGAGCACTTGGCCAACCAAGTTGCTGGTCATCGGAAAATTCTTCTCGGCCAACCGAGTAAGAGAACACAAAAGACGTGTTTAATATGAAACTTCAATAATCATTAACCAACCAACCAAGGAGTTTTACACGATATAAATAGGAAACAAAAACACAAGATTATTCTAACTCCCTAAACTTGAGAATCAAGAAACGTAATAAAAGGCATAATAATCTAGAACCAAAAATAGAATAGTAATTGACTTCAACTTCTCCTTTGAATTTGGTTGGATGGGATCTTGTTACCATAATTTGTTTCTTCAGCCACTTAGCCCACCGGCCTCATTCTCGTCAATAGCTCGTTGGTCCACTGGGCTCAACCCATCAGGCCCATTGGTATCATCCTCCCCCTCTAAAAGACGACTCGTCCCCGAGTCTCCATGAAAATCATCTGCGTCAACATAAGGTGCCAAGTCAGCAACATTAAAAGTGGCAGAAACTCCATACGACCGAGGCAAATCGATCTTATATGCATTATCATTGATACGCTTTAACACACGAAATGGACCATCGGCACGATCCTGTAACTTTCCATAACGACCCGGCGGAAAATGGTCTTTACGCAAGTAAATCCAAACTAAATCACCCTCATTGAAAACAACATGCTTTCGATGTTTGTTAGCACGTGCCTGATATTGCAAGTTATGTTTCGTGATTTGGTCTCGAACTTGTTCATGTAAAGCTTTGATTTGAGTGGCTTGAGCTTCTCCTTCAACACTATAAGAATAAACAGTGGGTAAAGGAGCTAGGTCCAAAGGTGTAAAAGGATTGCGTCCATAAACCACCAAAAACGGGCTGCGGCCTGTCGAGCTATGTGAGGAACGGTTATATGCGAATTCAGCTTGAGGAAGGACGAGATCCCACTGTTTCTTATTATCGCCAACTAAAGAACGAAGCAAATTCCCTAAACTACGGTTTGTGACCTCCGTTTGTCCATCCATTTGCGGGTGATGAGAGGAGCTAAATTGCAAGTTGGCGCTCAAGTGCTTCCATAAGGTGCGCCAGAAATGGCTAACGAACTTGACATCTCTATCCGAAGTAATAGTCTTGGGAACACCATGCAATCTCATGATCTCAGCAAAATATAAATGAGCCACCTGAGATGCATCATATGTGTTGTGTCGAGATTTATCCACCTCGACAGGTGATCGACTGTAAAGCCGAGCGACCGAATCCACAACCAATCATGCTACGGCGAACGCGCCTAAGCAGAGATAACAGTCCACCTTCGAGCATCTAGCGATCGACTCCCTAGGCGATCGCCTTTGGCGTCCAGCGACCGTCTCTGATGTTCGACCTAAGACGAACGTCCTACGCCACGAACAAGACCTTCGTTCGTCAAAGTCCATGAGAACTGGATCTCAAAGCAGATCCCATGTGCAGATCCGCGACAGGCGCCGCATTTCATGGATCGTTGACCACAGCCTGTCACCACCCTATCACCTACCGACAAACCCGTCGAAAGGTACAAGGTGGGACCGCCCGTGACAGCGACTCAGACGCGTGCAGGCTTCTCATTGGACCGCACAACTGGCTGCCAGCAACTCCTGTGGACTTTAAGGGGACCAGCCCATGTGCTAAAAGACGATCGCCCACTTATTACAATACAGCAGAGGCGATCGCCCAGCGTCTCCCAGTCCTATAAATAGAGAACATTCAGCAACTGGAAAAAGGTTTCCCATTCTACTCAGAAAGAACTCCGGTTCACAATTCGTTCCAACTTCATTCACGGAAATACATACAAACATACATATTCTCAGGCTCCCGGCCTCCTCACCGGAATCTACTTCAGGATTTCTCTCTCAGCACCTCTCAACCAGAAGACGGTTGGCAGAGGCAAGAAGTCTCCATAGTTCAGATTCACAAGCCCCGGATCTCAAATATATAACAACTACACGCCATGAGAGACTGTCAATTTCTCACGTCCGTCACAGTTCATCAACGTTGTTACAAGAACTCACAGAGCATCACATCTGGTTCTTCTGGCAATCTACACGCTCACTAGATAAGATAACTAGAATCGTTACACTCATTGTAATAATATTCTAACATTAATACTTGTATCCCCGAATATTCGTATTAATAACATCTCGCGAGAGCATTCAAGCCCGGGACTAACAACCCCGGCAAATCTTGTGTTATTTACTTTCTCTACGGAAGTGCTCTTGCACTTTGTTTTTTCTATCCATCCATTCCAGCAATATCTATCTCCGGATAATATTTTGGGTAGCAACAATTGGCGCTAGAAGAAGGGGGATCTAAACCTTCATTTTTATTCCTACCGACCCGAAGAGCACTCACTGTTCTCGGGGCACATACTTGAAGTGACACTCACTGCGCTTCAAAGAAAACCTTCAGAATCATGACGTCTACCACTACATCGAAGAGAGCCACTCTCCAAACCGCCGGACACCAAATCCCGGCTCAATCCGAGCCCCAGCCGACGGAAGAGGGAAGTCGCAAGAACGCGAGACTCTCGATCTCGTGCCTAAGGGGTGGCCCTAGCCTCTCACTCGATCAGATCCAAACTGCGGAACAGATCGAGGAGGCTATGTCCATCCTAAAGGAGTGACGGAGAGCATGCGCGATGCCCGCTATAACTCCCTCGGCCATCCGCCGTGTGGGAAAACGGAAGTTCAAGGGGCTACTGGGCAAGCGATCGTCAGAAAGCCCCAAGTCGCGAGAAAAGGCTCTCGCAAGATCGGACGGTTCCGTATTCAGTCACCTGAGGAGCGATCCATCATGGCGACCGGGGCATTCTGGCCCCAACCACGAGACGACGCAATCCGAGTCCGTCACCAGGAGTTCGGCCTACCCAACTCCTAGCCGAATACAGATCAACCACCTGGCTCCCGTTCCGAACGTCGTGGGGTCCGTACGAGATCGCCTCGGCTCCCGCTCCGAGTGTCTAGCCGCGAGCAGCTAGGCCACGGAGATGCCGCTATACAACGTTAGCTCAACGAGATGAAAGCACTCTTGGACACTGGGGCAAGCACCAGCAGAAAGATTATCGGACCGACCGAGCCACTCGCGGCCCACATCGAGCTCGCCCCCGTGCAACCAAGGATCGCTCCTCCCAAAACACCTCTATATGAAGGGAGATCGGAC
This sequence comes from Orobanche coerulescens, assembly GCA_033398695.1. NCBI lineage: Eukaryota > Viridiplantae > Streptophyta > Magnoliopsida > Lamiales > Orobanchaceae > Orobanche > Orobanche coerulescens. Next base: position 95,427,748 of record CM065809.1, read on the forward strand.
CCCGAAACCCACCTAAGTAAGTTCCGGATCTACATGACTGGGTGTGGGGCGTCAGATGCAACCAAGTGCCGAATCTTCCCGTTAACATTGGGCGAGCTGGCCCATAGGTGGTACGTTTCGCTACCACCACGATCGATCATCTCCTTTGAGAAACTGGCGAATGACTTCACGTCATACTTTGCCGCCAAGGTCGCCAGACCAGAAGGCCCCCACCGCATGATGGAAATCAGGTAGGGGGAAGACGAATCCGATGCAGACTACATCGACCGAGTAGACGAAATCGTCCTCACCGGCGAGCCCATCAGCGACGAGCTCGCTCTTTATTCAGTCCTGGGGGGATTCTACGGTCACTCACCCATGTTTAGACACCTGACGAAGGACATCCCCCCAACCTACGCGATCTTCCGCGCTAAGGCTGCCGACTTTCTGGCCAGGCAGAAGCTGCTCACCCTCCGCCGAGGTGAGGAAATGCCACCTCCTGTCCGAAAGACGGCGATCGCCAAAACCAAGAAGGCGGTGGCCAAGCCGCCCGAAGATCGCAAGACCTTCGACGACATGGAAGCCCATCTCCTCCATACGTTCAACCGAACTCCGGCCCACATTTACTACGCCGTCAAAGGGCGCGAACCGCTGAACAAGCCAAAGGCGATAAGGGACCACGGTCATCTGGACCACAATCAATATTGTGCCTACCATAAGAGTCCCGGCCACAACACCAACCAATGCCGCGACCTCCTCAAACAACTCTGGAAATTGTTCGAGGAAGGCAAGTTGGACAGCTTATTAGCTTAGCCGGAGCCCCTCCTATCTCCCAACACGGTCACCCGAGTCGAACGCGAACAGGCTGGAAAGCTCATACGAGCCGACCCCTCGATCAACCTCGGCGACCGTAGGCTTCAATCAAGAGAAGGGAACCTTGGACGTCTCTCCCCGATTTCCCACCTCATCAAACCAAAAGCTACTGCCTAAACAAACACTTCGAAAAAGAGGAGAACTCGCTCGCCAACTACAGTTCATCGTCTAACATGGTGGGCTAAGGCACGAGATCGCCTCCCCCGCACAACGTACACCATCAAGGATCGGCATCTAACATGACAATCCGAGGTAGAAAAGTGCAGCCATGGTCCTGGTGGTCGATGGAACCGACTACTTCGGCCATGCAAGGTCCCTTTGGGCCACGATCGCCCGCCCTTCGTTTAAATACGAGGCCGGCGTAGTTTGAGGGCCCTACAAAACTAATCAGTGGACACGCTAGCCCGCCCTCAAAGCTTCATCATCTAACTTGGTGGACCGGGACAATGCAACGCGTCCCTACCCCCATCTCAACGTACACCGTCGATGGTCGCCATCTTCATGGCGGGCCGAGGTGGAAGCAGAGCTAACAAGCCGCAGAAGTGGAGTTGATTAATCCGACAACGCCCCGCGCAAGGAATCTCCCAGACCAAGACCGCACGCCCTTCGTTTAAATACGAGGCGAGGCGCAGCCTTCGGAGGACCCTACCAATTAAGTGAGTCACGAGAACTTAGCCATCAGACAGAATGTCGCTCGTGCATAAGACACGGTCATGGAGTTCGGTCCATCGATCTCCACGATCGTGCACGGCTCCTCAAGACCGAGATGGACGGCTCCTTTCGAGGATTCGACAAATTTGAAGACCGCTTGCTCAACGATTTATTTTCGCCCCCTTACTTTCATTAAGTGAACAAAAACAAGGGGGAAGAGTGCGGAGCTACATATACGACGATCGTCCCTATTCAATTACATACGGAGATCGGCATTAGTCAGATGTTTGTGCAGCGATCGAATTTGTTGTAAAAGTTATCTATATGAGTTTATCAATTCACATAGACCTACACTTGCAACAATCTCTCATCACACATTTGTACAAAGTCAAGCAAAAGACTCAAAAATAGCAATCATTCAAGTGATAAATCGAAGAACCAAACATTCATTTCATTACTTGAAATCTCAAAGGTACATACATGGTCACCCAAAGGCCTAAGTACCACAAAAGGAAAGCTACAAATTACAAGGCAATAAGCTAAAACATTAAAAGAGAAGTGCCTCAGGCCCCTGCCTGGCCTTCGCCTTCAGCCCCGGATCTGTCCGCGACCCTTCGCCAGCCTGCGGAGCAGCCTCCCCGTCCTCCGGAGCGTCAGGATAAATAAGGTTCGCTGAGGCCGGGTACTAGCTCAGGTCCACGCCGATGTCCGCGAGATCCAAGATCGGCACGGAGAAGTCGGGATGAAGAGGATGCTCCAACGCATACGCCTTGAAGTTTTCGGCTAGAGGGCCGACCTCCAGTCCTCCCTTCTTCGCGGCTCGGAGCGAGTCAGCGTACGCAATATAATAGGCAAACTCACTGACGAACTCCACATTAAGAAAGGGATTGGCCTTGGTCGCCTCTAGCTCCCCTTTCAGCTGCGCCATCGCCTGTTGCGAACCCTGGAGCTCAGACTCCCTCGCAGCCGTCTCTCCCCTCAACGCCGCCAGCTCACTATTTAGCCGAGCGACAGTCACCTTCAGTCGATCGGCCTCCTTCTCAGCAGCCTTCTGCGACCGTACAGCATCTATCATTCGGTCCCGAAATCGATCGACCGTCACCCGGGATAGCTCGGCATCCTTTATCGCCAGCTCAAGTTCATGGCTCGCCCGCTTAGCTGCATCCAGGGAGTCCTTCTCCATCGCCACGATCCTGTCAGTGAACTCGGCGTTCTCTTTTCGATCCGCCTCGAGATCCGCCTGTAGGCAAGTAGTGGAAGGACGCCCCTCAAACTCCTGCACAGCCTGAGTAGCCATTGTCGCAGCCTGAAGAGAGAGAGCGAAAGCAGCCTACATTGATCTCCCAGATCGCTGACGAGCGAACGCATCTAAGTCCATCGTCCAGGCTTTCGACAGAGCGGAAACGGCCCGGTTGACATATAAAGGGATATCACAGGCCTGGCGAGGAGATCGGCTCGCTAAGAAATCCACCACCATCGGCAGGCAAGTTGGGTCATTTCTACGGATCCTACATCAAAACAACAGGAGTTAGCACATCTCCTACGCGAATGACAAGTTTCAACTCAACAAGCAATGTCTACCTCTCAGCCTCTCGGGGTCGCGACCGAAGTATGGTTTCCATCGAGGGGTCTCAGCATCGGCGATCGCCATCTCCCACAGGAAAGCCGCGGAGGGAGTAGGCTCATTCTCCGGAGGAACAACGGTGATTGGAGGCGCGGCGATCGGCACCTCGCTGGCAGGGGCAGAAACTGGAGTTTCTCCCGACCTCTGCCGTTTGCGGTTCGTTCGAAGCCCCTCCTCAGGAACTTCTTCCTCAGCCACGATCGGCTCCATGTGAGGCTCCACCTCCGGAATGATAGGTAACGCCACAGGAGGAGCCCGGGATGACTTCTTCTGACGGAGATGACCCAAAACTCCAGGGTTCGACATAGCTGTCTCCGGTGGGGGCTCCAAAAAGCGAGGAAAGCGGACTTCTGCAATAAAGAACAATCAAACAACAGTTAGACCTATTCCTCCAACAGGACGATCGCCCAACAAATGGAGATCGAAGAAATTCATACCTGATACCAACAGATGTCTCGGGAAATGGAATAGTCGAGCCGACAACCAACGACTCTCCTTGTTGATTCGGCTAGCGTCCAAGTCATCGTCCGACAAACTTCGTATCCGCTCCCAGACGACCAGAAAATCAAAAGGCAGCTCCTCGATCGCCGGAATATGGAAACCTGCAATAACAAAATCAAATTAGATCAGTACAGGACATATCCGACCAAAGGGAGAGTCTGAACCCTTACCGGGATTCCTCTCCCGAAAGCTAGTGGGGATCTCCAGCTCGCCCGTAGGATTGTCGCTCGCATAAGCCTTCCACGCACCGGCGACCCAGAACCACTTCGCCGGGTCATCCCGCGCCTTGTTCGGGACTCCGAGGATCACCCGACTAGATCGGCCTTGAATATGATAGCCTCCAACCGACCCTTTCTGAGCCGTCAGCTTGAACAGGTGGTTCATCTCCGACGGCGAAGGAAGGCGGTACAGTCGGTGACCGCCGAACAAGGTGAGAGTTCAAATTATCTGGAGCCAAGCATTCGGCGTCAACTGGAGTGGCGCCACGTTCCAAGCAGCCAGCAGATGGGAGACGGAGAACGACAAAGGAAATCGCAGCCCTGCCTCCATGATCGCTTCGTTCACGGCGACCATGCCCTCCGGAGGCTGATCGGCCCGTTCATTCTCAGCCGGCACAAACAGATCCACGTCTGAAGGGACATGAAACCTCGTCCTCCAGACGGCCAGGTCTTTCCTGGTCGCCGAACTCCTAATTTGGCCAAGAGACCATAGAGATCGCTGCGCAGCCCAAAATAGCGATCGCTTAGGAGGTTGATAAGGATTAGCGATCGACTACTCCCGATAATTGAACTTAGGAGACGGACCGACCAACCTCTCCATAATTTCAGCAAAGGCCAGATAGGCCCGGCCGAAAGCACTGTGCTGCTCCCAGTAGGCCCTAACCACCAGATCTCTCTCCACCTGCGAGCGTCTCCGCTCGACCGCCGCCTCATTGGCGACATCGGCTTCATTAAACAACGCCTCGATTTCCGCAGGGTCAATTCTGGCTCGGATAGCCTCGGCGGCCGTCTCCAGATGGAAATCCGCGGAGGATCCTCCCCGGGCAGTCGATGCCCCGGCGGTGGAGCTGGTGCCCACTCCATGTGAAGAAGATGTTCCAGTCATTCTCGAAGAAAAGAGGAGAAAAGAAGTTTTTCTTACTCAAGGATAGGATCGATCGACGATCGGCAGTCGGATCTCTCAGAAATATTCTTCAATAAAATCCTTCTTTCTCCAGTAATAAACGCATAAGGGTGTTAACGCTGCAACCTTACGCCCTTTTATAGGAGGTAGAAGGGACTCTTGTGCAATTAAGGAGAATCTCAGGGGTCGAAAGTGCAAACATCACAATTAATGCTCCCTCGAAACCCGCGACGCGTCCTTTCAAGGACACGCCAGACGAGGAGTCACAACTAACCGTCGGTATCCTCCAACAGGAACTCGACACGTGCGCGGAGACTTTTCCGCATCCATTATCATTTCCCGCTCATTTCAGCGACCGGCCATGTCGTCCAAATTCAGAATCAAACCGATCAATGACGATCGCCAGTTCAGTAAAATGCAGAGTCACTCGTCATAATTCAGCGATCGCCAACAGAACCACCTCACCCCACGTTTCCAACATCGGAGCGAGCTGGGGGGCAATTGTTGTGTCGAGATTTATCCACCTCGACAGGCAATCGACTGCAAAGCCGAGCGACCGAATCCACAACCAATCATGCTACGGCGAATGCGCCTAAGCGAAGATAACAGTCCACCTTCGAGCATCTAGCGATCGACTCCCTAGGCGATCGCCTTTGGCGTCCAGCGACCGTCTCTGATGTCCGACCTAAGACGATCGTCCTATGCCACAAACAAGACTTTCGTTCATCAAAGTCCACGAGGACTGGATGTCAAAGCAGCTCCCATGTGCAGATCCGCGACAGGCGCCGCATTTCATGGATCGTTGACCACAGCCTGTCACCACCCTATCACCTACTGACAAACCCGCCGAAAGGTACAAGGTGGGACCGCCCATGACAGCAACTCAGATGCGTGCAGGCTTCTCATTGGACCGCACAGCTGGCTGCCAGCAACTCCTGCGGACTTTAAGGGGACCAGCCCATGTGCTAAAAGACGATCGCCCGCTTATTATAATACAGCAGAGGCGATCGCCCAGCGTCTCCCAGTCCTATAAATAGAGAACATTCAGCAACTGGAAAAAGGTTCCCCATTCTACTCAGAAAGAACTCTCGATTCACAATTCGTTCCAACTTCATTCACGAAAATACATACAATCATACATATTCTCAAGCTCCCGGCCTCCTCACCGGAATCTACTTCAGGATTTCTCTCTCAGCACCTCTCAACCAGGAGACGATCGACAGAGGCAAGAAGTCTCCACGATTCAGATTCACAAGCCCTGGAGCTCAAATATATAGCAACTACATGCCGTGAGAGACTATCGATTTCTCACGTCCGTCACAGTTCATCAACGTTGTTACAAGAACTCACAGAGCATCACATCTGGTTCTTCCAACAATCTACACGCTCATTAGCTAAGATAACTAGAATTGTTACACTCATTATAATAATATTCTAATATTAATACTTGTATCCCCGAATATTTGTATTAATAACATCTCGCGAGAGCATTCAAGCCCGGGACTAACAACCCAAGCAAATCTTGTGTTATTTACTTTCTCTACGGAAGTGCTCTCGCACTTTGTTTGCTATCCATCCATTCCAGCAATATCTATCTCCGGATAATATTTTGGGTAGCAACAATATGTTTTTGAACAAGGAAGAAAATGTGCCATCTTCGAAAAACGGTCGACCACCACCATGATGGGATCCTTTTTGCGTTGTGTCAAAGGTAAACCAAGAACAAAATCAATGGAAACGTCCTCCAAAGGACCATTTGGTGTAGGCAGCGGAGTGTAGAGGCCTTGATTAGTGTGATGAGTCTTTGCAAGACGACAAATGCGACAACAACTTAACACTTTCATAACATCGTTAACAAGCTTGGGCCAAAAAAAACGTTCAGAAACCATTGCAACAGTTTTGTCTCGCCCGAAATGACCCGCTAAACCTTCCTGATGAGCTTCAAGAATGATTGCTTTCCAGACCGAAGAAAGTGGGACACATAGATGACGACCTTTGAATAGGAAACCGTCACGGCGAACATAATCACGAAATGGGGTAGTGTTGCATTTATTCCATAAATCTTTAAAATCCGGGTCATCCACGTATAACAGTTTGAGAAACTCAAATCCCTCCACATGAACAGTAGACGTGGTGGTCAAAACGGGATGCCTACTAAGGGCATCAGCCACCGTATTCGCACTCCTAGCTTTATGACAAATGACAAATGAAAAATCCTGTAGCATCTCAACCCACTTAGCATGGCGCGGGTTTAATTTGGCCTGCCCTTGGATGAAGCGCAATGCTTGATGATCCGAATAAAGGATGAATTCATTAGGTAGTAAGTAGTGGCGCTAATACTCTAAACTTCGAACAATTGCATAAAATTCCTTATCGTACGTGCTATAACGTTTGCGTGCTTCATTAAATTTTTCACTAAAAAAAAGCAATAGGTCTATTTTGTTGGCTCAGCACACCCCCAATCCTGAGGCCAGAGGCATCACATTCGACTTGAAAAACATGTTCAAAATTGGGTAAAGCTAATACCGGGGCTGCTGTGACCGCTTTCTTTAAGGCATCAAAAGCTTTCTGAGATTCCAATGTCCATACAAATTTGGGTTGTTTCAAACAATCGGTGATAGGAGCAACCATGGAACTAAAATTACGAATAAAACGTCGATAAAATGATGCCAAGCCGTGAAAACTACGAACATCATGCATGGACTTTGGAGTAGGCCAGGTGGTAATAGCTTCGACTTTGGTAGAGTCCATACGAATTCCGTTTCCTGACACCAAGTAACCCAAAAATATAACCTCCGTAGTCACAAAGTGGCACTTTTTCTGATTAGCAAACAACTTCTGTTCTCGCAATATAAGAAAGATGTCACACAAATGTTGCAAATGGGATTCCAAATTCGTGCTAAAAACCAAAATATCATCGAAGTAAACGACGACACATTTGCCAATAAGATTTCAGAAAATATGATTCATCAATCGCATGAACGTGCTAGGAGCATTGGACAAACCGAATGGCATGACCATCCATTCATAAAGACCATCACGCGTTTTAAACGCAGTTTTCCATTCGTCCCCTGCACGTAACCATATTTGATGGTAGCTACTCCGTAGGTCAATCTTGGAAAAGACGGAAGCTCCATGGAGATGATCCAACAGGTCATCAAAGTGGGGAATTGGAAAACGGTATTTGATTGTAATTTTGTTAACCGTGCGGCTGTCAATGCACATACGAAACGTGCCATTTGGTTTTGGAACAAGTAAGGCAGGAACGGCACATGGGCTCATGCTTTCACGGATCAAACCCTTGTCTAATAGTTCTTGAACTTGACGATGTAACTCTGCAAATTCCTTCGGGTTCATGCGGTATGCAGGTTTGTTTGGAATTGTTGCACCAGGAATGAAATCGATGCAATGTTGGATGTCCCGCATGAGCGGTAATCCTGTAGGAATATCATCGGGGAAAATATCGGAGAATTCGGTGAGTAATGGAAGTACCTCATGTGGAACGTCAGTAATTGGTGTGTTTTCTTCAAGTACAACCAAGCCAAGTATTGGACCCGGAGGCTATTGGCGAGCAAGACCAACAATTTCATCCTTCGTCATGGGTGCTACCTCGGGTGTCGCGTCCTTAGGATTTAGAGGGGCCAATGTGACGTAAAGACCGTCCTTGTGGAAGGAGTAGGTTTTAGGAAAACCGTCATGCTTGACTTTATGGTCGTAGAGCCACGGGCGTCCAAGTAATAAGTGGCATGCGTCTATTGGAACAACTTCACACCATAATTCATCTTTGTATTTGTTGTCGATGGAAAAAGCAACCAAACATCGGTGTGTTACCTTAAAAAGATTACCTTTCCGGAACCACGTAAGTTGGTACAGGTCGGGGTGGTCCGTGGTAGGTAACCCAAGTTTGTTGACCATGGTTTTAGCGACCATGTTTTCACAGCTTCCACCGTCGATAATAACGGTACAAACACGACCCTTGGAAGTGCATTGAGTACGAAAGATGTTGTGTCGCAGCCACGTAGTGTCATTATCCGGAGGTGTGACAACAGAAGTTAATACCCTTCAGACAATAAGTGCTTCGCCTTGATCTGGGTAAAGTGTCACAGATGCATCTTCATTCTCGGTGTCATATTTAGGTTCAACATCATCAACAAATGCCACAAGTTGTTTGTTCCGGCAGTCACGTTTGAGGTGACCCAAACCTTGGCACTTGAAACAACGTAGAGGGCCGGAAGTATCAAGTGGCGCGGTGGTAACGGTTGGCGTTTCAATTTTGCTCGGTCCAGGTTTTTGGGCGAATTGTGGTTGAGTTGGGGTACGGGTAGAGGGTTGGAATCGGCCAACTGATTTGTTCTTGCGTGTGTTTTGCTGTTCAACTCGCAAAGCCAATCTACATACATCTGAAAAAGAATAATATTGTGTAAGTGAAACCGCGTCGGCGATGTCAGGTCGAAGCACACCCAAAAAATGGGCGATCACTTGCTCTTCATCTTCTTCAGCCCCGCAACGTAAACGCATCCGTTCAAACTCAGTAATAAGATCTTCTACAGACAGAGATCCTTGTCGGAGGTTTTGGTAGTCAAGATAAGCGTCCTATTTGAAAGTAAGTGGAAGAAATTTGGCACGTAGGAGGCGCTGCATCTTATCCCAGAAGGAGATTTTATGTTTACCGTTTCGATACTGTTGTTGTTGTATGTTTTCCCACCATATAGATGCATATTTTTTTAGCTTGATAGCAACCAATTTGACCTTTACGTTGTCAGGGATGTCGCGAAGGTCGAAGATTCTCTCGATTGTTTGTAAGCAGTCAAGGAAATCATCGGGGTGGAGCTTGCCATCGAATTCTGGAATTTCAGTGCGAATGCCTAAAGATCGCAATGGATCCGTAGGGTGGTGCGGTGCTGGTGGCTGGCGGTGGTGTCGTGGAGGTGTTTGTGGTGGCGAATCATGAAAATAATTTTCGAAGTCATCCTCTTCCATTTCGTCTACATCGGATCGGATCGGGGTGTCTTCAAACTGCCTTTCATAACGATTAAAAGGATTGATTTCGAGCTCCCTAATCCTTTCACGGAGTCGTTCAATCTCAACATCACGGGGATCCCGAGCAGCATGACCGTCGGTCTCTGCGACGGTGTTTCTAGGTTGTTGACGACGATGATCTCTTCCCCGTGTCGACATCTTGAGATCTCTGGTTTTCTGATACCACTTGATAAGGATGTTGGGAGGAAAATAGAACCCTAGGACTGAAACCTAGCGGTGGCGAGCACTTGGCCAACCAAGTTGCTGGTCGTCGGAAAATTCTTCTCGGCCAACCGAGTAAGAGAACACAAAAGACGTGTTTAATATGAAACTTCAATAATTATTAACCAACCAACCAAGGAGTTTTACACGATATAAATAGGAAACAAAAACACAAGATAATTCTAAATCCCTAAACTTGAGAATTAAGAAATGTAATAAAAGGCATAATAATCTAGAACCAAAAATATAATTGTAATTGACTTCAACTTCTCCTTTGAATTTGGTTGGATGGGATCTTGTTACCATAATTTGTTTCTTCAGCCACTTAGCCCACCGGCCTCATTCTCGTCAATAGCTCATTGGTCCACTGGGCTCGACCCATCAGGCCCATCGGTATCAATGTCCCGGCGCCTTAAACTGGCCACTGAAACAGAGATAATAAACGAATATATCAAACGCTTTCAATCGGCCAGTACAACATTATTATCAATAATACCAATTCGTTAACAACGATCCAAAGATGCCTCAAGACGACATTAACGTCAATAATAATAATCGATACATCGATACCGCGAACCGGCTATCGACAACAAGAATCTCAATGCCTTAAACCGGCCGTTAACGAATAACAATCACATCTGGCATAATCACCGAAGGGTATTGCATCAAACAATCCCCAAATATCAATAAATCACGAAGAGACTATGTCTCGAAATGATACAACACATTCATACACACATATGATAACATTAATCTCATTGACCAGTACAAGTATAAAACTTGCCTCAAACCGATGGCGAGCAAGTCCTTCCACGATCAACGTCATGGCATGAAACGACGAACGGCGCCTACCGATGATCACAAACACTCGAACAACCTTGAATGAAAAACGATTCATTCAATAACACAAAATCAATAGAAAACAACACCAAGGACAAACCCGAATCGGTTAAACTCTACCAACGAATATCATAGTTCTCAACTATGAATTCTAACATCTCCAACACCTCAAAATTGACATGATCAAGTGTTCTTAATACTTGTGAAAATAATTCAACAAGAATCACTTAAGAACAACATCAAAACAACATCTCCAAAATGACAATATCACTATCATCATCAAATTGGTTCTCCTACAATGATAATATCATGAACATCATCACAATCACCTCAAGAACATCATCATTCCAACAAACATGATGTCTAAAGAAAAATCCTTCATCATAACCTCATGAATTTGGATTGAACAACAAGATTCACTCAACCATTTCCAAATTATGATAATCACCCCTTAAATCATCATAAATCCTTACTAAAGTGGTTATAATCTTTCAAGAACACCACCAACAACAATAATCATCTCAAGACTATGTTAATCATATAACAATCTTAACATAATCCTTCCTAGACATGATTATAACCTCCAAACAATCTAAAACATCAAGAACACAATCATACTCAAGCTATACCAACATGTTCTTCATCAAAAGTTTATCAAAACCATGAAGAATCATGATATACTCCATCAATCAAACAATACCCGAAGAAAACAACAACAAACACTCGAAAATCACTTGAAGAACAAGAGATTGAGGGAACTTACCAAAGAAGAATAAGAAGAAGCCTCCAAACACCAAAGGAGCACCAACAAGCTTCCAACTTCAAGCTTCAATCCAAACTAGGATGATCAAGATAGAGTTGGAAGAGGCTAAACATCAAGAACAAGTTCAAACGGACGATTCTAGGGAGAGAAAAATGATTCTGGTTCTTGAAGAAATGAAATACGAAACCAAGTTATATAATCTGACAAACACATTACGTACGTTATACAACAAGGTTAACATACGTAAGGGCCTTACGTACGCTATGCCAAAACATTAACGTACGTAATGCTAACTCCAGATTCCACTGACCCAAAATACGAAGACATTAACGTACATAAAGAGTAACCATTTATGTATGTTAGCAAGCTACATGGATTACGTACGTAAAGATCACCTCTTAACGTACGTAAAGATCCGTTGACTGCAATAGTAAGATCGGATCGAAAGATTCCTGGCCCTACCAGCCGAAAGTTGCCATCGAGGAAGGTTCCTACCAGTGACCATGCATTACGTATGTAACCATACAGGTCTAGCGTACGTAATACTCACCCCATAACGTACGTAAGTCTACACATGTAGCGTACGTTAAGGCTAGTATACTTAGCCAAAAATCCAAACTCTCCAAGCAACATCCAAACGACGAAACCAAACTGATGACAAGTATAAATATTTCGATCCCGAAATATTCCAATACAATATACATTGTATCACAACAACACTTGTACAATTCCAAGTGAATACGTACAACTCAACAATAACACAAAAAAAATTATCCCCGGATATTACATATAAGGCAATAAGGATGACACCAATGTAATAATCAATTCGATAGAATACAATGCATCGGGAATTTGAAACCCATGGCAACACAGGCCACAACATCATGAACAACTGAAACATTACTCGAGTATTCAAACCATTCCAAGTACAACAATACCGAATGGAACAAGGTACAAAAATATAGACAAAAATAAGACACAACATCACTCTTTCCAATCATCTTCGTGCCGACCCGGTACACGCCTTTCTCCTCTCCTGGGTCCTGAAATACATGAAAGGTATTCCCCCCCAAAATGGGTTAGCCATCGAATAGCCAATACAAGTATATCGAATATGAAACACAATAATTCTCGACAATAAAGTAAATCTAATTCTCATTTCATCAAACTCAAGATTAGTATTCCGGAATAACTAAATCTCATAGCACTTCATTTCAATACATACGTGATTAACCATGTAACCGTACCAAAGGCAACGAAAATCTCTGAGGCCCCATCGGACCCTTCCAGAGTGGTTAACCCAAAAATATTCATGGAACCGCACCAAAGGCAACGGAACCCTCTGAGGACCCATCGGTCCATCCCAGAGTGAATATATATAATCATACAATTCATACACCCCACTTTCAAAGTCTAGAACGTACAATCATAAACATATACTTGCCTTTGAGACATTAGAACCCAAGTGAAAAATAGTGTTCAAGCTCGAGAGGTCCAAGAACGCACTTCCGGGCCTAAACAATTCGTAGAGAAATACGATAATCAATCATCAATAATCAGTTCTCAAGCAAGACTCCCAAAACCCCCCTTTTACTATTCATAAATCTTCAAAGTATTCACATAGAGGTTAAAAATCATCCAAACCCTCCCTACTACAATTAATACGCAAAAGCATTCGTATAATCATAAGGGAAAAGTGGGTACGGAGTAGATACATCATAATCTCAAGGACTTCAAGCTTCAATACGGATAAATCGGACGGATCTAAGAAAATCCCCAAAATTTCCCCAAATTAGGGTTCTAAGGAATTTACCTTGATTCGGAGAGAATGAACGGATTAGATGTTGTATACTCCTTGTTATTCGACCAAAGATGATGATGGATGATGAAAGGTTGCCCCCAAATCGCCTCTGAATCACCCTCTCATGCTCTCTCATTAGAAATGAAGAAAAGAGCTGAAAAATGACGAAGAACAGGGTTGACCCTCCTTATATATTGTGTCTGATTAGCACGCGCTAAAACTCAAGGTTAGCGTGTGCTAACGGGCTCACCCGGTAGTCCAATAGCTTCTGACCTGCAACATTAGCGTGCGCTACCACATTCTTAGCGTGCGCCAACTGTTACCATGCAAAAATTCAAACTCACTGCCCATTTCGCTAGCGTGCGCTACGCAATACCTATAACATGTGCTAGCTCATGCCTAGCGTGCGTTAACTGTTAGTACAGAGAACAAAATCACCCCACTGCCCTTGCCAACTCAGCCCATTAGCGTGCGCTAGTGGCGAAGCTAGCGCGCGCTACTCAAAATGAATAACGTGCGTTAGCTCACACCTAGCGTGCGCTAACTACTAGTGGCTACTGTCATTGTCCAATTCGGACCATTAGCGTGCGCTACTGGTGAAGCTAGCGTGCGCTACTCAATACGAATAGCGTGCGTTAGCTCACGCCTAGCGTACCCTATCTACTTCAATCAATAACACCGTTGCAAAGTCCGATCAATACGAATATGTTCCGAAGGATACGAAGCTCTAGAATCAACAACATCTCAATAGGCGCTTACAAGAGAGACAAAAGCTGAAGAACGCCAAAGTCAAAATTCATGAAATATACAGGTATTACACATTTCGTCCTAAAGAGGAGGATAAGAGATTAGAGCAGAAACAACATACCCTATTGCAATTGGTATGTTGTTGTATCTGACTCAATATACTTGTCCCAAATTAGTGAGATTCATCTTTGTTCCCCATAAGACATTGGAATAGAGTAAAACACATCTTTCGAAACTTGAAAGGCTCCGGCAATCTTAGAATGTTCTTCCCCTAAACAAAGGAGAGAGATATTTCGAAAAGAATTGTTGAGGTAAAGATAATGCATACTGACCATCCATATTCCTCTGATATTGCAGCTAAGCATGGTAGATCGAGTTCCAGAAGTGGTAGTGTTAGCAAGCTCTTCAGCTATTGGTTGGATATGCTGATGCCGATTATCTCTATGACCCGCATAAATGATATTTCCAAACTGATTGTGTGTTCATCATTGAGAAAACGTCAGTATGTTGGAGATTTACCAAGTAGACCCTAATCGCTACTTCTTCTAACCATGTAGAGACAATTGCATTGCACGAACCTGAAAGAGAATGCATTTAGCTTCATCCGGTTAAAGACCGTATTCGAGGAATGTGTGGATTGAAATCCACCACAACAACACTTACTTGCATCTTTGAGGATATTGTGACATGCATTGAACAGACTAAGTTAGGTTTGATTGAGGTGACAATACCAAACATATTTCGCTTAAGTTCTTCTACAATTAGCAACAGTAGAAACTGCTGAATATCAAAGTGAAACAAGTGAACTTCGATGAGAACGTCGCAAATTTGTTCAAGAAGTCTCTACCTAAATCTTCATTTGAGAAACATGTGAAAAGCATCGGCATGCGTATATTATCCGAGCTCCATGAGGAATTATCCATCAGAGTGAGCCGTTGTGTATACTTCAAGGGAATATACTTCACATGATTTCAACATTTGTAGTGACTACATTGTGATTTCCTCACTAAGTCTCTATTTTTTCCACGGTGTTTTGTTTGACTTAAAAATATTTTTTTACCGAGGCAACATCTTATGCACCATTTTTGTATTAGTGCTCGACGCAGAGGGAGTGTTCTAGAAATTACGATTTTGTCATTCCCATGATATGTCTTACCTAATATTGTTTAGACTATGATACATAGGTGGCAAAGTTCTACATCATTCTAGAGGTAGTATGATGCTGTTAGAAGTATTTCCTTGTAAGGAATCTTATGCGTGAAAAGAGTTTTATTGTAAAGTCTATATAAAACACATATGTTAATGTTATGAGTACAGTTGATTATTTGATTGCTCATCTTCTACTGTTATGTTACTATTCTCTGAAACAAAAATATTAAAATTATATATGTATTAATAATTAGAGGACTAATTCGATTAACCTACGAATTAGCCCTAACAAACTTCATATTAAACAATCCGAACATAAATGAATCAAAATAATTAGGATCGAACCTTTTTTTCGATTTAAACGGGACAACCCACACACCGGCCCTCTCCCTCTTTTAACGTCTCTAATTACAGCCCGTTGTACTAGCTCCTCGGGAAGCATTACATTACATTTCTAAATAAAAAAACATTAAGGGCGGTGTATTTAGTTAAGATTTTAATGGAATTTGATAGATTTTAGAGTTTGATGGATTTGATAGATTTTAATAGAATTTAATAGACTTTCTGAAATTCTCTTTGATTTCAAGGGACTTCTACCTATTAGAATTCCGACTTTCATGGATTTTTATGGACTTTTATGAATTTCTAATAACTTTATTTTTCTCAAAAGATAGTAGGCACAGGAAATTCATTTATTTCGTTCTATCTTAAAGGATAATTGTTCTATCTTTGGTTTTTCAATAAATAGTTATGTATAATAGATTTTTTAATTAAAATAAATAGCTAATGAAAATAGATATAATATTTGATATAATTTAATGAGAAAAACTAAAAAACTATCTCATATTGTAAAAACTAAAATATATATCAAGTTATTAAAGTAATGAGTAGATATAAAATATTTTATCATAATAAGTTGAATTTTTGTACAAGTTTTTATAAATAATTATTTTTTTATAAAAAAATTGAAGAACAAGAGATAAAAATATTAAGAACTTATTTACATTATTCTTAAAAGTAAGCAAAAATAAAAAAAATAAAGAAAAAAAAGTAATGAGAAATGGTAGTGGTGGTAGTGGCAGTGGTGGCGGCGGCGGGGTGATAGTGAGAAGGGTGTTGATGGTGAGATGGGTCGGTGGCAATGGTGGTATGGAGGCGGTGATGTGGTGGTGGTGGAGGCGAATGCGGCAGTGGTGGCGGGTGGTGTTGACAAATAAAGAATCCATGAAAATCTTAGGGGTGAACAAAAGATTTTTAAAGATAAATTATATTTGTACTTTGTGCTTAAATATGAGTACTTATATGATTCCATTAAAATTCTTAAAATCAAACATAAATTTGAATACTTCATAATTTTGTAAGATTCATAAAAATTCATTTAATACCTCATGACTTTAATAAACTTTAAAAAGTTCATAAGAATCTATATTGAATACCACGAAAATTTAATTCACTTCTAAAAATCTTAAAAAATTTCTGAAACTCATTTCAAGTCTCATATTCAAACTCTAAATCTTACATCACGTGGATTGCACGTGCCTGTCCCACCGTACAAGCAAAGCAATAGCAAAACCAGCAAAGTCGAAAGGACACGAGAAATAATAAAAAACACAAACACTCGTCAAACCCTATCTTCCCATCTCTCTCTCCTCGTCTGAACCCTAATGTGAACTCAACTTTTCCCATTTTCAGCAGATGACTAAGATGGATTTCGGCTGTTTTTCTCGACTCATGTGATTACGTTTCCTCGAAATTCAGCTGGATTTGACGATTCGCTGTTTTAGAACCCAAGGCTTGAGAATCGCTGCGTCTTAATCAAAATACAGTTGTTCGAGGCAATTATGGAAGGCCCTGCTCCGGTGTCGTCTCCTCCCTCATCGGAGGACGGTCCTGAGTCGTGGGAGGTTGCTGATGTGGAGGCCAGCATGCGCCGCCTCATGCTTTCCTCGACGAAGGATTCTGTTACTAGAAGTAATAATCAAGATGAGATAGCTGAGGGCTCAGGTTCGGGTTCGAGTTTAAATTTGTGTTCTAGTTCGTCGGATGATTTGGTTAACACAGTGGATCAGTTTTTGCGGGAAGCCATACAGAATCCTCGCGAGCGCCTATCAGGTGAGTTTTTACCATCTTAGTTGCATGACTAGTAGATTCCTTTCCACTGAGGTGACTTTCTTGTGTTGTCCGTTTGCTTGTTTTAGTTTTAACTTACTAGTTGTGCTACTTAAAAATGTACTGCAATTTGCCCAACATGACTGCTAGTTATAAAATATATTTGTATGATATGGTTCGTCGCACACAGTGGGATATTCCTCTTGCTGTTTTGTTGAGAAGGAGTCTAAATAGCACTTTCTAGTAGTGGTTGATAAGTTCTTTGTATGTTAAGCTGTTGTGTAAAACTCGTGCTCGAGATAGCTAGAGAGATATTTGCTTTCAAAAGGGAAATTTAACCTCCATCTACTGATGTTTTATTTGTATTCATTTTTTTCGGGGGGCAAGGATGTTGAATTGCTTGGCGCCCTACAGGGTCGCCCTTATCAAGCAAGGTGCGAGGAATGTATCTGACCTGAATTTTTTCAACAGAATATCCCCATTAAATATGGTAACAGCTTGTATGTTTTTAGTAGAATAACCTTATTTAATGTTTTAAAGGGCGCGGGGCGGGTTCGAGGCATTTTGCTCTCGCGTAGGCCTCCAGACACATTGAAGTGTCAGCCTCATTTCTTATTGTAATCTACAAAAACATAAATAACAACGCACTGTACAAATTTTTTATTATTAACTAAATATTTGAATTTTGTTGTTGTAAGATTGTTAATAATGTTTCAACAATAGATAGATGTGGCAATAATAATAAAAGTATAAATAAGAAAAACCTAAACTTCCGATGAAGTAATCCATAATTTAAATTTATAATGAAGTAATTATAATTACTAATTAATTATACAGATAAATGTAATAATTTTAATATTACAACAACAACAACATCTAAGCCTTAGTCCCAAAATGATTTGGGGTCGGCTAACATGAATCAAACTTTGAAACCGTCAATAATCGTTACATAAATAACATAAAAGGAAAAAAGAGGGAAAAAGTAGAGAAAAAAGCAAATAAAAAAGAGAATGAATGGAAAAAAAAAGAAAAAAAGAAAAAAAAAAAAAGAGAAAAAGATAACATGAAATAAAAGAAAATAGGAATTAAAAAAAAAAAAAAAAAGAAAATCAGACTTCATCCACCATCCGTATTCTTTCCCGCCACATTTGCCTCTCCATCGCCATACTTTCTCCAATTTCAAGAAACCGCATATCATTTTCAATCATCTTTATCCAAGTTTTCTTGGGTCTTCCTCTACCTTTCACAACATTACTTGCTCCCCAACTTTCTAGCCTCCTCACTGGGGCATCAATAGGTCTTCTTCTCACATGACCAAACCATCGTAATCGATTCTCCATCATCTTGTCTTCTATAGACGCAACTCTTACCTTCTCTCTGATCACCTCATTTCTGAGCCGATCCTTTTTTGTATGACCACACATCCATCGTAGCATACGCATCTCTGCCACATTCATCTTTTGAACGTGACAGCTTTCTGACCCAACACTCGGTGCCATATAACATAAGCAGGCCTAATTGACGTGCGGTAAAATTTACCCTTTAATCTATGAGTCATGCCGGGATCACATAAAACCCCTGTGGCACTCTTCCACTTCAACCACCCTGCCATTATTCTGTGAGCCACATCGCCATCTAGCTCTCCATCCTTTTGGATAATAGATCCAAGATACCGAAAGAAAGTGGATCCATGAACAACTTTCCCATCAAATGTGATCATCCCCGCCTCTCTATCACTGTTTTCGCTAAACCTACACTCCATATATTGCCTTACTTACGCTCAGCCTAAAGCCTCGAGCTTCCAAAGTATCCCTCCAAAGTTCCAATTTCATTTGCACTCCAACCTTCCTTTCATCAAACAACACAATATCATCTGCGAACATCATACACCACGGAACGTCATATTGAATTTCTCTTGTCAATTCGTCCAAGACTATGGCAAAGAGAAAAGGACTAAGAGCAGATCCTTGATGCACCCCAATCGTAATAGGTAATTCTTGTCCTCCCAATATTAGTTCGTACAGTTGTTCTAGCTCCCTCATAGATGTCCTTTATAATGTATATTTTTTTCCGCGATACACCATTCTTTGGTAAGGCCCACCTAAGTACTTCTCTTGGTACTTTATCATATGCCTTCTCTAAATCTATATTAACCTTATGCAGTTCTTTCTTTTTATCTCGATAATGTTCCATCAACACGGATAAGATAAATTGCTTCCATGGTCGATCTTCCAGGCATAAATCCAAACCGATTTTACATTATCTTCACACATTTCCTGATCCTTTGTTCAATCACTCGTTCCCACAACTTCATGGTATGACTCATTAGTTTAATTCCGCGATAATTAGAACAATCTTGAACATCACCTTTGTTCTTATACAAAGGGACGAGAATACTTTTCCTCCATGCTGACGGCATCTTATTGCTTCTCCAAATCTTATTGAAAAGCATAGTTACCCATTCGATCCCTCTCTCCCCCAAACACCTTCAAACTTCAATAGGTATACCATCTGGTCCTTCTGCTTTCTTTGACCCCATCTTCTTCAATGCAATTGTCACTTCACCCTTTTGGATTCTTCTCTTAAACTCTCGGTTAACCATACTTGAGGGGATGTTTAAATTCCCAATATCTTGTTCTTGATGGCCATTGAATAGGGTATCAAAGTATGACCTCCATCTCTCTTTTATCTCTTTATCTTGAACCAAAACTTTTGGTTAGTATCTTTACACATTTAACTTTTCCAATATCTCGCGTCTTCTTCTCTCTCATTCGAGCAAGTTTATAGATATCTTTTTCCCCTTCTTTAGTATCTAATCTTGCATATAATTCTTGATTGACCTTTGATCGGGCATTTCGCACCGCCTTTTAGCTTCATTCGAGCTTTCTTGTACTTCTCATAATTCTCATCGCTCGAGCATTTACCCGGTACCTTATAACATTCACGTTTGGTCTTTATCGCTTGCTTAACTTCATCATTCCACCAAGATGTGTCCTTACTTGATGGTCTGTTTCCTTTAGATTCTCCTAGACTTCTTTTGCAACTTCCTTTATGTTGTGTTCCAACAAGTTCCACATCGAATCTATATCCATCTCCGTGCAATCGGACCAAATACCACTATCGCAATCTTAGCCACAAAAGTATGTCGACTCTCCTTGGAGCTTCCACCACTTAATTCGAGGGTCAACTTGTGGTCTTCTCTTTCTTAAGTGCCTCTTACCTCGAAAGTCAAGCACCACAACCCTATCTTGTGTTGCGGCACTCTCACCGGTATTACCTTGCAATTAGTAAAACTTTTCCTCCAAACATTCCTTACTAAAAAGAAATCAATCGACTTGCATTACCTCCGTTTCTATATGTCACCAAATGAGAGTCCCTTTTCTCGAACCAAGTGTTCATAATACCCAAGTCATGAGCTAATGCGAAATCCAATATATCATTTCTGCTTCATTCCTGTCCCCCAAAACCAAAGCCACCATGAATGCTCTCAAAGCCATCTCTGCTAACACCGACATGCCCATTGAGGTCACCACCAATGATCAATTTCTCACCCATAGGAATTCGTTCGACAACCTCTTCCAAATCTTCCCAAAATTCTTGTTTGATCGATGCATCCAATCCTACTTGTGGTGCATAAGCACTTATGATAGTTAGAAACTCATCCCCTATCACAAGCTTAATACTCATTATTCTATCGCTCTTTCTTGACACTTCCACCACATCATCAATGAATTCTTTATCAATGACGATACCCACTCCATTTCTACTTCTATCCTTTCCAGAGTACCAAAGCTTGTAACCCCAAGGAGCTAACACTGTTGCCTTCTCGCCAACCCACTTAGTCTCTTGTAGACACATTATGTGAATTCGCCTCCTTTTCATAACCTCCCCCACTTCTGCTGATCTCCCCGTCAAAGAGCCAACGTTCCAAGTTCCAAACCGCACCTTACTACCCTTACTAGCCGCAAGAACTAACTTCTCTGTCTGTCCCCGTCCACGCTGCAAGGATTCTTGCACATTTGACACCACACCCATACTTCGAGGTGGCGCGCCGCTTCCGGGCGACGACCTAGCAACCCTTGCATATTTTCCACTACACCCGGGCCTATGAAGTGTAGCGCATCCTTGCTCATTTGACACCACCCTCAGATGTAAAGGTGGCGCGCCGCTTCTGGGCGACGACCTAGCAACCCTCGCATACTTATCACTGCACCCGGGCCTATGAAATGCAGCGCGTCGCTTCTGAGGAGACGCCCCAACGATTTTCAATGTTTGATTCATGTCCATGGAATGTGACGAGTTTTACGCTGGCTGCCACTAACCTACCGCAACCCTCCTCTTTTATCCGGGCTTGGGACCGGCAATGGATGTCAAGAAGACACCCACAGGCAGAGTTAATAATTTTAATATTAACGAAACAAAATTAAACTTCATAAGAAGTATCCAGAAGCTTGGGATTTAAAAAGTGAAGGATAAAAGAAGAATTTTGAAGAAAACAGGAATGACGAAAGGAGAGTGACTTCTCATGTTAAGTCGACATGTGAATCTCTGATGAAAGGTCTGAAGAAAATTGCCTTGCTAGATTTTGTGTAGCCCACTGTTCTCCTCTGTCCCAGGTCTCTACAGCGTCTCCTCTCTATTCTGATCTAATGCCACGATACGAGTTTGGATATTTTTGGCTTCTTCCATCTCCTCTTTGTCAAAACAGATGAACATGACGCTGTTAATTGGAGCCAACGCCTCATGAACCTCGAGGCATAACGCCTTAAAGCGTGTGCCTCACTCACTTGAGGTGTAAAACTTTAAATTTTGAAGAAAAAGATGCGCCTTGTTATGTTACTCGGATTTTTCGTTTCACCTCAAGAAACTGTATCGGATCCTCGACACCCCAACATGGTGCGACACTTCCTCACTTTATTTTAGGCCAAAATCATGGAATCATATATCCGAGTCGGACACATGAAGATGTTCCCGTGTCCGAACATGTACTGGAGTCAGAGTAACATAGATTCTTTACCTTCGCCTCGAGGCGCTCCGCAAAGCGTCCCCTTCGAATGCCTTTTAAAACATTGACCCTATAAATGCAATAGCTCGCATAACTTGCTTTGCTGAATGTTTCTTTTTTTCAGAATGACCACATTAATTGTGGTAACAGCTTGGTATGATTAGTCTGAAGCCAATTTCTGGACATGGTGAAGATACTTGTGGTGCATGTGAATGAGTAGGTTGACTACTCTGCTACTTAAAGATGGTATATGGCTGGAGAATAGAATATAAGAGAGTTGTTTTCTGGATGAGTTGTCCACTTAATACTAGATCTTACGGAGCCTGCTCATGTGCAACATGATCGGATCTGATCATGAGTACTTCAAAAGAAGTATTGAATATAAATAACTAATAAATATTTGAAGACCTAATCAATTAAATAAATCAGAATAATCAATTATAAAACATATATTGGAAGTGAAAAACAAGAATTTTATTTACCTCTATAGAAGAAATTATCTTCAAGTAAACCAGCTATCTTCTGTAAGAGGATGTGCTAACACCCACTCCCCTTCCTGGAAGGGTAGCCACGCCTGATATATCAATTAGACTACAACCAGTCGTTTCAAATGAGATCATGCCTCAGCTATTCCAGCTGAGATTGAAAGATCTCTCCATCTTGGATGATGCGGCTGAACCTGAGGTTTACGATTGTTTAATTATCAATTTTAGATAAATTGAATAAATTCTTAAATGCTTATTTGAGAAAATTTGATATGTGAAGAAAGGTAAATGTTATATTTTGGAAGGACAGCTTAGTGTGTAGAAGGGAGCTTACAAAATTAAATCTGGAATCCTTAATAACAACCAAGATGACCATTTTTCATATTAATCTAAGGGTTAGTTACAGAAAGTATGCTGGGGTTTGTACACGCACACGCGCGCTCACACGTGTGCGCTCACACACACGCCCACACACGTGTGCGCGCACGCACACACACACACACACATATATATATATTGGCCTATGTGCTGAAATTGCTCGTGGATGGGGGGGTTGAACTTATTAATACACCTTGAAGAACTTATTAATACCCCGAAACGATTAGTTGAGGACTGAGTCAAATGGAACCTGTGAAAAGTTCATTTTACTTCTGATGGAAATTTGGGGAAAGGGAGGCTATCCAGTCTGATCATGTTGGTTCGGGGGCCCAAATCGTTCCAAATGACTTCCCGTTTTGCTCTGTGACGGTCAGATTAAGGCAGGAAAAAAAATCAATCAGAGCCAGAGGTAAGCTATCAGTAACGGATTAGTATATACAAAAAATTATTCAGATTGCACCCTAGTGGTTGGGAATATTCTGATTTCACCTATTCAGACTAGAGCCTGCTGTTAGGAAGTATTTTGCCTCCTTTTTTGAGTTACATATGATAATGACTGCAACTTCTGTTTTATTATCCTCGTTGTTCCCACGGGGCTCTAGTACATCTGTGGAATACTTGCTGAGAATTGCAGTAATATGTCAATGCATTTTCAATTTTATCTGATGTAAACTCTGCAATTCCGGGTTCCTACCTAAAAAAGCAAAGAATTATGCAGTAATATTTTGGCGCTTTGCTTGGCCCTCTAGAGGTTCTACTTTTACTGTTTAGTCTTGTTATTAGAACCCCAAAAGTAAAAACCACCATGGAACTACTGTTGATGGTTGTGAAGAGTCTACTTGTTTTTTCTAAAGCTTTGAATGAATGATGCATCAGATAATTTGCATGAATTATTAACATGATTGTGCGCTTCTGATGATTCATGCTTTTAGCCTTTTAAGCTATGGTGGTGTCAGTGAGGGTTTCTTTTGCCTTCAATCCTGCGTGATATATGATATTACATGTCTATGCAGTATTGCGAATGGAGCAGGATGTGGAGAAGTTCATTCGGGATCCTACTAGGGAACAGATGGAGTTCCAGCAGCTGCCTACTTCTTACTTGCGGTTGGCTGCACATCGTGTGGCACAGCACTACTCATTGCAATCTATGGTTTTGTTGGATAATAACCTGCCTGATGGGTCTGGCTCGAGAATAATTGTTCGGAAGACTTCAGTCATCAGGCTTCCTTTGGTTCGTCTTGCTGATATTCCTGTAAACTTGCCTACTGAAGAGCGTGGTGCTATGAGGGTTGCGATCAAGCAGAGGCAGAAGGGGTCTCAGAGTTATAGCAATTCGAATGCACAGTCTGTAAAATCGAATAGTCAAAAAAGTGTGGAGGAAAGAAAGGAGGAATACAATAGGGCTCGAGCAAGGATTTTTAACTCCAACAGTTCTAGTGGGAGTTCCACTGGGAAACCAGAGAGCAATCTTAGGATCCAGGATAGTATCCAGGATGGTTCATTACCAATGGCAAAGGCAGAAGAGAGGATCTTTCCAGGTGGTGGATCTAATGTGGTTATAGGCAGAGGTTTGGCTGATTCTTCTACGTCTAGCAGTAGGTTACCTAGAAGTAGGACAGAGAAGGAGCCTATTGCAAGGCCTAGGACAAATAGTAGGGTGGCTATCATTAGAGATCGTGATGTTGATCGTAATGATCCTGACTACAACAGAAGCTATGACAGGTATACTTGATGCATTTCATTTGTTTTTTTCCCCCTATTCTCTAGTCCCAGATACTGACCCATTTTAGTCTTGTATATTAGTTCTAATGACTTACGAGTACAATATTCTTCTGTTTGAAGAGATAAGAAATTGGGTTTTCTGCAGCGTGCATGTTCTGCTGCAATTTTTTTTCCCTTTCTATTTGCAAGTCGTTCAGTTTTCTTTTTTGGTTTGGTTGTTTGTTTGCTGCATGGTGACAAATTTGTTGATTGAAGATTTGTTTTTTCCCCAGATCAGTAGTGTTGGTTTTTGGTTCAATGGAATATCTTCTGTACTGATTTTCCTTCTTTCACTTTTTCTCTTTGAAAAAAAATCTAGTCTAGGGTTAGAGACGAAATATAATAAAGAAATCGTAATGAGCTATGCAAATGGATAGCCAGCAATCCAATCAAACTGTCGCTAACATGATTTGAACCCTGTCCACTCTTGTGAATAGTGGATAGTGATACCAATTGACCTGGAGCTCATTGATTGTAAATATTCTTGTAATATTTCCCCCAGATACATGCAGAGGTTTGATCCTGGCTTCGGATTTGGTGGAGGTCCATACACCATTCAGCCTATGTATGCACCTGCAATAAACTACAATACTGAATTTCCACAGCTTGGATCAAGTCATAGGCCGTCAATTTCTTCTGAGCACCAACCTCGGCTTCTTCCTCAACATCTGCCTGGGCCATGGGTTGCTTCATCCCATCCTGCAGGTATTGGGTATGGTCCCACTGAGGCCATTTTGTCCCCATATAGTTATGGTCATGTTAATGCACACTCGAACTCCAGTCTCTACTTCCATTCTACTCAGTATCCTTGTCAACGAGCTGGTCTGCCATATATCCATTCTCTTGAACAGATTCACCAGCCTTTTGCACAGGTATGATTATTCAGATGTATCTTATATTTCGACATAGTCCCATGAATATGGCAACCAATGAATGACTTACTTCCCCCTATCAAATATTAATGAACACATATTCATGTTTTGTCAGAGGAACGAGCGTTTCTGCATTGGTGTAGTATGTTCTTTTCATATGCATGTCATTTCCGTGTATAATATAGTTTATGACAGATGTTGCATTTTTTTCTTGATGTGTTGCTGCTTGTACGCCAACCATCAAATTAGGATGATTTTATTCCATTTCACATTTCCAGATTACAAACTGTTGCATGTTATGACTTTCAGAAGACCTCTTTTGAAGTTGAACCGCACATTTTTAGTGGTTGATTTTAGGACAATTTTGGTCAGTATCGTCCTAACCCCTGTTACCAAGTTATCCTGAAAAGATCACCATCATGTAATTGAGAAACTAATTCTGGAAAAACTAGTGAAATGACACATTACTTATTCTCCTTTCAAATTCAAAACTTATCCCCTTGGTTTCAGTAAAGGACTTTCTGACAGTGGCAGTAATGAATCATGATCCCTGCTACTGGCTGCATTGACACAGTGGCAGTAATGAATTGTGATACTGGCTGCATTGACAGTGTCAATCAGTTTAGGACAAAGAATGATGACACCTGTGATCTTATTTGGTTATGTACTGTATCATGATCTCTTTTCAGGAGCTCGGTGTGTTTGAGTGTTTTTTGCTGTGTCCCCTAGATGATCATCCAGTTCCACCCTAATGTTTCCCTAACCAATTCCTTTTGCTTTCTCTTGTCAGTCTCATCAGCAGCAACCCGATGCAAGTTTTGGACTAGCCCGGCCCCGATGAGGGGCATGGGCGATGCCTGCACCCTGGCAGGATACTGCTGGGCTTGATTTCATGGTGGCTGCTAGGGCAGCATATTTGGCCCCATTGGCCAGGGTGCAGGCATAACAAACTGGGATTGTGCTGGATGGTGGTGCTTGATCTTGCATTCTGTGCATGTGCTCCATTCAGTCATTCTCAGTTGCTGGACGGAGCTTGTGACAGTGGCACTGGAAAAAGTTGAATGAGTTCCCTAGGACTCTCTGTTTGGCTACTGGTAACTATGATGATGATGAAAATCAAGACATGAAAGGGAAAATGTCAGAGCTTTTAACATTATATCCAATCTTAGGCACAGGTATTTTCGACACCTTATCTACCTTCATTTTTTTCTTGTTTCTTTATTGTTTATTGAATGTGTTCTCTTGAATCGAATATATATATATATATATATATAGATATTTATGTATGTATATTAAAATACATTTGTTTTGTTTTGCTTTGTTTTGTCCCAGCACCGTTGACAGAAGGCAAGCGATGTAGGATGTCTTGACGAGTAAGGTCCTGTCTTTACGGGTCTGGCAATTGGTGCTTGGCTAACTGGGACTTGTTTATATTTCTGAATTACAATTTGTTTTCCTATCGAAGTGTTGTTTTCTTTTAACTTGTTATACCTCACTAAGGCTAATTCTATGAGCGGTTATACATTTTCTGTATGATCGCCTGCTTAGTTTATTTTT
Source organism: Orobanche coerulescens (assembly GCA_033398695.1). Lineage (NCBI taxonomy): Eukaryota > Viridiplantae > Streptophyta > Magnoliopsida > Lamiales > Orobanchaceae > Orobanche > Orobanche coerulescens. The sequence continues at coordinate 95,455,206 of CM065809.1, forward strand.
TTCACTGTTCTGTTTAAAAGTTTGCTCAAAATCTTGCATTTGCTACTATTTGAATAATGTAGGCAACCGCAGTTTATCCTGTGATCTCTGTTCACATTCAGGTAATGGATTAATTTGGATTTTTTCCTAAAAATTTTGGAGATTTTAAATGGTCTACAAAATTGGCAACGTCTGGAATCTTTGGAAGTGGAGATAGATTATGGAATAGTATACAGTATGAAGATAGATTAGTCTTAAAAATATAATATAGTTTTAAAGTAAACACATGTTGTTTTCATTACATGGCATATAATATAGTTTTAAAGTAAACACAACTGGTCTTTTCATTACATGGCATGATATTATTCTAACATACAATTATCCCACATATATTTATATTATTATAAAGGGTCCAATCGAGTTTAGAAATTCTTATAACTTTTTGCATGGCATGTGTAAAATATTTAATTCTTGATGTCTTGTTATATTATTTTAAAATGAAAGATTTTCTAATCGAATCCCCCAGCCCCAAAAACTTGCAAAAAGGTTTTAGTTTAGTAAATGAAAAGTAGTAATATTTTTATCTAAATTTTACGGTGCAATCTGTCCAATGACTCACATGTCAATTGACATGCCCTGTAATCCATGACGGGGTAACTTGCAAGCTACTGCGATCCATAATGGATCAAGCTGCCCACTGTCATGACCGATGCAGCCATAATTTATATAGTAAACTTAATAAAGGTGTACATATAATATAAATATTTATAAAAGAAAGTAGAAGTATACCAGAAAGATTATAAATGCCCAAGAAGTGTCCATGTTCTAGTTGCAATTTCACATAGCCATCGAATTGAATTCATAACGAATATTAGAATGGTGCAGGCATTATAAAATTTGGGAATATCTCATAAATGCATCAGTAGTTCCGTTACTAATATTTTATATATCAAGATACAATAATACATATTACTGTTGTAATTAATATTGTAATTAATGTATCAATTGATGAATGATATTTATACCCCTAAAATCATAGATGCGTACCTATAAATAAAGATTTTTGGCTCTTATATGAAATACACACATTATCATTCTCCTTCATTATAACTTTTTTCTTCTCAAGTTTATAACACGTTATCAGCACGGTGCTCTACCAGTAGAATTTTTCTCTCTCCGGTTTTCGAACTTAAGAAAAAATTCCGCGAGCAAATTTTCTGTTGCGAGCCCGTGCGAAAATCGCGTTCCCCGCTTCGTTAATCATCGGGTCAGGATGAAATTTTCACAGTACGTTCCTGACAAATAGATCTACAAATTGAACGATCGAGATCGAATTCTGAAAGATATTGTTGAAGAAATAAGGTCCGAACAGAAGTAGTTTTTTTACATCGGTGAACAGTATTACTTCTATTTACTCATTCGGAAATTTTCTTCTATATGATGATTCCGAGAAAAAAAAATCTTTAGTTATTAAGTTTCATGGTTCTATATGCATCATATATAAATAATATATATGATGACCTACGACAAAAAATACTTAATAATTCAGAAGATTATTAAGATAAAAGATTCGTTGTAGTTCTTGAAGAAACACAACATTATCTCGTCATATTCTGTAACACCCCCAGAGCCGACCGGGAATTTTACAGCGCCGTGGGCCCCGAGATGGAACCCACAAGGCTGAAGGAAATTTTCGCAAACATTTACAAACGTCCAAGAGGCTATCGACGGTATTATCTATTTAAAACATTTGAAGACTATATAAAACTCATTTATCAAAACCGTCGTAAAATCTCATTTGAAAGGATAAGGCCTGAAATGCCAGAACTGAACAGTTTAAAACATACGTTAAGCTATCGCTTACACGTACCGACATGATAGATTTAGAAAACGATTGCCAAAGTAACCTAAATTACCAGATACCAAAAGGCCATTTAAAAATACTCACGCAGCGGGTAAAGACAAACAATTAAAATACTCTAACAGTGGAATACAAAAACTCAATACACAAATATATGCCTTAGCCAGTATCCTCCGGAAAGCTCATCTCTCCACGACCGCTACAAGCTTGATAATCCAAGAACCTAAAAAGAAAGACCACGACGGGGTCAGCCATAATATCCAACAATGATAACCATCACATCACGTCAATAATTACATATCAAAGGAAATACTAAGTAAGAATACGATCAATGTAATCTTACCGTCGTAACTTTACAAAAATCCACGATTCGTATCCTTAACAACACAATAAGATAATACCGAAATATCTGTACGGTATCTCAACAATACCCAAGGTTCTCAAAACATTATCATAACTCGCGATACGGAAATTATACCAACTCCGGCCAATTCAATCCATCGGATAACGTCGACAATTCCAATACGGTAATCGATTGTCCATCAAAGACAAGTATCAAGTAAATACGGAACATACCTCAAGATACGAAATGCCACGATGAAATCGCGTCAGTCTAATCCAAGATCAGATCAACAACATACGGACACGGTCCTAACACAAGACCTACAAATACATATTCATATGACAATGTCAATATGCTCACATCAATAACAACAATGTATACTTATGGCAAACCCATAATATACATATGCACAACAACAATACATGGCAATCCGATGATCCAACGTTCACTGCCTAGATCCCCCGATGATCCCGTCAGACCAACCCGAGGTGGAAAACCCGTCCGATGATCCATCGCACGCTAGCATAGATCCCCCAACTTGCCCCGAGTCCTTCGAGAATGATCTCGATGTTTAAACCATCACGAACCATTATCCTCAATACTCGACGGTCCAAAGTAACACGGATTGCAGATAATTCATATCTTCGTCTTTATCACAATATATCCTCGATATACAAGTATGCCAATAACAATTGTAAATCATATACATTATGATTTAGATTCCCAAAACTCGAATACGATTTATAATCCCAAATCTCCTGTGATTACGATTATAAACATTGGTATACGAATTATACACGAATGAAATGGAAACCATTCATTAAATACTACAAACTAAGCAAGTAATAACTTACCTTGATACCGATGAAGCCGTTACCAATTCCATTGCCGTCATCTACAAGTCCCTTGGCCCTGATCAATGCAATTCACGAACATTCTCGAACACGACCGCAAAGCATGGTTCTAATCACCAATCAATAATATCAACCTATTACAATAATCGATAGACAACAAGTTCGACAACAATCAACAATCGATAAAACCAACTCACAAACCCAACGGCACAACAATATCTCGGTTAACCACAAGTCTGATCAAACCAACTTAAACAATCACGAATTCATAACCGAAACAGAATATACTACCCTGCCTGATGACTTAGCGCACGTTAATACCTTAACATAGCGTGCGCTAAGTTACTCTCGTTAGCGTGCGCTAGCCAGTAGGCTTAGCGTGCGCTAATGCTATACAGAGGCATACATTCCAAGCATCGACTAACACTTTGCGACTATGAATCCGAATGAAAAGGAAATCATACTCCAAGATTAACGATAACTTTTCCAAATTCAATCTCATCACCATACTCGAAGTCATACTCGTGTTCTTATACGAATATTATATCAAAACACATATCTTCTAGATACGAATACACCAACACCTCCTATACATAATCATCCTATCATATCGTTCTTAATCTGGAATACAACCTCATATCATGATCATCATAATTTAGAAATCCATCTTTCATCGGGTTAAACGAAACACAATTCTTAAAGTATGGAGACATCTTAGTTAACATCCGAAAACTCTTATCATAACTTCATTAATCCTCATATAATATCATCACATGATTATCCAACATGTTCCTCACATGTAATCATCCTTAAAAACGAACTACTATCAAAGGGATACAAAAATTACCTGGATTAGACGAACCAAGAAGGAGAACACTTGAACTTCATTCCAAGAACCATGAATAACTTGAAGAACAAGGGCTTTAATCCATGTTCTCTATCTTAATCTTGATAAAGATCATCCTCTCGGAGCGTTTCTGGACCTCAAGTACCTCCCAGAGCTCTCTCTATCGAGTGAAAGGAAATAAATGGACGAAATGCTTCATAACACCCGTTTGTCCCTTTTTATAAAGTATATTACTAGCGTGCGCTAAACCTTATGTTTAGCGTGCGCTATGGTCTTAGCGTGCGCTAACTGACTTTGTTAGCGTGCGCTATCGTAGTCCAGAGGCTACAGTCTGGCTTCGTACATGTGCTTACGTATGTAACGCCCATGCATTAGCGTACGCAACTTACACTCTCTAGCGTACGCAAGTCCTTGCGTTTAGCGTGTGCTAATATCAGTTGACTCGTTTGTCTGTATGCTCCGAAGACTGGTCCACACGCCGAAAGTGCTAACGAGGATAAGATTCCTTTTTGTCCAATATACCATTAGCGTGCGCTAACTTTTAGGGTTTAGCGTGCGCTAGTACTACATTACAAACATCCGTTGACTTATCAGAACGTGCGCCGAAAGTGGCCTGGTCCACACGCAGATTCCTTCCGATCTGACTGCATTAGCGTGCGCTACATTCTGCCTCTAGCGTGCGCTAACTATGAACGATAGCATGCGCTATACTTGAACATTAGCGCGCGCTAATCAGGCTATACTTAGCCATTTCCAACTCTTCTCGTCCGTCTCGACATACTGGATACGTATACATGACGCACTATATCCTCTAATACCATTGTCGATCAAGTACGACAATTACCGATACTGACATCTCAGTCCTTCATTTATTTTATCTATACTGTACAGATTCCATACTGTACAATATAACTCGAATAAAATAATATTAAACAACGGTAGTAGAAATTCCGTATATTACAATACTCTTGTTGAATATGATGTGTTCATGAAGAATACTATGAGACTTAAAAATTTGTGTGGATTCCTGATGAAAAACACAAAGTTAAACAATATCCCTCGAGAATATTGTAAGTGATCTTCAAGGAGCAATTGTTTTTCAATTTACTTATTTCAAATCTTGTTATTTTATTTTCACTCGTATGTTTAGTTATATGTCCTAAAATTATTTCTCCCGAAGTAGCACAATTAATTATAATATTCTTGAAGAATATTACTTATTCTAAATGAATAATGCTTATTTAATCATAACTTATGTGATAATGTAATATTCCTAAGAATATTAATTTCTTGCTTATAATATAATAGCATACTTAAATTATTATGCTCTTGATGTAGCACATATTTTAATATAAGAGTGATATATGAGATAATGTTATCCCTGAAGGAAAATATAACTTATATTTTAAATAAAAATATGAATATGATTTGAGAATATTCTCAATCGAGATATAAAATATGATATACTCCACAATCATAATCGAATTATGCTCCAACAGTAGCTAGATTAATGAGTGGTTGAATATTCCTATTACATTTACTGATAATTGTTCCCGAAAGTAAACAATATTAAGTAATCAATTTGGCTATTACATGGTTCAAATACTAATAATACGTAGAAGTGATCTCATGGAGTAGATAATATGAGTAGAAATTATCTCCTGATAAATTGTTTAGAGTTTCTCCCTTATAGTGGATATTTACATATAAATTGTATCCCTTGAAGTGGATATTAGTAATTATTATTGATAAAGACTAGAAAATAATCCTAATATTATATGTCAAAGATTTAATTTTATCTATTGTGTGTTTATATTTTATTATCCTATATGATGGATTATGAGTGTTTATCAATATGATGTAAAATATCATTGATTTTCTTCCTGAAGTATGATTTCAATTGATCTTTGTTACACAATTAGTGATAAAATGGTCAAATAATATCACGATATTTGCACCATTAAAATTCTTGGCTTATCTTATTATTTCTTCTTTATGAGAAATGAATGCCAAGTTCTCGGGTTAAATAGTGGTGATAATTTAGTCTCATCCAACCAAGAAAAAAATAGTGCAACACGTATTTTTATATAAATATGCTTCAGACATTTTAAAAATCCTCTGCAAATTAGCATGTGTATCGTCTTTAGTGCAAGTTGCAATCTCGAACCCATAGGTTGGAGAGACACGCCATCTCTTCTAGAGATTTCCTTTCAGTTGTGGTTAAACTCATCAACCGTATACATTCTCAACTTGCTTCATGTATTGCAATAATTTCATAATGATTGGGAGTGTTGCTACTAAGACTTCATAGATTTTCAGTGGCAGTTTTATTAAGCTCTTTAGGAGTCCCAATTATGTTTAAATCATCAATCGTTTGCTATAATTGCAAATCCATTATTTATTGTCTTTATGAAAATTATTGGATCAGACAACTCATTTTGTATCGTTCCTCCCCCTGATCCACACATCACTTATAGACCACGGGTGGAAAAAAAATATACTTCATTATATCTTCTTCTCACCAGACACCGCATTGACTTTATGCAAATAGTTGGAAGAACTTCATTTTTTCATTATACCCCATAATTATTTCAGATCTAGTGGGTGATTGATCTTATTTCAACGCATTCTCAATGCATTATAAATGCAGAGAACCACATAAACAAAAATAAATTTTCTCTCACAGAGAGCGTTGAAGTTTACAATACCTTTTTTCAATGTTGACCATTAGATGATGAATTAAGCCTTGGTTATATATTAGTTAATGTAGAACTAGTAAGATATACGAGTGCAATAATTGCACTGAGATGTGGTGCTTCCGGACCAAGAATCTCTTCATCATCATTTGGTATAAAGGTGTTCTTAATAAAATCAAGTGACTGATCAATCATCTTGATGAGCGTGTTTCATTCGTGTAAATCGCTCTAATACCTTCTAGGGACAAATGGTTTGATATACAAATACACATTTCAGGTGTTTTTAATCCAAGACATATTCTAGACATTTCAAACTTTTCGATCTCAAATTATCTCCTCAAATATTCAAGTCTCAATTGGATCTCTCCTGGAGTTCCAATCAATCTAAGATCATTTATATCTATATATGATGTTGAGTCATTAATATACCTTTCTTTAGTCGAATAATATTGACTAAGATGGTTATTAAGTTCGACTGCTATTTGAATATATATGACATATATTTGGATTTTGATTCATATGGTTCAGGCATATCAAATCCTTCTAGGATTTCATGTATCCGTAAGATAAATTTTTCATGTAATTTCAATCTCACTCAATATCTATATATGATTCAATTCATGAGTGATCGTATAAAAGACATGATCATTGTTAGCAATATTGACTACAAGTCGTGCTTCATATCTGATGTTTGCATAAGTAATGCTCAAGATTGTTGGTAACTCTTCAAAAGTTTCAATCATCATAATCATATAAAGTATGAATATTAATCAACATTTAACTAACTTTATTCAAGATGCTATTTTGAACTGCATGCCAAATAACAAAGTATTAAAATTAATCTAAATCATATTAGATTATTTTGTCCATTTTGACCAAATATTTCATCTTGGAGATTAATCAACATTCCGACATTAATCAACCTAGATCATTATTATCTTTATTTGTATCAAGTGTGATAGTTAAATCTATTGATATAGGCTCCACATTTCATTGTAATAAAATTCGTAGAACGTTCTATAATTTAATTCTCTTCAAGAGTATGCTCTTCAAGAGCGACGTCTTCAGGATGTTGAATTTTGTCAGTAGTATTTATTTTTGATCTCCGAAGATATATCATATAATTTTCACCATTTAGGTAGTCTAGCCCTAAACTCAATTGTAGCACTTGCATGTGTCTCCCAAACATCAATTTCCAGCCGGATTTATTTAAACTCGTATGGAGCATACATATGATTGATATAATTTCTACAAAATCGACACTTATTTGAACTTCAAGTTCATAATATTTCGAATAAATTTCTGATCATTTGATACATTCCTCCCCTAATATCGGGAATGATATTATCTTACAATATTAATCTTATTCATATCACTCATCAGTACTTCAGGTATTGTCATAAAGGGGACCATATCCAATACTTTTTAATATTCGGTAGGAGCCATAATGGGGGTATGTAAACTGACATACTTGTCGGAATTCAAAATAGTACACGTTTATCGATATCAAATCATAAATTATTCAAATATGTAAACTTTAAGTTTACTGTGATGATAATTCTAATTCAAAATAAGAATAAAGACAACTACGTCAACCTCGAATTCATTCTTGAATAAGTTTGTGACATAATCAACATTTACTTTATTGAATTTTTAATACGATAATCCGCTTCAAGAGATATCAATAATATTAAATATGTAAATATTAAAATATAGTAGTAGCTCCTCCTCCAGGGAGAAATATTATCTTTTCAAGAGAATTTATTTTTCTCAACTGCATATTTATGATTTATCAATGATACAAGTATTATCTCAATATTATATGTAATAATTATCATATTACTCTTTTTGTAGAAGAAAGTGCAGTGATTGTTATATAACTAATCCAACATCTATAGGATGTTGAGGAAAATTGGTCAACTCAAAATAATACAGTTTTAAGCGTATAAATGTACTTCATGATATTTTTCATTACTTTATGATATTAATCATAAAATTGTACTGATATATCTTTCGGATATATATCATAATATAAATATTTAATTAAATAAATTACAAACATGATGTAAATAATTTTTTTCATTTAACATGTGATTTTGAACATGCAGATATTGAAAGTATTGTGATTAGTAGACTTTTGGTCTAATAAATGGTGAATTTTATGTGTTATTTACATTGATAATTTCTCTAATACCGATTTCTTTTCTTCGAAAATTGTATGTGCCATTTGTCTCACTTGTTATCTCGGTATCATATATAATTCAACCGATATCTAAGAACTCAATAAGTTCATTCGATACTTAGAATACAATAGTGCATAATCTTCCCCATTTAGGGAGGAATTCAGTGGTTCTTCAGGAATTGTCAATAAATTTGGCACTATTTTTTGTACTCAGAAAATATCATTTATTTCTAAATATATCATGCATATTTTAAATTAAATACAAACTCTTTCATACCTCAATTGTCAGATTTGACCTTTACTCGAAGACATTCGAGTCACCTATTGAGTAACACATTCGAGTCAACGACTCGATTAGCACAAAACACATTTGAAGTCACCTATTCGAGTCATCTAAATTGCGTCGGATTCACCTATTCGAGTCACTTAACATCCAACTCACCTAATATACAATCGAGTCAACCGAATAGATGCATTTGCAATTGGAATGTTAGATCTTGTCACTTTTGCAGAAGGTCATCGTGAGAATTAGATTGATCCAATCAATAACCCAAACTCCTAAAAAAGATCAATCAAGCATTGAAGACCTTTTGAATTATTCATCATTAATATTTAATCAGAGCACCAGAAGAGCCGTTCCTCTACGTATCACACGTCAGAAAAATAATAAGAATAAACCTCTATGTTCTTGTTATCCAAGAACACGACTATAAGTAGATAGTAGGAGCTTTCTGTTTTTATCTTAAACACACTAAGTGAATGATAAATATTTTCTCTCAAGAATGCTCTTAAACATAAGTTTAAAAGATGAAGAGTAAATTCTCTCTCCTTCCCCCTTAAACTCACGACCGAAAATAAGGTAGATAATGTTGACTTTAGTAAGATAAAACCACACACCCATTGCCATGAGCCTTCCATTAACTTACACCACTGTATAATAGAAGTACTCATGTATTAATCATATCTTATCAAAGACAAAATATGACGAGTGGAACTGTAAGTCACAAGCGTCAGGTAGATAATGTTGACTAGTGAATATTAACATTCGGCAATGACTCATATACTACCGATTGGAGTACATCATCGATCATGATTTTCGACTTAATTTTCGAGCGTAGGTCAATCCATACGGCCATTCTTGCAAATTTGCCCCTCATCCCTGTGTCCGTATGATAGTCCACTTTAATAATCCGGCCAATTGTTTTCCCAACTTCTCGGATTGCGTTCTTCTCGTATAAGTCCTCCGGTAGACCTTTTGCTTAAGTAACTATTTTCAAAAACACGGCTATAGTGAATGCAGCTAAGGTTACTCATCTGATAATAGTGTAAATAACCTTTGTCAGCTGTAAAATGGTTTTGCGGAATGACAGCTGACTTTGAGTGTAACAATTAATATGAATGCAACAATTAAGTTTGCTGATTAAAATAGTAAATCACACAACACTTTTATAGTGGTTTCAGAGGTGGGGTAATACTCTACTAGTCCACTTCTCCCCAAAATGGTTGGAGATAGATTCATTATAACTTTCAACCAATGAAATTAATGTTACAATGAATTTTGTTACAACAGCTTCCAACCAGTGGAAACCCGTGGCCATTGCAAATCTTTCCATTGGTTGCTTAACACCTCTTAATCGAAAACCCGTGGATGCCTCAACAAGTCACAAGCTGCCTATCACCTTCCAATCAAGAACCCGTGGATGTTTTACAACCTCTTTACTTTCAAGAACCTCGTTTAAGAAAGTAACACCGTACTCAAACTTAAAGACAAGAGTGTTGTCTTTTCCAACTTTAATAGCTTCTCAGTATTAGCTTTAAGATCTTTCTCTTCATGATGCTATAGATTTGCTTTGATTGCTTGTAAGTATTGCTGGAATCGTACTTCTGCTCAATCTTTCTTCAGATATATATAGTACGATCTTGAGCTTTTCATAGCCGTTGCATCTTGTAACAATCCTGTCCGTTGGAGAGTGGACTTCATTGTTTAGCTTTTCATTTCTTTGTAAGGCTTTGTCCCTTTCTTCAAATCTGACCTTTTGAAGATGTATATTCCCGTTGCGCCGCTTTTATTTGATTACTATAATTATAAAGTCTTCAGGGCGCTAATTTCGATGAATATTCTATTCCTTAAATTCTGGTAATCAACCACTTTGGATCCTTGGATTTTATGTCTGCATGTGTTTTGCCGTTATTGTTGACTTTTCAACATTTGCTGACGTGGACAGTTTATATCAAAACTTGGCTGATATTTCGTCTGAGATAAATTTCAGCTGATATTCCCTTTGGTCAAACCTGGCTGATATGTTTGGTCAAGCCTGGCTGATGTTCTGCCTAGATAAAAGTTGACTGATATCCCATCTTGAAAGTTGGCTGCTATTTTCCTTAGTCAACCTCAACTGATATTATGCTTTGACCAAAACATAGCTGATGTCTGTCTGGTCAACCTCAACTGATATTTTGCTTTGACCAAACTAGGCTGATATTTTGGCTGTTATGTACTTAGCCAAAATTGTCTTCAGAGATATTCAGCTGTACTTCAGACTTGGTCAAACCCAGCTGATATTTTCCTTTGTTCGAAAACCCGTATGATGTTTCATCGATCAAACCTGGATGATATCTTACGTTGACCAAAACCTCGGCTGATAATATACCTATTCTATACTTAGCCAAATTTCTACTTGATCAACATGATCAATACTTAGCCTAATCTTTTAAAGGCCTATTGAAGATACTCATTTGGTTCTTCTTTACAATGTCAAGTACATACCTATGAAGTAATCTTGAATACATGTATGACATCATCAAAATCTTAAAATTATATTCTTAACAAATTTCCCCTACTTTGATGATGGCAACTTAATGATCAAATGGAGTAAAGTCATCACACAGACAAGTAAAATAACTGAAATGTGAAGACTTAGTCTGTTTGAGACAAATAGAGGTTGTCATTCAGGTTGACTGTAATAATCTTTCAATATTTGAGATTACAGTAAAAATACAAGTAAATATTACAAGTGATTAACAGAAAAGAAAAAAACTTAAGATCTCCCTCCTCTTCCTCTGGTCCTTGCTGGAGGGAGAGACTTCAACGGCTTCGCTCCAATGGGCCTTTGAACAACTGGGATTAGCCCATATTTCTTCTTGACTATGGTGGAGGCATATCTTTGATCTTTAGGGGAGGTATACTTGTTCTTCATGCAAAGACTCTTTATCTCCTTTTGAAGTGCTTCATCATCAAATTTTCCATTTATGTCAATTGAAGGGTCTTGTGGTATGAAATCAGGTATTCTAGGATAAGCATTGAAGGTTTCTTCAGCAACTCTTTTCAGAATTTCTCACAGATTTGGCCAATTTATATCCATGTAGTCAATGAAGATTTGTTGAGGAGTGCAGTCAGGGTCTTGGAGGATTTCCCAAATATAATATTTTTCAATAAATTGTTTCTTAGCAATTCCCCATTTGTTTCCACCTTTCTTTGGAATAAACTCCTCAACATAATATATCTCTTTAACTTCCCAGCTCAGAGGCACATCTGGTTCTAGCCTGGTTCTTTTCTTATTAGCTGCAGGTGCTTCTGATGGTGCAACTGTACTTTTTTTAAGGGACTTGAAGTTCATGCTTCAGGATAATGGGTGATTTGAGGTGAGCTTATGGGGACTAAGGATAATTCCTCCTGCTTTCATTTGGATCTAATTTCTTCCCCTCTTTTGCCATCATCAATGATTTGGGCCATCTGCTCCTCCACCTTGCATGAAGTCTAGCATGCCAATTAGCATCCATGAAGATGTTGGTGGTGGAGAGGGTTCTTTCTTATTTATCATTGAGTCCATTTTGGTATTCAGGGACAATAGATGAGGTTCTACCCTTGTTGTCAGGAGCTTTGCAATAGTTTCTTCCACCATGGATCGGATCATCTCAATGATGTTTGGGGTAGCTAATATGCAGGCGCCTCTACCTAAGGAATGTTTTCAGCTGAGCTCTATTGTGCAGTTGACTTCTGAGCAATGGATTTCTCAATCGATATTTTTCTGTCAGCAGGGGTTGCCGACTGTTCCCCCTGCCTCTCTGATTTCTCAGCTTGTGATGGATGAGCTGAGCTAGATCCTTGATCAGGTGCATCCTGATCATGATCCTCATCATCTTTCTTCACTTCATCCTTTCCTTCTTATTCTCCTTCATTCTCTTCTTATTTTTCTTTTTCTACTTCTTCCTTTTCTTCCTCCTTTTCGTTTTCTACTTCTTCATTTTCTCCTTCTCTGAATTCTTCCTTCTCCCTTTCTACTTCTTCATTTTTACCTTCATCCTTCTTTTCTTCTTATATTCCATCAATCTTTTATTCATCATCAAATGATTTCCCTGTGCTACCCTTTCTATGATGTCAAATATGAACTGATCCAGATTCTGTTTGAACTTGGATATGAACCAGTTCTCATCCATTAGCAAGCTCATGTCTGACTCATGGCAGAACACTTTGAGTACGTGTTCTGTGGCTATGGGGTAGTCCCATCCACATTTCTCAACTAACTCCTTTAGCTCAGAAAAGCTAAGGTTCTTTAATCCCTTCCATTCATTGTAGATATTGACAAAGGAAAACTTAAAAGATTATTTTCTTACCAATTTTAGTTGTGCCTTGGTAAGATTTAGAGGATTGTTCTCCTTGAGGTTGAAGAAGTATCTAGCATTTTGATCCTCAAGGAATTCCTCAGCTTCTTCTACTTCAGCGACACTTGGGAGTGTCAGGAATGGAACTACATGTTATTCTTCTGGTTGAGTTGGGGGTGTTATAAGTGAAGGTGCAGCAAGGGTGGTGGTGGGAGATGGTTCTGGAAATGATGCGATGTGAACAGGTCCTTTTTCTCAGGTGACTTCCTTCTTAAGAGCTTGGAGAGGGGGATGTTGTAACTGTCTGCACTGTCTTCAGGTGCAGTTGGAAGAGCAGGTGATGTGTCTTCATCGGCAGCTAACTTTTCTAATGGGATGTTAGCTGCGGTTTCTTCAGTTGTGGTTGGAGCAGGCAGAATCTTAGCCGTGGTTTCCTCAGCTACAATTGGGATATCAACTCTGGTTTTCTCAGCTACAGTTTTCTCAACTTAAATAGATTCAACTTCTTCTTTTTCTGAGTCTATGACTGCTTTGTATGAGGATGTTCCAGTCTTCATCCTCTCTAGTAACTCCAACGCTCTGGGTTGGTTGTCTGCAAACTTCTCCATGGCAGCTTGGTTCAGGTGACCAACTCTCTTGCTGCTATGGAAGTCTCTGCCTTTCCTCTAGCTTTTCCCAAAAACTCTAGAATCCAACTAATCTGTGTTCCAAAAGTCAGTTTCTGCCCAAACTTCTTGTTTTCACAGTCCCAGCTCACTTTATTCACCTCTAGGACTAATTGCCTATAGATGTAGTCAGGACAATTTATCCTTTGTTTTTGAATCATGGCGCCCATATCGATGTACTTTGGAGAAGATAACTGGTCAAAGCTTCCTGCCATGCCTATGTAATATCCGGATTTATTATTGAGTATTTCAATTGTATTTGAGCCATGTATTATTCAGAATCGTGATATCAGTTATTGGAGTATAATATTTCTCACATTTGTATCTTTGTACATGAGTGTAGCATCATACAATTTTCCCATGCAAACTCGTGATAACGCACGCTAAGAATGTAGCTTAACATGCATTATCGGCTAAAACTAGCACACGCTACGAATGAAGAATTGCGTGCGTTAGGCAGTCAATTATTGAGTTAGGTGGCTAACACATGTGCAAGCCGAACATGGGCCCGGATAAGATTCCCGCAGGCGAACCTGGACAGATATGGAGTCAACGCTTGTTAGCGTGCGCTAAGGATACTGTGATAGTGTGCGCTAAATAACATACGAACAGAAATGTTATAAGGGACAGCACCCCATTTCACTTGGTTTACATTCTTTTCACTTGTCCTTCGTTCTTGAGGGACCACAGAGCCTCATATCTTCCTTAAACACACTTAGACCACCTCTTTGTGATCATTAAAGATTGAATGTCACTTGTGATTGATCATTGAAGTGGAGAAACACCTTGGATTTGCATACAAACAACCGGAGTTGGATTCTACCTTTTTGACTCGGTGTTTTCTTCATCTTAAGGTATGTTAATTCTTTCTCCAGCCTTAGATTCGTCTTCTGAAGAATAAGATGAATTATGCTATCAAGATATTGAGTTCCACTGGTGAATTATTCAAAACAAATATCATGTTTAGATGTTGGAATGATTATGCTTATGATCTCGTCATTGAAACATCATAGTTGGAATCCTAGTACGTCAAATGATGAGAGGAATATTCTGAGGTCGATTATCCGTATGATTAACGTTGCCATATTGATCGTAAATTTGTAGTTGATATCACTTTTGTTATAAGGACCTTAGAAAGAATCATCTTAGGTTGTAACTTTTCATTGGGATTGTTAGTTCACCTTTAAGATGGAGTCTGAATGTATTATGACAATGGAATCTAGTGCATCAACCTGAGGTCACCGAACTTCACATGAGAATGATAATCGAGTTAAATATAATAATTGTGATGATATTCATTTCCTTGAAATTCAAAGATGATTGAATCCGTAAGATCATTCATAAGTTATGAATATGACATGTAGACGAATAACGTACGTTAATCACTGAGGAGTTCATAGGTTTCATCACCGATAGAACAGTCTGCTGCCCAGTAGTGAAGCTGCCACGCACGCTTAGCGTACGCTAAGCTATATAGACTAACGTACGCTATCGGGCATGTTTAGCGTACGCTACGTTTGGTACGTAACGTACGTTAAATCATCAGAGAAGTCAGTTGGCTGATCAGAGAGGGACTGCCGATACTTATATAGCATATGCTAGACTTTGTTGTTTACGTGCGCTAAAGAGTAGCCTTAACGTACGCTACATAGGATACATAGCATGCGTTAAGAAAACCAGACATATTACATTTTATGAACTTCCGACCATAATTTGGATTGTTAAATGTTCGTACGACTTGAGATGAATTCTATATTATTTTCTTTTATTAATGTTCGAGCTTAGCAACGTCATTGATCGAAGGGGACGACCTTTGAGTATTTTGATATTCGTGGAAGCTTTATTCTTGTCATCGCACCGAGGCAAGTACTTTAATTAGAATTGTTTATATCATGTCAGTAATATTGTGATTTTATTATGTACATGGGTTGTGATTAAATGTCCACCATGCGTTGATCCGACGGGAATCATCATGGGAATCCATAGATGTGTGCGCTGGATCATTGGACAGGTAGTTCCACCATGTGTTGGTCCGACGGGATCATCATATGAATCTATAGCTGTGTGCGCTGGATCGTTGGACAGGTAGTTCCATCATGTGTTGGTCCGACGGGATCATCATGGGAATCTATAGCTGTGTGCGCTGGATCGTTGGAATACCATAAGTATGTTGAGACTGTTATGATGTGATATGTGTTGTTGTTATTTCTCGTTGGAGAAACTTATTATGATGATTGTTGATTATATCACTGTTGTATAATTATTGTACTTGTACTAGCATCGTTGTGCTAACCCCTTCGGGGGTGAACATTTGTTTATGTTCAGGATCCAGGAGAGCGGAGAAACAACCACTAGAGCTGCATGACGACGAGGGTGCAGAGTGATGTTCCGGCCGGGTTTATTGTCTGTTGTTGGTTATTTTAATAAGTACTCAAGTACGTCCTAATTTGTGATGTTTGGATTTTCAGTGATGTATTAATAATCTTCATTTGGATATTTGTATTCTCGGTATTGAACCAGAACTGTCGTATTTTATTTCAGTGATTTCATAATTTAGTATCTGTTATTGTCTTTTCATTTATTCAGCCTTGTAAATTCTTATGTAAAGAATTTACGGCACTGTAATATTCCTGAATATATCGGGGGTGTTACAGAATATGGTATCAGAGCTGAGATTATGGATATCTTGGCCATTGGGTTAAAATAGGGGTCATATATGTCTTTTGAGGTAACCGGCCATGAATAACATCACTGTACTGCCTACGTCTTCATGCGAGCGGTGATTGTAAGTTCCTAAACTCTATCTCATTCTGTACATGTTGTATCTCTTTATACTCGAACATTAGAACAATATTGTTTCCTGTATATTGAGTATTTATGCTTACAATATGTTGAAAGGTGGACGTGGATGTGGTCGTGGTCGCGGACGCAGATGAACGAATGCCGAAAGAGAAGCTTCGCCTTCTAATCAGGCCAGTCACAGCTCTGGCGAGCCACAGAGATCCATTAATAATGAACCAGAACCTGCGGTACCCGAGATCCTTCGTCAGGTGGTGAACCAGATGACTCAGTTCGCCCAGGTCGTGGACCGAATGCAGGTGGCAGTAGGGTTACAACAGGGAGATCGACAACAGGGTATCCCAGACATGGGAAATCGAGGTGACCGATGGCTGCAAGAGGTGGCGAAGATGCAACCACCTAAATTCGACGGCTTTTCTGAAACTCCCACATGGGACCATTGGTTCAAGGAATTGGAGAAATTTTTTGCCGGAATCAATTTTCCAGATGACCGGAGAGCCTCTATTGCTCAGTACTTTCTGATAGGGGAAGCATCCGAGTGGTGGGAAGCCATCCGGCCTGCAGATCATGATGCTGACTGGACAGAATTTAAATTGATGATGGAAGCTCAGTACTGCCCTCGTCCTGTGAGGGAAGCCAAAGTTCGGGAATTTTTCTCCGCACAGCCGTCAGATGAACTCGTGTCCCAGACAATTAAGACGTTTAACTAGCAGCTGGCATTTGTTCGACATTTGGTCAGAACAGATGCAGAAATGATGATCCATTTTGATATGAGAATGAAACCAGAAATCCAGAGGTACATGTCCGGTTTTGAATGTACCACTCTCTGTCAATACCAGGATAAGGCGTTGGCGTATGAAATCAAGGAAGCAGCAATGGAGAAGTTTGCAGAATCCAAGAAGCAGAAAGTCTCTGGTAGTTTTGCAGAGCACAAGAGTAGTGGGCCCCTACAAGGCATAGTCATCCTTTCATTCTTTCAAGAAACCTCCGGAGCGGAAAGAAATTCGGAACAGTGTCAGCCACGACGGATACAACTAGGAGGTGCTTTAACTGTGGTCGCCCAGGCCACCTTTGGCGTGATTGTTTGCGTACTCCAGTTACATGTTTTGATTGCGGACAGGAAGGGCATCATGCGACGTTTTGCAAGGATGCCACCAAGTTCAATGGAACCCGTACAGCAAAGCCAGCTCAGAGAGAAGCCAGTATCCAACAGATGCAGCAAAGTGTTCAGATGCCTCAAAATTTTGGCCGCGGACGTGGCAGAGGACAGTGGGACCGAAAGGGTACATCGAGTGCCGGATCTTCTCCCCCACATCTGTACGAGATGAGGAGAACAGACGATCAGGATGCTGCTGTTGCATCAGGTACTGTTCAGATCCTTTCCCATCCAGTTAGCGTTTTATTCGATACAAGAGCTACGCATTCATTTATATCCTTATCTTGTGTAAATCATTTGAATATTTATGGTTTTCATAATTGTGAACCTTATGTTGTGGGTTTACCGAGCGAATAGAGGATTGTTGGAAACCTAGAAACTAGAGATTTCCCTATATCATTCGGAGGCAGAGAGTGGATCTCAAATCTGATTGTGATAGAAATGCGAGGAGACGACCTGATACTCGGGGATGATTGGCTTAATCGATATGGAGCTATTGTAAACTACCGAAAGAGGAATATCTCGCTGATCACAGACGATGGTTCCGAAATACTGTTTGAAGGATGGAAACCAGGAAGCTCAGGGAAGATGATCAAGGCGATGAAAGATGTCAAATTGTTGAAACAGGGTTGTACCGGATACTGGTGCTATGAAATGAAGAAAGAAGACGAAATTGTGGAACTTTCATCCATTCCTGTTGTGAACGAGTTTCCGGATGTATTTCCTAACGAGTTACCTGGACTACCTCCATGACGGGATGTGGAATTCACCATCGAGCTGGAACCCGGAGCTACACCAATTTCTAAGGCACCGTATCGTATGTCACCTACTGAGATGTACGAACTGAAAAAGCAACTAGAGGAATTACTGGACAAAGGCTATATCCAGCCAAGCATTTCGCCCTGGGGAGCACCAGTTCTTTTTGTCTAGAAGAAGGATGGATCGCTTCGACTGTGTATTGACTATCGAGAGCTGAACAAGATGATGATTAAGAACAAGTATCCGTTGCCACGGATTGATGATTTGTTTGACCAGTTACAAGGAGCAATAATATTTTCTAAAATCGATCTGAGATCAAGATATCATCATATGAGGATTAAGGAATCTGATGTTCCAAAATCAGCATTCAGAACTCGCTACGGACACTATGAGTTTGTAGTGATGCCGTTTGTACTCACTAATGCACCTGCTGTATTCATGCAATTGATGAACCGAGTGCTCATCTAATATTTGGAAAAATTTGTGGTTGTGTTCATTGATGACATTATGGTGTATTCTAAGAGCCCGGAAGAGCATGCACAGCATTTACGGATGGTGTTAGACCTGTTGAGAAATGAACAATTGTACGCCAAGATTTCTAAGTGTGAATTCTAGATGAAGGAAGTGATGTTCCTCGACCATGTGGTATCAGCTAAAGGAGTCCGAGTAGATCCTCAGAAAATCGAAGTGGTTATGGATTGGAAGCCTCCAAAGAATGTGAAACAAGTCCGGAGTTTCTTAGGACTTGCTGGATATTATCGTCGATTCGTGGAAGGGTTTTCTAAAATTTCCCGCCCACTTACTCGACTACTGCAGAAAACTCAAAAGTTTGAGTGGAACGAGTTGTGTCAGAAAAGCTTTGATGAATTGAAGAGGAGATTGACGACAGCACCGATTTTAACACTTCCACAGGGAGCTGGATGATATATGGTTTACAGTGATGCTTCGAACCAAGGACTCGGGTGCGTATTGATGCAGAATGATAAGGTGATCGCTTATGCGTCAAGACAGTTGAAACCTTATGAAGTGAATTACCTAACGCATGATTTGGAGCTAGCAGCAGTAGTTTTTTGCTTTGAAAATCTGGAGACATTACCTGTACGGGACTCACTGTCAGATCTTTACGGATCAAAAGAGTCTCAAATATATCTTCAGTCATAAAGAGATGAACATACGACAAAGGAGATGGCTGGAGCTGATTAAGGACTACGACTTGGAGATTCTTTATCATCCAGGCAAAGCAAATGTAGTGGCCGATGCACTTAGCCGCAAGCCTGTTTCTATTAAGATGCTGGAGACTCTGACCTCCCAGCTTAGCATTCAACGAGATATGATTCGAGAAGTATGGTTACAAAGAGTCCAAGGACAACTGTGCGTGATGGAAATAACTTCATCGTTAACCGAAGAAATCAAATCTAATCAAACAGATGATTCTCTGATGATTCAGTTACATGAAGAAGTGATCAAGGGAAAGGCCCCCAAATTCGTAATTCATGATGATGGAGTTTTGAGATTTCAGAACCGACTTTGCCTTCCCGATGTCGATGTGCTGAAACAGACGATTATGAAGGAAGCTCACAGCTCGCCTTATTCTACCCACTCGGGCACCAATAAGATGTACAAGTACTTGAAGTAGAATTTTTGGTGGGGCAACATGAAGAAAGATGTAGTGGGTTATGTTTCGAAATGCTTGACTTGTCAGCAGGTTAAGATCGAGCATCAACGACCTACCAGAATGCTGAAGCCGCTCCCGATTCCTGAATGGAAGTGGGAGGACATATCGATGGACTTTATCACTAGTATGCCGAGAACCAAGACAGGAATGAACATGATTTGGGTGATAGTTGATCGTTTAACCAAATCAGCTCATTTTCTAGGCATTAAGGACACTTGGGGACCCGAGAGGTTAGCACGAGTATTTATTTCAGAGATAGTTCGATTGCATGGTACGCCGAAGACCATTATTTCTGATCGAGACAGCTGTTTTGTGTCTCATTTTTGGAAAGCAATTCATAAGGCCTTGGGGACCGAATTGAACTTCAGCACAGCTTATCACCCGTAGATAGACGGACAATCCGATAGGACCATTCAAACGGTGTAAGACATGCTGAGGGACTGTGCCTTAGATTGGTCAAATGATTGGGAAATTCATCTGCCGTTGATTGAATTCACATACAACAATAGCTGGCATGCATCCATTAAGATGGCACCGTTTGAAGCCTTATACGATAGAAGATGCAGATCGCCCCTGTGTTGGGACGATTCATCAGACTTGATCGGAACGGAACCAGAATTGATTGTTCAAACACGAGAGAAGATAGCCTTGATTCGTGAAAGGCTGTTGACCGCCCAGAGTCGACAGAAATCTTATGCAGATGTACGTCGTCGTCCATTAGAGTTCAGTATTGGAGATCACATACTTTTAAAAGTTTCTCCTACTCGGGGAATATTTCGTTTCAGGAGAAAAGGAAAGTTGAGTCCGAGATATATCGGACCATTCGAGATCCTTGAGAGAGTTGGAGAGTTGGCATACAAATTGGCATTACCGCCGTCATTGAGCCATGTTCATAACGTGTTCCACGTATCACAGTTACGGAGATATATACCGGATTCTAGTCATGTCATTGATTTCAGCGAAATCGAAGTCGCTCAGGATGGAACATTTGAAGAAAGACCGGTCAGGATACTCGAGAGTCGAGTTAAGCAGTTGAGGAACAAACCAATCGCTTTGGTCAAAGTTCAGTGGTCATGCAACGGAGTGGAAGAAGCAACTTGGGAAACGGAAGGTAGCATGAAGTCCAGATATCCAGAGTTGTTTTCTTCTTGAGTTTCGGGACGAAACTCCTTTTTAGTAGGAGAGTATGTAACATCCGGATTTATTATTGAGTATTTTAATTATATTTGAGCCATGTATTATTCGGAATCGTGATATTGATTATTGGAGTATGATATTTCTCACATTTGTATATTTGTACATGAGTGTAGCATCTTACAATTTCCCATGCAAACTCGTGATAACGCACGCTAAGAATGTAGCTTAACGTGCGTTATCGGCTAAAACTAGCGCACGCTACGAATGAAGAATTGCATTCGTTAGGCAGTCAATTATTGAGGTAGGTGGCTAGCATATGCGCAAGCCGAACATGGGTCTGGATAAGATTCCCGCAGGCAAACCTGGATAGATTTGGAGTCAACGCTTGTTAGCATGTGCTAAGGATACTGTGATAGCGTGTGCTAAATAACATACGAACAGAAATTTTATAAAAGGGACAGAACCCCATTCACTTGGTTTCATTCTTTTCACTTGTCCTTCGTTCTTGAGAGACCAGAGAGCCTCATGTCTTCCTTAAACACACTTAGACCACCTCTTTGTGATCATTAAAGATTGGATGTCACTTGTGATTGATCATTGAAGTGGAGAAACACCTTGGATTTTCATACAAACAACCGGAGTTGGATTCTACCTTTTTGACTCGGTGTTTTCTTCATCTTAAGGTATGTTAATTCTTTCTCCAGCCTTAGATTCGTGTTCTGAAGAATAAGATGAATCATGCTATCAATATATTGAGTTCCATTGGTGAATTATTCAAACAAATATCATGTTTAGATGTTGGAATGATTATGCTTATGATCTCGTCGTTGAAACATCGTAGTTGGAATCCTAGTACGTCAAATGATGAGAGGAATATTCTGAGGTCGATTATCTATATGATTAACGTTGCCCTATTGATCGTAAATTTGTAGTTGATATCACTTTTGTTACAAGGACCTTAGAAAGAATCATCTTAGATTATAACTTTTCATTGGGATTGTTAGTTCACCTTTAAGATGGAGTCTGAATGTATTATGACAATGGAATCTAGTGCATCAACCTGAGGTCACCGAACTTCACCAGAGAATGATAATCGAGTTGAATATAAGAATTGTGATGATATTCATTTCCTTGAAATTCAAAGATGATTGAATCTGTAAGATCGTTCATAAGTTATGAATATGATATGTAGACGGATAACGTACGTTAATCACTGAGGAGTTCGTAGGTTTCATCACCGATAGAACAGTCTACTGCCCAGTAGTGAAGCTGCCATGCACATTTAGCGTACGCTAAGCTATGTAGATTAACGTACGCTATCGGGCATGTTTAGCGTACGCTACGTTTGGTACGTAACGTACGTTAAATCGTCAGAGAAGTTAGTTGGCTGATCAGAGAGGGACTGTCGATACTTATATAGCGTACGCTAGACTTTGGTGTTTACGTGCATTATCGAGTATCCTTAACGTACGCTACATAGGATACGTAGCGTGCGTTAAGCAAGCCGGACAGATTACATTTTATGAACTTCCGACCGTAATTTGGATTGTTAGATGTTCGTACGACTTGAGATAAATTCTATATTATTTTCCTTTGTTAAGGTTCGAGCTTAGCAACATGATTGATCGAAGGGGACGACCTTCGAGTATTTTGATATTTGTGGAAGCTTTATTCTTGTCATCGCACCGAGGCAAGTACTTTAATTAGAATTATTTATATCATGTCAGTAATATTGTGATTTTATTATGTACATGGGTTGTGATTAAATGTCCACCATGCGTTGATCCGACGGGAATCATCATGGGAATCTATAGCTGTGTGCGCTGGATCATTGGACAGGTAGTTCCACCATGTGTTGGTCCGACGGGATCATCATAGGAATCTATAGCTGTGTGCGCTGGATCGTTGGACAGGTAGTTCCACCATGTGTTGGTCCGACGGGATCATCATGGGAATCTATAGCTGTGTGCGCTGGATTGTTGGAATACCATCAGTATGTTGAGGCTGTTATGATGTGATATGTGTTGTTGTTATTTTTTGTTGGAGAAACTTATTATGATGATTGTTGTTTATATCACTGTTGTATGATTATTGTACTTGTACTAGCATCGTTGTGCTAACCCCTTCGGGGGTGAACATTTGTTTATGTTCAGGATCCAGGAAAGCGGGGAAACAACCACTAGAGCTGCATGACGACGAGGGTGCAGAGTGATGTTCTGGCCGGGTTTATTGTCTGTTGTTGGTTATTTTAATAAGTACTCGAGTACGTCGTAATTTGTGATGTTTGGATTTTCAGTGATGTATTAATAATCTTCATTTGGATATTTGTATTCTCGGTATTGAACCAGAACTGTCGTATTTTATTTCAGTGATTTCATAATTTAGTATCTGTTATTGTCTTTTCATTTATTCAGCCTTGTAAATTCTTATGTAAAGAATTTATGGCGCTGTAATATTCCTGAATATATCCGGGGTGTTACAGCCTATCACGATTTTGTTGGTGATGTCCAGTATATATATAAATTCATTTTGAACATCTGACTTCCTGGCAGTAAACTTCATCTTCATCGGCTGATCAAGCATCTTTATCCACTGCCAAATGTCCACCGGGTTTTGCTTTAGGGCTTCGACTGCTATGCCACAATTCTCCATGTGGAAGGCATTGACAACAATCTGTTTTTATTATGAAGATAGGTTCTCCGAAGATCGGACTTTCAATGCCTCTCTATGTGACTTAGGCCTCTTATAAAAACAGATAACATCCTCCTTAAACAGCTGTGAAGGGTTGATATCCAGAAAGAGGTAGATTCCATTTTCGTTCATCCCTCGGATCAGTTCCGCCATTAACGCGGAGTTGTTTGATTCCGGTAGTCCGACAAACTCCACGACAATTTTGAATATTATTTGCTCTTTCACCATACTCATGTTGATATCCCTGAAGTAAGTTGCTAGATCCAATTTTGCAAATTTTTCCGAAGATATTTAGTGCAGTGAAATTCTAGGTTTTGCTTTTCTGGAAAAACTAGGGTTTTTTTGCTTGAAGGTTTAAGATGATTGGCTTTTTGAAGAATTTCAGTCCTCTTAAATAGTTACTCGAAGAGTCGGTTTTGAATATTAATAATTAAATAAAGAAGTGGCGGTTCATGTGACTGATTGGACAACGTGATGTAGACATGGAGTTAATGTGATCGTGCATTTTAACCATGCATAATGATGAAAATTGACTGGAAATTGAAATCATAGATGGTTGACTTTTTGACTCTGATCAGCTGTAATTTCAATTTATTGCTTCTATTGTATAATCTTAGCTGTGATTCAGATCAGGTGGCCTTTCACGTCTGGTTCTGATCAGTAGGCTTGTCGAACGGTTCGGTTCCGATTAACCGGACCGAAAAATCGGTTAAACGGTGTAATACCCGAGATTTCTGTTATGTAGTTGGAACTTGTGATATTGTAATGATTGTACTTGATTTGAGTATTATTTTCCGTATTTCATAATCCGATGTTGTCGAGCGTTTAATTCCGTGATTTGGAATTAAAGATTGTAAATCTGCGCATGTAAGGCACGCTATCAGCTATGTTTAGCGTGCGCTAACGTGGGTTCATAGCGCAGGCTACTGAGTGTCCTTAGCGCACGCTATGCACGGTCAAATTGATTGAGACGTGCGGTAGGTGAGAGCTGGCCGGGGGACCCCTGTCGGTTGGTGTCGGGATGTACCTGGACGTCTTTCGGGGAAGACCCGAATCAACGCCAAAGCGCACGCTACAGGTATATGCGTCGCGCACGCTAAGTGCCGAGTCTGATTTAGTCCGGTGAGCCGTTAGCGCACGCTACGAGCGAGTCTAGCGCGCTAATAGCCATTTATTATAAATAGGACAACATCCTATTCGTGATTTGATTCTCTCTTCTCCCATTACCCGAGTTCCTACACTTAGAACATGTCTTCCTTCATCCTAATCATCTCATATCAACATCCCGATTCGTGATTGAAGATCGTTTATCATTGGAAATTGTTGTTCAAGCTTTCGGTGTCGATTGCTTCATTTTCCTCCGTGTTCTTTACTACTTGAGGTAGGTGATTCTTCACTAATGTTAGTAATGTTCTTAAAGACGTCGATCATGCTTAGATAGCCGCTTATTTCGTTTATGATCGGTCATCACATGATAGAAGGATACTTTGACGTATCGGCACTATCTATCTTATGAACCTTTGAACCATCTTAGTAGATTGGACTCTAAGCGTTTTCAAATCAATTTATGATCGATGTCGGATATTACCCGGTTGCTACGTTGTACACGTTGGAATCATGTGTTTTGGGACTTGGAATAATCGGAACTTAGAATACTTCACGAAGATCTTAGAAAAGATATGATATTGAGATGACTATCCGTATATTTGTATTTCACGATCATAAATCTTCCACAAACCTTATTAGCATGATTTGCCCGAAGATAACTTGTATTATCACGGTAGAATTCATGAGTTCTTCACCATTCAACCCAGTTTTGGGTTGTAGTATTACATGCAATATTAGCGCACGCTAACACATGTGAGTTAACGTGCGCTATCGGGGTCGATTAACGCCGAAAGCGTCGTAGCGTACGTTATGAGACCAGAGCCGATCGCAGACCGTGGCTAGCGACGCTAGTCTTACGATAGCGTACGCTAACAAGCGCTTAGCGCACGTTACGTAGAGTACGTAGCGCACGCTAAGCGATTCAGCGGTGTATTTTATGAACTTTTGACCGTGAATCAAATTGTTAAACATTCATGCGACGTGAGATAAATCCTATATCATTTCTTTTGTTAAGGTTTGGCCTCGTTACGTGATTGATTGAGGAGGACGACCGTCGAGTGTTCATTTCGTGGAAGTATTGTTATTATCTTCAAATCGAGGCAAGTACCTCGATATACGAATTATAATTACGTTGAAATTATTGTTCTCAAGTATATGAATTATGTCATGAATATCTGTATTTATATTATATATATATATATATAGATATGTGTGGATATTTATGTAGTATTAATTGATAGAGTTGAAGGCACGATGTGCAAAGTCTTGATGAATAACGTGTGAGTTATTGTTTATTCTGCGTAGTTGCGTCTTGGCGATTAAATTATGTGGATTGATGAATGATTTGATAATTGTGGAAACGATTATTTGTGTGCTTGGTATTTGTAATAATGTGAATACTTGTTATGAGAGACGTCATATCCGGGTACCTCGAGGCGGGCGTGCACTCCGGCTTTGTTATGCTGTGCAATGAGCGGCTCCATATGATTGGTGAACACCGGTGTTACTTAATGCGCGAGCAAGGCGCTCTGTGGGAGTGAACGCCGGCGCGGTGACATGTGCAATGGGCGGCCAATATAGTGGAGTGAACGCCGGTACAGTGTGCAAGGGAGGCGCTGGCGAGCTTATTGGTAACGGATATTTGAGTGATAGCTAAGACCCGTTACCAAATGATTTTCGAAATTTAAATCCTTGCAACTTGCTTTTAATGTTGGTCTTGATGTAGACCGCGGATTGTGTTTACGAGTTCGTTCCAACTCGTTTTAAATGTTGGTATCGAGTTAATTAACCAAGGATATTTGTGAGATCTCAGGGTTAATTAACCAGGGTCTTGAGCAGGATCTGTCGAATGAGAGGTGTGCCTTTGATTATCTTGTGTTGATTATTACGTGTATTGGGTCGAGGACCCCGTGAGATGTTGAGATTTGATCTCGTGATGATATTATTTGGATTGGGCCGAGAACCCCGTGAGATGTTGTAATGATTCACTTGTGATAGTGTTTTATCATTTGGGTCGAGGACCCGAATAACGTTGTAATGGTTTTCTTGCAAATTGTTTTCCACATCTTTGGGTCAAGGACCCGAGAGCTTTTGAAGTATTTTCTAAAATATATTTCCATCTGATTTTAAAATCCCAAGATGGCCAGTCAATATTAATGTGTTCGAACTTTCTTATCAAAATACTTTTCATTTTATTAAAAGGGAATTTTCGACTCCTTGGGCTCGTTTAAAGTTTCATTTGTGTTATGTTATGTACGGAGAATATGACAATGTGATTATCTTTCACCTTGTGTATGTAATACTATTCTGTTAACCATTTGAATGTGTGGGTTGTGTTAAGGTTTCACATTTGTTGAGTTTGTGTTATTATTATTCGTATATCTTGTGTGTTATGTACTTGCACTAGCAAAATTCCGGTTTGCTAACCCCCGAGTTTTCGGGGTGGGTGCCTGTTATGCGCTCAGGTTTTGGCGGCTCGGGAGCGATCACAGGATTGGTGGGAAGGAGATGGAGGACAATGATACTAATCACACCAGAGTTAGAGTCTTTTCTTTTGTTTCATTTTGGTCGGTATTTCTCTGTCGTTCGAGTATTCACCCTTGCATGGGTGTAGTTTTCATTTATTAAATTGAATTGTCGTTCTTTTCTGTGTTCATCTTTATTTTCATCATTGAGATGTAAAGTTCATTTGTTTCGAATTGTTTAATGACCTTGTCGGTGCGTGTTGTATTTAGATTGACCCAGGTCGGTCGGTCATTTGTAGTCTAGTAGAGTTTAGCCTTGTAGATCCTTGTAAGAAGGGCCTACGGCGTGTAACATTCCGGATGTATTCGGGGTGTTACAAATATGGTATCGAGAGATTAGGTTGGCGAAAAACCTAGGCCGTTGGGTCAAGTCCATGTCTTGTGTAAGTCGCGCGTCAAAGTTTTTTTTAGTATCGTGGTTCCAACATCATCTTCAAGCAATCCGTGATGGTAAGCCTTCCGAATTGTAAGTAAACTTATATACTTTTTTGATTTTATTGTGCTTAACGTGAACCTAGGATTTGAACTTGTTAGAGATTATTTTGTTTTACGATATCACTGCGTATACGGTTCGAGTGAGAATGGTTATGTAGTATACTTCGGTAGTCGAACATATTTATCAGTTTCTACATTTCATAGGATAAATCTTTGAGTGTTAATTTTATCCATTGCGTGAGTATTTTGAAATGAATCTTGACATTTTGGCATTTTTTGTCTTTAACATTTTAAGTTTATTTTTATGAATGTATTTTATAAATTAAAAATGATTTTTTAAGTTTTGGAAAATGCTACCGTCATCGGCTTTGGCATATTTTGAAATGAATTTAAATGGTTTTTAGCACAGTAGGTTCCGGCACGAGAATCCCGGCATGTGATATTTAGGGCCGAATT
This sequence comes from Orobanche coerulescens, assembly GCA_033398695.1. NCBI lineage: Eukaryota > Viridiplantae > Streptophyta > Magnoliopsida > Lamiales > Orobanchaceae > Orobanche > Orobanche coerulescens. The sequence continues at coordinate 95,483,975 of CM065809.1, forward strand.
ACGAACATTTCAAAGTAGTCTTTTAAAATTTTCCTAGCATTTTAAACCTCATGATATAATGTAGTCGTGTCGAATAGTCAAGTATTTTGGTAAAAGTTCTTTCGAATAAACATTTTGGTAGAAGAGGAAGGATTTTCAAAATTGTGGTATTTGGGACTCAACACTTTTGAAATATTTTAAATTAGTTACAATTCGATTTTCAATTTTCTTGTAAGCATTACTCGAATATAAATTTTTAGAGTCATTGTATAAACTTCCTCTTCCAAAACAAAGGACGGTATTTACAAGTTTTGAGCACAACGTGATTCGACTTTTGTTTCAAATTTTTTTAAAAAAGCATACGCATAATGATCGTCTGGGACGAAGGATTTGGAAGTTGATTTCAGAAAATTTCGTGCTTTACGATATTACCGTTATTCTAAGGATGCTAATTAAACCTTATGTTGATAATTGTGGTATACCGTACAACCGACTATGTGATAACAATAGACGGTACTATCTGCATTAGCATGACGAGCCCTGGCGGATGTAGACATAATATAGGAAGCGGAAGAGGTGAAGTGGTTCGTGCGACAACGATTCATGTTACGGTGAAGGAATATCAAGATCAGACGATAACCTATGAAACCTCCTCAGTGACCGAGCCAACGAGCGGAGAAAAGAGACCGAGGACATCTGGAAAATTTTTGGGCGGTGAAGAGATTAAGGTTCTCAAACCCCCACGTCGTTCGAATACGTCATCTTCGCGGTCGAGAATGAGCATCGGGAATCCCGGCCCGGCATCGGTGACTCCGGTAAGAAGAGAGTGTGCTTCAACCGCAACTGCACGGGACATATCCGTGTAACCGTACCTCCCCACTCTTGACTTGTCATCGGTGCGGGTGTGAAGGCCATCGGGAGAAACATTGTGAGATAATTTCCGAATTGGCAAAGAATGCTACTCTGTCGGTGAGCGAGCAAGTGGACGGAGAATGACCGAAACCTTATGTCTTCAAGAAGAGCCTATCATAGGCGAATGAAGATTTTGTGCCGTGTTCTAGTCGTTCTTTGTTTCCAACAATCGTGACTTTGATTGTTTTTCATTTTAATTGCTTTTCGTTTCCAACTCCTGCTGTTTTAAGTTTCGTGGCTGACATGTCTTCTTAATACGGGGACACGTAGTAATCGTGCTCTTCTTAGTATTTCCGATGTTAGGAGACTTTCATTGTTGATGATTCATCTGTGATTCTCTTGACAATTTCAAACTACCATGTTCTACGAACCTACCATCATTCGAACGAATTTCAGAACCGATTTGTTAGACTCTTTGAATTATTGTGGTCTATTCACATCTGAACTTAATCTTTGCAGAATTCTGTTCGAAACTATTTGTTCCCATTCGTAGGATTAATATTTCCAATGTGTTATGAACTTGAATACGGTGGGTCTAGCTCGACACGCGATTTTGGTACATCTGAGCTGTAACACCCCAAACTAGCTGGATATTACAGTGCCGTGAATCCCCGACTGGGACCCACCAGGCAAATGAAAATGGTGAATTAAATAATATAATTGTAGCACCGAACCACATTATATTACCAAACACTCCGATGAGGAGTTTAAGTACAACACACCAGGACAATACCGAATACTAGTGTATTTTATGTGAAGATAAAATGCACCACCCTGAATAAATAAACATTACAAACGGAATTTGCAGCGGAAAATACGAATGACAGAAATAACTGAAATGACTGAAAATGACTGAACAAACGGAATGACTGGGGCCCCCTACTAGTATCACTGGGACTCGTCGCCGTCAACATGCTCTTCCCGTGCCTTTGCCTTGCCGTGACCTGAAAACAAAATCCCCAACGGGTCGATTTACGAACAACAATCCTCAAGAGTTGAAATTACACAATCATGAATTAACTGAAGTTAAGAGATATTCTCAGTTATGAATTACGCTGAAGAGGAGTATCATAGTACGCCCGTAATGTTCTGTGCAAGTGTACAACACCCGTCCGTGTACCTAATTAGTCTCACGGGACAATATGACCCGTGTGCACGGTCTAATGTATCGGTGAACCCAATACAATAACCATCGTGTGCCCGACTAAAAATTCCACACAGACACACCCGGCCACGCAATATGAACCGAGAAGGTCACATGAACGAGAATGACCATGATGAATATCAATGAATAATAATTAGACAAGGCCAAGATGACTCACCGATATGAAAGTAATAGTGATGTGATTGATAACCTAATGAAATGATTTGGAACCGTCGTTCCTCGTGAATGAAATGATTATTCGACAATTACAAGTCTCAAAATGATTATTATTATGATGAATGAATTATGATTATGAGCAATCAACAACAAAAGGAATTGGTATCCTTTTAACCGAGTAAGATTTAACTTACACAATACCGATGAAGAATGTCCGTCCACGAACAACGTCCTAACCAAGATACCGATCGCTCGAACAACCTTAATTCAATACAATTACCAACAATCCGATCAATAACGAATTAAACACGAATATAACGAACTCAAGACGTCGATACGATTAAACCAAGTTCATAGGGGCATTATATCGAACACTTTGAGTCCAACTTCGATTGATTACGACTAAACCTCAACAATACCAATCTCAAATCCCCAAGAAGTGCTTCAAATCAACAAAACATCTCCCATACGATCAATAGTCCGTTAAGAATATCCAAAAACGTGATTATAACAACTATTAATCGGGAATCCCCAAATCGACTCGATATTCAAAGTGTTCTTGAATAAATCTCTCAATAATCCAATGAATCCTTATACAAACTCATAATCATATACATATCCCTTCATATAGCATGATTATAACGTCCAAAACATCATAACTCAACACAAAATCGAAATCCAAGGTGTTGAAGAAATTACCTCTTGAAGATCCAACCACTACGATCCGAAGAACACGAGTTAAAATGAGTATCCAAGCTTCTCAAAGGAATGAAGATGATGAAGATTACACACTCAAGTGATTGATGATGATGAAATCACTCTCTCAACACTCTCTCTCGGATGAAGAAGGAAAAATGAAAAAGTGAGGTGAAATGACCCGGCCAAGTCATTAAGTACTGCCGGAAGTTACGGCCGTAACTCGGCCCTCTTACGGCCGTAACTTTCCAAGTCAACGGCCTTACGGCCATAACCGGCCAACTCGTACGGCCGTAACTCGGCTTTGTCCGAAAGCCTGCCGACAGACTTACGGCCGTAACCGTTCCTTAGTTACGGGCGTAACTCGCCTTCGTCAAAAACACCCGCCGACAGCCTTACGGCCGTACCGCACACCTTACGGCCGTAACTCGGATGGTACGGCCGTATCCGGCCAACCTTACGGGCGTAACCCGCCTTCGTCAAAAATGGCCGGACATCCTTCCTGCAGCGTACGGCCGTATCCGGCCAAGCCTTACGGCCGTACCTGCCTCAACTTACGGCCGTATGCCGCAACCCTTACGGCCGTAAGTCACCCTGATCGGCAACACCCGAATTTAACGAACGCCACTTACGGCCGTATCTCACCTTCCCTTACGGCCGTAACTCACCTTCGGCCAAAATGCCCGGGCAGCCTGCTGGACCACTTACGGCCGTAACCGGCCAGCCTTACGGCCGTACCGTGACTTACGGCCGTATCCCGAACCTTACGGCCGTAACTCGATCTTGGCCAAGGTGAATCAATCCGACAATTCCGATTCCACGATACGGTGATGAATGATCCGACATAACATACGAATGTGAAAATGAACAAGTCTAACACGAGCCAAAGATGATACTATCAGAACAAGGCAATCAATCACAATGAAAATGATAATACGCCCGTCTCGAAATAAAAACGAAGATAAAAAGACGATCGGTGGCGATATACGATTACAACATGCCAACATTGAACGCAATTGAGTGATTCATGAATGATGAGTGATTATTAATGAGTGAGAATTCGAGTGACAATTACAGTGATAATTCTTGAATGAAAATGAATGATTTACAACAGTTTATTACATACTCCCCCCCTTAAAATAGTTTCGTCCCCGAAACTAAGGGTCAAACAACTCGGGATGGCTCTCCCGCATACTCTCTTCGGTTTCCCAAGTGGCCTCTTCGACTCCGTGTCTAGACCACTGAATTTTAACCAAAGGAATCGTCTTATTCCTCAACTGTTTGATTCGCCGCTCTAAAACTCGAATAGGGCGTTCCTCATATGAATGATCGTCGGCGATCTCGATTTCGTCGGCTGGAGTATGTGACTCGGGTCGGCAACATACTTCCATGGCGAGAGACATGAAATACATTATGAATTCGGCTCAACGCCGGAGGTAAAGCCAATCGATAAGCTAACTCGCCCACTCGATCCAAAATCTCAAACGGTCCAATGAATCTCGGACTCAACTTTCCCTCTTCCCAAAGCGGAAAATACCTCGACTGGGATACCTTGACCAAAACGTGGTCGCCGTCTCGAACTCTAGTGGTCGGCGACGATTATACGCATAAGTTTACGCCGACTACGAAATGCCAACATACGACTCTGATTAAAGCTACCTTCTCTCGGCTATAAGCATATCGGGCTCGGTGCCGATTGATTCGACAAGTCATCCCAACACAAAGGAGACCGACAACGGACCGTACAAGGCCTCGTAAGGTGCCATCTTAAAGGAAGCATGCCAGCTATAAATATACGTGAACTCGAACAATGGAAGAGGGGCTTCCCAATCGACCTTCCAAACGATGACGCATGCTCTCAACATGTCCTCAAATGTATGAATAGTCCTCTCTGATTGTCCGTCTGACCGAGGATGAAAAGCAGTCTTGAGATTGAGTGAGTTCCCATAGCACGATGAATCGATTTCCAAAATGAGACACAAATCGCCGTCACGATCGGAAACGATACTCTTAGGAGTACCATGAAGTCGACTATCTCTTTGATGAACAATCGAGCGATCTCTCGGGACCCCACGTTTCCTTGATCTCAAGGAAATGAGCTGATTTGGTTAAGCGGTCCACGATCACCCAGATCGTATTCATGCCACGACGACTCGTCGGCAAACTCGTGATGAAATCCATAGAAATGTCTTCCCACTTCCATTCGGGAATAGGAAGAGGTTTCAGCATACCCGCCGGTCGGTGATGTTCAATCTTAACTTGTTGTGAGTTAAGCATCTCGAAACAAATTCTGCGACTTCTCGCTTCATATTACTCCACCGGTAATTTTGTTTCAAGTCCTTGTACATCTTGCTAGACCGGATGCACGAGAATAAGGGTAGCATGAGCTTCCTTCAAAATCGAGTTTTTAACTCGTCATTCGCCAGTACACACAATCGATTCTTAAACCTCAAAAGTCCATCCTCGTGGACCACAAATCGAGGGCTTTCCGAGCCACATCCTCACGGATGCGCAACAATGAAGGTGCGAACTCGGTTCTCTCTGATTACCTCCTCGAGTGACGATGAAATCTCTAACATACAAAGTGTCCACGAACTCGCTGAAGCCGGACCTCGATCTCGGGTCTAAGGAATTCCTTTGAAGTTCCTTCGAATCTGTTAGACGAGCAAGCATCTGCTCTGAACGGACTTGCGACTCAAGGCGTCGGCGACAACGTTCGCCTTGCCCGGTGGTAGAGGATCTCAATATCATAGTCCTTGATTAATTCCAACCACTGTCTCGCGCATATTTAACTCCTACGAGTAAATATATACTTTAAGCTCTTATGATCGGTGAATATCGGCGGTGACGCCATAAAGGTAATGACGCGAGATCTTCAGCGAACACCACGTTTGCTAGCTCCGGTCGTGGGTCGGATAATTAACCTCGTAAGGCCTCAATTGCCGTGAAGCATAGGCAATAACTTTCCTGCTACGCATGAGCACACATCCGAGACCTGTCCGACGCATCACTATAGACCACAAATCCTTCCGTCCCTGCGGCAAGGAAAGTACAGTCTTGACATTAACCGGCTCTTGAGTTCCTCAAAACTCCGACACGCGTCGGACCACGTGTATTTCTTATCCTTTCGCAAAAGGTTCGTCAATGGTTGAGCAATTTTGGAAAATCCTTCCACAAATCGCCGATAATAACCCTAATCCGAGAAACTTGGATTTCCTTAACGTTCTTCGGAGGTAGCCAATCTCGAATAGCCTCCGTCTTACGGGGATCGACACGAACTCCGTCAGTGAAATTACATGTCCGAGAAAAGTCACTTGGACATCCGGAACTCACATTTAGAAAACTTCCCATAAAGGCTGTCTCGTCTCAACACGTCGAGCACTTGATGAAGGTGAAACTCGTGGTCCTCCCGGTCACGAGAATAAATCAAAATGTCATCGATGAAGACAACAACAAACCGATCCAAAAAGTCGATGAAGACCCGATTCATTAACTCCATGAATACCGCAGGTGCATTAGTCAATCCGAACGGCATAACCACAAACTCATAATGACCATAGCGTGTTGAAACGCCGTCCTCGCGATATCCGACTCTCGAATCCATGGCGATGATATCCAGATCTTAAGTCGATCTTGGAAAATACTGAAGCTCCACGAAGTTGATCTAAGAGATCGTCAATACGGGGTAAGGGTACTTATTCTTGATCGTCACCTGTTCAACTCCCGATAATCAATACATAAGCGAAATGAACCATCCTTCTTCTTGACAAATAACACCGGTGCTCCCCACGAGGGACGCTTTTCGGTCGAATATAACCCTTCTCGAACAACTCTTCAAGTTGGTTCTTTAATTCTGCATTTCGGTCGGGGCCATCCGTCTGGCGCCTTCGATATCGAGGACGTGCGGACTCAACTCAATCGTGAATTCCACATCCCTCTGTGGAGGCAAACCAGTAACTCATGCGGAAAAACATCGGCATATTCCCTCACCACCGGAATATCCGTTAACATCTTGATGACTTCTCGGTTTTGGCCATATAGCACCAATAACCGACACATCCCGATTGAGTAACCTTCGCTTTCATCAAATTAATGACCTTACGAGCAGTAGGGATTACCTCACGAAACACACATTCAACCCCCTAAATGCGAAATGATAGTGACCATACGCTTACGGACACTAATGATGGCATCATGACGATCCATCCAATCAATACCCAAGATGGCGTCGTCCCTCGGCAAATCTACCACGATTAGGTCTGCGGCCATACACGACCATGGCCCAATCGGACAATTACGAATCTCACGATTACGATAATTCGTCTACCATCGGGTAGGCCAATGACATAAGGCTCACAACTAGTAGCACTACCCGGGCGTAGTCTACTCAAACATGACTCGGAAATGAATGAATGCGATGCACCAAGATCGAAAAGAGTACACGAGGTTGAGATAGAATATCGAGTGTACACGAGATCATTCGGGCCTCTGGATCATCGGTCTTCTTCATCTCATAAATCCGGGGCTTGCTAGTCCGGCACCGGACGCTCCGTCGATGGCTAAAAGCTCCACCTTTAGTCGCTCCCGTCGTTTTAAAAGACGCTGATTGAGTGGCCTGATTCTGAACGGCCGATTTGTTAGGGGCACGGGATGACGTCCGAGTAGGTTTGGAGTCCCTACGGCAAAACGGGCCTTATGCCCGGCAATCCCACAATTATGACAGGTGATAGTACATCGAGGACACTTGGTCGAGGTGACCAAGCTCCCCACGATTAAAGCAGTGATGGCCGAATCGGCCGCTCGAGGCGAGATTCCGGGTCTAGGCGACACGGGAGGTCGCTCGAAGCAGAGCCCGCCGGGGTTTCTTGAAGGTTGTCCGACCGCCTTGATCAAGTTACGATTCTTCGATTTCTTGCTAGCGACGAGGTTCTTTGCTTAGCAATCTCTTTAGCGATAAGCTCATAGGTGAGAGCTTTCTCAATGAATTGACCAACGTGGTGCAATTATGATTGAGCAAATGAAGTCTCATACGGGGTTTGACCTCTTCTTTGAAATACTTAATCTTATCCGCCTCGGAATGAATGATAGATGAGGCGAACGGAAGAAGTTCTGAAATTTCTCGGCAATGGCGAGAACATCCTCGTCGATGAGGGGTCGGGAGTGAGTAACTCGACGGCTTGGCCTCTACGAGTGGGGCCGGATAATACCTCTCCATCATGAGAGTTTTGGCGATCCCATGTACAAGATCCTTCGGTGGGCTTCAACGACAACCACCAAGAATGAGCGCTCTTACCTGGTAGTAAGCCGCAACGAAACTTTGTGTCCTTAGGACACTCCACCATAGCAAACAACTTCTCGAAATGTTCGAGCCAATGAATAATATCTGCCGGCTCGGGCAGGCCCTCGAAAGTCGGTGGCCTCGGCGAGAGATGTCGCCGATGATATTGCTCACATTCCTCTCTTGCCTCGAGGTGGCGGCGGAGGGGCTGTTGATTCCGAGTAGTGGAGTTATGCATCGTCTCCATCAACCGAGCCATCAGGTCATTTGGGCCATCATGCCTGCATAAATGCGAGTGGGTCAACCGGACACCCTCGGTGAGCCGTGTCAGTGCGACTCCCGATAGTGAATGATCGCGTCGAGGTGAATGAGTGGCAGCGTCCGCTCGATGAGTTAGCATTATTCTGGCATTTGCACGTGTGTTCGCACGAGTTCTCGGGATTCGGCCCGCTCCACGGCCTCGTCCTCCTCGTCCTCTGCCGGCTCTTTCCATCTCAAGTAGGAAAGTCACATGATGATTATATTTCCGCATGAATATCACGTTATGATTATATTATGAAATGATGAAAATGAGCATACACGCTCTAATACGGCGATTACATGAATGATTAATTGACGTGACATGATTATCGATGAAGTTCTTGAAATGATTATCTTGAATGAGTTAACAAGATTAATGATTTGATCTTCACGATCAACAATGAATAATGAAATGATTTGGTGATTAATGAGTTAACTTTGGCCGTCCGGTCAACATGACAATGATGATTGAGGATTGTTAATCGATGAATTATGAATGAATGATTAATGCGAAATTATACCATGGCATTAGAAATCTTACAGTTCTTGGTGCGATTGGCTCGGCATTTGCACAGTCACACGTGGCGAAAGTCCAATGATACTAGTCCGATGACGATGATTTCAAATGAGAAATGACTTGGAGGGTAGTATTCAAAACCACGCTCCGATACCAACTCTGTAACACCCCAAACTAGGTGGATATTACAGTGCCGTGAATCCCCGACTGGGACCCACCAGGCAAATGAAAATGGTGAATTAAATAATATAATTGTAGTACCGAACCACATTATATTACCAAACACTCCGATGAGGAGTTTAAGTACAACACACCAGGACAATACCGAATACTAGTGTATTTTATGTGAAGATAAAATGCACCACCCTGAATAAATAAACATTACAAACGGAATTTGCAGCGGAAAATACGAATGACGAAATAATCGAAATGATGAAAATGGTGAACAAACGGAATGAGGGCCCCCTACTAGTATCATCGGGACTCGTCGCCGTCAACATGCTCTTCCGTGCCTTTGCCTTGCCGTGACACGAAAACAAAATCCCCAACGGCCGATTTACGTAACAACAATCCTCAAGAGTTGAAATTACACAATCATGAATTAGCGAAGTTAAGAGATATTCTCGATTATGAATTACGCTGAAGAGGAGTATCATAGTACGCCCGTAATGTTATGTGCAATTGTACAACACCCCTCCGAGAACCTAATTATTCTCACGGGACAATAAGACACGTGTGCACGGTCTAATGTATCGGTGAACCCAATACAAAAACCATCGTGTGCACGACTAAAAATTCCACACTGCAGACACCCGCCACGCAATATGAACCCAGAAGGTCACATGAACGAGAATGACCATGATGAATATCAATGAATAATAATTAGACAAGGCCAAGATGACTCACCGATATGAAAGTAATAGTGATGTGATTGATAACCCAATGAAATGATTTGGAACCGTCGTTCCTCGTGAATGAAATGATTATTCGACAATTACAAGTCTCAAAATGATTATTATTATGATGAATGAATTATGATTATGAGCAATCAACAACAAAAGGAATTGGTATCCTTTTAACCGAGTAAGATTTAACTTACACAATACCGATGAAGAATGTCCGTCCACGAACAACGTCCTAACCAAGATACCGATCGCTCGAACAACCTTAATTCAATACAATTACCAACAATCCGATCAATAACGAATTAAACACGAATATAACGAACTCAAGACGTCGATACGATTAAACCAAGTTCATAGGGGCATTATATCGAACACTTTGAGTCCAACTTCGATTGATTACGACTAAACCTCAACAATACCAATCTCAAATCCCCAAGAAGTGCTTCAAATCAACAAAACATCTCCCATACGATCAATAGTGCATTAAGAATATCCAAAACGTGATTATAACAACTATTAATCGGGAATCCCCAAATCGACTCGATATTCAAAGTGTTCTTGAATAAATCTCTCAATAATCCAATGAATCCTTATACAAACTCATAATCATATACATATCCCTTCATATAGCATGATTATAACGTCCAAAACATCATAACTCAACACAAAATCGAAATCCAAGGTGTTGAAGAAATTACCTCTTGAAGATCCAACCACTACGATCCGAAGAACACGAGTTAAAACGAGTATCCAAGCTTCTCAAAGGAATGAAGATGATGAAGATTACACACTCAAGTGATTGATGATGATGAAATCACTCTCTCAACACTCTCTCTCGGATGAAGAAGGAAAAATGAAAAAGTGAGGTGAAATGACCCGGCCAAGTCATTAAATCTGCGGAAGTTACGGCCGTAACTCGGCCCTCTTACGGCCGTAACTTTCCAAGTCAACGGCCTTACGGCCAGAAGCCAACTGCGGCCGTAACTCGGCTTCGTCAGAAAGCCTGACAGACTTACGGCGTGCAGTTCCTTAGTTACGGCGTAACTTCGCCTTAAATCAAAAACACCCGCGGCCCTTACGGCCGTACCGCACACCTTACGGCCGTAACTCGGATGGTACGGCCGTATCCGGCCAACCTTACGGGCGTAACCCGCCTTCGTCAAAAATGGCCGGACATCCTTCTGCAGCGTACGGCCGTATCCGGCCAAGCCTTACGGCCGTACTGCCTCGACTTACGGCCGTATGCCGCAACCCTTACGGCCGTAAGTCACCCCGATCGGCAACACCCGAATTTAACGAACGCCACTTACGGCCGTATCTCACCTTCCCTTACGGCCGTAACTCACCTTCGGCCAAAATGCCCGGGCCGCCTGCTGGACCACTTACGGCCGTAACCGGCCAGCCTTACGGCCGTACCCGCTGACTTACGGCCGTATCCCAGAACCTTACGGCCGTAACTCGATGCTGGCCAAGGTGAATCAATCCGACAATTCCGATTCCACGATACGACTGATGAATGATCCGACATAACATACGAATGTGAAAATGAACAAGTCTAACACGAGCCAAAGATGATACTCTCAGTACAAGGCTATCAATCACAATGAAAATGATAATACGCCCGTCTCGATCTAAAAACGGAGATAAAATGACGATCGGTAACTGATATACGATTACAACATGCCAACATTGAACGCAATTGAGTGATTCATGAATGATGAGTGATTATTAATGAGTGAGAATTACTGAGTGACAATTACAGACTGATAATTACTGAATGAAAATGAATGAATTACAACCGGGTATTACATGAGCCATTTGTGAATTTCCTTAATTCCGTGAGCTTCTACTTCTCCACTCTAACTTCTCGTGTACGCGTATAACTTATTGCCTCAATTGACGTGCCTGATACTTCCTAAGTCCGATCATCGTATTTCTTTTTGAACCTTGCATTCGCGCATCGCTCGTGATATTTTGGGGTTGAGCAAGTAGATACTTTTCCTTGGTTGTTCCACCACTCTACTTTAAGTTTCGGGACGAAACTTCTTTTTAGGGAGGAAGGATGTAATACCCGAGATTTCTGTTATGTAGTTGGAACTTGTGATATTGTAATGATTGTACTTGATTTGAGTATTATTTTCCGTATTTCATAATCCGATGTTGTCGAGCGTTTAATTCCGTGATTTGGAATTAAAGATTGTAAATCTGCGCATGTAACGCACGCTATCAGCTATGTTTAGCGTGCGCTAACGTGGGTTCATAGCGCAGGCTACTGAGTGTCCTTAACGCACGCTATGCACGGTCAAATTGATTGAGACGTGCGGTAGGTGAGAGCTGGCCGGGGGACCCCTGTCGGTTGGTGTCGGGATGTACCTGGACGTCTTTCGGGGAAGAGCCGAGTCAACGCCTTAGCGCACGCTACAGGTATATGCGTAGCGCACGCTAAGTGCCGAGTACAGTTTAGTCCAGTGAGCCGTTAGCGCACGCTACGAGCAGGGTCTAGCGCGCTAATAGCCATTTATTATAAATAGGACAACATCCTATTCGTGATTTCAGTTCTCTCTTCTCCCATTACCCGAGTTCCTACACTTAGAACATGTCTTCCTTCATCCTAATCATCTCATATCAACATCCTGATTCGTGATTGAAGATCGTTTATCATTGGAAATTGTTGTTCAAGCTTTCGGTGTCAGATTGCTTCATTTTCCTCCGTGTTCTTTACTACTTGAGGTAGGTGATTCTTCACTAATGTTAGTAATGTTCTTAAAGACGTCTGATCATGCTTAGATAGCCAGTTATTTCGTTTATGATCGGTCATCACATGATAGAAGGATACTTTGACGTATCGGCACTATCTATCTTATGAACCTTTGAACCATCTTAGTAGATTGGACTCCTAAGCGTTTTCAAATCAATTTATGATCGATGTCGGATATTACCCGATTGCTATGTTGTACACGTTGGAATCATGTGTTTTGGGACTTGGAGTAATCGGAACTTAGAATACTTCTGAAGATCTTAGAAAAGATATGATATTGAGATGACTATCCGTATATTTGTATTTCACGATCATAAATCTTCCACAAACCTTATTAGCATGATTTGCCGAAGATAACTTGTATTATCACGGTAGAATTCATGAGTTCTTCACCATTCAACCCGGTTTTGGGTTGTAGTATTACCATGCAATATTAGCGCACGCTAACACATGTGAGTTAACGTGCGCTATCGGGTCGATTAACGCCCGAAGCGTCGTAGCGTGCGTTATGAGACCAGGCCGAGTCGGCGCGGCCGTGGCTAGCGCACGCTAGTCTTACACGATAGCGTACGCTAACAAGCACGCTTAGCGCCGCGTTACGTAGAGTACGTAGCGCGCTAAGCGATTCAGCGGATTGTATTTTATGAACTTTTGACCGTGAATCAAATTGTTAAACATTCATGCGACGTGAGATAAATCCTATATCATTTCTTTTGTTAAGGTTTGGCCTCGTTACGTGATTGATTGAGGAGGACGACCGTTGAGTGTTCATTTCCGTGGAAGTATTGTTATTATCTTCAAATCGAGGCAAGTACCTCGATATACGAATTATAATTACGTTGAAATCATTGTTGCTGAAGTATATGAATTATGTCATGAATATCTGTATTTATATTATATATATATATATATATATATATATATATAGATATGTGTGGATATTTATGTAGTATTAATTGATAGAGTTGAAGGCCTGATGTGCAAAGTCTTGATGAATAACGTGTGAGTTATTGTTTATTCTGCGTAGTTGCGTACTGGCGATTAAATTATGTGGATTGATGAACTGATTTGATAATTGTGGAAACGATTGACTGTGTGCTTGGTATTTGTAATAATGTGAATACTTGTTATGAGAGACGTCATATCGGGTACCTCGAGGCGGGCGTGCACTCCGGCTGTTATGCCGCAATGAGCGGCTCCATATGATTGGTGAACACGGTGTTACTTAATGCGCGAGCAGGCGCTCTGTGGGAGTGAACGCCGGCGCGGTGACATGTGCAATGGGCGGCCAATATAGTGGAGTGAACGCCGGTACAGTGTGCAAGGGGCGCTGGCGTGCTTATTGGTAACGGATATTTGAGTGATAGCTAAGACCCCGTTACCAAATGATTTTCAAATTTAAATCCTTGCAACTTGCTTTTAATGTTGGTCTTGATGTAGACCGCGGATTGTGTTTCGGAGTTCGTTCCAACTCGTTTTAAATGTTGGTATCGAGTTAATTAACCAAGGATATTTGTGAGATCTCAGGGTTAATTAACCAGGGGTCTTGAGCAGGATCTGTCGAATGAGAGGCTGTGCCTTTGATTGTACTGTGTTGATTATTCTGTGTATTGGGTCGAGGACCCCGTGAGATGTTGAGATTTGATCTCGTGATGATATTATTTGGATTGGGCCGAGAACCCCGTGAGATGTTGTAATGATTCACTTGTGATAGTGTTTTATCATTTGGGTCGAGGACCCCGAATAACGTTGTAATGGTTTTCTTGCAAATTGTTTTCCACATCCGGGTCAAGGACCCGAGAGCTTTTGAAGTATTTTCTAAAATATATTTCCATCTGATTTTCAAAATCCCAAGATGGCCCGAGTCAATATTAATGTGTTCGAACTTTCTTATCAAAATACTTTTCATTTTATTAAAAAGGGAATTTTCTGACTCCTTGGGCTCGTTTAAAGTTTCATTTGTGTTATGTTAGACGGAGAATATGACAATGTGATTATCTTTCACCTTGTGTATGTAATACTATTCTGTGTTAACCATTTGAATGTGTGGGTTGTGTTAAGGTTTCACATTTGTTGAGTTTGTGTTATTATTATTCGTATATCTTGTGTGTTATGTACTTGCACTAGCAAAATTCCGGTTGCTAACCCCGAGTTTTCGGGGTGGGTGCTGTTATGCGCTCGAGTTTTGGCGGCTCGGGAGCGATCCACGGGATTGGTGGGAAGGAGATGGAGGACAATGATACTAATCACACGAGTTAGAGTCTTTTCTTTTGTTTCATTTTGGTCGGTATTTCTCTGTCGTTCGAGTATTCACCCTTGCATGGGTGTAGTTTTCATTTATTAAATTGAATTGTCGTTCTTTTCTGTGTTCATCTTTATTTTCATCATTGAGATGTAAAGTTCATTTGTTTCCGAATTGTTTAATGACCTTGTCGGTCTGTGTTGTATTTAGATTGACCCCGGTCGGTCAGTCATTTTGTAGTCTAGTAGAGTTTAGCCTTGTAGATCCTTGTAAGAAGGGCCTACGGCGTGTAACATTTCCGGATGTATTCTGGGGGTGTTACAAACGGAACCATTTTAGCCAAAAAGGTGGAATCGTAAACCGGACCGTTTTACACTTTCGGTTAACCGGAACCGCACAGAATAAATTTGGTTCCAATTCGGTTAACCCGTAAAAACCATTTTTTTTTTCCCTATTAATTACCTGTAACAGCACCTGTTAATGTTATTGCCTGCAACAGGCTGTTATTACCTTAACAGCACATCAATTTTTTTGATCGGGGCGAGCGATGGGGGAGAGCCGACTGCCTAGAGACGGTGCTGCGGATGACTGACGTGGAGCGGACGGCCATGGGAAACTGAGCCGAGAGGAACTGAGGGAGGCGCGATGACGGTGTGGAGTGGTGGAGCCGTGGTCCGTGGAGAGATTCAGGGAGGAGGCACGACGCGGGCGGGAGAGAGTAGAGACTGAGGAACATAGGATTATTACTGGAGTGGTCCAGTGGAATCTGTACTGGACGATTCATTCGTTTAGGGTTAGGTTAGGATGGTAAAAAAATGGAATAAAGATTAAAGTTATTATTTAATAAATATTAATTAATAAATAATAGTTATTAATTTCTTACGATTCTCGGTTCCGAACCGATCGGTTCTCGGTTAATCCGAAAACCAATTTATCCACGAAAACCCTAACCGAGAACCGACTCGGCAACCGTACTAACGGTTCTTGGTTAACCGAAACCGCACGGTTCCGGTTCAGTTCCGGTGATAACCGGGAATCGGGAACTATTTAGACAGCCATACTGATCAGATGGCTTTTCTCGTCTGGTTCTGATCAGGTGACTTTCCTCGTCTGCTTCTGATCAGGTGGCTTTACTCGTCTGTGCTTCGGATCAACTGACATTTTTTATTTTTAGATTTTCGGCTAGGCACTAGAGTCCCAGTCTAAAAGTCCTATATCTATGATTTGTTCGAGAAACCTTTCTTCTGGTATGGTTTTGTGAATATATCAGCAATCTGATATCTCTTTCCACCCTTACTCTTTTGTTGAGCACATGGTCTCTGATGAAGTGATGCTTGACATCTATGTGCTTTGTTCTCGAATGCAAGACTAGATTGTTTGTTATAGCAATTGCGCTATGACCGTCACGCTAAATAGGGACTTCATTTGCAATGATGTTGTATTCTTTTACCTGTTACCTGATCCATAGAATTTGAGCATAACAACTACCTGCAGCTAGGTATTCTGACTCAGTAGTGTATATTGAGTTGGACACCTGCTTCTTACTGAACCAAGATATTAGTCTGGTTCCAAGGAATTGACATGTTCCGCTGGTGCTTTTTCTGTTGATTTTGCATCCTGCGAAATAAGCATCAGAATTTCCTGATAGTTCAAAATTGTCATCTTTTGGATACCATAATCCAACATTGGTTGTAGATTTTAGGTACCTGATTATCCTTTTAGCTGCTTCCTAATGAGACTGCTTTTGCTTGGACTTAAATCTTGCACATACTCCTACTGTATATGAAATGTCAGGTCTGCTTGCAGTGAGGTATAGTAATGATCCAATTAGTGTGTTGGATCCACTGGAATGCCTCCATCATCTGCATCAATGTGTAGAGATGTGTTTATTGGTACTCTCAAGGGTTTGGCTGACTCCATGCCAAATCTCTTGATCAGCTCCCTCGTATATTTTGCTTGGTTGATGAATATTCCAGTGTCAACTTGTTTGACTTCCAAACTAAGAAAGAAGTTCAGTTTGCCCATCATGCTCATCTCAAATTCTCCTTGCATGAGGTTTAAGAATTTTTCACATAGCTCAGGGTTGGTTGAGCCGAATATAATATCATCCACATATACTTGAACTAGTAATATGTGGTCTTCATGTTAAATCCTTGAAGAGAGTTTTGTCTACCTTTCCATTGAAGAATCCATTCTTCTCAAGAAATACGGATAGAGTTTCATACCGGGCTCTTGGTGCCTGTTTGAGTCCATAAAGAGCTTTTAGTAGCTTGTATACCTTCTCTCCTTTGACAAATCCAGGGGGTTGCTCAACATAGACTTCTTCTTCTAGTGCTCCATTAAGAAATACACTTTTCACGTCCATTTGGTAAACTTCAAATTCTTTGAAGGCTGCATATGCAAGGAATAGTATGCTTGCTTCTAGTCTTGCTTCTGTTGCATATGTTTCACTAAAATCTATTCCTTCAAATTGAGCATATCCTTTTGCAACCAATCTGGCCTTATTCCTAAGAACAACCCCATCTTCATCACAATTGTTTTTGTAAACCCATTTGGTGCCAATGACCTTATTCTGATTTGGTCTGTCTGTTAGTTCCCATATATTGTTCCTCTCCATTGGTTTAATTATTCTTGTATTGCAATCACCCATGTGTAGTAATCCAGAGCTTGTTCTGTTGTTTTGGGCTCCATTTGGGATATGAAGCAAGAGAATTGCTATTCCTGCTGGTTCTCTTGATTTTCTAGTTTTGACCCCATCAATTAAGTTCAATGATTTGTTGAATGGGGTGATATTTTATCCATTTTGGGGTTTCATCTTCATCTTCTGATTTTGATTCAAGGTTTTCATTGTTCACCCCCCCTGTTGAGTTGCTTTGAAGGACTGCGTCTGTCTCTGCATCAGCTTGGTTTTGACAATCTGTAGCTGCATCTGGTTCAGCAATGATTTGGTCAGCTACAACTGGATTAACTTCAGCTATGGTTGGATCAGCTATGGTGGGTGATCCTGGATGATCTGTAGTTGGGTCTTCATCAGCTTGATCCATCAACCTTGTGTCATTGATGATGACTTCTTCTAAAGAGGTGTCTTTGAGGTTTTTCTCAATTTGTTCCACCTGTTTTATGTACTCAACAGTAATTCATCAAAGACAACATGAGGTTTTTCTTCCACAGCTAATGTTCTTTTGTTAAAGACTCTATATGCCTTGCTTATCTGTGAGTATCGCATAAAGAGACCATCATCAGTTTTTGCATCAAAGGCATTTAGTTAGGTTTTACCATTGTTGTGAATGAAACACTTACAACAAAAAAATGTGAAAATATGAAATAATTAGTATTCTGCCATTCCAAACCTCATAGGGAGTTTTACTGTGTCTCCCTACTGTCATGCTTCTGTTATGAGTATGACATGCTGTGTTGACAACTTTTTGGAGGATCAGTCTCTGCAATCATTGTCCTGGCTGCTTCCTTGATGGTTCTGTTCCTTCTTTCAGCTGCACCATTTTGTTGAGGTGTTCTTGCTGTTTGGAGTATGCCCTCGAATGCCACTCAGAGGATGAGAGAGAAGGGGCATTATACTTGTAATTATGGAATTATCAATAAAAAGGCAATATGATTCATTCATTATTTATTGTATTTCAAATGCATTCTTAATTTGGTAAACATTGAAGTGAAGTCCTAGTAAATAAGAGCGAACATTCCACTCTTATTATCGGATAAGAGAGAAGTGCACTGGAAGTGTTTAAGGTTTATTTACGTAAACCGTTTGCAAGTCGATAAACTTAATTGGGCATTAAGTTTTGAGTAAGACTTGTATAACTGATGCTAGGACATGTGCATGTCTTGATAGCATAGTTATAGGTATATTGGTGGGATCAGTATACTCGAACACGACTTATACTTGATTCAATCACACGGTATTCACTCTTGGAGAGTCGATGACGAATCGAAAGTTTGTGATAGTTTATGTAGACCTTTGACTTGAGGGTTCAGTAAGAGATGTGCCTGTGACATTTAGTTTGCCATTAGAGTGGTTAGACCCATTTGCTTAATCGCTGGGTAACCCCGAAGTGCGGACTATACGGACAGCTAGTAGTCTTTACTGTACGCCAATAAATGATTCTATATCCTGTTAGTGAGCAGGCGAATGTCCTATATGGTTAATGGCAACTAAGATCATAAGTCTTTGGCCAAAGCATTCTAATCTAGCCGTATTGGATACACTAACGCATTTATAATGTCTAGTCAACAGTAGGGTTTGACTTTACCGTGACCCGAAGACTTGACCGAGACATCTGATGAAGGTTCTATACGTATATATTATTCACGACATAATGGTTCTGTAATGGTCCCTTCATTCGTTTTTCAGTCGGGGTTTACAGTGCGGCCCGCTAGGCTGGCTAAGTGCTACCCGTACTTATTGGTTCCTCCCAATACCGGTTGAGACGGACCTACAGAGTCGCACATCAGGATCGTTAATGGATAAATATGAATTTATGATCTCTCTATTAATATTAGATATTGGATATCTAATTATGATTTATTGGATAAATCATATAGTGGTCTTATGAATTGAAATTAAGTTACTGGGTAATTAATTTAATTCATAAATTATATTACTTAGAGAAATATATTTGTATTTGATATAATTAATTAATCGGATTAATTAATTAGTATAAATACGTTGGAGATGAAACAGAGTGTATTAATGGAGTCGTTTGACGTACGTCCGGTACACAAGCCGAGTGACTTGGCCCGTTTCTCAGAAATTTTCTTATGGTCGCCCCCCTCCCCCTTCTCTACATGTTGTTGTCCTTTTGTGATGGTGGGTGGTGATTAGTCTTCCACATGCTTCCAAAGTGTCTTGATTTGTTATCTTATCAAATCAAGACTTATCTTTCTTTTTTGGCATCTGGTTCTAGCCTCGTTTTTTTCTTCTTAGCTGCAGGTGCTTCTGAGGGTGCAACTGTACTTTTTTTAAGGGACTTTAAGTTCATGCTTCAGGATAATGGGTGATTTGAGGTGAGCTTCTGGGGACTAAGGATAATGCCTCCTGCTTCCATTTGGATCTCATTTCTTCCTAGGGATGTCAACTTTATCCGTACCCAATCCTACCCGTCGGATAAACCCGAAATCGGGTCGGGTTTTGGCCGAATCCGAAATTTTATGGTCGGGTATGGGTAGGGTATGGGTATAATATATTACCCGAATACCCGACCCGATTACCCGACTCGCGTACCCATTTGAATTATATAAATATATTATTATTATATATTATACATAAATATTATATTGTATTATAAATTATATATATTATTATATAAAATATTATATTTTAAATATTTCTTATACTAAATTGAATTTATTAATTACATTATATGTATATATGATATATATTAAAAATATTTATATTCTTAAATATAAGGTATACGGGTACCCGAATACCCATTTGGTACCCGATTACCCGATGGATAATACCCGAACCCGATCCGAATCAAATAGGGTAGGGTATGGAGGAGACATACCCGTACCCTACCCGACCCATTGACATCCCTATTTCTTCCCCTCTTTTGCCATCATCAATGATTTGTGCCATCTGCTCCTCCACCTTGTGCATGAAGTATAGCATGCCAAGTGGCATCCATGAAGATGTTGGTGGTGGAGAGGGTTCTTTCTTATTTAGCATTGAGTCCATTCTGGTATTCAGGGACAGCAGATGAGGTTCTACCCTTGTTGTCAGGAGCTTTGCAATAGTTTCTTCCACCGTGGCTCGGATCATCTCATTGAAGTTTGGGGTAGCTGACATGTAGGCGCCTCTGCCTAAGGAATGTTTTCAGCTGAGCTATATTGTGCAGCTAGCTTCTGAGCAATGGATTTCTCAATCGATATTTTTCTGTCGGCTGACTTTTGATCAGAGGGTTGCCGACTGTTCCCCCTGCCTCTCTGATTTCTCAGCTTGTGAGGGATGAGCTGAGCTGGATCCTTGATCAGGTGCATCCTGATCATGATCCTCATCATATTTCTTCTCTTCATCCTTTCCTTCTTATTCTCCTTCATTCTCTTCTTCTTTTTCTTTTTCTACTTCTTCCTTTTCTTCCTCATTTTCTTTTTCTACTTCTTCATTTTCTCCTTCTCTGACTTCTTCCTTCTCCTTTTCTACTTCTTCATTTTCACCTTCATCCTTATTTTCTTCTTCTCCTCCATCAATCTTTTCTTCATCATCAAATGATTTCCCCCGTGCTACCCCTTCCATGATGTCAAATATGAACTGATCCATATTCTGTTTGAACTTGGATATGAACCAGTTCTCATCCATTAGTAAGCTCATGTCTGACTCATGGCAGAACACTTTGAGTAGGTGTTCTGTGGCTATGTGGTAGTCCCATCCACATTTCTCAACTAACTCCTTTAGTTCAGAAAAGCTAAGGTTCTTTAATCCCTTCCATTCATTGTAGATATTGACAAAAGAAAATTTAAAAGCTTATTTTCTTACCAATTTTAGTTGTGCCTTGGTAAAATTCAGAGGATTGTTCTCCTTGAGGTTGAAGGAGTATCTAGCATTTTGATCCTCAAGGAATTCCTCAGCTTCTTCTTCTTCAGCGACACTTGGGAGTGTCAGGAATGGAACTACATGTTATTCTTATCGTTGAGTTGCGGGTGTTATAAGTGAAGGTGCAGCTAGGGTGGTGGTGGGAGATGGTTCTGGAGATGATGCGATGTGAACAGGTCTTTTTTCTCAGGTGACTTCCTTCTTAAGAGCTTGGAGAGGGGGATGTTGTAACTGTCTGCACTGTCTTCAGGTGCAGTTGGAAGAGCAGGTGATGTGTCTTCATCTACAACTAACTTTTCTAATAGGATGTTAGCTGTAGTTTCTTCAGTTGTGGTTGGAGCAGGCAGAATCTCAGTCGTGGTTTCCTCAGCTGCAGTTGGGATTTCAGCTCTGGTTTTCTGAGCTGCATTTTTCTCAACTGCAACAGATTCAACTTCTCCTTTTTCTGAGTCCATGACTTCTTTGTATGAGGATGTTCCAATCTTCATCCTCTCTAGTAACTCTAACGCTCTGGGTTGGTTGTATGCAAACTTCTCCATGGCAGCTTGGTTTAGGTGACCAACTCTCTTGCTGCTATTGAAGTCTCTGCCTTTCCTCTAGCTTTTCCCAAAAACTCTAGAATCCAACTAATATCTGTTCCAAAAGTCAGTTTCTGCCCAAACTTGTTTTCACAGTCCCATCTCACTTTATTCACCTCTAGGACTAATTGCCTGTATATGTAGTCAGGACAATTTATCCTTTGTTTTTGAATCATGGCGCCCATATCGATGTACTTTGGAGAAGATATATGGTCAAAGCTTCCTGCCATGCCTATCACGATTTTGTTGGTGATGTCCAGCATATATATAAATTCCTTTTGAAGATCTGACTTCCTGGTAGTAAACTTCATCTTCATCGGCTGATCAGGCATCTTTATCCACTGCCAAATGTCCACCGGGTATTGCTTTAGGGCTTCGACTGCTATGCCACAATTCTCCATGTGGAAGGCATTGACAACAATATGTTTTGTTATGAAGATAGGTTCTCCGAAGATCGGACTTTCAATGCCTCTCTATGTGACTTAGGCCTCTTATAAAAACAGATAACATCCTCCTTGAACAGCTGTGAAGGGTTGATGTCCAGAAATAGGTAGATTCCATTTTCATTCATCCCTCGGATCAATTCCGCCATTAACGCGGAGTTGTTTGATTCCAGTAGTCTGACAAACTCCACGGCAATTTTGAATATTATTTGCTCTTTCACCATACTCATGTTGATATCCCTGAAGTAAGTTGCTGGATCCAATTGTGCAAATTTTTCCTAAGATATTTAGTGCAGTGAAATTCTACGTTTTGCTTTTCTGGAAAAACTAGGGTTTTTTTGCTTGAAGGTTTAAGATGATAGGGTTTTTGAAGAATTTCAGTAGTCTTAAATAGTTACTCGAAGAGTCAGTTTTGAATATTAATAATTAAATAAAGAAGTGGCGGTTCATGTGACTGATTGGACAATGTGATGTAGACATGGAGTTAATGTGATCGTGCATTTTAACCACGCGTAATGATGAAAAGTGATTGGAAATTGAAATCATAGCTGATTGACTTTTTGACTCTGATTAGCTACAATTTCAATTCCTTGCTTCCATTGTATAATATTAGGTGTGATTCAGATCAGGTGGCTTTTCTCGTTTGGTTCTGATCAGTAGGCTTGTCGAACGGTTCGGTTCTGGCTAACCGGCCCGAAAAATCGGTTAAACGGAACGATTTTAGCCAAAAAGGTGGAATCATAAACTGGACCTTTTTACATTTTCGGTTAACCGTAACCGCACTAAATAAATTCGGTTCCGGTTCGGTTAACCCGTAAAAACCGTTTTCTTTTTTTTCCCTGTTAATTACATGCACTTTGTTAATGTTATTGCACACAGCAATGTTATTACCTTATGACACATCGATTTTGATCGAGGCGAGCGATGGGGGAGAGGTGATCGGGGAGAGCCAACTGCCTAGAGACGGTGCTGCGGACGACTGACGTGGAGTGGACGACCATGGGAAACTGAGCCGAGAGGGACTGAGGGAGGTGCGACGACGGCGTGGAGTGGTGGAGCTGTGGTCCGTGGAGAGACTGAGGGAGGAGGCACGGCGCGGGCGGGAGAGAGTAGAGGCTGAGGAACAGAGGATTATTACTGGAGTGGTCCAGTGGAGTCTGTACTAGACGATTCATTCATTTAGGGTTAGGTTAGATGGTAAAAAAATGGAATAAAGATTAAAGTTATTATTTAATAAATAATAATTAATAAATAATAGTTATTAATTTCTTACGGTTCTCGTTTCCGAACCGATCGGTTCTCGGTTAAATCGAAAACCGATTTATCCATGAAAACCCTAACCGAGAACCGACTGGGGAACCGTACTAACAGTTCTTGGTTAACCAAAACCGCACGATTCCGTTTCTATCCGGGAATCGGGAACTATTTAGACAGCCATACTGATCAGATGACTTTTCTCGTCTGGTTCTGATCAGGTGACTTTCCTCGTCTGCTTCTGATCAAGTGGCTTTTTTCGTCTGTGATTTGGACCAGCTGACATTTTTTAGTTTTAGATTTTCGGCTAGGCACTAGAGTCCCAGTCTAAAAGTCCTAGATCTCTGATTAGTTCGAGAAACCTTTCTTCTGGTATGGTTTTGTGAATATATCATCAATCAGGTATCTCATTCCACCCTTACTCTTTTGTTGAGCACATGGTCTCTGATGAAGTGATGCTTGACATCTGTGTGCTTTGTTCTCGAATGCAAGACTAGATTGTTTGTTATAGCAATTACACAATTACCATCACGCTAAATAAGGACTTCATTTGCAATGATGTTGTAGTCCTTTAGCTGTTGCCTGATCCATAGAATTTGAGCACACCAACTACCCGCAGCTAGGTATTCTGACTCAGTTGTGGATATTGAGTTGGACACCTGCTTCTTACTGAACCAAGATATTAGTCTGGTTCCAAGGAATTGACATGTTCCGCTGGTGCTTTTTCTATTGATTTTGCATCCTGCGAAATCAGCATCAGAATATCCTGATAGTTCAAAATTGTCATCTTTTGGATACCATAATCCAACATTGGTTGTAGATTTTAGTTACCTGATTATCCTTTTAGCTGCTTCCTGATGAGACTGCTTTGGCTTGGACTGAAATCTTGCATATACTCCTACTGTATATGAAATGTCAGGTCTGCTTGCAGTGAGGTATAATAATGATCCAATTGTAATACCCATAATTTCGATTTCCAGTAATTTATTTTTTTTTGGCGAAAGTCCGTTTTGACGACTCGCTCATAACCGTTCCATCATTCCGAGAATGATTAATTATGAACTTTTTGTCATCCGAGTTCGTTTCGGTGTCGTTTTGTTGAGTTCCGTACTTTTTAGTGGCTTTTTCGCACTTGAGTTCGATTCTTGCGAATCTCATCCGAAACTGTTGTTTCGAGTTTCTCGTAAGTTCATTGAATGTTATTATTCATGTTGCGAGCTTTGGCCTGGTGTTTCAATCATGTATCGTATATTTTGGACATTTTGGGCCGTTTTCGTAATTTCCCAAAATTTGGGGTAATTACTTTTCGTTGTCGAATTTCGAGCCTTCGGGTGGTCGGAATCGTGTGTTCTCTTAGCTCTTGGTTTCGTCTTTGCGAGTACTTCGTAACCGTATCTTCTATTTATATTCAGGTTCGGGTTCTGGGGCCGTGTCGGGCTCGATATTGGCCTCCTATTGTATCACACGAGCAGGCCACATGAGCACGTGGTCGTGCGTGGCGCTCGTGCGCTATCCAGCACTCAGCAGTGAACTCCAGGGACGCACGAGAAGGATACATGAGCAACTACTCGTGCGCGTTGCTCGTGCGTGGTGTCAGTGGCTGGGCAGTGGCCTAGCACACGACCAAACACACGAGCACTTGGTCCTGCGTTATGGTCTTGCATCGCTGGTGTATATAAGGGGACAGACGAGTTTCTCACCTCATTTCCTCCCCTTCTTCTCTTCTCTTCGCGGCTGTCATACGGATGAGGCTAGGGTTCGAGTTCTTGGTCGATTCTACTCAATTCCAAGGCAATTTGGAAGATTCTTGTTGATTATATCATCATCCAATCTGTGTTCTTCGTCGAATCAAGGTATATTTCTTGATTTTCCTTCAAGTTGACTTTTTGTGGAATTGTTCTTGATTTCGATTCTAGTCCGATTTTGATACATCGGTTGGTATAGTATGATGTTATTAATCATTTTCTATGGGTTGTATATCCACATTTCGAGTTTGTTCGACTCTATTAGTGATTCGAGTGTTCTTGGGAGTTATCGAACATTGAGTGTTTGATTAAATGTCCCAATGAGTTTCCCTTCGATAGTTTGGTGGGATTTTCGTTGTTTTTTTACCTTGATTCTCATTGTGATTGTATTTTTGTGTTCTTGGCCATTTTTGGGGAAAACCCTTGAATTTGTGTCGTTCTTCCCTTCAATTCAACGACTTTAGGTCGTGCTATGGAATTCGTTTTCATTGTTGCTATTGTTGTTCGTAGTTTATTGTCGCGGGTTAGCATTCGGTGGAGTCGGCGGGTTCGTGGTCGGTTCGTGCCAACCTACTTTGGTCGATTCTCCGCATTATGGTTATTCGAGGCAAGTAACTTGTCCATACGATTCTTGTTTTGTGAATATGATAATTAGTGACCGTCTCTATGTGTTGGTCTTATTGTTTGAAATGAACTTTCAAAAGATTCGGTTAGCCTCGTTAAAGACTCACTTTCAAAACACGTGTGTGTTGTAAATCGTGTGGTTTGTAAGTGACTACGTGAATCCTTTGGATATGTTTGGTGTTGATGTTGCGCTTGGTAATACGTGTGTACGTATATGGTTTCATTTCGGTGCATTGTGGTTTGACGTGGTGTTTTGCTAAGTGTTTGATGCCTCTGAGTGAATTGTTTGGATATCCTTGGTGTGATATGTTATTTGTGCATGATTGATTCGCTAGCCAGCTCGGGAGGGTCCTTCGAGACCTGGGTGGGATTTGTGGCTTCATCCCGGTCCTAGGCGATGTAATACCCGGTTGTAATTCAGTCATTATCATTAAGTAATTATCAGTCTGTAATTGTCACTCAGTGTATTTTCACTCAATTATAATCATTCATCAATCATGTTCTTTCACCGTGTTCACTGTTCGGAAAAACTTCGAGTTGTGTATCGTTATTGTTCATTGTTTCAACTTTCCTCATATGAGTTCGACTTTGTTAGATCACCATTAATTTTTGGTAATTCCAAAAATTTTAAATCTTTGCAATATTATAGAGCATCGAGTTAGCTTTCCAATGGTTCAAACGGTGAGTCAATCGGAGTCCGGACGAGAGAGTTATGGTCGTTTTAGCTCAACCGCTCATTTTTCAGTATTGGAGATCAACGCCGAACGAACTTCGGCCGTGTCGTCCGACACGGCCCGTGCCGTACTCGTCCGGAAGATGCCGAGTGTACGCCTCGAGGACCCGGCCGTGTAAATGCAGCGCGGCCGAGTCGAACTCTTTCGGATAAGCGAGAACCATCGCCCGGCCGCGGCCGTGTCGTGCAGCGCAGTCGAGTCATGCCAAGTCGTCGGACGGGTCATCGTCGGAAGGCCCTCCGCGCCGCGACCGTGTTAGCGAGGACACGGTCGAGTCCTGTCGGCCGGTGTCGGCCAGGTATGCGACACGGCATGCTGCCGATCGGCACGTGCCGGCGGGGCAGGTAGTCAACCCCTTTAAATTCGTTTTTTTGCATTTTAGCCCATTCCTTCCATTTTTCTTCACCTACAACCGAGAGAGGAAGCTTGAGGGAGGGTTTTTCCTTCACAAATCATTTGAGTATTTGATTTTCTTCATCTCCTTTTGATCGTGAAGTCCGGATAATCGACCTAACGCGTGTTCTTCGGATTAAAGTACTTGAATCTTCAAAGGTAATATTCTTCAACACCTTGGATTTCGATTTTTGTGTTGAGATACGATGTTTTGGACGTTATAATCATGATATATGAAGGGATATGTATATGATTACGAGTTTGTATAAGGATTCATTGGATTATTGAGGAATTATTCAAGAACACCTTGAAAATCGAGTTGGAATTGGGGATTTTCGACTAATTGTTGTTATAATCACATTTTTGGATATTCATAATGGATTATTGATCGTATTGGAGATGTTTTGTTGGTTTGAAACACTTCTTGGGGATTTTGATATTGGTATATCGAGGTTTGATTGTAAACAATCGGAGTTTGGATACAACGTATTCGATATAATGCCCCAATGAACTTAGTTTAATCGTATCGACGTTTTGAGTTCGTTATATTCGTGTTTGATTCGTATATTGAACGGATTGTTGGTAATTGTATTATTTAAGGTTGTTCGAGCAACCGATATCTCAATTAGGACGTTGTTCGTGGAAGGATAATTGTCGCCGGTGTTGTGTAAGTTAATTCTTACTCGGTTAAAAGGATATTCATACCTTTTGTTGTTGATCATTTATAATCATAACTCATTCATCATTGTATTAATCATATTAAAACTTGTTATTGTCAATTAATCACTTCAGTCATAAGGAGCAGCAGTTCAATCTTTTCGTTGAGCTATCATTCATTTCATTATTACTCTCATCTCGGTGAGTCATTCTTGGCCTTGTCTAATTATTATTCATTGATATTCATTATGGTCATTCTCGTTCATGTGACCTTCTGGGTTCATATTGCGTGGCCGGGTGTGGCTGTGTGGAATTTTTAGTCGGGCACATGATGGTTATGTATTGGGTTCACCGATACATTAGACCGTGCACACGGGAAAGCGTTACACCGTGAGACTAATTAGGTACACGGACGGGTGTTGTACACTTGCACAGAACATTACGGGCGTACTATGATACTCCTCTTCAGCGTAATTCATAACTAAGAATATTTCATAACTTCAGTTAATCATGTTTGTGTATTTTCAACTCTTGAGGATTGTTGTTCTATTTAACTGACCCCGTTTGGGGATTTTGTTTTTCAGGTCATGGCAAGGCAAACGCACGGGAATAGCATGTTGATGTCGAGGAGTCCTAGTGATACTAGTAGGGGCCCCCGATCTTTCAGTTATTCATGTTATTGTCCTTTATTTTCCACTGCAGACTTTCATTTGAATACTCCGTTTCATTCAGTGTTGTGTATTTTATCTTCATATAAAATACACTAGTATTCGGTATTGTCCTGGTATGTTGTAACTAAACTCCTCATCGGAGTAATTATGGTTGTAATGTAGTTCGGTACTACATTTATCTTGTGTAATTCATTCATTTTCATTTGCCTGGTGGGTCCCAGTTGGGGATCTACGGCACTGTAATATCCGCCTAGTTTGGGGTGTTACAGAGTTGGTATCGGAGCGTGGTTTTGAATACTACCTTCCGAGTCATGTCTCATTTCAAATCATCATCATCGGACTAGTATCATTGGACTTTCGCGTCACGTGTGACCTGTGCAGATGCCGAGCCAATCAGACCGAAAGAACTGTAAGACTTCTAACGCCATGGTATAATTTCTGGCAATAGTCATTCATTCATCATTCATCAATTAACAATCCTCAAACATCATCATTCATTGTGATTAGGACAATCATGTTAACTCATTAATCACTTAATTCATTTCATTACTCAGTTAATAATCAAGACGATCATGTTAACTCATTAATTACTCAATTCATTTCATTACTCAGTTGTCAATCTGGATGATCATATCATCAATCTTGTTAAGTTATTCAAGATAATCATTTCAAGAATTTCATCAGATAATCATGTAACTTCAGTAAATCATACATATAATCACTAAGTTAGAGCATGTATACTCATTTTCATCATCTCATGACATAATCATAACGTGCTAATCATGCGGGAAATATAATCATTATGCGACCTTCCTACTTCAGTATGGAGAGAACTGTCAGGGGATGCACGGGGAGAGGCCGCGGTGTGGACCGAAACCCGAGAAATAATCACTCGCTGCCGGGAAATCGTGCCCAGGACTCGGCTCGACCAGAAGATGTTCGGGTTGATCCACTCACTTTTATGCAGGCCATGATGACCCATGTGCAGTTGCTCAATCATCATTGCGCCACTATGACCGGATTAATCGAGAGAACTCTCCGTATGAGCCATTGCTAAGGAAAGTCTTTGAACAACAACCTTCATTTGTCGGCAAGAAATCAACGGCGTAATCAATCCGAAGTCGGTCGATCAACCTTCAAGAAGCCTCGTGTGAGTCCTATCGTTTCGGCGACCTCTACGGCGCATAATCGTGCGGGATCTCATTCCCGGCGGCGATTCGGCCATCACTGTTTCAATTGTGGAACGCCGGGTCATTTCAGCACGAGTGTAAGAAACCGTCTATCACGTGCTATAATTGTGGGAATTTTGGGCGAAGGCCCGTTTTGCCGAAAGGACTCCAAGTCGGCTCGGCGGCATCTCGGGCCCGAAGCAACCGGCGTTTGAATCGATCGCTTTGTCATCGTCGTTTAAGATAATGGAAGCAAATAGAGTTGGAGCTCGTATTTATCGGGAGGGCGTCGGTTCGGGGGCCGGCAAGTCCCAGATTCATATGATGAGGAGGATCGATGATCCGGTGGCCCGAATGATTTCAGGTATACTCATAATTTTATTTCAACTTGTGTGTACCTTTTGATGCTGGTACACCGCATTCATTCATTTTCGAATCATGCTTGAATAGACTTATTTCGGGATAGTCCTACTTAATGACCGCGATTGGTTGATGGATCTAATCGTGGTGAATTTATCTTAGGACGATGTAATTTTTCGGTATTAATTGGTTTGATCGTCTCGATACTATCCTCAGTGTTTGTTAGCATTTGGTCGCTATCTTTCCGTCGTTAGTTGTCGAATGTGTGCTTCAGGGAAGTAATCTCCGTTGTTCCAGTAGAATTTCTATTATGGCGGAAGCAGAGAAATTCCGCAATCGAACTATCCAATCATTCATTGTATCATTTTCATCGATTGGCCTTTCTAAGGCAATCGAGTTATTCAATCATTCCTTGTATCATTTCCATCGATTGGCTTTCCTAAGACAATCGAGTCATTCAATCATTCATTGTATCATTTTCATCGATTGGCCTTTCTAAGGCAATCGAGTTATTCAATCATTCATTGTATTATTTTCATCGATTGTCCTTTCAAAGGCAATCGAGTTATTCAAACATTCATTGTATCATCTTCATCGATTGGCCTTTCTAAGGCAATCGAGTTGTTCAATCATTATTGGTATCTCTTTTTATCGATTGACCATTCTAGGGCAATCGAAATGTTCAATCATTCGTGGTATCATTGTCATCGATTGACGATGTATTTCCAGACGAGTTATCTAGTTGCCTTCACATAGAGTAGGGGAATTCAGGAGTGAGTGGGAGCCGGTACGTCCCATTTATCGAAGGCACCGTATCGGATGGCCCCGACCGAAATGCGAGAGTTGAAGAATCAACTTGAGGAATTGTTCGAGAAAGGTTATATCCAACCGAGTACGTCCCCGTGGGGAGCACCAGTGCTGTTTGTCAAGAAGAATGATAGTTCTTTTCGCTTGTGTATCGATTACCAGGAGTTGAACAGGGTGATGATCAAGAGTAGTATCCTTTACCCCGTATTGATGATCTTTTAGATCAACTTCAGGGAGCCTCAGTATTTTCCAGGATCGACTTAAGATCTGGATATCACCAGTTGCGGATTCGAGAGTCGGATATCGCGAGGACAGCGTTTCATACACGCTATGGTCATTATGAGTTCGTAGTTATGCCGTTCGGGCTAACTATTACACCTGTGGTATTCATGGGGGTAATGAATCGGGTTTTCATCGATATTTTTTGGGATCAGTTTGTTGTTGTCTTCATCGAAGACATTTTGATTTATTCTCGTAGCCGAGAGGAATACGAGGTTCATCTTCATCAGGTTCTCGACGTGTTGAGACGAGAGCAACATTATGGAAAGTTTTCCAAATATGAGTTCTGGAGGTCCGGAGTGACTTTCTCGGACGTGTAATTTCATCTGACAGAGTTCGTGTCGACCCTCAGAAGTCGGAGACTATCCGAGATTGGCAACTTCCGAAAGATATTAATTAAATCCGATGTTTCCTCGGATTAACTGGTTAATTATCCAACCCACGGACGGAGCTAGCAACCGTGGTTTTCGCGTTGGAAATTTTGCGTCGTTACCTTTATGGCATCACCTGTCAGATCTTCACCAATCACAAGAGTTGAAGTATATATTTACTCACAAGGAGTTAAATATGCGACAGAGACGGTGGTTGGAACTACTCAAAGATTATGATATCGAAATCCTTTACCAACCGGGCAAGGCGAGCATTGTCGCCGACGCCTTGAGTCGTAAGTCCGTTCAGGAGCAGATGCTTGCTCGTTTCACAATTCAGAAGGAGCTCCAACAGGAATTCCTTAGACCCGAGATCGAGTGCAGCTTCGGCGTAGTCGGGGACGACTTTGTATGTTAGAGATTTCATCATCTCTTGAGGATGCAATCAGGGAGAATCAGGGTTCAGACCCAGCATTGTTGCGCATTCTTGAGGATGTGGCTCAGGGGAAAGCCCCTGGATTCGTGATCCACGAGGATGGACTTTTGAGATTTAAGAATCGGATGTGTGTACCGGCGAATGACGAGTTGAAAAACTCTATTTTGAGAGAAGCTCATGCTACCCCTTATTCTGTTCATCTGGGGTCCAACAAGATGTACAAGGACTTGAAACAAAATTACTGGTGGAGTAATATGAAGCGAGAAGTCGCGGAATTTGTTTTGAGATGCTTAACTTGCCAACAAGTCAAGATTGAACATCAGCGACCGGCGGGTATGCTGAAACCTCTCCCTATTCCAGAGTGGAAGTGGGAAGACATTTCCATGGATTTCATTACGAGTTTGCCGACAAGTCGTCGTGGCATGAATACGATCTGGGTGATTGTGGACCGCTTAACTAAATCAGATCATTTCCTTGAGATCAAGGATACGTGGGGTCCCGAGAGACTGGCCCAGTTATTCATCAAAGAGATAGTAAGACTGCACGGTACTCCTAAGAGTATCGTTTCCGATCGTGACGGTCGATTTGTGTCTCATTTTTGGAAATCAGTTCATCGTGATATGGGAACTCAGCTTAATCTCAGTACTGCCTTTCATCCTCAGTCCGACGGACAATCAGAGAGGACTATTCAGACATTAGAAGACATGTTGAGAGCTTGCGTCCTCGATTGGAAGGACGATTGGGAAGCCCAACTACCGTTGATCGAGTTCACGTATAATAATAGTTGGCATGCTTCCATTAAGATGGCACCTTACGAGGCCTTGTACGGTCGTCGTTGTCGATCTCCTTTGTGTTGGGATGACTTGTCAGAATCAATCGGCACCGAGCCCGATATGCTTATAGCCGCCCGGGAGAAGGTAGCTTTGATCAAGAGTCGTATGTTGACAGCTCAGAGTCGACAGAAATCATATGCAGAAAATCGTCGTCGACCACTAGAGTTCGAGACGGGTGACCATGTTTTGGTCAAGGTATCCCCGAGTCGAGGTATTTTTCCGTTTCGGAAAAACGGGGGAAGTTGAGCCCAAGATTCATTGGACCGTTTGAAATTTTGGATCGAGTAGGCGTGTTAGCTTATCGATTGGCTTTACCTCCGGCTTTGAGCCGAATTCATAATGTGTTTCATGTCTCTCAGTTGCGGAAGTTTGTTGCCGACCCGAGTCACATACTTCAGTTCGACGAAATCGAGATCGCGGATGAGCATTCGTACGAGGAGCGTCCTGTACGAGTGTTGGAGCGGCGAATCAAACAGTTGAGGGATAAGACGATCCCTTTGGTCAAGATTCGGTGGTCTAGACACGGAGTCGAAGAGGCCACTTTGGAAACCGAGAAGAATATGCGGGAGAGTTATCCCGAGTTGTTTGACCCTTAGTTTGAGGACGAAACTCTTTTAAGGGGGTGTATGTAATACCGGTTGTAAGTCGATCATTATCATTCGGTAATTATCGATCTGTAATTGTCACTCAGTGTATTTTCACTCAATTATAATCATTCATCAATCATGTTCTTTCACCGTGTTCACCGTTCGGAAAAACTTGAGTTGTGTATCGTTATTGTTCATTGTTTCAACTTTCCTCATATGAGTTCGACTTTGTTAGATCACCATTAATTTTTGGTAATTCCAAAAATTCTAAATCTTGCAATATTATAGAGCATCGAGTTAGCTTTCCAATGGTTCAAGCGGTGAGTCAATCGAGTCGGACGAGAGAGTTATGGTCGTTTAGCTCAACCGCTCATTTTTCGGTATTGGCGATCCCGCCGAGCGAACTCGGCCGTGTCGTCCGACACGGCCCGTGCCATACTCGTCCGGAAGATGCCGAGTGTACGCCTCGAGGACCCGACCGTGTCGTGCAGCACGGCGAGTCGAACTCTTTCGGATAAGCGAGAATGCCCGGCCAGACGCCCGGCCGCCGTGCAGCGCGATCGAGTCATGCCAGTCGGCATTCGGACGGGTCACTGTCGGAAGGCCCTCCGCGCCGCGACCGTGTTAAGCAGGACACGGTCGAGTCCCTGTCGGCCAGCTGTGCGACACGACCGTGCCGATCGGCACGGGCCGTGTCCGGCAGGGTAGTCAACCCCTTTAAATTCGTTTTTTTTGCATTTTAGCCCATTCCTTCCATTTTTCTTCACCTACAACCGAGAGAGGAAGCTTGAGGGAGGGTTTTTCCTTCACAAATCATTTGAGTATTTGATTTTCTTCATCTCCTTTTGATCGTGAAGTCCGGATAATCGACCTAACACGTGTTCTTCGGATTAAAGTACTTGAATCTTCAAAGGTAATATTCTTCAACACCTTGGATTTCGATTTTTGTGTTGAGATACGATGTTTTGGACGTTATAATCATGATATATGAAGGGATATGTATATGATTACGAGTTTGTATAAGGATTCATTGGATTATTGAGGAATTATTCAAGAACACCTTGAAAATCGAGTTGGAATTGGGGATTTTCGACTAATTGTTGTTATAATCACATTTTTGGATATTCATAACGGATTATTGATCGTATTGGAGATGTTTTGTTGGTTTGAAACACTTCTTGGGGATTTTGATATTGGTATATCGAGGTTTGATTGTAAACAATCGGAGTTTGGATACAACGTATTCGATATAATGCCCCAATGAACTTAGTTTAATCGTATCGACGTTTTGAGTTCGTTATATTCGTGTTTGATTCGTATATTGAACGGATTGTTGGTAATTGTATTATTTAAGGTTGTTCGAGCGACCGATATCTCAATTAGGACGTTGTTCGTGGAAGGATAATTGTCGTCGGTGTTGTGTAAATTAATTCTTACTCGGTTAAAAGGATATTCATACCTTTTGTTGTTGATCATTCATAATCATAACTCATTCATCATTGTATTAATCATATTAAAACTTGTTATTGTCAATTAATCACTTCAGTCATAAGGAACGACGGTTCCAATCTTTTCGTTGAGCTATCATTCATTTCATTATTACTCTCATCTCGGTGAGTCATTCTTGGCCTTGTCTAATTATTATTCATTGATATTCATTATGGTCATTCTCGTTCATGTGACCTTCTGGGTTCATATTGCGTGGCGGGTGTGGGTGTGTGGAATTTTTAGTCGGGCACATGATGGTTATGTATTGGGTTCACCGATACATTAGGCGATGCACACGGGAAAGCGTTACACCGTGAGACTAATTAGGTACACGGACGGGTGTTGTACACTTGCACGAGAACATTACGGGCATACTATGATACTCCTCTTGGCGTAATTCATAACTAAGAATATTTCATAACTTGATTAATCATGTTTGTGTATTTTCAACTCTTGTGGATTGTTGTTACATTTAAGCCGGCCCGTTTGGGGATTTTGTTTTTCAGGTCATGGCAAGGCAAACGCACGGGAATAGCATGTTGATGTCGAGGAGTCCTAGTGATACTAGTAGGGGCCCCCGATCTTTCAGTTATTCATGTTATTGTCCTTTATTTTCCGCTGCAGACTTTCATTTGAATACTCCGTTTCATTCAGTGTTGTGTATTTTATCTTCATATAAAATACACTAGTATTCGGTATTGTCCTGGTATGTTGTAACTAAACTCCTCATCGGAGTAATTATGGTTGTAATGTAGTTCGGTACTACATTTATCTTGTGTAATTCATTCATTTTCATTTGCCTGGTGGGTCCCAGTTGGGGATCTACGACACTGTAATATCCGCATAGTTTGGGGTGTTACAGGCGATACCTGTGCTTGATTGTTTCGCTAGCCAGCTCGGGAGGGTCCTTCGAGGCCTCGGGTGGGATTTGTGGCTTCGTCCCGGTCCTAGGCGATGCCTGTGCGTGTATGTTTTGTAAATGTGTTTGCTCACCTCGGGAGGGTTCGACGGGGCCACGGAGGGAGTCCAATGGTTTCGCCCTGGATTCACGAGTGAAACTTCACCGCTGCGTGTGTATGTTTTGTGAATGTGTTTGCTCACCTCGGGAGGGTTCGACGGGGCCACGGAGGGAGTGCAATGGTTTTGCCCTGGATTCACGAGTGAAACTTCACGGGTGCGTGTGTATTTTATGTCCGCCGAGGACGCGTGACGTAGGTTTTAACCTTGTGTATTGTTGTTGGTTTCATTTGTGAAAAACAAAACCTTTGAGCCGTGACCCCTGTTAATTTTTGGAAAGAGAAGGATTCGGTAATCCTAAATTGTTTTCTATTAAAACTCTCGATGGCATTTTAAACTGTTTTATAAATTGTTTCCCTTGATTTATGATCTTTCGGTTTTGGAATGTTTTACCCAAACTCTTGCCTCGGGAAGTACTTTCCGTTTCGTTTGGATCTTTGAGGATTCCTGGTTATTGTTATTCGTGGAATGTGAATTGTATGGGTCGTATTTGCACTTTGTTCTTGCACTAGCAAAACATTGGAGTTTTGCTACCCCCCGAGTATTCGGGGGGTGGATGTCTGTTTTTGCATTTAGGTTTGGGAGGGAGCATAACACAGGGTTGGCACGAAGGATGATGAAAGATGAACGATACTAATCACACGAGGACCCGTTGATATCATATTATTTTAGTTGTATTTTATTTTCCGCTGCAGTATTCTTTCCCCGTTGTACGGGAGTGTGTTGTACTCGACCCCTGCGTGGGCATGTGTTATTATTGACTTGTATGTATTTATTGAAAGGCCAAATCGGTCTACTGAGTCATTTTAGCCTTAAAGGCATTGTTGAGTTGTTCGATGTTGTTATTAGCGTGGTAGATCCCTGAAGAAAGGTTCTACGGCGTGTAATATCCCTGAGCGGATTGAGAGTGTTACATAAATGGTATCAGAGCTTAGGTTGTGGAAACCTAGGCTGTCGGGTCAAGTCGTGTTGTTTGACTCTTGTTTCATCGGATTTTATCTGACGGAGTCGTATCGCGACGCGTCGTCTGAGTTTGTTGGTCGTGATTAGTATCGTGGGGCAATCATCATCTTCATGCGACCTGTGGATGTAAGTCTCCCTTCTTTGTGTTTGTGCCTCGTCTGATGCGAGTTACAGGTATGATTATGAGTTAATTGACGGAATCCTCTTATGGATTTTGATTTCTTGATATGTGGTTGTTTGACTCTCATATTTCGTTCATATGACGAGTAGTGTTGCTGGATTGTGCATGTTTGACTGTATTTCTTTTATCCGCTGCGTGAGTTCTTTTGTAATGGCTTTCAGTATTTTAGCGTCTGAGTTTTATTTCGAAAACCGATTCCCTTAACCGAGTTTTTGGCATTATGGCCTTGATCGTTTTGGCGAAATTCTTATGACGGTATTTAGTATTTTGTAAATGACTTTTATGAGTTTTTGAAATATTACCGTCATCGGCCTTTTTGGCGTTTTTGTAAATGGTTTTTAGCCTGGTGGGTTCCGACGTGGGACCCAAGGCGTTATAATGTTCCGTGTAATTACCTGAAATTTTTGGGCATTCTAGCCCATTGAATTATCTTTGGAAACCTTGAGTATCTTAGAAAATAAATTTCGAGACGTACTTTTAAAATGAATTATTTTCTCGTGGTGCATCCAAGGTGCCACAATATGTTTCAAAATTCTTCTACCTCGAGGACCAAAATGTTTTGAGATATTTTCATTGTTTTAGAAACACTTTTACTTAGACCCGAGGGTCGAATATTTTGAAAGTTTTTCACTAAAAGAAAAGTGTCCTCATTTTTGTTCAAACGCAAGATGATTTTCAAAGTCTCGACAATGATGTTTGTTCAACTTTTTGTAAAATGATACTCAAGATCAACAGGTGTTTCCAAACTGTTTTCAAAAGGTGGTTTTCGTTTTTAAAACCCATCATTTCCTGCTTGTGGTCGGAGAAGGTGTGTATGATGTCGGTATTGTTGTTAGGGTGTTAGCCCTCCGAATTATGATTGAATTGGTGGTGTGAACGTTGAGTCGTTCGCCACGCATATGTTTTGTTAGCCCTTGTGGGAGGTGTGGTGATGATCTTTAATGTTGTCATTTCGTGGTGGCTTGCATGTTATCGCACCTGTGTGAGCTGTTAAAGCTTGGGTTTGTACGTTTGTGTACATGTGTGATTGTTTCATGATGTTTGTAATTATGTGCTGGTTATTGTTCGGGCCGTTGAGGTCGCTGAACGATACCGTCGTTGCTGTAGTGTTTGTGTGTGTATTACTTTACGATGGTAATAGTTGTACATGATATGTGTTATGATTCTTTGTTGTGCTGAGTTGGCATCTCCGCTATGTTGTTTTGCGACGTTATGCCCCATTGTATCTAGCATTTGTATTTTTGGTATGCCGAGCCGAGGCGTTTCAACCGTGATGTGCCGGGGCATGCATGTGTAAATTGTCATTCTCGTCAGTAACGCGTTTCAAGTGCGGACTCGAGGGACACCGAATTCAGTTTTGAGAATTGGCTACCGAGACTTTCGGAGTTCGCGCTTCAGCACAGTTATCAGAATCGGCTTTGAGAGGCCTTTGAAGGATGTTTCTGTCGGTTGCTTGTTGTGTTGTCACCTTGATTTCGTTGTTGTGAGTTTCGGGGACGACACTTCTTTTAGAAGAGGTCGAATATAATACCCGTATTATTTTTGGCTTCTGCATTTTCTCTTTCTCAATTCTATCGACTCGCTCGTGTTCGTGATACTTTCTGAACTTGTTCTGTATTTCGGTTTCATCGTTCGGACGAGCTGTGATCTTGTTTTGATTCGATCTGGTTATCGCTGTGACTTTTCCGAGTTCGGTTCGATTCTTTTGAACCTTGGAGTTGTTTGAATTTTATTGTTCTTCGTGATTCGAACATGATTGTTCGATTTTTGTTGTCTAGATCGTTGTGGTTCGATCGTTTGATTATTCGGTTTTTGTTGATCTCGTCTCGTGATTGTTGAACGTCCAGACTCCTTCCTAATTCCCTTAAGTTCGGGAAATTAATCTCGTTTTCGATCTTCCAACCATTGGGTGGTGGAATTCCGTATTTGTTCAGCGATTGGCTCGCGTTTTTATTGATGTACCGTTGGGTTGGTCAATTATATTGATTTTCGTTCGTTGTGTTTTGTGATTGTTCGGATAATCGACTTGACTGTACTATCTGTTTGATGACGCTTGTCACTTGTTGATTTTATTATGTCTCTACCGGTGGCATTGTGTTAGTCGCCGTGGAGCGTGTTTTCACACCGTATATTCCTTAGCGTTGTTTGTAACGTTTCGCCGTTGGGCATTAGTTACGCATTCTTATGTATCTCATTGAAATATTCCTGCTGGTATATTTCTTCTCCCTACTTGTTTTAAGTTTCGGGACGAAACTTCTTTTAAGGAGGGTAGTGTGTAATACCCGTAATTTCGATTTCCGGTAAAAAATTTTTCCGGTGAAAGTCCATTTTGACGACTCGCTCATGACCGTTCTGTCATTCCGAGAATGATTAATTCTGCACTTTTTGTTATTCGAGTTCGTTTCGGTGTCGTTTTGTTGAGTTCCGTGCTTTTTAGCGGCTTTTCCGCACTTGAGTTCGATTCTTGCGAATCTCGTTCGAAACTGTTGTTTCGAGTTTCTCGTAAGTTCATTGAATGTTATTATTCATGTTGCGAGCTTTGGCTTGGTGTTTCAATCGTGTATCGTATATTTCAGACGTTTTGGGCCGTTTTCGTAATTTCTCAAAATTTGGGGTAATTACTTTCCATTGTCGAATTTCGAGCCTTCGGGTGGTCGGAATCGTGTGTTCTCTTAGCTCTTGGTTTCGTCTTTGCGAGTACTTCGTAACCGTATCTTCGATTCATATTCAAGTTCGGGTTTTGGGACCATGTCGGGCTCGATATTAGCCTCCTATTGCATCACACGAGCAGGCCACACGAGCACGTGGTCGTGCATGGCGCTCGTGCGCTATCCAGTGCTCGGCAGTGAGCTCTAGGGATGCACGAGTAGGACACATGAGCAACTACTCGTGCGCGTTGCTCGTGCATGGTGTCAGTGGCTGGGCAGTGGCCTAGCGCACGACCAAACACACGAGCACTTGGTCGTGCGTTATGGTCGTGCGTCGCTGGTGTATATAAGGGGACAGACGGGTTTCTCACCTCATTTCCTCCCCTTCTTCTCTTCTCTTCGTGGCTGTCGGATGGGTGAGGCTAGGGTTCGAGTTCTTGGTCGGTTCTACTCAATTCCAAGGCATTTTAGAATATTCTTGTTGATTATATCATCATCCAATCCGTGTTCTTCGTCGAATCAAGGTATATTTCTTAATTTTCCTTCAAGTTGACTTTTTGGGGAATTGTTCTTGATTTCGATTCTAGTCCGATTTTGATACATCGATTGGTGTTGTATGATGTTATTAATCATGTTCTATGGGCTGTATATCCATATTTCGAGTTTGTTCAACTCGATTAGTGATTCGAGTGTTCTTGGGAGTTATCGAACATTGAGTGTTCGATTAAATGTCCCAATGAGTTTCCCTTCGATAGTTTGGTGGGATTTCCGTTGTTTTTGACCTTGATTCTCATTGTGATCGTATTTTTGTGTTCTTGGTCATTTTGGAGGAAACCCTTGAATTTATGTCGTTCGTCCCTTCAATTCAACGACTTTAGGTCGTGCTATGGAATTCGTTTTCATTGTTGCTATTGTTGTTCGTAGTTTATTGTCGCGGGTTAGCGTTCGGTGGATTCGGCGGGTTCGTGGTCGGTTCTTGCCAACCTACTTCGGTCGATTCTCCGCGTTGTGGTTATTCGAGGCAAGTACCTTGTCCATACAATTCTTGTTTTATGAATATGATAATTAGTGACCGTCTCTATATGTTGGTCTTATTGTTTGAAATGAACTTTCAAAAGATTCGGTTAGCCTCGTTAAAGACTCACTTTCAAAATGCGTGTGTGTTGTAAATCGTGTAGGTTGTAAGTGACTACGTGAATCCTTTGGAAATGTTTGGTGTTGATGTTGCGCTTGGTAATGCGTGTGTACGTATATGGTTTCATTTCGGTGCATTGTGGTTTGACGTGGTGTTTTGCTAAGTGTTTGATGCCTCTGGGTGAATTGTTTGGATATCCTTGGTGTGATATGTTATTTTTGCATGATTGATTCGCTAGCCAGCTCGGGAAGGTCCTTCGAGGCCTCGGGTGGGATTTGTGGCTTCGTCCCGGTCCTAGGCGATGCCTGTGCTTGTTTGTTTCGCTAGCCTGCTCGGGAGGGTCCTTCGAGGCCTCGGGTGGGATTTGTGGCTTCGTCCCGGTCCCAGGCGATGCCTGTGCGTGTATGTTTTGTGAATGTGTTTGCTCACCTCGGGAGGGTTCGACGGGGCCACGGAGGGAGTCCAATGGTTTCGCCCTGGATTCACGAGTGAAACTTCACTGCTGCGTGTGTATGTTTTGTGAATGTGTTTGCTCACCTTGGGAGGGTTCGACGGGGCCACGGAGGGAGTCCAATGGTTTCGCCCTGGATTCACGAGTGAAGCTTCACCGCTGCGTGTGTATATTTTGTGAATGTGTTTGCTCACCTCGGGAGGGTTCGACGGGGCCACGGAGGGAGTCCAATGGTTTTGCCCTGGATTCACGAGTGAAACTTCATGGGTGCGCGTGTATTTTATGTCCGTCGAGGACGCATGACGTGGGTTTTAACCTTGTGTATTGTTGTTGGTTTCATTTGTGAAAAACAAAACCTTTGGGCTATGACCCCTGTTGATTTTTGGAAAGAGAAGGATTCAGTAATCCTAAATTATTTTCTATTAAAACTCTCGATGGCATTTTAAACTGTTTTATAAATTGTTTCCCTTGATTTATGATCTTTCGGTTTTGGAATGTTTTACCCAAACTCTTGCCTCGGGAAGTACTTTTCATTTCGTTTGGATCTTTGAGGATTCCTGGTTATTGTTATTCGTGGAATGTGAATTGTATGGCTCGTATTTGCACTTTGTTCTTGCACTAGCAAAATAGTGGAGTTTTGCTAACCCCCGAGTATTCGGGGGGTGGATGTCTGTTTTTGCATTCAGGTTTGGGAGCATAACACAGGGTCGGCACGAAGGATGATGAAAGATGAACGATACTAATCACACGAGGACCCGTTGATGTTGTATTGGTTTAGTTGTATTTTATTTTCCGCTGCAGTATTCTTTCCCCGTTGTACGGGAGTGTGTTGTACTCGACCCCTGCGTGGGCATGTGTTATGATTGAGTTGTATGTATTTATTGAAAGGCCAAATCGGTCTACTGAGTCATTTTAGCCTTAAAGGCATTGTTGAATTGTTCGATGTTGTTACCAGCCTAGTAGATCCTTTAGGAAAGGTTCTACGACGTGTAATATCCCTGAGCGGATTGGGGGTGTTACACCAATTAGTCCTCTATAGTGTGTTGGATCCACTGGAATGCCTCCATCATCTGCATCAATGTGTAGAGATGTGCTCATTGGTACTCTCAAAGGTTTGGCTGACTCCATGCCAAATCTCTTGATCAGCTCCCTCGTAAATTTTACTTGGTTGATGAATATTCCAGTGTCAACTTGTTTGACTTCCAAACTAAGAAAGAAGTTCAGTTTGCCCATCATGCTCATCTCAAATTCTCCTTGCATGAGGTTTAAGAATTTTTCACATAGCTCAGGGTTGGTTGAGCCGAATATAATATCGTCCACATATACTTGAACTAGTAATATGTGGTCTTCATGTTAAATCCTTGAAGAGAGTTTTGTCAACTTTTCCTTTGAATAATCCATTTTTCTCAAGAAATACGGATAGAGTTTCATACCATGCTCTTGGTGCCTGTTTGAGTCCATAAAGAGCTTTTAGTAGCTTGTACCTTCTCTCCTTTGACAAATCCAGGGGGTTGCTCAACATAGACTTCTTCTTCTAGTGCTCCATTAAGAAATACACTTTTCACGTCCATATGGTAAACTTCAAATTCTTTGAAGGCCGCATATGCAAGGAATAGTCTGCTTGCTTCTAGTCTTGCTTCTGGTGCATATGTTTCACCAAAATCTATTCCTTCAAATTGAGCATATCCTTTTGCAACCAATCTGGCCTTATTCCTAACAACAACCCCATCTTCATCACAATTGTTTTTGTAAACCCATTTGGTTCTAATGACCTTCTTGTGATTTGGTCTGTCTGTTAGTTCCTATATATTGTTCCTCTCCATTGGTTCAATTATTCTTGCATTGCAATCACCCATGTGTAGTAATCCAGAGCTTGTTCTGTTGTTTTAGGCTCCATTTGGGACATGAAGCAAGAGAACATTGCCATTCGTGCTGGTTCTCTTGATTTTCTAGTTTTGACCCCATCAATTAAGTTCCCAAAGATTTGTTGAATGGGGTGATATTTTATCCATTTGGAGGTTTCATCTTCATCTTCTGCTTTTGATTCAAGGTTTTCATTGTTCATCCCCCCTGTTGAGTTGCTTTGAAGGACTGCGTCTGTCTCTGCATCAGCTTGGTTTTGACAATCTGTAGTTGCATCTGGTTCAGCTATGATTTGGTCAGCTGCAACTGGATTAACTTCAGGTGTGGTTGGATCAGCTATGGTGGGTGATCCTGGCTGATCTGTAGTTGGGTCCTCATCAGCTTGATCCATCAACCTTGTGTCATTGATGATGAGTTCTTCTAAAGAGGTGTCTTTGAGGTTTTTCTCAATTTGTTCCACATGTTTTATGTACTCAACAGTAATTCATCAAAGACAACATGAGGTTTTTCTTCCACAACTAATGTTCTTTTGTTAAAGACTCTATATGCCTTGCTTATTTGTGAGTATCGCATAAAGAGACCATCATCAGTTTTTGCATCAAAGGCATTTAGTTAGGTTTTACCAATGTTGTGTATGAAACACTTACAACCAAAAATGTGAAAATATGAAACAATTGGTATTCTGCCATTCCAAACCTCATAGGGAGTTTTACTGTGTCTCCCTACTGTCATGCTTCTGTTCTGAGTATGACATGCTGTGTTGACAACTTTTTGGAGGATCAGTCTCTGCAATCATTGTCCTGGCAGCTTCCTTGAGGGTTTTGTTCCTTCTTTCAGCTGCACCATTTTGTTGATGTGTTCTTGCTATTAGAAGTATACCCTCGAATGCCACTCAGAGGATGAGAGAGAAGGGGCATTATAATTGTAATTATGGAATTATCAATAAAAAGGCAATATGATTCATTCATTATTTATTGTATTTCAAATGCATTCTTGATTTGGTAAACATTGAAGTGAAGTCCTAGTAAATAAGAGCGAACATTCCACTCTTGTTATCGGATAAGAGA
The DNA here is from genome assembly GCA_033398695.1 of Orobanche coerulescens. Classification (NCBI taxonomy): domain Eukaryota; kingdom Viridiplantae; phylum Streptophyta; class Magnoliopsida; order Lamiales; family Orobanchaceae; genus Orobanche; species Orobanche coerulescens. Next base: position 95,528,181 of record CM065809.1, read on the forward strand.
GAAGTGCATTGGAAGTGTTTAAGGTTTATTTACGTAAACCGTTTGCAAGTCGATAAACTTAATTGGGCATTAAGTTTTGATTAAGACTTGTATAACTGATGCTAGGACATGTGCATGTCTTGATAGCATAGTTATAGGTATATTGGTGGGACCAGTATACTCGAACATGACTTATACTTGATTAAATCACACGGTATTCACTCTTGGAGAGTCGATGACGAATCGAAAGGTTGTGATAGTTTACGTGGACCTTTGACTTGAGGGTTCAGTAAGAGATGTGCCTGTGACATTTAGTTTGCCATTAGAGTGGTTAGACCCATTTGCTTAATCGCTGGGTAACCCCGAAGTGCGGACTATACGGGCAGGTAGCAGTCTTTACTGTACGCCAAGAAAAGATTCTATATCCTGTTAGTGAGCAGGCGAATGTCCTATATGGTTAATGGCAAGTAAGATCATAAGTCTTTGGCCAAAGCATTCTAATCTAGTCGTATTAGATACACCAACACATGTATAATGTCTAGTCAACAGTAGGGTTTGACATTACCGTGACCCGAAGACTTGACCGAGACATCTGATGAAGGGTCTATACATATATATTATTCACGACATAATGGTTCTGTAATGGTCCCTTCATTCATTTTTCAGTCGGGGTGCGGCCCGCTAGGCTGGCTAAGTGCTGCCCGCACTTATTGGTTCCTCCCAATACCGGTTGAGACGGACCTACAGAGTCGCACATCAGGATCGTTAATGGATAAATATGAATTTATTATCTCTCTATTAATATTAGATATTGGATATCTAATTATGATTTATTAGATAAATTATATAATGGTCTTATGAATTGAAATTAAGTTACTGGGTAATTAATTTAATTCATAAATTATATTACTTAGAGAAATATATTTGTATTTGAGTGTATTAACAGAGTCGTTTGACGTACGTCCGGTACACGAGCCGAGTGACTTGGCCCGTTTCTTAGAAATTTCCTTATGGCCGCCCCCCTCCCCCCTCTCTACATGTTGTTGTCCTTTTGTGATGGTGGGTGGTGATTAGTCTTCCACATGCTTCCAAAGTGTCTTGATTTGTTATCTTATTTATCTTTCTTTTTGGCATGTGAGACCTTATAAGAGTAACAAAATCACACAACCACAAAAAAAACTACCTAAATTCGGCCCAGAGATTCTAGGATAGAGGGGAGAATTTTTTTTCAAGTATTCTTCATCTTTGAGGTGGAAGAAAAGTAAAAAAAATAAGAGAGAAAAATTCCTACGAGTCTCCCTAGCCGTGTTCTTGATAGAACAGAGTCTCGTTGATTTTTCCGGCCAAGTTCCGGTGCATGTGAAGTAGAAACATCATGTTTTCAGTATTTGCGAGGAAGGGATTCGTGCTCGTGTTCGGGTTTGTGATCGTCATCAAAATTACGAAGATATTATCAAAGGCTTCAAAAGTATGGGACTTTAATCCTTCGTCTTTGTCTATTTATTTTTTCGTATATACGTTACTTGATCGATCTTGTTTGGGATTCTTTATATTGACTTTTATTATTCCGTTGAAAACTCGATTTTGTATCCGGAATCCCAACAGTGGTATCAGAGCGAGGTCAATGATACCGTATATACGAATTTTGAATGCTATTGGATGGCGACTTTGATTTAGAATCAAAATTGGTATAATCGGAGATATTTAATATTCGTTGAAATTTTTGTTTCTATGATTTTATATGAATTATAAATCTGAAAAATTTTATTTTATTGATTTATAAGTTCTACATAAAAGTCAAACCATCACGTTTTGGAAACCGGTCGAAAAACTAGAAACACGGGGATTGAACTCTATGACACGAGGTCACCGAGTCACTGCCGGTAGGCTGCCGGCAGTGCAGCCTGGGCGGCCAGGCAGCCGAGAGTGGCCGAGTCATGGCTTGGCCATATGGCTCTCGGTTTTTTGGCCCGATTTTGACGGGTTGGGCCTGATGCCGGATTGTCCGGGACTCCGTTTGTTTTTTATATTTCGTAGTAGTTATTTCTCGGAATTTAGTTGGTTTTAATTTGACTACTAATTATTTGGAATATTTTTATTAAGGGAAATAAATGAAATAAGAATATTATTTTGGCCGGATTACTTCGAACGAATTAGAATAGTGATTATAAGTATTAATTGGATTAATACCGTTAAAATTGAATAGATTAATTTTTATATTAATTGGATTAATATATTAATTGGATTAATATATTAATTGATTATTTAATTTTAATGCCACAAAATATTAATTGGATTAATATTGTAGAAATTGAATAGATTAATTTCATATATTAATTGGATTAATATATTAAATTAATTATTTAATTTTATTGCCGTTACATGTTGTGCGGAATGCCTTATGTGATGATGATATAGCTCGTGGACTTAGTTTTTGATTTGTTCGATTCGATTGGGTTGTCAAGGCCGTTTTGGGCCTATTTATTTTTACTAGAAAAATTGTAAAATAGGATGCATTTATTCAATGATGTAATTATTTATTTGGCTGTGACGAAGACCGAAGACAACCGACCGAGAAGACGAAGAATCAAGACTATAATTTTTTTATTTTGTTTTCTATATTGGGTCTTTCGCTTGGCCCATTACTTAGAAAAAAGTCCATTAGCTATATGTTGGTAGTAACTAGGTTGCTATTTACTGTTTTTCATTTTGAATGATTGACAAACACAAATGCGCTTATAAATGAATTACTGTGCAAAGTGTAACATTAATCGCGAAATTCTCCCGACCAACAAACAGACTAAGTTTGAAAAGGTTACGAGGTCTCCTACCCTCCATCAAACTCGTAGAAAATTGATACCCGAGCCGGTGTGCTATGCTTCCGAGTTATCGGGGTAGTACTTTTGGTAGAGGTTGATAAATTCTTGAGTGCGTTTGATGCCTTCTGTTGGTGATAAATTTCTCCCCTAGAAACCTAATAGGTTTCCGGGCGAGATTCAATAGTCAGACTGATAGACGTTGATGGTCAACAGCTTAGATAGTCCGGATTGCCAAGAAACCTGATAGGTTGAGGGCATGAAGACTAGGGGTAAAAGAAGATCGAATCACCCGTGGGACGGGTTGGTCTTGGACACCAGTTTACAAAAATTAATAGGCAATAAACCTGACAGGTTGCATCTGTTAAAATTTGTAAAGAAATCGATCACCACTAAGAAGTCAATACTTCCGGATTATAAGATGGGAGTGTGCAATTCTGATAAAATTAGCTGGAGCCGAGACAAGAAATATACAAGCCCTTAAATTCTATACTCGGTCATAATAAAACAAGTCCCTAATTCAATCTTGTCTAAATCAATGCATAGAAACGAAACAATATCTCTCTTAAAATGGCAAAGAACCTATTTGCAATACTACTTAAAAAGAATCTCCTAACTGGCCCTACCTTTGTTGACTAGTTACGGAATCTGGTGATTGTACTCAACATAGAGTCTCTGGGATACGTCTTAGAGGCGGACATTCCACCGACTCCAGTCCGGACTAGGGGTAATCAGGAAGAAATTTACGTCCATGAAATGATGTGCTGGTCCGTGGATTTATGATGGGCTCAATGACTAATGAGCTGCAGAGAGCGTATGAGAAAATAACTTCTGCTAGGCAGATTCTCGCACACTTGACCTAGTTTTATGGAGAGCACAGTAGGACTGCTAGATATGAGATATCGAAGCAGTTATTCAGTGCTAGGATGAAGGAAGGGGAGAAAGTGGGAGACCACGTCCTCAAGTGAATCTGTATGATTGAGAGGCTTGAGGTGCTCAATTTTCATATAAATTTATCCCTTCAGATTGATCTCATCCTTCAATATCTACCTGACTCCTTCATGCAATTTGTAATGAATTTCAACAGTAATGAGATTTCATGCACATTAGCGGGGCTAATGAACAAACTGGTGACGGCACAGTCTAATATAAAGACTAAGCCGAGGAAGACTGCTCTTGTGATTTCTTCTGGGCCTCGGAGGTCCAAGAACAATAAGTAAAAGACCTACGAGCAGTATAAACCCAAGAGAGGGGTCCAGAAAGACAAGGGCAAGGCCCTTAAGGTTCAGAAGGTAGCAGTCCTAAACCTACGGATAAATGTCTTGTATGCGGTTAGCTGGGCCATTGGCGTAGAACTTGTCCCAAGGTCAACGACGCATCAGGTACAGAACTTTTAGTTTTTGAAACCAATTGTTCCGCTACTTTATATTCTGCTTCATGCTGCGTAACTCGATTTTAATCACCGAATCCCAACAGAAGCATCACTTCATTATGAACCATGTGGAGAATAAAGATGTTCGGATCGAGAAAATTCATACAGACATTCCTCTTAGCACCACCAGGTTCTGTATGCTCCACCAAGAATTGGGAATGCTACAGCTCGACTAAAACTCCATGTAAGTTTTTAAACTTTACTCATAAATTAAGGGGGAATGCTGTAAGACCCATGAATACAGTGTCCACTTTAATTAGTCGTACACTCAGAACTACGAGTTATATCCTCTCTATAGGAAGAAGAAGATATAATTACCTTCGTACATATGAAGTGTGATGTCACTCGGGGATTGTCAATGACTGAATCGAAATGTTGTGATAGATATACGTGGACCTTTGACTTGAGGTTTTAGTAGGAGATGTCCTTGTAACATTAAGTTAGTCATTAAAGTAGTTTGATCCAATCACCGGTTGGTGGCATAGGCGGATCCAGGACCGAAAAACCACTGGTGCACCGACTGTCCCACGAAAACAATGTCGAACGATAAAATATATATTAAAATTACATTAAAGATAACAAATAATACATAAAGAAAGTCAGTAATAACAAAGCGGGGGACAATGAGGCGAACATGTCATGCTGGAAAACTTACCTCTAGATCGGGGTCAGGTCGAGACTCTTGGGGGTACTCAGGACAGGGGACGATCCCCCTCATGTGCGTGTGGGAAAAAAAACAAAAAAAAAACAAATGATCCGTACATTTACAAAGAAAATCGCTTATATTTACTGTCCATTTCCTGAAAATGTGCTAAAATAACATCATTACTAATAGTTTTAAGTACATATTTTTCTATAAATGTTACAAGACGATTATTTAACCATTGATCACCCATCTTACTACATAACTCACTCTTTACATACTTCATAGCTGAGAAGACTCGTTCAACACTTGCAGTTGCTACGGGAAAATCAACATTTCTTTCAAAAGTAATTTCTAATATTTGATTAACTGAAACTCTTCAGCTAGTTTTGTATTAAGGGTGCATCTTAATTTTTTCATCAAAAGAAGCAAGTGTTTGCGAAATACTTCAAGGTTGAATAAACAATTTTAAACACTTTAATTAATATCGTCTTGATCAAAATAGATTACGTCAAATCAAAAAATATATTTAATAGGTATATATGACTTTACCTATTAAACTTCGAGAGTAAAAAATAATTAAACTCCTCGATAATTCAACTATTGCCAAAATAAAATAACGAGAAAGATAATACTAGATATTATCGGGGAAGGGGGTCTTATTCTGAAAAAATCTAGTGGTGCACGTGCACCACTAGATTATGGCTAGGTCCGCCCCTGGTTGGTGGGGTCAACCTCGAAATGTAACTTAGTGGGCAAGTAGCAGTCTCTACTGAATACTAAGATAGGATTCTTTCTCTTATAAGTGAGCAGGTAAATGTCCTATGCGGTTAATGGCAAATGAGATCATAAGTCTTTGGCCAAAGTAGTTAGAGCTAGTTGTATTTGATAAACGAGAACTCGGTGATCTCGGTTTTCATTAACGAATGCATAGAGTCAAGTTAAAATAAGGTTTGACTTTACCGTGACCCTAATACTTGACCGGGAGATATGATTGAAGGATTTACACATATACGATATTCACGACATAATGGTTTTAGAATGATCCTATCATTCGTTCTCAGTTAGGTTACGATGTGGGCCACGAGGCTATCTAAGTGGTTCAAACACTCATTGGATCCTCCCAATGCTAACTGAGAGGAACATATAGAGTCGCGACACATGAATTGACGACAGATTATATTTAGCTTATTCTCTCTTGGTTAATAACATTGGATATCTAATTTAATTTATTAGATAAATTAATATTATACCATATATGTAGATACTTCCGTGACCTTTGGTCCCGACCTTGGGGTTTATGTGCTAAAAGAGAAAGACAACGTCGGCTATACTGTGAATTATCATCTATATATTATGTGGTACGGTGTTATCGAATCGTGAATTTTATTGTGAAATGCTGCTATTGATTATCATTATCTGATCCCGATTTGTCTGGCACGATTCATCGTGTCAGGTAAATTTGTTGAATATGTGCAGGACATTCCCGAGGGTTCGGGTCAGGCTTGAACGGTGTTGGAATAAAGTTATGCTACCACATGTTTTAACTGAATTTTCGAAAGCTCTGTTTATGTAATAACTGTGTTTTGAATTATGTTTTCTTTCAAGACATCCAGTTTCATGTTATGTAACCGTGGACTCACCCATTTTATAATGCCTTATTTAAAATATGAATTTCCTAAAATAGTCTTGTGGGTCCCACACGGGATTCAAGGCACTGTAATGCCCCGGTAATTTTTAGGGGGTGTTACAGAAAATGGTATCAGAGAGCCCGGTTCCTGTTGAAAATGATTTTGGCAAAATTTCTTTTTATTTCCGAATATATTATCCAAAGTCCAACACCCAAGCGACCGTAACTCTTCAGGCGAATGCAAAGTAAGTAGGGTATGTGTTTTCTAATTGGGTGCAACGTTTAATTTGCACGAGATAATTGTGCCGAATTGGCCCTTAGATTAATATTGTCTGTAATAGCACGCTGTGGAGCTAGGAGGATAGTAAACAATGTTGCGGGTTCCACCATGAACCAGAACGAGGACACGCACACTGCCGAGACCGTTCCAGTTGGGAACCAGCCGCCACCGATTAATCAAAACGATCAGGAGACAGAATGCCAGAATAACAATCCTGGAGGCATGGACCCGAATTTCATTCAAACCCTCGCCCAGGCTATTGCCATGGGTATCGCCCAAGTCAACCAAATAGAACGGATACCGGTCATCAATGCAGAGGAAAAGGTAGGGAGAGACCGATGGGTGGGTGAGATGCTGTAAGCTAGGCCGCCATTGTTTGACGGAGCAGGGGAGAAACACGTGGACGACTGGATTTCCAAAATGGAGACCACCTTCGATGTGATTGGTTGTCCAGAAAACCGAAAGGTACCGCTCGGGCTTAATCAGCTCCGCGACACTACTGCCCACTGGTGGAGAACTTACAAGCCAAAAAACCGAGTAGTCGGGTGGACCGAGTTTGCTCGGCTATTGAGGAACGAGTACTGTCCTAGATCAGCCCAAATCGCTCGTGCACAGGACTTTTTCAGTGCCGGACCGCATAATTTGCCAGTGCCGGAGATCATTCGGGCCTACCGTACTGATTTAAGTTACGTCTCACATATTGTGCCATCGGAGGATCAACGAATTTGTCACCTTGCGCAGAGGTTGCCGGCAGATGTACAACGCTATGCCACCGGATTCCACTGTATGACCCTGAGGGCGTACGAGGACGTAGTCACAGCATATGTCGGTACTGTTGTTAATACTGACATCGGGCATAATTCGAAGAAGCAGAAGACATCTAATCAGTCAGGGAGTACCAACAAGACGAACTCGGGGTCTGTGTCTTCTTTTAAGTCAGCAGTTTCATACCAACAGAAGGGTGCAGATCAGCTTTACCGTAAATACTGCTTCAATTGTGGCGTATCCGGACATACCAAGGACCGGTGTCACAAGTTGGCTACCAAATATTTCTCTTGCGGAAAGAGTGGACACATGTCTCGTTACTGCTGGCGAGCCAATCCTGCACATAAGTCAGCTTCTCATCAGAGTCAACAAGGCTTTGTACAATCCTCCAGGCACCTGCCGTTTCCAACTACCGAGCTCCACCCCATCAGACTCAACCACCACCACACGGTGATGGTCGAGGCCGTGGGCGCGGCGGTGGTACTGCATCCTTTTCCGAGTTATTGCCATCACGTATATTCGAACTGAGGGTTACAGATGGTCAGTCCGCACCAGCTATTTCAAGTACACTTGTTGTTAACTCCCAGCCTGTTCATGTACTATTTGATACTGGAGCCACACATTCATTTATATCTGAGGAGTGTTGAGGGTCTGAATCTTGCTTGTGTGCCTTGTGAATTCTTTACTGTTAAACTACCCTAGGGTAGTAGAGTAGGTGGCAATCTAGAAGTTCGAGACTGCCAGATCCGCATCAATGATCGTGGTTGGACTATATATCTTAGGGTTTTCCTGCTTCAGAATGAAGATATCATTTTAGGTATGGACTGGATGCCTATGCACCGGACGATATTTGATACCTACAACTTGACTATTTCCGTCATCACTTGGGATGGTATCACGCATGTTATCAAGGGTCGAGAACACTTCAGTATGAAAGGGTCTCTCAGCCTCCTTGCACCGGAACTCTCCTGCGATTCTCGAGAAATGTACTATTGGTGTTATGTCCTCCAAGAGGATACATCACAACTTTTAGTTGTGAACATTTCGGCGGTGAATGAATTTCCATACGTCTTTCCTGATGAACTACCGGGGCTGCCACCGTACTGAGAAGTTGATCTATCCATTGAACTTGAGCCGGAAACGAGACCTATTTCCAAAGATCCTTACAGGATGGCACCATCCGAGATGAAAGAATTGAAGATATAGCTCGAAGATTTGCTAGAAAAGGGATTGATCCGCCCGAGCACCTCGCCGTGGGGTGCGCTAGTACTCTTTGTTAAAAAGATGGATAACTCTCTGTGCTTGTGCATCGACTATAGAGAATTAAACAAGGTCAATATCAAGAATTGTTATCTACTTCCGAGGATCGATGATCTCCTAGATGAATTGTAGGGGGCGTTTGTGTTTTCAATGACCGATATATGGTCTAGATATCACCAATTGAGGATTCGGGAGGAAGATATAGCAAAGAATGCATTTCAATCGAGGTATGGACATTACAAGTATATCGTGGTATCATTCGGATTGACCAATGCCCCAACCGTTTTCATGGAGTTAATGAACAGAGTTTTAATTGATTTCCTTGATAAGTGCATCGTGGTTTTTATTGACGACATCCTAATTTATTCTATAAGCCGACAGGAACATGAAGATCATTTAAGAAAGGTACTGAGCGTGTTAAGGCAACACCAACTTTATGCAAAACTTGCCGAGTGCGAATTCTGGATGCCGGAAGTAATTTTCCTCGGACATGTTGTCTCGGCAGAAGGCGTTAAAGTCGATCCATAGAAGATCAAAACGATAATGAGTTGGGAACCGCCGAGGAATGTCAATGAGGTAAAGAGTCTCTAGGAGTGGCATGTTATTATCAAATATTTGTTGAGGCTTTTTCCTGTATCGCTCGACCATTAACGAACCGACTAAGGAAAAGTACCAAGTTTGTTTGGACTACGGATTGTCAGAAGAGCTTTGATGAACTCAAGAGGAGGTTGACTACTGCTCCAGTGTTAGTGCTACCGCAGGGTACGGAAGGAGTCGTTATATACACGGATGTATCTAAGCATGGGCTGGGGTGTGTCTTCATGCAGAATGACAGAGTTATTGCGTACGCATCTCGACAACTGAAGCCGTACAAAACGAATTTCCTGACACATAACTTAGAGCTAACCGCAGTGGTACACGACCTCAAGATTTGGAGGTACTACCGTTACGGACTCACTTGTAAGATTTTCACGGACCATAAGGGTCTGAAATATATCTTCACCCAGAGGGAATTAAACATGAAGTAGAGGCGTTGGTTGAAGCTAATCAAAGACTATGATATGGAAATCTCATACCACCACGAAAAGGCCAATGTCGTAGCTGATGCACTCAGTCGGAAAACTACACATGAAGTAATGTTATCTAGCCTAACGGTTCAACCCTAACTAGAGCAAGACATCAGGAAGAATGGTACCGAAGTACGGGTACAACGCAGTCAAGGACAGTTGTGCTCAATCAATATACGCTCGTCCTTATTAAATGAGATACATCTAGCACAGATGGAGGATCCCAAACTACATGCGATCGGTGCGAGAATCAAGGACGGAAGTGTTTCCGACTATAAGATCCAGGGGGACTTGGTGAGGTTCAAGAATAGGATCTGTATTCCGCCGAATGATGAGATGAAGCAAACTATACTGAGAGAAGCACACTCCAATCCCTACTCCATTCACCCCGGAGCAAGAAAAATGTACAAGGATCTATGACAGAGTTTTTGGTGGAAAATATGAAACGGGAAGTTGCTAGATTCATTGCCCGCTATATGACGTGCCAACAAGTAAAAATTGAACACCACAGACCAGCCGGAATCATGCAACCCTTACGCATTCCAGAGTGGAAATGGGAAAGCATATCAATGGATTTTGTTACTAAGTTACCAACGGCGGTGGGAGGAAAGGAAACAATTTGGGTTATCGTTGATCGGTTAACGAATTAGCATATTTTATTTCAATTCAGGAGGCGACTGGAACAGAGCATTTAGCCACTATTTTCATCAGGGAGGTTGTGAGACTACACGGAACTCCCTCATCCATCATATCGTAAAGACACCAGATACGTGTCCTGTTTTTAGAAAGCCGTCCATAAAGCTATGGGAACCCAGTTGCATTTTAGCACAAACTATCACCCTCAGACAAATGGACAGACCGAGCGCACGATACAAACCTTGGAAGATATGTTGAGGACATGTGTGCTAGATTGGGATAAGGATTGGGTTAAGCATCTCAGGTTAGTAGAGTTTTCATACAACAACAGCTGGCACGCGAGCATAGGCATGGCACCATTTGAGGCCCTGTATGGATGAAGATGCAAGTTGCCATTATGCTGGGATGATGCTTCTGACACCGTGACTACCGAGTTAGATCTGATCCAGGAATCCATTAAGAAAATCTCTGTTGTTCGAAAACATATGTTAGCAGCGCAAAGCCAGTAAATCGTATGTCGAGAACCAGCAGCGACCGTTGGAATTTATGATTGGGGATCATGTTTGGGTCAAAGTATCACCTATGCGAAGTATCTGGCGTTTTGGCCAGAAGTGCAAGTTAAGCCCAAGGTTCATAGGCCCGTTCAAGATATTGGACCGAGTTGGAAAACTTGCGTATCGATTAGCCCTGCCGCCACGTTTGGATGGAGTGCATAATATCTTTCACGTCACCCAGTTGAGAAAGTATGTCTACGATCCGAGTCACAAACTCAATTTCGAAGAAGTAGAAATTTGTAATGACGTTACCTTTAGAGAAGTGCCGATTGCTATATTGGATCGGCGTATGAAAACATTAAGAAATAAGGTCATACCCCTTTTGAAAGTTCAGTGGTCGCACCATGGCATGGAGGAAGCAACTTGGGAGACCGAGTCGAGCATGAGGAAAATTTCATCTCGAGTTATTTTCTTAGTTTCGGGACGAAACTATTTTAAGGGGGATGGTATGCAATACCACAGGTATTTCATGCTTTAATTACCGTGTACTTCATAGATTACAATGCAATTTCTATCATTTGTGATGTTGTCTTCTTATATTATGTGGTTTCATTAAAGTGATATTGCGATATAATTGTGTGATGTGAATGAAACGGAGGTGACGTACCTTGACGCCGTTGAACGATTATCGGTGCGAATATGATGGTGGCCAACGTCTTGTTCCTCGAAGAATTGTTGACGAGTGAAAAGGTAGTCACCCCGAGATGGTTAAAATGCGATAAATGACTAGGGGACTGAGTCACTAGCATACACTAGATATCATGCATAGCATACGTTAGATTCGCAGCATTACGTACGTTAACACGACCAGGTTACATATGTAAGGCGAGAATTGGTCTTCCGACCAGAATCTTTCTTTTTTACACGGATTGGGTACTTTCGGTGGGCTAGAAGACAAACGAGTCAACTACTTGCAACGTATGTTAATTGTCGAGCTTAACATATGCTATTATGAGGTTGCTTACGTACTTTATGATCCCCTACGTACGTTATAGGTGGGGACAGTTTAGGCAGTAGCCTTTGATCGACCATTGCGTACGTTAACTAGAAGATTATGTACGTAATGCTCTTTACGTACGTAAACCCTTGAGTGTTAGCTTACGTAAAACGCAATCGTGTGTTATAAATGAACACCTCCTCCCTCATTTCCCTTGGCCAAAAACACTTGTGCAGCCTTCTGAAAACCTTTCCCAGCCCCTTAGACGATTCTTAGCCTCAAAAACACTTGTATTGGCATAAAGGAGAGGATTACTCAAGCTCCGGAGAAGGTTATCTAGGTCAATCGATCCATTATTCGTTCCTCCTCATTGTTCTTCGTTGGTTCATCATCGTTCTTCATTGTTCTTCGTCTATTAAGTTAAGTCTAGCTAATCCTTGAAGTTATTTTTCGGTATTGTTGTTATGCCAATTGGATTACGGGTACTTGGGTAGTTTTGTTGCTTAGCTTTCGTAGAGAATCAAACCGGATGAACTTGTAGTAATCAAAACTATCGTTATAAGTATATTTCATTCTCGAACCATTAGTTCATCTATCTTGTTGTGGTAGGAATCTAATCACCGTATGCTAAACTCGTTGAGACACTATGCCCGCTTCCGACTGTGATCATAACTTCTCCAGCTCCAAGCTTCCTACTTTGTTCCAGATCCTGATTCACGGTACAAATATGAGAACTAGCACCAGAATCCAGTATCCAGGAAGTAGAAAATACAGAGTGAACAATTTGTTTCCAAAACTAAAAGTTCTGTACCTGAAGTGCCATGAAGAATCGGACAGTCTCTAGCCCAGTGGCCCAGCTCACCGCACTTGAGACAAGCATCCTTCTTCTTCTTGTTCTTTGGAACCATCGGGGCCTTGTCCTTACCCTTAATGTCCTTAGCTTGTGGTCCAGTCCGCTTCTTGGTCTTTTTCTTCTTATTATTAGACCTCCGAGGTCCAGAAGAAATCACAAGAGCAGACTCCTTCATCCGCGGAGTCTTTATCTGAGACTGATCGGTCACAATTTTGTTCATTAGCCCAGCTAAATTACATGCAATCTCATTGCAGTTGAAGTTCATAACAAACTATGAGAAGGAATCAGGGAGAGACTATAGGATAAGGTCGGTTTGGAGAGAAGTATCTATTTTAAAATCAAGAGCCTCCAATCTCTCGATCATGGATATCATTTTGAGGACGTGTTCCCCAACTTTCTCACCTTCCTTCATCCTTGCACCGAACAGTTGCTTGGATATCTCATATCTAGCAGTTCTGCTGTGCTCACCATAAAGTTCGGTTAAGTGAGATAGAATCTGCCTAGCAAAAGTCATTTTCTCATGAGCTCTCTGAGGCTCATTAGACATAGAAGCCATCATGTATGCACAGACTTTTACATCATCCTTAGCCCACTTTTCGTGGTTTTCGATCTCTTCCTGATTGGCTCTGGTCCGCATAGGAGGTGCCGGAATGTCCATCTCTAAGACGTATCCCAGTGCCTCTATACTGAGGACTATCATCAGATTGCGGAGCCAGTCCACAAAGTTAGGTCCAATCAGGGTGTTCTTTTCGAGCAGAATTGCGAGTGGATTCATTGTCATATTGAGATTTGAGTCTGCATTAAGTACGATAGATTAATTAGTGACTCATTCAATTATGTTCTGAGTATAGAATTAAGGTCTTTTCTATTCTTGTTACCCAACTCCCACTATTTTTATCGGAATAACACACTCCCATGTGAAATCCGGAAGTATCGTCGCTCTACTTCATAGTGGTGATCGAGTTCTTTATAAATCTTAATAGAGGGCAACCGAACAGGTTTCTAGTCTATTAATTTTCATAAAGTGGTATCCAACACCAACCCATGTAATGGATGATTCGATCTTCTTTTTCCCCTTGTTCACTCCCCTCAACCTATACGGTTTCTATGGTTCGTGAACAAGTTAAGTTTATACCATCGATGCAAATCAGTTTCACAATTGAATCTTATCCGGCAACCTATCAGGTTTCTAGGGATAAAATTTGCTCCAACCGAAGGCATCCAATGCGCTCCCGGTAATTTATCCATCCTCCCCGAACGACTACCCCGATAACTCGGAAGCATAGCACATCCGGTTTGGATTTCAATGTAATACCCGTAATTTCGATTTTTCGGTAATTTTTTTTTTTTTTGGCGGAAGTCTGTTTTGACGACTCGCTCATGACCGTATCGTCATTCTGAGAATGATTAATTCTGCAATTTTTGTCATCCGAGTTCGTTTCGGTATCGTTTTGTTGAGATCCGTGTTCTTAAGCGGCTTTTCCGCACTTGAGTTCGATTCTTGCGAACCTCGTCCGAAACTGTCGTTTCGAGTTTCTCGTAAGTTCATTTAATGTTATTATTCATGTTGTGAGCTTTGGCTTGGTGTTTCGATCGTGTATCGTGCATTTCGGACGTTTTGGGCCATTTTCGTAATTTCCCAAAGTTTGGGGTAATTACTTTCCGTTGTCGAATTTCGAGCCTTCGGGTGGTCGGAATCGTGTATTCTCTTAAGGCTTGGATTCGTCTTTGCGAGTACGTCGTAACCATATCTTCGATTCGTATTCAGGTTCGGGTTTCGGGGTCGTCGGGCCGTCGGAGTGGCCACGGCCGGAGCCGGGCCTGGTCGAGTTACGGCCGTAAGGTGCGATTCTGGCCGTACGTGCTCGGCGAGGCATGGCACGGCGAATGCAGTTAGGGCCGTAAGGGCCGAGAGTTCTGGCCGACTGGGTGCCAGCGGCTTCACGACGAATGCGATTCTGGCCGTAAGGACTGCCGATTCTGGCCGTAAGTGCAGTTACGGCCGTAAGGCCTGTCGATTCTGGCCAGTAGCGGTCATTGGGCGAGTTTGTGAATGCGGTTACGGCCGTAAGGCCTCGCCGGCTGTTACGTAACTGTCGGCCATATATAGGCATGTGGCCGGACTTCATTTTTATCACATTTCTTCACTCGGAGTGCGGTGGCGACGGAAAATCGGAAATGGAGTTTTTGGTCGATTCCACTCGATTTCTAAGCGTTTTGAGGATCCTTATCGATTATATCATCATCAAATCATTGTTCTTCGTCGGATCGAGGTAATTTCTTGAAATCTCCTAGGATTGGATTTTTCGAGATTTGTTCTTGATTTTCGATTCTAGTCCGATTTTGATGAATCGGTTGATGTTAGTAAACATTATTAATCATGTTCTGTGGATTGTATATCCATATTTTCGATTCGTTCAACCCGATTGATGATTTTTAGGCTCTTGAGAAACTTTGAACATTTAGTGTTCGATTAAATGCCTCAAAGAGTTTCTTTCGGTCGTTATGTTGTTTTCGATTGATATTGTGTTATTGAATGAATTGTATTTCATTCAAGGTGGTTTGAGTACTTGTGTTTATCGGAGGACGCCGTTCGTTGTTCGTTGAAGGATTTCATCGCCTTCGGTTGAGGCAAGTTTTATACTTGTACTAGTCAATGAGATTAATGTTATCATTTATGTGTATGAATGTGTTGTATCATTCCGAGACTTAGTCTCTTCATGAATTCATTGATATCAAGAGATCGTTCGATACGATTCCTTTCGGCAATTTTGCCAAATGTTTATTGTTGTTCGTTAACGGCCGATTCAAGGCATTGTGATACTCATTATTAATGTCATTGTCGATAGCCGGTTCGCGGTATCGATGTATCGATTGTTGTTAATATAGATGTCAATTAAAGACATCGTTGAGATCATTGTTATTCCTGTTTGGATTGTCATTAAAGCATGCGAGGCCGATTAAAGGCATTGGCTTATTCATCTCTCGCCTTCGTCAGAATCGATTAAAGGTGCCGAGGCATCCTTCATATCATTGTTATCGAATTGCCGTTCTCAGGTAAATCGAAATGTTTAATCATTCACTAAATCATTGTTATCGATTGACCTTTCTAAGGCAATCTAGGTATTCACTCATTCATCGTATCATTGTTATCGATTGGCCATTCTCAGGCAAATCGAAATGTTCAATCATTCACTGCATCATTGTTATCGATTGACCTTTCTAAGGCAATCGAGGTATTCACTCATTCATCGTGTCATTGTTATCGATTGGCCGTTCTCAGGCAAATCGAAGTGTTCAATCATTTATGGTATCATTGTTGTCGATTGACCGTTTTAGGCAATCGAGGTATTGAATCATCCGCTGCATCATTGTTGTCGGTTGGCCGTTTTAAGGCAATCGAGGTGTTAATTTGGGACTGTCAAAGACGGTGTCTATCCGTGCGTTACTATCATCGTGTTGGCCGACTCAAGGCAGCACACTATCACTCATTGTGATACGGCTTCGTGCCGTGGCTTCGGCCCTAATTGTGATACGGCTGGATGCCGTGGCTTCGGCCCTCATTGTGATACGGCTTCGTGCCGTGGCTTCGGCCCTAATTGTGATACGGCTGGATGCCGTGGCTTCGGCCCTAATTGTGATACGGCTGGATGCCGTAGCTTCGGCCCTAATTGTGATACGGCCGATGCGTGGCTTCGCCCTCATTGTGATACGGCCGTGCCGTGGCCGGCCCTAATTGTAATACGGCCGATGCCGTGGCTTCGCCCTCATTGTGATACGGCTTCGTGCCGTGGCTTCGGCCCTCATTGATACTGACTTGGGTGTTTTGAATTCAGTGTTTGTGATATTTGTTAATTTCATTGAACGGCTTTCGTGCCTTTTGTAATGTCTTGGTATTTTCATTGGAGCCTTTGGGCATTATGGTTCATATTAAATTCGATTGGTTTGGTTCATGTCGTTTAATTCATTGTGGTATTCGTGATTATGATTCGCGTTGGGCACTTATGTTCTAACTTGTCGAAAGGTATTAATAGTATGCCGTGGGCATAGTGTTTCACGAATGCTCGGTTCTTAGATTGGTTTGTGAGCATCTCGTATTATTATCATTGTACCGTTTCTTTGTGCGTTTGGATGCATATCATGTTATACATGTATTTGATATTCATTATCTGGATGACTGACCCCGTGGGGGCGGAACATGTTTTCATGTTTTAGGTGCTTGCGAGGAGAGAGTTGAGACACAGGGGCATGATGATGGCGACGAGGCATTCGAGCGATACTAGTCCGAGTTGTTCATTGTTGGTCAGTCAGTTGGAGTGTACTCCAGTCTTGTCAGTTATTGTCGTGTTGTATTACCCGAACAGATGTTCGTGGATGTTGTTGTATTTCATTTTGGCCATGTAGGCCACTTTTGTCGTTGAAATTCCTTATCGGAATATTGTGTCGGTTATCATAGTAGGGACTATGATTTTCCCTTGTTGTTTAATTTAATGTATTTTAGTCATGTTCGCCTGGTGGATCTCCTGGCGTGGGGTCCACGGCACTGTAATAACCCAATAGGATTTGGGGGTGTTACATTCAATTTCCCGAAAACTCAATGGAGCGAAGGAAAACCTTGAAACATTATAAACTTAATTATTTGTTGTGGGAGAATTATCGCGATTAACGTTACACTTTGCACATTAATCATTTAAGCGCGTTTGTGGCATTCATACAACATGAAACAACCATTCACAACCTAGTTGCTACCAACATGTGGTTCATGGACCGTTCCTAGAAAATAAAAACTCCGTAATCTAATTACAAGTCTTCGTCTTGAATCTTCGTCTTCTCGAAATGGATCTTCCTCCGGTCTTCGTCATTACATATAAATTTTACATTGAAAATTGCATCCTAGATACAAACATTTCTAGTAAAATAAATAGGCTCAAAACGGCCTTTACAACCCAATCGAATAAAACGAACGATTCAAAACTAAGTCCACGAACCACATCCCCATTCAAAAGCATTCGTACAATAAATACTATATAAATGGAAAGCATAGAGATATATTGATTCAATCAATAATACGAACCGATCCAATCGATTCACACAATCGGTAATATGATAACGTTCAAAATAATTCGGTTGACCATAAATATTCCAATTAATCAAATTTCCCTTATAAAATGAAATACCATAAATCATTTTAATCATATTAAATCCAATTTAACATGTGGGAGATCAATTTTCAAGAATACACGAAAAAATCGAGCCGGGGTGAAAACTGGCCTGCCTGACCGAGTCACCCTCGGCACTGGCAGCGGGCTGGCATGGCCGAGTCACGCTCGGAAGCTGCCGGCCAGACACGGCCCGTGTCTCCATACACGGTCGGGTCCGCTTGGCATGACATGGCTGACGCTGCACCGAGTCACCCAGACACGGCCGAGTGCACTGGCGATGACTTGCCAGATCGGACACGACCGAGTCACCCAGGACACGGTCGAGTCTCTCTCGGCCAGATTACCCTTTTTGTCCAAAAAGTCGTCCGACGACGATTCGGGGCTAGATTTTCGATCGGATATCCAATATCAATATTTTTCGACTTTCATATCTTCAATATAAATCATATTTCCCAGAAATTTAAAATTTATATTTAGACATAAACTTACGAAAAATACAATTATTACGAACGAAAAACATATACCACGATTATGACTAAAATGATTCCAAATCATTCACCATCTAATCGAGCATTCCAAATGCCAATATCGTATATACGATCGCAAGACCTACGCTTTGATACCACTGTTGGGATTCGGTGCCTAAAACGAAGGCCCAACGGAAGCGGTAAAACGAAAATTAATTCGATCCGAATCCCTACGAGGATCGATCGAGCTACGTATATATGAATATATAAACAAAAAGCAAGAGTCGTAAGAAACTAACCCTCGAAGTGGGCTGATTAAATGGTAACCTTTTCTTGAGCTATTCCCCAAGCTTTAATTTGATCTCTACAAGTCCAATCCGCTCCAAGCTCTTGAACGATCCAACGCCGAAAGCACCGCGTCTCTACTTGTCACGCGCCAAAAAAACAAACGAAATGACAACACCTTGCTATCCTCCGAGGATACGGCTAGAGCTAGGTGATGAAGCTTTTTATTATTACACTCTAAGTGTATAATATATATCTCTCTTTTGATTTCTTGATTTTTCTCTAAGAACCACCAAGAACACTTAAAGAAGATGATGAAGACTTTGAGAAAAGTTCTCTCTCTCTCTCTCTCTCTCTCTCTCTCTCTCTCTCTCTCTCTCTCTCTCTCTCTCTCTCTCTCTCTCAAAACTCACGTTGGAAATGGCATGGAATGAGAAGTGCGAGATGTCTTCTTCCCTTTATTCAACTCTCACTTTAATAATACAAATCATGCCACATGATTTTAAACCCCACAATGTCATGTTATTTCATATAAAATGAAAGCAACAAGACAAGAGGAAAGTGAGTGGAAACAAAGGGGGGGCGACTACTATGCAAAAACAGACGAGTTCGGTTCGTTAAGGACTCCCGTGAGTCCAAACAGATAAACTACGATTCCGTTGCGATGTATTTGTATCGATTAATTAATATAATTAATTAAACATATCAAATACAAAATAACATAATTAATTTCTCCAAGAAATAATTATATTCATGAATTAAATTAATCACCTAGTGACATATTTAATTCATTAAGCCGTAAATCAATTTATCCGATAAATCGATTTAAACATCCAATGTCCAAAATTTAGATATCCAATATCTAATATTCATAATGAGAGAATTAGCTTGATTCATTCCGTCGTCAATCCTAATGCGCGACTCGGTAGGTCCGTCTCAGTCAGCAATGGGAGGAACCAAAGAGTAGTAGCACCACCTAGCCAGTCTGGCGGCCTACACTGTACCCCAACTGAGAACGAATGATTGGGATCATTCAAGAAACATTCTGTCGTGAATACCAGTATACGTATAAACCCTTCTTTCAAATGTCCCGATCAAGTTATAGGGTCACGGTGAGTCAAACCCTATCTGTACTTGACGCTATGCATGCGTTAATGCAAATCGAGATCATCGAGCTCTCGTGTATCTAATACAGCTAGCTCCAATGCTTTGGCCAAAGACTTATGATCTCATCTGCCAATAACCGCATAGGACATATAACCCGTTCACTAACAGGAGAAAGAATTCTATCTTGGTATTCAGTAGGACCTGCTACTTGCCCATCAAGATGCACGTCGAGGTTGACCCCCGCCTTCCGGTTTATAGGGTCAAACTACTCTAATAAAAATCTTGACGTCACAAGCACATCCCTACTAAATCCTCAAGTCGAAGGTTCACGAATACCTATCACAACCTTTCGATTCTGTCATTGACTGTCCCGGAGTGAAATCCGTGTGACGAATCGAGGGTGAGTCAGTTCGAGTATACTAATCCAATTAGCATACCTATAACGTGTGCTCCCACTAACCATTAGTGTTCGACAGGCACTCTCCATGTCAAAGAACACGTCATACAAGTCTTCACATAAACTTAACGCCCAGTCAAGTTTCATCGACTTGCGAACTATTAAGTATTTGAGCTATAACCTTTCCAGTGCCGACCCCCTTATCCAATAAGGAGTGGAACGTTTTGCTCTCAAATACACGGACTAGTTTCTATATGTTTATTTACGAGTTAGGAATGCCAGTAACTACCAGTAAATAAAGAAACATCCATTTGCCTTATATAAATGGTGTTCATAATTACAAGTACAATGCCCTCACTCAACAACCTCTGAGTGGCATTCGAGGGCATACTCCTAACAGATCATACTAGGTATGGTTATGTATACTTAATGAAACATAAATCTGAGGCCTTTGATAAAATTCCAGGAATTTAAGGCCCTAGTCGAGAAACAAACTGGAAATCATATCAAAGCACTTCAGTTGGACCAAGGTGGCGAGTATATGAGTACGGAGTTTGACGAGTTCCTCAAGGAACATGGAATAGTATCACAACTAACACCTCCAGGCACTCCTCAGTTAAATGGTGAGTCAGAAAGAAGTAACCGGACCTTGTTGAACATGGTCCGTTTCATGCTGGGCTATACTGACTTACCGATTTACCTGTTGGGGTATGCACTCCTAACTGTTGCATATATCTTGAACAAATACAATTCCAAATCTGTTCCTAAAACTTCACATGAGATGTGGAGGGCAGGAAACCAAGTCCTAATCACATTAGGATTTGGGGATGTCCCGCCTATGTCAAGAAGACTAAGGTGGAAAAGTTGGAAGCGAGATCCGCGAAGGGATGTTTCATTGGATTCCCATATGGGACGATGGGTTATCTATTCAACATGCCCGAAGATCAAAATATCGTTGTTGCTTTGCATGCACACTTCCTGGAAGATGAGTTCATTTAGGAAGGCGGAGTATGTAGAAGTATGTCTTTGGAAGAATACAATGAAACTCCTCAAGAGACACATGTGCAAGAAATTGGAACCAAACCTTGTGAAACACAAGTACAACCACCTCGTAGGTCTAGTAGGGTGTCTCATTTACCGGAGAGGTATGGCCTTGTGCACTTGGAGGAGATAGGTCTCCAAGAGGTTTCAAGTGATAGCCACGAGACCGACCCAACGACCTATGACCAAGCAATGGTGGATATAGTCTCCGCGAAATGGCGCGAAGCTATGGAAGCCGAGATAGATATTGGGTGGAAGGCTTCCCACCACTCGGACGCTTCTCTTGTCAGAAAATATTGGGCGATAAGGGCTTTCTTGTCATCCGGATAGTTAATACCTGCAAATACTTCCTCCATCTCTCTCAGCCAGTGATCCCATGTCGGCGTCTTAGAAAAACTATCGAACTTCGGTAGGTGCATCTTCGCCACCTTATGTAGCCATCTATCTCCTCGATTTCCCAAGTCTGGGAGGCCTTGCTGTCTCTCTCCCGGCTGCAATCCTACCGCCACTTGCATTCTGTCCACAACTTGAGTAAATTGGGTCATTTGGTTGACCACCTCACGAAAGATGTTGGGGACAGCATGTTCGGCATTTGTTTCCATGGTTTGCTCTCGTTCATTGTTGACAGACTCTTGTGGTTCGCCCAAGTTGTAGCTAGCCTGACTTGACACTGAATCAGGGACGGAGGGTGAAACTTCCCTCTCATAATTTCTACGTCCGCGTCCACGTCCTCCTCTCAACATAATATAAGCATACATACTCAATATATAGGAAACAATATCGTTCTAACGTTCAATTATCGAAAAAGACATAACATATAAGGGACAAGACAGAGTTTAGGAGACTTACAAACACCTCTCACATGAAGACATAGGCAGTACAGTGATGTTATTCGCAGCCAGTTAACTCAAAAAGACACATCTGAACCCTAATTTAACCCAATGGTCAAGATATACATAACATTAGCAGCTCTGATACCATATTCTGTAACACCCCAAGAAATTCAGGATTATTACAACGCCATAAATCCTTGATATAAGGATTAATAGGCTAAGAATTTAAAAACAACATTATTTAGTACCAACCGTAAAATTTATTAATACATCACAAGTCTGAAAAGTACAAATCGGCACCTCAAAAGACGAACAAAATGACAGCATACTCGAGTACTTTATTAAAACAAAACATAACTGACAAACCATCCCAGCCATAATATCACTCTGCACCCTCGTCATCATGCAGCTCTAGTGGTTGTTTCCCCGTCCTCCTGGATCCTGAACATGAAACAAATATTCACCCCCGAAGGGGTTAGCACAACGATTATAGTACAAGTACGATAATTATACAACAATGGTTTATTCAGCGACCCCTGAATAATATCAATAATATCAACAATGATAACAAGTCCCTCCAACGAGAAATAATAACAATGCATAACACAACGTGTCAATCTCAACATACTCGTGGTATTCCAATGATCCAGCGCACACAGCATAGATCCCATGAAGATCCCGTCGGACCAACACATGGTGGAAGTACCCATCCAACGATCCAGCGCACACATCATAGATTCCCATGATGATCCCATCGGACCAACCCATGGTGGACAAAACAATCACAACACATCTGCATGACACATAACAATATAACCGACATCAACACAGATAAACATAATTAAAGTACTTGCCTGAGAAATATGGCAAGAAATAAACACTTCAACGACTTCAACAAACCCGAAGGCCGCCCCTTTGATCAACCGTTCGCAAAGCTCGAACCTTACACAAAAGGAAATAACTCAACTTACGTAACAATACTATCACACGAACATGCTAAACGTTCCAAAAAGCGACCGAACTAGTTATCATCATACGGCCAATTCCCGGTTAATTACTTAAAGCACACTATGTCGAACGAATGCCATGCTACATGCGAAACGAATGATCATAACGGGGATAACGCGTTGATATATACGTATTTCAGCATATTCAAATCATCACGAACCACATTCCAATTCTACCCATCAACTTCTAATACATGTATCGGTTATCTAAACGAATTCATAACAAAGTAAGTACGTTCAAAGGAATTCTAAGTTAATCCCACTTATGATTCTCGTTCTTCCGCATGTAAATTCATTTAATTCAAGTCCTACGTTAACCACGATTGTTACAACATGATCATATCATTCTAACCATTCATGTGAAGATTATCAATCCAAACAACCTTTACAAACCCTGGATTATACTTAAAGAACAATCCCTACGTTTATCATCTCAAATTCACCTAGTCTAAGTGATAACATACTCAATTCATTCATCATATAATAATCCCAAAATCATCATCTCCATCATGTAATCATCACGAAATCATCATCTAGACAAGTTATAATCTTTGAAAATCACATCCTTATGATAGGTATAATTGAGGTTCAACTATTACCAATGGAAAGTCTACGACCATCCAATCCAATCTTCCTAAACTTGTTGTTTGATTCATAAAGTTCATAACAAAGTCCATAATATCAGTATCATAATCATACTATTCCTAAGAACAAGAATTTGAGGTTGGAAAACATCAACATACCTTTATATTGAGGAGAACGACGAAACACTTGGTGAAACTCAATACTGGGAGCTTGAACACCAATCCAAGAAGGTCTATGATCCTCTGAACCAAGCTGAGAGGTTGATACAAAGGATTTAAAGGGTTGGGGAACTCTCAAACTTGCAGAAAATCGGAGGGGCTGAAATAAAAAAGAGGTTGATGTCTATAAATAGAGTTTTAAACCTTACATACGTTATCCACAAGACATTACATATGTTATCTGTCTTACGTACGCTAGCAACCAATCCTTACGTACGCTATCGTTGGGTGGTAGATCACCATCTCAATTCCTATCCTCCATTACGTACGTTAACAATACTCTTACATAGGTAATGTGATCCATGTAGCATACATTATGATACACCTTTAATATATATATGCTCGTTGACTCGCTTTCTCAAAAGTTGTCCAGATTCTCCCCACAAATATCCTTATCTGGATTCACATCCCGATCACACCTTATCTGCCTTGACCACCCATTACAGATGTTATGTATCAACCGCAACGTACGTTACATGCAGCCCATTACGTACGTTATGTACACCTATTAACGTATGATACTGTCATGCAGAAGCATGTATAAATTGACAACTCCACATGATATCAAGAATATCTGAATACAAATACGGAATAATCACACTTAGATTATCAATACAACATCATCAAACACCACAAGGTTCAAATAAAGATGAAAATACTCATCAATTATCCGGGTATTACATAGGTCACATTAATATAAAATGTATAGAGAAGTTCCCCCGAGAGGGTATTCTGGATTTATTTGATTTAGAGCCATATGGGACATGCAAATCATGCTTAACGCAAAAGACAACAAAATCACCATTCACTAGAATGGGTGAAAGACCAAGTGATCTATTGGGTCTCATTAACACAGATGTTTGTGGCCCAATGAGTTCAAACGAAAGAGTGGACTCAACTCCTTCATCATTTTTCTGACGACTTAAGTAGATATGGATATATCTATTTAATGAGACATAATTCCGAGTCTTTTTAGAAATATAAGGAATTTCGAAATGAAGTAGAGAATCAACTTGGCAAGAAGATTTAAGTACTTCGACTGGATCATGGTGGCGAATATGAGCCAAAAGTTTGATTACCATCTGAAGAGTTGTGAAATTCTATCCCAACTCACTCCTATCAATTGAAAGGTCTATCCGAAAGGAGAAATCAAACCTTATTGGATACAGTTCGATCCGCGATGAGTCCAATTGATCTTCCAATCTCCTTCTGGGGACATGCTCTCTGAACTTCTGCATTTACATTGAATCCGGCACCATCCAAAGCAGTAAAAAGACACCATATGAGATATGAATAAGAAAGGTTCCTAAGTTGTCTTTTCTAAAATTGGGGGATGTGAAGCATACGTGAAATTTTTTGTTTCTCACAAACTTGCTCCCAAATCAGATACATGTCTCTTTATAGGTTACCTAAAAGACACAAAGGGGTACTACTTCTATCACCTTTCTGAGAACAAAGTGTTTGTTGATCGAGAAGGTGACTTTCTGAAAAAGGAATACCTTTCCAAACAGACAAGTGAGAGTAGAGTTCATCTCGAAAAAATTCGAGAAAGCAACTAATCGAAATAAAACTCCTCATCTTCCCTCTTCTAAAACACTTGTTTCATATGAAGTAGTTCAGGAGAATCCAAAACCAGCTTCAAAGGCTGATCCAGGTGTTGCTCAACCCCTTCATAGGTCTCAGAGATATTGAGTTCATCCCGAAATATACTGCAATATCAATCTAACTGAAAGCTATAAAGTCATACTTTTGGAAAGCAATGAGTCTAGCACCTATAAATAAGTTGAGACGAGTGTTGATTCTGTAACACCCCTAAAACCATCCGGGATATTACAGCGCCGTGGGCCCCGCGCCGGAACCCTCTAGGCTAAAAACCATTTACAAAACCATTTCAAAAACGTTCAAAGACGCCAAAAAGGCCAATGATGGTAACATTTCAAAAACTCACAAAAGCCATTTACAAAATACCAAATACCGCCATAAAATACCATTTGAAAATACGAGGCGAAATGCCAAATCTCGACAATTCAAAATGTACGTTAAACCACCACTTAAACGTACCGATAAAATAATTTGGGAAAAAGAGTTTGACGAAAATAACCCAAGTTCGTAAAATGCCAAAAAGGCCATTTAAAATACACACGAGTTGGTAAAAATACCGAAAAGCCATTTTGAAATATACACACGCAGCGGATAAAACACAGTTCAAAATACACATTTGCAGCGGAATAAAACAACCAGTAAGAGAATACTCAATACTCAAATAAATGCCACAGCCAGTATCACCCGGGAAGCTCACCCCTTCACGACCGCTACTAGCTCGATCTCCGAGTACCTAAAAATAAAGCCCACGATGGGGTCAGCCACAATACTCAATAATGATATCGATCACATCAACATAAATAATTACATACCAATGTAATAATATAGTAAGAATATTACCAAATTAATCTTACCATCATAACCTTACCAATCTATGGCAATCCATACCAAATCGATATTTACCATAATTCACATTTCGCATTCTCAAATGACGAAATGAACTCAACCATATCCAATTGTATTGTATTCAAACAATACCAAAAATACTCAAAACATCATCATAACTCCTAATCATGAAATAATTCATCCGTGCCAAATCCTGTCCATCGGATTACACAATCAAATCTCAACCTGGGTAAACCGATAATACTCAATATATCTGTACATCAACTACCACACGATAAATGATAACAAATCCCGAAACATCGACGTACAGTCCAAATGCTCATACGATCAATAACAATGATCAACCAATACATCACTGAGAATATCATCGACATGATAACTCCAATACGATCAACAAAGGATCAACGATAACCGAGAATACCCTCAACAAGGTAAACTCCAAACATGATCAACAAAGATCAATAATAACCGAGAATACCCTCAACAAGGTAAACTCCAAATGATCAACAAAGGACCAACAATAACCGAGAATACCATCAACACGGTAAACTCCAATTGATCAACAATAATGGATCTCAAAGAAATAACTTCAACTATCGAACATACCCCTCGGGCGTATGAACGATTAATCACAAAATGTCGAACACATCCAAACATTTAAATGGACTATGAATGACCAAAAATTGTACGGCTCAAAGATGGACATCACAGTACGCCCGATCCGGAAATGTGTCAGTGAACATGTCCACCCCGTATACGGAATCCAGAATATACGTGGGACAATGTACCTAATTAGCCTCATGAACTACGTCTCGTGTGCACGGTTCAATGTGGAAATATCAACACATAACCATAGTGTGCCCAGCTAAAAATCCTACACAATAACCAATCGGAACGCAGTTATGATTCCAGATATGTCACGATGGAACATGACAACGAAACTCAAAGAATCACATATCGAATAAGGATCAAAAGACTCACCGAAGTGAACAAAAACAAACTGACAAAGAAAAGTCGACACGACTAATCAATATCCAAAACAACAATCCTGTGATCATCATCCCCGACAAATGATCAACACAATCAACGATCTCAATACCATCAGCCCTGGGATCATCATCCCTCAATGAAATAATCAATATGAATCCCAATATACAAAACATCATCGTACAACATATACAACAACTCAACATAATAATTATCTTCATAACTGAACAATACTTAAATTACCTCAAAGCCGAAGATAAAATCCTTTCCACGAATAAACATCCCTGAACGAATACATAGTTATACGAATAATCCCGAAATAGGTATAGTCCATTTATACCAACAAACCACCATCCCGACATCAATGTCGACACGGTAAACCAGCCTCGATATCCGACATTCCATATCGTTGACCAAATATAACTCACATCTCCGTATTCACCAACATATTTAAACCATATACATTGTGATTTAATCCAAACCAAGGCACAATATACAAACCATCATCCCGATAATTTATATTTATAATATCATTGCTATATGAATTATAAAAGAAATGAAAACAAAACCATTCATCAAATATTATAAACTGAACAAGTATAACTTGCCTCGATACCGATACCATGAAGCCGTTACCACAATTCATTACCTTCGTCCACGAGCTCCTCAGCCCCGACTAAGAGCAATCTACGAACTCTTCGACCTCAACCGCAACACAACGGTCATAATCCATGATCAAACATATCAAACTATTGAAGTGATCAATCAACAACAATCCGATAACAATCAATAACCGACATATCCAACCAACAAACTCAACGGTTCAACGAAACCTCGATCATATACATAAAACCAAATAATCCAACTCAACAAATACGAACTCATATCCACAATACAAGCCGTAACTCGATGATCACAAATAACAATCAATAACAGATCAACAAATACAACGGTTCTACAATATCCCGATTAAATACAAATCCAAACCAATCAATCACGAATTCAAAACCAGAAATAGATTCCACAATCCAAAGATCATATCAATAATCAATTTAACCAAGTGTCTAAGCATTACCGATTTCAAATTCAATCTTAAATACGATTACAAGTTTCCTCCTTGTACATTCATAATAAAAACCAATTACAGATTATCATTATCAATCCGGACGATCCGATTAGTTCAACATTATAGATAATCATATTCAAAGGGTGTCAAATAATTCCTTTATCCAAATTGAACACTTGTTCAATACGTATGAATTCTCAAACTCACAAGTGAATCATAATCTTTTCAAACCCGGAACCTCATTCCTATTCCTATACGAATATTGTACCAAAACAAATAACTTAGTGCTAGATATGAATATTCCATATTCATATACGAAACACCAACACCTTTTAAACATGTTCATCAATTCACATAATCCAAGAATTCCTTAAGAACACAACTTATTCCGAAATCACATTTAAAATCCTCAAACGACATAACCCGATGTGTTCTAGCATTTAAACAATCTTTATTCATAATTTGAGGTGTATATAATCACATATACTTCTCATAACATCATAAATCGCAACAAACTACCAAGAACATCGAGAATGCTACGATTCCATAATCATAACAACATAATCAAGACATTTCATCATCAATTCATTATCTTCCTTTAACGAAATTCCCGTAAATACCAAGAATCATCACAACAATATCAATTCAATCACCATTCATACGAAAATGCTTAGAATTTCCCAAGTTCTACTCATTGAGGCATTTTATCAGACACCTTGAGGGCATAGTCCAATTTAATCGATTATCGAAGAAATACTCGAATTTGTTCCACAAAATTCAAGGGTAATGTATGATTCCAAGAATACAACAAAGTTCCATCAATAATCTGAGTTAAAACGAGTCAAATCGGCCAAAACATCAACAAACCTCAAGAATCTCCAAAACCAAGAGTTTAGGTGTTCTTACCTTCAATCCGGGCAGAAGATGATGTTAGACATGAATCCAACTTCCAAAAAAATGTTGCTCCATGATGTCTCCAACCAAAACCATCGATTCTGATGAAAAATCGCGAAAGGAATGAAGAAAATGCGAAAATGCCCAAGTGATTTGTGTCCCGGCCTTAAATAGTCCGAGACCTGCCGGTTCCTTACGTACGTAACCGGTAGCTTCCTTACGTACGTAGTCGGCCCTTGAAAACAATCTGCCCAGTTTGGTCGGCATCCTTACGTACGTAACCGGCAGCTTTCTTACATACGTAATCGGCCCTTACGGCCGTAACCGGCCACACCCTTACGGCCGTTATCGGCCAGTCCTAGCCCCCAGCGAGTCACTACCGACCGTGATCGGCCATCCCTGCGTGTCACTACCGACCATGCTCGGCCACTACAGGTCCTCTCGGCCACGACTCGGCCAGCCGCCCCGTAACGTACGTAACACTTAATCCGTTGCATACGTAATACGTACGTTGACTTGCTACAATATTATACTCGCATTACGTACGTAATACACCCTGTATAGCGTACGTAAATCCATCTGTTGACTCACCTGTACACATCCGCGCCGAAAGCCACCGACCACGGGCCCCACTATCCGATCACGGCTCGGTCCTGTCTGATTCCTCTTGTTACATACGTAATGCCTTATGCATAACGTACGTAAAGTGTGTAATTTAGCGTACGTAAGTCCTTAAACTTAGCATACTCTATACTTAGCCAAAATCCAATTGTTCCTTTCCTACGTCTCGACATACTGGATACGAACATACGGCATACTGAATACACATATACTCAACCCAAAAATATTCTCATACGATATACCTAATATCCAAATCAGTTCAACCTGATACAACAAATCCTCAATATAACTGTCAATCAAAACGTCAATTGCACAAGTATAACTGTCTCGGTCCTCAATTTATTTTATCCATACTATATACATACCAAACTATACAGTATATCTCAGATAAAATAACGCGAAAAATTTATACTGAAAATCCGAGTATTACATACTACCCCCCTTTAAATAAGTTTCGTCCTCGAAACTTGCGACCTGTCACCAACAACAGATAAATCCAAAGCTTTCCAACTCATCACAAAACAATCCAAGTGTCGCCACAAGCGAATAACCAAACCAATATACTTATAGGTGCGTGAAGCCGATGATCTCCCGTGATACTAGCACACGATTCCCACACGAAGGCTCAATAGGATACCAACACACACCAATATCACAAATAGCAATTTGAAAAGAATCTCAAAAATTTTGGAAACTCCAAAAATCGATTCGACTCAAAAGTCAGAAAAATCATTTTCAAAAACCACGCTGCTACCATACCGGTATAGCCACATAACACACACCCCTGGGTTCATAAAACCCAAGTTCTGATACCATCTTCTATAATACCCCCAAAACCATTCGGGATATTACAGCACCGTGGGCCCCGCACCGGAACCCACCACGCTAAAAACCGTTTACAAAACCATTTCAAAAACGTTCAAAGACGCCAAAAAAGCCAATGATGGTAACATTTCAAAAACTCACAAGAGCCATTTGCAAAATACCAAATACCGTCATAAAATACCATTTAAAAATACGAGGCGAAATGCCAAATCTCGATAGTTGAAAATGTACGTTAAACCACCACTTAAACATACCGATAAAATAATTTGGGAAAAAGAGTTTGACGAAAATAACCCAAGTTCGTAAAATGCCAAAAAGGCCATTTAAAATATACAAGAGTTGGTAAAAATACCGAAAAGCCATTTTGAAATATACACACGCAGCGGATAAAACACAGTTCAAAATACACATTTGTAGCGGAATAAAACAACCAGAAGAGAATACTCAATACTCAAATAAATGCCACAGCCAGTATCATCCGGGAAGCTCACCCCTTCACGACCGCTACTAGCTCGATTTCCGAGTACCTAAAAATAAAGCCCACGATGGGGTCAGCCACAATACTCAATAATGATATCGATCACATCAACATAAATAATTACATACCAATGTAATAATATAGTAAGAATATTACCAAATTAATCTTACCGTCATAACCTTACCAATCCATGGCAATCCATACCAAATCAATCCTTACCATAATTCACATTTCGCATTCTCAAATGACGAAATGAACTCAACCATATCCAATTTTATTGTATTCAAACAATATCAAAAATCCTCAAAACATCATCATAACTCCTAATCATGAAATAATTCACCCGCGCCAAATCCTGTCCATCAGATTACACAATCAAATCTCAACCTGGGTAAACCAATAATACACAACATTCTGTAGATCAACTACCACATGATAAATGATAACAAATCCCGAAACATCGACGTACAGTCCGAATGCTCATACGATCAATAACAATGATCAACCAATACATCACTGAGAATATCATCGACATGATAACTCCAATACGATCAACAAAGGATCAATTATAAGCGAGAATACCCTCAACAAGGTAAACTCCAAACACGATCAACAAAGATCAATAATAACTGAGAATACCCTCAACAAGGTAAACTCCAAATGATAAACAAAGGACCAACAATAACCGAGAATACCATCAACAAGGTAAACTCCAATTGATCAACAATAATGGATCTCAAAGAAATAACTTTGACTGTCGAACATACCCATCGGGCGTATGAATGATTAATCACAAAACGTCGAACACATCCAAACATTTAAATGGACTATGAACGACCAAAAATTGTATGGCTCAAAGATGGACATCACAGTACACCCGATCTGGAAATGTGTCAGTGCACATGTCCACCCCATATACGGAATCCAGAATATACGTGGGACAATGTACCTAATTAGCCTCACGAACTACGTCTCGTGTGCATGGTTCAATGTGGAAATAGCAACACATAACCATAGTGTGCCCAGCTAAAAATCCTACACAATAACCAATCGGAACACAGATATGTTTCCAGATATGTCACGATGCAACATGACAATGAAACTCAAAGAATCACATATCCAATAAGCATCAAAAGACTCACAGAAGTGAACAAAGACAAACTGACAAAGAAAAGTCGACTTGACTAATCAATATCCAAAACAACAATCCTGGGATCATCATCCCTGACAAATGATCAACACGATCAACGATCTCAATACCATCAGCCCTGGGATCATCATCCCACAACGAAATAATCA
This sequence comes from Orobanche coerulescens, assembly GCA_033398695.1. Classification (NCBI taxonomy): domain Eukaryota; kingdom Viridiplantae; phylum Streptophyta; class Magnoliopsida; order Lamiales; family Orobanchaceae; genus Orobanche; species Orobanche coerulescens. The sequence goes on from CM065809.1 coordinate 95,560,753, forward strand.
ATACGAATCCCAATATACGAAACATCATCGTACAACATATACAACAACTCAACATAATAATTATCTTCATAACTGAACAATACTTAAATTACCTCAAAGCCGAAGATAAAATCCTTTCCACGAATAAACATCCCTGAACGAATACACAGTTATACGAATAATCCCGAAATAGGTATAATCCATTTATACCAACAAACCACCATCCCGACATCAGTGTCGACACGGTAAACCGGCCTCGATATCCGACATTCCATATCGTTGACCAAATATAACTCACATATCCGTATTCACCAACACATTTAAACCATATACATGATGATTTAATCCAAACCAAGGCACAATATACAAACCATCATCCCGACAATTTATATTCATAATTGTAACACCCCCAATCCGCTCAGGGATATTACACGCCGTAGAACCTTTCCTCAAGGATCTACCAGGCTGGTAACAACATAGAACATCTCAACAATGCCTTTAAGGCAAAAATGACTCAGTAGACCGATTTGGTCTTTCAATAAATACATACAACTCAAAGACATTACATGCCCACGCAGGGGTTGAAATACAAAATGCTCCAGTACAACGGGAAAAATATACTGCAGCGGAAATAAAATATAACTAAACCAATACAACAACGTACGGTTCCTCATGTGATTAGTATCGATCATCTTTCATCATCCTTCGTGCCGACCCTGTGTTATGCTCCCAAACCTGAATGCAAAAACAGACATCCACCCCCCGAATACTCGGGGGTTAGCAAAACTCCACTGTTTTGCTAGTGCAAGAACAAAGTGCAAAATACGAGTCATACAATTCACATTCAACGAATAACAATAACCAGGAATCCTCAAAGATCCAAACGTAACAAAAAGTACTTCCCGAGGCAAGAGTTTGGGTAAACATTCCAAAATCGAAAGATCACAACTCGATGGAAACAATTTATAAAACGGTTTAAAATGCCATCGAGAGTTTTAATAGAAAACAATTTAGGATTACCGAATCCTTATCTTTCAAAAATCAACAGGGGTCACAGTCCAAAGGTTTTGTTTTCACAAAAGAAACCAACAACAATACACAGTGTCAAAACCCACGTCACGTGTCCTCGACGGACATAAAATACACATGCACCCATGAAGTTTCACTCGTGAATCCAGGGCGAAACCATTGGACTCCCTCTGTGGCCCCGTCGAACCCTCTCGAGGTGAGCAAACACATTCACAAAACATACACACGCACTCGTGAAGTTTCACTCGTGAATCCAAGGCGAAACCATTGGACTCCCTCCGTGGCCCCGTCGAACCCTCCCGAGGTGAGCAAACACATTCACAAAACATACACACGCACTCATGAAGTTTCACTCGTGAATCCAGGGCGAAACCATTGGACTCCCTCCGTGGCCCCGTCGAGCCCTCCCGAGGTGAGCAAACACATTCACAAAACAAACACATGCACACGCATCGCCTAGGACCGGGACGAAGCCACAAATCCCACTCGAGGCCCCATCGGACCCTCCCGAGCTGGCTAGCAAAACAATCAAGCACACGTATCGCCTAGGACCGGGACGAAGCCACAAATCCCACCCGAGGCCCCATCGAACCCTACCGAGCTGGCTAGCGAAACAACCATGCACAAATAACATATGAAACCAAAGATATCCAAACAACTCACCTAGAAGCAACAACCGCAAGGCACGACAAAATTGTCAAATCACAACGCACCGAAAAGAGATAATATATGTAAATATATTATCAATGCATAATAACAACAAAAGGCGAATTCATAGGGTTCACTTAACCATTCACGGAGCACAATATTTACAAAACACACGCATTTTGAAAGTGAGCCTTTAACGAGGCTAAACTGAATCTTTTGAAAGTTCAAAATCAAACGATCAAACAAACACATAGAGACGATCACTAATTATCATATCCACAAAAGAAGAATTGTATGGACAAGGTACTTGCCTCAAAATCACAATCGCAATGAGACAACAGATGGGATGCGGTCGAATAGCCCCGAACCCCCGAACAATATCAAGAACGCGATAGCACCACGAGTACTACGAGAATAACACCACACGAATCATCAATCACCAAACGGGATTCAACATCGGAATCCTTGAGCACCTATAATCCTCCGGAAGGAACAATAAGAGATGATTACGATGAGAATCAAGGCGAAAACAATGGAAATCCCAACAAACTATCGAAAGGAACTCATTGGGGCATTTAAATCGAACACTAAATGTTCAATAATTCCCAAGAACACTCGAATCGTCAATCGAGTTAAACAAACTCTATATATGGATATACAATCCGTGAAACACGATTAATAACATCATACTACGCCAACCGATCTATCAAAATTGGACTAGAATCGAAATCAAGAACAATTCCCCAAAAAGTCAACTTGAAGGAAAATCAAGAAATATACCTTGATTCGACGAAGAACACGGATTGGATGATGATATAATCAACAAGAATCTTCCAAAATGCCTTGGAATTGAGTAGAATCGACCAAGAACCCTATTTCCCATCGCACCCGTCCGATAGACGCAAGAAAAGTGAAGAAATGATCAAAAACCCGCTGCCAGGCCTTATATAGCCGGACACTGTCGGACGCTTACGGCCGTAACCGGCCATGGCCTTACGTACGTAATGTGCCAAAGCCGACCAAATCGCCCAATTGCCGACAAGCGGTTACGACGTAATCGCAATGGCCTTACGTACGTAACAGGCCTTACGGCCGTAACTGCCGGGATCCTTATGGCCGTAACCGGCTAGGTGTGCCAATGCCCAGCACGTGCGGCCATGACTCGGCCGTGGCCAACTCCGACGGTCCGAACGACCCCGAAACCCGAACCTGAATATGAATTGATGATATGGTTACGAAGTACTCGCAAAGACAAATCCAAGCGCTACACGAGCACACGAATCCGACCACCCGAAGGCTCGAAATTCGACAATGGAAAGTAATTACCCCAAACTTTGGAAAATTACGAAAATGGCCCAAAATGCCTGAAACTCACGATATGTGATCGAATAACCAAACTGAAGTTCGCAACATGAATAATAATATTAAATGAACTTACGAGAAACTCGAAACAACAGTTTTGGACGAGATTCGCAAGAATCGAATTCAAGTGCGGAAAAGCCGCTCAAAAACACGGAACTCAATAAAAGGATACTGAAACGAACTCGGATGACAAAAAGTGCAGAATTAATCATTCTCGGAATGACGAAATGGTCATGAGCTAGTCGTCAAAATGGACTTCTGCCGAAAAAAATAAATTATCGGAAATAGAAATTACGGGTATTACACACTACCCTCCTTAAAGAAGTTTCGTCCCGAAACTTAAAACAAGTATGGAGAACCAATATCCCACCAGGATAACTCAACGAGATACACAAGAAACGCATAACTTACGCCCATCGGCGAAACGTTACAAGCAACGCAAAGGAATATACGGCGTGAAAACACGCTCCACGACGACTAACACAACGCCACCGGTAGAGACATAATAAAATCAACAAGTGACAAGCGTCATCAAACAGATAATATAATCGAGTCGATTATCCGAACAATCATAAAATACAAAGTACCTATTGCAAGGAAACACGCACAGTCGAGAAAACAGAGAGTAAACACAAAACGATCCACAAGGGCAATCACAAACAATTCAGACTACGCCGAAATCCTCAAAAAATATTTCAGATAGTGTCTCGCAATGCACGGATCGGTGACCCAGCTGGACACACTCGAAACAGCTGAGTAACGGTGAACGAAAATTCTTCGCGGTACGAGATCAGGCAACAATAGTCGGACAACCGTGATCAAACAACAACGATCGAATAACAACGATCAAATAACAATGATCGAATGACAACGCGCGAACAAAGACTCCAAGGTCCACATTTCAACTCAATACATTAAAGATCTAGTAGAAACTAAAAGATGTTACTTCCGAACAAGGTTCAAAAAAATCGAACCGAACTCGGAAAAGTCACAACGATAAACAGATCGATTCGAAACAAGGTCGCAACCCGTTCGAATGATGACAACCGGAATACCAAACAAGTTCAAAAAGTATCAACGAACACGAGCAAGTCTATAGAATTTAGAAGGAGAAAGTGCAGAAGTCAAAAATAATACGGATATTACAATCGACCTCTTATAAAAGAAATGTCGTCCCCGCAACTCACAACAACGAAAGCAAGGTGACAACACAACAAACAACTGACAGAAACACCTTTCAAAGGCCTCTCAAAGCCGATCCTGATAACTGTGCTAAAGCGCGAACTCCGGAAGTCTCGGTAATCAATTCGCAAAACTGAATCATGTGTCCTTCGAGTCCACACTAAAAATGCGTTACTGACGAGAAGGACAATTTGCACGTACATGCCCCCGGCACAATATGTTTGAAGAACCTCGGCCCGGCATACCGAATATACAAATGCTCGATACAATGGAACATAACATCACAAAGCAACAAACCAGAGATGCCAATTCCACACAACATATCAACGTAAGGTAGCCCGCATACACAGAATCATAGCAACGACGGCATCGTTCGGCGATCTCAATGGCCCGAACGATAACCAGCACATAATCACAAAACATCATACAATTATTACCGGACCACAAACAGGAACGATAGGTTTTTAAAAATGAAAACCACCTTTGAAAAAAAAATGATTTTGGAAACACTATTTGATCTTTGAGTATCACTCTTCAAAAAAGTAGCACAGACACCATTATCGAGACTTTGAGAACCATCTCGCGCTTGATAAAATGAGGACACTTCCCTTTTGGTGAAAGACTTTCAGAAATATTCGACCCTCGGGTCTAAGCAAAGCATTTCTAAATAATTGAAAATATCTCAAAATATTTTTGGTCCTCAACTGAAATTCTTTTTAAATATATTGCGGCACTAGAAAGCACCTTGAAAACACCGCAAGAAAATAATTCATTTTAAAAGTACGTCTCGAAATTTAATTTTCTAAGATACTCAAGGTTTTCAAAAATTCAATAGGCCAGAATGCCAAAAACTCACAAAATCCTTTATCAAACCGTCATAAAACATTCAAGAACAAAGTGCCAAAACTCGATTTAGGGAATCGGTTTTACGAATTAGAACTCAGTTTGCAAAATACTGAAAGTCATTTTGAAAGGACTCACGCATCGGATAAAATACAGTTCGAAAATACATTAGCAGTGACACCACTCATATAAATAGAATATTAGAGTCGAATACCCACATATCACGGAATCAAAATCCACAGAAGGATTCAATCAATCAACGATATAATCATACAAGCAGCTCATGTCACACGAGGCACAACACAAAGAAGGGAGACTTACATCCACAGGTCGCACGAAGATGATGATCGCTCCATGATACTAATCACGACCAACAGACTCAGACGACGCGTCGCGACACGACTCAGTCAGACAAAATCCGAGGAGACAATACTCAAAAGTGAATCATAATCTTATGAAACCCGGAACCTCATTCCTATTCCTATACGAATATTGTACCAAAACACATAACACATTCACAAAACATACACACGCACTCATGAAGTTTCACTCGTGAATCCAGGGCGAAACTATTTGACTCCCTCCGTGGCCCCGTCGAACCCTCCCGAGGTGAGCAAACACATTCACAAAACATACACATGCACACGCATCGCCTAGGACCGGGACGAAGCCACAAATCCCACTCGAGGCCCCGTCGGACCCTCCCGAGCTGGCTAGCAAAACAATCAAGCACACGTATCGCCTAGGACCGGGATGAAGCCACAAATCCCACCCGAGGCCCCGTCGGACCCTCCCGAGCTGGCTAGCAAAACAATCAAGCACACGCATCACCTAGGACCGGGACGAAGCCACAAATCCCACTCGAGGCCCCGTCGGACCCTCACGAGCTGCCTAGCGAAACAACCATGCACAAATGACATATCACATCAAGGATATCCAAACAACTCACCCAGAAGCAACAACCGCAAGGCACGACAAAATTGTCAAATCACAACGCACCGAAAAGAGATAATATATGTAAATATATTATCAAAGCATAATAACAACAAAAAGCGAATTCAAAGGGTTCACTTAACCATTCACGGAGCACAATATTTACAAAACACACGCGTTTTGAAAGTGAGCGTTTAACGAGGCTAAACCAAATCTTTTGAAAGTTCAAAATCAAACGATCAAACAAACACATAGAGACGATCACTAATTATCATATCTACAAAATAAGAATTGTATGGACAAGGTACTTGCCTCAAAATCACAATCGCAATGAGACAACGGATGGGATGCGATCGAATAGTCCCGAACCCCCGAACAATATTAAGAACGCGATAGCACCACGAGTACTACGAGAATAACACCACACGAATCATCAATCACCAAATGGGATTCAACATCGGAATCCTAGAGCACCTATAATCCTCCAGAAGGAAGAATAAGAGATGATTACGATGAGAATCAAGGCGAAAAAAATGGAAATCCCAACAAACTATCGAAAGGAACTCATTGGGGCATTTAAATCGAACACTAAATGTTCAATAATTCCCAAGAACACTCGAATCGTCAATCGAGTTAAACAAATTCAATATATGGATATACAATCCGTGAAACACGATTAATAACATCATACTACGCCAACGGATGTATCAAAATCGGACTAGAATCGAAATCAAGAACAATTCCCCAAAAAGTCAACTTGAAGGAAAATCAAGAAATATACCTTGATTCGACGAAGAACACGGATTGGATGATGATATAATCAACAAGAATCTTCCAAAATGCCTTGGAATTGAGTAGAATCGACCAAGAAACCTATTTCCCATCGGACCCGTCTGATAGCAGCAAGAAAAGTGAAGAAATGAGCAAAACCCCACTGCCAGGCCTTATATAGCCGGACACTGCCGGACGCTTACGACCATAACCGGCCATGGCCTTACGTACGTAACAGGCCAGGCCGACCAAACTGCCCCAATCTGCCGGCAGTGTTACGTACGTAACCGGCAATGGCCTTACGTACATAACAGGCCTTACGGCCAGAATCGCCGGGACTTTACGGCCGTAGAATCGCCAGTGTGCAATGCCCAAAGACGTGCGGCCATGACTCGGCCGTGGCCAACTCCGACGGTCTGAAAGACCCCGAAACCCAAACCTGAATATAAATCGATGATACGGTTATGAAGTACTTGCAAAGACGAATCCAAGCGCTACACGAACACACGATTCCGACCACCTGAAGGCTCGAAATTCGACAATGGAAAGTAATTACCCCAAACTTTGGAAAATTACGAAAACAGCCCAAAATGCCCGAAAATCACGATATGTGATCGAATAACCAAATCGAAGTTCGCAACATGAATAATAACATCAAATGAACTTACGAGAAACTCGAAACAATAGTTTCGGATGAGATTTGCAAGAATCGAACTCAAGTGCGGAAAAGCTGCTCAAAAACACGGAACTCAATAAAACGATACTGAAATGAACTCGGTGACAAAAAGTGCAGAATTAATCATTCTCAGAATGAGGAAACGGTCATGATCGAGTCGTCAAAATGGACTTCCGCCGAAAAAAAGAAATTACGGGAAATCGAAATTACGGGTATTACACACTACCCTCCTTAAAGAAGTTTCGTCCCGAAACTTAAAACAAGTAGGGAGAACCAATAACCCGCCAGGAAAACTCAACGAGATACACAAGAAACGCATAAATTACGCCCATCAGCGAAACGTTACAAGGAACGCAAAGGAATATACAGCGTGAAAACACGCTCCACGATGACTAACACAACGCCACTGGTAGAGACATAATAAAATCAACAAATGACAAGCATCATCAAACAGATAATACAATCGAGTTGATTATCCGAACAATCACAAAATACAAAGTACCTATTGCAAGGAAACACGCACAGTCGAGAAAACAGAGAGTAAACACAAAACGATCCACAAGGGCAATCACAAACAATTTGGACTACACCTAAATCCTCAAAAAATATTTCAGCTACTGTCTCGCAATGCACGGATCGGTGACCCAGCTGGCCACACTCGAAACAGCTGACTAACGGTGAACAAAAATTCTTCGCGGTACGAGATCAAGCAACAACAGTCGGACAACCCCGATCGAACAACAACGATCGAATAACAACGATCAAATAACAACGATCAAATAACAATGATCGAATGACAACGGGCGAACAAAGACTCCAAGGTCCACACTTCAACTCAAGACATTAAAGATCTAGTAGAAACTAAAAGATGTTACTTCCGAACAAGGTTCACAAAAATCGAACCGAACTCGGAAAAGTCACAACGATAAACAGATCGATTCGAAACAAGGTCGCAACCCGTTCGAATGATGACAACCGGAATACCAAACAAGTTCAAAAAGTATCAACGAACACGAGCAAGTCTATAGAATTTAGAAGGAGAAAGTGCAGAAGTCAAAAATAATACGGATATTACAATCGACCTCTTATAAAAGAAATGTCGTCCCCGCAACTCACAACAACAAAAGCAAGGTGACAACACAACAAACAACTGACAGAAACACCTTTCAAAGGCCTCTCAAAGCTGATCCTGGTAACTGTGCTAAAGCGCAAACTCCGGAAGTCTCGGTAATCAATTCGCAAAACTGAATTATGTGTCATTCGAGTCCACACTAGAAATGTGTTACTGACGAAAAGGACAATTTGCACGTACATGCCCCCGGGACAATACGTTTGAAGCACCTTGGCCCGGCATACCGAATATACAAATGCTCGATACAATGGAACATAACATCACAAAGCAACAAACCAGAGATGCCAATTCCACACAACATATCAACGTAAGGTAGCCCGCATACACAGAATCATAGCAACGATGGCATCGTTCGGCGATCTCAATGGCTCGAACGATAACCAGCACATAATCACAAAACATCATACAATTATTACCGGACCGCAAATAGGAACGATAAGTTTTTAAAAATGAAAACCACCTTTGAAAAAAAAATGATTTTGGAAACACTAGTTGATCTTTGAGTATCACTCTTCAAAAAGTAGCACATACACCATTATCGAGACTTTGAGAACCATCTCGCGCTTGATAAAACGAGGACACTTCCCTTTTGGTGAAAGACTTTCAGAAATATTCGACCCTCGGGTCTAAGCAAAGCATTTCTAAATAATTGAAGATATCTCAAAATATTTTTGCTCCTCAACTGAAATTTTTTTTTGAAATATATTGCGGCACTAGAAAGCACCTTGAAAACACCGCAAGAAAATAATTCGTTTTAAAAGTACGTCTCGAAATTTAATTTCCTAAGATACTCAAGATATTCAAAAATTCAATAGGGCAGAATGCCCAAAACTCACAAAATCCTTTATCAAACTCTCATAAAACATTCAAGGCCAAAGTGCCAAAACTTCATTTAGGGAATCGGTTTTACGAATTAGAACTCAGTTTGCAAAATACTGAAAGTCATTTTGAAAGGACTCATGCATCGGATAAAATACAGTTCGAAAATACATTAGCAGTGACACCGCTCCTCATATAAATAGAATATTAGAGTCGAATACCCACATATCACGGAATCAAAATCCACAGAAGGATTCAATCAATCAACAATATAATCATGCAAGCAGCTCATGTCACACGAGGCACAACACAAAGAAGGGAGACTTACATCCACAGGTCGCACGAAGATGATGATCGCTCCACGATACTAATCACGACCAACAGACTCAGACGACGCATCGCGATACGACTCAGTCAGACAAAATCCGTGGAGACAAAACTCAACAGACACCACTGACCCGACAGCCTAGGTTTCCACAACCTAAGCTCTGATGTAATATCCGGGAATAATTTTTTTTTTCTTGTTACTGCTGAGTTGTACGTATTCATTTGGAATTATACAAGTGTTGTTGTTTTGGACTGATACAATGTATATTGTATTGAAATATTTCGGGATCGAAATATTATACTTGTCGTCGGGTTGGTTTCGTCGTTTGAATGTTGGTTGGAGAGTTTGGATTTTTGGCTAAGTTCATAGCCTTAGCGTATGCTACGGATGTAGCATTACATACACTAGCGTGTTGCTGTTATGTACGTTATGCCTGTAAGGTTACGTACGTAATGCTTGGTAGGTGGCAGGAACCTTCCTCATAGTTACTTTCGGCCGGTGGGTCCCGAGCATCTTCCGATCGGATCTCACTATTGCAGTCAACGGACCCTTACGTACGTTAAGAGGTGAACTCTACGTACGTAATGCAGGTCTTGTTAACATACGTAATATGTTTTTGTTTACGTACGTTAAGGCCTTCGTATTTTAGTCCAGTTAGTTCTGGATTTACATTACGTACGTTAAAGTCTTAGCATAGCGTACGTAATGCCTCTTACGTACGTTAACCATAATGTATAACGTACGTAATGAATTGGTCAGTCTATTTATCTTGGTTTCGTCTTTCATTTCCTCACGAACCAAAACACAATTTCTCTCCCTAGAATCATCTGTTTGGACTTGTTATTAATGTTTAGTACCTTCCAACTCGATCTTGATCATCCTAGCTTGGATTGAAGCTTGAAGTTGGAAGCTTGTTGGTGCTCCTTTGGTGTTTGGAGGCTTCTTATTGTTCTTCCTTGGTAAGTTCCCTCAATCTCTTGTTCTTCAAGTGATTTTGAAGTTTTTGTTGTTGTTTTCTTCGGGGATTGTTTGATTAATGGAGTATATCATGATTCTTCATGGTTTTGATAAACTTTTGATGAAGAACATGATAGTATTACTTGAGTTGGATTATGTTCTTGATGTTTTAGATTGTTTGGAGGTTTTTAATCATGTCTAGGAAGGATTATGTTAAGATTGTTATATGATTAACAAAGCCTTGAGATGATTATTGTTGTTGGTGGTGTTCTTGAAAGATTTTAACCATTTTAGTAAGGATTTATGATGATTAGGAGGTGATTATCATAATTTGAAAATGGTTGAGTGAATCTTGTTGTTTAATCCGAATTCATGATGTATTGATGAAGGATTTTTCAGACATCATGATTATTGAGCTGTTGATGTTCTCGGGGTAATAATGATAATATTGATAATATTATCATTGTAGGAGGATCAATTTGATGATATTGGTGATATTATCATTTTGAGATGTTCGTTTTGATGATTGTTCTTAAGTGAATCTTGTTGAATGGATTTCACAAGTGTTAAGAACGTAATGATCATGTTAATTGATCATCGAGGTGTTGGAGGATGTTAGAATTCATAGTTGGGAACTATGATATTCATTCGTGCGGTGTGATCGATTTGTGTTTGAATCAGGCTTTGTCCTTGTCGTTGTTTTCTATTGATTTTGTATTTTTGAATGAATCGTTTTCATTCAAGGTAGTTCGAGTGTTTGTGATCGTCGGGAGGTGCCGTTCGTCGTTTCGTGCCAGGACGTTGATCGTGGAAGGACTTTCTCGCCTTCGGTTTGAGGCAAGTTATATACTTGTACTGGTCAATGAGATTAATGTTATCATATATGTGTATGAATGTATTATATCATTTCGAGACTTAGTCTCTCCGTGATTTGTTGATATTCGGGAATTATTTGATGCAATACCCTTCGGTAATTATGCTAGATGTTATTGTTATTCGTTAATAGCCGGTTTAAGGCATTGAGATTCTTGTTGATACTGATGTTATCGACAGCCAGTTTGCGGTATCGATGTATCGATTATTATTGTTGACGTTAATGTCGTTCTGAGGCATCGTTGAATCGTTATTATTGAATTAGAACTGTCGCTATGATGTTGCATTGGCCGATTGAAGGCGTTTGATATATTCGTTTATTATATCTGTTTCGGTGGTCAGTTTAAGATGACGGGACATCCACTCTACCGTATCATTGTGTATCGATTGACCGTTCTGAGGTAATCGATGTATTTAATTAGGATTATCGAAGATAATTCCCATCCGTTGTATCATTGTGTATCGATTGACCGTTCTAAGGTAATCGATGTATTTAATTGGGATTATCGAAGATAATTCCCATCCATTGTATCATTGTGTATCGATTGACCGTTCTAAGGTAATCTATGTATTTAATTGGGATTATCGAAGATAATTCCCATCCGTTGTATCATTGGTTATCGATTAACCATTCTAAGGTAATTGATGTATTTAATTGGGATTATCGAAGATAATTCCCATCCGTTGTATCATTGTGTATCGATTGACCGTTCTAAGGTAATCGATGTATTTAATTGGGATTATCGAAGATAATTACCATCCGTTGTGTCATCGTTATCGATTGACCGTTCTAAGGTAATCGATATATTGAATTAGGACTGTCAAGGATAGTTTCCATCAGTTGAGTTGTTGTGATCGATTGGCCATTCCAAGGCAGTCGAGGTATTTGAATTGGGACCGCCATAGACGGAGCCCATCCATGAGTTATTGTTGTCGTGTTGGCCGACTCAAGGCAGCACGCTATTATTCTTGTGAATTTGATAATCTTGGGATCATTACTATTGTGATTAATTGAGTTTTAGAGGCTAGTATCGACTAGTGCTCGATGGGTAAGTCTGGGGCTTGAACCTTCGCGGTTGGTTTCCCAGCACCTGCAATTCAGCAGGTCACGGTCATTGGATGACCTCATTGTGATACGGCTTCGTGCCGTGGCTTTGGCCCTCATTGTGATACGGCTTCGTGCCGTGGCTTCGGCCCTCATTGTGATACGGCTTCGTGCCGTGGCTTCGGCCCTCATTGTGATACGGCTTCGTGTCGTGGCTTCGGCCCTCATTGTGATACGGCTTCGTGCCGTGGCTTCGACCCTCATTGATACAGCTTCGGGCTGTTTTGGCTTCGGGCCATTGTGGTGATTGACAGCTTCGGCTGAGTGACATTCAGGGTATTATGATGATAAACAGCTTCAGGCTGTTCGGCTGTCAGGCCATTGTGATGTATCGGTATTCCTGTTGGAGCCTTCGGGCATTGTGATTCGTATCTATTTTAGTGTTTGGCTTGGTTTACCTTCGGGTGATGTATTGTTGTGTTCTGTATTGATGATTCGCCGTTGGACACTTGTGTTCTAACCTATTGAGCAGGTATTGATCGTATGTTGTGGGCATAGTATTCCACGAATGCTGGATTCTTACTTTGGTTTGTGAGCATCTCGTATTACCATTACTATACTATTCATTCTGCCCTTTGGATGCATATCATGTTGTTCATGTATTTGATAATCATTATCTGGATGACTGACCCCGTGGGGGCGGAACATGTTTTCCTGTTTTAGGTGTTTGCGAGGAGAGAGTTGAGACACAAGGGCATGACGGTGGCGACGAGGCATTCGAGCGATACTAGTCCGAGATGTTTTGGTATTCATGTCAGTCAGACAGTTGGAGTACTCCAGTTTTGTTCAGTCTTTGTCATTTTGTATTATCCGAGCAAGGCTCGTGGATGTTGTTGTATCTTATTTTGGCCATGTAGGCCCACTGTTGTCATTGAAATTCCATGTCGGAATATTATGTTGGATGTCAGTGTAGGGATTGTGATTCCCCTTTTGGTCAGTTAATTGTATTTTTGGTCGTGTTAGCCTGGTGGATCTCCTGGTGTGGGGTCCACGGCGCTGTAATGACCCAATGGGATTTGGGGGTCATACATCTGATACCATTTATGTAACACCCCCAATCCGCTCAGGAATATTACACGCCGTAGAACCTTTCCTCAAGGATCTACCAGGCTGGTAACAACATAGAACATCTCAACAATGCCTTTAAGGCTAAAATGACTCAGTAGACCGATTTGGTCTTTCAATAAATACATACAACTCAAACACATTACATGCCCACGCAGGGGTCGAAATACAAAATGCTCCCGTACAACGGGGAAAATACACTGCAGCGGAAATAAAATACAACTGGACCAATACAACAACATATGGTTCCTCATGTGATTAGTATCGATCATCTTTCATCATCCTTCGTGCCGACCTTGTGTTATGCTCCCAAACCTGAATGCAAAAACAGACATCGACCCCCCGAATACTTGGGGGTTAGCAAAACTCCACTGTTTTGCTAGTGCAAGAACAAAGTGCAAAATATGAGTTATACAATTCACATTCTACGAATAACAATAACCAGGAATCCTCAAAGATCCAAACGTAACGAAAAGTACTTCCCGAGGCAAGAGTTTGGGTAAACATTCCAAAACCGAAAGATCACAACTCGAGGGAAACAATTTATAAAACGGTTTAAAATGCCATCGAGAGTTTTAATAGAAAACAATTTAGGATTACCGAATCCTTATCTTTCAAAAATCAACAGGGGTCACAGCCCAAAGGTTTTGTTTTCACAAAAGAAACCAACAACAATACACAGTGTTAAAACCCACGTCATGTGTCCTCGACGGACATAAAATACACACGCACCCGTGAAGTTTCACTCGTGAATCCAGGGCGAAACCATTGGACTCCCTCCGTGGCCCCGTCGAACCCTCCCGAGGTGAGCAAGCACATTCACAAAACATACACACGCACTCGTGAAGTTTCACTCGTGAATCCAGGGCGAAACCATTGGACTCCCTCCATGGCCCCGTCGAACCCTCCCGAGGTGAGCAAACACATTCACAAAACATACACACGCACTCGTGAAGTTTCACTCGTAAATCCAGGGCGAAACCATTGGACTCTCTCTATGGCCCCGTCGAACCCTCCCAAGGTGAGCAAACACATTCACAAAACATACACATGCACACGCATCGCCTAGGACCGGGACGAAGCCACAAATCCCACTCGAGGCCCCATTGGACCCTCCCGAGCTTGCTAGCGAAACTATCAAGCAAACGCATCACCTAGGACCGGGACGAAGCCACAAATCCCACTCGAGGCCCCGTCGGACCCTTCCGAGCTGGCTAGCGAAACAATCAAGCACACGCATCGCCTAGGACCGGGACGAAGCCACAAATCCCACTCGAGGCCCCGTCGGACCTTTCCGAAATGGATAGCGAAACAATCATACACAAATAACATATCACACCAAGGATATCCAAACAATTCACCCAGAAGCAACAACCGCAAGGCACGACAAAATTGTCAAATCACAACGGACCGAAAAGAGATAATATATGTAAATATATTATCAAAGCATAATAATAACAACAAGCGAATTCATAGGGTTCACTTAACCATTCACGGAGCACAATATTCACAAAACACACGCATTTTCAAAGTGAGCCTTTAACGAGGCTAAACTGGATCTTTTGAAAGTTCAAAATCAAACGATCAAACAAACACATAGAGACGATCACTAATTATCATATCCACAAAACAAGAATTGTATGGACAAGGTACTTGCCTCAAAATCACGATCGCAATGAGACGACGGATGGGATGCGGTCGAATAGCCCCGAACCCCCGAACAATATCAAGAACGCGATAGCACCACGAGTACTACGAGAATAACACCACACGAATCATCAATCACCAAACGGGATACAACATCGGAATCCTAGTGTAACACCCCAAACTAGGCGGATATTACAGTGCCGTAGATCCCCAACTGGGACCCACCAGGCAAATGAAAATGAATAAATTACACAGGATAAATGTAGTACCGAACCACATTACAACAATAATTACTCCGATGAGGAGTTTAGTTACAACACACCAGGACAATACCGAATACTAGTGTATTTTATGTGAAGATAAAATACACAACACTGAATGAAACGGAGTATCCAAATGAAAGTCTGCAGCGGAAAAATAAAGGACAATAACATGAATAACTGAAAGATCGGGGCCCCCTACTAGTATCACTAGGACTACTCGACATCAACATGCTATTCACGTGCGTTTGCCTTGCCATGACCTGAAAAACAAAATCCCAAAATGGGGTTAAATGTAACAACAATCCTCAAGGGTTGAAAATACACAATCATGATTATATCTGAAGTTATAAAAAAAATTCTTAATTATGAATTACGCTGAAGAGGGGTATCATAGTACGCCCGTAGTGTTCTGTGCGAGTGTACAAGACGAATGACCGGACACACCCGTCCTGGTACCTAATTAGTCTCACGGTGTAACGCTTTCCCGTGTGCACGGTCTAATGTATCGGTAAACCCAATACACAACCATCGTGTGCCCGACTAAAAATTCTACACAGCCACACCCGGCCACGCAATATGAACCCAGAAGGTCACATGAACGAGAATGACCATAATGAAAATCAATGAATAATAATTAGACAAGGCCAAGAATGACTCACCGAGATGAAAATAATAGTGAAGTGATTGATAACCCAATGCAATGATTTGGAACCGTCGTTCCTCGTGAATGAAATGATTATTCGACAATTACAGGTCTCAAAATGATTAATATAATGATGAATGAGTTATGATTATGAATGATCAACAACAAAAGTAATGAATGTCCTTTTAACCGAGTAAGAATTAACTTACACAACACCGGCGACAATTATCCTTCCACGAACAACGTCCTAATTGAGATATCGGTCGCTCGAACAACCTTAAATAATACAATTACCAACAATCCGTTCAATATATGAATCAAACACGAATATAACGAACTCAAAACGTCGATACGACTAAACCAAGTCCATTGAGGCATTAAATCAAACACGTTGCGGCCAAACTCCGATTGTTTACAATCAAAGCTCAATATACCAATATCAAATCCCCCAAGAAGTGTTTCAAACCAACAAAACATCTTCAATATGATTAATAATCCAAGACGAATATCCGAAAACGTGATTATAACGACAATTATCGAAAACCCCCAATTTCAACTCGATATTCAAAGTGTTCTTGGATAATCACTCAATAATCCAATGAATCCTTATACAAACTCATAATCATATACATATCCCTTCATATAACATGATAATCGCGTCCAAAACATCATATCTCAACACAAAATCGAAATCCAAGATGTTGAAGAATTTACCTCTTGAAGATCCAACCAATTCGATCCGATGAAAACGTGTAAAATCGACTATCCAAGCTTCTCAAATGATTGAAGGTGATGAAAAATACACACTCAAATGATAATTGATGAAAAAATCTCTCCCTCAAGCTATTCTCTCTCGGTTGCAGGTGAAGAAGTGGGAAAGAAATGGAAGAAATGAGCTGAAATGCTCAAAAAACGAATTTATAGGGGTTGACTCGGCTGACAGACTCGACCGTGTCTGCCTGACACGGTCACGGCGCGCAGCTGGCCGGCAGGGACTCGACCGTGTCCTGCTTGACACGGTCGCGGCGCGGAGGGGCCTTCCGATAGTGACCCGTCCGACAAATGACTGGCATGACTCGACCGTGTCCCGAACACGGTCGGGCGTGTCAGGGCAGCTTCCGCTTATCCGGAAGAGTTCGAATCGGCCGTGCCAGACGACACGGTCGGGTCCTGTGACAGAAACATTGGCATTTCCGGACGAGTACGGCACGGGCCGTGTCGGACGACACGGCCGAGTTCGGTCGGCAGTGATCGGCCAATAACTGAAAAAATGAGCGGGTGAGCTAAAACGACCATAACTCTCTCGTCCGGACTCCGATTGACTCACCGTTTGAACCATTGGAAAGCTAACTCGATGCTCTATAATATTACAAAGATTTAGAATTTTTGGAGTTACCAAAAATTAATGGTGATCTAGCAAAGTCGAACTCATATGAGGAAAGTTGAAACAATGAACAATAACGATACACAACTCGAAGTTTTTCCGAACGGTGAACACGGTGAATGAACATGATTGATGAATGATTATAATTGAGTGAAAATCCACTGAGTGACAATCACTGAATGAAATTACTGAATGATAATGACTGAATTACAACCGGGTATTACATACACCCCTTAAAAGAGTTTCGTCCCCGAAACTAAGGGTCAAACAACTCGGGATAACTCTCCCGCATACTATCCTCGGTTTCCCAAGTAGCCTCTTCGACTCCGTGTCTGGACCACTGAATCTTGACCAAAGGGATCGTCTTGGCCCTCAACTGTTTGATTCGCCGCTCCAATACTCGTACAGGATGCTCCTCGTACGAATGATCATCCGCGATCTCGATTTCGTCGAACTGAAGTATGTGACTCGGGTCGGCAACATACTTCCGCAACCAAGAGACATGAAACACATTATGAATTCGGCTCAATGCCGGAGGCAAAGCCAATCGATAAGCTAACTCGTCTACTCGATTCAAAATTTCAAACGGTCCAATGAATCTCGGACTCAACTTCCCCCGTTTTCCGAAACGGAAAGTACCTCGACTTGGGGATACCTTGACCAACACGTGGTCACCCGTCTCGAACTCTAGTGGTCGACGACGATTATCTGCATATGATTTCGCCGACTCGAAATGTCAACAAATGACTCTTGATCAAAGCTACCTTCTCCCGGGCGGCTATAAGCATATCGGGCTCGGTGCCGATTGATTCTGACAAGTCATCCCAACACAAAGGAGATCGACAACGACGACCGTACAAGGCCTCGTAAGGTGCCATTTTAATTGAGGCATGCCAACTATTATTATACGTGAACTCGATCAGTGGTAGTTGGGCTTCCCAATCGTCCTTCCAATCGAGGACGCATGCCCTCAACATGTCCTATAATGTCTGTATATTTCTCTCTGATTGTCCGTCGGACTGAGGATGAAAGGCGGTACTGAGATTGAGTTGAGTTCCCATAGCACGATGAACTGATTTCCAAAAATGAGACACAAATCGTCCGTCACGATCGGAAACGATACTCTTAGGAGTACCGTGCAGTCTTACTATCTCCTTGATGAATAACTGGGCCAGTCTCTCGGGACCCCACGTATCCTTGATCTCAAGGAAATGAGCTGATTTAGTTAAGCGGTCCACAATCACCCAGATCGTATTCATGCCACGACGACTCGTCGGCAAACTCGTGATGAAATCCATAGAAATGTATTCCCACTTCCACTCTGGAATAGGAAGAGGTTTTAACATACATGTCGTTCTCTGATGCTAAATCTTGACTTGTTGACAGGTTAATCATATCGAAACAAATTCTTCGACTTCTAGCTTCATATTATTCCACCAGTAATTTTGTTTCAAGTCCTTATACATCTTGCTAGACCCGGATGAACAGAATAAGGGTAGAATGAGCTTCTCTCAAAATCGAGTTTTTCAACTCGTCATTCGCGGTATGCACAACCGGTTCTTAAACCTCAAAAGTCCATCCTTGTGGACCACGAATCCAGTCTTTCCCGAGCCACATCTTCACGGATGCGCAACAATGAAGGATCCGAACTCGATTCTCCCGATTGCATCCTCAAGAGATGATGAAATCTCTAACATACAAAGCTGTCCCCGAACTCGCTGAAGCTGCACTCGGTCTCGGGTCTAAGGAATTCTGTTGGAGCTCCTTCGAATCGATAAACGAGCAAGCATCTGCTCCTGAACGGACTTACGACTAAAGGCGTCGGCGACAACGTTCGCCTTCCCCGGGTGGTAAAGGATCTCGATATCATAATCTTTGATTAATTCCAACCACCGCATCTGTCGCATATTTAACTCCCTGTGAGTAAATATATACTTCAACTCTTGTGATTGGTGAAGATCTGACAGGTGATGCCATAAAGGCAACGACGCCAAATCCCCAACGCGAAAACCACGGTTGCTGGCTCCAGGTCGTGGGTTGGATAATTGACCAACTAATCCGAGGAAACATCGGATTTACTTAATATCTTTCGGAGGTTGCCAATCTCGGATAGTCTCCGTCTTCTGAGGGTCGACACGAACTCTGTCAGATGAAATTACATACCCGAGAAAGTCACTTCGGACCTCCAGAACTCACATTTGGAAAACTTTCCATAAAGTTGCTCTCGTCTCAACACGTCGAGAACCTGATGAAGATGAACCTCGTGTTCCTCTCGGCTACGAGAATAAATCAAATGTCGTCGATGAAGACAACAACAAACTGATCCAAAAAATCGATGAAAACCCGATTCATTAACTCCATGAATACCGCAGGTGCAATAGTTAGCCCGAACGGCATAACTACGAACTCATAATGACCATAGCGTGTACGAAACGCTGTCCTCGCGATATCCGACTCTCGAATCCGCAACTGGTGATATCCAGATCTTAAGTCGATCCTGGAAAATACTGAGGCTCCCTGAAGTTGATCTAAAAGATCAACAATACGGGGTAAAGGATACTACTCTTGATCATCACCCTGTTCAACTCCTGGTAATTTATACACACACGAGACGAGCCATCCTTCTCCTTGACAGTGTATTTTATATGAAGATAAAATACACAACACTGAATGAAACGGAGTATCCAAATGAAAGTCTGCAGCGGAAAAATAAAGGACAATAACATGAATAACTGAAAGATCGGGGGCCCCTACTAGTATCACTAGGACTCCTCGACATCAACATGCTATTCCCGTGCGTTTGCCTTGCCATGACCTGAAAAACAAAATCCCCAGCCGGGGTCAGTTAAACAGAACAACAATCCTCAAGGGTTGAAAATAGACAATCATGATTATATCTGAAGTTATAAAAAAAATTCTTAATTATGAATTACGCTGAAGAGGGGTATCATAGTACGCCCGTAGTGTTCTGTGCGAGTGTACAAGACGAATGACCGGACACACCCGTCCTTGTACCTAATTAGTCTCACGGTGTAACGCTTTCCCGTGTGCACGGTCCAATATATCGGTAAACCCAATACACAACCATCGTGTGCCCGACTAAAAATTCCACACAGCCACACCCGGCCACGCAATATGAACCCAGAAGGTCACATGAACGAGAATGACCATAATGAAAATCAATGAATAATAATTAGACAAGGCCAAGAATGACTCACCGAGATGAAAATAATAGTGAAGTGATTGATAACCCAATGCAATGATTTGGAACCGTCGTTCCTCGTGAATGAAATGATTATTCGACAATTACAGGTCTCAAAATGATTAATATAATGATGAATGAGTTATGATTATGAATGATCAACAACAAAAGTAATGAATGTCCTTTTAACCGAGTAAGAATTAACTTACACAACACCGGCGACAATTATCCTTCCACGAACAACGTCCTAATTGAGATATCGGTCGCTCGAACAACCTTAAATAATACAATTACCAACAATCCGTTCAATATATGAATCAAACACGAATATAACGAACTCAAAACGTCGATACGACTAAACCAAGTCCATTGAGGCATTAAATCAAACACGTTGCGGCCAAACTCCGATTGTTTACAATCAAACCTCAATATACCAATATCAAATCCCCCAAGAAGTGTTTCAAACCAACAAAACATCTTCAATATGATTAATAATCCAAGACGAATATCCGAAAACGTGATTATAACGACAATTAATCGAAAACCCCCAATTTCAACTCGATATTCAAAGTGTTCTTGAATAATCCCTCAATAATCCAATGAATCCTTATACAAACTCATAATCATATACATATCCCTTCATATAACATGATAATCGCGTCCAAAACATCATATCTCACACAAAATCGAAATCCAAGATGTTGAACAATTTACCTCTTGAAGATCCAACCAATTCGATCCGATGAAAACGTGTAAAATCGACTATCCAAGCTTCCCAAATGATTGAAGGTGATGAAAAATACACACTCAAATGATAATTGATGAAGAAATCTCTCCCTCAAGCTATTCTCTCTCGGTTGCAGGTGAAGAAGTGGGAAAGAAATGGAAGAAATGAGCTGAAATGCTCAAAAAACGAATTTATAGGGGTTGACTCGGCTGACAGACTCGACCGTGTCCGCTCGACACGGTCGCGGCGCGCAGTGGCCGGCAGGGACTCGACCGTGTCCCGCTTGACACGGTCGCGGCGCGGAGGGGCCTTCCGATAGTGACCCGTCCGACGGCGACTCGGCATGACTCGACCGTGTCACGGAACACGGTCGGGCGTGTCGGCAATCGGTTCTCGCTTATCCGGAAGAGTTCGAATCGGCCGTGCTGCATTTACACGGTCGGTCCTCGTGTAAACATTGGCATTTCCGGACGAGTACGGCACGGGCCGTGTCGGACGACACGGCCGAGTTCGGTCGGCAGTGATCGGCCAATAACTGAAAAAATGAGCGGGTGAGCTAAAACGACCATAACTCTCTCGTCCGGACTCCGATTGACTCACCGTTTGAACCATTGGAAAGCTAACTCGATGCTCTATAATATTGAAAAGATTTAGAATTTTCGGAGTTACCAAAAATTAATGGTGATCGAGCAAAGTCGAACTCATATGAGGAAAGTTGAAACAATGAACAATAACGATACACAACTCGAAGTTTTTCCGAACGGTGAACACGGTGAATGAACATGATTGATGAATGATTATAATTGAGTGAAAATCCACTGAGTGACAATCACTGAATGAAATTACTGAATGATAATGACTGAATTACAACCGGGTATTACACCTAGAGCACCTATAATTCTCCAGAAGGAACAATAAAAGATGATTATGACGAGAATCAAGGCGAAAACAACGGAAATCCCAACAAACTATGGAAAGGAACTCATTGGGGCATTTAATCGAACACTAAATGTTCAATAATTCCCAAGAACACTCCAATCGTCAATCGAGTTAAACAAACTCGATATATGGATATACAATCCGTGAAACACGATTAATAACATCATACTACGCCAACCGATGTATCAAAATCGGACTAGAATCGAAATTAAGAACAATTCCCCAAAAAGTCAACTTGAAGGAAAATCAAGAAATATACCTTGATTTGACGAAGAACACGGATTGCATGATGATATAATCAACAAGAATCTTCCAAAATGCCTTGGAATTTAGTAGAATCGACCAAGAACCCTATTTCCCGTCGCACCCATCCGATAGGCGCAAGAAAAGTGAAGAAATGAGCAAAAAACCGCTGCCAGGCCTTATATAGCCGGACACTGCCGGACGCTTACGGCCGTAACCGGCCATGGCCTCACGTACGTAATGTGCCGGGCCGACTAAATCGCCTCTAATCACGGGCGGTGTTACGCACGTAATAGCCTTACTACGTGAATCGCCGGGACCCTTTACGGCCAGAATCGCCAGTGTGCCAATGCCCAGCACGTGCGGCCATGACTCGGCCGTGGCCAACTCCGACGGTCCGAACGACCCCGAAACCCAAACCTGAATATGAATCGATGATACGGTTACGAAGTACTCGCAAAAAAAAATCCAAGCGCTATGAGAACACACGATTCCGACCGCCCAAAGGCTCGAAATTCGACAATGGAAAGTAATTACCCCAAACTTTGGAAAATTACGAAAAACGGCCCAAAACGCCCGAAAATCACGATATGTGATCGAATAACCAAACCGAAGTTCGCAACATGAATAATAACATTAAATGAACTTACGAGAAACTCGAAACAATAGTTTCGGACGAGATTCGCAAGAATCGAACTCAAGTGCGGAAAAGTCGCTCAAAAACACGGAACTCAATAAAACGATACTGAAACGAACTCGGATGACAAAAAGTGAAGAATTAATCATTCTCGGAATGACGAAACGGTCATGAGAGAGTCATCAAAATGGACTTCCGCCGAAAAAAAGAAATTACCGGAAATCGAAATTACGGGTATTACAATAATATCATTGCTATATGAATTATAAATGAAATGAAAATGAAACCATTCATCAAATATTATAAACTGAACAAGTATAACTTGCCTCGATACCGATACCATGAAGTCATTACCACAATTCATTGCCTTCGTCCACGAGCTCCTCAACCCCGACTAAGAGCAATCTACGAACTCTTCGACCTCAACCGCAACACAGCGGTCATAATCCACGATCAAACATATCAACCTATTGAAGTAATCAATCAACAAAAATCCGATAACAATCAATAACCGACATAGCCAACCAACAAACTCAACGGTTCAACGAAACCTCGATCATATACATAAAACCAAGTAATCCAACTCAACAAATACGAACTCATATCCACAATACAAGCTGTAACTCGATGATCACAAATAATAATCAATAACCGATCAACAAACACAACGGTTCTACAATACCCTGATTAAATACAAATCCAAGCAAGCCAAACCAATCAATCACGAATTCAAAACCACAAACAGATTCCACAATCCGAAGATCATATCAATAATCAATTTAACCAAGTGTCTAAGCATTACCGATTTCAAATTCAATCTTAAATACGATTACAAGTTTCCTAATTGTACATTCATAATAAAAACCAATTACCGATTATCATCATCAATCCAGACGATCCGATTAGTTCAACTTATAGATAATCATATTCCAAGGGTGTCAAATAATTCCATTATCCGAATTGAACACTTGTTCAATACGTATGAATTCTCAAACTCAAAAGTGAATCATAATCTTATCAAACCCGGAACCTCATTCGTATTCCTATACAAATATTGTACCAAAACACATAACTTAGTTCTAGATATGAATATTCCATATTCATATCCAAAACACCGACACCTCTTAAACATGTTCATCAATTCATATAATCCAAGAATTCCTTAAGAACACAAATTATTCTGAAATCACATTTAAAATCCTCAAACGACATAATCCGATGTGTTCTAACATCTAAACAATCTTCATTCATAATTTGAGGTGTATATAATCATGTTCTTCAACATATACTTCTCATAACATCATGAATCGCAACAAACTACCAAGAACATCGAGAATGCTACGATTCCATAATCATAACAACATAATCAAGACATTTGATCATCAATTCATTATCTTCCTTTAACAAAATTCCCGTAAATACCAAGAATCATCACAACAATATCAATTCAATCACCATTCATACGAAAACGTGTAGAATTTCCCAAGTTCTACTCATTGAGGCATTTTATCGGACAACTTGAGGGCATAGTCCAATTTAATCGATTATCGAAGAAATACTCGAATTTGTTCCACAAAACTTCAAGGGTAATGTATGATTCCAAGAACACAACAAAGTTCCATCAATAATATGAGTTAAAATGAGTCAAATCGGCTAAAACATCAACAAACCTCAAGAATCTCCAAAACCAAGAGTTTAGGTGTTCTTACCTTCAATCCGGGTGGAAGATGATGTTAGACATGAATCCAACTTCCACAAAATAGATACTTTGTTATAAAAATATTTATGAACTGAAATTAAAAAATGAGGCATATCAATTATTAAGACGTACAAATAAACTTTTCGTATTTTTTCCAAATTAAGTCATTCCTTCCAAATAAATATTTTTCATATCAATTTTATGAATTGAAAATAAACTTTTATATGGGGTATGTAATTATTAAAACTTAACTCTAAAACTTTCATATATTTTTTTTTAAATTAGTCATTCATTTCAAATTAATATTTCATATATATATATATATATATATTGGGTTGTAAAGGCCATTTTGAGCCTATTTATTTTACTAGAATTATTTGTATCTAGGATGCAATTTTTCAATGTAAAATTTATATGTAATGACGAAGACCGGAGGAAGATCCATTCGAGAAGACGAAGATTCAAGAGTGAAGGCTTGTAATTAGATTACGGAATTTTTTATTTTAGGAACGGTCCGTGAACCACATGTTGGTAGCAACTAGGTTGTGAATGTTTATTCATATTGTATGAATGCACAAACGCGCTTAAATGAATTAATGTGCAAAGTGTAACATTAATCGCGAAAATTCTCCCATGACAAATTATTAAGTTTATAAGGTTTCAAATTTTTTCCTTCCCTCCATCGACCTTTCGGGAAATTGAAATCCAAACCGGGTGTGCTATGCTTCCGAGTTATTGAGGTAGTTATTCGGAAAGTATGGATAAATTATCAAGAGCGCATTAGATGCCTTCGGTTGGCGCAAATTTTATCCGTAGAAACTCGATAGGTTGCTGTATAAGATTCAATTGTGAAACTGATTTGCGTCGATGGTATAAACATAACTTGTTCATGAACCATAGAAACCGTATAGGTTGAGGTGAGTGGACAAGGGGAAAAAGAAGATCGAATCATCCATTATATGGGTTGGTGTTGGACACCACTCTATGAAAATTAATAGACTAGAAACCTATTCGGTTGCCCTCTATTAAGATTTATAAAGAACTCGATCACCACTATGAAGTAGAGCGAATGATACTTCCAGATTTCACATGGGAGTGTGTTATTCCGATAAAAATAGTGGGAGCTGGATAACAAGAATAGAAAAGATCTTAATTCTATACTCAGATCATAATTAAATGAGTCACTCATTAATCTGTCGTACTTAATGCAGACATAACTCTCAATATGACAATGAGCCCACTCACAATTCTACTCGAAAAGAACACCCTGATCGGACCTAACTTTGTGGATTGGCTCCACAATATGATGATAGTCCTTAGTATAGAAGCACTGGGAAATGTCTTGGAGACGGACATTCTGGCTCCTCGAGTGCGGATAAGAGCCAATCGGGAGGAGATTGAAAACCACGAA
This sequence comes from Orobanche coerulescens, assembly GCA_033398695.1. Taxonomy (NCBI): domain Eukaryota; kingdom Viridiplantae; phylum Streptophyta; class Magnoliopsida; order Lamiales; family Orobanchaceae; genus Orobanche; species Orobanche coerulescens. The sequence continues at coordinate 95,587,250 of CM065809.1, forward strand.
AAGTGGGTTAAGGATGACATAAAAGTCCGTGCTTACATGATGGCATCTATGTCTAATGAGCTTCAGAGAGCTCATGAGAAAATGACTTCTGCTAGGCAGATTCTATCTCACTTAACCGAGCTTTATGGTGAGCATAGTCGAACTGCTAGATATGAGATATCCAAGCAACTATTTAGTACAAGGATGAAGGAAGGTGAGAAGGTTGGGGACCACTTCCTCAAAATTATATCTATAATCGAGAGATTGGAGGCTCTTGATTTTAAGATGGATACTTCTCTTCAAACTGACCTTATCCTATAGTCTCTCCTTGATTCCTTATCCTAGTTTATTATGAACTTTAACTGCAATGAGATTGCGTGCAACTTAGCTGGGATAATGAACAAACTGGTGACTGCTCAGTCACAGATGAAGACTCCGCAGATGAAGGAGTCTGACCTTGTGATTTCTTTTGGACCTCGGAGGTCTAAGAATAAGAAGAAAAAGACTAAGAAGCAGATGGGACCACAAGTCAAGGACTTCAATGGTAAGGGCAAGGCCCCGATGGTTCCAAAGAACAAGAAGAAGAAGGATGCTTGTCTCAAATGCGGTGAGCTGGGCCACTGGGCAAGAGATTGTCTGATTCTTCATGGTGCTTCAGGTACAGAACTTTTAGTTTTGGAAAAAAATTGTTCTGGTACTGTATTTTCTACTTCATGGATACTGGATTCTGGTGCTAGTTCTCATATTTGTACCGTGAATCAGGATCTGGAACAAAGTAGAAAGCTTGGAGCTGGGGAAGTGATGATCACTGTCGGAAGTGGGCATAGTGTCGAGGCAACCGACATAGGATCACTTCTTTTGGGTTTAGAATCTGGTTTTGTTCTGAATTTACAAGATGTACTTGTTTTGCCCAAGAGGCACAAAAACATTGTATCCATTCCAGTCATAGATCGGAAAGGCTTTTCATTTTTCATTGGTGATGGTTCCTGCAAAATTTATTTTAGAAATAAACTAGTGGGCACTGCTACATTGTTAAATGGACTGTATCATCTAAACCTCAGTAACAAAGTCATTGTGAATACTATGACTAGGAAGCGTGGTAGGGATGAAACTAATCAAGTTTTGAAATGGTATCCTAGACTTGGTCATGTTGGTCAGACCAAAGTTTAAAAATTGGAAAAAGATGGACTTATGGGTCCATTGGGATCATATCCCTTTCATAATTGTGAATCTTGGCTCAAAGGCAAAATGACTAAGTCCCCCTTCGCAGGGACTTTTGAAAGAGCCGCTGATAAAGTAGGATTAATCCATACTGACGTATGTGGTGCTTTGGAAGCAGCACGTGATAGATATCAATACTTCATTACGTTTACAGATGATCATACTAGGTATGGTTATGTATACTTAATGAAACATAAATTTGAGGCCTTTGATAAAATTCCAGGAATTTAAGGCCCTAGTCGAGAAACAAACTGGAAATCATATCAAAGAAATTCGGTAGGACCGAGGTGGCGAGTATATGAGTACGGAGTTTGATGAGTTCCTCAAGGAACATGGAATAGTATCACAACTAACACCTCCAGGCACTCCTCAGTTAAATGGTGAGTCAGAAAGAAGGAACCGGACCTTGTTGAACATGGTCCGTTCCATGCTACTGACTTACCGATTTACCTATGGGGATATGCACTCCTAACTGCTGCATATATCTTCAACAGATATCCTTCCAAATTTGTTCCTAAAACTTCACATGATATGTGGGAGGGCAGGAAACCAAGTCTTAATCACATTAGGATTTGGGGATGTCCCGCCTATGTCAAGAAGACTAAGGTGGAAAAGTTGGAAGCGAGGTCCGCGAAGGGACGTTTCATTGGATTCCCATCTGGGATGATGGGTTATCTATTCTACATGCCCGAAGATCAAAAGATTGTTGTTGCTTTGCAAGCACACTTCCTGGAAGATGAGTTCATTCAGGAAGGCAGAGTAGGTAGAAATATTTATATGGAAGAATACAATGAAACTCCTCAAGAGACACATGTGCAAGAAATTGGAACCGAACCTTCTGAAACACAAGTACAACCACCTCGTAGGTCTAGTAGGGTGTCTCATTTACCTGATAGGTATGGCCTTGTGCACTTGGAGGAGATGGGTCTCCATGAGGTTCCAAGTGATAGTCAAGAGACCAACCCAACGACCTATGACCAAGAGATGGTGGATGTAGACTCTGCGAAATGGCATGAAGCTATGGAAGACGAGATAGACTCGATGCATGTCAATCAGGTCTGGACTCTAGCAGACCATCCCAAGGGCATAGTGCCTATTGGGAACAAGTGGATCTACAAGAGAAAGACTGATGGTGATGGCAAGGTTGACGCCTATAAGTCCAGGCTTGTGGCAAAGGGTTATACTCAAAAGGAAGGGATCGATTATCATGCTACCTTCTCGCCCGTATGATCAGGTCCATTTGCATGGTGCTTGCTATAACTGCCTACCATGATTATGAGATATGGCAAATGGACGTAAAGACGGCTTTCCTAAATGGATTCCTCGAGGAGGAAATCTATATGCCAGCAGCCTAAAGGCTTTGTGTCCGAAGTCGATATTCAGAAAGTGTGCAAGATTCAGCGTTCCATTTATGGACTGAAGCAAGCTTCACATAGTTGGAACCTTCGTTTTGACGAGGCAGTCAAAGAGTTTGACTTCGTGCAAGATGAAGAGGAACCTTGTGTATACAAGAGGGTTAGTGGGAGCAAGATCGCATTCTTAGTACTATATGTAGATGACATTCTACTAATATGAAATGATGTGGGAATGCTCAGTTCTGTGAAAGTTTGGCTTCCGAGTAATTTTTTCATGACAGATTTGGGAGAAGCTACCTATATTCTTGGTATTCAGCTCTACCAGGATAGAGCGAAGAGAATGATAGGTTTTTCTCAAGCCCTCTATATAGATAAAATATTAAAGTGATTTAAGATAGGTGATTCTAAAAGAGGGTTCCTTCCGATGAAACATAAAATAAAACTCTCCTCGAAGATGTGTCCTCAAAGTGAGGAACAACGAAAGGAAATGGTAATATACCATATGCTTCAGCCGTAGGTAGCCTAATGTATGCTATGTTGTGTATGAGACTTGACATTGCACATGCTGTGAGCGTGGTAAGTAGGTTTCAGGCAAACCCAGGTAGGGAACATTGGACTGCCATAAAGAACGTTCTCAAGTACTTGAGAAGGATTAGAGATGTGGTTCTTATGTATGGCGGTGGAGAATTGTATGTGGTAGAATTCACTGATCCGGACTTCCAAGGATAGAAGGACGATTCGATGTCTACTTCTGGCTACATATTTAACCTTAATGGAGGAGCAGTATCTTGGCATAGCGTCAAGCAAATCACGACTGCTGATTCTACCTGTCAGGCTGAGTAACAAGCAGACTCGGAGGCTTCCAAGGAAGGGTTCTGGATTAAGAATTTTATGGGAGAACTTTAAGTGATACCCTGTGCTGAGCTGCCTATTGCGCTGTACTGCGACAATGATGGAGCTATAGCATAGGTCAAGGAGTTGAGGTTTCACAACAGTACCAAACACATTGAAAGGAAGTATCATCTCGTAATACAATTTGTTCGCAAGGGATACATTGTGCTGCATAGAGTAGACTCAGCTGACAACGTTGCTGATCCACTGACCAAGCCACTTCCGTAGATTAGCTTGGAGCGTCATCTGGAGAACATGGGTATTAGATACCATGGTGTGTGGCATTGAGTGCAAGTGGAAGATTGTTAGGAGTATGCCCTCGAATGCCACTCAGGGGATGTATGAGTGAGGGCATTATACTTGCTATTATGTAATTCATTATCATAAGGCAATTGTTTGTTTCTTTATTTACTGGTAGTTACTGGCATTCCTAACTCGTAAAAATATATATATATATATATATATATATATATATATATATATATATATATATATATATATATATATATATATATATAGAAACTAGTTCGTGTATTTGAAAGCAAAACATTACACTCTTTATTGGATAAGGGGAACAACAATGGAAAGGTTTATAGCTCAAATACTTAATCGTTCGCAAGTCGATGAAACTTGACTGGGCGTTAAGTTTATGTGAAGACTTGTATGACATGTTCTTTGACATGGAGAGTACCTATCGAACACTAATGGTTAGCGGGAGCACACGTTATAGGTATGCTAATTGGATTTAGTATACTCGAACCGACTCACCCTCGATTCGTCACACGGATTTCACTCTGGGACAGTCAATGACGGAATCGAAAGGTTGTGATAGGTATTCGTGAACCTTCGACTTGAGGATTTAGTAGATATGTGCTTGTGACGTTAATATTTTCATTAGAGTAGTTCGACCCTGTAAATCGGGAGGTGGGGGTCAACCTCGAAGTGCGTCTTGATGGGCAAGTAGCAGGTCCTACTGAATACCAAGATAGAATTCTTTCTCCTGTTAGTGAACGGGTTACATATCCTATGCGGTTATTGGCAGATGAGATCCTAACTCTTTGGCCAAAGCATTGGAGCTAGTTGTATTAGATACATGAGAGCTCGATGATCTCGATGTGCATTAACTCATGCATAGCGTCAAGTACAGATAGGGTTTGACTGACCATGACCCTATAACTTGATAGGGACATTTGAAATAAGGGTTTATATGTATACTGGTATTCACGACAGAATGGTTCTTCAATGATCCCAATCATTCGTTCTCAGTTGGGGTGCAGTGTAGGCCGCCAGGCTGGCTAGGTGGTGCTACTACTCTTTGGTTCCTCCCATTACTGACTGAGACGGACCTACCGAGTCGCGCAATAGGATTGACGATGGAATGAATCGAGCTTATTCTTCCAGTATGAATATTAGATATTGGATATGTAATTTATTGGGACATTGGATGTCTAAATTGATTTATTGGATAAATTGATTTACGGCCTAATAAATTAAATAAATTACTAGGTGATTAATTTAATTCATGAATATAATTATTTCTTGGATAAATTAATTATGTTATTATGTATTTGATATGATTAATTAATTAGATTAATTAATTGATATAAATACATCAGAACGGAATTGGAGTTTATCTGTTTGGACTCACGGGAGTCCGAAATGAACCAAACTCATCTAATTTCTTCATCATAGCCGCCCCCCTTCCACCTACCTTCTACTTAGTCTTTGTTTCCATTTTAAATGGAAGACAAGGACTTTGTGGTGCAATCAATCATGTGATATGAGTTGTTTACATGTGGGTGGAAGTAGAATAAGAAGAGGAGATTTTAATCACTCTCACTACCCCATTGATTCATACGGTTCATGTAAGAGAGAGAGAGAGAGGGGGAAATAAAAAACTTTTCCAAGTCATCTTCTTCTTCATTTGTTCTTGATTGTTCTTGGAGAAAATCGAGAGATTCATTGAGAGTTTGTGAGACATACACTTAGAGTGTCATAATCACATAGAAAGCTTCGATCACTTGATTCTAGCCGTAACCTTAGAGGTTAATTGGGTGATCATCGTTCCATTTGTTTTTCCGGCATGTGGCAAGTAGAGACGCGGTATTTTCGGTATTGGATCATTCAAGAGCTTGGAGCGGATTGGATCGTAGGGAAATCAACTAAAGCTTGGGGAATAGTTCAAGAGAATGACACCATTTAAATCAACGGACTACAAGGGTGTGTTTCTCGTATCTCTTGTGTTACATTTAATATTCGTATATACATAGCTCGATCGACCCTCATAAGGATTCGGATCGAATTAATTTTCATTTTACTGTTTTCGATGGGCCTTCGATTTAGGCATCGAATCCCAACAATAGATTGTCATTCTACTAGTCCAACTTCATGGGTATTAGATACCTGATGTGGATCTCTTATTTATTCGAATGGCTAGGGACTAAAATAAGTAGAAGACCTGGCAAAAGGTGAAGTGGGCCTATGCATGGGAAATGGAGCAAGAGTTGCCGCATTAACCGTAAAAACTTTTGTTTTATCTTTGCCATCGGGTCTTGTTATCGAACTTCATAATTGTTATTATGTTCCGGCAGTTGCAAATAATTTTAGTTTTAGTGTTAGACATTGATGGTCATGAACTCATGATTAAAAGAGGTTAATGCTCCATTTATAATGAAGATACGTTCGTTGAACAAGCACAATTAGTAATAGTTTATATGTGCTAAATATGGGTAAGATACTAAAAAGGCTAAACCAAACGATTTGAATCCAACTTACCGCCATTGTCGTCTATGTTGCAACACCCCAAGATATTCAGGATTATTACAGCACCGTAAATCCTTGATATAAGGATTTACTAGGCTAAAAATTTAAAAACAACATTATTCAATACCAACCGTAAAATTTATTATTACATCACAAGTCTGAAAAGTATAAATCGAACAACACCCAAAGTAAACCTCAAAAGACGAACAAAACGACAGCGTACTCGAGTACTTTATTAAAACAAAACACAACTGACAAACCATCTCGGCCGTAGCATCACCCTACACCCTCGTCATTATGCAGCTCTAGTGGTTGTTTTCCCATCCTCCTGGATCCTGAACATGAAACAAATGTTCACCCCAAAGGGGTTAGCACAACGATGCTAGTAAAAGTACGATAATTATACAACAATGATTTATTCAGTGACCCCTGAATAACAACATCAATAATATCAACAATGATAACAACAAGTCTCTCCAACGAGAAATAATAACAATACATAACACACTGTGGTATTCAAACGATCCAGCGCACACATAGTGGAACTACCCGTCCAACGATCTAGCACACACATCTTAGATTCCCATGATGATCCCATTGGACCAACACATTGTGGATAAAACAATCACAACACATATGCATGACACATTACAATATAACCGACATCAACACGGATAACCACAATTAAAGTACTTGCCTTAGAAAGATGGCAAGAAATAAACACTTCAACGACTTCAACAAACTCGAAGGCCACCCCTTCGATCAACCATTCGCAAATCTTGAACCTTACACAAAAGGAAATAACGACAAACTCAACTTACGTAACAAGACTATCACATGAACATGCTAAACGTTCCAAAAAGTGACAGAACTAGTTATCATCATACGGCTCATTCCCGGTTAATTACTTAAAGCACACTATGTCGAAACGAAGGATCATAACGGGGGTAACACGTTGATGTATATGTATTTCATCATATTCAAATCGTCACGAACCACATTACAATTCTGCCCATCAACTTCTAATACATTTTTCGGTTATCTAAACAAATTCATAACAATGTAAGTACGTTCAACCAAATTCTAAGTTAATCCCACTTATGATTCTCATTCTTCCGCAGGTAAATTCATCTAATCCAAGTCCTACGTTCATCACAATTGTTACAACATGATCCTATCGTTCCAACCATTCATGTGAAGATTATCAATTCAAACAACCTTTGCAAACCCTGGATTATACTTAAAGAACAATCCATACGTTCATCATCTCAAATTCACCTAGTTTAGGTGATAACATACTCAATTCGTTCATCATATAATAATCATGAAATCATCATCTACATCATTTAATCATGACGAAATCATCATCAAGGCAGGTTATAATCTTTGAAAATCACATCCTTATGATAGGTATAATTGAGGTTCAACTATTACCAATGGAAAGTCTACGATCATCCAATCCAATCTTCCTAAACTTGTTTTTTGGTTTATAAATTTCATAACAAACTCCATAATCTCAGTAGCATAATCATAGTATTCCTAAGAACAAGAATTTGAGGTTGGAAAACATCAACATACTTTAATATGGAGGAGAACGATGAAACACTTGGTGAAACTCAACACCGGGAGCTTTAACACCAATCCAAGAAGGTCTATGATCTTCTAAACCAAGCTTAGAGGCTAATACAAGGGATTTAAAGGGATGTGGAACTCTCAAATTTACAGAAAACCGGACAAGGAGTGTGAGTGAAATGAAAAGAGGTTGATGTCTATAAATAGAGTTTTAAACCTTACGTACGTTATCGACAAAACATTACGTACGTTATTTGTCTTACGTATGCTAGCAACAAATCCTTACGTATGCTATCATCGGGTGGTAGCTCACTGTCTCATTTTCTGTCCTTCATTACATACGTTAACAATGCTCTTACATACGTAATGTGATCAACGTAGCGTACGTTATGATACACCTTTAACATACGCTATGCTCGTTGACTCGCTTTCTCAAACGTTGTCCAGATTCTCCCGACAAATATCATTATCTCGATCCACTTCCCGATCACACCTTATCTGCCTTGACCGCCCATTACGTACGTTATGTATCAACCGTAATATACGTTACATGCAGCCAATTACATACGTTATGTACACCTATTAATGTATGTTAGTGTCATGCAGAAGCATGTATAAATCGACAACTCCATATGATATGATCAAGAATATCTGAATACAAATACGGAAAAATCACACTTCGATTATCAATACGACATAATCAAATACCACAGGGTTCAAATACAGATGAAAATACTCAACAATTATCCGAGTATTACATACTCTCCCTCTAAAAAGAAGTTTCGTCCCGAAACTTGAGATGAAAATAATTACGGGTATCTCGACTTCATACTATCCTCCGTCTCCCAACTGGCTTCTTCAACTCCGTGTCGCGACCATTGAACTTTAACCAAGGAGATTGGTTTATTCCTCAATTGCTTGACTCGAATATCGAGTATCATGATTGGCTTCTCCTCGAACGTGCCATCATTAGATACTTCGATCTCACCAATATCGATGACATGACTGGGATCCGGTACATATTTTCGTAACTGAGATACGTAAAACACATTATGAACATGCAACGATGGCAGCAAGGCCAACCTAGACGCCAACTTCCCAACTCTTTCAAGAATCTGGAATGGTCCGATATATCTTAGACTCAGCTTACCTTTCCTCCCAAAACAGAAAATTCCTCGGCTAGAAGAAACTTTCAGAAGTACATGATCCCCAATTCCAAACTCTAATGGGCGACGGCACACGTCTTCATAAGACTTCTACCGACTCTGGGCAGTCAACAGCCTTTCACAAATCAGATCTACCTTCTCTTGAGTCTGTACTATCAACTCTGGTTCCATCCAAATTAAGTCAGACGAATCATCCCAACATAGGGGTGATCTGCATCTTCTTCCGTACAATGCTTCGAAAGGTGCCATCTTGATAGAAGCAAGCCAACTATTATTGTAGGTGAATTCAATCAACGGTAGATGAATTTCCCAATCAGTCGACCAATCTAAGGCACAAGATCTCAGCATGTCTTCTACTGTTTGAATAGTCCTCTCCAACTGTCCATCGGTTTGAGGATGATAAGCTCTGCTAAAGTTCAGCTCGGTTTCCAAGGCTCTATGAACCGCTTTCCAAAAATGTGACACGAAGCGACCATCCCGATCTGAAATAATGGTTTTCGGTGTTCCATGCAATCAAACTATATCCGTAATAAACACTCGTGCCAACTTCTCTGGTCCCCAAGTATCCTTAATGCCCAGAAAATGAGCCGAATTGGTTAGACGACCAACTATCACCCAAATCATATTTATCCTTGTTCTGGTCTTCGGCATATTGGTGATAAATTCCATCGATATATCTTCCCACTTTCATTCAGGAATCAAAAGTGGCTTCAACATTCTGGCAGGTCGTTGATGTTCAGTGTTAACCCGCTTACAAGTTAAACACTTCGAAACATAGTCTGCCACATCGTTCTTCATGTTGCCCCACCAAAAATTTTACTTCAGATCTTTATACATCTTCCTGGTGCATGGGTGAATAGAATAGGGCGTACCATGAGCTTCCTTCATGATTGTCTTCTTCAATACATCATTATCGGGAACAAAAAGTCGACTTTGGAATTGCAGAACTCCATATTCATGAATTACAAATCCTGGGGCCTTTCCCTTGCCCACTTCCTCACATAACCGAATCATCAAGGGGTTGTCCAATTGCTTAGATTTGATTTCATCGATCAATGTTAAAGTTAATTCCATCACACACAGTTGTCCTTGAACTCCTTGTAACCATACTTCAATTTCTTCACGGATCAATTCTTGCTGTATGCTGGTATGGGACGTGAGCGTCTCCAGCATTCGAATAGAAATGGGTTTGTGGCTCAGTGCATCAACCACTACGTTTGCTTTTCCTGGATGATATCAATTCCAGCCATCTCCTTTGTCGCATGTTTAACTCTTTCTAACTGGATATGTATTTAATACTCTTATGATCTGTGAAGATCTGACAGTGAGTCCCATACAAATAGTGTCTCCATATCTTTAGGGCGAAAAAAATAGCTGCCAATTCCAAATCATGAGTTTGATAGTTTACTTCATATGGCTTCAACTGCCGTGAAGCGTAGGCGAACATCTTATCATTCTGCATCAGTACACAACTAAGACCTTGATTTTAAGCGTCACTGTAAACTATGAATCCTTCAGTTCCTTGTGGTAGTGTTAGAACTGGAGCCGTCATCAATCTCTTCTTCAGTTCATCAAAACTGGCCTGACACATCTCGTTCCATTCAAACTTTTAGGTTTTCTGCAGTAATTGAGTAAGTGGACGGGTAATTTTGGAAAACCCTTCCACGATCCAATGATAATACCCCACAAGTCCTCAAAAACTTCTGAATTCCTTCACGTTCTAAGGAGATTTCCATTCCAAAATTCCTCGACTTTCTGAGATCTACTCGGACCCCTTCCGCTGAGACTACATGACCAAGGAACATCACTTCCTTTAGCCAGAATTCACATTTAGATATTTTGGCATACAACTGTTCGCTCCTCAATAGGTTCAAAATGATCCGCAAATGCCGCTCATGCTCTTCCGGACTCTTGGAATAAACCAAAATATCATCGATAAACACAACTATGAATTTGTCCAAATACTCTATGAATACACAATTCATTAACTGCATAAACATATCAGGCACATTAGTGAAACCAAACGGCATCACTACAAACTCATAGTGTCCGTAGCGAGTTCGGGATGCTGTCTTCGGAACATCGGATTCTTTAATCCTCAGCTGATGGTATCCCAATCTCAAATAGATCTTCGAAAATACTGTCGCTCCTTGCAACTGGTCGAACAAATCATCAATCCATAGCAACAGGTACTTGTTCTTGATCGTCATTTTGTTTAGCTCCCGATAGTCAATGCACAATCGAAGCTATCCATCTTTCTTTCAAACAAAAAGAACTGGTGCACCACAGGGTGAAACACTCGGCTAAATATAACCTTTGTCCAGTAATTATTCTAGTTGCGTCTTCAATTCATACATCTTGGTAGGTTCCATACGATACGGTGCCTTAGAAATCGGCGTAGCTCCCAATTCTAGCTCGATGGTAAACTCTACATCTCGTCATGGAGGTAGTTCAGGTAATTCATCAGGGAACACGTCCGGAAATTCATTCACAACAGGAATGGATGAAAGCTTTACTTTTCCTTCTTCTTTCTTCATTATATAACACCAGTACCCGATACAGCCCTGCTTTAGTAGTTTGACGACTTTCATAGCTTTGATCATTTTCCCTAAGCTTCCTGGTCTCCATCCTTCGAACAATAATTCGGAACCATCTTCGGCTATCATAGAGATATTTCTCTTCTGGTAGTTCATAATAGCTCCATAACGTCTAAGCCAATCGTCTCTAAGAATCACATCATCTCCTTGTATCTCTACTACAATCGAATTTGAGGGCCACTCTTTGCCTCCAATTGGCACAGGAAAATCTCTAGTTTCTAAATTCCCACAATTCTTTCCCCACTCGGTAAACACACAATATAAAGCTCACATTCATGAAAATAAGAAATCTTCAAACGATTAACACAAGACAATGATATAAACTAGTGTGTATCCCCTGTAGCGAACAAAACACTAACTGGTTGCGAAAGGATTTGAACGCTACCTGATGTGACAACTGCATTTTGATCGTATGCCCTCCTCATCTCATAAAGGCATGGAGGAGCGCATCCGGCACTCGATGCTCCTCTTTGGTCGAACTATCCTCTGCCTCATCCTCGACCAAAACTCTGGGGTGGCTGGACACTCTAATACGTCTGCGAGACACTCACCTATTTCTTGGCCGGCTGCGAAGTATGAGCTCCAAATAATTTAGTGGCATCCTTGCAGAACATCGCTCGATGCCTTTCCTGTTCGCATTCGTAACATGTCACCAGATAATGAAAACAGTCACGCCATAGGTGTCCTGGGAGACCACGATTAAAACATTTTTTTGCTGCATCAGTAAAGGCTAGTACAGATCTAGGGTGCCTTCCGCCTTTGGATGGTTGCGGAGGCTTCTTGAATGAGTGGAAAGACGACTGAGCCTTGCAGGACCCACTATTCTTATATTCTATAAAATCACCAGAGACCTTTTACTTCTTGGAATCAGAAATCTTTTCCATAGCTGCTTCATTTATTTCATATGCGAAAGCTTTGTCTTGATACTGGCGGAGAGTGGTGCATTTAAATCCTGGCATGTACCTCTATATCTCCGGCTTCATTCTCATGTCGAAATGAATCATTATTTCTGCATCAGTCCTGACCAGGTCTCGAACGAATGCCAGTTGTTGATTAAATATCTTAATCATTTGGGTTACAGACTCGTCCGTCGGTTGTGCGGGGAAAAACTCTCGAACTTGGCTTCCCTCAATGGACGAGGGCAGTATTGAGCTTCCATCATCAGTTTGAACTCTCCCCAATCAGCATCATGATCAATATGTCGGATGGCTTCCCACCACTCGGACGCTTCTCTTGTTAGAAAATATTGGGCAATCGGGGCTCTCTTGTCATCCGGACAGTTAATCCCTGCAAATACTTCCTCCATCTCTCGCATCCAGTGATCCCATGTCGGCGTCTCACAAAAACCAACGAACTTCGGTAGGTGCATCTTCGCCACCTTCTGTAGCCATCTATCTCCTCGATCTCCCAAGTTTGGGATGCCTTGCTGTCTCTCTCCCGGCTGCAATCCTACCGCCACTTGCATTCTGTCCACAACTTGAGTAAATTGGGTCATTTGGTTGACCTAGCGAAGGATGTCGGGGACAGCATGTTCGGCATTTTTTTCCATGGTTTGCTCTCGTTCATTGTTGACAGACTCTTGTTGTTCGCCCGAGTTGTAGCTAGCCTGATTTGATAGTGAACCAGGGACTGAGGGTGAAAATTCCCTCTCATAATTTCTACGTCCGCGTTCACGTCATCCTCTCAACATAATATAAGCATACATACTCAATATATAGGAAACAATATCGTTCTAACGTTCAATTATCGAAAAGGACATAACATGTAAGGGACAAGATAGAGTTTAAGAGACTTACAACCACCGCTCACATGAAGACGTAGGCAGTACAGTGATGTTATTCGCAGCCAGTTAACTCAAAAAGACACACCTGAACCCTAATTTAACCCAACGACCAAGATATCCATAACATTAGTAGCTCTGATACCATATTCTGTAACACCCCGAGATATTCAGGATTATTACAGCGCCATAAATCCTTCATATAAGGATTAATAGGCTAAGAATTTAAAAACAACATTATTTAGTACCAACCGTAAAATTTATTATTACATCACAAGTCTGAAAAGTACAAATCGACACCTCAAAAGATGAACAAAACGACAGCGTACTCGAGTACTTTATTAAAACAAAACATAACTGACAAACCATCCCGGCCATAACATCACTCTGCACCCTCGTCATCATGCAACTCTAGTGGTTGTTTCCCCATCCTCCTGGATCCTGAACATGAAACAAATATTCACCCCCGAAGGGGTTAGCACAACGATTCTAGTACAAGTACGATAATTATACAACAGTGGTTTATTCAGCGACCCCTGAATAATATCAATAATATCAACAATGATAACAACAAGTCTCTCCAACGAGAAATAATAACAATGCATAACACAACGTGTCAGTCTCAACATACTCGTGGTATTCCAACGATCCAGCGCACACAGCATAGATCCCATGATGATCCCGTCGGACCAACACATAATGGAAGTACCCATCCAACGATCCAGCGCACACAGCATAGATTCCCATGATGATCCCATCGGACCAACACATGGTGGACAAAGCAATCACAACACATCTGTATGACACATAACAATATAACTGACATCAACACGGATAAACATAATTAAAGTACTTACCTTAAAAAGATGGCAAGAAATAAACACTTCAACGACTTCAACAAACTCGAAGGCCGCCCCTTCGATCAACCGTTCACAAAGCTCGAACCTTACACAAAAGGAAATAACTCAACTTACGTAACAAGACTATCACACGAACATGCTAAACGTTCTAAAACTGACCGAACTAGTTATCATCATACGGCCAATTCCCGGTTAATTACTTAAAGCACACTACGTCGAATGAATGCCATGCTACATGCTAAACGAAGGATCATAACGGGGATAACACGTTGATATATATGGATTTAAGCATATTCAAATCATCACGAACCACATTCCAATTCTGCCCATCAACTTCTAATACGTGTATCGGTTATCTAAACAAATTCGTAACAACGTAAGTACGTTCAAAGGAATTCTAAGTTAATCCCACTTATGATTCTCGTTCTTCTGTAGGTAAATTCATTTAATCCAAGTCCTACGTTCACCATGTCTGTTACAACATGATCACATCGTTCTAACCATTCATGTGAAGATTATCAATCCAAACAACCTTTACAAACCCTGGATTATACTTAAAGAACAATCCCTACGTTTATCATCTCAAATTCACCTAGTCTAAGTGATAACATACTCATTTCGTTCATCATATAATAATCGGGAAATCATCATCTCCATCATGTAATCATCACGAAATCATCATTCAGACAAGTTATAATCTTTGAAAATCACATCCTTATGATAGGTATAATTGAGGTTCAACTATTACTAATGGAAAGTCTACGATCATCCAATCCAATCTTCCTAAACTTGTTGTTTGATTCATAAAGTTCATAACAAAGTCCATAATATCAGTATCATAATCATACTATTCCTAAGAATAAGAATTTGAGGTTGGAAAACATCAACATACCTTTATATGGAGGAGAACGACGAAACACTTGGTGAAACTCAATAATGGGAGTTTGAACACCAATCCAAGAAGGTCTATGATCTTCTAAACCAAGCTGAGAGGCTGATACAAGGGATTTAAAGGGTTGGAGAACTCTCAAACTTGCAGAAAATCGAACAAGGAGTGGGGGTGAAATAAAAAGAGGTTAATGTCTATAAATAGAGTTTTAAACCTTACGTACGTTATCCACAAGACATTACATATGTTATCTGTCTTACGTACGCTAGCAACCAATCCTTACGTACGCTATCATCGGGCGGTAGCTCACTGTCTCAATTACTGTCCTCCATTACATATGTTAACAATGCTCTTACATACGTAATGTGATCCATGTAGCATACGTTATGATACACCTTTAATATATACGCTCGTTGACTCGCTTTCTCAAAAGTTGTCCAGATTCTCCCCACAAATATCCTTATCTGGATTCACATCCCGATCACACCTTATCTGCCTTGACCGCCCATTATGGACGTTATGTATCAACCGTAACATACATTACATGCAGCCCATTATGTACGTTATATACACCTATTAACGTACGTTAGTGTCATGCAGAAGCATGTATAAATTGACAACTCCACATGATATCAAGAATATCTGAATACAAATACGGAATAATCACACTTAGATTATCAATACGACATTATCAAACACCACAAGGTTCAAATAAAGATGGAACTACTCATCAATTATCTGGGTATTACATAGGTCACATTAATATAAAATGTATAGAGAAGTTCCCTCGAGAGGGTATTCTGGATTTATTTGATTTAGAGCCATATGGGACATGCAAATCATGCTTAACGCAAAAGATAACAAAATCACCATTCACTAGAATGGGTGAAAGACCAAGTGATCTATTGGGTCTCATTAACACAGATGTTTGTGGCCCAATGAGTTCAAACGAAAGAGTGGACTCAACTCCTTCATCATTTTTCTGACGACTTAAGTAGATATGGATATATCTATTTAATGAGACATAATTCCGAGTCTTTTTAGAAATATAAGGAATTTCGAAATGAAGTAGAGAATCAACATGTCAAGAAGATTTAAGTACTTCGATTGGATCATGGGGGCGAATATGAGCCAAAAGTTTGATAACCATCTGAAGAATTGTGAAATTCTATCCCAGCTCACTCCTATCAATTGAAAGGTCTATTCGAAAGGAGAAATCAAACCTTATTGGATACAGTTCGATCCGCGATGAGTCTAATTGATCTTACGATCTCCTTCCGGGGGCATGCTCTTTGAACTTCTGCATTTACATTGAATCCGGCACCATCCAAAGCAGTAAAAAGATACCATATGAGACATGAATAAAAAAGGTTCCTAAGTTGTCTCTTCTAAAATTTAGGGATGTGAAGCATACGTGAAATTTTTTGTTTCTCACAAACTTGCTCCCAAATCAGATACATGTCTCTTTATAGGTTACCTAAAAGACACAAAGGGGTACTACTTCTATCACCTTTCAGAGAACAAAGTGTTTGTTGCTCGAGAAGGTGACTTTCTGAAAAAGGAATACCTTTCCAAACAGACAAGTGAGAGTAGAGTTCATCTCGAAAAAATTCGAGAAAGCAACTAATCGAAATAAAACTTCTCATCTTCCCTCTTCTAAAACACCTGATTCATATGAAGTAGTTCAGGAGAATCCAAAACCAGCTTCAAAGGCTGCTCCAGGTGTTGCTCAACCCCTTCATAGGTCTCAGAGATATTGAGGTCATCCTGAAATATACTGCAATATCAATCTAACTGAAAGCTATCAAGTCATACTTTTGGAAAGCAATGAGTCTAGCATCTATAAATAAGTTGAGACGAGTGTTGATTCCAATAAATAGCAAGAGGCCATGACATCTGAAATGGACTCCATGTATGAAAATCAAGTATGAGTCTTGGCCGACTTCCGAGATGGGGTAAAATCCATAGGAAACAAGTAGGTATTTAAGATAAAAATCAACATGGATAGAAAACCTAAAGTTTTAATGCTAGATTACCAGCAAAAGGTTATAAGCAAATTCACGTGGTGGATTATGATGAAGCCTTCTCTCCAGTCACCAGGCTTAAGTATATAAGAATTCTCCTAGTTATTTTATATCATTGTGATTATGAGATTTGGCAAATGAATGTCAAAACAATCTTCTTGAATGAGATTTTGGAAGAAAATGTGTATATGATACAATCAACAGTTTTGAAGATCCAGAACATGTTGGAAGATGTGCATGCTTCAAAGAGTTTTTTCTTAAATTAAATCATACATTCCAAAAAACTATTTTTCTCTTTAATTTTTCTATGAGTTTATGATTTATTTAAAATTAGTCTATACTCTAGTTAATATCATGTATCTCTTTTTTCTAGATTAGTCATTCCTTCAAAATAGATACTTTGTCATATCAATATTTATGAACTGAAATTAAAAATATGAGGCATATCAATTATTAAGACGTACAAATAAACTTTTCGTATTTTTTCCAAATTAAGTCATTCCTTCCAAATAAATATTTTTCATATCAATTTTATGAATTGAAAATAAACTTTTATATGGGGTATGTAATTATTAAAACTTACCTCTAAAACTTTCATATATATTTTTTTAAAATTAATCGTTCATTTCAAATTAATATTTCATATATATATATATATATATATGAAGTTACTATTCAGTTAACCTAATTCCTCGCACCGTAAAATAGAGGGATTGAGCGGTTTAAAATAGTAAATTCAACTCAGTTACAGTAAATCATGGGGGGGTGCGTTTTTATTTTCTATCGCCCCGTATGAATTTGTCTAACCCCGCATCATATAAGATAAACACATAGGAAAATATGTCAATATTATACTCTCACCCATCTCCGTCCCAACCCATCACCCTCATGAAACGACAGTGCAGTGCGATTTTTAATTATGATAATGACTCGTCCATACCCAAACTCTTTTAATGTTTTTCTTAATGAAAATTATTTTATATCAAGAAGTCCTTTTGAGAACAAATTCTCTTTTAAGTTTCAATAGATAATAATTGCGCTGATGATTTATTTTGATGGACGGAGATAAGCATGTTTCATTGAATGTGTAGCATAATACGTAAAGTGACGAATAAATAGTGATATCTTAAGTGTTAACCAATCTCAATTTATAAAAAAAAAACAGAAAAAAAAACTATCTCAATTTATTAAAAAGAAATGCTCCATTTATTTGTTTGTTTCGTTTAACCTAACTCACCAATTTGTGTAGCAAAATCAATTCAAAATTTCAACCAAATTATCAATATATTGATAATTCATCTTGTCAACCAACTTAGTTACGTCTAATGATATTTTCATAAATATTTCAACATTTGCTAAGAGAAATTAAAAATCAAGCAATCTAATTTCACCATAATTATACAAATAGAATAGATTAGTGTAAAATTCATGGGCTCGTCCACTAGATGATGATCGTACTCCTTTTTAATCAAAACATCATGAAATATTCAATAATAAAATTATTTTTAATATTGTCTGTACTAATTTACATGATATATCTTAATAATGAAATACAAAGTATTATATATATATATAGATATATAAAGATTTACATTATTTTGAAAATATATTAAAAAATACTTCATACACAAAATTTACATTTGATTAGAGATTCACAAAAAATCTTGGTGTACTTTTTATTTTTTTTATTCTTAATTATATCACTATGTAAATTTGATCACTACTAAATATTGGTTTTAGAATATATAATTTGACATTTGCTACATTGTAATTCCGACTCTTATCATCCGTTATCATCCGTCCCACATGATAAGATTATTAGTCTTATGACATTCTGACAACTTTTTTTGTGGTAGGATCACATAAACTATTCTAGTTTGTGGAGATTTAGGATCTCTTTGAAGGGAAGCATATTTCATTGTGATTGTGGGCCTAAAGGAAATACTGTTTTTGAGTACAATATACTCTACATCCTCATGGTACTACATTAGAAAAAGATGTACCGCTACTATTAGGGGTAGACTCGGTTCCATTCAGTTCGGTTTTTGATCAAAATCGAGAATCGAATCAAATATTCGGTTTCGGTTTGGTTCGGTTTTTTTTGAAGTTCGGTTCGGTTAAGTTCGGTTTTATAAATATTCGGTTCGGTTTCGATTTGGTTTGATGTTTTTTCGGTTCTTCACAATATAAATTCAAACATTATATGCAATAGAATAAGTTATATATAACAAGCCAACAAGAGTTATATGTCTGTTCAAGATAAAAGCTAGAGTTGCATAGCAATTTACAAATATCTCAAAACATATAACAATCGTAAATCATAGTAGATCATTCTCTCAACCTAAATTAATTGAATCACAAATTACATGAGCATATTATCGGTCCTCATTGGACCCATGAGGGTCTTACAAAAGGAAAATGAATTATACTAAAATTCGAAACACACAAAAATCACAAAAACAAGGTCATTTTAGTATGTTGAAATTTGATTTCGGTCCATTTCGGTCCGGTTCAGTTCCTCCCGACCCCGAACCGAGAATCAAACCAAATTAGTTCGGTTCGGTTCTGTTTTTTTTTTTTTTTTTTGGTTTGGTCTTCCTCGGTTTCGATTTTTCGGTTCTTTTTTCGGGTTTTTTTTGTTTGGTTTTCGATTTTCGATTCCGAAATGTCACTCCTAACTGCTTATATGGGAAGTACAAGCATTGAAATATATCCGACATTTTCTTTTTCCTATTTTCCTAATTTCTTTTCCTTGTCCGTTAATTAATTAAAAAACAAACTGCGTATTCACGGAAGCAGAAATGGGGGACCCAAAAAACTGCAACAGAACCTTAATTAATAAATTAATAAACTAGTACCAGAAATAATATTAATTAATAAAAAATATTAATCAAATAGGACAAATTTAACATTGAGTTCTTTATGTTAGAATTGATAATTATTTAAATAATATCAATAATTTATTTAGTATTAAATTATCAAGATTTCACTTTATTCAACGTTTACTCCATTTAGTTTTTTCAAAAATATACTCTTCATTCTCATATGGATCTACATTAGAAAAAAGATGTATCACCTAATATCTTCCGACAATTTTCCTTCATTTTTACTAATCTTTTTTCTATGATTTATGCTGGGCATAAATAATAAACAATTTGCTTAATGATCTTCTGCTAGCAATTTTCAGTGATCTTTTAGTTTAAAATTTCTTGATTGAAGACCATTAGTTCTTGAATATGTGATTTCTTTTCCAACCACCACAATATGTCTGAAAAATCGTAGGAAACAAATGAAAGTTGGGTGCCAAACTCACCACCAACAATCCACTTTTTCCGAATCTAAATATTGTGTATACTTTTATTTAAACTAGCGAAAGCTAGGGAAAGAGGGCGACGCAACCTGGGTCCCGTTAAGTTTATTAAGGATGATTTGGGCCAAGTTTTAGTGAACGATGTGGCTATTAAGGAGAGGTGGAATAGGTATTTTTTTGAACTTTTCAATGAGGCTAGGGGTAGTGACTCGGTGGTGCAAGGAGTTAGTCTATCTTCTGCCCGTTCATTTAGTTCCTGTGATAGCATCAGCAAGGAGGAAGTAAAGGGTGCTCTTATGAAAATGGGTAGAGCTAAGGCGGTAGGCCCGGATCAGATCCCTATTGAAGTTTGGCTTTGTCTGGGGGAAGTCGGAGTTCAGTGGCTAGTAGAGCTGTTCAACATCCTCCTCAGAGGTTCTAAGATGCCGACGGAGTGGAGGCATAGTATTGTCGTGCCGTTTTTCAAGAACAAAGGCGATGCTCAGAGTTGTAGTAACTATAGGGGTATTAAACTCCTCAGTCATACTATGAAACTTTGGGAAAGTGTGGTGGAATGCAGGGTTAGAAGAGAAGTTGAGATCTCAGAGAACCAATTTGGCTTCATGCAGGGGAGGTCCACGACTGAGGCCATTCATCTCGTCAGACGCCTTATGGAGAAGTTTAGAGAGCGGCGTAAGGACCTCCATATGGTGTTCATAGATCTAGAGAAAGCTTATGATAGCATTCCGCGCGATGTTATTTGGAGGAGCCTAGTAGAGAGAAGGGTGTCGTGGCCGTTCGTTAGGACGATCCAAGACATGTATTCCCAAGTTAGGACGTGCGTTAGGACCCCATCTGGTGACACCCAGTATTTTCCGGTTGAGATAGGGCTACACCAGGGGTCGGCGCTAAGCCCTCTTCTCTTCGCTCTGATCCTTGACGTCATTTCGCGGGGGATACAAGATGGCGTCCCGTGGTGCATGCTTTTTGCTGACGACATTGTGTTAGTGGCAGAGTCGAGGAGGGAGGTGAACTCGAAGTTGGAGCTATGGAGGTCTAAGTTAGAATCCCAGGGCTTGCGTGTGAGCCGATCTAAGACAGAGTATCTCTGGTGTAACTTTAGTGGTGAGGCCAACGAGGAAGATGTAGAGGTAATGATTGCGGATCAGATCGTTCCCTGTACGGATAAGTTCATGTATTTGGGTTTGATCATTCTGAAGGAAGGTGAGTGTGAAGATGATGTCACTCATCGCATCAAGGCGGGGTGGCTAAGGTGGAGAGCAGCGACAGGGGTCCTGTGCGACAAGAAAGTCCCTCTAAAGTTGAAGGGTAAATACTATAGAGCGGCAATCCGACCTGCAATGTTGTATGGCTCTGAATGTTGGGCGATGAAGAAGTCGCTTGAGAGCAAGTTGGAAGCGACTGAAATGAGAATGTTACGTTGGTCGTGTGGTCGCACAATGTTAGATAGAATCTCGAACGGGGTCTTCAGGAACGCGCTAGTAGTGGCGCCCATTTCAGCGAAAGTTAGGGAAGGGAGATTGAGATGGTTTGGCCACGTCCGCAGGAGGCAGGCATCTGCTCCGGTGAGGAGGGTCGAGAGTTTAGTAGTTGTCGGGGAGAGGAGGATAGGCAGACCGAGGAGGACGTGTGAGGAGCAACTGAGATTAGATTTGAAGGCCTTAAACCTTTCCGAGACCATGACTGTTGATAGGTGCGCTTGGAGGCGCCAGATCAGAGTTGTGGAGTCTTTAGTTGGGAGTGGTGCTGTAGTTGAGAGCCTCAGGGTTGGGTTGTCTCGGTTAGCTTTGACCTAGAGCATTGCATTTTTACATTTATTGTTTATTTTATCCTATTGCCTTTTGCGTGTGGTGTATTTTGGACAGGGAGCTGTGCGCGGAGTCAACCTCTCTTCTGTTTGAGCAGCGTTCATCTGGAGTGATGTAGCCAAATTCCTCTTAGGTAAGTCCCATGTGGATTAAGCCATGGGCTCAGGTATGGTATTGAGTTTTTTCGTATCATATGCTTCGCTTTGTATTTTTTTACTCAATATGTTGTTGTGCACTGTTTGAGGGTCTTCACTAAATTTCTCCCTACCGTAATAGGTAATGGCATGGTCTGCGTACATCTTACCCTCTCCAGACCCTGCTCTGAGCGGGATATACTGGGTATGCTTTTTTTTAGTAATATTTATTTATTTAATTAAAATACAAAAAAAAGATTCTGTATTTAGATTCAAACCAATTATTAAACACTTTTGTACAATTATCTAATTGATGGGATTAGAACTAACTATGCGATTTAAAATATTTTAAAACAGTATTGTTGTTATTATTATAAAATCTTATTATAAAATTATATATTTGAAGAAGCAATTAATGTTAAGTTAATTAAGGATATATTTGTAAATTGTTATTAATTTAAAAAAAAAATTAACGGTGTAGATTAATTTATTTAACAAATCAATGATATTATCTCGACTTAATATTAGGTCAATTTTTAGAAAAACCCATAAAACAAAGAATAGGTCACTAAAAGGCGAATGCTTGTCTCTTTGAAGTGCTGTAATATCGAATCTAAAATCATCATGTTCCACTATTAGCACTTTGTATAGGAAACTACTGTAGATTTTTGTTTTCTTAGTAGCTTTCAATTAGTGGACATCGAAAAAACAATGGACATATTTAGCCGTTTAATTACAAATTATAATTAAATATCAATATTTGATAATTTAAAAGGTCATACAATTACGATAAATATTTTAAAACGTTCTCGCATCTTATATGTTTTTTAAAATGACAAATTGATGCTCAGCTCTCACTTATCCTTCATGCGACCTAGGTCGAGACATGTTGGATTTTGCTTCTTTTTTTAGAGCGAGTGTTACTATCCTTGATCTAACTCGCAGAATTACAATTATAGATAGACTTCACGTGTATCATATTTTTTGTTTCTTTATAGTATCTTCTTAATATTCTCGTGTGCAGCATCTTTAAATTGTGCTCCTATGTAGCCTCTCCTTATGGTTCTTATGTGAAACTTCTTCTTATGGTTCTCCCGTCTCCCCTATAGTATTTTCTCATGACTCTCTCATTACCAACTTCTTGTTGGTCTCCTCTGGAAATGACACTTGTCCCCGGTTCCAGTTCTGGCAGAATAATGAGGACTGTCCTCACTGTACCAACACGAGTCTTTTCTAGCGCTCTTTGTCCTCACTCGCGCGCACCCTGAGAAACTTCCCCATCCCCATTTACTTCCACTGCGCCAACATCTCAGTTCTGGCTATATAGACACCTTTGGTTCCATCCCCGTTTACTTCCACTGCACCAGCATCTCAGTTCCGTCTATGCATACACCTTTACTTCCATCCCCGTTTACCTCCATTGCACCAGCATCTCCGTTCCGGCTATATGAACACCTTCACTGTATGCCAAGCCTCTTAGTTCCATCACTCCTGGCAACCTTTGCTGCAGCATACTCCCAAGGGAATTCGAACTCGTGATCGGTTCCGATACCAGTTGTTGGTCCCCTCTGGAAGTGACACTTGTCCCCGATTCTGTAACACCCCGAGATATTCGAAATAATTACAGCGCCGTAAACCCTTTAAATAAGGATTTACAAGGCTAATTAAAAAGAAAAGTAAATACAAGACACCAATACTGCGAAAATTCAATTTAAAGAAAACGTATGACTGGTTCAACGGTAATTAATACAACCATATCGAATTAATATCAAAAGGACACGCGTACTCGAGTACAGAAACCAAACCAAGACCACAAATCTCCAATAACAATAAACATCACTGAACCCCTTCGGCCACGTCTGCATCGTGGTCGCTTTCCGCGCTCCTCGCTACCCGAACATCAAAACAAATGTCCACCCCGAAGGGGTTAGCAAAACGATGCTAGTACAAGTATCATATTTAAACAATTCAATATGCATCAACAATACACAACAAGATACATCACACGGACTTCCGCTACGGAATCCGACAATGCGAATCTACAAGATTCCATTACACACTGGGTATTCCAATGATCCAGCGCCTCAAAGATAGATCCCAAGATGATCCCGTCGGACCAACACGAGGTGGAAATAACCCGTCCAATGATCCAGCGCCTCACCTAGATCCCAAGATGATCGTCGGACCAACACGAGGTGGACATCCGATCCAGCCCTCAAAGATAGATCGTACACGTATACAAACACAACTCATGCATACACATATGCCAAATCATTACGTTCATCAACATGAACATATAAACGAATACCATGACAAATCAACGAAGTAAATATCATGTTCAACAACATGCATAATCATACGCATACTCCAAAAATACCGATATTAACATATCACGATACTTGCCTCGAAGATGGCAAGAACGATATACTTCAATGCTCTCGACGCACTCGAAGGCCGCCCCTCCGATCAACGTAACAAGCTCGAACCTTAACAAAAGGAACGATATACAAATCATCTCGAGTCGAACAATGGCCTAACAATTTGGCCTACGGCCGAAAAGCTCAAACTAAACAATCTGCCTGGATTGCTTAGCGCGCGCTACGTACTCTACGTAACGTGCGCTAAGCTGGACTGTTAGCGTACGCTATCGTATAAGACTAGCGTGCGCTAGCCACGAACTGGCAGTCTGACTCGGCTGTCTCATAACGTACGCTACGTACGTTTTGTGTGAAAACCGAACCTCGATAGCGCACGTTAACTCACACATGTTAGCGTGCGCTAATCTTGCATGTGAGAATCACGCAAACCAATAACTGGGTTGAATGATGAAGAACTCATGAATCCTATGGTGATATTACAAGTTATCCTCGGGCATATCATGATAATAAGGTTTCTGGAAGATTTATGATTATGAAATACCAATATACGGATAGTTATCTCGATATCACAATTCCTCTACGATCTTCAAGAAATAATCTAAGTTCCATCGTCTTACGTTCCAAAACACATGATTCCAACGTATACAACGTATCAACTGGGTAATATCCGATTACTTGATCATAAATCGATTTAAACATGCTTGGGTGTCCTTATAATAAATGGTTCAAAGGTTCATTCGACATCTAGTACCGATACGTCAAAAGTATCCTTCTAACATGTGATGAACGAAATACTTGCTATCCAAACATGATTCAAATCTTCCTTATGAACATACTAATCATTGGTGAAGAATCACCTACCTCGAAGTAGTGAAGAACACGGATGAAATGAAGCAATCCAACACCGAAGGCTTGAACACCAATCTCCAATGATGTATGATCTTCAATCTCGAACTAGGAGGTTGAGGAGGTTGATACGGAGTGTTTAGGACGAAAGTAGTTATGTTCTATGTGTCAAAGTTCGGGTTGAGGGAGGAGAAGGAATCGAAATCACGAATAGGATCTTGTCTATTTATAATAAATGGCTATTAGCGCGCGCTAGACCACTCGTAGCGTGCGCTAACGGCTCACGATCTAAGCGTACTCGGAACTTAGCGTGCGCTACGCATCGACACATGAGCGTGCGCTAAAGGCGTTGACTCGGCTTTTCGAAATCCGTCCGTGTACATCCGACACGATCCGGCGGGGTCCCGGCCGATCTCACCTACCGCACGTCTCAATCAATCGACCACGCATAGCGTGCGCTAATCACACTCGGTAGCGTGCGCTATGAAACCACGTTAGCGTACGCTACCCTCGGCTGTAGCGTGCGCTACATGCATGTAATTTCAATCTTTATATCACATATACGAAATTATATGCTCGACAACATCGGATAATGAAATACCGAGAATAGTACTCATACAAAAGTATAATCATTACAATATCACAAATTCCAATTACATAACAGAAATCTCGGGTATTACATCCTTCCTCCCTAAAAAGAAGTTTCGTCCCGAAACTTAGGATGAAAACAACTCCGGATATTTAGCCTTCATACCGTCCTCCGTTTCCCAAGTGGCCTCTTCGACTCCATGTCGTGACCATTGTACTTTAACCAAATGTATTGGTTTATTCCTCAATTGTTTGATCCGGCTCTCAAGTATCTTGATTGGTCTCTCTTCGAAGGTGCCATCATTAGCTATCTTGATCTCGTCGAAATCAATGACGTGACTGGGGTCCGGTACATACTTTCGCAGTTGGGATACGTGAAACACATTGTGAACATGACTCAGCGACGGCGGTAAGGCCAATCTGTATGCTAACTCTCCAACTCTCTCGAGGATCTCGAATGGTCCGATATATCTCGGACTGAGCTTGCCTCTCCTCCCAAAACGGAAAATCCCTCGTGTAGGAGACACCTTCAATAGCACATGATCCCCAACGTCGAACTCTAGAGGACGACGACGTACATCGGCATAAGACTTCTGTCGACTCTGGGCAGTCAATAGTCTCTCTCGAATCAGAGCTATCTTCTCTTGAGTCTGAATAATCAATTCCGGTTCCGTCCCGATCAAATCCGAAGAATCATCCCAACACAGGGGTGATCGGCATCTCCTCCCGTACAAAGCTTCAAATGGTGCCATTCTAATAGAAGCATGGAAACTAATATTGTAAGTGAATTCGATCAAGGGCAAGTGAACTTCCCAATCAGTTGACCAATCCAACGCACAAGCTCTAAGCATGTCTTCTACAGTTTGAATAGTCCTTTCGGACTGACCGTCTGTTTGGGGATGATAAGCTGTGCTAAAGTTGAGCTCAGTCCCCAAAGCCTTATGGACTGCCTTCCAGAAGTGCGACACGAAACGACCATCTCGATCCGAAATAATGGTCTTCGGCGTCCCATGCAATCTGACTATCTCCGCAACAAATACTCGTGCCAATCTTTCGGGTCCCCATGTATCTTTGATTCCTAGGAAATGAGCCAACTTGGTTAGTCGATCAACTACGACCCAAATCATGTTCATTCCTGCTCTAGTCCTTGGCATACTGGTGATGAAATCCATCGAAATGTCCTCCCACTTCCATTCAGGGATCGGAAGCGGCTTTAACATCCCGGCAGGTCGCTGATGCTCAATCTTGACCTGCTGGCAAGTCAAACACTTCGTAACGTACTCTGCTACGTCCTTCTTCATATTCCCCACCAAGTTTTGTTTAAGATCCTTATACATCTTACTTTGCCGGGTGAATAGAATAGGCGCGCTATGAGCTTCTTTCGTAATAGTCCGTCTCAAGTCATCATCGTCGGGGACGCAAAGTC
Organism: Orobanche coerulescens; assembly: GCA_033398695.1. Classification (NCBI taxonomy): domain Eukaryota; kingdom Viridiplantae; phylum Streptophyta; class Magnoliopsida; order Lamiales; family Orobanchaceae; genus Orobanche; species Orobanche coerulescens. The sequence goes on from CM065809.1 coordinate 95,614,837, forward strand.
GACTCGAAATCTCGTAACTCCATCGTCTTGTATCACGAATCCGGGGCTTTTCCTTTCTTTACTTCATCACATAATCGAAGGATCGGAAGAATCGTCCAACCGCTGACTTGATCTTCTCGACTAGTGATGAAGTCGCCCATCACATAAAGTCGCCCTTGGATTCTGGTGCCCATACTTCAATCCCTTCGCGGATCGGTTCTCGTTGAATGCTCTGATGCAGGCGTAAGAGCTTCCAACACTCGAAGAGAAACAGTTTACGGCTCAAAGCATCGGCTACTACATTTGCTTTCCCGGATGATAGAGAATCTCCAAGTCGTAATCCTTGATCAATTCCAACCACCTTCTCGCCTCATGTTTAGTTCTTTACATTGATCGAAATGTATTTGAGGCTCTTATGATCTGTAAAGATCGACAATGAGTGCCGTCTGAGATAATGTCGCCAAATTTTCAAGGCAAAGACCACTGCTAGCTCCGGATCATGAGTCGGATAATTAACTTCGTGCGATTTTAGTTGCCGAGAAGCATAAGCAATCACTTTATCCTTTTGCATCAACACGCAACCTGCACTCGATTTGAAGCGTCGCCGTATACCATAAATCCGCCAGCCTTCTCGGGCGCTAATATAGGTGTCGTCGCCGCCTCTTCTTAAGTTCGTCAAAACCACCTGCACTTCTCATTCCACGCGAACTTTTGAGTTTTCTCAGAATAAATGAGTGAGCGGACGAGCAATTTTGGAAAATCCCTCTACAAAGCGGCGATAATATCCTGCTAGTCCTAAGAAGCTTCGGACTTCCTTCACGTTCTTAGGAGCTTCCCATTCCAAGATTGCTTCGACCTTTTTCGGGTCCACCTGAACTCCATCGGTTGATATCACATGCCCAAGGAAGGTTACTTCCTTAAGCCAGAACTCGCATTTAGACAATTTTGCATATAGCTGTTCCTTTCTCAAGATGCTCAAAACCACACGTAGATGTTTAGCATGATCCTCTGCGTCCCTCGAATATATCAAAATGTCGTCAATGAAAACGACCACAAATTTATCCAAGTACTCCAAGAATACCCGATTCATCAATTGCATGAATACCGCAAGAGCATTGGTAAGTCCAAATGGCATCACTACAAATTCATAATGCCTGCACGGATCCAAAGCGATTTGGTATATCCGATTCCTTAATCCTCAATCGATGGTATCCCGATCGCAAGTCAATCTTCGAGAATACCGCCCCTTGCAGTTGATCAAACAAGTCGCCGATCCGAGGTATAGGATACTTATTCTTGATCGTCATCTTGTTAAGCTCCCCGTAATCAATACACAATCGGAGGGATCCGTCTTTCTTAGGACAAAGAGAACGGCGCTCCCCAAGGGGAAACGCTTGGTTGAATATAGCCCTTCCGTAGCAGTTCCTCCAGCTTGCTTCTTGAGTTCATACAACTCGGTTGGCGCCATGCGGTATGGTGCCCTGAAATAGGGGTTGCTCCGTGCTCTAATTCGATGGTGAATTTCACTTCTCTTTGCGGAGGTAACCCCGTAGCTCGTCAGAAATATATCGAGAACTCATTCACAATCTGGAATAGACAGAGCTCTACTCCTTCCTCTTTCCTCATGGCATAACACCAAAGTCCATGACATCCTGTTTGATAATTTTACCGCTTTCATTGCTTTGATCAATTTCCCGAGCTTCGGTCTCCATCCTCGGAATAAGTGTTCGAATCCGTCGTCGCAATGATGGAAATGACTCTCTCTCGGTAATTCAAGACTCCATAACGGTTGAGCCAATCATCTCCGAGAATTAAATCGTCACCGCGGATGTCAACTACAATAAGATTCGATGGCCAATCTCTTCCTTCTATAGATACGGAAATCCCTAGCTTCTAGTGTTCCCACAATTTTCTCTCCGCTCGGTAATCCCACAACATAAGGTTCACAATTATACAAGCACGAGATGTTCAAACGTTTAACACAGTTCAAAGATATAAAAGAATGCGTAGCTCCCGAATCGAACAAGACACTAACTGGTTGCAAAAGGATCTGAATCGCACTGATGCAACAAAGTTGTTCAGTCGTCGATCTCCTCATTTCGTACAGGCGCGGAGGAACGGACCCAGCACTGGATGTCTCTCTCTTCCCGGCGTTCTGCTGCTGAAATCCACTCTGCTGTGTCTGGTTCACACTTATCTCCTTAGGAACTGGTGCCGGGGTGCGGGTACCAAAGATCTAGCAGCTGCTCCACGAAGGCCGCACGGTGCCCTTCTTGCCCACAATCGTAACAAGTCACGTAAGATGCGGGGCAATCACGCCGAATATGCCCGGCTCGACCACAATTGTAGCATTTCTTTGCCGCGTCCGAAATCACTGATGTTGCCCGGAACTTCTTTCCGCCTCTAGAAGGATGTGGAGGTTTCCTAGCCGAATAAAAGGGAAGACTGCCCTTGCGGGCCCCACCACTCTTGTTTTCTCGCAAAGCCGCGGTCACCTTCTTCTTTGCCTCAACCGATTTCTCCATCGCCGCCTCTTTCATGTCGTAGGCCGCGCTTTGTCTTGATACTGCCGCAACGTAGTACACTCGAATCCGGACATGTACTGCTGAATTTCCGGCTTCATCCGCATATCAAAATGAAAAATCTTTTCGCCTCCGTTCGACCAAGTGTCGCACACAAGTCACCGATGATTAAAAGTTTTGATTACATCATCACAGATGCCTCCGAACTCGTGGTGAGAAAAACTCACGGATCTTCGCCTCTCTAATCGGACGAGGACAATACGTGCTTCCATCATTTGTTTGAATTCCGTCCAATCCGCATTATGATTCTCGGGTCGAATAGCCTCCCACCAATCAAAGGCCTCCCGTCGAGAAAATCTTGGGCAATAGGAACCTTCCAGTCCTCGGGACGCTTAAGACCCGCGAATATCTTTTCCAACTCCTTGAGCCGGTGATCCCAAGTAAGTGTCTCGGATCCGTCAAATTTTGGCGGGTGCAATTTAACCACTTCCGCAAGCCATCTGTCTCCCGGTTATCCTCGTGGTGCCGCTGTCCCATCGGCTCGCATGCGATCAACGACACTGGCGAATCGATTTATTTGCGCCACCACCGTTGAAGCACTCGACATGTTAGGGTTTGCGTCATCATTCGCTGATCCTTGCGCCCTCGAATGGGAATCGGTTCGACTAGCCGATATTTCCGGTAGTTGCGGAATCCTCATGTCTCATGTTACCACGTCCGCGTCCACGACCGCGTCCGCGTCCACGACCTCCTCTCAGCATACTGTAAACGTAATTTCTCAATATACAGAACAAATTTTTTGAAATAAAGTCCGTCAATACTCACAAAACAGTAATTAAGTAATACGGTAGTATAAGAGATTAAGAGACTTACAACCACGGTCCACATGACGACTTCGGCTGAACAGTGATGTTACAACGACCCGTAAATCAAATAACGTAAATGCACTCCAATTAAAACCCGACTGCCAAGATATCCCTAAATCTTAGCTCTGATACCATATTCTGTAACACCCCGAGATATTCGGAATAATTACAGCGCCGTAAACCCTTTAAATAAGGATTTACAAGGCTAATTAAAAAGAAAAATAAATACAAGACACCAATACTGCGAAAATTCAATTTAAAGAAAACGTATGACTGGTTCAACGGTAATTAATACAACCATATCGAATTAATATCAAAAGGACACGCGTACTCGAGTACAGAAACCAAACCAAGACCACAAATCTCCAATAACAATAAACATCACTGAACCCCTTCGTCGTCACGTCTGCATCGTGGTGTTTCCCTGCTCCTTGGCTACCTGAACAACAAAACAAATGTCCACCCCCGAAGGGGTTAGCAAAACGATGCTAGTACAAGTATCATATTTAAACAATTCGAATATGCATCAACAATACACAACAAGATACATCACACGGACTTCCGCTACCGGAATCCGACAATGCGAATCTACAAGATTCCATTACACAGCCTGGGTATTCCAATGATCCAGCGCCCTCAAGATAGATCCCAAGATGATCCCGTCGTACCTACACGAGGTGGAATAATTCGTCAAATGATTCAGCGCCCTCAGCCTAGATCACAAGATGATCCAGTAGGTCCAACACGATGTGTACATCGGATCCAGCGCCCTCTGCATAGATCGTACACGTATACTAACACAACTCATGCATATACATATGCTAAATCATTACGTTCATCAACATGAACATATAAACGAATACCATGACAAATCAACGAAGTAAATATCATGTTCAACAACATGCATAATCATACGCATACTCCAAAAATACCGATATTAACATATCACGATACTTGCCTCAAGATGGCAAGAACGATATACTTCAATGCTCTCGACGCACTCGAAGGCCGCCTCCGATCAACGTAACAAGCTCGAACCTTAACAAAAGGAACGATATACAAATCATCTCGAGTCGAACAATGGCCTAACAATTTGGCCTACGGCCGAAAAGCTCAAACTAAACAATGCTGGATTGCTTAGCGCGCGCTACGTACTCTACGTAACGTGCGCTAAGCCGGCTGATAACGACGCTATCGTATAAGACTAGCGCGCGCTAATACGGCTGGCGATCGGCTGTCTCATAACGCACGCTACGACGTTTTGTGCGAAAACCGAACCTCGATAGCGCACGTTAACTCACACATGTTAGCGTGCGCTAATCTTGCATGGCGTAATACGCAAACGAAAACTGGGTTGAATGATGAAGAACTCATGAATCCTATGGTGATATTACAAGTTATCCTCGGGCATATCATGATAATAAGGTTTCTGGAAGATTTATGATTATGAAATACCAATATACGGATAGTTATCTCGATATCACAATTCCTCTACGATCTTCAAGAAATAATCTAAGTTCCATCGTCTTACGTTCCAAAACACATGATTCCAACTAATACAACGTATCAATCGGGTAATATCCGATTACTTGATCATAAATCGATTTAAACATGCTTGGGTGTCCTTATAATAAATGGTTCAAAGGTTCATTCGACATCTAGTACCGATACGTCAAAAGTATCCTTCTAACATGTGATGAACGAAATACTTGCTATCCAAACATGATTCAAATCTTCCTTATGAACATACTAATCATTGGTGAAGAATCACCTACCTCGAAGTAGTGAAGAACACGGATGAAATGAAGCAATCCAACACCGAAGGCTTGAACACCAATCTCCAATGATGTATGATCTTCAATCTCGAACTAGGAGGTTGAGGAGGTTGATACGGAGTGTTTAGAACGAAAGTAGTTATGTTCTATGTGTCAAAGTTCGGGTTGAGGGAGGAGAAGGAACTGAAATCACGAATAGGATGTCAGTCTATTTATAATAAATGGCTATTAGCGCGCGCTAGACCCTGTTCGTAGCGTGCGCTAACGGCTCACAGTCTAAACTGTACTCGGCACTTAGCGTGCGCTACGCATCGACCTGTAGCGTGCGCTAAGGCGTTGACTCGGCTTTTCCCGAAAGCCGTCCAGGTACATCCGACACGATCCGACAGGGGTCCCCCGGCCAGATCTCACCTACCGCACGTCTCAATCAATCTGACCACGCATAGCGTGCGCTAATCACACTCGGTAGCGTGCGCTATGAAACCACGTTAGCGTACGCTACCCTCGGCCTGTAGCGTGCGCTACATGCACAGAATTTCAATCTTTATATCACATATACGAAATTATATGCTCGACAACATCGGATAATGAAATACCGAGAATAGTACTCATACAAAAGTATAATCATTACAATATCACAAATTCCAATTACATAACAGAAATCTCGGGTATTACAGATTCCAGCTCTGGCGGAATGATGAGTATTGTCCTCACTGTACCAACATGGGTCTTTTCTAGCGCGCTTTGTCCTTGCTCACGCGCATCCTGAGAAACTTCCCAAGGGTCACCCATCCAATAACTACTCCAAGCCAAGCACGCTTAACTTTAGAGTTTCTATGAGATGGATACCAGAAAAGAAGATGCATCTTGTTGGTATGAGTAGTTCAAATCAATTAATGTAACCACTTCCTAGTAGACATCTCATGGGCCGAATCGCAGGCCGCGGCGCACGTCTTAAGTCCATGCAGGTAGGATGCTGGGCTGTAGCCACACACTTCTTATGATTCTGTTTGTAACCTTTACTATGTTTCCCCCTTTAGCATCTTCTTAAGGTTCTCCTATTTAACTACTATGTTGCCATTTATTGCTCTCTCGTTTGCCGTCTCTTCCGACTCACCTCTTTGAAACCCCAGGTCTAAAATTTGCAATCTTCTTCGGTTCATCATTGAAGTCAGAGGTCAGAAGGAGTTTATTTTGATCGGGAGCTGTGCGCAGAGCCAACCTCTCTTTTGTTAGAGCAGCGTTCATCGGGAGTGAAGTAGCCAAATTCCGCTTAGGTAAGTCCCATGTGGATCAAGCCATGGGCTCAGGTATGGTCTCGAGCTTTTTCGAATCATATGTTTTCCTTTGTATTTATCACACAAGATTCTGATGTGCACTAAGTTGGGGGTCTTCACGGAAACAGCCTCCCTACCGTAATAAGTAGGGGCATGGTCTGCGTACATCTTACCCTCCCCAGACCCTGCTCTGAGCGGGATATACTGGGTATGTTTGGTTTGATTTGGTTTATATAGTTGCCCCGTTGGCATCTTCTTATTGTTCTTCCATTTAACCTATTTCTTGTGGCTCTGTAGTGTAGCTTTTTATATTAGTTCTTCCGTTTATGATTCTCCTGTTTACAACTTCTTAAAGTTCTCTCATGTAGCACTTCTTAGGGTTCTTTCATTTAACATTTTTTTATGATTTTTCCATATAGCATCTTTTCATAGTTCTCTCGTTTAATCTATTCTACTGGTTTTCTCGTGTAGAATGTTCTTACAGTTCTTCTCTATAGCCTCTTCTTCTATGTTAAAATTTATTCCTAAACTAATATTTATTGCTAACCTTATTCTATACATTTAAAAAGTATTTCATACATAAAACTTAATGACAATAGTGCAAATGTTACATGAGTAATGTAAAATAAAAAGAATATCTCTGTTAGGATGTCTAAAAATAACTAAAAGAGATACAAAACTTTACAAAGTGACTTGTAATCCTACAAAATATAGTTAGAGAATTGTTGCAAAGCATACACAAAATAGAGACTAATACATTTAATATTCAGTCTCTTACCTGATAATTGTGATCTCTTACTTGATAATTGTGTAATAAGTGAGATGACCCAATGTTTCCTAGCATAAGCCAAAGTCTTGTTGTATTTGGTCTACCCTCAAACTCTCATGCATGAGTTATAAGCTATATTAGCATTATCATTGTGGGTCCGAGGTGATGCTAGACATCAATTGTTAATGTGTTGTTGGGTCTAAGGATTTTGATAGTGATATTTTTTTTAAATAATTTATTTGATGATACTTATTCAGTTATTCATGTCTTCATTATAATATTAGGGTCACATATCAATAAATGGCCAATAATTTTTAACTACTAATAAATTTCACGACTATTTTAATAATTTATAGTACATATTTTATTAATCAAAGAGAAACGCAAACATATTATTTTCCACCATTCATAGAGATAGTATCTGAATTAAAGATGTTGGGATAAACAATCATGTACCTTGTTTTGATAAGTGCCAACATACAACAAATACCGCACTGCCATCATACAGCAAGTTATCTAGACAACATACAACAACCTATCTCAAGAATATTTGCCATCATACAGCGAAGGACTCGATATACCGCTAAGTATGGAAGCTGTCCTGAATCTTCATACAGCCCCTGCCATACAGCATGGGAGATAGCCCACAACGTTGAAGTCTACGGCTAACAGCAATAAAACGTACTATGTTGGACACATCATACAGGCTGAAAGTGTTAGGATAATAAACACTTATCCAATAGAACTGAAGACCGTTGAGAAGGAATCTACTTTATAAGCTAAAGTCAGAACGCCATTTGGAAGAATTATTTAAATACTCACTGGATGAAGTATTTAAATACCAATCGACAAGAATCTTCAGATAAGGAGCAAAACCCGGATCTTGTTCTTGAAAGTCAATCAACCAATCAGAATGGATCTCAGCTCACCAACCCAGCCAACAAAAATATTTATAATGGATCTATTCCAAGGTTATAAATAGTCGATGCAAGAGGACATTGCAAAAACCAACGAACACAATACGAATTAGAATCTAAGATCGAACGATTGTATATTCATTAGCGTCAAATCAAAGCTTACAAGAGCAAGTATATTTCTTCAAGTATCTATCTATATCTGAAGAGAAGAAATATACTCAGTCACCAAGAACAACACATCATCAGCTCAAGATCATCGTGTTCAAGCTGTTGTTCTAAATCTGTTACTTTACCATTTTACCTTTGAGTAAAACTTAGCCCTATGTAGACTAAGAAAGTTATTCTGACCTATGTGGGACGAATAGGATGAAGCTTAAAATCTGTGTGAGAAGAAGCAAGTCAAGAGACGCCATCAACCAATATGTGTGAACGTTTGAAAGCAACAGTCTTTGTATCAATCTGTGTGAATAATACAAGGATAGGTTTGATTATAGTCACGTAGTTGTGTACGTAGTGATTATAATAAATGTTTTCACTCATGTGTGGAGGACCAGTGGACGTAGAGGGGTTTACCTTGAACCACTTTAAATACTGTCTTATTTACCTTCTGCCTCTATTGTTTTCATTACTGTGATTATTTATAAGTATACACTGCATACCCTATACGCACCAAGCTACCAGGAGAAAACCTAGTTGCTGTATTTACAGCAACTCACTTAAAACGAACTTCTGCTACGCACTCTTATTTGAAAAATGTACAGCTTATTGTACTAACACTTTTCCAAGCTGTATTCTGTATACTTAGTTGCCAACAAGTGGTATCGGAGTGGCTGATTCTAAAAAAAATCAGTCATATTTTTAACCGAATCAGATCCTAAAATCACACATTCTTTTGAAAACAGACTTATCTTTCTTATTATTTCTCATGGATACCTCACTGATAGATAAGGTACCTATGTTTTTTTATTAACGAGTTTGATGATTGGAGAATTAGGATGGAAGCACATCTTGCATCCATGCACAAAGAGATGATTTTTGTCATCCAAGATGGCCCCATCAAGATAATGAAGGTAAATCCCACCGCAAGGATTGAAGGACAAGCTCATGCCGAGATGCTCGAGAAAGAGCGCAAACAGTGGACAACTGATGACCGGAAGCACGCCAACCTCGACAACGTAGCGAAGAATGTGCTATTTGTGACTCTCGACAAAGGCACATTCTCAAAGGTAAATAGCTGTAAGACAGCCAAGAAAATCTGGGATAAACTCAAGATGATCTGTGAGGGAACTAAGCTTTCAAAAGAAAATAAGATTTTAAAACTCATTCAGCAATTTGAATCTTTCGAAATAAAATCATCTGAAACTCTTGGAGAACTTGACCTCAGATTCACTGGCATTGTCGGTTAACTTGAAGCATTGGGTAATGTGTATACCCCAAAGGAGAAAAATTTGAAAATATTTAGATCACTCCCTGCTCGATGGGACATAAAAACCACAACTATGCGTGTGTCATGTAATCTCAATGACATATCTACTTTTGACCTCTTCTCTGACCTAAAAGCTTTCAAGTATGACATTGACAGGAGAAAGAAGGCCGAAGAGTCACCTACTAGGACTACAGCATTAGCCACTGTATCCAACAGGAGACACAGCATGCCCAGCACATCCAAATCTGCCTACAAGAACGGTGACAGTGACGATGATATCCTGTCAGAAGATGAAATGGCCCTGCTCATGCACAAATTCAGGCCCAAGCCTTTTCACAAGGTAAGTTCTGAATATTCCCCATCCGGTGATTCTAATTTATGTTATAATTATAGGAAACCGGGACATTATGCGAATAAGTGTCCACATCCTAAAGTCCAAAGGTTGCCTGAAGCCGAGCAACAAGAAAAAGACAAAAGAAGGAGTGCTTGGAAGAACAAGCTCAAGACCCTGATCGGCGAATCAGAAGCCTCGCTCGCTCAAACCAAGACCGAGGAATGTCTTCAGGCAGTTACTGACAGTGATTCGTCTGATGATGAGCTCAAGGATAAAGCATACATGTGTTTTATGGCTAAAGATACTGAAGACGATGAAGATAGCAATGACGAGGACATCAAAGAAAAGGACATTTGGTACTTCGACAGTGGATGTTCTCGGCATATGACAGGAGATAGAAGATAGATGTCAGATTATGTAGAAGGTCGCGGTCCAAAAGTGCGCTTCAATGATAAATCCAAAGGAAGAACAAGAGGGAAGGGAACCCTTCTTGTAGGAAAATTCAAAGTCACCGATGTAGCTTATGTTGAAGGCATACAGTATAATCTACTTAGTAATAGCCAGTTCTTTGACAAACAATTCTCGGTGAAATTATATATAGATCACTGTAGAGTCAAGAACATTCTGACCAAAGAAGTTTTGCTCACAGGAAGCAGATCAGGTAATATGTATATTGCTGAGTAGATGCCTACGAGCTCCACAATTCCTTATTTTGTTGCCAAAGGCACTGCAAATCTAAGCTGGCTATGGCACAAGAGGATGTTGCATGTCAACTTCAAGACGATCAACAAGCTCGCTAGATAGGGAATGGTTAGAGGTTTGCCCGATGTGTCATTCCAAAAAGACAGCGTCTGCGGACCCTCTCAGAAAGGCAAGCAAATCAAGACCACCCTGAAAAGCAAATCCTACCTATCCACTCACAAAGTTCTATAAATGCTACACATGGATCTCTACGGTCCTGTAGACTCGGTAAGTTTGGGAGGTAAGAAATACTGTCTCGTTGTTGATGATGATTATTCCAGGTATGCTTGGACAATCTTCCTGAGCAATAAGAAAGAAAGCACATCAAAGCTGCCCGAGCATCAGAGAAAGCTTCAAAATGAGAAAGGGTTGAGTATCGTGTCCATTCATTCCGAAAGAGGTACTGAATTCACTAACCGCTTTATAGAGCAATACTGTTCGGACAATGAGATATAACACGAATACTCAGTTGCCCGCACACCTCAACAAAATGGTGTTGCCGAGAGTAAAAACAGGACACTCAAGGAAGCAACAAGGACCATGAGAGACTCAAACGGCGCACACACTCTAGAGATATGAATGAATGCGTAGCACCCGAATCAAAAATCACACTGACAGGATAAGAATGGATGTGAATGGTACTTGTCGCCACAGTGGCCGCTGGATCATAGGCCCTCCTCATCTCATAGACATGCGGATTGTAACACCCCCAAATCCTATTGGGTTATTACAGTGCCGTGGACTCCACGCCAGGAGATCCACCAGGCGAACATGACTAAAATACATTAAATTAAACAACAAGGGGAAATCATAGTCCCTACCATGATATCCGACACAATATTCCGATAAGGAATTTCAACGACAACGATGGGCCTACATGGCCAGAAATAAAATACAACAATATCCACGAGCATCTGCTCGGGTAATACATAATGACAATGACTCACAGACTGAAGAACACTCTAACTGACTGACCAACATGAACAACTCGGACTAGTTTCGCCCGAATGCCTCATCGCCATCATCATGCCCCTGTGTCTCAACTCTCTCCTCGCAAGCACCTAAAACATGAAAACATGTTCCGCCCCCACGGGGTTAGTCATCCAGATAATGAACATCAAATACACGTATGACATGATATGCATCCAAAGGCAGAATGAAACGGTACAATGATAATAATAATACGAGATGCTCACAAACCAAGGTAAGAACCGAGCATTCATGAAATAATATGCCTACGGCATACTATTAATACCTGTTCGACAGGTTAGAACGTAAATGCCCAACGGCGAATCATAATTATAGAGTACCACAATGAATTACACGACATGAACCAAACCAGAACTGAATTAATTATGAATCACAATGCCCGAAGGCTCCAATGAAATTACTAGGACAATAATAAAGGGTTGAAAGCCACTCAGCCGAAGCTTTCAAATATCACAATCACATGAAGCCAAAACAGCCCGCAGCTGTATCGATTAGGGCCGAAGCCATGGCACGAAGCCGTATCACAATTAGGGCCGAAGCCACGGCACGAAGCCATATCACAATTAGGGCCGAAGCCACGGCACGAAGCCGTATCACCATTAGGGCCGAAGCCACGGCACGAAGCCGTTTCACAATTAGGGCCGAAGCCACGGCACGAAGCCGTATCACCATTAGGGCCGAAGCCACAGCATGAAGCCGTATCACAATTAGGGCCGAAGCCATGGCATGAAGCCGTATCACCATTAGGGCCGAAGCCACGGCACGAAGCCGTATCACAATTAGGGCCGAAGCCACGGCACGAAGCCGTATCACAATTTTGATAGTGTGCTACTTTGAGTCGGCCAACACGATAATGATGACTCACGGATGGGCATTGTACTCGACAGTCCCAATTCAATACCTCGATTATCTTAGAGTGGTTAATCGATAACAACGACACAACGGATGGGAACTATCCTCGACATCCCCAATTTAATAACTCGATTGCCTTAAAATGGCCAACCGATAACAATGATGCAGCGGATGATTCAATACCTCGATTGCCTTAAAACAGTCAATCGATAACAATGATACAATGAATGATTGAACACTTTGATTTGCCTGAGAACGGCCAATCGATAACAATGACACGATGAATGAGTGAATACCTCGATTGCCTTAGAACGGCCAACCGATAACAATGATATGATGAATAATTGAACACCTCAATTGCCTTAGAATGGCTAATCGATAACAATGATACGAAGGATGTCTCAGCACCTTTAATCGGTTACCGACAACGAAGAAGAGAAATGAATACGTCAACGCCTTTAATCGGCCAAAACAACATCAAGGACAAAACTCCAACATTAATAGAAATGATTACAACGACGTCTTAAATCGACAATAATATCAACAACAACGATCAATACATCGATACCGCGAACCGGTGATCGATAATAACATTAACAACGAGTATCACAATGCCTTGAACCGGCCATTAACGAACAATAAAAACATTTGGCATAATTGCCGAAAGGTATCGTATCGAACGATCTCTTAATATCAATGAATTCATGAAGAGACTAAGTCTCGGAATGATACAACACATTCATACACATATATGATAACATTAATCTCATTGACTAGTACAAGTATAAAACTTGCCTCAACCGAAGGCGATGAAATCCATCCACGAACAACGAACGGCGTCCTCCGATAAATATAAGCGCTCGAACAATCTTGAATGAAATACAATTCATTCAATAACACAATATCGAACGAAAACAACACAACGATTGAAGGAAACTCTTTGAGACATTTAATCGAACACTAAATGTTCAAAGTTCCTCAAGAACTTAAGAATCATCAATCGGGTTGAACGAATCGAAGATATGGATATACAATCCATAGAACATGATTAATAATGTTTACAAACATCAACCGATTCATCAAATTCAGACGGAAAATGAAATCAAAGCCAAAACTCCCAAAAATTAAATTTTAGGAGATTTCAAGAAATTACCTTGATTAGGATGAAGAATCCACAAACATGTTGTTAATCCACACCACAACTTGAAGAAGATGAAATTATTTGAGTTTGGTGATGCTAAATCGCCCAAAATATCGCCCACAAATCGCCCAAGGAGGAGAGGAAGAAGGAAAGTGATGAAAATGAGGATGATTCCACAAGAAAACGCTGATATAGGCGAAACTGTACTGTGTGCCGTGGCACAGGATGAGTGTGCCGCGGCCCACGGCCAAAAACTGCCCAGTACACTGCCTTTGTGCCGCGGCCCGGCCAGAAGGGGCCACGGCTCGCGGTACAGCCCGCTCCAGCACAAAAAGGCACATGGTGCAGCCTTAGCTATTTCGATCATAACTCCTTCGTCCGGACTCCGATTGACTCACCGTTTGAACCATTGGAAAGCTAACTTGATTCTATATAATATTGAAAAGATTCAGAATTTTTTGGCGTTTCCAAGAATTAATGGTGATTTTACAAAGTCGAACTCATACGTGGAAAAGTCGCTTAAGAACACGGAATTCAACAGAACGACACCGAGACGAACTCGGATGACAAAAAGTGTAGAATTAATCATTCTCGGAATGAGGAAACGGTCACAATAGAATTGCTAAGATGGAATTACACCAAAAAAAAATTATTGGAAATCGAAATCACGGATATTACATACTACCCCCCTTAAAAGAAGTTTCGTCCCGAAACTTAAAACAAGTTGGGAGAAGCAATATCCCGCCAGGAAAACTCAATGAGATACACCAGAACTGGAAGCTCACTTCTCATCGGCATCGGATGCCCATACAAACACTGATTCACCTCCAAAGAAGAACAACAATGCACATATAGTCCTCGGAACCATATCTATCGCACGCCCAAGTCCCCATGACTTGACGTCTCGAATCACAATAAACAATCACCCAGATTATCACGAAATCTCGGTAAAACACCAAAAGAAATGCATCAAATGATCTCAAAATCTCAAGATTCTCAAATACGATCGTTATAAAATAGATCAACAATAAATGATCCACAAGCACGATACATTATTACGGATTGAGTTATACAGTCATCCAAAATACAAGGCTACATTTCAAATGTACCCAACATCGATATCCTCCATATCATCGATCTCCTCGATCCCAACGATTCAACGAAGACTCAAACCTGAACTCACCGATTAATACGACCCTGTAAGGTTACCAAAAACGAGAGTGACTATGCTGAATGATAAATGATTAGAAATCCGACAAGGATCAAGAATGACTCACTGAGGTGAACTAGTAACTCAATGAGTGATAACTCAAATGAAATGATTGGAACCATTGTTCCCCGTGAAGTGAATGATTAGTTTGATAATTATAAGTCTCAACGTGGTTGATATATGATGAATGACTTATGCGAATAATTGAACAGCGATGAAATGAATGATTATCCTATTACCGAGCAAGAATTAACTTGCTCAAAACCGGTGATGAATGTCATATTGTATAACAGTTAAAGCAAACAACAGTCGAACTCGTCGTCTGAGATGAAGATGCTCTCCCAGCACGAAGATGACTAGAAAACGATCTCTTGGACGTCGGAGTCCGATGTCCCTCTGACAACTCTTTCCATACCGAGGCAGGAAAGTCACGTGATAATTACAGATCTCGTATGAAGATTGCATTATGATTACGAGATGGAATGATAACAACGAGCATACACGCTCTAACACAATGAATGCATTAATAATGCAATAAAACGATCGTCGACATGACGCCGAAATATGATAAGATCGCATGAAAGATCAAGTGAGGTGACAAGACTATCTGATGAAATTCCTGAAATGATTACCTTGAACAAGTTAACAAGGTTGAAAATTTGAATCACAAGATCAACAACTCAACCGTGAGATGGACTCGATGATTAATGAATTAATTAAACAATGAGATTGACTGAGTGATAATGAATTAACTGAGCGATGAGATTAACTGAGTGATGAATGAATTGACTGAGCAATGAGATTGACTGAGTGATGAATGAATTAACTGAACAATGAGATTGACTGAGTGATGAATGAATTAACTGAACAATGAGATTAAGTGAGTGATGAATGAATTAACTGAACAATGAGATTAACTGAGTGATGAATGAATTGACTGAACAATGAGATTGACTGAGTGATGAATGAATTGACTGAACAATGAGATTGCCTGAGTGATGAATGAATTAACTGAGCAATGAGATCGACTGAGTGATGAATGAATTGACTGAACAATGAGATTGACTGAGTGATTAATGAATTAATATGAACAATGAGATTGACTAAGTGATGAAGGAATTGACTGAGTGATGAATGAATTAACTGAGCAATGATATTGACTGAGTGATGAACGAATTAACTGAGTGATGAATGAATTAACTGAGTGATGAATGAATTAACTGAGTGATGAATGATATTGACTGAGTGATGAATGAATTAACTGAGTGATGAATGAATTAACTGAGTGATGAATGAATTAATTGAGTGATGAATGATATTGACTCAGTGATGAATGAATTAACTGAGTGATGAATGAATTAACTGAGTGATGAATGATATTGACTGAGTGATGAATGAATTAACTGAGTGATGAATGAATTAACTGAGTGATGAATGATATTGACTGAGTGATGAATGAATTAACTGAGTGATGATTGAATTAACTTAGTGATGAATGATATTGACTGAGTGATGAATGAATTAACTGAGTGATAAATGAATTAACTGAGTGATGAGATCAAAATGATGATTGAGGATTATTAACTGATGAATGAGTTGATCCTTAATGCTTACACAAGTCACACGTGCTCCAA
Source organism: Orobanche coerulescens (assembly GCA_033398695.1). NCBI lineage: Eukaryota > Viridiplantae > Streptophyta > Magnoliopsida > Lamiales > Orobanchaceae > Orobanche > Orobanche coerulescens. Next base: position 95,631,270 of record CM065809.1, read on the forward strand.
AACAATTAGTCATGAATCAATCATAACACTAATATCACATATAGGTTTCAACAAAGCATGAACAATTAATGACATGATGAATGTATGAACATAAAGAGAATCGAGTCCTTACACAGGTCATACGAAGCTTCGAGGTCTCACGATACTAGTCCCAACTGACGACAACTCGATGAATGAATGACTCGTGCAGTCGTACTAATATTACGACTCACAAAACCCGACTGTCCAGATTGTCATAACCTGACAGTCCCACTACTACCGCATCGGTAGAGCCACATAACTCACATATCAGGGTATCTCACAACACAAAATCTCTGATACCATCTTCTGTAACAGCCCCAAATCCTATTGGGTTATTACAGTGCCGTGGACCCCACGCCAGGAGATCCACCAGGCGAACATGACTAAAATACATTAAATTAAACAACAAGGGGAAATCATAGTCCCTACCATGATATCCGACACAATATTCCGATAAGGAATTTCAACGACAACGATGGACCTACATGGCCAGAAATAAAATATAACAATATCCACGAGCATCTGCTTGGGTAATACATAATGACAATGACTGACAGACTGAAGAACACTCTGACTGACCAACATGAACAACTCGGACTAGTATCGCTCGAATGCCTCGTCGCCATCATCATGCCCCTGTATCTCAACTCTCTCCTCGCAAGCACCTAAAACATGAAAACATGTTCCGCCCCCACGGGGTCAGTCATCCAGATAATGAACATCAAATACACGTATGACATGATATGCATCCAAAGGCAGAATGAAACGGTACAATGATAATAATAATACGAGATGCTCACAAACCAAGGTAAGAACCGAGCATTCATGAAATACTATGCCCACGGCATACTTTTAATACCTATTCGACAGGTTAGAACGTAAATGCCCAACGGCGAATCATAATTATAGAGTACCACAATGAATTACACGACATGAACCAAACCAGAACTGAATTAATTATGAATCACAATGCCCGAAGGCTCCAATGAAATTACCAGGACAATAATAAAGGCTTGAAAGCCACTCAGCCGAAGCTGTCAAATATCACAATCACATGAAGCCAAAGCGACCCTGTTGTATCGATTAGGGCCGAAGCCACGGCACGAAGCAGTATCATAATTAGGGCCGAAGCCACGGCACGAAGCCGTATCACAATTAGGGCTGAAGCCACGGCACGAAGCCGTATCACCATTAGGGCCGAAGCCACGGCACGAAGCCGTATCACAATTAAGGCCGAAGCCACGGCACGAAGCCGTATCACCATTAGGGCCGAAGCCACGGCACGAAGCCGTATCACAATTAGGGTCGAAGCCATGGCACGAAGCCGTATCACCATTAGGGCCAAAGCCATGGCACGAAGCCGTATCACAATTAGGGCCGAAGCCACGGCACGAAGCCGTATCACAATTTTGATAGTGTGCTACCTTGAGTCGGCCAACACGATAATGATGACTCACGGATGGGCATTGTACTCGACAATCCCAATTTAATACCTCGATTATCTTAGAGTGGTCAATCGATAACAACGACACAACGGATGGGAACTATCCTCGACAGCCCCAATTCAATACCTCGATTGCCTTAGAATGGCCAACCGATAACAATGATGCAGCGGATGATTCAATACCTCGATTGCCTTAAAACGGTCAAGCGATAACAATGATACAATGAATGATTGCAAACTTCGATTTGCCTGAGAACGGCCAATCGATAACAATGACACGATGAATGAGTGAATACCTCGATTGCCTTAGAACGGCCAACCGATAACAATGATATGATGAATAATTGAACACCTCAATTGCCTTAGTACGGCTAATCGATAACAATGATACGAAGGATGTCTCGGCACCTTTAATCGGTTACCGACAACGAAGAAGAGAAATGACTACGTCAACGCCTTTAATCGGCCAAAACAACATCAAGGACAAAACTCCAAGATTAATAGAAATGATTACAAAGACGTCTTAAATCGACAATAATATCAACAACAACGATCGATATATCGATACCGCGAACCGGTGATCGATAGTAACATTAACAACGAGTATCACAATGCCTTGAACCGGCCATTAGCGAACAATAAAAACATTTGGCATAATTGCCGAAAGGTATCGTATCGAACGATCTCTTAATATCAATGAATTCATGAAGAGACTAAGTCTCGGAATGATACAACACATTCATACACATATATGATAATATTAATCTCATTGACTAGTACAAGTATAAAACTTGCCTCAACCGAAGGCGATGAAATCCATCCACGAACAACGAACGGCGTCCTTCGATAAATATAAGCGCTCGAACAACCTTGAATGAAATACAATTCATTCAATAACACAATATCGAATGAAAACAACACAACGATCGAAGGAAACTCTTTGAGACATTTAATCGAACACTAAATGTTCAAAGTTCCTCAAGAACTTAAGAATCATCAATCGGGTTGAACGAATCGAAGATATAGACATACAATACATAGAACATGATTAATAATGTTTACAAACATCAACCGATTCATCAAATTAGGACGGAAAATGAAATCAAAGCCAAAACTCCCAAGAATTAATGGTGATTTTACAAAGTCGAACTCATACGTGGAAAAGTCGCTTAAGAACACGGAATTCAACAGAACGACACCGAGACGAACTCGGATGACAAAAAGTGTAGAATTAATCATTCTCGGAATGAGGAAACGGTCACAATAGAATTTCTAAGATGGAATTACACCAAAAAAAATTATTGGAAATCGAAATCGCGGATATTACATACTACCCCCCTTAAAAGAAGTTTCGTCCCGAAACTTAAAACAAGTTGGGAGAAGCAATATCCCGCCAGGAAAACTCAATGAGATACACCAGAACTGGAAGCTCGCTTCTCATCAGCATCGGATGCCCATACAAACACTGATTCACCTCCAAAGAAGAACAGCAATGCACATATAGTCCTCGGAACCATATCTATCGCACGCCCAAGTCCCCATGACTTGACGTCTCGAATCACAATAAACAATCACCCAGATTATCACGAAATCTCGGTAAAACACCAAAAGGAATGCATCAAATGATCTCAAAATCTCAAGATTCTCAAATACGATCATTATAAAATAGATCAACAATAAATGATCCACAACCACGATACATTATTACGGATTGAGTTATACAGTCATCCGAAATACAAGGCTACATTTCAAATGTACCCAACATCGATATCCTCCATATCATCGATCTCCTCGATCCCAACGATTCAAAGAAGACTCAAATCTGAACTCACCGATTAATGTGACCCCGAAAGGTTACCAAAAACGAGAGTGACTATGCTGAATGATAAATGATTAGAAATCCGACAAGGATCAAGAATGACTCACTGAGGTGAACTAATAACTCAATGAGTGATAACTCAAATGAAATGCTTGGAACCATTGTTCCCCGTGAAGTGAATGATTAGTTTGATAATTATAAGTCTCAACGTGGTTGATATATGATGAATGACTTATGCGAATGATTGAACGGTGATGAAATGAATGATTATCCTATTACCGAGCAAGAATTAACTTGCTCAAAACCAGTGATGAATGTCCTATTGTATCACAGTTAAAGCAAACAACAGTCGAACTCGTAAATGCGAGATGAAGATGCTCTCGGCCACGAAGACGACTAGAAAACGATCTCTTGGACGTCGGAGTCCGATGTCCCTCTGACAACTCTTTCCATACCGAGGCAGGAAAGTCACGTGATAATTACAGATCTCATATGAAGATTGCATTATGATTACGAGACGGAATGATAACAATGAGCATACACGCTCTAACACAATGAATGAATTAATAATGCAATAAAACGATCGTCGACATGACGCCAAAATATGATAAGATCGCATGAAAGATCAAGTGAGTTGACAAGACTATCTGATGAAATTCCTGAAATGATTACCTTGAACAAGTTAACAAGGTTAAAAATTTGATTCACAAGATCAACAACTGAACCGTGAGATGGACTGGATGATTAATGAATTAATTGAACAATGAGATTGACTGAGTGATAATGAATTAACTGAGCGATGAGATTAACTGAGTGATGAATGAATTGGCTGAGCAATGAGATTGACTGAGTGATGAATGAATTAACTGGACAATGAGATTGAGTGAGTGATGAATGAATTAACTGAACAATGAGATTAACTGAGTGATGAATGAATTAACTGAACAATGAGATTAACTGAGTGATGAATGAATTGACTAAACAATGAGATTGACTGAGCGATGAATGAATTGACTGAACAATGAGATTGCCTGAGTGATGAATGAATTAACTGAGCAATGAGATCGACTGAGTGATGAATGAATTGACTGAACAATGAGATTGACTGAGTGATTAATGAATTAATCTGAACAATGAGATTGACTAAGTGATGAAGGAATTGACTGAGTGATGAATGAATTAATCGAGCAATGATATTGGTGAGTGATGAACGAATTAAGCGAGTGATGAATGAATTAAGCGAGTGATGAATGAATTAATCGAGTGATGAATGATATTGGTGAGTGATGAATGAATTAGCGAGTGATGAATGAATTAAGCGAGTGATGAATGAATTAATCGAGTGATGGAAGAATTAAGCGAGTGATGAATGATATTGGTGAGTGATGAATGAATTAGCGAGTGATGAATGAATTAATCGAGTGATGAATGATATTGGTGAGTGATGAATGAATTAGCGAGTGATGAATGAATTAACTGAGTGATGAATGAATTAACTGAGTGATGAATGAATTAACTGAGTGATGAATGATATTGACTGAGTGATGAATGAATTAACTGAGTGATGAATGAATTAACTGAGTGATGAGATCAAAATGATGATTGAGGATTATTAACTGATGAATGAGTTGATCCTTAATGCTTACACAAGTCACACGTGCTCCAAAACAATTAATCATGAATCAATCATAACACTAATATCACATATAGGTTTCAACAAAGCATGAACAATTAATGACATGATGAATGTATGAATATAAAGAGAATCGAGTCCTTACACAGGTCATACGATGCTTCGAGGTCTCACGATACTAGTCCCAACTGACGACGACTCGATGAATGAATGACTCGTGCAGTCGTACTAATATTACGACTCACAAAACCCGACTGTCCAGATTGTCATAACACAGCGGTCCCACTACTACCGCATCGGTAGAGCCACATAACTCACATATCAGGGTATCTCACAACCCAAAATCTCTGATACCATCTTCTGTAACACCCCCAAATCCTATTGGGTTATTACAGTGCCGTGGACCCCACGCCGGGAGATCCACCAGGCGAACATGACTATAATACATTAAATTAAACAACAAGGGGAAATCATAGTCCCTACCATGATATCCGACACAATATTCCGATAAGGAATTTCAACGACAACGATGGACCTACATGGCCAGAAATAAAATACAACAATATCCACGAGCATCTGCTCGGGTAATACATAATGACAATGACTGACAAACTGAAGAACACTCTAACTGACTGACCAACATGAACAACTCGGACTAGTATCGCTCGAATGCCTCGTCGCCATCATCATGCCCCTGTGTCTCAACTCTCTCTTCGCAAGCACCTAAAACATGAAAACATGTTCCGCCCCCACGGGGTCAGTCATCCAGATAATGAACATCAAATACACGTATGACATGATATGCATCCAAAGGCAGAATGAAATGGTACAATGATAATAATAATACGAGATGCTCACAAACCAAGGTAAGAACCGAGCATTCGTGAAATACTATGCCCACGACATACTATTAATAACTGTTCGACAGGTTAGAACATAAATGCCCAACGGCGAATCATAACTATAGAGTACCACAATGAATTACACGACATGAACCAAACCAGAACTGAATTAATTATGAATCACAATGCCCGAAGGCTCTAATGAAATTACTAGGACAATAATAATGGCTTGAAAGCCACTCAGCCGAAGCTATCAAATATCACAATCACATGAAGCCAAAACAGCCCGCAGCTGTATCGATTAGGGCCGAAGCCACGGCACGAAGCTATATCACAATTAGGGCTGAAGCCACGGCACGATGCCGTATCACAATTAGGGCTGAAGCCACGGCACGAGCCGTATCACCATTAGGGCCGAAGCCACGGCACGAAGCCGTATCACAATTAAGGCCGAAGCCACGGAACGAAGCCGTATCACCATTAGGGACGAAGCCACGGCATGAAGCCGTATCACAATTAGGGTCGAAGCCATGGCACGAAGCCGTATCACCATTAGGGCCAAAGCCATGACACGAAGCCGTATCATAATAAGGGCCGAAGCCACGGCACGAAGCCGTATCACAATTTTGATAGTGTGCTACCTTGAGTCGGCCAACATGATAATGATGACTCACGGATGGGCATTGTACTCGACAATCCCAATTTAATACCTCGATTATCTTAGAGTGGTCAATCGATAACAACGACACAACGGATGGGAACTATCCTCGACAGCCCCAATTCAATACCTCGATTGCCTTAGAATGGCCAACCGATAACAATGATGCAGCGGATGATTCAATACCTCGATTGCCTTAAATCGGTCAATCGATAACAATGATACAATGAATGATTGAAAACTTCGATTTGCCTGAGAACGGCCAATCGATAACAATGACACGATGAATGAGTGAATACCTCGATTGCCTTAGAACGGCTAACCGATAACAATGATATGATGAATAATTGAACACCTCAATTGCCTTAGAACGGCTAATCGATAACAATGATACGAAGGATGTCTCGGCACCTTTAATCGGTTACCGACAACGAAGACGAGAAATGAATACGTCAACGCCTTTAATCGGCCAAAACAACATCAAGGACAAAACTCCAACATTAATATAAATGATTACAAAGACGTCTTAAATTGACAATAATATCAACAACAACGATCGATATATCGATACCACGAACCGGTGATCGATAGTAACATTAACAACGAGTATCATAATGCCTTGAACCGGCCATTAGCGAACAATAAAAACATTTGGCATAATTGCCGAAAGGTATCGTATCGAACGATCTCTTAATATCAATGAATTCATGAAGAGACTAAGTCTCGGAATGATACAACACATTCATACACATATATGATAATATTAATCTCATTGACTAGTACAAGTATAAAACTTGCCTCAACCGAAGGCGATGAAATCCATCCACGAACAATGAACGGCGTCCTTCGATAAATATAAGTGCTCGAACAACCTTGAATGAAATACAATTCATTCAATAACACAATATCGAACGAAAACAACACAACGATCGAAGGAAACTCTTTGAGACATTTAATCGAACACTAAATGTTCAAAGTTCCTCAAGAACTTAAGAATCATCAATCGGGTTGAACGAATCGAAGATATGGACATACAATACATAGAACATGATTAATAATGTTTACAAACATCAACCAATTCATCAAATTCGGACGGAAAATGAAATCAAAGCCAAAACTCCCAAAAATTAAATTTTATGAGATTTCAAGAAATTACCTTGATTAGGATGAAGAATCCACAAACATGTTGTTAATCCACACCACAACTTGAAGAAGATGAAATTATTTGAGTTTGATAATGCTAAATCGCCCAAAATATCGCCCACAAATCGCCTAAGGAGGAGAGGAAGAAGGAAAGTGATGAAAATGAGGATGATTCCACAAGAAAACGCTGATATAGGCGAAATCACTGTGCCGCAAAGACAGATGAGTGTGCCGCGCCCACGGCCAAAATCGCCAAAGATAATCGCCTTTGTTCAGCGGCCGGCGAAGGGCCGCAGCCTCGCTGACCCTCTCCAGCACAAAAGGCACATAGTGCAGCCTTAGCTATTTTGATCATAACTCCTTCGTCCGGACTCCGATTGACTCACCGTTTGAACCATTGGAAATCTAACTTGATTCTCAATAATATTGAAAAATTCAGAATTTTTGGAGTTTCCAAGAATTAATGGTGATTTTACAAAGTCGAACTCATACGTGGAAAAGTCGCTTAAGAACACGGAATTCAATAGAATGACACCGAGACAAACTCGGATAACAAAAAGTGTAGAATTAATCATTCTCGAAATGAGGAAACGGTCACAATAGAGTTGCTAAGATGGAATTAAACCAGAAAAAAAATTATTGAAAATCGAAATCGCGGATATTACACGGATGGGCGGAGCCGACACTGGAAGCTCCCCCTCTAGCGGGCTGACCCCGACCTCTCCCTCGGCTAGCACTCGGTGGAGGCTGCAGAGCAAATGAGCCCTGGTTCACACTCGGCTCCCTAGGCGCTGGAAAAGAAGTCTGGGCACCGAGAATCTGTCCTACCCGCTCACAATAGAAAGCCTTGTGGCCCAACTGACCACAAGTATGACAAGTCAATTGCGGACGAAGACACTTCCGGTTCTTATGGCCCAACTTTGCCACAGTTAAAGCATATGATATCCCGAATGGAGGTTCTAGCAGCACCTCGAAAACTCCTAGAGAAACGAGCTGAACCGCCCGCAGGAATATTTGCAGACTGAGATTTCTGTTGACCTACACCCTTGTGACCCAAAAAATTTCCAACGGATTTCTGCTTCTTGCTTTCCCGAGCCGCCTCACTGGCTGTCACAGACATATCATAGGCAAGGTCTCTACTCTGATAATCCTTGAAAGTGGTGCAGACGAGCCCAGTCATGTAGTCCCGAATCAACAGTTTCATCCGTTTGAAAAATGAAAAAATTTGTCGCTCTCCTCTATAACTTGGGCCTTCACGAAGCCCAACTCCCGGTTGAAATCGGCAATAGCTTGAGAAACAGGGATACCCCAAGGTTGAGCGTCATACAAGGCATGGACTCGAGCCTGTCTGACCAGCCACGGGTAATATTCGGTCTCCATCAGGTCCATGAATTCCGTCCACGAAGCAACGTGGTCCTTAGGCTCAACAGCCTCCCACCAATCAGTAGCGTCTCTAGTGAGAAAGTACTAGGCAATAGGGACCTTGCGGTCCTCGGGACAGTTGGTGGCAACGAATACTTTAGATATCTCCTTGATCCAGCCCTTCCAACTGATCGGGTCTGAAGCTCCCAAAAACTGGGGAGGATGCATCTTGATGACATCCTGTAGCCAACGATCTACTCTGCCCAGAGTAGCGGAGCCGGATTCGGGTTCAGAACCACCTGAGCTATCGCAGCCATTTGGTTCACCATTCGTTGCATCACCGCTGCAACACCAAGATCAGTGCCATCCTGAGTAGTAGCATGGCTATGACGGTCACCAGTACTGCCGGCTCCCGAAGAATGCGACGTGGCCGCCACACCGGCTGCCCCACGTCCCCGGATGCGTCCACGGCCACGACCGCGGCCTCTTCCAGCATCTATACTGGTGTTAAAAGGTAGCGGAAGCAACTCGATGATAAGTAAGAGAGGAAAAACATCCACAGTTCAAGAAATGGAAATACGGTATGAGAAAACAAGGAATCGAGTAAGAAAAAATTACGAGCACTGGAAGTACCGTGATGCTGGAAGCGTTGTGACGATGTGCAAAACAAAACACAACTAGACCCAAGTAACCGACAAGCCTAGGTATCCATAAACCTAGTTCTCCGTTACCATTTTCTGTAACACCCCCGAGATATTCGAGATGTATTACAGTGTCGTGGACCCTTACATGGGACCCACCAGGCTAGACAAGAATTACCCCAATCCAACACTGCCTCAATCTTCTGTGGATCCACACGGACCCCTTCGGCTGAAATCACGTGACCCAAAAACATCACTTCCTTCATCCAGAACTCACATTTCGAGAACTTCGCATAGAGTCGCTCGGTCCTCAAAATGTCTAATACCATACGCAGATGATGGGCATGCTCGTCCTCGCTCCTTGAATAAATAAGGATATCGTCAATGAAGACGACGACATATTTATCCAAATACTCGATAAAGACCTTGTTCATCAACTGCATGAACACTGCCGGTGCGTTAGTTAACCCGAAGGGCATAACCAGAAACTCGTAATGTCCATATCTCGTCCAAAAAGCTATTTTCGGAATATCGGACTCTTTCACCCGAAGCTGAAAGTACCCCCATCTCAAGTCGATCTTCGAGAATACCGCAGCTCCCTGCAACTGATCGAACAAGTCATCAATTCTCGGCAAAGTATACCTGTTCTTAATGGTCACCTTGTTTAGATCACGATAGTCGATACATAAGCGCAGTGAACCATCCTTCTTCCGCACGAATAGAACCGGTGCATTCCAAGGTGAAGCACTCGTTCGAATATATCCCGACTCAAGAAGCTCACTCAACTCAGCCATCTCTGAAGGTGCCATGCAATACGACGCCTTCGAAATTGGAACTGCACCCGGCACTAACTCTATAGCGAACTCGACCTCATGGTCCGGTGGCAACCCTAATAACTCGTCAGAAAAGACATCAGGGAACTCACTGACGACTCGGATCTATGAAAACTCGACTCCACTATCCTCTGCCTCCGAGGCGTAACACCAATAACTAGTACACCCCTTTCGCAGGAGTCTCATCACCTTTAAAACGTTAATTATGAACTTCTGGTTTCTCTTTCGGCCCACGAAAGAGTGATCGGTACCGTCCTTGGCTAACACGGTGATGATTCTTGTGTGGTAGTTCATGATTGCACCATGCCACTCGAGCCAATCATCCCCGAGAATCAAATCCTCACCCACAATACCCATAACAATAAGATTAGAGAGACAAGCCCTCTCATAAATAAACACGAAACAGTCTCGAACCTCTCGATCACCAACGATTCTATCACCGCTAGGGAGTTTAATGACGAAAGGCTCGCAAGGCGACAAACAGTCGAGACTCAAACGACGCACACACTCTAGAGCAATGAATGAATATGTAGCACCCGAATAAAAAAGCACACTGACATGATGAGAATGGATGTGAACGGTACCTGTCGCCACAGTGGCCGCTGGATCTTCGGTCCTCCTCATCTCATAGACATGCGGATGGGCGGAGCCGACCTTTGAAGCTCCCTCTCTAGTGGGCTGACCCAGACCTCTCCCTCGGCTAGCACTCGATGGAGGTTGCAGAGCAAACGAGCCCTGGTTCACACTCGGCTCCATAGGCGCTGGAAAAGAAGTCTGGGTATCGAGAATCTATCCTACCCGCTCACAATAGAAAGCCTTGTGGCCCGACTGACCACAAGTATGACAAGTCAAATACGGACGAAGACACTCCCGGTTCTTATGGACCGACTTGCCATAGTCAAAGCATATGATATCACGAACAAAGGTTCTGGCAGCACCTCGAAAACTCCCAGAGAAACGAGCCGAACCGCCCGCAGGAATATTTTTAGACTGAGATTTCTGTTGACCTCCACTCTTGTGACTCGAAAAATTTCCAACGGATTTCTGCGTCTTGCTTTCACAAGCCGCCTCACTGGATATCACAGACATATCATAGGCAAGAGCTCCACTCTGATAATCCTTCAAAGTGGTGCAGACGAGCCCAGACATGTAGTCCCGAATCGACAGTTTCATCCATATGGAAAAATAAAAATTTTTGTCACTCTCCTCTATAACTTGGGCCTTCACGAATCCCCAACTCCCAGTTGAAATCGGCAATAGCTTGAGAAACAGGGATATTCCGAGGTTGAGCGTCATAAAAGGCATGGACTCGAGCCTGTCTGACCGGCCACGGGCAATATTCGGTCTCCATCAGGTCCCTGAATTCCATCCACGAAGCAACATGGTCCTTAGGCTCAACAGCCTCCCACCAATCAGTAGCGTCCCCAGTGAGAAAGTACTAGGTAATAGGGACCTTGCGGTCCTCGGGACAATTGGTGGCAACAAAGACTTTAGATATCTCCTTAATCCACCCCTCCCAGCCGATCGGGTCTGAATCTCCCAAAAACTGGGGAGGATGCATCTTGATGACATTCTGTAGCCAACGATCTGCTCCGCCCGGAGTAGCGTGGGCCGGAGTCGGGTTCTAAACCTCCTGAGCTATCGCAGCCATTTGGTTCACCATTTGTTGCATCACTGCCTTAACACCAAGATCAACGCTATCCTAAGTAGTAGCATGGCTATGACGGTCACCAGTACTGTCGGCTCCCGAAGAATGCGACGTGGCCACCTCACCGGCTGCCCCACGTCCCCGGCCGCGTCCACGGTCACGACCACGACCACGGCCTCTTCCAGCACCTATACTGGTGTTAAAAGGTAGCGAAAGCAACTCGATGATAAGTAAGAGAAGAAAAACATCCACAGTTCAAGAAATGGAAATCCGATACGAGAAAACAAGGAATCGAGTAAGGAAAACTTACGAGCACTGGAAGTACCGTGATGCTGGAAGCGGTGTGATGATGTGCAAAACAAAACACAACTAGACCCAAGTAACCGACAAGCCTAGGTATCCATAAACCTAGTTATCCGATACCACTTTTTGTAACACCCCCAAGATATTCGAGAAGTATTACAGTGTCGTGGACCCTTACATGGGACCCACCAGGCTAGACAAGAATTACCCCAATCCAACACTACCTCAATCTTATGTGGATCCACACAGACCCCTTCGGCTGAAATCACGTGACCCAAAAACATCACTTCCTTCATCCAGAACTCACATTTCGAGAACTTCGCATAGAGTTGCTCGGTCCTCAAAATGTCTAATACCATACGCAGATGATGGGCATGTTCGTCCTCGCTCCTTGAATAAATAAGGATATCGTCAATGAAGACGACGACATATTTATCCAAATACTCGATAAAGACCTTGTTCATCAACTTCATGAACACTGCCGGTGCGTTAGTTAACTCGAAGGGCATAACCACAAACTCGTAATGTCCGTATCTCGTCCGAAAAGCTATTTTCGGAATATCGGACTCTTTCACCGGAAGCTGATAGTACCCCGATCTCAAGTCGATCTTCAAGAATACCGTAGCTCCCTGCAACTGATCGAACAAGTCATCAATCCTCGGCAAAGTATACCTGTTCTTAATGGTTACCTTGTTTAGATCACAATAGTCGATACATAAGCGCAGTGAACCATCCTTCTTCCGCAGAACAGAACCGGTGCGCCCCAAGGTGAAGCACTCAGTCGAATATATCCCGACTCAAGAAGCTCACTCAACTGCTTCTTTAACTCAGCCATCTCTGAAGGTGCCATGCAATACGGCGCCTTCGAAATCAGAACTGCACCCGGCACTAACTCTATAGGGAACTCAACCTCATGGTCCGGTGGCAACCCTAATAACTTGTCAGAAAAGACATCAGGGAACTCACTGTCGACTGGGATATATGAAAACCCAACTCCACTATGTTAGGCGAATTTTTATACGCTTATTTATTATTATTTTGTATTCTTTTAATGATTAAATCTGCATAAATGAGCTTGCAATGCCCTATTCTTTTATGTTTTGCAGGAAATTGGAGTCCGAAAGTCGAAATGATGAAAAATGGGCGAAAACGGCGATCTTTGGCCTGGGACCGCGGCACGTACCAAGTGAGCCGCGACACACGAGGCTGACCAGCGAGCCCCGAGTAAACTGTACCCTGGGCCGCGGCACAAGTATAGTGAGCCGCGGCCCAGAAGAAATAAATAACGCCCAGGCATCCCGCTGTGCCCCGTGAGCCGCGGCACAGATTAAGTGAGCCGCGGCCCACGGGGCAGTTTTGGTGTGTTCCGCGCGGGTTTGGGCCGTTTTGAAGCCAGTTCTCGACCTAATCACATGGACGCATTTTGGAGGCTGCTGAGAGTTATAAATAAGGGTTGAGAATCTTGGAATCAGAGGATTATCGCGGAAGAGAGGAATCGATCTTAAGAAGCAGAATACACCAAGAGCAGAGGGCGGAAGCCAGAAGAACGGAGGAATCCGAGTCTTCGTCTGCGTTTGATTTCAATGCTTTCATTCATTAATTCTGTATTTTTATCTTTCAGCATGTCAGGATAAAACCCTGTTCTAGGATTTTGATGAAACCAAAGTTTTGACGGATTTGCTTTTGATTATCTATATAATTCCCCTTTTTAGTTGAGTTTTCCCAATCGATTTTAATGCTTTCAATTGTCTGGCCAATAATTGGATTGTTTTAATTACACAACTCGAATCGGGAGAGGAGAGTTGGTGAGGAACTATTGGTGAGAACCGTTTTATCTTGTGAGATAGGAATATACTCATAGGAACTACGTGGCCTTTTGAAGATTTTGTGCTTTTTGCCTATTGTCGAATTAATTCACCTAGGGATAGAGTGCATTATTCGCCTTTAGGAAAATCTATTGACCTCGGGAGAGATGGTAGAATATTTTAGCAATCTTCGCCTTCAATAAATTGGGGAAATCATTAACTTCAGATAATCGAGAGTAAATTCGGATAAACCAAGGTGGATTCACAATCCTAGACTTTTTCATCATTTGATTTTCTTTCTTCGAGCGATCGTTTTTCTGTTTATTATTGATTTTCGTTAGTCATTAATTGCAACCCAAATTTCGACTGTTCAAATAAAATTAGAATACATATAAATCGGTACTTAGTGATTCAGTCCTCGTGGGAACGATACTCACTCATCACTTTATTACTTGTCTACGATAACGTGAACTTGCGTTTAACGAAATATCGCAACAAGTTTTTGGCGCCGTTGCCGGGGACTGATTATTTTACTATTATCGATTTCAGTATTTCTAGTCTTAGTTTGAAAATTTTTTATTGGTTTTGTGTAATTTTATTTATTTGTTTTTCCTTTCAGGAGTTACCGGTTAGTGCATGAGAAAATTCGGTAACGAAGGCCTACTACCTTTGGATACCGAACTCAAGCGCACTCTTCAGAGAAGCAAGAAGAAGAAACGAGAGTTACCAGCAAAAGACACTATGGCCGATAACACGGGAAATCACGAAGCAGACAATCCCGTTCAGCAAGTTCAACCGGCATTAGCACTCTGCGATTATGCTATGCCGCAAATCAATGCGAACTTTTCGGGGATTCGGCGTCCGACAATTCAGGCGAACAACTTCGAAATCAAGCCGGCTATAATTCAAATGGTACAAGCGAGCCAGTTCTGTGGATTGCCGAATGATGACCCCAAAGCACACATTGCGTCTTTTCTCGAGATTTGTGACACGTTCAAAAACAACGGTGTCACCGATGATGCTATTCGTCTACGGCTTTTCCCTTTCTCTTTGAGGGACAAAGCCAAATTTTGGTTGAACTCTATATCGCCGGGCTCGATCACTACATGGGCGGAATTAGCGCAAGCCTTCCTGGCTAAGTTCTTTCCACCATCAAAGACAGCGACGTTAAGGAACGAAATTACTACCTTTGGGCAATTTGATATGGAGTCGCTTCACGAGGCTTGGGAGCGATACAAGGATTTGCTGAGAAGATGCCCACACCACGGCCTACCGGATTGGCTCCAAATACAAACATTTTACAACGGATTGAGTGCTTCTACACGCACTCTCGTCGATGCAGCCGCTGGAGGAGCCTTAATGGGAAAAACTATGGCCGAGGCACACACTTCATTGGAAGCTATGGCTGCGGATGCTTATCAATGGCCGTCCGAACGAGTAAACCCAAAACGAGTAATGGAAATCTCAAATAATGATCCAATCCCTATATTATCAGCTCAAGTCGCCGCCTTGACGCAGCAACTTCAAGCCTTTTCACATGCTCCTTCCCCCGTTACCATTGAATCGTGCAATTGGTGTAATGGATCTCATTCTAGCGCAGAATGCCAAGTCGGAAACCCTTTTGAGCAACCGTCGATGGAACAAGCTCAGTTCGTGGGGAACGGGAACCGGCAGAATAATCCTTACTCCAACACTTATAATCCGGGATGGCGAAATCATCCTAACTTCTCATGGAGGAACGGACAAAGCTCGAACCAGCCTCAGTTTGCTCAACACCAACAACAACCTTCTCCCGCTCCAAAAATCTCTCTAGAAGAAGCAATGGCAAAATTTTCAGCGAGCACGAGTTAGTTCATGGCCCGTACGGAGGGGACCTTGCAGAACCATTCCGCTTCTATCCGCAACTTGGAAGTCCAACTGGGCCAGATTGCTAATGTATTAACAGCCCGCCCGGAAGGTACCTTGCCAAGTACGACTGAAACGAATCCCAGAGAGAGTGTCAATTCCATTAGTTTGAGAATTGGGAAGGAATTATGCGAGCTGCCCGGGCAGAACAAAAAGAGAAGTGAGGATGAGGAGAAGAAAAATTCAGCGACTGAGGAATCACAAGATTTGAGACCTTCGATACTATTTCCGGACAATCCAAAGGCATATGTACCACCTGTCCCATTTCCGCAGTGATTACAACAGAAAAAGGTGGACAAGCAATTCTCTAAGTTCCTCGACGTCTTCAAGAAACTGCATATTAACATCCCATTTGCCGACGCCTTGGAGCAAATGCCGAGTTACGTGAAATTCATGAAAGAAATTTTGTCAAACAAAAGAAAGCTCTAGGAGTATGATACAGTCGCATTGACGGAGGAGTGCAGCGCTATTCTTTAGAAAAAGCTTCCGCCAAAATTGAAGGATCCGGGAAGCTTCAATATACCGTGCACAATAGGGAACCTCTCTTTTGAAAGGGAATTGTGCGATCTCGGCGCTAGTATTAATCTCATGCCTCTGTCTATTTTCAAGAAGCTAGGAATTGGGGAAGCGAAACCTACTACGGTCTCCTTACAATTAGCTGATAGATCCATCAAATATCCGAGGGGAGTGATAGAGGACGTCTTAGTCAAAGTCGATAAGTTCATCTTTTCGGCCGATTTCATTGTGCTTGACATGGAGGATGACCACGACATCCCAATTATCTTGGGAAGACCATGTTTGGCAACCGGCCGAACTTTAATCGATGTGGAAAAAAGGGAACTAACTCTACGGGTTCAAGACGAGAATGTCACTTTCCTTGTGTTTAAATCCTTTTCGTGCCCAAGTAGTGTTGAGAAGAGCTCGCAAATTGAAAGTGTGGATACCGTTGCGAAAGACACACCCCGGAAGAATCGTCGGTCGAAAAATTCAGAATCCGTTTCAGCTACCCCGACGCCTAATAAGAATGAAAAGCAAGTTGCATATCTTAGGCATTTGAACATGCCGTCTTCAACATCCGTTCATCCACAATCGGAAAATTCTCATTCTGTCCTAAATTCGCCCGTGGAGTTTAAAATTAAGACGGATGTCAAACGGGCGCCAAGTCGTGTGAAAAATGGGTGCTTCGGAAAAGTGTTTTCGTTAAAATCTTTTCGCAAAGAACATTTGGTGTCCAAACCGAAAATCGGATCGTTAAAGACCAATGGTCAAAATTTTAAAATACATATTAACGGTTCGATGAACGGGGCCGAGTTCAAATGGTGTTTGCAAAAAGTGAACTGATTTTCAATAGGTCCAGATGAAGACTATAAACTTAGTGCTTCTTGGGAGGCAACCCGAGCATTAGTTGTAGCTTTGTTATTTTTCAGTATTTTCTTGCATTTTGGATCTTTGTTTTTCGTCATTTTAGCTTGGACATGCTTGTCTCTCACGCTCTTGTTGTTTTCTGCTGAAAATTCTGTGCAGAAATTATCTTTTGGAAAAAATCAGCATTGGGCCACGGCACAAGGATTGTGAGCCGCGGCACACACAGGTCGAAAAAGAAGGCTAAACTTGCTGTACTCTGTGCCGCGGCACAACCTTACTGAGCCGCGGCATGTTGCTTCTGAGACGCGGCACAAAAGATGCACCAGATATGCCTAGGGATCTGTACTACGGGCCGCAGCACATATGTGCTGAGCCGCGGCACACTAACACCTTCGAGCCGCGGCACATGGCGATGGAACAAAGGAGTCTGAACAGACTGTACTCTGGGCCGCGGCTCACTTAAGCTGTGCCGCGACCCCCGTTCGGAAGCTAGACAGCCCAGGTACCTTTATAACATGAATTCGACCGACCCCAGGTATACTTTTCCTCCTCTTCCGCTGCACAAGCGATCGGCCGAGAATTTTTTTTTCTCAACTTTTTCTTCTTGCATCCCTCAAAGCTAATCAAGGTAATTCTCAATCCTTTGTATTAATTGCTTCATGAATTGCGAAATGAGATGTTGTTCTTCATTTAATAGTGATTATGTTTTTTTTTTTCAAAGTTCTATCAAAGGTTGAGTTGGGAATATGATGTTTTTGATTGATTATTGATGATTATTTTTCGATTACGAATGAATTGAGTACGTTTGTCATGATGATCGATGTGAGATTGTTATTTGTGGGGTTTGAATCAAGCTATTACAATGATTGTTCTTCATTTGAACTCATGCCTTCAAGGTGTTTGATGAAATGCTTGAATGAAAAATTCTTACTTGTTAAGCCAATGTTTGGAAACTATGTGCAACGAATTCGTTTCTGAATTTACAGCAACCCCAACCCTTACGTCAATGCTAAACGTGAAAAGCTCAATTTTATTTCTCTCTCACGGCGGTGCTAGCTCGTTAAATTCTTGATTCATGTTGGATATCCTTAGCCGAGTAATGTTATTCTCATTATTGCTTAAGTAAGTAAACTCCGGTGTTTATCTTTTCAGGACTCGCTATGGCTAGAACCAAAATGATTAGCAAAAGGGCCAGGACGCAATCGTCCCCCACTCGAGGGGAAACGTCTCAGAGCCGAGCCGAGCTGGAGGCGCACCAATTCTCTGACCCGGAGATTTATAAAATATTTAATGAAAAGATCCGCCCTCGACCTCTGATCCCAGAGAGGGGATTCACCCCAGCCCCCCAGGACGGGGAGCTTCTGACCATGATCGACGAGATGGGGTGGGCCCATTTCGCTGCACTTCCTGAGCCGGCGGTGATCTCCATCGTACAAGAGTTTTATGCGAGCGCTCTGTTGAAGCACATTCGGGCTGGGCAGGTGATGCCGCAGTCAGACACTCGGACGCAGGTCGATGTCTGAGGCATTACAGTAGATTTTTCGGTGGCTGCCATACGTAGATTATTCGAGCTGCCTGTGGTTGATGATACGGCATATACGTGAGCTTTGAGTGGCCTCACAAAGGAGGCCCTGCTCGAGACACTCACACAGCCCGGTTCCGACTGGGAGCTGCGTGCTCCGGGCTCCTCGGCTTTCTATTTTAAGATCTCGCGCCTCAGTCGGCTCGGGCGAGCCTGGTTGTACTTCATCTGCGCACGTATTGACCCTCCCACGCAGATCCGCACTGTTCTACTCTCTCGTGCCCGTACTTTATATGCTATCACTTCCGTGGTCAGATTCGATGTGGCCCCTCTGCTGGTCCGATCTATTTTCCAGTGTATTCAGGGAGGGGCCAAGACGAGGATGAAGCACCCCTCTCTTATTTGCGCTCTTTGCCGCCAGTCAGGCATGACTTGGTCGGATGACGAGCCGATGTTTGCACCCCAGGGACCGATCGACCATCACATCATTTCTCACTTCGATCAGTGGGGAGGAGCGCGAGCACATGCTCGGGGGCGAGGATTTCTACTTGATGAGGCACACGAGCAGTCCCCCGAGCCTCTTCTTCTGATGCAGGGGCAGATGGAGTCCAGCCCGCCGCCCGACAAAGAGCACTTGCAGGCGATGTTTGACGGGTTGAGAGAGGAGATGAGGAGAGAGATAGGAGATGAGGAGAGAGAGAGAGAGCCTTTTGGCTGCACTGAGAGAGGAGAGGCAGACAGAGAGGGAGAGCATCATTGCTGCCATCCGAGATGAGATGAGAGAGCAGGCCCGCCGGGCCAACCGACGTGAGACGAGGCGCTTGGCAGCGAGGGATGCCTACCACCAGGAGCACCTTGCTATATGGACGTCCCACATTATGCACCCGGACGGGCCATTTATTCCACCTGTTCGGCCAGCCACACCACCATCCTCGCCGGACGACGCCGGCACCAGTTCGTGAGCAGACTGTAGGGGAGTACTTGACCTTTTTCTTTTATTGCATATTACATTTTGTGTACATCAAGGTCAATGTACGTCCTAAGTTTGGGGGGGTTTACTTTTTATCGCTATACTTATTGCTGTACTTATTCGTTGCACTTTTCATTATTTTTCGTTATTTTTGTTGCTAGCCTTGCTTGCCATGTTTTTATTGCATTCGTGAATTTTTCGTGCTTCTTTTGTGTAAAACTGATGTTACGATACTGATTTCTCTCTGAAGAAACGGTTGAGTTTTAGTTGAGTTGTAGTCAGTGATATCTGTTTCTGTTGAGTATTCATCTAGGTCCGAAATTTTTTTCGTTTTTGTAGAAATCTTAGCGGATAAGAGAGGAGACATACGTGTTTTCAAATCGCCATTGATACGTCTGGTTACATTTTTGGTTTAGCTAGTCATCCAGTAACATGAGTCGTGTGGGCACTTAAATTGAGTTTAGAATGGGACAAATTTTCCCAAATAGTCATGATATTATTTGTTCTATGAAGGGAAGTCTAGTAACCGGGGGTATTCACGTGACCCGTTGTTTACTCTCGCGTAAAACGACAAACCGGTTTAGACTAGTGGTCTAGAGATTTCGCATGTGCCGATTATGGGGAGCCTAGTAACCGGGGGTATTGGCGTGACCCGTTGTTTACTCTCGCGTAAAAAAACAACCTTGAATCGGACACGCATGAATAGCCATTCGAGTTGTTTATCCGCTGTGGAGGGGAACTTAGTAACTAGAAGCATCCATGTGCCCCATGAGTGTATTTTACGTCAAACGGTTCCCCAATACATGAGAATGGAATTCCACCCTAGGATTATCCCGATGAAACATCCCGAGATCCGAACCTAGTGGTCAACTCGAATCAATTTATTTATCATATATAAGGGAATAATGTCCGAAGGTTATATTGGATGATGAAACTCTTGAAATTTTGGCCACTAGACTGTGGGACTGGGCGAATTAGCTTGTTTATTTTAACCCTTCATATTGGCGGTCGATTAAATTCACGCTTGTTAATCTTTGAGCTTGATTTTATTCATGAACGATTGATTAGGACTGAAATTGGTTACTTCGTGGAATTAGTGTCCTGGATGTGACTCACTATTACGATACTTGTACTATTCTTTAAGATTTTTAGGGTAGTATTGATTGGGTTGAGCACTATGTGTTGCACGATCATTCACGATATTCTTTTGTTTGAAATGGATTATTTTTGCTTGCGGACAAGCAAAGGCTTAAGTTTGGGGGTATTTGTTAGGCATATTTTTATACGCTTATTTATCATTATTTTGTATTCTTTTCATGATTAAATCTGCATAAATGAGCTTGCAATGCCCTATTCTTTTATGTTTTGCAGGAAATTGGAGTCCGGAAGTCGAAACGATGAAAAACGGGCGAAAACGGCGATCTTTGGCCTGGGGCCGCGGCACGTACCAAGTGAGCCGCGACACACGAGGATGACCAGCGAGCCCCGAGTAAACTGTACCCTGAGCCGCGGCACAACTATAGTGATCCGTGGCCCAGAAGAAATAAATAACGCCTAGGCATCCCGCTGTGCCCCGTGAGCCGCGGCACAGATTAAGTGAGCCGCGGCCCACGGGGCGGTTTTGGTGTGTTCCGCGCGGGTTTGGGCCATTTTGAAGCCAGTTCTCGACCTAATCACACGGACGCATTTTGGAGGCTGCTGGGAGTTATAAATAAGGGTTGAGAATCTTGGAATCAGAGGATTATCGCGGAAGAGAGGAATCGATCTTAAGAAGCAGAAGACACCAATAGCAGAGGGCGGAAGCCAGAAGAACGGAGGAATCCGAGTCTTCATCTGCGTTTGATTTCAATGCTTTCATTCATTAATTCTGTATTTTTATCTTTCAGCATGTCAGGCTAAAACCCTGTTCTAGGATTTTGATGAAACCAAAGTTTTGACGGATTTGCTTTTGATTATCTATATAATTCCCTTTTTCTGTTGAGTTTTCCCAATCGATTTTAATGCTTTCAATTGTCTGGCCAATAATTGGATTATTTTAATTACGCAACTCGAATCGGGAGAGGAGAGTTGGTGAGGAACTATTGGTGAGAACCGTTTTATCTTGTGAGATAGGAATATACTCATAGGAACTACGTGGCCTTTTGAAGATTTTGTGCTTTTTGCCTATTGTCGAATTAATTCACCTAGGGATAGAGTGCGTTATTCGCCTTTCGAAAAATCTATTGACCTCGGGAGAGGCGGTAGAGTATTTTAGCAATCTTCGCCTTCAATAAATTGGGGAAATCATTAGCTTCAGATAATCGAGAGTAAATTCGGATAAACCAAGGTGGATTCACAATCCTAGACTTTTTCATCATTTGATTTTCTTTCTTTGAGCGATCGTTTTTCTGTTTATTATTGATTTTCTTTAGTCATTAATTGTAATCCAAATTTCGACTGTTCAAATAAAATTAGAATACACATAAATCTGTACTTAGTGATTCAGTCCTCGTGGGAACGATACTCACTCATCACTTTATTACTTGTCTACGATAACGTGCACTTGCGTTTAACGAAATATCGCAACACACTATCCTCTGCCTCCAATGCGTAACACCAATAACTAGTACACCCCTTTCGCAGGAGTCTCATCACCTTCAAAACGTTAATTATGAACTTCTGGTTTCTCTTTCGGCCCACGAAAGAGTGCTCGGTGCCGTCCTTGGCTAACACGGTGATGATTCTCGTGCGGTAGTTCATGATTGCATCATGCTGCTCGAGCCAATCATCCCCGAGAATCAAATCCTCACCCTCAATACCCACAACAATAAGATTAGAGAGCCAAGCCCTCTCACAAATAAACACGAAACAGTCTCGAACCTCTCGATCACCAACGATTCTATCACCGCTAGGGAGTTTAATGACGAAAGGCTCGCAAGGTGACAAACAGTCAAGACTCAAACGGCGCACACACTCTAGAGCGATGAATGAATACGTAGAACTCGAATCAAAAATCACACTGACAGGATGAGAATGGATGTGAACGGTACCTGTCGCCACAGTGGCCGCTGGATCTTCGGTCCTCCTCATCTCATAGATACGCGGATGGGCGGAGCCGACACTGGAAGATCCCCCTCTAGTGGGCTGACCCCGACCTCTCCCTCGGCTAGCACTCGATGGAGGTTGCAGAGCAAACGAGCCCTGGTTCACACTCGGCTCCCTAGGTGCTGGAAAAGAAGTCTGGGCACCGAGAATCTGTCCTACCCGCTCACAATAGAAAGCCTTGTGGCCCGATTGACCACAAGTATGACAAGTCAAATGTGGACGAAGACACTCCCGGTTCTTATGGCCTCACTTGCCACAGTTAAAGCATATGATATCACGAACGGAGGTTCTGGCAGTACCTCAAAAACTCCCAGAAAAACGAGCCGAACCGCCCGCAGGAATATTTGTAGACTGAGATTTTTGTTGACCTCCACTCTTCTGACCCGAAAAATTTCCAACGGATTTATGCTTCTTGCTTTCACAAGCCGCCTCACTGGATATCATAGATATATCATAGGCAAGAGCTCTACTCTGATAATCCTTCAAAGTGGTGCTGACGAGCCCAGACATGTAGTCCCGAATCAATAGTTTCATCCATCTGGAAAAATGAAAAATTTTGTCGCTCTCCTATATAACTCGGGCCTTCACGAAGCCCCAACTACCGGTTGAAATCGGCAATAGCTTGAGAAACAGGGATATTCCGAGGTTGAGCGTCATAAAAGGCATGGACTCGAGCCTGTCTGACCGGCCACACGCAATATTCGGTCCCCATCAGGTCCCTGAATTCCGTCTACGAAGCAACATGGTCTTTAGGCTCAACAACCTCCCACCAATCAGTAGCGTCCCCAGTGAGAAAGTACCAGGCAATAGGGACCTTGAGGTCCTCGGGACAGTTGGTGGCAACAAAGACTTTAGATATCTCCTTAATCCACCCCTCCCAGCCGATCGGGTCTGAAGCTCCCGAAAACTGGGGAGGATGCATCTTGATGACATCCTGTAGCCAAAGATCTGCTCCGCCCCGAGTAGCGTGGGCCGGAGTCGGGTACTAAACCGCCTGAGCTATGGAAGCCATTTGGTTCACCATTTGTTGCATCACCGCCGCAACACCAAGATCAGCGCCATCCTAAGTAGTACCATGGCTATGACGGTCACCAGTACTGCCGGCTCCCAAAGAATGCGACGTGGCCACCTCACCGGCTGCCCCACGTCCCCGGCCGTGTACACAGCCAAGACCACGACCACGGCCTCTTACAGCATCCATACTGGTGTTAAAAGGTAGCAAAAGCAACTCGATGATAAGTAAGAGAGGAAAAACATCCACAGTTCAAGAAATGGAAATACGATACGGGAAAACAAGGAATCGAGTAAGGAAAACTTACGAGCACTGGAAGTACCGTGATGCTGGAAGCGGTGTGATGATGTGCAAAACAAAACACAACTAGACCCAAGTAACCGACAAGCCTAGGTATCCATAAACCTAGTTCTTCGATACCATTTTTTGTAACACCCCCAAGATATTCGAGATGTATTACAGTGTCGTGGACCCTTACATGGGACCCACCAGGCTAGACAAGAATTACCCCAATCCAACACTGCCTCAATCTTATGTGGACCCACACAGACCCCTTCGGCTGAAATCACGTGACCCAAAAACATCACTTCCTTCATCCAGAACTCACATTTCGAGAACGTCGCATAGAGTCGCTCGGTCCTCAAAATGTCTAATACCAAACGCAGATGATGGGCATGCTCGTCCTCGCTCCTTGAATAAATAAGGATATCGTCAATGAAGATGACGACATATTTATCCAAATACTCGATAAAGACCTTGTTCATCAACTTCATGAACACTGCCGGTGCGTTAGTTAACTCGAAGGGCATAACCACAAACTCGTAATGTCCGTATCTCGTCCGAAAAGCTATTTTCGGAATATCAGACTCTTTCACTCGAAGCTGATAGTACCCCGATCTCAAGTCGATCTTTGAGAATACCGTAGCTCCCTGCAACTGATCGAACAAGTCATCAATCCTCGGCAAAGTATACCTGTTCTTAATGGTTACCTTGTTTAGATCACGATAGTCGATACATAAGCGCAGTGAACCATCCTTCTTCCGCACGAATAGAACCGGTGCGTCCCAAGGTAAAGCACTCGTTCGAATATATCCCGACTCAAGAAGCTCACTCAACTCAGCCATCTCTGAAGGTGCCATGCAATACGGCGCCTTCGAAATTGGAACTGCACCCGGCACTAACTCTATAGCGAACTCGACCTCATGGTCCGGTGGCAACCCTAATAACTCGTCAGAAAAGACATCAGGGAACTCACTGACGACTGGGATCTATGAAAACTCAACTCCACTATCCTCTGCCTCCAAGGCGTAACACCAATAACTAGTACACCCCTTTCACAGGAGTCTCATCACCTTTAAAACGTTAATTATGAACTTCTGGTTTCTCTTTCGGCCCACGAAAGAGTGACCGGTGCCGTCCTTGGCTAACACGGTGATGATTCTCGTGTGGTAGTTCATGATTGCACCATGCCGCTCGAGCCAATCATCCCCGAGAATCAAATCCTCACCCACAATACCCATAACAATAAGATTAGAGAGACAAGCCCTCTCATAAATAAACACGAAACAGTCTCGAACCTCTCGATCACCAACGATTCTATCACCGCTAGGGAGTTTAATGACGAAAGGCTCGCAAGGCGACAAACAGTCGAGACTCAAACAGCGCACACACTCTAGAGCAATGAATGAATACGTAGCACCCGAATCAAAAAGCACACTGACAGGATGAGAATGGATATGAACGGTACCTGTCGCCACAGTGGCCACTGGATCTTCGGTCCTCCTCATCTCATAGACACGCGGATGGGCAGAGCCGACCCTGGAAGCTCCCCCTCTAGTGGGCTGACCCTGACCTCTCCCTCGGCTAGCACTCGATGGAGGTTGCAGAGCAAACGATCCCCTGGTTCACACTCGGCTCCATAGGCGCTGGAAAAGGATTCTGGGTACCGAGAATCTGTCCTACCCGCTCACAATAGAAAGCCTTGTGGCCCGACTGACCACAAGTATGAAAAGTCAAATGCGGACGAAGACACTCCCGGTTCTTATGGCCCGACTTGCCACAGTTAAAGCATATGATATCACGAACGAAGGTTCTGGCAGCACCTCGAAAACTCCCAGAGAAACGATCCGAACCGCCCGCAGGAATATTTTTAGACTGAGATTTCTGTTGACCTCCACTCTTGTGGCCCGAAAAATTTCCAACGGATTTATGCGTCTTGCTTTCACAAGCCGCCTCACTGGATATCACAGACATATCATAGGCAAGAGCTCTACTCTGATAATCCTTCAAAGTGGTGCAGACGAGCCCAGACATGTAGTCCCGAATCGACAGTTTCATCCATCTGGAAAAATAAAAATTTTTGTCGCTCTCCTCTATAACTTGGGCCTTCACGAAGCCCCAACTCCCGGTTGAAATCGGCAATAGCTTGAGAAACAGGGATATTCCGAGGTTGAGCGTCATAAAAGGCATGGACTCGAGCCTGTCTGACCGGCCACGGGCAATATTCGGTCTCCATCAGGTCCCTGAATTCCATCCACGAAGCAACATGGTCCTTAGGCTCAACAGCCTCCCACCAATCAGTAGCGTCCCCAGTGAGAAAGTACTAGGCAATAGGGACCTTGCGGTCCTCGGGACAGTTGGTGGCAATAAAGACTTTAGATATCTCCTTAATCCACCCCTCCCAGCCGATAGGGTCTGAATCTCCCAAAAACTAGGGAAGATGCATCTTGATGACATTCTATAGCCAACGATCTGCTCCGCCCTGAGTAGCGTGGGCCGGAGTCGGGTTCTAAACCGCCTGAGCTATCGCAGCCATTTGGTTCACCATTTGTTGCATCACCGCCGCAACACCAAGATCAACGCCATCCTAAGTAGTAGCATGGCTATGACGGTCACCAGTACTGTCAGCTCCCGAAGAATGCGACGTGGCCACCTCACCGGCTGCCCCATGTCCCCGGCCGCGTCCACGGTCACGACCACGACCACGGCCTCTTCCAGCATCTATACTGGTGTTAAAAGGTAGCGAAAGCAACTCGATGATAAGTAATAGAGGAAAAACATCCACAGTTCAAGAAAAAACCAGGAATCGAGTAAGGAAAACTTACGAGCACTGGAAGTATTGTGATGCTGGCAGCAGTGTGATGATGTGCAAAACAAAACACAACTAGACCCAAGTAACCGACAAGCCTAGGTATCCATAAACCTAGTTCTCAGATACCATTTTCTGTAATACCCACGAGATATTCGAGATGTATTACAGTGCCATGGAACCCTACATGGGACCCACCAGGCTAGACAAGAATTACCATTCGACTAACCGCCTCGGTTAGTGAAGAAACATACATTACCAATACGAACATTAAATAACACGCCCGGTACAACCGGCGAAATGAACATCTACCGACAAATAGAGTAGCTTCCGATTATACAAACCACAATCCGAAAGAAAATGCCTAAGTACTCGCGAGTACAATCTATAAGTTTATAAAATTAACAACAACCAAATCGAAAAGGACAACGGAAATAAAAGGACTCAAATGCACATGTCAACGACCACGACTAAAGATCCTCGTCTTGTCCAAAGACACCGCTCGTCCGGCTGAACATAACCTGAAATCCATGACAAGAATTTCCCCAAAATGGGTCCCCAAAGGGGTTAGCAATTACGCTAGTACAAGTAATCAAGGTAAACAATTCGCTTACACATTTCATAGTACATGCATCAATTCAATTTCAAAACCAAAACCAGACATGGCTTTTCCGGAAAACAAACAGTCAACAACAATTTGCCTAGGACCGGGGCTATACCACTGGTCCCACTCGAGGCCTCTAAGGACCCTCCCGATCTGGCCATATCATAAAACAAGTCACGCACAGGCATCGCCTAGGACCGGGGCTATACCACTGATCCCACTCGAGGCCTCTAAGGACCCTCCCGAGGTGGCTACCGAATGAAACTTGTGAATCCAGGGCTATACCATTGGATTCCCTCGAAGCCCCGTCGGATCCTCCTGAGGTGAGCAAAGCACACACTAATACATCACCATTTCATGTTAAGCATAAAGGTTTCCGAAAATACCTGCCTTGAGTAATTGACGACGACACGAATGGAAGGAAATCAAACATGACCGCTAGGAACCGACGATACCGAACCCAACTATTCAAATAATACAATCATAACCATTTCTAAATGAATATGGAAATGGATTACACCCGAAAACACGCCTACGATATAATCGTACAAAATAACAACGAGGGCGTATCGCAATCAAACCCTCTCGATTACACAATTACCATGAAATATACCATGAATTCGTAGGGAAAACAAAAATACCAACTAGATTAATCATATACATCACGGATTAATAAAAAATACGGAACGAATCGGACAAAAACTCAAAACCCCCCAAATTTCCCAAAAATAGGGTTCTAGGAGATTACCTTGGATCAGGATGAAGAACTCAAGCAGAAGTCATTAATCTACACCAAGAACTCGAGATGGATGATCTCTCTAAAATCGAAGACACCCAAATTGCCCAAACCGTGAGGAAGAACAAGAAAGGAGAGGAAATGAAATCCTCTCCAAAAACCTGCAGAGATATAACCCTGCTGACCCGCGTGCCGCGGCGTAGGCTGAGTGTGCCGCGGTCCGCGACTGAAATGTGCGAGCAGGTTTTTTGGCCGTGCCACGGCACGGATCATCGTCGGCTGCATGGCGCAGTACAGCCGGCCCAG
The DNA here is from genome assembly GCA_033398695.1 of Orobanche coerulescens. NCBI lineage: Eukaryota > Viridiplantae > Streptophyta > Magnoliopsida > Lamiales > Orobanchaceae > Orobanche > Orobanche coerulescens. The sequence continues at coordinate 95,660,014 of CM065809.1, forward strand.
ACTCAAGCCTTGCACGGGCTGTGCCGCGGTGCACACTCCCCTGTGCTGCGGCACACACCGCTTGAGCCCAAAAATGATGAAAAACGACCCACGAGCATGATACACTCGATCGATGCATAGTCCCAACCATTTATAGGCCTGAACGGACTATCACAAACCCTTGTATGGTGACTTCACGCCAAACACGGTCGGTCCCAACATAACGGTAACATGAAAAGTTCCGGAAAGAGAATAAACACAATGGAAACCCAAAACTTTGGAATATTACAGAATAACCCAACACGATACTCGATCGAAACACCAATACAAGTTCACAACATCCATAATAACATGAAATGGATTTGTGGGAACCCTAAAGCAGCGGTTCCGAACAATGATTACGAGAATTGAATCCAAAGGCGACAAAAGAGACATCCAATGCGGAAATGAGTAAAACAAGTCCGAAACAAGCTCGGATGATGAAAGATCTAGAATTAAATATTCTCAAAATACTCATATGGTTACAAGCGAGTCACTAGAGACGAAAAATACACCAAAAATAATAATACCAGAAAAAATAAAAAATGCGGATATTACATTTAGTAGGGATGTGCTTGTGACGTTAAGATTTTCATTAGAGTAGTTCGACCCTGTAAATCGGAAGGCGGGGGTCAACCTCGACGTGCGTCTTGATGGGAAAGTAGCAGGTCCTACTGAATACCAAGATAGAATTCTTTCTCCTGTTAGTGAACGGGTTACATGTCCTATGCGGTTATTGGCAAATGAGATCATAAGTCTTTGGCCAAAGCATTTGGAGCTAGTTGTATTGGATACACGAGATCTCGATGATCTCTATTTGCATTAACTCATGCATAGCATCAAGTACAGAAAGGGTTCGACTGACCGTGACCCTATAACTTTATCGGGATATTTGAAAGAAGGGTTTATATGTATACTGGTATTCACGACAAAATGGTTCTTGAATGATCCCAATCATTCGTTCTCAGTTTGGGGTACGGTGTAGGCTGCCAGTCTGGCTAGGTGGTGCTACTACTCTTTAGTTCCTCCCATTGCTGACTGAGACGGACCTACCGAGTCGCGCAATAGGATTGACGACAGAATTAATCGAGATAATTCTCTCTTTATAAATATTAGATATTGGATATCTGATTTATTGGGACATTGGATGTCTAAATTGATTTATTAGATAAATTTAAGGCCTAATGAATTAAATAAATTACTGGGTGATTAATTTAATTCATGAATATAATTATTTCGTGGAGAAATTAATTATGTTATTATGTATTTGATATGATTAATTAATTAGATTAGTTAATTGATATAATTATATCAGAACGGAATTAGAGTTTATCTGTTTGGACTCATGGGAGTCCGAAACGAATCGAACTCGTCCGATTCCTTCTAGATGGCCACCCCATCACCGACTCCCTCATTTGGCCATGGTCTTCACTTTGTAGGGTAGTAGACTTGTGACCAATCAAGGGGACAAATGTCAACCCTTGGTGATATTGTCAAAAGTAGGAGATTTTTGGGGAATTGAATAAGGATATAATGAAGACTACTCCTCACTCTTGAAGGCGATTCAATCCGTGATTTTTAACAAGAGAGAGAAAGGAGTTTCTCAAAGTATTCTTTATCTTCTTCATAGTTTTTCTTGGAGAAATATTGTGAGGACTAAAAGAGAGATAGTGAGTTATACACTTAGTGTGTTATAATCACAATTGAAAGTTTCATCATCCTAGCTTTAGCCGTATCCTTGGAGGATAGCAAGGTGATCGTTATTCCGTTCGTTTCTCTGGCGCGTGGCAAGTAGAGACGCGGTACTTTCGGCGTTGGATCATCCAAGAGCTTGGAATGGATTGGATTCGTGGAGAACAACTAAAGCTTGGGGAATATCTCAAGAGAAGGATACCATTTAAATCAACGGACTACAAGGGTATGCTTCTCTTATCTCTTGTGTTTCGTATTATATTCGTATATACGTAGCTCGATCGATCCTCGTAGGGATTCAAATCGAATTAATTTTCATTTTATCGCTTCCACTGGGCCTTCCAGTTTAGGCACCGAATCCCAACAGTGGTATCAGAGCAAGGTATTGCGATCGTTTATACGATATTTAACATTTGGAATGCTTGATTGGATGGTGAATGATTTGGAATCATTTATAGTCATAATCGTGGTGTATGTTTTTCCGTTCATTGTAGTTATATTTTTTGTGAGTTTATATCTAAATATAAATCTTTAACTTCATGGAAATATGATTTATATTGAAGATATGAATATTGAAAAATATAGATATTAGATATCCGGTCGAAAATCGAGTCCCGAATTGCCGTAGGATGGCCCGAGAGTTGACCGAATGAAGGGGGCCGCGGCCTAGGGCTCAAGGGGCCGCGGCCCAGGGCTGTTGCAGCCCTTGCAATGTTTCTGGACTGGGGGCCGCGGCCCAGAGCTGCTGGGAAGCCCTGCTTGCTGCCCGATGTGTTTCGGGCGCGGTCCAGCCTATTTCGGACCCGTTTCGGGCTCATTTTCTTCGTGTATTCCTGAAAATTGATTTCACACATTTTAAATTGGATTTAATATGATTAAAATGATATATGGTATTTCATTTTATAAGGGAAAATTGATTCATTGGAATACTTGTGATTGGCCAAATACTTTGAACGTTTTCATATTACCGGTTGTGTGAATTGATTGGATCGATTCTATTTATTGGTTATATATTGATTGGATCAATGTATCTCTATGCAATCCATTTATACAGTATTTATTATATGAATGCTTTTGAATGGGGATGTGGTTCATGGACTTAGTTTTGAATCGTTCAGTTTTATTCGATTGGTTTGTAAAGGCCGTTTTGAGCCTATTTATTTTACTAGAAATTTTTGTATCTAGGATGCAATTTTTCAATGTAAAATTTATATGTAATGATGAAGACCCGAGGATGATCCGTTCGAGAATACGAAGATTCAAGACCGAAGACTTGTAATTAGATTATGGAGTTTTTGATTCTAGGAACAGTCCATGAACCACATGTTGGTAGCAACTAGGTTGTGAATGTTTATTCATATGGTAGGAATGCACAAACGCGCTTAAATGAATTAATGTGCAAAGTGTAAAATTAATCGCGAAAATTCTCCCACAACAAATTATTAAGTTGATAAGGTTTCAAGGTTTTCCTTCCCTCCATCAAGCTCTCGGGAAATTGAAATCCAAACAGGATGTGCTATGATTCCGAGTTATTGGTGTAGTCATTCGGATAAGATGGATAAATTACCAGGAACGCATTGGATGCCTTCGGTTGGAGCAAATTTTATCCCTAGAAACCTGATAGGTTGCCGGATAAGATTCAATTATGAAACTGATTTGCGTCGATGGTGTAAACTTAACTTGTTCACGAACCATAGAAACCGTATAGGTTGAGGGGAGTGAAGAAGGGGAAAAAGAAGATCGAATCATCCATTAGATGGGTTGGTGTTGGACACCACTTTATGAAAATTAATAGACTAGAAACCTGTTCGGTTGCCCTCTATTGAGATTTATAAAGAACTCGATTGCCACTATGAAGTAGAGCGAATGATATCTCTGGATTTCACATGGGAGTGTGTTATTCCGATAAAAATAGTGGGAGATGGGTAATAAGAATATAAAAGACCTTAAGTCTATACTCGGAACATAACTAAACGAGTCACTAATTAATCTGTCGTACTTAATGCAGACATAACTTTCAATATGACTACGAACCCACTCGCAATTCTACTCGAAAATAACACCTTGAACGTACCTAACTTTGTGGATTGGCTCCGCAATCTGATGATAGTCCTCAGTATAGAGGCATTGGGATACGTCTTGGAGACGGACATTCCAGCACCTACGGTGCGGACAAGAGCCAATCAGGAAGAGATTGAAAACCACGAAAAGTGGGTTAAGGATGACGTGAAAGTCCGTGCTTATATGTTGGCTTCCATGTCTAATGAGCTTTAGAGAGCTCATGAGAAAATGACTTCTGCTAGGCATATTCTATCTCACTTAACTGAGCTTTATGGTGAGCACAGTCGAACGGCTAGATATGAAATATCCAAGCAATTGTTCGGTGCTAGGATGAAGGAAGGTGAGAAGGTTGGGGACCACGTCCTCAAAATGATATCTATGATCGAGAGATTGGAGGCTCTTGATTTTAAGATAGATACTTCTCTTCAAACCGACCTTATCCTACAGTCTCTCACCGATTCCTTCTCACAGTTTGTTATGAACTTCAAATGCAATGAGATTGCATGTAACTTAGCTGGGCTAATGAACAAACTAGTGATCGCTCAGTCTCAGATGAAGACTCCGCGGATGAAGGAGTCTGCCCTTCTGATTTCTTCTGGACCTCTAAGATCTAAGAATAAGAAGAAAAAGACCAAGAAGCAGACAGGACCACAAGTCAAGGACCTTATGTAATACCCGATTGTAATTTATTCATTATCATTTAGTAATTTTCAGTCTGTAATTATCACTCAGTAATTTTCACTCATTAATGATCGCTCATCATTCATGATTCATTCATGTGCGTTCATTTGGCATGTTGTAACCGTGTATCAGTTACCGATCGTCATTTCATCTCCATTTGAGTGTCAGAACGGGAGTATTATCATTATCATCGTGATTGGTAGTCTTGTGCTGGAAATATCATTTTTGGCATGTGTTGGACTTGTTCGCGTTCGCAAACGTTAGGTATGTCGAATCATTCATCGATCGTAGCGAGAAATCGGAGTTGTCGGAATTTCATCTTGTCCAGCAACGAGTTACGACCGTAAGGAGTGTCGGATACGGCTGTAATAGACGTTCGTTGTTTTCAGGCCATTTCGGACGAGCGGGACTTACGGCCGTAAGGATTTCGGCATACGGCCGTAAGTTGGGCAGTACGGCCGTAAGGCTTGGCCGGATACGGCCGTACGTGTCGAGCAGGGTGCCCAGACGTTTTTGGCCGAAGGCGAGTTACGGCCGTAAGGGTTTCGGCATACGGCCGTAAGGCGAGGGAGATACGGCCGTACGCTGCAGGCAGGGTGCCTGGTCATTTTCGACGAAGGGGGCTTACGCCCGTAAGTTTGGCCGGATACGGCCGTATCATCCGAGTTACGCCCGTAAGGTGTGCGGGTACGGCCGTAAGGATGCCGGCAGATGATTTTGACGAAGGCGGGTTACGCCCGTAACTCAGGAGCGGTTACGGCCGTAAGTCTGTCGGCAGGATTTTGGACAAAGCCGAGTTACGGCCGTATGAGTTGGCCGGTTACGGCCGTAAGGCCGTTGACCTGGGATGTTACGGCCGTATGAGGGCCGAGTTACGGCCGTGACTTCCGGCAGTTTATATAGGGCTGGCCGGGACTTTTTCTTCATTTTCACTTTCTTCTTCCATCTTGTCCGAGAGAGAGCTTGGGGGGAAGGGATTTTCCTTCATCAAACACTTGAGTACTTGATTTTCTTCATTTCCATTCGATCATATAGCTCGGATACTCGATTTAACTCGTATTCATCAGATCGAAGTGGTTGGATCTTCAAGAGGTAATTTCTTCAACATCTTGGATTTCGATTTTGTGTTGAGACATGATGTTTTGGACGTTATAATCATGTTATATGAAGGGATATGTATATGATTATGAGTTTGTATAAAGATTCAATGGATTATTGAAGGATTATTCAAGAACACTTTGAATATTGAGTTGGGATTGGGGGTTTTCGATTAATTGTTGTTGTGATCATGAATTTGGATATTCATTTTGGATTATTGATCATTTGGAAGATGTTTTGTTGGATTGAAACACTTTTTGGGTTTTGATGTGGGTATAATCAAGGTTGGGTTGTTAACAATCGAAATTTGGCCACATAGTGTTCGATATAATGCCTCAATGGACTTGGTTTAGTCGTATCGGCGTGTTGAGTTCGTTATATTCGTGTTTGATACGTATGTTGAACGGATTGTTGGTAATTGTGTTATTCAAGGTTGTTCGAGCGACCGACATCGCATTTAGGACATTTGTTCATGGAAGGATAATTGTCATCGGTATTGTGTAAGTTAATTCTTACTCAGTTAAAAGGATATTCATTCCTTTCGTTGTTGTTCATTCATAATCATAATTCATTCATAAGGTACTAACCATTTCAAAACTTGTAATTGTCACTTCATTAATTCATTCACGAGGGACGACGGTTCCAATTATTTCATTGAGCTATCATTCATTTCGCTGTCATTTCATCTCGGTGAGTCATTATTGATTTTGATGTCACTTTTGGTTATATTGTGGCATTCCGGGTCCCACTGGCGTGCCAGTTGGTATGTGTAGGATTTTCATGTCGGGCACATTATAGTCGTGTGTTGGTTGGTGGCCTCACATTAGACTGTGCACACGAGTTGATGACTTCGTGAGACTGATTAGGTACAAGACCACACGTGTATTCGATCGATACTCGTTGGTGGCCTGTGCACGGACACATTTCCATCCCGGACGTAGTGTGGCGCCATTCCTTTTAGCCGTACTGTTAGTTGATTTATATAGCATGTTTGATTGTGTATGTTTCGACAGGATATTTCATAACTAAAGATAACTCATGATTGTGTTTATTCAACTCTTGAGGATTGTTGTTCTGTGTAACTGACCCCGGCTGGGGATTTTGTTTTTCAGGTCATGGCAAGGCAAAAGCACGGGAATAGCATGCTGACGTCGAGGAGTCCCAGTGATACTAGTAGGGCCCCCCGATCTTTCAGTTATTCATGTTGTTGTCATTTAATTTCCCCTGCAGACTTTCATTTGGATACTCCGTATCATTCAGTGTTGTGTATTTTATCTTCATATAAAATATACTAGTATTCGGTATTGTCCTGGTGTGTTGTACTTAAACTCCTCATCGGAGTATTTGGGTAATATAATGTGGTTCGGTACTATAATTATATTATTTAATTCATCATTTTCATTCGCCGGGTGGGTCCCAGTCGGGGATCCACGGCACTGTAATATCTGCCTAGTTTGGGGTGTTACAGAGTTGGTATCAGAGCGTGGTTTTGAATACTACCTTCCGAGTCATATCTCATTTGAAATCATCGTCATCAGACTAGTATCATTGGACTTTCACGTCACGTGTGACCTGTGCAAATGCCGAGCCAATCAGACCGAAAGAACTGTAAGATTTCTAACGCCATGGTATAATTTCTGGCAATAGTCATTCATTCATCATTCATCAATTAACAATCCTCAAACATCATCATTCATTGTGATTAGGACGATCATGTTAACTCATTAATCACTTGATTCATTTCATTACTCAGTTAATGATCAGGACGATCATGTTAATTCATTAATTACTCAATTCATTTCATTACTCAGTTGTCGATCTAGATGATCATATTATTAATCTTGTTAAGTTATTCAAGATAATCATTTCAAGAATTTCATCAGATAATCATGTCACTTCAGTAAATCATTCATATAATCACTAAGTTAGAGCATGTATACTCATTTTCATCATCTCATGACATAATCATAACGTGATAATCATGCGGGAAATATAATCATTATGCGACCTTCCTACTTCAGTATGGGGAGAGCTGTCAGGGGATGCACGGGGAGAGGCCACGGTGCGGGCCGAAACCCGGGAAATAATCACTCGCTGTCGGGAAATCGTGCCCAGGACTCGGCTCGATCAGAAGATGTTCGGGTTGATCCACTCACTTTTATGCAGGCCATGATGACCCATGTGCAATTGCTCAATCATCATTGCGCCACTCTGGCCGGATTAATCGAGAGAACTCTCCCGTATGAGCCAGCTGCTAAGGAAAGTGCTGAACAACAACCTTCATCTGTCAGCAAGAAATCAACAAAGCGTAATCAATCCGAAGGTGGTCAGTCAACCTTCAAGAAGCCTCGTGTGAGTCCTATCGTTTCTGAGCGACCTCCTACGATGCATAATCATGCGGGATCTCAGTCCCGAGCGGCCAGTTCGGCCATCACCTGTTTCAATTGTGGAACGCCGGGTCATTACAGCACTAAGTGTCTGAAACCATCTATCACGTGCTATAATTGTGGGAATTTTGGGCATAAGGCCCGTTTTTGCCGAAAGGACTCCAAGTCGGCTCCGGCGGCATCTCGAGCCACAAGCAAGCGATTCGAATCGATCGCTCACAACATCATTTAGAACAATGGAAGCAAATAAAGTTGGAACTCATATTTATCAGACGGGAGCGTCTGGTTCGGGGGCCGACAAGTCCCGGATTCATGTGATGAAGAGGATCGACGATCCGGTGGCCCGAATGATTTCAGGTATACTCGTAATTTTATTTCAACCTGTGTGTACCTTTTGATGCTGGTACACCGCATTCATTCATTTTCGAATCATGTTTGAATAGACTTATTTCGGGATAGTCCTATTGCTTTTGGACCTCATACCATCGGTCTACCTGACGATAAAAGAATTTTCGGAAATCATACCGAAGTAAGCTTAGTGACCGCGATTGGTTGATGGACCTAATCGTGGTGAATTTATCTTAGGACGATGTAATTTTCGGTATTAGTTGGTTTGATCGTCTTGATACTATCATCAGTGTTTGTAAGCGTTTGGTCGCTATATTTCCGTCGTTGGTTGTCGAATGTGTGCTTCAGGGAAGTAATCCCCGTTGTTCCAGAAGAATTATTATTATGACGAAAGCAGAGAAATTCCGCAATCGAATTGTTCAATCATTCATTATATCATTTTCATCGATTGGCCTTTCTAAGGCAATCGAGTTATTCAATCATTCATTGTATCATTTTCATCGATTGGCCTTTCTAAGGCAATCGAGTTATTCAATCATTCATTGTATCATTTTCATCGATTGGCCTTTCTAAGGCAATCGAGTTATTCAATCATTCATTGTATCATTTTCATCGATTGGCCTTCCTAAGCCAATCGAGTTATTCAATCATTCATTGCATCATTTCCATCGATTGGCCTTTTTAAGGTAATCGAGCTATTCAACCATTCATTGTATCATTTCCATCGACTGGCCTTTCTAAGACAATCGAGTCATTCAATCATTCATTGTATCATTTCCATCGATTGGCCTTTCTAAGACAATCGATTCATTCAAACATTCATTGTATCATTTTCATCGATTGGCCTTTCTAAGGCAATCGAGTTATTCAAAAATTCATTGTATCATTTTCATCGATTGGCCTTTCTAAGGCAATCGAGTTATTCAAACATTCATTGTATCATTTTCATCGATTGGCCTTTCTAAGGCAATCGTGTTGTTCAATCATTATTGGTATCACTTTTTATCGATTGACCATTCTAGGGCAATCGAAATGTTCAATCATTCATGGTATCATTGTCATCGATTGACGATGTATTTCCAGACGAGTTATCTGGTTGCCTTCACATAGAGTAGTGGAATTCAGGAGTGAGTAGGAGCCGGTACGTCCCCGTTATTGAAGGCACCATATCGGATGGCCCCGACCAGAATGCAGGAGTTGAAGATTCAACTTGAGGAATAGTTCGAGAAAGGTTATCTCCGACCGAGTGCGTCCCCGTGAGGAGCACCAGTGTGATCTGTCAAGGAGAAGGATGGCTCGTCTCGTGTGTGTATTAATTATCAGGAGTTGAACAGGGTGATGATCAAGATTAGTATCCTCTACCCCGTATTGATGATCTCTTAGATCAACTTCAGGGAGCTTCAATATTTTCCTAGGTCGACTGAAGATCTGGATATCATCAGCTGTGAATTCAAGAGTCGGGTATCGCAAGGACGGCGTTTCGTACACGCTATGGTCATTATGAGTTTGTAGTTATACCGTTCGGGCTAACTAATGCACCTGCGGTATTCATGGAGTTACTGAATCGGGTTTGCATCGACTTTTTGGATCAGTTTGTTGTTGTCTTCATCGATGACATTTTGATTTATTCTCGTGATCGAGAGGAACACGAGGTATGTCTTCATCAGGTTCTCGACGTGTTAAGACGCGAGCAACTTTATGGAAAGTTTTCTTAATGTGAGTTCTGGATGTCCGAAGTGACTTTTCTCGGGCATGTAATTTCATCTGCCAGAGTTCGTGTCGACCCTCAGAAGATGGAGTCTATCCGAGATTGGCAACCTCCGAAAGATGTTAAGGAAATCTGAGGTTTCCTCGGATTAGCTAATTAATTATCCGACCCACGACCTGGAGCTAGCATCCGTGGTTTTCGCGTTGGAAATTTGGCGTCGTTACCTTTATGGCGTCACCTGCCAGATCTTCACTGATCACAAGAGTTGAAGTAAATATTTACTCAGAAGGAGTTAAATATGCGACAAAGACGGTGGTTGGAACTAATCAAATATTATGATATCGAGATCCTTTACCACCCAGGCAAGGCGAACATTGTCGCAGACGCCTTGAGTCATAAGTCCGTTCAGGAGCAGATGCTTGCTCGTTTATCGCCCGTATGAGCTTGGCAGGAATTCCTTAGACCCGAGATCGAGGTCTGGCATCAGCGACTGGCGGGTATGCTGAAACCGCTCCCTATTCCAGAATGGAAGTGGGAGGACATTTCTATGGATTTCATCACGAGAGTGCCGACGAGTCGTCGGGGCATGAATACGATCTGGGTGATCGTGGACCGCTTAACTAAGTCAGCTCATTTCCTTGAGATTAAGGATATGTGGGGTCCCGAGAGACTTGCCCAGCTGTTCATCAAAGTGATAGTGAGATTGCACGGTACTCCTAAGAGTATCGTTTCTGATCATGACGGGCGATTCGTTTCTCATTTTGGAAATCAGTTCATCGTGCTAAGGGAACTCAGCTTAATCTCATTTCCGTTTTTCATCCTTAGTCCGACGGACAATCAGAGAGGACTATTCAAACATTAGAGGACATGTTGAGGGCATGCGTCCTCGATTAGAAGACGATTGGGAAGCCCAATTACTGTTGATTGAATTCACGTACAATAATAGTTGGCACTCTTCGATTCAGATGGCACCTTACGAGGCCTTGTACGGTCGTCATTGTCGATCTCCTTTGTGTTTGGATGACGTATCAGAATCAATCGGCACCGAGCCTGATATGCTTATAGCCGCCCGTATGAAGGTAGCTTTGATCAGGAGTCGTATGTTGACAGCTCAGAGTTGACAGAAATCATATGCAGATAATCGTCGTCGACCACTAGAGTTCGAGACGGGTGACCCCGTTTTGGTCAAGGTATCCCCGAGTCAAGGTATTTTCCGTTTTGGAAAACGGGGGAAGTTGAGTTCGAGATTCATTGGACCGTTTGAGATTTTGAATCGAGTAAGCGAGTTAGCTTATCGATTGGCTTTACCTCCGGTGTTGAGCCGAATTCATAATGTGTTTCACGTCTCTCAGTTGCGGAAGTATGTTGCCGACCCGAGTCACATACTTTAGTTGGACGAAATCGATATCGCGGATGATCATTCGTATGAGGAGCGTCCTATACGAGTTTTAGAGTGGCGAATCAAATAGTTGAGGAACAAGACGATTCCTTTGGTCAAGATTCAGTGGTCTAGACATGGAGTCGAATAGGCTACTTGGGAAACCGAGGAGAGTATGCGGGAGAGTCATCCCGAGTTGTTTGACCCTTAGTTTTGGGGACGAAACTCTTTTTAAGGGGGGGAGTATGTAATACCCGGTTGTAATTCATTCATTATCATTCAGTAATTATCAGTCTGTAATTATCACTCAGTAATTTTCACTCATTAATGATCGCTCATCATTCATGATTCATTCATTTGCGTTCATTTGGCATGTTGTAACCGTGTATCAGTTACCGATCGTCATTTCATCTCCATTTGAGTGTCAGAACGGGAGTATTATCATTATCATCGTTATTGTCGAGCAACGAGTTACGTCCATAAGGAGTGTCGGATACGGCCGTAATAGACGTTCGTTGTTTTCAGGCCATTTCGGACGAGCGGGACTTACGGCCGTAAGGATTTCGGCATACGGCCGTAAGTTGGGCAGTGCGGCCGTAAGGCTTGGCCGGATACGGCCGTACGGGTCGAGCAGGGTGCCCAGACGTTTTTGGCCGAAGGCGAGTTACGGCCGTAAGGGTTTCGGCATACGGCCGTAAGGCGAGGGAGATACGGCCGTAAGGCTTGGCCGGATACGGCCGTCTGGCAGTGTGGTGCCTGGTCATTTTCGACGAAGGGGGCTTACGCCCGTAAGTTTGGCCGGATACGGCCGTATCATCCGAGTTACGCCCGTAAGGTGTGCGGGTACGGCCGTAAGGATGCCGGCAGATGGTTTTGACGAAGGCGGGTTACGCCCGTAACTCAGGAGCGGTTACGACCGTAAGTCTGTCGGCAGGATTTTGGACGAAGCCGAGTTACGGCCGTACGAGGTGGCCGGTTACGGCCGTAAGGCCGTTGACCTGGGATGTTACGGCCGTATGACGGCCGAGTTACGGCCGTAACTTCCGATTTATATAGTGGCTGTGACTTTTCTTCATTTTCACTTTCTTCTTCCATCTTGTCCGAGAGAGAGCTTGGGGGGAAGGGATTTTCCTTCATCAAACACTTGAGTACTTGATTTTCTTCATTTCCATTCGATCATATAGCTCGGATACTCGATTTAACTCGTATTCATCGGATCGAAGTGGTTGGATCTTCAAGAGGTAATTTCTTCAACATCTTGGATTTCGATTTTGTGTTGAGACATGATGTTTTGGACGTTATAATCATGTTATATGAAGGGATATGTATATGATTATGAGTTTGTATAAAGATTCAATGGATTATTGAAGGATTATTCAAAGACACTTTGAATATTGAGTTGGGATTGGGGGTTTTTGATTAATTGTTGTTGTAATCATGAATTTGGATATTCATTTTGGATTATTGATCATTTGTAAGATGTTTTGTTGGATTGAAACACTTTTTGGGTTTTGATGTGGGTATAATCAAGGTTGGGTTGTTAACAATCGAAATTTGGCCACATAGTGTTCGATATAATGCCTCAATGGACTTGGTTTAGTCGTATCGGCGTGTTGAGTTCGTTATATTCGTGTTTGATACGTATGTTGAACGGATTGTTGGTACTTGTGTTATTCAAGGTTGTTCGAGTGACCGACATCGCATTTAGGACATTTGTTCGTGGAAGGATAATTGTCATCGGTATTGTGTAAGTTAATTCTTACTCAGTTAAAAGGATATTCATTCCTTTCGTTGTTGTTCATTCATAATCATAATTCATTCATAAGGTAGTAACCATTTCAAAACTTGTAATTGTCACTTCATTAATTCATTCACGAGGGACGACGGTTCCAATTATTTCATTGAGCTATTATTCATTTCGCTGTCATTTCATCTCGGTGAGTCATTATTGATTTTGATGTCACTTTTGGTTATATTGTGGCATTCCGGGTCGCACTGGCGTGCCGGTTGGTATGTGTAGGATTTTCATGTCTGGCACATTATAGTCGTGTGTTGGTTGGTGGCCTCACATTGGACTGTGCACACGAGTTGATGGCTTCGTGAGACTGATTAGGTACAAGACCACACGTGTATTCGATCGATACTCGTTGGTGGCTTGTGCACGGACACATTTCCATCCCGGACGTAGTGTGGCGCCATTCCTTTGAGCCGTACTGTTAGTTGATTTATATAGCATGTTTGATTGCGTATGTTTCGACAGGATATTTCATAACTAAAGATAACTCATGATTGTGTTTATTCAACTCTTGAGGATTGTTGTTCTGTGTAACTGACCCCGGCTGGGGATTTTGTTTTTCAGGTCATGGCAAGGCAAAATCACGGGAATAGCATGCTGACGTCGAGGAGTCCCAGTGATACTAGTAGGGGGCCCTGATCTTTCAGTTATTCATGTTGTTGTCCTTTAATTTCCGCTGCAGACTTTCATTTGGATACTCCGTATCATTCAGTGTTGTGTATTTTATCTTCATATAAAATATACTAGTATTCGGTATTGTCCTGGTGCGTTGTACTTAAACTCCTCATCGGAGTATTTGGGTAATATAATGTGGTTCGGTACTACAATTATATTATTTAATTCATCATTTTCATTCGCCGGGTGGGTCCCAGTCGGGGATCCACGGCACTGTAATATCCGCCTAGTTTGGGGTGTTACAGAGTTGGTATCAGAGAGTGGTTTTGAATACTACCTTCCGAGTCATGTCTCATTTGAAATCATCGTCATCAGACTAGTATCATTGGACTTTCGCGTCACGTGTGACCTGTACAAATGCCGAGCCAATCAGACCGAAAGAACTGTAAGATTTCTAATGCCATGGTATAATTTCTGGCAATAGTCATTCATTCATCATTAAACAATTAACGATCCTCAAAAATCATCATTCATTGTGATTAGGACGATCATGTTAACTCATTAATCACTTAATTCATTTAATTACTCAGTTAATGATCAGGACGATCATGTTAATTCATTAATTACTCAATTCATTTCATTACTCAGTTGTCGATCTGGATGATCATATTATTAATCTTGTTAAGTTATTCAAGATAATCATTTCAAGAATTTCATCAGATAATCATGTCACTTCAGTAAATCATTCATATAATCACTAAGTTAGAGCATGTATACTCATTTTCATCATCTCATGACATAATCATAACGTGATAATCATGTGGGAAATATAATCATTATGCGACCTTCCTACTTGATGGGGAGAGTCGAGGATGCACGGGAGAGGCCACGGTGCGGGCCGAAACCCAGGAAATAATCACTCATTGTCGGAAATCGTGCCTGGACTCGCTCGATCGAGAAGATGTTCGGGTTGATCCACTCACTTTTATGCAGCCATGATGACCCATGTGCAATTGCTCAATCATCATTGCGCCACTGCCGGATTATTCGAGAGAACTCTCCCGTATGAGCCACCGCTAAGGAAAGTCTGAACAACAACCTTCATCCGTCGGCAAGAAATCAACGGCGTAATCAATCCGAAGGCGGTCACCAACCTTCAAGAAGCCTCGTGAGTCCTATCGTTTCGAGCGACCTCCTACGGTGCATAATCGTGCGGGATCTCGGCCCCGAGCGGCGGTCGCCATCACTGTTTCAATTGTGGAACGCCGGGTCATTACGGACTAAGTGTCTCAAACCGTCTATCACGTGCTATAATTGTGGGAATTTTGGGCATAAGGCCCGTTTTTGCCGAAAGGACTCCAAGTCGGCTCCGGCATCTCGAGCCCAAGCAAGCGGCGATTGAAATCGGTGCTTTCTGTCAACATCGTTTAGAACAATGGAAGCAAATAAAGTTGGAACTCATATTTATCAGACGGGAGCATCCGGTTCGGGGGCCGACAAGTCCCGGATTCATGTGATGAAGAGGATCGATGATCCGGTGGCCCGAATGATTTCAGGTATACTCGTAATTTTATTTCAACCTGTGTGTACCTTTTGATGCTGGTACACCGCATTCATTGATTTTCGAATCATGTTTGAATATACTTATTTCGGGATAGTCCTATTGCTTTTGGACCTCATACCATCGGTCTACCTGACGATGGAAGAATTTTCGGAAATCATACCGAAGTAAGCTTAGTGACCGCGATTGGTTGATGGACCTAATCGTGGTGAATTTATCTTATGACGATGTAATTTTCGGTATTAGTTGGTTTGATCGTCTTGATACTATCATCAGTGTTTGTAAGCGTTTGGTCGCTATCTTTCCGTCGTTGGTTGTCGAATGTGTGCTTCAGTGAAGTAATCCCCGTTGTTCCAGAAGAATTATTATTATGACGAAAGCAGAGAAATTCCGCAATCGAATTGTTCAATCATTCATTATATCATTTTCATCGATTGGCCTTTCTAAGGCAATCGAGTTATTCAATCATTCATTGTATCATTTTCATCGATTGGCCTTTCTAAGGCAATCGAGTTATTCAATCATTCATTGTATCATTTTCATCGATTGGCCTTTCTAAGGCAATCGAGTTATTCAATCATTCATTGTATCATTTTCATCGATTGGCCTTCCTAAGGCAATCGAGTTATTCAATCATTCATTGCATCATTTCCATCGATTGGCCTTTCTAAGGCAATCGAGCTATTCAATCATTCATTGTATCATTTCCATCGATTGGCCTTTCTAAGACAATCGAGTCATTCAATCATTCATTATATCATTTCCATCGATTGGCCTTTCTAAGACAATCGATTCATTCAAACATTCATTGTATCATTTTCATCGATTGGCCTTTCTGAGGCAATCGAGTTTTTCAAACATTCATTGTATCATTTTCATCGATTGGCCTTTCTAAGGCAATCGAGTTATTCAAACATTCATTGTATCATTTTCATCGATTGGCCTTTCTAAGGCAATCGAGTTGTTCAATCATTATTGGTATCACTTTTTATCGATTGACCATTCTAGGGCAATCGAAATGTTCAATCATTCGTGGTATCATTGTCATCGATTGACGATGTATTTCCAGACCAGTTATCTGGTTGCCTTCACATAGAGTAGTGGAATTCAGGAGTGAGTTGGAGCCGGTACGTCCCCGTTATCGAAGGCACCGTATCGGATGGCCCCGACCAGAATGCAGGAGTTGAAGATTCAACTTGAGGAATAGTTCGAGAAAGGTTATCTCCGACCGAGTGCGTCCCCGTGAGGAGCACCAGTGTGATCTGTCAAGGAGAAGGATGGCTCGTCTCGTGTGTGTATTAATTATCAGGAGTTGAACAGGGTGATGATCAAGATTAGTATCCTCTACTCCGTATTGATGATCTCTTAGATCAACTTCAGGGAGCTTCAATATTTTCCTAGGTCGACTGAATATCTGGATATCATCAGCTGCGAATTCAAGAGTCGGCTATCGCAAGGACGGCGTTTCGTACACGCTATGGTCATTATGAGTTCGTAGTTATACCGTTCGGGCTAACTAATGCACCTGCGGTATTCATGGAGTTAATGAATCAGGTTTGCATCGACTTTTTGGATCAGTTTGTTGTTGTCTTCATCGATGACATTTTGATTTATTCTCGTGATCGAGAGGAACACGAGGTACGTCTTCATCAGGTTCTCGACGTGTTAAGACGCGATCAACTTTATGGAAAGTTTTCTTAATGTGAGTTCTGGATGTCCGAAGTGACTTTTCTCGGGCATGTAATTTCATCTGCCAGAGTTCGTGTCGACCCTCAGAAGATGGAGGCTATCGGAGATTGGCAACCTCCGAAAGATGTTAAGGAAATCCGAGGTTTCCTCGGATTAGCTGATTAATTATCCGACCCACGACCTGGAGCTAGCAGCCGTGGTTTTCGCGTTGGAAATTTGGCGTCGTTACCTTTATGGCGTCACCTGTCAGATCTTCACTGATCACAAGAGTTGAAGTAAATATTTACTCAGAAGGAGTTAAATATGCGACGAAGACGGTGGTTGGAACTAATCAAAGATTATGATATCGAGATCCTTTACCACCCAGGCAAGGCGAACATTGTCGCCGATGCCTTGAGTCATAAGTCCGTTCAGGAGCATATGCTTGCTCGTTTATCAGTTTAGAAGGAGCTTCAGCAGGAATTCCTTAGACCCGAGATCGAGGTCTGGTATCAGCGACTGGCGGGTATGCTGAAACCGCTCCCTATTCCAGAATGGAAGTGGGAGGACATTTCTATGGATTTCATCACGAGAGTGCCGACGAGTCGTCGGGGCATGAATACGATCTGGGTGATCGTGGACCGCTTAACTAAGTCAGCTCATTTCCTTGAGATTAAGGATACGTGGGGTCCCGAGAGACTTGCCCAGCTGTTCATCAAAGAGATAGTGAGATTGCACGGTACTCCTAAGAGTATCGTTTCTGATCGTGACGGGCGATTCGTGTCTCATTTTGGAAATCAGTTCATCGTGCTAAGGGAACTCAGCTTAATCTCATTTCCGTTTTTCATCCTTAGTCTGACGGACAATCAGAGAGGACTATTCAGACATTGGAGGACATGTTGAGGGCATGCGTCCTCGATTAGAAGATGATTGGGAAGCCCAATTACCGTTGATTGAATTCACATACAATAATAGTTGGCACTCTTCGATTCAGATGGCACCTTACGAGGCCTTGTACGGTCGTCGTTGTCGATCTCCTTTGTGTTTGGATGACGTATCAGAATCAATCGGCACCGAGCCTGATATGCTTATAGCCGCCCGTGTGAAGGTAGCTTTGATCAGGAGTCGTATGTTGAAAGCTCAGAGTCGACAGAAATCATATGCAGATAATCGTCGTCGACCACTAGAGTTTGAGATGGGTGACCCCATTTTGGTCAAGGTATCCCCGAGTCAAGGTATTTTCCGTTTCGGAAAACGGGGGAAGTTGAGTTCGAGATTCATTGGACCGTTTGAGATTTTGAATCGAGTAAGCGAGTTAGCTTATCGATTGGCTTTACCTCCGGTGTTGAGTTGAATTCAAAATGTGTTTCACGTCTCTCAGTTACGGAAGTATGTTGCCGACCCGATTCACATACTTTAGTTCGACGAAATCGAGATCGCGGATGATCATTCGTATGCGGAGCGTCCTATACGAGTGTTAGAGCGGCGAATCAAACAGTTGAGGAACAAGACGATTCTTTTGGTCAAGATTCAGTGGTCTAGACACGGAGTCGAAGAGGCTACTTGGGAAACCGAGGAGAGTATGCGGGAGAGTCATCCCGAGTTGTTTGACCCTTAGTTTCGGGGATGAAACTCTTTTTAAGGGGAGGAGTATGTAATACCCGGTTGTAATTCATTCATTATCATTCAGTAATTATCAGTCTGTAATTATCACTCAGTAATTTTCACTCATTAATGATCGCTCATCATTCATGATTCATTCATTTGCGTTCATTTGGCATGTTGTAACTGTGTATTAGTTACCGATCGTCATTTCATCTCCGTTTGAGTGTCAGAACGGGAGTATTATCATTATCATCGTGATTGGTAGTCTTGTGCTGGAAATATCATTTTTGGCATGTGTTGGACTTGTTCGCGTTCGCAAACGTTAGGTATGTCGAATCATTCATCGATCGTAGCGAGAAATCGGAGTTGTCGGAATTTCATCTTGTCCAGCAACGAGTTACGGCCGTAAGGAGTGTCGGATACGGCCGTAATAGACGTTCGTTGTTTTCAGGCCATTTCGGACGAGCGGGACTTACGGCCGTAAGGATTTCGGCATACGGCCGTAAGTTGGGCAGTACGGCCGTAAGGCTTGGCCGGATACGGCCGTACGTGTCGAGCAGGGTGCCCAGACATTTTTGGCCGAAGGCGAGTTACGGCCGTAAGGGTTTCGGCATACGGCCGTAAGGCGAGGGAGATACGGCCGTAAGGCTTGGCCGGATACGGCCGTACGCTACAGGCAGGGTGCCTGGTCATTTTCGACGAAGGGGGCTTACGCCCGTAAGTTTGACCGGATACGGCCGTATCATCCGAGTTACGCCCGTAAGGTGTGCGGGTACGGCCGTAAAGATGCCAGCAGATGTTTTTGACGAAGGCGGGTTACGCCCGTAACTCAGGAGCGGTTACGGCCGTAAGTCTGTCGGCAGGATTTTGGACGAAGCCGAGTTACGGCCGTATGAGGGCCGAGTTACGGCCGTAACTTCCGGCAGTTTATATAGGGCTGGCCGGGACTTTTTCTTCATTTTCACTTTCTTCTTCCATCTTGTCCGAGAGAGAGCTTGGGGGGAAGGGATTTTCCTTCATCAAACACTTGAGTACTTGATTTTCTTCATTTCCATTCGATCATATAGCTCGGATACTCGATTTAACTCGTATTCATCGGATCGAAGTGGTTGGATCTTCAAGAGGTAATTTCTTCAACATCTTGGATTTCGATTTTGTGTTGAGACATGATGTTTTGGACGTTATAATCATGTTATATGAAGGGATATGTATATGATTATGAGTTTGTATAATGATTCAATGGATTATTGAAGGATTATTCAAGAACACTTTGAATATTGAGTTGGGATTGGGGGTTTTCGATTAATTGTTGTTGTAATCATGAATTTGGATATTCATTTTGGATTATTGATCATTTGGAAGATGTTTTGTTGGATTGAAACACTTTTTGGGTTTTGATGTGGGTATAATCAAGGTTGGGTTGTTAACAATCGAAATTTGGCCACATAGTGTTCGATATAATGCCTCAATGGACTTGGTTTAGTCGTATCGGCGTGTTGAGTTCGTTATATTCGTGTTTGATACGTATGTTGAACGGATTGTTGGTAATTGTGTTATTCAAGGTTGTTCGAGCGACCGACATCGCATTTAGGACATTTGTTCGTGGAAGGATAATTGTCATCGGTATTGTGTAAGTTAATTCTTACACAGTTAAAAGGATATTCATTCCTTTCGTTGTTGTTCATTCATAATCATAATTCATTCATAATGTACTAACCATTTCAAAACTTGTAATTGTCACTTCATTAATTCATTCCCGAGGGACGACGGTTCCAATTATTTCATTGAGCTATCATTCATTTCGCTGTCATTTCATCTCGGTGAGTCATTATTGATTTTGATGTCACTTTTGGTTATATTGTGGCATTCCGGGTCGCACTGGCGTGCCGGTTGGTATGTGTAGGATTTTCATGTCGGGCACATTATAGTCGTGTGTTGGTTGGTGGCCTCACATTGGACTGTGCACACGAGTTGATGGCTTCGTGAGACTGATTAGGTACAAGACCACACATGTATTCGATCGATACTCATTGGTGGCTTGTGCACAGACACATTTACATCCCGGACGTAGTGTGGCGCCATTCCTTTGAGCCGTACTGTTAGTTGATTTATATAGCATGTTTGATTGCGTATGTTTCGACAGGATATTTCATAACTAAAGATAACTCATGATTGTGTTTATTCAACTCGTGAGGATTGTTGTTCTGTGTAACTGACCCCGGCTGATGATTTTGTTTTTCAGGTCATGGCAAGGCAAAAGCACAGGAATAGCATGCTGACGTCGAGGAGTCCCAGTGATACTTGTAGGGGGCCCCGATCATTCAGTTATTCATGTTGTTGTCCTTTAATTTCCGCTGCAGACTTTCATTTGGATACTCCGTATCATTCAGTGTTGTGTATTTTATCTTCATATAAAATATACTAGTATTCGGTGTCCTAGTGTGTTGTACTTAAACTCCTCATCGGAGTATTTGGGTAATATAATGTGGTTCGGTACTACAATTATATTAATTAATTCATCATTTTCATTCGCCGGGTGGGTCCCAGTCGGGGATCCACGGCACTGTAATATCCGCCTAGTTTGGGGTGTTACACCTTAAGGGTAAGGGCAAGGCCCCGATGGTTCCAAATAGGAAGAAGAAAAATGTTGCATGTCTCAAGTGCAGTGAGCTGGGCCACCGGGCTAGAGACTGTCCAATTCTTCATGGCGCTTCAGGTACTGAACTTTTAGTTTTGGAAACAAATTGTTCTGCTACTGTATTTTCTACTTCTTGGATACTGGATTCTAGTGCTAGTTCTCATATTTGTACCGTGAATCATGATCTGGAACAAAGTAGGAAGATTGGAGCTGGGAAATGATGGTTACTGTCGGAAGCGGGCATAGTGTCAAAGCAACTGACATAGGATCACTTCTTTTGGGTTTAGAATCCGGTTTTGTTCGAACTTTAGAAGATGTACATGTTTTGCCTAAGGGGCATAAAAACAATGTATCCATTCCAGTCATGGATCGGAAAGGCTTTTCATTTTTTATTGGTGATGGTTCCTGCAAAATTTATTTTAGAAATAAACTCGTGGGCACTGCTACATTGTTATATGGACTGTATCATCTAAACCTTAGTAACAAAGTTGTTGTGAATACTATGACTAGGAAGCGTGGTAGGGATGAAACTAATCAAGTTTTGAAATGGCATCTTAGACTTGGTCATGTTGGTCAGTCCAAGGTTTACAAAATGTAAAAGGATGGACTTATGGGTCCATTGGGATCGGTTCCCTTTCGTACTTGTGAATCTTGCCTTAAAGGCAAAATGACTAAGTCCCCCTTCACATGGACTTTTGAAAGAGCCGTTGATAAACTAGGATTAATCCATACCAACGTATCTGGTGCTTTGGAAGCATCACGTGATGGATATCAGTATTTCATTACGTTTACAGATGATCATACTAGGTATGGTTATATATACTTACTGAAACATAAATCTGAGGCCTTCGAGAAATTCCAGGAATTTAAGGCCCTAGTCGAGAAACAAACTGGAAATTATATCAAAGCACTTCAGTCGGACCGAGGTGGCGAGTATATGAGTACGGAGTTTGATGAGTTCCTTAAGGAACATGGAATAGTATCACAACTAACACCTCCAGGTACTCCTCAGTTAAATGGTGTGTCATAAAGAAGGAACCGGACCTTGTTGAACATCGTCCGTTCCATGCTGGGCTATACTGACTTACTGATTTACCTATGGGGGTATGCACTCCTAATATATCTTGAACAGATGTCCTTCCAAATCCGTTCCCAAAACTCCACATGAGATGTGGGAGGGAAGGAAACCAAGTCATAATCACATTAGGATTTGGGGATGTCCCGCATATGTCAAGAAGACTAAGGTAGAAAATGGAAGCAGGTCCGCAAAGGGACGTTTCATTAGATTCCCGTATGGGATGATGGGTTATCTTTTCTACATGCCCGAAGATCGAAAGATCATTTTTGCTTTGCAAGCACACTTCCTGGAAGATGAATTCATTCAGGAAGGCGGAGCAGGTAGAAGTATTTCTGTAGAAGAATACAATGAAACTCCTCAGGAGAGACCTGTGCATGAAATTGGAACCAAACCTTCTGAAACACAAGAACAACCACCTTGTAGGTATAGTAGAGTGTCTCATTTACTTGAGAGGTATGGCCTTGTGCACTTGGAGGAGATGGGTCTCCATGAGGTTCCAAGTGATATCCAAGAGACCGACCTAACGACCTATATAGATAAAATAGGCTCCCACACCTGTCGCGGATCCCATTCCTACAGTAGTCCCACGTGCTGTACGGATCCCCTCCCCCTCTGATATCATTAAGGAAACCCTCCTTCAAGTGCAAATTGAGCAAGCATTTGAACGGTTTGTCTAGTGGAAATCATACATGGTCGCACTTTATGACGTTCTGTACAACTGGCAGGAGTGGAAAGAGGAAGAAGCCTTTGCTTTGTAAGTCTCGGACACTAAGGACATCCACATCCTAATTCAATGGGATAACAACTTTTGTCGAGAGCTGATTTCCAACTATTATCTGGCAAAAGAACAGGCCCGATTGAAGGGGAAGACCAAATCGGAAGACACTGTTTCTAACAGCCCAGCATCTGACCCCGACTCAGACGATGATGATGACACCTTTCAGGCAGGTCTGAGAATGAGTTGCGAGGAGGCTCGAGAACAGCAATTTTCCAGAATGTAGGACCAACAGGTCAGGGGACATCTGACAGGCATCAGTTCCCCACCCATCAACAAAAAGCTGCTGGCAAATAGGAGGAATCAGTCCCTCCTGTCACTAATCAACCGACAGTGTTTGAACAGGCACTCGAGCTTGTCGTCGCCACTAAATAAGAAGCCTGCGACATCCCACACGAGGAATCAGTACCTCTGCCAGAGCAGGCGGATGCTGAGATACAGCAGGAGGAATTAGTCCCTCCTGTACCCATGTCTACAGAAACAAAACCGGAACAGGTGGAATCTATCCCCCCTGTCGCCGAGACTGAACAAGCTGAACAACCAATAGCTATGCCCGCACCTGATGCCCCTGCATCACCTCCATCTATGGAATCCGATGACAGTTTTCTAACCAAGGATAGACCGCAACGGCCGCACAATCATGTGGTCGTGCACCAGCTCAATGGAGGTGAAGAAGAAGAACTAGTGCTCCCCATCTTTCCGCGTACAAAAGCAAAGATCGAGCAATTGCACGCAATCGGTCACCAAACAGTGTTTCTACAGGATGTTGTAGACGCCCTGTACAATGTTGGCAAACGGCTTCATTGGCTGCATGAGACTGCCATCGATGAGATGACTGGCCTGAAGCGAGAGACTACGAAGGTTGAAGAAGCTTTTTGCATTCTGCCGAGTGCATTAAAGCAAGCTCTCTCACAACTTTAAAAAGGTCAGGAACATATTCTCAAAGAATAACAGGCAAATCTCCACATTTGCGAAATAAGACTGTTGTCGCCCTATAGGAGACTGGCTCCAGGCTCACAGGACATGACCAAAAGATCGATGACATGTCTGTGCTGCTCAGTTCCCTGGTGGCAAAAATCTCAATCATAGAGACCAAATAGGACAACGCAATGAAACTCCTGGAATGCATTAATGCCAAGGTATCCTATCTTGATGAAGCCAGAAACAGGGAAGAGTCCAGAGAGGCTGATAGGCAATGGAGGATAGAGAGAGAGAGAGAGAATTTGATGCTGCCTTAGAAGACAATGTCACTGAGGGTAACTGGTTCTCGCCCAGAGTTCCACGACCCCAACTTTCCATGGAAGAATAATGTGCAGAAGCCATCGGAGATTCATCTGCCTGCCAACCGTCAGCCTACAACTGATGAAGTGAAGCAATGGAGGAAGAATGAACTGATGAGGTACTTCGTCAAGCTCATCAGGGAGTCCACCATCTTCAGCAAATGCAATACGTTGGCGGAGGCTGCGGACGAATTTGCAAAGATAGTGGAAAGAGGACTGCTCCCATTGTAAATTTCAATCAAATCAAGGCATTGGAAGGGAGATCGGATTACTCACCCTGAAGACTGGATAATTGCCTTTGACCAATCGGCTGAAGGAAGATCGATATATCTAGATGGAGTCAAGGATTCATTAGAGCACTGGTGGAGAGGAACTGAAAATGATCCTGATAAGAGGCCTTGGAGACATGCTCATTACAGTAGCTAGCATGGAGGATACTTTTAGCATTGAATTTAGCAGCATAAAATCTCTGTATCTTTATTCCTTCTATCATTGTAATCTTTGACTGATATCCATAAACTCTATCTTTGTTTTGGAAGATTACAGCTCGTAATCTAGGTTTATTGTTTGATTACGCATTTAAATTCAATTTCTATTTCCCCAAACAACAAGTTTGAAACTTGTCTAGTATTAAGCTATAAGAACTTGTCTGCGAACAGTTCATAGGTTAAGTTGTATGCAACATAGATCACACACTAAGATTGTGCCTGCGCGCCAATCATAAGTTTAAGTTCATCCATGTAGATATTTTACCTAATGCTTAGAACTTGCCTGTGAGCAGTTCATATTTTTTTAAGTGCCGAAGACCAGATCATTCGACAGAAGATCAAGAAGTCAGCCTCTCTGGATCAAGATGGTATCAATAACGAGGGAAATTGTTTCGGCATAAAGAGGTTTTGGCATCATCAATAAAGAGGTTTTGGAATTATCAAAAAGGAGAAAATTATTGGGATAAACAATCTTGTACCTTGTTTTGATAAGTGCCAACGTACAACAAATAACGCAAGAAGTATTATGTATACTTAGTGGCCAACAAAAGAAGTAAACATAATTATAATTATAAGTATCCAGATGCAATCGTAAGTAGGCCTTTCAACTGTCAGGTCAGGAACACTTGATTTAAGTATATTTGGCAGGTACCAATTATAACGTGATTATTAATTTATTTAAGATGATATTAATTATCTATAAGTAAAAGTAGTACTTTTACTAATTATATGTCAAATATGTAATTTCAAAGTTTTGATAAATAATATTATATATAAATATATAGATTATTTGAAATCTATTGAGAATAAAATTAATATGACTATGTATGGAAATTAGTTATAAACTATAAAACTCAAATTGAGAATAAAAGAATTTAGCTAATTATATTTTTTATAATTAGATAAATTGTTGCACTCTATTAAGAATTAAATTTATTATGTTTAAATAAATTGTAAAACCCAAAATTTCTGAACACGTAAAATACCCAAAATAACCTCCAATCTTGAATTTTGAATAGACGTTTAATTATTTAAAATATTTCGTTCCGATTTTATCGTAAATATTTAAATCGTTAATAATTGAACGAATAAACGTTATACGAATATAAAACTTATGCTAAACCGAAATTTTACACAATTAAAATCTTGTACACGTATGTTATGTCCTAGCCGAATATATTGTAATGTGACACATATGTATGGAGACCCATATAGAGTCCAAATTCGTGATTTCGTAAAAGGTGGCAAGTCCTCCAATTACCTCTCAATCAATCCCACAAAATCGGCAACTTCCATTTTAAAAAGTCCCCTACTCGTTTTGTTTTAGACCGAATCAATCACACCTATTTCACACACTTAACAAAATTGCAAAAAGTCTCAAAACTCTAAAAAGCTTCTAACGCAAACCGGCGACTGGGAATTCTTTTTTTTCCTATTTTGTTCCATTCTGTTTCGAAACCAAAGTGGTGCAAAGGAGAGTATTCGATTGTGGTTTCCTCTTGGCGATTTGCCGTGGTGAATTCGTTCGAAGAAAAGTGGTTCTGATTCGGTTTTTGTCTTGGTGTTGTCTGATTTTTGGCCCACGTTATATCCGCCCATTCGGTATGTTTTTTCTTGTGGTTTCGATTCACACTTTTGATCCCTTATTCGTGTATAAACAATCCCTAAAAACCTAATACTAATCGGGTAAAAGATAAACAAAGAAAAGGAAGTTTCAACCCTTTTTGATTCGGTTTTATTTTGATTTGTGCCGAACCTCTTGATTGATGTTTTGACACCATTTTATACCTCGTATAATCTGTATTTAATCATAAGAAAACATGGCTCAAAGATCAAGAATAAAGCTTTACGAAAATAGAACCAATCGGCCTAATATATGTGTTATCGCATGTCTTTATTTTTTGTGAACTTTGATTCAATTTTTGTGACCAAATGTAACGTGGTTATGGCTGAATGTTTTGTGTTTTATTTAAGTCATAAATAGGTCTAATCACCTGTAAAATATGAGCCTTTGAATTGTCATGTAATTGGATTTAAGAGGATTGAATGAATTAGGGTTTAAATGATTTCTGAAATTTGGACAGCATGTATGCCTGAATTTGTAAACGTGATATATCATGATATATGATGGTTTAAATCTGTTTCTTTGCATGAAAACTTAGTTTTAAATCTTAATTAAGTATTCCAATTGATTTGGAAGGATTTGAGTATGATTTGGTCATATTTTTGAATTTTGTGTGATGATATGTCAAAACTGTGTTTGCAGAATGTTATTTCATTAATGGTTTATGATTTTTCATTTTTCAACCGTAGCATATTAAAGGCTAAAAATTGACAGGAATGATATTTGATATATTAGTTAATTACTGGAATTTTTGTGGCTCTTTATTAGGTGTCTAAGTTAGGTTGTTAATTAGAAACTTTTGAGGTGTTTCTGCAGATCCAAATATGGGCATGTTTGCATAAAACGATTTTTGAAAAGGGTTGCACTTAATCATAAAATCTAAAAAAATTCAAGTAGACTCCTAAAAAATTATAGCTTCTATGAGAATTTTGGTGAATTTTTATTTTGACTTCTGGTATGGTATTAAAATTCGTTAAGTAGACCTAATGGCATCTTCATAGACATCATCTCAATCCCTCAAGAAGAGAGATTCAATCATTGACGGGTGAATCTTTGCCAAAAAAGTTGTCACCGAAAGAGTTCAGATAGAAAATGATGACATCAGCGCCATGGAGCTTGTTGTCGCCAGGATCAAGCAACAAGGCATCTACCGCCTTGGGAGTCAACACGCTGAGCTTTACGATGAAAGGATTGTTGAAGAGTCCTATATCCACGCTTCTGTCAGATTCTTCTCTCTGAAAAGGGGAGGAGAAGTTGCTGACATTTCTGCTACCGTTCGCGGTATTGAGATATGTATCAACCGTGATCTTCTGGAAAATCTTTTCAGGCTGCCTAATAATGGTATGAAAATGGAAGAACTTGAAACCTTCGGGTCACAATATCTTCTTACTGCTTATTGGGGATTCTTGACCGGTGATGGTTCGTACAAGGCTGTCCATCCATCGTGCCACAAAAAGAGATTTTGCTTGCCATTTGTCTACTTGCATGATTTCTGCTGCCGTGTCATTGAGAACAGGACAGACGCCTTTGAAATGTGCACGAACGTGCGCTTCAGAATGATGGTCACCATCATGTCTGGTGAGAAAGTTAACTGATGCCAATTTGTGTTCAAGAGATTACAGGAAGAGGCCTCCAAGCCTACGACTCATAAAAAGTCATTCGGCCTCATCCTGAACAACATTCTGACTATGTGCCATGTTCCTCAATCGCGTAGTGCGAAGAAGATTGGCCCCGGGAAATACATCGATGGAAGTAAGCCCTCTGCTTGCAACCAAGATAGGCTGATTGCAAATAGACCTTTTGGAAGAAACATTCCCGTATCTGCCCATCCACGGGATGTCACTCAGAAGTCCGGGAGTGAGGAGAAATCCAAGAAGAGAAAAAGATCATCTCACAGCAAAACTCTTCTTGCTGTCGAGAACTGAAAAGGAAGCTAAGGAAGATTTCCAAAGCTAAGGGTGCAGAGATTACAACGATCTCTGGATGCCCCATCATCGATGTGGATGCCCCATCATCGGTGCAACCCGCTGTATCACACCCCCATGGCGCAACCCCTGCAGATGAAGTTATTACTGCACACGTTGCAGATGCCGAGCCATTGACGGCTCTGACGGACGATCAATTACATGCCAAATTGGAAGGAACAGGCGAATCGGATGCCCACTCGGAGCCGAGAGTCGCGTATCCTGTACGGGAACCCACACCCCTATATGATCCATCTCCCATCAGGGTACCAACCCCTGTTCGGGATCCATCTCCAAAATAGACTCCCACACCTGTCGCGGATCCCATTCCTACAGTAGACCCACGTACTGTACGGGTCCCTTCCTCCTCTGCTATCATTAAGGAAACCCTCCTTCAAGTGCAAATTGAGCAAGCATTTGAACGGTTTGTCCAGTGGAAGTCATACAGGGTCGCACCTTATGACATTCTGTACAACTGGCAGGAGTGGAAAGAGGAAGAAGCCTTTGCTCTGGAAGTCTCGAACACTAAGGACATCCACATCCTAATTCAATGGGATAACAACTTTTGTCGAGAGCTGATTTCCAACTATTATCTGGCAAAAGAACAGGCCTGATTAAAGGGGAAGACCAAATCCGAAGACACTGTTTCCAACAGCCCAGCATCTGACCCCGACTCAGACGACGATGATGACGCCTTTCAGGCAGGTTTCAGAATGAGTCGCGAGGAGGCTCGAGAACAGGAATTTTCCAGAATGCAGGACCAACAGGGTCAGAGGACATCTGACAAGCATCAGTCCCCCACCCATCAACAAAAAGCTACTGGCAAATAGGAGGAATCAATCCCTCTTGTCACTAACCAACCGACAGTGTTTGAACAGGCACCCGAGCCTGTCGTCACCACTAAAGAAGAAGCCCGCGCCATCCCACACGAGGAATCAGTCCCTCTGCCGGAGCAGGCGGATGCTGAGATATAGCAGGAGGAATCAGTCCCTCCTGTACCCATGTCTACAAAAACACAACCGGAACAGGTGGAATCTATCCCCCCTGTCGCCGAGACTGAACAAGCTGAACAACCAACAGCTATGCCCGCACCTGATGCCCCTGCATCACCTCCATCTATGGAATCCGATGACAATTTTCTAACCAAGGATAGACCACAACGGCTGCATAATCATGTGGTCGTGCGCCAGCTCAATGGAGCTGAAGAAGCAGAACTAGCGCTCCCCATCTTTCAGTGTACAAAAGCAAAGATCGAGCAATTGCACGCAATCGGTCGCCAAAGAGTGTTTCTACAGGATGCTGTAGATGCCCTCTACAATGTTGGCAAATGGATTCATTGGCTGCATGAGACTGCCATCGACGAGATGACTGCCTGAAGTGAGAGATTACGAAGGTTGAAGAAGATTTTTGCATTCTGCCGAGTGCATTAAAGCAAGCTCTCTCACAACTTTAAAAAGGTCAGGAACAGATTCTCAAAGAAGAACAGGCAAAGCTCCGCATTTGTGAAATCAAGACTGTTGCTGCCCTATATGAGACTGGCTCCAGGCTCACAGGACATGACCAAAAGATCGATGACATGTCTGTGCTGCTCAGTTCCCTGGTGGCCAAAATCTCAATCATAGAGACCAAATAGGACAACGCAATGAAACTCCTGGAATGCATTGATGCCAAGGTATCCTATCATAATGAAGCCAAAAATTGGGAAGAGTTCAAAGAGGCTGCTAGGCAATGGAGGATAGAGAGAGAGAGAGAGAGAGAGAATTTGATGCTGCCTTAGAAGACAATGTCACTGCTGCAATCAACCGTTTAGCCACATCTGCACAAAGTTACAGGGTAACTGGTTCTCGCCCAGAGTTCCATGACCCCAACCTTCCGTGGAAGAATAATGTGCAGAAGCCATCGGATATTCATCTGCCCGCCAACCGTCAGCCTACAACTGATGAAGTGAAGCAATGGAGGAAGAATGAACTGATGAGGTACTTCATCAAGCTCATCAGGGAGTCCACCATCTTCAGCAAATGCAAGACATTGGCGGAGGCTGCAGACGAATTTGAAAAGATAGTGGACAGAGGACTGCTCCCATTGTAAATTTCAATCAAATCAAGGCATTGGAAGGGAGATCGGATTACTCACCCTGAAGACTGGATAATTGCCTTCGACCAATCGGCTGAAGGAAGAGCGATCTATCTAGATCGAGGCAAGGATTCATTAGAGCACTGGTGGAGAGGAACTGAAAATGATCCTGATAAGAGGCCTTGGAGACCCTCTCATTACAGGAGCTACCATGGAGGATCCTTTTAGCATTGAATTTAGTAGCAGAAAATCTCTGTATCT